>CM076853.1:29825482-31062466 GCA_039519185.1 Astragalus membranaceus | reverse complement strand
GGGGGTCGATTATGCGCGGGGAAGGTATTAGCACCCCACAGCATCCTTTCAAAGGAAAGGTTACCATTTAATTTAATGTGTAGAGAGAAAGTTAATTTAAAGAAAATACTTTAATTTACCTTTTATTATTTGAAAAATTGAAGAGAGAGACTTAATAAAAATTTTAGTTTTTTTGCGCTTGACAGGAGTGGGCCCCTGCTCCTACGTATCTCCAGGTGCGATGGAGAAATCAAAGCTACGTAGTTCTTGGGGAGAAAATGTTTGTGTGTTTGATGTTTTTTATTTATTTTTGAAATCAGGAGAGGTACTCGAGACGACCAAACAAGTAAAACTCAGAGTGGTCGTCGCTCATAGCTCGTTTGAAAACTAAAGCTGTTATCACCGGCCAAACAAGCTAAGCTCAGAGTGACCATTAATAACAAACTAATTTTATGTTCAGGAAAACATTTATTCGTTATTTGGAAAAAAGGTTGGTGAGAAAAAAAATGTTTACTTAGAGGAAAGAAACAAAATTTAAAAAAGGGAACAGGGGGGCGCAGCAGTAAAATAAGGGTGTAAATAAAAGGAGGGGTGTATTATTAAAACTGGGGTGCAGATAGAGAGGCCAGCCCTTTTTTTGTAAGTTGGGCTGCGTTTTTTATCTTTCTGATGGGCTGGTCCGTTTCAAAAAGAAAAAAAACGTGGGCTTTCAGAATGGGGTGTGCTAAGCAAAGCGTAGGGGTGTGAATAGAAATCTGAAAAATAAAAAAAATGTGAAAAGACCAAACTGCCCTTAGGTCCATACTATAAATATCTAACCCTAAAATGGAAACCCTAAAAAAACTTCTTCACCCACGGCGCCTTCCACCCCCCAAATCATCCAAAACCTAAAAAATTTCTCACTCTATATCCACAGCGCTGCGTGCCCCCTCTCCCTCCGCCGCAACCTCGCCTCCCTCTCCTCTACTCCGTTTCGCTTCCTTTCCTTCAACCGACCCTCACTTTCCCCTCCCCTCGCAGTCTCTCTCTCTCACCGATTTTTGTTTTCCTCTCCTCCTCCACCGCGAAAAACCCCAAACCGATTTTGTTTTCCTCTCTCACAGATCCAGATTCCATGGCCACCCCCATACCGTCGGCGATGGTTAAAACAGGGAGATGGGACGGTGAACGAAGGGGAAAAAAAGGGAGCGGTAGTGGGTTGTAGGGGTGGCTCCGATGGTGGCAGGTTCGACAGGGGGGGGGGGTTTCGGTGGTTGTGTGGCGGTGTTTGGCTCGCGGTGGTGATGAGTGGCTCACGGTGGTTGTGTGCCGGTGGAGGTGTGGCTGTTTGTAGGGGTACGGGGGTGATGTGGTACGAAGAGGGGGTTTGCGACGGCGGTGGTTGTTCGTGGTGGAGGAAAGGGCGGTGAGGACGATGGTTTTGGTGTACTGTGGTTGGGCGGATCTGTGACGGTGGTGGTACGGCAGAGGGTGTGGCGAAGAGTGGGTTGGTCTGATGGAGGTTGCTGGCGGAGGCTACGGTGGTGGCCACCGCAAGCGGTGGCCGGAGGTACAGTCCCTGGTTCCTACTCTTTTTTTTATTTTTTATCTCTGCTTCTACTCTGATTCTATTTTTTTTCTCTGATCTAACCTTAATTTTCCTGCTTCTACTTTCTGTTCACGATTAATTTGTTCACAGTCCTGCTCTATGTATAAGCTTGATGATTTTATTTTTTTAGAACCTAATCTATTTACAATACTAAACATTCCTAGAAATAATGTGAAACTGAAATCTGATTTTTAACTCACATATATACGGATTTCCAGGTTATTAGTTCACATAGCAAGTAAAATAATTTACAAAACATTCTGTTATAAAGGAAAAAAGAAAAGGGAGGGTCGACCTTTATTCCAGCTTCAAATGTTGTCTCCTTTTGCTTTGCCTACTGCTTGCTTCAGAAAAAATTTGATGTGTTTGCACTGCTTGCTCTGAATTTTCTCTCTGTTTGTGTTTTTTAATCACTGTCTCTTGTGTGTGTTAACTGATTTCAGTTCATTGGTATTTATAGGCTGGGAATTCTGGTGTAGGGGTGGTGTTGGAGCAGGGAATCAAAACCCTTAGGAGACCAAGCTGTTGCAGTGGAGCAGATTGAAGCAGTGGAGCATATTGAAGCAGTGGAGCAGCAGCTTGCAGGGTGGTACCTGCCAATGCTGCCAGGTTTCCTTTGCTGAAAATGGGAGGCAAGAAAAGAGACAAGAAGAAGGAAGTTTGGGCTTGTAGCTTCATGGGGAGGGAAAGGAGCAAGTCGCAGGCTGCTGTCTCTTTTTTGTTTTTGCTTTATTATTTTTTTGTATTCTTTTTGCTTTTTAATTAATTTTTGTACCAATTGTAATTAATTTTTTTGTCTTCACCTACATCAAAGTTGACTTAGGTTGTACCTCTTATTAAGAAAAAACTGTTTATAATAATAAAAACATTAATTCAGAAATTGATTTTTATTAGATTTTTTCATAACAATAATGACAATTAAACTAATAGCAAATAACTTTAATAGCGGTAAAAAAAACGAGTACCAAAAAAAAGGGGCTCGTATGCCACGAGAAACAATCACGCTCACGCAATGAAAGCAATAACGCGCGTACAATTAAAAAACGTGGCACAACGAGAACAATAATGCATGCACAATTAAGAGAGAAATGTGGCACAACGAGAACGACAATGCGTGCACAATTAAAAACGACCCGCATACGCTAGGTGCGAATTGAAATCAATTGCGTTAGTTTGACGGACGAAATTAGGGTATTACAGCTACCCCTATGGGGGCTAATTTAGTGTGCTAGAAGGTGCGAGTGGCGAGACGACGACTTTAAGGGTTTTGTTTTCGAAGAAGCAAAAGACTGGTTATATCAATGGTTTAATTAGGTGGATCCAGTCGTGGAAACCATTTGATGTGGATATGGAACGGGTTGCCTGGGTTAGATGTTTTTGGAGTTCCGATGCATGCTTGGTATCCTGATTTTTTCTCTAAGATCATAGAGTCAGTAGGGACGTATATGTATGCTGATGATAATACAGAAAAGAGAAGGTCGTATGATGTTGCTCGTTTCTTAATTCACGTATTCAACAGAGTGTTTGAATCAAACCATTAACATAAACATCATACAAGGTTCCTTTTTCTATTAAAATTGTGGAGGATTGGTGTGGCCTCTTCAATGGAGCTCTAGGGTAGCGAAGGGGATCGGGCAAGCGATTCATCTTCTCTCAGTGATAAAGGGTTGCAGAGGAAGAATGGAATGATAATTTTTCCGGTCGCCAGGCGACGGAGAAGAGGAGGAGGACGTGATGGAGATGTTAATGCTTTTTTGATGGGTAGTTAATGACCAGCACGATTCTAGGAAGGTAGTTTTGGAAGTTTCAGGTGAGAGAGTGAGCACTAATGATTTAGTAGTGAGAAAATCAAGGGAAGTTGTTATTGAGCCATTTTTTGAGGAAGAGCCTATTGTGGGGTCAAAGTAATTTCAAATTTGTGGAAGTTTTGGGTGAGAGAGTGAACACTAATGATTTAGTAGAGAGAAAATCAAGGAAGCTGTTATTGAGCCATTTTTTGAGGAGGAGCCTATTGTTGCTCAAAGTAATTCAAATTTTGAATCTTTGACTTCTGTTGTGAAGGATACGTTTGTGATGAATGAGGCTGATGGTCCATCAACAGCTGCGGGTCAACCTATTGCTATCACTAATGCGATGGTTGGAGATGCTTTGGGCCAGCCTCATGTTAGTGAGGAGCCAACTGATAGGCCCATCTTATTTGAACTCCCTTCGATCCAAAATGTGCATGACCCAAACTGTGGTGTGAAAGCAAATTCAGGTGAATAAACTTAAGCCCAAAAGAAATAAAAAATGGCTCATGGGGGGGGGGGGGGTTCGAAGAAAGGTAAGAAGAAAGGTAGGATTCCCCGTATTGTTCGCGAACTAGCAGAACTCCCCTCTAGTCTCGAGTGATATCCGAAGCTTAGCGGAGGAAGGAAAGTCCATGCTGGCTAGAGCGAATTCTTCGTCCCTTTTCTCAGCAGGCACGATACCATGTGCTGATTCTATTTCAAGCTCTGATATCAAGATGTGCAACAACAAGTTTTGGGCTCAAAGCAAGTCAGTAGCCATGAAGGTGTGGGATGCAGCTAAGAGCTTTGGGGTGGTTGGCACTCTTCCAGATGAGAATTATGTTGATCTTATTGAAGCGGGAGAGAAGAGAGATGAAGTTGCGAGGAATAAGGGGGCGAGCACCATAGAGGGTGGGAGGAATTAAAAGAGCTCAAGCAATATTATGTGTTGGAGGAGTGGTGTTTGGTGGGTGATTTTAATTAAGTTACTAGTGTGGAAGAACGCAAACGGAGGAGTGTTGCGGGTCTATCGCAGAAAATTTTGGATTTTAACAATTTCATAGTGGACATGGATGTTGTTGATGTGTTGGTTGCTGGTAATTTTCTTACACTCACTTTTTATTCTATTTTAATTTTCTTACACTCACTTTTTATTCTATGTCACTTTTAACTTTCTTACACTCACTTTTTATTCTATGTCACTTTTTATTTTTGTGGGTCTCACTTTCTCATCAATTACACATTAACCAATCAACTATACATTTATCAACTATTAACTATAAATTTAATCAAAACATTATTATTTATTTTTTATATTTCACTTTTGAATTCTAACGGGAAACATTACTATTTATATTTCACTTTTGAATTCTAACGGGAAAATGTTACATATTGTTGGTATAATTTTATTACTGGTAATTACCTAACGCTACAAAATGTCAATTGGATAAAAATTCGAAAGTTTTATTGTCATTTAATTTTATCTGAGTCTATTTATACAAAGAATACAACGTTATCCCTGCGTCTGCACGGTATACCGCTAGTTGTGAGTGCTAGTTGTGAATATAGGAAGACCTTTTCAACTTTCAATGGATTAAAAAAATAATGAGATTATTAGAAAATCACATGGCATATACAAACAAAACATGCAGGTTGTACGTGCTCCACGAGGTGGAATAAAATACTCCTCAAAGCATTCCTCAATAATTTGTGAATGTTAACTTTATTTACTCCTTATAGGATTAAATATGTTTGTGAATGTTAATATTATTTACTTTTTACAGGATTAAATATGTTTTTTCCTCTATAAAATTTAAATTTTTGGTTTTAAATCCTCAAAAAAATTTAACAGGATTTTTGGCTCTCCAAATTTTTCATTAATTTTAGTATTCTAAGAATTTTAATAACACTCATGACTATTTGATAGTGTTTTTTGAATCTTTTATTGCGTTTCTAAGCACTATTAAAAGTCTTGAGTGACTAAAATTGATGGGAAAAAATTTGGGGGAGCAAAAGAAGGTGAATTTTTTTTGATGAAATAAGACCAAAAAACTCAAATTTTATAGGAAACAAAAACATATTTAACCCTAAAAAGTATACGTCGTTTGTGAAGGAAAAAAACACGGGTCAGTAAATACAAACGGTAAAATGGTCTTTAGTATATACTAGCTAGCACGAAAGTAAAATACCAGTGTAGTAACTACAAACTGTAAAATGGTCTTTATAAAAACAAAAAGTTTCATCGCTAAGGACATAAAAAATTCCGCCGCTAACCACTTCACGCTGTCCATCATGGGGCTAATCTTAAACATGGTACCATCTTAAACATGGTACCATCTTGGAGCACGGTTACTGGATTGACAATATTTGATGCTGAAATCTTGTTTGGAGACGTGTTTTGTACAGCAGAGGAAAGGGTCGATAAAGATTTTCTCTTGGTCATTCTTCATCAGCTTCATCCGGTCGAACCTGAGCATGATCGTTGGTGGTGGAGGCTTGAAAAATTTCATTCTTTTTCTGTTAAGTCCTGTTATATGATGTTGAATTTGATGCAGCAGGATAGGTTGGATAGCGATATTCAAAGTGCTCTTTTTGACATGTGGCAACTATTTATTCCCACTAAGGTGGGAGTCTTTGGTTGGAGATTGATGTTGGGGAAGCTCCCAACTCGTGATTCTCTTATCTCTAAAGGCATTATCTATGATCCTCCTGGGGCGTGTTGCCCATTTTGTTTTGAGCAGGATGAGTCGATCTTCCATCTTTTTTTTCTTGTGCAGGTGTTCCAGGTTAGTTTGGACTGCTATTCAGAATTGGTCGGGCATGGTGATTTCTGATAATCTAGAAGGAGTCGAGCATCTCCGGGCTCATGGCTTGCAATTGGATTCGAAGAAGGCGTGTAGACAGAAGTATTTGATATGGATGGCTAATATTTGGTATTTGTGGTTACATCGGAATCATATTCTATTCAGAGATCGGGTTTTTTGTTTGCAGGTGTTTGTTAACCACGTTAAGTCTATATCATGGACATAGTTTATAAGCAAAGAAGGTCTTAACTCCAATCTTAAGATCTCTAATTGGTGGGGTAATCCTTTTGATTGTATGAACTTGGTGTAACTGGTTTTTTTTTGTCTCGTTCTTCCTGGGGTACTCTTTTTCCTCCTTGGGTCTTTTTCCCATGGGGTTTTGGCCCAAGGAGGTTTTAATGAGGCCTCTTGTATATGTACCGGTTGGGGGTGCCCGTTTGCACCCCCTTTAATATAATTTTTGCTTATAAAAAAAACTTCACGCGTCCAAGGTCTGCAACGGTCAGATCCATTTGCTAGGGACCATAACTAAAGCTACTTAAGTCTGTCGCTAAGACCTCGAAATTTGTGTGTTTTTTCAAATTCCCGCCCCAATTTTTGCGAGGGACCCATTCTATCACTAATACCAGCCAAATCTGTCGCTAACCGAAGCAGAAACAAAATTGCACCATTCCTTCGCTAACTCCGTAGCTAACCACTGTTTTAGCGACTGAATTTAGTTCCCTCACTAATGTCTGTCGCTAATAAGCGAATTTCTTGTAGTGTTAGATAGTTGATTGAAAGTGACATTAATTGTTGGTGAAAATGAGGTGTACAAGGTTTGAACCCCTTTCCTCCCACTTCTGTAATAACAAACACACTAATTACTAAGCACTTTGCCTATTAAGAAGAATACCACTGCCCTGCATACTGCACCATAAATGAAAAATATGCATTTCTATCAATTTTATCACCCAAACTAAATTTAATTATTTGACAAAATCATTTTTATTAAACACAAAATTTAAAGTTTGAGAACACTATTTAATGGTAAAACAAAAGTGTTGGGTAGTCAACTTTCTTCCTTTCTATTCTTATTTATTTAGTTGGTAGTGAGGCCCCAAAAGAAAACACCTTATCTATAAGTTAAAAGTTGAGGTTTAAGAACTTATCCAATAATCGTCCACGTATGTGTATGTTTTCAAACATGTGACACATGCAATGCTTATCCTAATTCAAGTAATTAATTAACTAGTGGAAGCTGAAAGAGTTGTACTCTATACATAATATATAAGAGCAATGGGTAACCTACCAAAACACATACACAAATCATGAAGTTTGTCTTATCACTCATCCTCTCTTTTCTTCTCTTTGCTTTCATAACCAAACTTCCTTTAGCTTTCTCAGATGATGATGTAGAACAAGTAGTAGATGTAAATGGTGAGCCCATTTTCCCAGGTGGCAAATACTATATTCGGCCTTTAGTTAGAGGCCCACCAGGTGGAGGACTATTTCTAAGCAAAACTGGAGACTTAAAATGCCCAGTCACAATTCTACAAAGTTATAGAGAAATTGAGAATGGCATCCCAGTCAAATTCACCATCCCTGGTATAAGCCCTGGTATCATATTTACAGGTATATCACTTCTTTTTGTTTTAGCTAAATTGTATTTTTGGCTCTCCCTATGTCAATATTTACAATTTCAACTTTTCTATTTTATTTATTTACGAATCCACTATTCATATTTTTATTTTTCACGAATTTGGCATCGATATCTATAATTTTTTATTGCACTTTTAGAGCTTGTTTGAATTGAGTTTTAAAAATTGTTTTCTGGTTTTTAAAATTTAACAAAGAACAAATTTGTTCATTTAAAATTTTAGGAAACTAAAAACTGTTTTTAAAAATGAATTTCAAACCGGCTCTTAATCTCTCAAAATCATAGATTTTTGCATTTTTATTTTTGAAAATTGAGAATTTTGAGAAAGCAGGGTATCAAAAATATTAGGAATTTAAATTAAAAAGTGTGGAAATATAACATGACAAATAAAAAGTATACAAACCGAATTTGTGAAAAATAAAATATATTAACAAAATTGTGGATTTAGGAACATAGATGGACAAATACAAATGCAATTAAACTTTTACTTTTTTTAAGGAGGCCAACAGTGGTTCTTAAAAAACGTGTGAATAAAAATACTTATATATTAACAACTGAGTTGCCCTTCGGTGTTCACAGGTACACCCCTTGAAATTGAGGTTATACATAAGCCTAGGTGTGCTGAATCTAAAAAATGGCTTGTGTTTGTTGATAATGTTATCAAAAAAGCTTGTGTTGGGATTGGTGGTCCTGGAAACTATCCAGGTACTCAAACACTAAGTGGAACATTTAGTATTCAGAAATATAAAGTTGGTTACAAGCTTGTGTTTTGTGTTACTGGCTCTCCTACTTGTTTGGATATTGGAAGATTTGATAATGAAGAAGGTGGAAGACGTTTGAATCTCACTGAGCATGAGCCTTTTATGATTGTGTTTGTTGATGCTACTACCTATGATGAGGGAATTATTAAGTCTGTAGCTTGATTGAAACTAATCTAATTAAAGGTTTTTTTTTATGAATGTAACCATATGATATAGTTCTTGTCTTTATGCATTCTCTGTTGGCACAATGCAAATAAATTCAATAAGTGGAATAATAATGGTTATTCATCTTATAAGTACCCTTTCACTTATAAAAAATAAGTACCTTTTCTTGTATTTTCTGTATGAGAGATTTTGTATTTTACAGATTATGAGTTTAAATTCTTATTTATCTCTTTTAAGTAAGGTAACTGTAATGCTCTTCGTAAACGTTTATCGAATTTAAAATTATTTGCTTCTTTATACTAGGCAGATATTTTCGTTATCTCACTCTAAATTTTTGTAACAAAAAAAGAGAAGAAAAAATTAAGAAAACTTTAATTATTCTGGTTCAATACAATGAGAAAAGAAAATTAGTGTAATAACTATGTATATTTTACTATGTAATAACTACACTTTTTTTAACGGCAAAAATATATATTACTACTCTTTCTAATTATTTATTTAGACAAATGTTACTATGTACCCTAAAAAGGTTGCTTATAGATGTCTAAAGAAAGTAATTTTTTATAATGAATTGTGTAGTTTTTTTGTTATATATTGATAAATTGTGAATTAGGATAAAGAGATATATTTAAAAGGTACCTTTCAACCTTTTAATACTTGGTTCGAATCCGGCTAAGAGTAATTTAAAGTTTTATTCAATAATTACTAATTTATTTAAAACCCTTAGTAATATATTCCTAAGGAGCTTTACACAACATTTTGTTTTTTACCTAATAATAAAAGTAGACATTGAATTGAATAGCCCAACATGTGTGTACTTGCAAAAGACATGAAATATTAAGGTTATGCTCCTCGCAGGCCACGAGGGGCGGCGTCTTGAGTATATATTAAGGTTATGAACATATATATTATAAACTATTGTAGGCCTTGAAACTATTGGAGGCACATAATAAAAATAATAATATTACTATTTGTTACGGATTGGGCCTTTATGGCCAATCCACCCAAGGCCCAACAGTAAAGGGCCAAATCCACCAGCCAAAGGTGGAGATCTCAGACCTAGATCCAATGGTCCTCATTCACTTCAAAAACCTATAAATAAGCATTCAATGCTAGTATTAATGGTACTCACTTTTCCAATCCTCTTACTTGTAATTGACTCACTCACTGACTTGAGCGTCGGAGTGTCATTGCAGGTACCACCCCACCTCGGATCGGAGCACCAACTCAGATTGACCAAGAACATAAATACCAACTATCTCGGACCGAACTTTGTATCCAAGTCGGACACTTAGTCGGAGATACGGTACAGAACATTGGCGACCACAGTGGGAGCATCTTATACACTAGTCCCTCCCCCAACCTCCTTGGTCAGCAATGACTCCAGAACTACGACGGAGGAACGTCTCCAGCGTCGTAGTTAGACCCGATCAACAGCAAGAAACGCCCGAGGGGGTAGCAGTCACTCTCCCTCGCAGCTCGGCCCACGGCCACAACTCGTCCAGACTGTCCAGGTACCGGTCGACGCTGTTCAACAGCTCGTCCAACTGCTGACAAGGCAAGCCGAGGCTGACCAGCAAAGGAGTCAGCGCTACTCCCAGCTGGAGGCCGAGATTGCCGAGATCCGGGCCCGAGATATCCCGGATCGGTCCTCTCCTCAAACCTACTCTCCCAGCAGAAGAACGTCCAGCAAAAGGCATCATCGGTCTCCTGCTTGGAGGAGACACCACCATCGCTCGCCACCCCGCCGAAAAGGGAGACGAGGATCTGGAACTCCCCCAAGCGAGACTCGGGACGACACTTATTACCGTGAGGACTCTCCTCACCAGAGCTCGTCATTAGCATCCTCTTCCCCGAGGCGACGTTCTATAAGCCGGGGGAGTCCCCCGAGGCATGAACGTCCCGCGAGGCATGAACGTCGGCGCCCTCGTTCTCCGAGGTCCCCTGTTCGGCGCCCTATCGAGAGACCTCCTCCGATGGAGAGATCGACGGCGCGAAAGGGGCCATTTACAGCAAAGATCGACTACTTTCCGGTGCCCAAACACTTGGAGAAACCCCCTGAAGGTTTAAAGATGCATGACGGGACTGGCGATCCCGATCGTCACCTTGATTATTTCGACACAATGATGCAATATCGGAATGTCGAATCTTCCCTCTTACCCTGGAAAAGTTGGCACTGGACTGGTTCAGAGCCCTCAAGCCAAACTCGATATCCTCGTGGGACCAACTGGCGAAGCTATTTTCGGCCCATTTCGCCCACTCCAAGCTTAAACCAAAATCTCGGAAAGTCTTGCAAGCAATTCGATAAGGGGAGAACGAGTCTCTCCGGGACTATATCGAGAGATTCAATAAGGAAGCAGCTCAGGTCCAGGACCTAGATGATTCTTTCTGACTGTTCTTCATGGAAGCCGGTCTTCGTGAAGGAAGTCTATTCCAGATTGATGTCGGAGTAAATCAAACTGAGTCGCTTGCCGAGTTCCTCCAGCGATCTCAGAAGTATATTGATCATGAAGAGGGGGCAGTTGCAAGAAAGTCGGATGCCGACCCTGGGATGAGCAAGCCTCGATATGGGAAGGAGGCCCGGAACGACGGTAAGCCCAGACCTCGCAACCGACACCAACAGTATTCCGACCTTAATGAAACAAGAGCTAGGATTTTGGCGGAATGTATGAACGCTGTATTCAAGGAAGTCAAGTTCCCCGATCCACTCCCACACAGGCCGGGACAGAGATCTAACAAGTACTGCTGGTATCACCAGAGCAAAGGGCATGACACCAATCGATGCAATGCTCTGAAAGACGACATTGAGGACCTGATCAAGAAAGGGAAATTGAGCCAGTACGTGGCTAAAACACCCCGATATGAGGCCGAGGTTAAGGAAGAGAAGGTCGACCCTAAGAAGAAGGGTAAAGCTCCCCAAGAAAGAGAAGAAAGCTCGGAGGATGAGCTCGGAGGGTGAATCTCACTGAGCATGAGCCTTTTATGATTGTGTTTGTTGATGCTACTACCTATGATGAGGGAATTATTAAGTCTGTAGCTTGATTGAAACTAATCTAATTAAAGTTTTTTTTTATGAATGTAACAATATGATATAGTTCTTGTCTTTATGCATTCTCTGTTGGCACAATGCAAATAAATTCAATAAGTGGAATAATAATGGTTATTCATCTTATAAGTACCCTTTCACTTATAAAAAATAAGTACACTTTCTTGCATTTTCTGTATGAGAGATTTTGTATTTTACAGATTATGAGTCTAAATTCTTCTTTATCTCTTTTAAGTAAGGTAACTGTAATACTCTTCGTAAATGTTTATCGAATTTAAAATTATTTGCTTCTTTATACTAGGCAGATATTTTCGTTATCTCGCTCTAAATTTTTGTAACAAAAAAAGAGAAGAAAAAATTAAGAAAACTTTAATTATTCTGGTTCAATACAATGAGAAAAGAAAATTAGTGTAATAACTATGTATATTTTACTATGTAATAACTACACTTTTTTAACGGCAAAAATATATATTACTACTCTTTCTAATTATTTATTTAGACAAATGTTACTATGTACCCTAAAAAGGTTGCTTATAGATGTCTAAAGAAAGTAATTTTTTATAATGAATTGTGTAGTTTTTTTGTTATATATTGATAAATTGAGAATTAGGATAAAGAGATATATTTAAAAGGTGCCTTTCAACCTTTTAATACTTGGTTCGAATCCGGCTAAGAGTAATTTAAATTTTTATTCAATAATTACTAATTTATTTAAAACCCTTAGTAATATATTCCTAAGGAGCCTTGCACAACATTTTGTTTTTTACCTAATAATAAAAGTAGACATCTACTTTCTTTCTATATAATCAAAACATATGCCAGCACATTTACATTTTTAGACATCACCAAATTTTGACATTTGTCACAATTTTGGGCAGAATAGACAATTCACCACATAAAGACAAAATGTTACAATATCACTACAGTGCGCTACAGTGACGTTTCTGACGCGCGACAGTACTGCTTATGTCACTCTACAGTAAGCTATAGTGACGTTTTTTGACGCGCTATAATACCAATACAGATTTTTTTTAAAATCAATTTTTTTTAAAAAAACTGATTTTTTAAATAAAAAAATTTATACACTGTTTTTTAATTTTTTTTTTAAAAAACGGTTGTCAATATTTTTATAAAAACAATTAGTCATTATAAATCAATTTTCACTATTTTTATAATCTACTCAAACTACCAAAATTAATAAAATAATTAGTCACTATAAAACAATTAGCCACTATCCATTGTCAAAAAAAGAATTGTAAAAAAACTGTAACCCCTACCAAAAATTACAAAATAACTACTAAAACTAATCAATTTAACTACTTTTGTTAAAATCAATCAATTTAACCACTACAAAAAATTACCAAATAACTATTTTATAATTACTAAAAAAGTGTAAAATGCCAACGGGAATGCCAACGGGAGTGGCATCTACTTTCTATATAATCAAAACATATGCCAGCACATTTACATTTTTAGACATCACCAAATTTTGACATTTGTCACAATTTTGGGCAGAATAGACAATTCACCACATAAAGACAAAATGCTACAGTATCACTACAGTGCGCCACAGTGACGTTCTGACGTGCTACAGTACTGCTTATGTCACTCTACAGTAAGCTATAGTGACGTTTTTTGACGCGCTATAATACCAATACAGATTTTTTTTTTTAAAAAAAACTAATTTTTTAAATAAAAAAATTTATAGACTTTTTTAAATTTTTTTTTTAAATACGGTTGTCAATATTTTTATAAAAATAATTAGTGATTATAAATCAATTTTCACTATTTTTATAATCTACTCAAACTACTAAAATTAATAAAATAATTAGTCACTATAAATCAATTAGCCACTATCCATTGTCAAAAAAAGAATTGTAAAAAAACTGTAACCCCTACCAAAAATTACAAAATAACTACTAAAACTAATCAATTTAACTACTTTTGTTAAAATCAATCAATCAATCAATTTATAATTACTTTTGTTAAAAACATATGCCAGCACATTTACATCTTTAGACATCGCCAAATATTGACATTTGTCACAATTTTGGGGCAAAATAGACAATTCACCACATAAAGACAAAATGCTACAGTATCACTACGGTGCGCTACAGTGACGTTTCTGACGCGCTACAGTACTGCTTATGTCACTCTACAGTAAGCTATAGTGACGTTTTTATCGGCTCGGATAGCGGAGATTCGCTAGTCCCAACCGATCCACACATGATTGTGCTGTAAAACAATGGGTTGCACCCGAACCGCATAATATACTGACGGGGTTATTGAAAGGAGATCCCATATCCTTCAGTAACCTGTCAGCCGTTGTAACGTCTGAGCATCCAAAGTGTTGACTCGTCCTTGCCTTGGAGCTGCTTGTGACTCCTTGGAACTTTTCCTTGCAGGGCACTCTTTACCATAGTGACCCTCTTCATTACAATAATAGCACCTATTAGTTCTTTGCTTACAATTACCACTGTGATGCTTTCCACAGTTAGAACATCTTCTGACCTTTGAAGAATCGAAGAATTGCACCTGCTTTTCCTTTGATGAAATTATCTTAGAACTTTGCATTCGGAGTTGATAATTCAACTACCTTCCTTCTTTTCCCATACTCCCTATGAGATCATCCTCGACGACATAGGCTGATTGCACTAAGGCAACATAATTGGTAATAGTGTAAGAACTGAGACCCTAAGTCATAAAAGCACTAAGGCCCCTCTTATACTTCTGCATTCTCCATTCGCCATCCGAAGCTTACTTTACCACTTGGTAAAACTGAGACAGCTTCTCAACTTAGCGATGTATTCTTCCACCGTCATGTCACCTTTCCTGAGGATACACCGGTTGGAGATTCCGGTTTTGGTCGAGGACTGTGTCTTGATCATCCTTCCATAATTCCGCTTATGATGCACTAAGTATTAAGTTGATCAGGCTCAATGTCTCTTAGCATCACAAGTGTAATTACAACAAGGACTCACAAGGAATCGACTCAACCCTAAACTAAGTCCGACTAGGTCGAACTGCTCTGATACCAACTGTAACACCCCTGTATTTTTATCGAGTAAAAATACCCAAGTGTACCATTCCTAAAACATCAGAGATATATTTCCTGTTTAAATACTGAACACCACTATAAAATTTTCACCGAATAACAACAGAACAGTCTTAAACATAAATAAGACCATAAACCATCAGTGAAATACAGTGTTCAATATCGCACAAGAAAGCGGAAATAAATACATAACTTTATTGAAGTACGACGTTTTGTTTTGAGTATGTGTAACATTCCTTGCGATGAAAAGAAATTTTGAAACTCTGATTTTTCAATTAAATTAACGGGTAGAAAAGGAGTGTTACACCTACTAGCACTCTCGGTCCTTTTAAAACATTTTTAAGATTTGACACAACACCAACCGCAATCCGCTTGCTAATCCCGGTGAACCATACAATAAGGCTTCGACCTAGTAAGACAGCGGCTGCAATCCACTTGCGTCTCCCGATGAACTAGCATCCTAGGCCTCTCTACGTACCACCAGCCGCAATCCACTTGCATCTTCTGGTGAACATAGTACAATAACTTTTGACACAACACCGGTCGCAATCCACTTGCATCTTCCGGCGAACCCCATAACCAATAATGTTTCCTAAGGGCACAGAGCCTAGGGTAAGGGTTCATGACTTCCCCGCCTAGTATGTCAACATGGGTCGTCACCCAAACTCGATATATATATATATATATATATATCTACAATAATATGAACATTTAGTTGATTTACATTCAGACCAATAATTGAACATAACACCCGCATCGGGCCGTTTCCCATAGTCGATATAATATATATATCGTGAATCGTAGACCGGTTTAGGCAATAAATAAAAATCATCCTACGTCAGTTATACCATACCACGTAGGACTCATAGTCCGCTTTATTATTAATAAAACATATTCGCACACGTGTACTATTATTCGGTCTTTCGAAACAATTTGAACTCCGAAAACAGTTCTTTTTACCTTTTTAAATTGTATATTTAGTTAGGCCTCGGAATAAGCTTTTAAACGCATCTTAGAACACCTCAATCGGGTTCCCGGATCAAAAGTTATTGCAAAAACAAAATCAGTGAAAAACTGTTGAAAATCTGCAAACCGTCGCGACGCGATACGGAACCGTCGCGACGCGAAAACAGTCAGAAATATTTTCGTTCCAAACTGAAGCATGGTCGCGACGCGAAGGAGGGAGGTCGCGACGCGATGGAGACCTGATGGTCGTTCCAAACTGTATCTTTTTACTCTTTCTTCTGGAATCTGGGGCTGACTCTCACAGCAGGGCTATGCTTGACTTTTGTCTTCTTTGGCTTCTTAGCAGTGGCCACATCAGAGGTAGGCACACCAGGATCATCTACAGTAGCCTCAGGCATTTCTGCCTCTTCAGGTGTAGCTTCTGCAGGAACATCTGGTGTAGCCAGTGTTTGGACTTCAGGTGCAGGTACACCACTCTGCACTGGAGTTTGCTCAGATTGCTGCTCATTTCCCTCTGGTTGTTGCTCTGCTACCTTCTCAGCTTCTTTCTCTCCTTCTTTGGGTGTAGCTTCCTCAGATACCTCCTTCTCACCAGCTTGTACCCCTGTACCCTGTGCACCATAAAGTGAGCTCATTGTCCACATCTTCTTTGTTGGAGCAGGCTTCATTGTTCTCCTTGTGTATCCCAGCATCTGTTTCTTCTCTGCTAAGGCTTTCAGAACTGCAGAGATTGTTGCTGCAGGACTAGTTGCCATGACTGTTGATTTTGAAGCTTCAGCAGTTGGTGTGGGAACACTAACAGACTCCTTGACAGTATCTGCCTGCATCTTCAACTCTGAACCTGCTTTGCCTTTGTCTTTCTCAGGCTCTTCAATGAGTACCTGCATTTGAATTTTCTCAGAATTAATGTTAGTTGGCTCAATAGGTTCTGTTGGTAGGGTGGGTGATTTCTGGGATGGGATGGTTGTTTCTGCTTGTGCATCTTGTTTTGGATTTTCAGATTGGGGAGTATTTTCTGGTGGAGGTGTAGGTGATTTTGGTGTTGAAGTGTGACTGGGGGTATGGTGGGTGGTGGGGGATGGAATGTTGGTTTGTGATGGTGGTGAGGGGGTGTTTGATTGCTGTTGTGATGGTGGTTGGGCTTCATTTGTAAATTTCTTCCTTAATTCATACTTTCTTCTAGCACTGGCTTCCATATCATCACTGCCAACATCATCACTGTCATCATCATCACTGTCACTAACTTCTAGTGACTCAGATTCATCCTCCTCTTCATCCATTTCAATATCCTTCACAGCTTGCCTTGCTTCTTCATCTTCTTCAGTATCTTCATCACTTACTTCTTCAATTTCTTCCTCCACTCTTGGTTTCTTTCCCTTCTTTTCTTTCTTAGTATCTCTCTTTCTGTTTACTCTCCTCTCTTTCTTATCAGTTTCCTTTTTCACTTCTTCTTTTTCATCAATCACCCAATTAGGAAAAATTGGGGATTCTATTTCTGCTTCAGGGTCATCCAACTTTAATTTCAACCACTCATGCTGTTCTCTTTGAAATTTCCAGACAGCTTGGAGTTTCTGCACCAAGTGTTCAGACACTTCCTGCTCTACAGTATTTTTAATTTTCACTGACCTCATTCCTTCTTTAACTTCAGCAGACAGACCACTAGGAGGGGTTTTTCTGTAGACTTTTTCTAGATCAGAAGTAACAACTCCTTGCTTTTGACACAGTTCAGTGATTAAGCATGGGAAATATAAGAATCCAGATTCCTTGGCTTGACATTCTACAATTTCTTTAGCTATCAGTTTCCCTATGTCTACATTATCCTCACATAGGATTGAATCAATAAGAATCAACCTATCTTTAGATAATGTAGAAGTGTGTGAAGTAGGGAGAATTGATGTATCAATGAATAAATGCCAACTGCCAAGCTCAGGGATCAATTCACCAGTTTTAAGTTTGAATTCAGTATTTGTGAATTTCTCCCACTGAGATCCTTCTATTGCTACTCTTTCTTTGATTTTAGTCATTTGCTTCTTTCCATAAGTCTCTAGTTTTACTTCAAATGCATTACCAGTGTATGTGAGATCATAGTGCTTATTGATTCTAGCAGGGTCAAAGAATACTTTCTTACCTCTAACTTTGGAGAAAAATATAGTACCTCCTCTGTTATTCTGAATTCCTGAGTAGAATTCGCGCACCAATTGCTCCAAGTAGTAGGCTCGGGTTTGAACAAATCTTTCCCAATGCATGTTGTTGACAGTGGAGAGGAATGAATGATGAGCCTTTGCGAAGTTGAAACCACGCTCAGGCAGGAACTTCATGTTCCAAAAGTGCTTACATCCAGGGATTGCTTCCATTGATGCTAGTACTCCTGATTTTCCTTTTTTCGCATGAGTTTCCACATCGGATCCTTTCCCCGTTTTCTTAGAGGCAGCTTGTTTCTTAGCCATTTATGATTTGGAGTGTTTGAGATTGAAAAACTGTTTGTGAGTGGAGAGGATTTTTAATCGGTTTTGTGAGAGGGACGAAGAAAATTGAAACTTAGGGTATGTGAAAGGGTTAGTGGGATTTGGTAGTTGAGGTTTATAGCCGTTAAGTTGTGTGGCCTAACATGCAAGCCAACACGTGGAAGTTTAGACTTAACACGCCACTTTCTAACCCTTGATCAGAGATGATTCCACTAAGTTGATGATTTATCAAGTGACAGTTTTCTTCTAAATTATTCTAACACCAGAGTAGGCAGTGTGGCTGCATCAAGTGTGGGAACACCAAGTGTAGAAACACTGGCTACTCTGTTGTCCTGTTTTTCCTGCAAAATAACAAAACATGAAATTGCACAAAATAATAATATTAACTATATATTGTGATGGGTTGCCTCCCTCAAGCGCTTGTTTTAAGAGTCTTACAGCCTGACTTGTACCTTGGTCTAAGGTTTTGCAAAGTGAGTGGTGATCTTGTCTCTCTCTACATGCTCTCCATAGTACATTTTCACTCTTTGTCCATTTACTTTGAAAGTGGTATCAGTGGTTGCATCATATAGATCAACTGCACCATGGGGGTAGATTTTAACTAATTTGAATGGTCCTGACCATCTTGATCTCAGTTTTCCAGGGAAGAGTTTCAACCTAGAATTGTACAACAGAACCATTCCTCCTTCTTTAAGTTCTCTCCTTTGGATTTTCTTGTCATGCCATACTTTGGTTTTAGCTTTATAAATTTCTGCATTCTCATAGGAGAAATGCCTGAATTCTTCTAATTCATTTAGCTCAAGAAACCTTTTCTCTCCTGCCTTTTTGAGATCAAAATTCAACTTTTTGATAGCCCAATATGACTTGTTTTTTAATTCAATAGGGAGATGACATGGCTTGCCATAAACTAACTTATAGGGGGACATTCCTAATGGAGTTTTAAATGCAGTCCTATATGCCCATAATGCTTCATCTAAGTGTAAGGACCAATCTTTTCTATTTGGTCCAACCATTTTCTCAAGCATTCTTTTTATTTCCCTATTTAAAAGTTCAGCTTGTCCACTTGTTTGTGGGTGATAGGCAGTAGCAATCTTATGTTTCACTCCATATTTTGCAAGAAGATTTTCAATAAGTTTGTTGCAAAAATGGGAGCCTTCATCATTGATGATTGCTCTTGGAGTACCAAATCTTGAAAAAATATTTCTTTGGAGAAATTTGCTAACAGATTTAGCATCATTATTTGGCAGTGCTACAGCCTCAATCCATTTAGACACATAGTCTACAGCCACTAAGATGTATTCATTGCCAAAAGAAGGTGGAAAAGGACCCATGAAATCCATGCCCCAAAACATCAAAAAGTTCTATTTCTAGAATATTAGTCCTAGGCATTTCATGTCTATTAGATATATTACCACTTCTTTGACATTTATCACAAGTTTTTACCAAATAATAAGCATCTTTAAATAGAGTAGGCCAGAAATAACCTGATTGAAGTACCTTAGCTGCTGTTCTTTGGCTTCCAAAGTGACCTCCATATGGTGCAGCATGACAATGCAGGAGCACTGCTTGCTGTTCTTCTTCAGGAATGCATTTTCTCATGATTTGATCAGGACATATCTTGAATAGGTAAGGGTCATCCCAATAGTATTGTTTTACTATGTGGAAGAACCTTCTTTTCTGTTGATAGTTCATGTCACATGGTACAATTTTGCTTACAAGGAAGTTTACTATGTCTGCATACCATGGTGTTGAAACATGAGGTGTGGCCACACTGAGTGCAGAAACACTGGCTGTATTCAAGGTAATTGCTAGTAATTTTTCATCAGGGAAACTTTCCTTGATTTCTTCAATTGTATCTGCATTATTACTTTCAAGTCTAGAGAGGTGATCAGCCACTTGGTTCTCTACTCCTTTCTTATCTTTTATTTCAAGATCAAATTCTTGAAGTAGTAGAACCCATCTTATTAGCCTAGGTTTTGCATCTTTTTTAGAAATCAGATACTTGATGGCAGAATGGTCAGTGTACACAATTACTTTGGTGCCAACCAAGTATGATCTAAATTTTTCAAAAGCAAAAACCACTGCTAATAGTTCCTTTTCTGTTACAGTGTAGTTCATTTGAGCTTCAGTGAGTGTTTTGCTAGCATAGTATATGGTATGAAACACTTTGTTATATCTTTGCCCTAGGACTGCTCCTACTGCAAAGTCACTAGCATCACACATGAGTTCAAAAGGCTTACTCCAATCTGGAGTGACTACAACTGGTGCTGTAACTAAGGCCTTTTTTAGTTTTTGAAAAGCTTCTACACAAGATTCATCAAAATTAAAAGGCACATCATGTTGCAAAAGCATACACAATGGTTTTGAAATTTTTGAAAAGTCTTTGATAAATCTCCTATAGAATCCTGCATGACCTAAAAAACTTCTAATCCCTTTGATTGTTGATGGAGGTGGTAGTTTCTCAATTACCTCTATCTTTGCCCTATCCACTTCAAGACCTTTTTTAGATATTTTATGACCAAGCACAATGCCTTCTTTTACCATGAAATGACATTTTTCCCAATTAAGCACTAAGTTAGTGTCTTCACACCTTTGAAGAATTTCTTCTAAGTTTGAAAGACACAATGAGAATGTTTCTCCAAAAACAGAAAAGTCATCCATGAAGACTTCCATTGATTTCTCAATGAAGTCAGAGAAGATTGACATCATGCATCTTTGAAAGGTAGCAGGAGCATTACAAAGTCCAAAAGGCATCCTTCTAAAGGCAAAAGTGCCATAAGGACAAGTAAAGGTGGTTTTCTGTTGATCCTTAGGTTCAATTGCTATTTGATTGTATCCTGAATAACCATCTAAGAAACAATAGAATTCCTTTCCTGCTAACCTATCTAACATTTGATCTATAAAGGGTAAAGGGAAATGATCTTTCTTAGTGGCCTTATTGAGTTTTCTGTAATCCATACAGATTCTCCACCCTGTTACAGTTCTGGTTGGGATTAATTCATTATTTTTATTGGCTACAACTGTGACTCCACCCTTTTTAGGAACACATTGCACAGGACTAACCCATGCACTATCTGAAATAGGGTAGATAATACCAGCATCTAGCCAATTAATTATTTCCTTCTTAACAACCTCTTTCATTATTGGATTTAATCTTCTTTGCCTTTCTATGCTATTTTTAGAATTTTCTTCTAAAATTATCCTATGCATGCATGTTGAGGGGCTAATCCCTTTAATGTCAGACATTTGCCAACCTATAGCTTTTCTATGTTTTCTCAAGGTGTTAATTAAATCAAGCTCTTGTTCTAAAGATAGATCAGAAGCTATGATTACAGGAAGGGTATTATCCTCACCTAGAAAAACATATTTTAAATGCTTAGGTAGTTCTTTTAATTCTAGCTTAGGAGGTTGTTCAATAGAAGGTACATTTTCTTTAAGGTTGGGATCTTCTAAATTAAGAGATTCATAAGTTCTAACCCATACCTTAGGTGTAGCTTGTTCCTTGGGCAATATGCTTTCTTCAATAAATTTCTCAGCAGGCAATGCAGAAACATCAGGTGCTAGAGCATTGGCAAGGTGATCATACTGCTTGTGGAACTGCTTCTCTACCAAATGATCAAGTGAGATTGATGAACACTCTTCACTCTCCTCTGCAGGATACTTCAAAGCATTCAAGACATTAAATTTTACTTCTTGATCATTCACTCTCATGGTTAGCTCTCCTCTTTGCATATCTATCAGTGTTTTCCCTGTTGCCAAGAATGGTCTTCCAAGTATGACTGGCACTTCTTCATCTGCAATGAAATCAAGTATAACAAAATCTGCAGGAAACACAAATTTGTCAACTTGCACCAATATATCCTCAATAATTCCTTCTAGATATGCAATTGATCTATCTGCCAAAGATAGTGTCAATGTGGTAGGTTTTGCATTTCCAATCCCTAGCTTTATGAAGATAGATTTGGGCATCAATTTGATGCTTGCACCTAAATCACATAATGCTCTTCCTGTATAGTACTTACCTATTGAAAAAGGGATTGTAAAGCTACCTGGATCCTTTAGCTTCCTTGGAATTTTGTTTTGTAAAATCAGACTACATTCTTTTGACATAACAACAGTTTCAAATTCCCCTAATCTTCTTCTTTTAGAAAGCACATCTTTCATGAATTTGGCATAGTTTGGCATTTGTTGAAGTGCCTCTATCAAGGGAACATTGATATGCAATTGTTTTAAAACATCTAAAAATTTACTGAATTGCTTCTCCTCATGTATTTTTTTCAATCTTTGAGGAAAAGGAGGAGGAGGGTATTCTGGTACTAACCTTGGAGTAGGAGATGTAGGAACACCAGGTGTTTCTGCATCTTGAGAATTTTTTTCATTTTTATTTTTTTCTCCCTTTTCTGTACCTTCAAGCTCATATGGTTCTGTTAGATCCTTGCCACTTCTCAAAGATATGGCTTTGACCTGCTCCTTACCTTGCCTTTGTGAGGGTGAAGCTTCTGTGTTTGATGGCAAAGTACCTGCTGGTCTTTGCTGCAAAACAGTTGCTAATTGCCCTACTTGGTTCTCTAGGTTCTTAATTGGTATATCATGAGCTTGCCTAGCAGTTCTAGTTTCACTAATGAATGAT
The DNA here is from genome assembly GCA_039519185.1 of Astragalus membranaceus. NCBI lineage: Eukaryota > Viridiplantae > Streptophyta > Magnoliopsida > Fabales > Fabaceae > Astragalus > Astragalus membranaceus. Next base: position 31,039,599 of record CM076853.1, on the reverse strand, counting down.
CTAAGCAATTCTTCTAGAGAGTTGGCACTGGCAGGTGGGTTTGATCTTTGTTGGTTTTGAGGTAAGAATCCAGGAGGAGTACTTGGTGCAGGTGCACTTTGTGCAGGTGCATTAGAATTGTTCCACCTAAAATTTGGGTGGTTCTTCCATCCTGGATTGTAGGTATTAGAGTAAGAGTTGTTATTTTTATTGTAACCTACATAATTGACAGAGACAGGGTTGCTAGGACATTCTTCATATAGATGGCCTCCTCCACAATACACACAACTTGTAGTTCCTGGAGAGGCTTGTTCTATAGCTGCTGCAGTGTTTTCTTTTGGTGTTGCTACACTAGATGTAGGTGCACTAGTGCACTGTTTGATCAGATTTGTTAAAGTGGCTACTTGAGCAGATAGGGCTGATATATCATTAATCTCATGTACTCCAGAGGTTCTCTTTTGAGCACTTACCCTCTCAGTAGGCCAACTTGAACCATTTGTAGCAATTTTGTCAATAAGATCGCATGCTTCATTATAAGACATATTCAAAAGAACACCACCAGCTGATGCATCTAGCATCACTCTGGTTTGTGGTTCTAGACCATTGTAAAAAGTTTCCATTTTGTATAATGACAGGTAAACCATGATGTGGACATTTTCTTAAAAGTTCTTTCCATCTTTCCCATGCTTCAAACAATGATTCAAATTCTTTTTGCTTAAAAGATGTAATATCATGTCTCATCCTAGCATTTTTAATAGGAGGAAAATATTTGCTTAAGAATTTTTCAGCTAATTCATTCCATGTATGAATAGAATTGGGCTCCATAGAATTTAGCCATGATTTTGCCCTATCTTTCAAAGAGTATGGAAATAACTTAAGCCTAAATGCATCCTCACTAATGCCAGGAATGATAAAGTTACTACAAACTTCTATGAATTGCTTTAAATGTTCATGGGGATCTTCATGTGGAGATCCACCAAATTGACCAATTGTTTGCAACATTTGAAACATCATAGGTTTAAATTCAAAATGAACAGCATCAATTTGAGGTCTAGCAATACTAGTTTGTATGTGCTGCTGGTCATATTGAGCATAGTCTCTCATAGGTCTATCTCTATCATTAATCATACCTATTGGTCCCATTTGAATGAATTGTTGTCTGTGATCTGGTCCACCTTCAGTTTGTTGATGTGAATTAGGTCCTCCTCTTACTGAGGCATCTTCACTGTGGTGAGACATTGTTCTGCAGTCTTGTTGTCTTTGTTGTCTTAGCAATCTCCTAAATCTTCTCTCAATTTCTGGATCACAATCAAATTCTGGTGGTCTATCTCTGGGCATAAACTAGTGTTTCCACACTGAGTGTTTCTGCACTAAGTGTTTCTGCACAGAAAATAGAATACCAGTAGTACTAATAAAACACTAAATTAACAATCTAAACAACAAAATTTTACTATAATCCCCGGCAACGGCGCCAAAAACTTGGTGTGGTTTATTATATGCAAGTATACATAGTCACACAAGTAATAAAGTGATAAGAAAGGTCGAACCCACAGGGATTATGTATTGTAAATTTTTGCAGTTCAAAGTGTACACTTAGTGTGTCTACACTATTCAGTATTTTTGGTTTGGAGTTTTCAAAGTAAGTAAAATAATAATAAGAAGCAATAAAATGTGTGAGAAATCAGTTGGAAAAAGTAGTTGAGATGTTTTCACCAAGTACTTTACTTCTAAGTGTTTTAATGGAGTATGTAGTGTGGGAACACTGGATGTAGGTGCATCAGTTTGTGCCTTTCAGCACTTCTCTTCAGAGTTTCATTACAAGCTCTTATGATCTTTGTTTTTTACAGTAAAGAAAGGTTTGTCAATTCCTCCCTTGCTTCCTAACAATGATCCAAGTTGCTAAATAGGTTCACTCTTGTAATTTTATTATCCTAAGGACTATGCTATCCTATGTCTAGGTTTTAGCATGTGTTTAACAAAGTTTCCTTTATTAAATACGTGTCCCTATTAACTCTTGAGTTCATAAATGTAGCCCATGTCTGCTGCTACAAGTTTTACCTATTCTAAAGTGATCAATTCCAGAATAAGTTGAAAGAAGTGTTATGCAAGAGTTTAAAGTGTTTACACTACATAAACCATAATAACATATTTAGAAGTTCATTACAAGGTTAGAACATCTCAACTTAAGGGAATTTAGCTCATGTTACTCATGTTATAAAGCAAAGAATGTGCAAAGAACATAAGTAAATGAATAATAAAGCAAAAGAACTTAAAAGAGTAGAGATTACTTGAATAGAAGATCTTTTGCATTAAGTTCCCAAGTTGAAGTACAATAAAGATTTCTTACACGAATTTCTTCAAAGTAGAAGTGAAGGGAATGGTTGTCAAGCACTTCCTCACCTTCCTCTCCTTAGAAACTTGAAATGAAAATAAACTAAACCTAAACTAAGCGAAAAGATAAAGGATTTAAAGATGCGAAAGATGATAGATGATAGGATTCTTTTCTTGTGAAGATATGATATCTATTTATAGGCTTGAAAGCTTTCCTCTTGCAAGGGGTTTCCTTTGGCGTGAAAGATCAGCTGAGGAGACCGAACATGGTTAATTTGTTGACAACCAATCAAGCAAGCTGCACAGGTTTGGTCGCTTGCATGCATAACAAAAGATGAGGTCCATTAGAGAAGTGCCACATGTCTTTTAGATAAGTTTGAGTCTTGCAACTTGATTTTTATGTGTATCGCCGACTTCAGCAAGTGGCTCAGCTCCAGGTGACTAGGCATGACGTCACTAATCAAGTGTGGAAGCATTGAAATGATCTTTGGATGTTTTGGTATAAACTGCAGAATTTTAGCAGATGTTGGCAGTGTTCCCACTCCCGCAGTAGCTGCACTGAACAAAAACATCAAACTTAACAAGATGTGTGCATTTTGCCTAGATCATTGCCCTTTATCCATTTGAATATTTAGAATGCTGTTCCTTGATAAATAAGCTATAAATATATATAAATGTTCTTGAAAATAAGCAATAACTCAAGCTTGATTGTATGAATAACTCTATATAAAATAGAGTTATCACTAGGGACCATATTCTGTCACTAAAGCTACTTAAGTCTGTCGCTAAGGCCTCAAATTCTGTGTGTTTTTTTCAAATTCCCGCCCCAATTTTTGCGAGGGACCCATCTATCACTAATACCAGCCAAATCCGTTGCTAACCGAAGCAGAAACAAAATTGCACCATTCCTTCGCTAATTCTGTAGCTAACCACTGGTTTAGCGACTGAATTTAGTTCCCTCACTAATGTCTGTCGCTAATAAGCGAATTTCTTGTAGTGTTAGATAGTTGATTGAAAGTGACATTAATTGTTGGTGAAAATGAGGTGTACAAGGTTTGAACCCCTTTCCTCCCTCTTCTGTAATAACAAACACACTAATTACTAAGCACTTTGCCTATTAAGAAGAATACCACTGCCCTGCAGACCGCACCATAAATGAAAAATATGCATTTCTATCAATTTTATCACCCAAACTAAATTTAATTATTTGACAAAATCATTTTTATTAAACACAAAATTTAAAGTTTGAGAACACTATTTAATGGTAAAACAAAAGTGTTGGGTAGTCAACTTTCTTCCTTTCTATTCTTATTTATTTAGTTGGTAGTGAGGCCCCAAAAGAGAACACCTTATAAAAGTTAAAAGCTGAGGTTTAAGAACTTATCCAATAATCGTCCACGAATGTGTATGTTTTCAAACATGTGACACATGAAATGCTTCAATTGCATCTTTCCATTTTGGCCAGTTCTCGCTTTGTCTCCAATCTTTAATAGACTTTAATTCATGATCCTCATTATCATTTATCACATTTAGCGCTGTATGATATGTGAAAGTATCGTCAACATTGACTTCATGCCGGTTCCATTGTATCCCATTAGTGACATGATTTATTGAGACATCTTTATTTTCATAAATTTCATGTACCTGATCAATCTCTTCTGGGATTGGAATATCAATTATGTCTGAAGACTCATTTAGAGTTTCTATGTCCTCGCTTGCACCATCTTTCTTTTTACCTCCTTTTCTTGTTCAGGGATTTTTATCTTTGGAACCAACTGGTGTACCACGCTTCAGGCGTGGTTGAGACACATTTTCAATATTAGATTGTCCAACAGGGACATCCATTTTAATTGAAGCGTTAACAACTGGTGTATGTGATTTAGTCACACCTTTTGGATCAGTGAATGCATTTGTAATTGAATTATCTTTTGAACTTCAAGTTTGCATTGTTTAGTTCGAGGATCAAGATGAGACAACAATAATTCATTCCAATGATCTCTTTTTTCAGTTGCTCATTCTCTCCCTTTAATGTTGGGAAATTTGATTCATTAAAATGACAATAAAATAATCGAGCTGTAAATAAATCTCCTGTTGTTAATTCAAGATACTTTATAATAGATGGAAATTTATATCCAACATAAATTCTCAACCTTCTTTAAGGAGCCATCTTAGTGCATTGTGGTGGAGAAATTGGAACATACGTCGAACATCCAAAAATTCAAAGATGGAAAATATTAGGTTCTTGACCAAAAACTAATTATCAAGGGGAAGAGTCGTGATAATTTCTTGGCCCGATGCGAATCAAGATTGTAGCATGCAAAATTGCATGTTCCCAAGTGGAAATTAGAAGTTTGCACCAAATGAGAAGTGGTATTGCAATTAACTTTATACGCTTAATAAATGATTCTGCAAGTCCATTTTGTGTATGAACATGTGGTACATGATTTTCAATGTCAGTTCCAACGGACATACAATATTCATTAAATGCTTGAGATGAAAACTCAGCAGCATTATCCAGACGTATTTTCTTAACGGGATAATCAGGGAAGTGAGCTCTTATTCGAATTAGTTGAGCTAGCAATCTCGCAAATGCTTGGTTGCGAGTTGACAACAAACAAACATGTGACCATTTAGTTGATGCATCAGGTAAAACCATAAAATATCTAAATGGTCCACATGGTGGGTGTATTGGCCCACAAATATCACCAAGTATACGTTCTAAAAAATTGAGAGATTCACTTCTATTTTTTGTTGGTGATGGTCTAATTATCAACTTCCCTTGTGGATTGAAGAATCTTCTGGTTCTTCAATTGATGACAACATGGGTTTTCAATTATTTTTCGCATCATTATGAACCCGAGATGGCCCAACCGGTCATGCCAAACAAAAAATTTATTGTGATTTATAAACTTCTGATTTACAACATGTGCTTTAATTGCATTGATATAAGTGTAGTACAAACCAGACGAAAAAGCGGGCAGATTTTCCACTACACTTATTTTCTCCAAAGTATGTCTCGCTATATAAAGATATTCAATATCTCTTTCATTTCTCGTTTCAATATTATATCCATTTAGACGGATATATTTGAAACTTAATAAATTTCTTCGAGACTTAGGGGCATATAATGCATTCTCAATGTGTAAAGTTGTTCCCCATGATAACAGTATGTTAGCTCTTCCAAATCCTTCAATTATCTTTTAAAATTGTACTAACATCGGTTTCTCGTTTCACTAAATAAGAGAAATATTTTTTATCTTTTAAAATTGTATGGGTAGTTGCACTATCAGCGAGACACATATCTCCATTATTGTTGCTAGTGTCAATACTCATTCTATCGAAAAAGGAAGAATTTTTTTTATAAGAGATAAATATACGGAAAGTAATCTTTGTTAATAATTAACAATGGAAGTTGAAAATACACTTGAATATAAAACGTTGTTAGAGGAAAACTCATAAGTGAGTAACATCCATATCACCATAATACAAATCATTATCTTCATAAGCAAAATAGGTCTCAATTATATTATCTTTATTTTCAAATGATTGTTGGTAAAGATCAACAAGATACTTTGGTATACGAGATGTACGACTCCAATGACCTTTGCCCCCACAACGATAGCAAATATATTCAATATTTTTGCTACTCTGCCCGCTTTTTTCATTCTTTCTAATTTTTTTCCATTCGAGCGAAAAATGTGTTCTTATAATTTCCACTGTGATTAAGATCAAGATCACCACCACAGGTTTGCACATAGTGATCGTGTGTTGCTATCTTTCACTTCTGGAAATTAAGCAGTATTAGTGGGAGAAGTCTCATAATTATTCATCAAAATTTCATTATTTTGTAATTGATCCGTACCTTGATTGCCCAAGGGTGGAACGAGTTGTTGCTTGATCGCTCTGCCGGGCAGTGAGGTCGCGAGCAGAGCTCGGGGTGGGTGTAGAATTTGCCTGATCGGCTGATCTGTCCTGACCACGATTTGATGGGCCACAAAGTAGGGTCTTAGTTGTCGAGCAGCGATTATCAGCGCCAGCGCGAGGTTTCCCACTTTCAGATATCTCAGTCCGGGTCCCTGCAAGACTTTGCTGACGAAGTATATGGGATTTTGCCTCGAGCTGTCTTGGCGGACGAGAATGGCACTGAGTGCCTCGTCGGCTATTGCCAGATATAGATATAGGGTCTCCCCTGGCACCGGCCTTGTCAAGATTGGCGGTTGCAGCAGAACGGTCTTGAGTTGGTCTAATGCACGCTCGCACTCTGGCGTCCACTCGAATTGCACTCCCTTCTTGAGAAGCTTGAAGAGCGGGAGAGATTTATTTGCTGACTTGGAAATGAAGTGGGCCAAGGCTGCGATCATCCCGGTGAGCATCTGTATCTCTTTCTTCGTCGTGGGCGGCCTCATTTTTGTGGTTGCTCTGCATTTGTCCGGGTTGGCTTCAATGCCCTTCTCGGTCAGGTAAAAACCAAGGAATTTGCCAGCTCTGACCCCGAAGGTACACTTCTCTGGGATGAGCTTGAGGGTGTTCTTTCGGGCCTCAGCAAACACTTCTTGCAGATCGGCTAGATGGTCCATGTCTTCTTTGCTTTTCACGATCATATCGTCCAAATAGACTTCGGCGACCCGTCCTATCTGTGCTTGAAAGACTTTATTCATCATCCGTTGATAGGTCGCCCCTGCATTCTTTAATCCAAACGACATCACTCGGTAACCGTAGTTTCCCTTTGGTGTCATAAAGGTCGTCTTTTCTTGATCGGGCGGATACATCGCGATTTGGTTGTACCCCGAATAGGCGTCTAGGAATGACAACAAGCGGTACTCGGACGCATTGTCGACCAACTTATCGATGTGGGGGACCGGGAAGGCGTCTTTTGGGCAAGCCCGATTTAAGTCTGTGTAGTCAAAGCACCAAAGTGTACCTTTTCGCGGGGGGCTGACCCTTATTTATAGAGTTTGGCGATGCTCCCTAGTCGTTGGATCATGCGATTCGATCTCAGCCGTCGAAGACTCCCGGGCTGTTTGGAGGTGCTGCGTGCTACAGTGACCATGATTGGCTTGGGCTGAGCTCGTGGATTGGGCCATCGGCCCAGTCCAGAACAGTAATCGTGTGTTACTATACATTCACTTGGGAATGGAGTTTTTGTTATTCGTGAAAATGTTATACTCATTCGCTCCTACTTAAGCATCTATATTGGACCACACAAATGATATAACCACAATAAAAATAAGTTAGAAAACTCGTACATTCTATATGACCAAACCCAGCTTAAACCTTGGTTGGGCCAGAATTACTCAATAAATAAATTAAGGAATTTTTTTAAAATAATCACGTTTTGAAATTATCTTTACACATCATCTACTCAGACATGACTAGGGAAAACCATTTAGTTTATGTTAATTTCTTAATATATTTATTAATTTGGGTTTTAGTTTGTTCAGATAATAAATGATTTTAATAGAGATTTTAGATTTAATTGATATAATTTTCACTTTTTCGTTTCTTTATTATTTTTGTAATAGGACAAATTTTAATATATTTATAATATTTATGAAATAGTAGTTATTGTTTTTGGGGTTAAATATGTTTTTTATCTTTAAAAAAGTAGCAAATTTTATTTTTAGTTCCTATAAAATTTTTTACTCACTTTCAGTCCCCACATTTTCCACCGTCAATGCTTTTAATCCCTCAAAACTTTCAATAGCGCTTAAAAGCGCTATAAAAGGTCCCAAAAGCGCTTACAACTGACTCCACATCAATAGCGCTTACAATCGACTCCACACCACACTGTTGCGATGAACGGGACACGACCATATATAGCAACCTAGTAATCCTTTATGTGGGAACTGCCTCATTAAAAACCTTTCGTGGAAAACCCAATGGGCCGGACAAAAACACGACAAGGAAAAAAGAGTACAGTTTTCTCCCCCTGTTTGAAGAATCTCTTAAGAATATACATTAATACCTCAAAACACTCTTTGGTTCATTACCAAAGAGTGTTTTGAAACCACTTACTGAAGTGAGACATCGTCAAATTCATATGTTACTGGATAAATAGATCTATTTCTAACGATTGATTCTGCATCTGATATAGGTATGATCTCTTTTATTAGTTTTATTCTTTCTTTAATTAAATTATAGACTTGTTTTTCACTTTCATTTATATTTTTTATACTATCTATGATAATAGAGATAAAACTTCACTAGTGCAAAAATGGGATAAAAATTAGACATTTAAAGTCAGGCGCTCAGATGCCTGACTACATAAGTAGACACAGTGGCAAACTTGTAATTAAAAGGCAAAACTCGCGAGTTTTAAAGTCAAGCGAATACACGCCTGACTTCTAAAGTGAAAAAATAGGAAAAAAATTAGACTTTAGAAGTCAGGCGTGTATTCGCCTGACTACATAAGTAGACACGGTGGCAAACTTGTAATTAATGGTGAAATTCTTTTTTTCTATTTTAGTACTTTAGAAGTCAGGCGTGTATACGCCTGACTTCTAAAGTACTAAAATAGAAAAAAAGAATTTCGCTTACGCGAACCCTACCCTTCTCACCCTCAGAATCCTTCTCACCCTCAGAATCGTTAAGCTTCTCTCCTGGTTCGTCATTCGCCCTATCTCCCACGTTCTTCGTGGTGCACGTTCACTTCTCAGAACCCTTCACTCTCAGAACACTCTCCTCTCTTCGCGAACCCTTCACTCTCATGCTGTTCTCCGCCCTAGCTTCCCTTCCTTTTCGTTTCTCTCTGAACACTCTCCTCTTCGCGAACCCTTCACTCTCAGAACACTCTCCTCTTCGCGAACCCTTCACTCTCACGCCGTTCTCCGCCCTAGCTTCCCTTCCTTTTCCGTTTCTCTCTAGATCCAGATTCTTCTTCTAGAACGATTCCTTTTCCATTTCTCTCTTCGCTGGTCCAAGCTTTTCCCTGGATCGATTCTTCTTCTCACTAGTCCAAGCACGATTTGAACCCTAACCCTCTGAAACGATTTTATCCCAGGTACGATTTGAAATCTCTCACTGCTTCTCACTGCGATCGTTCACTTCTGTTTCCCTTCCGTTCTTCTTGGGTTCATCTTCTTTGTTTAGGGTTTTTGGGATTTGGGAATTGAGAACTGAGTTTAGGGTTTTCGTTTTCGTTTTCGTTTTCGTTTTCCTTCATTGTTCTTCTTCGTTTTCATTTTCCTTCATCATTCCCAGATTTAGGGTTTTAAAACATAGTTTGGGAATGATTTTGTAGTTTCGCTGTATTAGGGTTTTTGTTTTGGGACAAATCTGTATATAGTTGTTTGCTAATTGCTTTTTGCTATTCTGGTTTTTGCTAATTACTACGGTTTTGGTATTTGATTTGGCTGTTAACAAAATTATTTGTTTTTATTTTTTTGTTTTCCTAGTTTTCTTCGGATCTTTTTGTTGTTGATCATGTTATAGAAGGAATTAGGTCAACTGTGTTCTGAATATTTCTTCAAGTGATCCATATTGTTAACTGGTGCTTTAAATTGACTCTGCTGCAGAATGGAACCACTGAAGAGGTGAAGAAAATTGTTGGTACTTTGAATGAAGCTAAGGTCCCTGGAGAAGATGTTGTGGGTGAGTCTTAGCTTGATTATAACGGGTTTATCTCTTTTCATGATAAACATTTCATTCTTAACTCACTCTTGGCAATGGTTTATCTATCTAATCTGGCTAAGTAACGTTCTCTATTAATTTAAATTCTACTTCGAATCAGAATTTTTGAGTACTAGAAGTTCTTATATCTGCTTGTTTCAATATGTAACTACTTATTTACGTAGCAATTAAAACTTTTTATCATTCAGGCATCAATGGATTTTGCTAGACTATTTTGAGCTATAACTTTTGACCTTGATATCAAGGTTCTAGCAATTGTTGAATTGGTTGCTCTTGCCTCACTGGTATCTTATATCCATTATTTGTATACGTCCAATTATTTGCTTCTCATATTAGTTCATTCCATCCAACTTTTATTGTTGTTAATTGTTATTGACGATGATGTTGTTGCTAGCGTTAACATGTTCTAATAAACGGGTTTCTGTTTCTACAGAAGTTGTTGTGAGCCCTCCCTATGTGTTCCTTCCCTTTGTGAAAAGTTTGCTCCGCTCTGACTTCCATGTTGCTGCTCAAAACGTTTGGGTTCGCAAAGGTGGTGCTTATACCGGGGAGATTAGGTATGCTCTCTATACTTGCTTCTTCAATTCATTTGTATCAGTGGTTTATTGACAATGTGGCACATAATCTTGAAGTTTCTAAAATTAACCCATCATTTAATCTGTGTCTGTTATATCTTTTGTTTTAACAGTGCTGAAATGCTTGTTAATTTGGATATTCCTTGGGTTATTATCGGTCACTCTGAGCGAAGACAACTTTTAAATGAAACGAACGAGGTACAAAGTGTTCACTTGTCTTTGGTTTATATTTGGATTTTCTCCCTCTATGCTGGTTGTGTTGTAACTTCTACCACTTTCTGGAGTCACTTGTATTTGTATTTGCAAAATTTCAAATTTTACTAACTAAATTTGCCCACTTTTGATTGCGTTATTACCTGTAACAGTTTGTGGCAGACAAAGTTGCATATGCACTTTCACTAGGTCTGAAAGTTATTACTTGCATTGGAGAGACTCTTGAACAGCGTGAAGCAGGTACAACTGTGGCTGTTGTTGCTGAGCAAACAAAAGCCATTGCAGGTACTCCCCTCACATTCATATGGATTTAATGTTCTGTATATTCATGAATTCTTTTGTGTTTTTATTTCTCTATGTGAGATGATGTTCACACAAATGTTGTGTTAAATTATTTATAGTTTTAAAAAGAAAAACTTTCCTAGTCACATTAACAAATTGCCATTATTTGCTCAAGAGGTAGGCTTACCTATACTTAATTGATAACATTATTTAGTAAAGAATTGGTCGCCAATTTGTAATATTTTTAGTTTTTTAAATTTCTTTGTTTTCATATCTTTGCACTTGTAGCCAACAGCCTGTTGATACATCTCATTCTTTCGGCTATCTTGTCTTCCCAATCTCCTCTTTTGTATAACAGTAGTCAAAGAGGCTGGATTAGAAACTTGATATGTTGGCATCTGTGTATCTGTGTCTGTGTTTCAATGCTTAACTCAATTTCTTTCTCTTAATAGGTAAATGCCGGCATTCTAAGTCCAGGATTGATGGGACTTTATGTTGTTTTCCTTTGCTGGTGTGCAATTAGAAGGCAAGTAGCCTACCAATCTTTGTTATACTTTTCCACTTGTATTATTTTTTGATCCCTCTTTGTTTCTATTGATTTGAGTGTTTGAGATCATATTTTTGCATGCAGTGAACCCGAAGGAGGCCAATGTATCAGGAAATCAGACTCTGGAAACAAAACAGACTGGCAAACCATCATTGTAATATTTTTTTAAGCTTTATAAAATACATGATCTTAGATTACTGTCTTTATTAATTGTTGGCTGAGACAAACTTCTTGTTTAAAATGATTACTTTCCATCATGTTTATATATTTGTAGTCTAAAACTTCTACTAAGAATCTGATTTGGCTGACAGGTATCAAGTCCTTGCTGGAATTATTGAAAAGAGGATTTTGGAGCCTATGTTGTACCAGCACAAGCTTATAGTGCAATTTGCTTTGCTGTTCGGACCGGCAATGCTTGACAGATGGGTGGATTATGCTCGTTGGTATCGTAGTTGTATCGACCACCGTAGGTGGTGGCCGATGGTAAGCCTTTTATACCTTTGTTTTCGATTTTCTAACTTAATTGTAATTATGTAATGCGTGCACTCTGTCCATTTGAAGTTTATGACTCACTGGAACCCTTTCACACAAAATACCACTATCCCCTAATTTTTATTAGTGTCTTCTCTTGGTAGTTTGTTTGAGAGCCTGATTTTATTTTAATTTGATATTTCTGTCTGTTGATTTTTTTGGCCCTGTTAAGTAACAAGACTCCATCTTTGTGTTTAATTTGCTGTGTGTGCTTGATGTTGAGGGGACAATTTGGGTGTTTGCAAAAGCAGTGGTCTAGAGCCCACAAAATAGAAAGAAGTATTCCAATTGTTTATCATTATCTTCAATGAGCAAGAAGCAAGTTTAGAGTCCGATCACTCAGCTTCCTCTTTGCTCTATTCAAGATCCCAAGATTAACCATGTACTTCTATAACAGCTTCAAAACCTTCTAACATATTTGGATTATGTCTGTGCCCTTGCCAATATTGAGACACTTAATGTTGGATAATGTCCCCACAATACAAGTTGTTGTGGTAGATTTCTCGCTCCATCTAAAGGTTGTTAGATATTTTCAGTTCAATCTTTTAATGTTGCATATATGTCTTTAGTTTTACTAGCACTTCTACTGCATATCAGTCTCTCAGTTTTATATTGTTGTGCAGCTTCTGAACAGTTTGAAGTTGAGAAAACCTCAAGTGATGGATGAAATTGCTGTTGCTGAACTTGGGGAATAGCACACTTGAATTGGGGACCGTGTTAATTAGACTCTATGCTGGTTTTGGTGTTCTGCAGCAGGTTTGAATTTAGCTAAGTTCCTATGACCTTTTGATATTAGGTGCTCATTGAAATGTTTTGTTTTTGTAAGGATATTAATCATGAGTTGAGCCTATCGTGTAATTCATTCTTGCAATTACACATGGTTGTTATTATTACTACATGCAGAATATAAACATATGTAAATCAATTGATGCCTCTTTGTTCTTGCTCAATCAATCAAGGCTTTGTGCTTTATTAAATTTTCTTGTTGTAGGTAGGTAGGAAATTGACTTTTTGCTTCTGTGTTTCTTGAAACATCAAACATTTTGTTTCAACCTTAACTTTTTGCTTTTGCTGTAGATAGTGTTCTTTCTATTTTCTTTGATTAGTTTGTATTGGGATTTCTTTGTTCTTGCACTTGGAATGTTTAAAATTACCACTGGGTACATGAGAAATTCTTTAACTTATAATCTTAGCAAATTCTATTTTTTTTTTTAAGTTTTTGATATTGAAGCATTGTTGTAATTTTTTGTTATGAAGGTTGAATGGAGAATTCATTACTTCTGTTCAACAACGTGGTGCTACAATTATTAAGGCTAGAAAGCTTTCAAGTGCACTATTTGCTGCCAGTTCTGCTTGTGACCACATTCGCGATTGGATTCTTGGAACTCCCGAGGTTTGCCAAATTTGTTTGATCTTTAATTCAGATTCTGTACATGTCTCCAGCTCAGCTTATTTTTCTTTCCATTGCAATATCAGGGCACCTTTGTATCAATGGGAGTATATTCTGATGGCTCTTACAATGTACCAGCTGGACTTATCTATTCATTCCCTGTCACTTGTGCCAATGGAGAATGGAAAATAGTTCAAGGTAAGATTAGATCATTTAATAGGATGTTGAACTTTGAAGGGGAACTTTTTCCCAAGCACACTATAGATACTTCTGAATTGGATGAATGCATTTGATCTGACATACATCTCTAATTTTTTACCCATGACTATCGATCGACGAGTTCTCAAGGAAGAAGTTGGACTTGACTGCAGAAGAGCTTTCCGAGGAAAAGACTTGACTGTTGTTCACTGGTTTTGTAGATTACTGGTTTTGTAGATTACTTATCTTTTATGTTTTTATTGCTTGACATTGTCATATGACTAAATCACTGGCAAATGTTGGATGAATTTGTTGTATATGATGAATTTAAGTGTAGAATTCTATTTGGATGTACTTAGCTTTAATGTAATTTAGCTTTGGATGTATTTTGTACTTAAAGTGTAGAATTCTACTTAAAGTGATGAATTTTAGCTTTGGGTGTACTTATAGAATGTGATGAATTTAAGTGTAGAATTTTATTTGCTGGTTTTGCTGAATTTAAGTGTAGAATTTTATTTGCTGGTTTTGCTGGGAGAATGACCAAAATCGTATAACCAGGGTGTATGTAGGAGATTAAACCAAAATTTGAAAGAAAAAAAAAACTTTTAAAGTCAGGCGCAATAATGCCTGACTTAAGTATAGATTTAAAGTCAGGCTCAGGCTTGACATTAAAACAGACTTACGAAGTCAGGCCATAAATGCTTGACTTTAAAACATACTTACGAAGTCTGGCAATAATACATGCTTGACCTTAAATCATACTTACGAAGTCAGGCAATAATAAATGCTTGACTTTAAAATATACTTACGAAGTCATGCAATAATACATGCTTGACTTTAAATCATACCTACGAAGTCAGGCAATAATACATGCTTGACTTTAAATCAGACTTACGAAGTCAGGTGTTAACAATTTGGCAAGTGTACCAATTGTCGCAAGTAATAAAATTTATCGGTAAGAACCGGTCGATCCACAGGGATTGCGCGTTGACAACAATAGCAAAATTGTAAATTCGTAGATTGTAGATATTTGATAGATTGAGTAACTGGTAACAGAACACGAACGTGAATTAATAATGCGAGAAAAAACGACTAGGGATCGAATCCTCTCACCTCGCCTATCACATGAACCTCAGCCAATTCAAGTTAATTATTCAATTTCTAGATTCAATTCACTAATTTAGGTCAAGGGCAATTCCTTGTCTCAAGACCCCTATTACCCTAAGAGTTACCCTAATTCCTTAGGTGAGTCGTGCCAGAGGGTAACGCATAAAGATTAAGAATTATAATGAATTCACATAAGCTACCACATATTCCTATGATGATTACTAGCATGTGATCTAAATACCCAAATTCCAGCTACTAATTCATATCCCTATGCAATCACTAGCCTGGATCATCACAATTATCATATGTAATTGAAAAGCGTTAAGAACATAGGTAATTAGACAAGTAAATTGAATAACAACTGAATTAACTAGAGCAATGGTTCACATGATAGGTTTGGGAGATTCATCTCTCCCTAATCTAAGAGAATTAGTTACAAATCATCCTAAGAGTGGAAACCAACATAAAATAGAAAACAATCATAAAGGAAGACATTAGAACCTTCAATCCCTTGTTCCCAAGTGATGAGAAGGCTCCAAAATCGCACCTCCAGCTGCTCCAAAACGTGGCTCCAAATCCCCAAAAACGAAGTCCCTTCAAAAATTGCTGAAACTGCTTTAAAAACCCTAACTTTCACGCACCATCGCGACGCGGCCCGTGTCCGTCGCGTCGCGACAAAAGACAGAAGCTTTAGGCCTCGCAAAACTGCTTCAGGTCGCGTCGCGAACCCTCCGGGTCGCGACGCGAAAAACAACAGAAAGTTCTGACTTGCAAAATTCCTCCAGATCGCGTCGCGAACCCTCCTGGTCGCGACGCGAAAAACAACAGAAAGTTCTGACTCGCAAAATTCCTCCAGATCGCTGCATTTCCGGGCAAGTGTCTGGTTCGCCAAAAGATGCCACAATCAATTAAGAGGTCTTCAAGTCCCATTTAGCTCCAAAAGTGAAGGAATTACTTACAATTGAACTTCCTACTACAATTATCTAAAACTGAACTAAATCCCAGATAATGACTATGATACAATGAAAACCCTGCACAATTGGTCCTAAAAATGCCTAACTTACATCATATGATTGAGAGTCAACACAACCCCAAACTTAAACTTTTGCTTGTCCTCAAGCAAACAATCAATTCAGACTGTGGCTGTTTTTCTATTTAGCTGTTACATGTAATACATCAACCTTAAACACATCAGCACATCAACTATCATCATCAATCTAATACAGTGGCAGGACAATTGAATTGGAAATACTGAATCATAAGCAGGCAGCATTCTCAAGTTTTCTCTGTACGCACATCTCACCAGTGTTTCACTCTTGAGGTGTTTCGGGTATTCACTCAATTCACAGTACCTGCATCATTGTTTCATAGGCTTGACAGAGTTCTATATCATCTTAGACAAATGAATTGCATACACACATTTTGAGGACTTTAAGGGTTATAGCGGGGCTTAGGTAAGGGTGGATACATTTGGATAAGTAGGTTGCACTTGGAGTTAGGCCTACCTCTCTTTTTGTCAATTTCACGCAATACTCCCCCATTTTCCCAAAGCATTTAACAAAACAAGAGAAGGAATTTATTTATTTATTTTTCTCTTTTTTTTTTGATATGTATATATATACATATATATATGTATTTTTATTTTTGTATTTTTATTTTTATTTTTTGATATGTATATATATACATATATATATGTATTTTTTTTTCTTTTCTTGTTCCTTCTCTTGTATACCACCCCAAACTTAGTTTGTTGCTATTCCACGAGCAACCCCAAACTTAAAACTTTCCCCACTCTCACAGCTTTTGTTACCTAACTCCAAGTTAAGAAATAACTAGGCTATGATTGTCAGAGAAACAACATACAATTTTTTTAACAATAGGCTCAGAGGGGCTAGCAGAGGATAAACATTAATGGGTTGGCTTGAAAGGCTCATGGGTGCCAAAAGAAATGCCTCAGTGTGTATGAAAATCAAATGCAAAAAACAATTAAGCACAATGTCAAGTTCTGCAGACTAATGCAGGCAAGGAATACACACAATATATATAAGAACGTGTTTAGGCTCAAACCTCACAGTTGGGATCATAGAGATGGGACTTGAGAGATGCTGCTCACAGATGATAAAGAACTTCCGCAACGCTTGTCATGACCCTGCTATTACTTGATGATAAAACTTGAAGTGCGAGTGTCAAAAGGAAAAATGCAAACATGCGAAGCCAAATGCCACACATCATCATCATTGAAGCTGCTTTAACAAAAAGAGAATAGGGTAGTGGTGCCTCAATATCACAGAGTAAGTTATAATAATAAGTACAGACCAAAGTGCAAAATATAGTCAGAATGGGGTACAATAAAGTACTAACAAATGGTAAGTGGCTCTCACCAGTGGGTTGCCTCCCACTAAGCGCTTCTTTAACGTCACTAGCTTGACGGTTGTCAGAGGATGACTCAGTCTGGCTCAGGTGGAGAACTCAGCCTCTCCAATGCCTCTTTAAATTCTTCTTGGGTACACTTTCCTTTCAGGTTGCCGTTCCTCTCGCTAGATGATGCATGAGAGGAATGTAGCAGAGGATCCACAGACATACCCATAACTTTTTTAGAATCTTTCGATACCATAAGAGAGTTCTCAAGGGATGAGTGGGGGCGAATTCTGTTTGCAACAATGGGATCAGGCGCCTCACTACCACAATACCCTTCTTTTTCCTTCGCTAGGCATATGGACTTTAGCTCATTAAAATTCACAGCTTCATCTTGGACTCTCAAGGTCAAGGTTCCATCTGCCATGTCAACTTCAGCTCTACTAGTTGCTAGGAAGGGTCTTCCCAAAATCAACGGGGTGTCATTGTCTTCATCCATGTCAAGAACCACAAAATCCACTGGGAAGAGGAATTTGTCAACCTTTACCAAGACATCTTCGACAACCCCCCAAGGATACCTTATAGACCGATCCGCAAGCTGCAACGTTATGTTGATCGGTTTCACCTCCCCTCCGCCAAGTTTTTCCCACATAGCCAATGGCATCAGATTAATGCTTTCCCCTAAGTCACAAAGAGTCTTGTCTATAGGCACACCACCAATTGCACAAGGCATGGTGAAGCTCCCGGCATCTTTCAACTTAGGAGGCAGTTTTCTTTGAATAATGGCACTACACTCAGCTGTCAAGGCCACTGTCTCATCTCCCTTGAACTTCCTTTTCTTTGTCAACAACTCCTTCATGAACTTGGCATAAACCGGCATTTGCTCAAGTGCCTCTGCAAAAGGTATGTTGATTTGAAGGTGTTGAAAATATCCATAAACTTGGAGAACTGCTCATCTTTCTGATCCTTCTTGCTCCTTTGAGGGTATGGCAACCTTATGTATGAAGGAATTTCTTTGGGCTTCTCGTCTACCTGCAAATTTTCATTAAACAAATTTCTTTTTGGTTAGACTTCACGGCTCCCTCATTTTTTCTTCTCAACTCATTTTCAACACCTTCATTTTTCTTTGTCAACTCCTCCCTCAACTCCTCAGTTTCACCGCTTCCTTCTCTAGGCTTGGGTGTGGGCACTTCAGCAGGGTTCAGCTCTTTACCACTTCTCAATGAAATAGCATTACAAATTTCGTGTTGAAAGTTGTGACTAGTACTAGCGGAAGAGAGCTTGTTACATGCTTCTGTAAGTTTCTTTGACAACTCCCCAACTTGACCCTCTAAGTTCTTCATAGCATTTTCATGGTTTTTCTCCATACCCTTCATAGCTTGCTCTTGAGATTGGAAGGTGTTCTTGATCAATTGCATGCACTGTGTCAGAGCATCGTCCAAATAAGTTCCTTGGTCATGAACTGGCATTGCTTGAGCAGTTGCTGGAGTTTGAGACCTCACTTCCAAAGCAGCAGCCACTTGTTGGGTGAGAGATTCAATTTGAAGCGACATTAGCTTTTGTTGAGCCAAAATTTCACTATTAGTGTCCAACTCCAACATACCCTTTGTAATTACAGCTCCACAGTCATTTTGCATGCTGTACTCATTTGAACTCATGTCCTCCACTAGCTGTTTGGCTTCCTCCCAAGTTTTAGTACCCAAAGAGCCTCCTGCCGAGGCATCTAACATCATCCGGGTTTGAGGGTGCAATCCATAACAAAAGGTTTGCATCTGCAGAAAATCTTCTATGCCATGCCCAGGACATTTCAGAACTGACAACTTGAATCTTTCCCAGGAATCATACAATGACTCGGATTCCCCTTGTGAAAAGTTGAAGATTTCAGTTCTCTTCTTGATGAACTTGGAGATAGGGAAGAATCGTTCTAGGTACTTGTTTTCAAGATCACTCCAAGCATTGACAGTTCCTGGAGGGATAGTGTTCAGCCAATCTTTTGCCCGGCCTGTTAGAGTGAATGGAAACAGGCGCACCTTCTTGGAGTTTTCATCAACCCCCTCAGGATAGGTGGTTTCACAAATCTCATGGAACTGGGAGAGGTGTTGGATGGGGTCTTCAGCATCTGACCCTGCAAACTGCTCTGATTTTAGTGCAGTGAGAACAGAAGACTTAATGTCAAAGGTAGCGGCCCATGCTGGTCGGAATGTGTAAGCCTGAACGCCCTAATTTCTCCTCCCAAAGTCATTGAGAATGCGTCTTGTGAGTGGGATTCCGGCCATAACTTCCTCTTGCCTTGGTTCATCTTCCGGAATGGAGGTTGCAGTTGAGTGTACCTGGGACCCTCCTTTGGCTTGTTGCCTTGCTAGTCTAGCTTTCTTCCGGTCCGCCTTTTCTATTTTCTCAATCACGGGGTCAAACAACAATTCTTGCGAATTTTGCCCCCGCGTAAACAACTTCTCTGCAACACTTAAACAAACCGTCAACAAGTCCAACACAATAACTAAGTATCTAGACAGAGAAATTAGACTCAACATTTTAAATGAAATAAAATAAACGGTAATCAACAAAACATAAAATTAAATACTAAGAATTAAACAACTAAAATAATAAATAAAAATTTAACAAAAGACTAAAAAGAATATATGTGCACCTATGAATCAACAAATTTAAGTAACTAAAGATAAAACAAAACAATCAAAAACTAAAAATCTAGAATCAACTCGTTTGCTTTGTCGACAACAAAGTCAACAATCCCCGGCAACGGCGCCAAAAACTTGTTAACAATTTGGCAAGTGTACCAATTGTCGCAAGTAATAAAATTTATCGGTAAGAACCGGTCGATCCACAGGGATTGCGCGTTGACAACAATAGCAAAATTGTAAATTCGTAGATTGTAGATATTTGATAGATTGAGTAACTGGTAACAGAACACGAACGTGAATTAATAATGCGAGAAAAAACGACTAGGGATCGAATCCTCTCACCTCGCCTATCACATGAACCTCAGCCAATTCAAGTTAATTATTCAATTTCTAGATTCAATTCACTAATTTAGGTCAAGGGCAATTCCTTGTCTCAAGACCCCTATTACCCTAAGAGTTACCCTAATTCCTTAGGTGAGTCGTGCCAGAGGGTAACGCATAAAGATTAAGAATTATAATGAATTCACATAAGCTACCACATATTCCTATGATGATTACTAGCATGTGATCTAAATACCCAAATTCCAGCTACTAATTCATATCCCTATGCAATCACTAGCCTGGATCATCACAATTATCATATGTAATTGAAAAGCGTTAAGAACATAGGTAATTAGACAAGTAAATTGAATAACAACTGAATTAACTAGAGCAATGGTTCACATGATAGGTTTGGGAGATTCATCTCTCCCTAATCTAAGAGAATTAGTTACAAATCATCCTAAGAGTGGAAACCAACATAAAATAGAAAACAATCATAAAGGAAGACATTAGAACCTTCAATCCCTTGTTCCCAAGTGATAAGAATGCTCCAAAATCGCACCTCCAGCTGCTCCAAAACGTGGCTCCAAATCCCCAAAAACGAAGTCCCTTCAAAAATTGCTGAAACTGCTTTAAAAACCCTAACTTTCACGCACCATCGCGACGCGGCCCGTGTCCGTCGCGTCGCGACAAAAGACAGAAGCTTCAGGCCTCGCAAAACTGCTTCAGGTCGCGTCGCGAACCCTCCGGGTCGCGACGCGAAAAACAACAGAAAGTTCTGACTTGCAAAATTCCTCCAGATCGCGTCGCGAACCCTCCTGGTCGCGACGCGAAAAACAACAGAAAGTTCTGACTCGCAAAATTCCTCCAGATCGCTGCATTTCCGGGCAAGTGTCTGGTTCGCCGAAAGATGCCACAATCAATTAAGAGGTCTTCAAGTCCCATTTAGCTCCAAAAGTGAAGGAATTACTTACAATTGAACTTCCTACTATAATTATCTAAAACTGAACTAAATCCCAGATAATGACTATGATACAATGAAAACCCTGCACAATTGGTCCTAAAAATGCCTAACTTACATCATATGATTGAGAGTCAACATCAGGCTAATAAATGCTTGACTTTAAATCAGACTTACGAAGTCAGGCTAATAAATGCTTGACTTTAAATCAGACTTACGAAGTCAGGCTATCGCTTGACTTTAAAACTCCTTACATACAAAGTCGACTTAATAAAAGTCAAGCGGGCGCCTGACTTTAAATCCTTTTTTTGCACTAGTGCTTATAATACTATTGTACTCCTTTACTTTATTGCATCCCTGGTTAGGATTAACTGGGTTTATAAAGATTCCTTCTTCTTCTAGATCTAGGTTTTGAAAAGCCTTTTCTAAACTAAAGGAAGGTATATCTAGTTCTTCTATGCCTTCTAGATAATGGAGATATGGGTCTCGCTGATAGTGCAACTACCCATACAATTTTAAAAGATAAAAAATATTTCTCTTATTTAGTGAACCGAGAAACCGATGTTAGTACAATTTTAAAAGATAATTGAAGGATTTGGAAGAGCTAACATACTGTTATCATGGGGAACAACTTTACACATTGAGAATGCATTATATGGCCCTAAGTCTCGAAGAAATTTATTAAGTTTCAAATATATCCGTCTAAATGGATATAATATTGAAACGAGAAATGGAAGAGATATTGAATATCTTTATATAGCGAGACATACTTTGGAGAAAATAAGTGTAGTGGAAAATCTGCCCGCTTTTTCGTCTGGTTTGTACTACACTTATATCAATGCAATTAAAGCACATGTTGTAAATCAGAAGTTTATAAATCACAATAAATTTTTTGTTTGGCATGACCGGTTGGGCCATCTCGAGTTCATAATGATGTGAAAAATAATTGAAAACCCATGTTGTCATCAATTGAAGAACCAGAAGATTTTTCAATCCACAAGGGAAGTTGATAATTAGACCATCACCAACAAAAAATAGAAGTGAATCTCTCAATTTTTTAGAACGTATACTTGGTGATATTTGTGGGCCAATACACCCACCATGTGGACCATTTAGATATTTTATGGTTTTACTTGATGCATCAACTAAATGGTCACATGTTTGTTTGTTGTCAACTCGCAACCAAGCATTTGCGAGATTGCTAGCTCAACTAATTCGAATAAGAGCTCACTTCCCTGATTATCCCGTTAAGAAAATACGTCTGGATAATGCTGCTGAGTTTTCATCTCAAGCATTTAATGAATATTGTATGTCCGTTGGAACTGACATTGAAAATCATGTACCACATGTTCATACACAAAATGGACTTGCAGAATCATTTATTAAGCGTATAAAGTTAATTGCAATACCACTTCTCATTTGATGCAAACTTCTAATTTCCACTTGGGAACATACAATTTTGCATGCTACAATCTTGATTCGCATCGGGCCAAGAAATTATCACGACTCTTCCCCTTGATAATTAGTTTTTGGTCAAGAACCTAATATTTTCCATCTTTGAATTTTTGGATGTTCGACGTATGTTCCAATTTCTCCACCACAATGCACTAAGATGGCTCCTTAAAGAAGGTTGAGAATTTATGTTGGATATAAATTTCCATCTATTATAAACTATCTTGAATTAACAACAGGAGATTTATTTACAGCTCGATTATTTTATTGTCATTTTAATGAATCAAATTTTCCAACATTAGGGGGAGAGAATGAGCAGCTGAAAAAAGAGATCAGTTGGAATGAATTAGTGTTGTCTCATCTTGATCCTCGAACTAAACAATGCAAACTTGAAGTTCAAAAGATAATTCAATTACAAATGCATTCACTGATCCAAAAGGTGTGACTAAATCACATATACCAGTTGTTAATGCTTCAATAAAAATGGATGTCCCTGTTGGACAATCTAATATTGAAAATGTGTCTCAACCACGCCTGAAGCGTGGTACACCAGTCGGTTCCAAAGATAAAAATCCCCGAACAAGAAAATGAGGTAAAAAGAAATATGGTGCAAGTGAGGACATAGAAACTCTAAATGTGTCTTCAGACATAATTGATATTCCAATCCCAGAAGAGATTGATCAGATACATGCAATTTATGAAAATAAAGATGTCTCAATAAATCATGTCACTAATGGGATACAATGGAACCGGCATGAAGTCAATGTTGACGATACTTTTACATATCATACAGCGTTAAATGTGATAAATGATAATGACGATCATGAACTAAAGTCTATTAAAGATTGGAGACAAAGCAAGAACTGGCCAAAATGGAAAGATGCAATTGAAGCAGAATCAAACTCACTTTACAAGCGAAGAGTTTTCGGACCTGTAGTCTGGACACCTGAAGGTGTGAAATCTGTTCGATACGGAATGAGAATGGTGAAATTGTGAGATGCAAAGCTTTGTAGTCCGAATACCTGAAGGTGTAAAACCTGTTGGATACAAATGGGTTTTTGTGCGAAAACGAAATGAGAATGGTCAAATTGTGAGAAACAAAGATCGACTTTTTGCTCAAGTGTTTTCGCAAAGACCTGGAATTGACTTTGATGAGGCATATTCACCTGTAGTGGATGTAAGTACTTTTCGGTACTTACTTAGCCTTGTAGCAATAAAAGAGCTTAATTCTCACATGATGGATGTTGTTACAACTTATTTATATGGCTCACTTGATAGTGACATTTACATGAAGCTCCTTGAAGGATTTAACTTGCCTGAGGCAGAAAACCCTGGATCTTGAGAAGACTACTCCATCAAATTGAATAAGTACATCTACGGGCTAAAACAATCTAGACGCATGTGGTATAATCGCCTCAGTGAATATTTGCAGAAGGAGGGATATACAAGTGACTCCAATTGTCCATGTATTTTTATGAAAAGATCTAGAAAAGAATTTTCTATAATTGCTGTCTATGTTGATGACATAAATATTCTTGGAACTCCTAAAAAGCTTCCAAAAGCTATATATTGCTTAAAGAAAGAATTTGAGATGAAGGATTTGGAAAAGACAAAGTTTTGTCTGGATTACAAATTGAGCATTTGAATAATGGAATTTTTGTGCATCAAGAAGCTTATATAGCAAAAGTATTAAAACGTTTCTAAATGGACAAATCTCATCTGTTGTCTACTCCATTGGTTGTTAGACCTTTAGACGTGGAGAAAGATCCTTTTAGACCTCGATAATAGAATGAAGAACTACTCGGTCCTGATATCTCAGTGCAATTGGAGCACTGATGTACCTTGCTAATTATACACGGCCTAATATATCATTTTTTGTCAATCTATTAGCAAGATATAGTTATTCATCCACACGTAGACATTGGAATGGAATCAAGCATATACTTTGTTACCTTAGCGGATCAATGAATATGAGTTTGTTATTTTTCAAAGTGCCCAAATTTGAATTAATAGGTTATACAGATGCAAGTTATTTTTCAGATACTCATAATGGTAAATCACAAACAGGTTACTTGTTTACTTGTGGTGGTACAACAATTTCATGGAGATCTGTGAAACAGACCATAACAACATCATCAAATCATGCAGAGCTGTTAGAACTACATGAAGCAAGTCGAGAACGCGTTTGGTTGAGGTCTATGATTCAACACATCCAAGAGACTTGTCGTTTTCTTCCGGAAGAATAAATGCAACAACAATCTA
This sequence comes from Astragalus membranaceus, assembly GCA_039519185.1. Lineage (NCBI taxonomy): Eukaryota > Viridiplantae > Streptophyta > Magnoliopsida > Fabales > Fabaceae > Astragalus > Astragalus membranaceus. Next base: position 31,014,827 of record CM076853.1, on the reverse strand, counting down.
TGAAGATAATACTGCGCATGCATTGCTCAGTTGAAAGAGCATTACAATAAAGGAGATCCAACAAAACATATTTCTCCAAAATAATTTTTCACTTATGATATTCAGAAGAGTGGTGATATAATCATTCAAAAAATTTGTTCATCTGATAATCTTGAAGACTTTTACACAAAGTTACTTTCAAGCAGAACTTTTGAACAACTGGTACAAAAGATTGGTCTTTTCCTTCTCAAAATTGATTGTCTGGTTGATGGGGAGAAATAAATAAATTTTGTAATTCTCACAAAAGGGTACTGTGCTCTTTTTCCTTCACTAGGTTTTTTTTTCACTGGGTTTTTTCTAGTAAGGTTTTTATGAGACATATCATCGATGAACATCCAAAGGGGAGTGTTAAGAATATTATTATTTGTGGATGTACATTATTCTTGTTCCGTCTTCTCATTATCCATGATGGACTACTCCCTCACGTTTATTTTCCTTTGACGTTGACGACATCTCTTAGCTGGCGGTGGACTGGCATTCACACATTTCACTGATATAAGGGGTATGCATTCACACATTTCATCATTTATAATTTCACAGATAAGTTATCATCTGAAAGAAATAAACCTTGCAAAACACAAATCTGAATTGAGCGACTATCGGTGAAGATGAGTCTACAACTTGTTTCCGAATGCTTCATCAAACCACACCTTCCCATTGAAGATTCCAACCAATTCTGCTATCTAGCATCTCCAGACATTTGCATGATGTCCGTAAACTATATCCAAAAGGGCCTTCTTTTCAAGAAACCCACGTCACTTTTTAATAATCAACAAAATTTCATCGATACTCTTTTAGACAACCTCAAACTCTCTCTTTCTCTCACCCTTTCTCATTTCTATCCCCTAGCTGGTCGGTTTGTCACCCAGAAAACCCTAGATCCTCCCTCTTATTCTATTTTTGTTGACTGCAGGAATAGTTCGGGAGCCAAATTCATGTATGCAACTCTAGATATGACCATATCTGATATCCTCTCCCCGCTTGATGTTCCACCCATTGTTCATTCATTATTTGACCACCATAAAGCAGTCAACCATGATGGTCACACCATGCCTTTGTTGTCCATTCAAGTCACTGAACTAATTGATGGTGTTTTCATAGGTTGCTCCATGAATCACTCTATTGGTGATGGGACTTCCTATTGGAATTTTTTTAATACATGGTCTGAGATCTTTCAAGCTCAATCTCAATCTCAAGGTCAAGGCAATCAACATGAGTACATTGGTGTTCCTATTTCACAACATCCTCCTATCCATAAACGATGGTTTCCAGAAGGTGTTGGCCCACTAATAAATCTTCCCTTCAAGCATCATGATGAGTTTATTTACAGAATTGAAGCTCCCAAGTTGAGAGAGAGGATCTTTCATTTTTCAGCGGAATCGATAGCAAAACTGAAAGAAAAGGCAAACAAAGAGTCTAACACAACGAAAATCTCTTCCTTTCAATCATTGTCAGCACTTGTTTGGAGATCTATAACACGTGCACGCCGCCAATCACGTGATGAGAGAACTACATGCAAGTTAGCCATGAACACACGATCAAGAATGGAACCACCTTTGCCGAAGGAATACTTTGGAAATTCAATTAACACTCTGAGTGTAGAAATGACAGCAGGCGAATTGGTTGAGAAGGATTTGGGATGGGCAGCATGGAAACTTCATCTTAGTGTTATAAACTTTAACGATGGAGTTTTGCGGCGCGGTGTGGAAGAGTGGTTAAAGTCTCCTTTCGTCATTCGAGCGGATCTGTTCTTTGAACCCAATACTGTGATGATGGGTAGCTCACCGAGGTTCAATATGTATGGTAATGAATTTGGAATGGGGGAAGCGGTAGCGGTTAGAAGTGGGTATGCTAATAAATTTAATGGAAAAGTGACATCGTATCCAGGCCAAGAAGGAAGGGGGAGCGTAGATTTGGAAATATGTCTTGTATCGGATAATATGATGGCGCTCCAATTGGACCAGGAGTTCATGAATGCAGTTTCAAATGCTCTATACTAACTAGTTCATTCCTTTGTTCTATACTCGACTCTCATGCTCTATACATCGTTCACGACCTGTTGATTCAAATAGATTTTTTTAATGTTACTTAGTGTGTTTTGAGGTACTTTAGCGTCCTAAAAAAAGTGAGGTATTCAAATACGGGAAGTTCGCTCGTCAATAATCGATTTAAGAGAAAAAATATTCGATTTGCGTTTCAAAGTATGTAAAGTGCAATGCTAGGCAATGTATTTTGGGGTACTTTAGCGTTTGAAAAAAATAGTTGTTCAAATACGTGAAGTTTGATCATCAATAATCCGTTCGCGCCAAAAAAAGTTAATTTCTCATTAAAATATGTAAAACACGAAGCTTATCAGTATGTTTTGGGGAACTTCCATGTTTGAAAAAAAAATTTAGTTGTTCAAATACGTTAAGTTCGATCAACGATAATCAGTTTAAGCCAAAAAGAATTAAATTTTCATGATAAAATATCTAAAGCACGACCCTAATCAATGTATTTTTGAGTACTTTTTGATTTGGAAAAGAATTAAGTTATTCAAATACATGAACTTTAATCCTGAAAAAATTAATGTCTGATACAATATTTAAAGTGTAGTGCTAATATTTTGGCACCAAAATTTAATAAAAAATATGTAATTTATTTTTCAACAAATTACATATAATTAGTGGTGCAGCGATTTGTTGGGAGGGGTCAACCCCTTAAATGGATTTCTGATACCTCAAAGGATTAGTCTCCACAGTCACCGTGGGGGATATCTTGGTTTACCAAAAATAATTAGTGGTGGCGCGAATTTGAACAACTTAACATTTTTCCAAACTGAAAAGTACCTACAAAACATGCTTATTAGCGTCGCGCTTTATTTATTTTATTACAAAATTTACTTTTTTTGGCTGAAAAGTACCTACATGTGATTTTGTCAAATACATCTGGTCTAATCCTCAGTCATTGGCAGATATTAATTTGACTGACATCTGTCTCATTCCCAAGGTAAAATCGCCTGAGTTTGTTGACCAATTTCGTCCCATTTCTCTTTGCAACACAATTTATAAAATTGTTAGCAAAATAGTGGTAAATCGTTTGAAGACAATTATACCTCTTATTATCTCTCCCTTTCAAACGGGCTTCATTCCTAGAAGAGGTATTTATGAGAATGTAGTGGTGGCACAAGAAATGGTTCATAGCTTAAATAAAATGAAGGGTAAGACTGGGTATTTTGCTATCAAAGTTGATCTTTCCAAAGCTTATGATCGTCTTGATTGGAGTTTTATTCATAACACTCTAGTTGAAGTGGGGCTGCCCCATCATCTTATTGATATTATTATGCATGGAGTTACTAGTGTTCAATCTAATGTTAAGTGGAATGGGGCCCAAACGGAATTTTTTCGTACTAAAAAAGGCCTGCGGCAAGGAGATCCTCTCTCCCCATATCTCTTTGTCATTTTCATGGACAAACTTTCACATCTTATTTCTCAAGCAGTTGATGAGGGGTCTGGCTAGCACCTAGAGCAGGGGGGTAATGGTCCTATTGTATCACACCTCATGTTTGCCGATGATCTCCTCCTATTTGGGCAAGCTAGTGAAGACCATTTAACTCAAGTTATGGGCATCTTGAATAATTTTTGCACTCTATCAGGTCAGCAAATTAGTCAGACTAAGACTAATATCTATTTCTCTAAGAATGTCTCTCAGGATCTTCAAACTCGCCTAAGTGATTTATCTGGCTTTCGTGTGACCACTCACTTGGGAAAATATCTTGGTGTTCAGTTAATAGGAAGAGCTCCAATGAGAGATGATTATCAGTTTCTTATTGATCAGGTGCAGGGAAAATTATCCTCTTGGAAAGCCAAACATCTAAGTTTTGCGGGTAGGCTGACACTTGCAAAATCTGTGACTGAGGCACTCCCCCTCTTTTCCATGATGACGGTTTCCAACCCTAAAAGTTGTCTCCATGTTGTGCGAAAAGTAGATGTGCAAGTATACACAATCGCAACAAGTAATATAATGATAAGTAAAGATCGTTCCCACGGAGATTGTTGAGTTTATGATAAACTCCAATTTAATGCATTTTTTAGAGATACTTTTGGATTACTTTTTAGAGTAAATATTGCTAGTTATATAAGTCATTGACTTAATTTACTCTATTTTTGCAGAAAAGATAAAAAAGAATGAAATTCCATTATGTGAACTATATATATATATATGAAAAGAAAATGAAAACAAATGGATTGAAGGACAAGCCCATGATACAAACAAAGGATGAAGCCCAACTTGCAATTGAGGAGCCCATTATCAAAATGTCAGCACATGTCATGTGAAGGAAACCCAAATCCTAAGCCAAGTTGGATGGATATAAAAAAGAGCTTCACAATTGAATTAAAGGAATAATAACCTAGGCCGTACATACACGTAAATAACAGAGGTAGCCGCGGAAGAATTGAAAGAAACCACGCACAACAACGGTAGAGCCGGCAAAGTGGAAGAGGAAGATTTGGTACCCGTTCTTGACACCGTGAGAGAGCTCTGGAGCAGAAAAAGGAGACTAAAATTTCAGGATCAAAAATTTCTCTATTCCGGGTTATTTTTATCTATGTAATTTATGACTCCTAATTTTATTTTATTGTTCTCGAACACTATGGATAGCTAGATCCTCTTCTAGGGTCTTAGGTGGATCTTGCATGATTAGAGACCTTTTTATGTTCTAATTTCTGGTTTGAATTCCTGTTTTTATTTTAATTAATATTGTCCTATTGTTTTTATCACATGATTAGGATTAGCTACCCTTTGCATGTTTATAATCAATTAGTTGATCAGCGACCGTACTGCAATTAGTTGGTGGACCTATAGGATAATTGGGGCTATAATTAGGGCATGACCAAACCATAATTTAGTCTTCCAATCATTCAACCTTTTTGCTCTTTATGCTTTTCCGGAATTTAAATTCTTGCATGACCAAACGAGGGTTAACTTAGGAAAAAGAATGTTAATTGCGAATGACCAAACGGATTAATAGTTTTAGTAAAGGGATTGGTAATTAAGTAAAATAAGGGAATTCAGGTAGGATTAGACATAGGGGGAATCGAAGCTTGTAAGTGAAACCGTGACCCTAGACCTCTCTCCATTTATTAAATCTAGTATTTTAATTCTTGTTATTTATTTCTTTTTATTTGTTTTCGTACAACTCAATTATTCGTTCGTCTAAACAATAAAAAAAATCTTGATTAGTTTAGTACTTGTTAATTAATCCCTGTGGATACGATAATCTTTTATACTACTTCTGCGATAGAGTACACTTGCTCTAAGTGTGTTTTTAACGCAACAAGTTTTTGGCGCCGTTGCCGGGGATTAATTTAGCAATATTAAACGAAAAAGATTTTTATTGCTTTAGACATTTTTTATGCACTTGTTTTATTTTATTTTTTTTATCTTATTGAAAAAAAAAATACAAAAAAAAAGGCTGCTAATACTTTCCCAAGAGACCGCTGCAGTTCACCTTTTTTGCAGATAAAAGTTTAAATCATGGTTAAGACAATTGGAGATTATATTAGAAATGCAGAGGCACAAAGGAATTTAGAGAAGTCATATTGGTATATGTCTCAATGTCAGATGCAAATTTCTCCTCCTCCTTATGAACCTTATTCAGACTATTGGGATGACTATGAGCCACCTCCTTATTCCTCCCACTGGGATAATTATGAGTCACTACAAGTGCAAAGGCAAGAGGAGGAAAAGTCGGATGTCAATGAGGTCTTGGCCAAATTTATGCAGCAGACACTTGAAAATTTTGAAAGCCTGAATGGTCAAATCTCAAGTCTCATTGCTTTGTTATCTCAAGTAGGCCCAAGAAACTCCTTCACAAACTAAGTCGACCCAAAATAAAGAAACTGAGCAATACAAAAAAAGTATTCCTACGAGAGATGAAGTTGTCTCCATGGAATATAATTTGGATGAAGAAGGAGACTCCTACTGAAGGGAGTCAAATCAAAATAGTAGCTCCTACTGAAGGGAGTCATATTGAAACAAAAGATCCTATTAATGAGAGCGGTTGTGAGGAGAATGAGAAAGATCCATTGGTTCTGGATTTGGAGAAAGAGGAGAAAGCGCCCATTTTTGGGCAAATTGTTTTAACCATTGGTGATGCTGTGATAGAGGTTCACAGGGGAAAGGTAACTTTGAGGAGTGGTAAAGAAGATGATGTTATTAAAGCTTTAAATTCCAATGAAATTTTCTCTTCTTTAACTTCTCCTTATTTTGATAATGTGGTTGAAACTAACATTTTTTGTGAATTAAAGATGCAGGACCTTTTGGAAAAAAATCTTATTTTGCAGGATCCTAGCATAGTGGTGGATGGAGATAAAATAAAAATTTCACCATCCTTTGAAGTTCATCCACGACGTGGAAAAAGAAAGAACAATGTGAACCACATGGTTAGAAAGTTAAGAAGGTGTACTGCGTTAGATGTTAAATTTTCTCTTGGAGAGCCACCTGATTAAGCACTAACTATCGTCAGGCTCACGACGTTAAACAAGCGCTTCGCAGGAGGCAACCTGTGTTTTATTTTCAGTTATTTTATTTTTAGTTATTTTCATTTTCTTTTTGTTTTGTTTTGTTTTTAGGAATAAGCTCAGACTACAAGTTCTCTCAGGGAAGTCACTCTTACTCTCTCATTTATTTATTGTTGTGCCAATTTGATATTTAGCATTGAGGACCATGTTTTATGCTAGTGTGGGGGAGGAGAGTTTAACTTTTCCAATTCATCTCTATTAATGCATATACCCACTAGATATGTTGATAGCATTTTTTCTGGCTAGTTTTGGATATAAAATTGAAAAAAAAAATAGAGATTTTGCCTTTAGGGGATCCCATAATTAATTTACTTGACAGACTTGTGCTTAACTGTAAATGTGAGGATGTCCTTAGGAAGCTGATAATTAGCATTTGTTCCTCTTGAGTACTTTTTGTGAACTAGCTTCTAAATGTGAGATCCGAGCCTTCATAAGGGGATTGATACTAAATCATAAATTCTCACCCCTTTTCTTTCTATGAGTGTGTTTCCCAATCTGCTACATTCTAGAATTTGTCTTTTGACCATTTCAAGGCGAAAATTGATTTGCATCATGTAAAAAGATTTGGGGAATTTAGGTATTTTTCTGGCCTCAGAGTTGTTTGTCGAATTTATCCATTAGTTGCCCCATTTGAGCTTATTTGTTATATTTTTTTTCTTTGGTACCCAGATATAATTTTTCTTTTTTTTGTGTTTGTGGTAACCATTTGGAATTAAATGTGGAGCAACTATTGAAAATTACAATTTCGTCCAATACTTTTAGTTGTCTATCTTGTCAGGATGGAAAAAAAAACAAAAACAAAATAGGAGTTTTCATGTACTTACCTTTTCCTCCAAAACAAAAATGAAAAAAAAAGGGAAAGCAAGAAGGAGGAAAAGGCACAACAAAAGAATGAAAGAGCCAAAGGGCAAATCCAAAAAAAAAAAAACAACAAAAGAGTCTACTCAAGAGAAAAAGAAAATCAAAAAGAGTTGACTCAATAGAAAAAGAGTGAAGAAGGAAGTGAAATTAATTTGGAGTTTGGGCAAAATTTGTAAATTAGATAGGAGCTCCATATTTGGTTTCAAATGTTACTATTTATTTCTTTTTTTTAGCCATTTGATTATCCCTTTCTTCTTATTTCCTACCCTGCTCGACTAAACCTTGGCCCCATTACAACCCATGAAACCCCATCTTTTGCATGCATGTGAACTATTTAGTGGAGATTTGGTCAAATTACAAACATATGGTAATGCACATTTTGTTGAAACTTGAGTGTATACTTTCCCTAGTCCCTAAACACTTAGAGAGATTGTGAGCGAGTGCCCTTGTTCACAAAAATGTATTCTTCAGGGACATGAGCCTCTAATTGGGCAACCTTTTGACATCTCATTTGTGCTATATTGTCTATTGTCTGTCATTGTGCTTTTAATTTTAGATCCCTTATTTGGCTGTCTCTGTTACTTTATTGAAAAATTTATTGAGCCAGGAAATTTGCTTGAGGATAAGCAAAAGTTAAGTGTGGGGGAGTTGATCAACTCCAATTTAGTGCATTTTTAGAGATATTTTTAGGTTACTTTTAGAGCAATTATATACTAATTATATAAATCATTAACTTAATTTGCTATTTATTTTGCAGGAAGAAAGAAAATATGAAAGAGATACAAAAGCTCATTTTAAAGCTCCTTTTATATATATATATATATATATATATATATATATATATATATATATATATATATATAAGAGATGAGAGAAGAGAAGAAAAGGGCTTAAAGCCCATGAAATAAGAAAAAGGCCACACGGCCTATTATGAGAAAAAGGAGGAGAATCAGGAATTGAAGGAAATTAGAGAATTAACAATATAAAGAGGGAGAGAGTGCCGCACACAAAGACAAAAACAACGCAAGCAACAGTACACACGGCAAGGAGAGGAGGAAGATTTGGTACCCATTTTTGACACCGTGAGAGAGCTCTGGAGCAGAAAAAAGAGACTAAATTTTCAGGATCAGAAATTTCTCTATTCCGGGTTATTTTTATCTCAATAATTTATGACTCCTAATTTTATTTTATTGTTCTCGAACACTATGGATAGCTAGATCCTCTTCTAGGGCCTTAGGTGGATCTTGCATGATTAGAGACTTTTTTATGTTCTAATTTCTGGTTTGAATTCCTGTTTTTATTTTAATTAATATTGTCCTATTGTTTTTATCACATGATTAGGATTAGCTACCCTTTGCATGTTTATAATCAATTAGTTGATCAGCGACCGTACTGCAATTAGTTGGTGGACCTATAGGATAATTGGGGCTATAATTAGGGCATGACCAAACCATAATTTAGTCTTCCAAACATTCAACCTTTTTGCTCTTTATGCTTTTCCTGAATTTAAATTCTTGCATGACCAAACGAGGGTTAATTTAGGAAAAAGAATATTAATCGCGAATGACCAAACGGATTAATAGTTTTAGTAAAGGGATTGGTAATTAAGTAAAATAAGGGAATTCAGGTAGGATTAGACATAGGGGAATCGAAGTTTGCAAGTGAAACCGTGACCCTAGACCTCTCTCCATTGCATTAAATCTAGCATTTTAATTATTGTTATTTATTTCTTTTTATTTGTTTTCATTACAACTCAATTACTAGTTCGTCTAAACAATAGATAATCTCGATTAGTTTGGTACTTGCTAATTAATCCCTGTGGACACGATAATCTTTTATACTACTTCTGCGAAAGAGTACACTTGCTCTAAGTGTGTTTTTAACGCAACAAGTTTTTGGCGCCGTTGCCGGGGATCGAACCCGGGTCACCCGCGTGACAGGCGGGAATACTTACCACTATACTACAACAACAACGGCGCCAAAAACTTGTTGCGTTAAAAACACACTTAGAGCAAGTGTACTCTATCGCAGAAGTAGTATAAAAGATTATCGTATCCACAGGGATTAATTAACAAGTACTAAACTAATCAAGATTTTTTTTATTGTTTAGACGAACGAATAATTGAGTTGTACGAAAACAAATAAAAAGAAATAAATAACAAGAATTAAAATACTAGATTTAATAAATGGAGAGAGGTCTAGGGTCACGGTTTCACTTGCAAGCTTCGATTCCCCCTATGTCTAATCCTACCTGAATTCCCTTATTTTACTTAATTACCAATCCCTTTACTAAAACTATTAATCCATTTGGTCATTCGCGATTAACATTCTTTTTCCTAAATTAACCCTCGTTTGGTCATGCAAGAATTTAAATTCAGGAAAAGCATAAAGAGCAAAAAGGTTGAATGATTGGAAGACTAAATTATGGTTTGGTCATGCCCTAATTATAGCCCCAATTATCCTATAGGTCCACCAACTAATTGCAGTACGGTCGCTGATCAACTAATTGATTATAAACATGCAAAGGGTAGCTAATCCTAATCATGTGATAAAAACAATAGGACAATATTAATTAAAATAAAAACAGGAATTCAAACCAGAAATTAGAACATAAAAAGGTCTCTAATCATGCAAGATCCACCTAAGACCCTAGAAGAGGATCTAGCTATCCATAGTGTTCGAGAACAATAAAATAAAATTAGGAGTCATAAATTACAGAGATAAAAATAACCCGGAATAGAGAAATTTTTTATCCTGAAATTTTAGTCTCCTTTTTCTGCTCCAGAGCTCTCTCACGGTGTCAAGAACGGGTACCAAATCTTCCTCTTCCACTTTGCCGGCTCTACCGTTGTTGTGCGTGGTTTCTTTCAATTCTTCCGCGGCTACCTCTGTTATTTACGTGTATGTACGGCCTAGGTTATTATTCCTTTAATTCAATTGTGAAGCTCTTTTTTATATCCATCCAACTTGGCTTAGGATTTGGGTTTCCTTCACATGACATGTGCTGACATTTTGATAATGGGCTCCTCAATTGCAAGTTGGGCTTCATCCTTTGTTTGTATCATGGGCTTGTCCTTCAATCCATTTGTTTTCATTTTCTTTTCATATATATATATATATAGTTCACATAATGGAATTTCATTCTTTTTTATCTTTTCTGCAAAAATAGAGTAAATTAAGTCAATGACTTATATAACTAGCAATATTTACTCTAAAAAGTAATCCAAAAGTATCTCTAAAAAATGCATTAAATTGGAGTTTATCAGTTTACTTCTATATTTAAATTAGTAATTTAGCTAATGGGAAAAACAAGTAACAAATACAAGTTGTCAACAAGTATTGTGATTGTGATTAACATAAATGTAAATAAAACAGTAAAAATGTGAAAACAGTAATGAATTGAAAGTATTTAAGAGTGAGTTGGATAGCTCAGTAGTTATGTAAATTCCCAAGAGTAGTGTTCTATAATATTAGACGCTGTAGCGTTAACCGCTGTAGCGCTTCAGAATCCGTAGACGCTGTAGCGCCTTGGTGGCGTGCCTTTCAGTCACTATCGTCAGGGTTATGTTACAAGACTCCTATGTCTAGGTTCTAAATAAGTTTTACCCCTGTATATTAAGCTCTTACAACATTTGCCTTTTGAACTATTACTCCCCTATGTCTAGAGTTAAGTAGTACTTCCTTTAAATGTCTTTAAAGGGTTTTCATTCATATCATTCCTTGAGTTCTCTTTGTGAACCATGTCTGTATCCACAAAGCTACTTTATTTTAGTTGGCCATTCCCAAAACAAAGTTGAAAGCATTATAACACAAGGAATAAAACGCAAACATCATAATATTACATAAAAGCTACTAAAAGTTCATTACACACTAAGAACAATCCAACTACAACATGATTAGCTCATAACAAGTTTCATCAACATAATACAAACTAAAAAGCTCATATTACCGTAGGAAGACAAGAGGAGAATGGTTGCAAAAGATACACTCCAATGATCCCAAGTCACATACGAAGGATGAAGCTATGGCGTGAGCAATCCTTGAATGAAATCTAGAAACTATACTAAAAAGAAAAGCTTAAGAGTGGAATAACAATGGAGGAAAGCTACAATGTCAAGATAGTTTCCTCCATGTTAAAACTCTCTCTGTATGTTACTCCCTAAAGAAGCATTCTATTCTAATTTAATCTAACCAAGTCTTAATAAATTAATAATAATAATTCATGATCATAAAACTTAGATATTATTCATAAAGCTACTTTACAAAAAGGTGTGATGATTAAAATCACCAACTATCACATGGGACACATGTAGGAGGCGCCAAGTGTCTTTGAAGTATCCACTTGGGTGCTGAAATGTCATCTAAGGATACGAGATAAGGGTGGTGACTCATCATTTCAGCAAGTGGCTTTATAAATATCCAAATGTCCCACCGTCATATAGGCGTTGTAGCGTCTACCGCTGGCTTACCGCTGCAGCACTAAAGCAAAACATCAATATATTCACAAAGGCACCAAATGTGTCAAATGATAACAAACAAGCTCCTAACCCTTCTTTCCTCTAAATAACTAATATTTACCTAATATAGCACAAATATTACTTGAGAACTTGTGTTGATTTAAGTGATAAGAGCATAAATAACTCATATAAATATGAGTTATCACACCCCCAAACTTAAACCATTGCTTGTCCTCAAGTAATGACGCTTGACAAAGAACAAACAACACAACAACAAAGAAACAATTACATAGATTAACTGTATAGATTAACGGTACAAACAAGCCAACAACAATATCTTTTTCTAAATAAAAAAAATTATTATTCAGAACTCGCATTTGCTTAAGTCTAGAAAGCATAAATAACTCTTATAGATAAGAGTTATCACACCCCCAAACTTAAAGTATTGTTTGTCCTCAAGTAATAACACATTATAAAGATAAACTAACTAACTTAAAATAGAATAACAACAACATAGAAAGAATAGGTCAGTTGCATCCCTCAATCAAACAATTTTTCAAAAATGTTTTTAGTGGGCTAAAATTTTCAGATTCACACATACAACACACACACAACACCATTGTTTTTCACAACATCTAGAATTATTACTGCTCAATTGTGAGTGTGTGACTACTAGGCTTAATTTAGTTCCTAGCTAGTTTTAACATTTCTCCTAGCCTTGGAAAGAGTGGCCTTCTTTTGGTTTAGCCAAAGAATTTTTCAAAAAGGAGAGTAGACTAACAACTTCACAAAAGACTTGAGGGGCTTCAAAGCACAGCAAAGGGCTTTGATTAGGCAATTTAGATCATTGGTCAGTGCAAACGATTTTGATTTGGTGATTTCTCAGACGCTGTAGCGTTTAGACGCTGCAGCGCAGGCAATTTGATGAACAAAACTAGTTGCTGCCTTTACTACTGAGCTCCTTATTTGCATTTCTTTTTCTTTTTCTTTTCATGCATTCTTGGAACAGCTCAGCAAGTTATTTTAGACATTTTGCAACTTTTTTCAAGACCACTTGCACACTTTTGTTTCATTTTGCAGTGACCAAACTATCATCTTTGTTCCTAACCTTAACATAACCGATGCACCCCCAAACTTAGCTTCAAATACTACTCTCAATTTTTAGTAAAAACTTGACTAAACCTTATCATTCAGAGCTAACTAGGTTCCTTGTTAAGCCTAGAGTTTCGTGTAGAAGCAGCAATAAGACTAGTCATTGTTCAAACAAGGCTACTCTACTCACAACACATAATCATCATTAAATTTAGCCTAGGAAGAAACATATCCTATTATTGAAAAACTAGGAATTGCAACTGATCATGCTTTTTATTCAACAAACATAACATTAAACACATAACATTAACATTTCACATATAACATTAAACACATTTAAGGTCCTCCCCCCAACTTAAGACCTAGCAGTGTTTCCACTACTCATGCAATTCTAATGGGAGAGGCCTATGACTAAAACTCAACAGAATTAAAAACAACAGAAATAAAACTCTAAACATATTGTTAGATGCAAGAACAAACACTATAGCACCTAACAAATTTATTGAAAACAAACAAACAACATTTTTTTTAAAAGAAGGGTTAGAGTACTTGTTTGCTAACCCAGATTTGAGCCTTTTGCTTGCTCTGGTGTGCACTGCGGTGGCTCTGCTACTGGACTTTTCTTTTCTTTCATGCCGCTACAGCGCTAGGCGTTGTAGCATCAGCCGCTACAGCGCTACCTCATTCTGGGGATCCTCTACTTCCTTAAAAGATTTCATCTCAGCCAGCTTTTCTGCTGCTTCCCTCTCTACAGAAATATCAGGAGTATTCACCTCAGATGCAGCATTTTGCAGGGACTTGGCTTTAGGCGCTGTAGCACCAGCCGCTACAGCGCTAACTGGCACTTCTTCTAATGGATGGTCATCTGCCAACTTGGTCCCAGGGTTTTTCCTTTGGTGGCTTCTTTTCTCACTTCACAAAATTCACACCTGCACAAAAGAAAAATTAAAAACAGAAAAGAAGTTAATTTAAGAACCTTGGGTTGCCTCCCAGGAGCGCTTTGTTTAAGAGTCCTCAGCGAGACTAAGTCTTGTGGTAGGTATCTTTGGCTAATGGCGGCTCTCGTGTAGGAGAGGGGACCCAATCATTTGTTACAACAGAATTAGGTTCCTCCACAACAGATTTAGGCACCCTTGGCCTCTTTTTGGCCACCATTTTTGTTCTTACAACTTTCTTTGGTGCTACAGCAGATGCTGCAGCAGTGCCTTCTGATACTGATGCTGTAGCGCCACTTCTGACAGCATTCATTCTCTGCACTTTATTTTCCAATACCATTGGTGGTTGCTTTGTGGCAGGCTGAGTTTTGGTCGATTTTTCTTCTATGAGACTGAGATGATTTTTGTTTTGGTGAGAGAAGTTTCTTAGGAGATGGGGACTTGTGTGGAGTGGGTTGTTTTGGAAAGGGGGAAGGTATTTGAATAAGGTTTGATGGTTTGCTTGAGGTAAGGATAGATTTATGGCTGGAACTGTGAGAATTTGGAGGTGTTATAGATAGAGGGGATGGTTCTTTGGTTGGTGATGGTTTAGGTGAAGGTGTGGTGGAAAGGTTTTGGGTGGGTGGTGTGATTTGATACTTCCCTCTTCTTTCTTGTTATGCTCCCCTTCATCTTTCTCATCATCTTCTTTTTAACTATTTTAACCACATTCTCAACACCTCAGCTGCAAGGCTGTAGCGCATGGTGCTACAGCATCAAAATTCCGCATACCTGACAGCACATACATATTACAAGTCTTCTTATTCATACCTGCAATAGTAAAAACAAAAACATATAGAAAACAAAATTAGTCCTAAAAATATGGGTTGCCTCCCAGTAGCGCTTTGTTTAAGAGTCCTCAGCGAGACTAAGTCTTGTGGTAGGTATCTTTGGCTAATGGCGGCTCTCGTGTAGGGGAGGGGACCCAATCATTTGTTACAACAGAATTAGGTTCCTCCACAACAGATTTAGGCACCCTTGGCCTCTTTTTGGCCACCATTTTTGTTCTTACAACTTTCTTTGGTGCTACAGCAGATGCTGCAGCACTGCCTTCTGATACTAATGCTGTAGCGCCACTTCTGACAGCATTCATTCTCTGCACTTTAGTTTCCAATACCATTGGTGGTTGCTTTGTGGCAGGCTGAGTTTTGGTCGATTTTTCTTCTATGAGACTGAGATGATTTTTGTTTTGGTGAGAGAAGTTTCTTAGGAGATGAGGACTTGTGTGGAGTGGGTTGTTTTGGAAAGGGGGAAGGTATTTGAATAAGGTTTGATGGTTTGGCTTGAGGTAAGGATAGATTTATGGCTGGAACTGTGAGAATTTGGAGGTGTTATAGATGGAGGGGATGGTTCTTTGGTTGGTGATGGTTTAGGTGAATGTGTGGTGGAAAGGTTTTGGGTGGGTGGTGTGATTTGATACTTCCCTCTTCTTTCTTGTTATGCTCCCCTTCATCTTTCTCATCGTCTTCTTTTTAACTATTTTAACCACATTCTCAACACCTCAGCTGCAAGGCTGTAGCGCATGGTGCTACAGCATCAAAATTCCGCATACTTGACAGCACATACATACCACAAGTCTTCTTATTCATACCTGCAATAGTAAAAACAAAAACATATTGAAAACATAATTAGTCCTAAAAATCTGGGTTGCCTCCCAGTAGCGCTTTGTTTAAGAGTCCTCAGCGAGACTAAGTCTTGTGGTAGGTATCTTTGGCTAATGGCAGCTCTCGTGTAGGAGAGGGGACCCAATCATTTGTTACAACAGAATTAGGTTCCTCCACAACAGATTTAGGCACCCTTGGCCTCTTTTTGGCCACCATTTTTGTTCTTACAACTTTCTTTGGTGCTACAGCAGATGCTGCAGGACTGCCTTCTGATACTGATGCTATAGCGCCACTTCTGACAGCATTCATTCTCTGCACTTTAGTTTCCAATACCATTGGTGGTTGCTTTGTGGTAGGCTGAGTTTTGGTCGATTTTTCTTCTATGAGACTGAGATGATTTTTGTTTTGGTGAGAGAAGTTTCTTAGGAGATGGGGACTTGTTTGGAGTGGGTTGTTTTGGAAAGGGGGAAGGTATTTGAATAAGGCTTGATGGTTTGGCTTGAGGTAAGGATAGATTTATGGTTGGAACTGTGAGAATTTGGAGGTGTTATAGATGGAGGGGATGGTTCTTTGGTTGGTGATGGTTTAGGTGAAAGTGTGGTGGAAAGGTTTTGGGTGGGTGGTGTGATTTGATACTTCCCTCTTCTTTCTTGTTATGCTCCCCTTCATCTTTCTCATCATCTTCTTTTTAACTATTTTAACCACATTCTCAACACCTCAGCTGCAAGGCTGTAGCGCATGGTGCTACAGCATCAAAATTCCGCATACTTGACAGCACATACATACC
The DNA here is from genome assembly GCA_039519185.1 of Astragalus membranaceus. Taxonomy (NCBI): domain Eukaryota; kingdom Viridiplantae; phylum Streptophyta; class Magnoliopsida; order Fabales; family Fabaceae; genus Astragalus; species Astragalus membranaceus. Next base: position 30,998,450 of record CM076853.1, on the reverse strand, counting down.
ACAAGTCTTCTTATTCATACCTGCAATAGTAAAAACAAAAACATATAGAAAACATAATTAGTCCTAAAAATCTGGGTTGCCTCCCAGTAGCGCTTTGTTTAAGAGTCCTCAGCGAGACTAAGTCTTGTGGTAGGTATCTTTGGCTAATGGCGGCTCTCGTGTAGGAGAGGGGACCCAATCATTTGTTACAACAGAATTAGGTTCCTCCACAACAGATTTAGGCACCCTTGGCCTCTTTTTGGCCCCCATTTTTGTTCTTACAACTTTCTTTGGTGCTACAGCAGATGCTGCAGCACTGCCTTCTGATACTGATGCTGTTGCGCCACTTCTGACAGCATTCATTCTCTGCACTTTAGTTTCCAATACCATTGGTGGTTGCTTTGTGGCAGGCTAAGTTTTGGTCGATTTTTCTTCTATGAGACTGAGATGATTTTTGTTTTGGTGAGAGAAGTTTCTTAGGAGATGGGGACTTGTGTGGAGTGGGTTGTTTTGGAAAGGGGGAAGGTATTTGAATAAGGTTTGATGGTTTGGCTTGAGGTAAGGATAGATTTATGGCTGGAACTGTGAGAATATGGAGGTGTTATAGATGGAGGGGATGGTTCTTTGGTTGGTGATGGTTTAGGTGAAGGTGTGGTGGAAAGGTTTTGGGTGGGTGGTGTGATTTGATACTTCCCTCTTCTTTCTTGTTATGCTCCCCTTCATCTTTCTCGTCATCTTCTTTTTAACTATTTTAACCACATTCTCAACACCTCAGCTGCAAGGCTGTAGCGCATGGTGCTACAGCATCAAAATTCCGCATACTTGACAGCACATACATACCACAAGTCTTCTTATTCATACCTGCAATAGTAAAAACAAAAACATATAGAAAACATAATTAGTCCTAAAAATCTGGGTTGCCTCCCAGTAGCGCTTTGTTTAAGAGTCCTTAGCTAGACATGACATTCAAAACCCTTGTTAGGGTGGATAATAGGACAAGAAGAAAATATCATCCTTTCGCTTTCTCTACATTCTCTTTTTCTTCCTCTTGCTCAACCAATTCAGTAGATTCAATGGATTGAACAAAAATTTCTTTAAAATCAGAGTTGCCCAAATGATAACAATCATCTTCAAACTCTACAATTTTTTCTTTCTTTTGCTCAACCACCTCTTCAACACAACTCTTTTCTTCTAGCTCAACCACTTCTTCAACACAACTCTCTTTTTTTAGATGCTCCAATATAGTCTTAAAGTGAGCATCTATATTCTTACATGTCACTTGAAAGTTGTCTTTATGCACTTTGCTATCCTCAAGGAATTGAGCTAAGAGTTCTTTTAGATCAGAGTTGTTCTCTTGTGATTAACATAAATGTAAATAAAACAGTAAAGATGTGAAAACAGTAATGAATTGAAAGTATTTAAGAGTGAGTTGGATAGCTCAGTAGTTATGTAAATTCCCAAGAGTAGTGTTCTATAATATTAGACGCTGTAGCGTTAAGCGCTGTAGCGCTTCAGAATCCGTAGACGATGTAGCGCCTTGGTGGCGTGCCTTTCAGTCACTATCGTCAGGGTTATGTTACAAGACTCCTATGTCTAGGTTCTAAATAAGTTATACCCTTGTATATTAAGCTCTTACAACATTTGCCTTATGAACTATTACTCCCATATGTCTAGAGTTAAGTAGTACTTCCTTTAAATGTCTTTAAAGGGTTTTCATTCATATCATTCCTTGAGTTCTCTTTGTGAACCATGTCTGTACCCACAAAGCTACTTTATTTTAGTTGGCCATTCCCAAAACAAAGTTGAAAGCATTATAACACAAGGAATAAAACGCAAACATCATAATATTACATAAAAACTACTAAAAGTTCATTACACACTAAGAACAATCCAACTACAACATGATTAGCTCATAACAAGTTTCATCAACATAATACAAACTAAAAAGCTCATATTACCGTAGGAAGACAAGAGGAGAATGGTTGCAAAATATACACTTCAATGATCCCAAGTCACATACGAAGGATGAAGCTATGGCGTGAGCAATCCTTGAATGAAATCTAGAAACTATACTAAAAAGAAAAGCTTAAGAGGGGAATAACAATGGAGGAAAGCTACAATGTCAAGATAGTTTCCTCCATGTTAAAACTCTCTTTGTATGTTACTCCCTAAAGAAGCATTCTATTCTAATTTAATCTAACCAAGTCTTAATAAAATAATAATAATAATTCATGATCATAAAACTTAGATATTATTCATAAAGCTACTTTACAAAAAGGTGTGATGATTAAAATCACCAACTATCACATGGGACACATGTAGGAGGCGCCAAGTGTCTTTGAAGTATCCACTTGGGTGCTGAAATGTCATGCTAAGGATAAGAGATAAGGGTGATGACTCATCATTTCAGCAAGTGGCTTTATAAATATCCAAATGTCCCACCGTCATATAGGTGCTGTAGCGTCTACCGCTGGCTTACCGCTACAGCACTCAAGCAAAATGTAACACCCCGATAAATTCTAAAATATAGAATCACCGAAATGCACTAAATGACATACATCAGAGTAACTTCCTGTTATTGAAATATTGAACACATCTAAAAACTTTAGATAATACATAATAACTGGTTCTCTGAACCTCATAAACTTTCTGAAAATGCTTAAGTTCCAAAACTTAAGACTTGTACATATCCTGGTGTTCAATACTCAAAACATAAAGTAGCGGAAACGATTTTACAACTTGACAATGAAAGTTATACAATCGGAACATAGAAACAATAAATGGAACAAAGGTCTAAAACATTAAACTAGGTCTTCAATGACTCCAAGAGTCACACCAGCTAACCATGCTTTACCGCCTTTGCTTTCCCCTGTTTCTCTGTAAAAACCACAAATATGAAGGGTGAGATAAACACTATCTCAGTGAGTCCTATCGAGACCCCTTACAACTCTAGCGGCTCATTATGCCTTATTTTAAACTCGTGGTCCTAAAAAGCAACCACGTGGAAATACATTCAGTTCCTGTAACCTTCATGCTCATGGCCCTCCTAAGCGACACATGAAGCATGCAATCTTTGTTCCATGTTTTTAGCATAACACCTCAGTCTACCTATTTTATAGGCAATCTCTTGACTTTGGTGAACCCATCCCGCTATTTCTAGCAGGGGAAACATTCTTGAGTCTAGGTTTTGGGGCTCGTGACTTCCCCTCCCCTAGTATGCTAACCTCTTAGGGTCGTCACCCTTTTTCCTCTTGTATTTATCATACATTTTCAGTCTGTGTACCCGCAATGGGCTGTTAGTCATTCTAGTCAAGTACCATGTACCATATCAGTCAATTTCAGTGTATAATATTAGTCAAGTACCGTGTGTTATTATCATTCTTTGACATTTGCACTCTCGCGTTCTCTAAGAGCGGTTTTCCATTTTCTTCATAACACACAATCTTTCTATCGAACATGTTCAATCTCATACCATTGTTACCTTTACATTGTTGGGGAACCTTGGGGAATGGATTGGAAGAGGATTGGAATCATTTGGAATGGATAAAAAGGTACTTTGAAATTGAAGGTCAGAAGGTCTCACACGACCCGTGCGTATAGGCGCACGACCCGTGTGTGGTTGAACATTTTGCAGAAGATTTCCAGAAAGATGCGCACGACCCGTGCGACTTGGCGCACGATCCGTGCGTGATCCACTAAAATTTTATAAAGTTCCAGAGACATACGCACGACCCGTGCGACTAGGCGCACGATCCGTGCGTGTTTTAAAATCCCAGTTCCTGTCGTATCAGAGGGAGGCGCACGACCCGTGCTCGTAGGCACACGATCCGTGCGTCTCTATCAGTTTTCCAGAAAATAGTGTTTTCATGAGTAATCCATTCCGTTCCGATTCCAAAATCCCTTCCGATCGAGACCCAAACTCAATCACACATTAAAATAATATATCACAGCGTTCCAACACAACCAATCACACAATATATGATTTAAGTCACGATTCTTTGGAGAAAACAGTTTTTAATAAGTTTCCTTTCGATAACAAAAACGTGTGACCATGGTTTTCGAAAATAAAATTCAGAACGCAAAAACATTCCCTAAGCGAGTTATAGAACTCACCTATCGTGATGAAAATCACGTAAACACCGAGACTTTGACGGAGGCCACGAACTAAGAACGCACGAACTCTCTTTGAATCCGCTCCAACAACGAACTCAGGTACTTAAATCTTTGGAAGGCTACCCAACTCGAATCCTAGCTGTTCCAATGAACTTCAAACTGAATTTTGGCTTGAATACGAACCTTGGTACTGGTTGTATGGCTATAACAATGACATGCAACTATGTGGAGCATCAACACTCCATTTTTGAGCTTGGAGCTTCAAAGGTCCACCAATGGTGATTTTTGATGAAGTGGGTTGATGGGAGATTTCTGGACATCAATGTATAGAGGAAGAAGAATGATGAACAATGGTGATCTTGGATTCAACATGCATGAACAATGGAGGTAGGGCTCCTCCCCTTTCTTCTCCACTCTCTCTCTCGAATTCTCTCCTCCTCCTCCCTACTCCTTGCTGAATTTCAGAAAAATGAGGGAAGTGAAGTGTGTTGTGGTGTTTTTGTCAGCTGGAGCCTCATTTAATGAGGTGAAAGGACCAAAATACCCCTACTCACTAATACTCTCTTAAATTACTCCTAACACCACACTAATCCCATAACTCACTAGCTTAACATAATAGTTCAATTATGCACAACAATAATCTATAAATTTATGCTAATTAATTAATTCAACCTCTTGCTAATTTAATTAATCTAATTAGCTAATTAGGGGATGTTACACAAAACATCAATATATTCAGAGGCACCAAATGTGTCAAATGATAACAAACAAGCTCCTAACCCTTCTTTCCTCTAAATAACTAATATTTACCTAATATAGCACAAATATTACTTGAGAACTTGTGTTGATTTAAGTGATAAGAGCATAAATAACTCATATAAATATGAGTTATCACTCCATGAAATACAATGATTTGGGAAGAAAGTACCATGCTGTGGGATGGGAAGTCCTTACCCATCAAGAAGCTAGATGTGGTGAATGAAGCTTGTATTTTGAAGTTGTGTTGGAATTTTCGAAATAGTGGTCAAGCCCTTTGGTGTAATGTACTTAGAGGCAAATATGGCAGGAACATAGACTCTGTACACGCTATGCATGCCAAGGGTGGTGATTCTAGCCTTTGGAAGAATTTGATTAAAGGCTTCCCAAAATTAAATGAGTTTCAATTTTGTTGCCTTGGGAATGGCCTAACCACTCCAGCTTGGTCGACTTGCTGGATTGCACCTGGTTTTCGAATTGCAAACTTGGACCTGGTTATTCCCGATCATTTGAGAGATGTGTTTGTTACGGATCTGGTCAATGAGCATGGGTTTTGGAGATTTGAAGACCTCTAATGGCTTCCTCCTGATGTTCTTCGACGCATGTCTTAGAATATCAGATATGATTTTCCATATCAATTAGTATTAATTAGGTTTAATTAGTCTTTATTGTAATTGATTCTTATTTTCATTATAAATAGATATGAGTGTGCTCTATTATAGACACATAGAGACAATCACAAATTCAACATGGTATCAGAGCGGGTTCTGATCTTCTGACATCGTCTCTGTGCTTCACCACCGTTGTCGGCGGCGCCATCTGCCACCGGCAACCCCCGCTTTTTTTCAGTTTTTAATTTATCTCTTTTTCACTGCTCCATTCACCTTTTTAGTTTTCCGGTTTCTTCTTTCTGGCGCCGTGTTTGTCTCTCCGGCGTGTTTTCCGACCAGAACCACCGTCAGCCACCGCTTCGGAAAATTTTCCGGTGACCGTTCCCGACGAAACCACTACCATCAGGTTTGCCTCCTCTCGATCTACACAATGGTCCAAGTTCCAACCTCACCGGCCCAGTCATGCGCCCGTACGCGCTGATCTACGTCCGGGGAAATCCTCCACTCTCCGCGGTCTTCAGCCGCGCGTGCCAGCGCGTCCGGCCACTGTTCCGACCGTTCTTGTTGTCATCGGAGTCCCCTTCCTCTCCACGTCCTGGATCTGTGGTTACTTTTTGGTTTTGGTGCACGAACAGTTACGCTACAGTTCAAACAATCACTTTCTCTCTCCTAGTTGATGCATTTTCTCTCTCCTCTTCAAACATTAGATCTGCTGGCTCTAGTTTTGTTTGTTATGCCGTCCTTTCTCATTAATGAGTTATAATGTGGTGTCTTCTCTTCCCATCGATGGTCATTCCGGTGGTGACTCTTTCCCACATATTAATCATTAATGATGACTTCTCCCATCGACGGTCATTCCGATGGTATCTTATGTTGGTTATGACTCACAAATATGGATGTCACCTTTAGTTTCAAGTTTTATGGGGAAAATGTTGTTATTGTAACAAGCTTAAAAGCTTAGTAAGCTTTAGCTTGAGGGGGAGTGTTAAAATATCAGATATGATTTTCCCTATCAATTAGTATTAATTAGTATCAATTAGGTATAATTAGTCTTTATTGTAATTGATTCTTATTTTCATTATAAATAGATATGAGTGTGCTCTATTATAGACACACGGAGACAATCAGAAATTCAACAGCATGCAAGCCACCCTTCCACCGATTGCATCTAACAGTTCAGATGGTTTTGCTTGGCCGAGTGAGGACAGAGGTAACTTTACGATCTCATCCACTTACCAATTGCTGTGTGGTTTTTTAGACAGGGACGTTACACCCCAGTGGCCTATTATTTGGAAACTTCGTGTTCCGTAACGTGTTAGGTGCTTCGCTTGGCTTATATGGCATGATAGACTTTTAACTAACTGGAGGAAGTCTAAAATGCATTTGTGTAGCCCTGATTGTTCTTTTTGTGCCGGCCCTCCTGAAACTACTTTACATGTTCTTCGTGATTGTCCTCAGGCAATGGTTATTTGGATGCACCTGGTGAATGTTGATGCTAGAGATGATTTTTTCAATCAAGACTTACATCAGTGGATCTTGTTTAATCTCCAAACAAATGTTGGTATCGACTCTTCTCTTGACTGGTCCTCTATTTGGGCTACGGCATGCCACTTCTTATGGACATGGCGGAATAAGGAAACTTTTGACTCTTCCTTTATACGACCGATTGACCTCTGGCGAGTTGTAATTCGTACTTGTAGTGACTATAAGGAGGCTTCGCGGACACATGGCGTTCTTAATACTCGCTCTCTTTCAACCATTTATATTAAATGGCTTCCTCCAGAGCAAGGTTGGATTCGTCTTAACTCAGATGGGGCAGTGAAGGGAGTGCACATGGTCGCAGGTAGTGGTGGTGTTCTTCGAGACGACGTCGGACGATGGATTTGTGGTTATGCTCGAGCATTGGGTACCTGTTCTGCGTACATTGCAGAGTTATGGGGTGTTTTAGATGGTCTTCTTATTGCTAGAGATTGAGGCTTTTCGAAGATATATTCAGGTTGATTCTTTGATTGTTATGAACCAATTGTCCAAGTCTGGTTTGGTGAGTGTAGTGGGTGCTTCTATTGTCAACCGTATTCGGGCTCTTTTGACTCTTGATTGGGAGGTTCGCATATCTCATTGCTATAGAGAGGCAAATAGTTGTGCTGATCCTATGTCATCCATTGGTCGTTCCCAGGAAGTTATTTTATGCTTATATGAGCCCCCTAGCTATTGTAAGCCCATTGTGGCTACTAGATTTTCATGGGCTATTGCACTTTAGAGCCCGTTTGTTCCCCTTTTTTTATATCATTATTTTAAAAAAATAATAATCACTTATGACGACATGCTGTCTTTTGTTATATATTCTTAAAAAAATGAAAAGCTTAAAATAATCTAAAAATCGCTTCATATGAGATGTGTTTTGAGTAGCTTCTCATAAAAGTCATTTTTTAAGAATGGTTTTTTTTTAAATAAGTGATTTTCAGTATGTTACAGAAACACAAAACAACTTCTTATTTTCTGCAAAATCTCTAAAAACTAATCTTTAAATTATTTAATAATAAAATCAATTATTTTTTAATCCGTAACAAACGGACCCTTAGTTATACAAGACATTTACTATTTTAAAAAACATGACATTTAGAAAAAAATATCACACTTTTGGTATTTTAGAACTTTTAATTTTTGTTAATTATTAAAAAAAACTTTTTAATTGATAAGAACAAACTTTCTAACACTCTATTTTTAACACACTTCTTTTTCTAATTTACTAAAATTCAAATAAATCTTAGATAATCATAAAGGTCTAAGATGATGCCACCAAGATTTGAAATAATAAAAAATTATATTTTTTGACACTTAAATTATATTTTTTGATGCCACTTAAATCATAAAGGTCTAAGATGATGCCACTTAAATTATATTTTTTGACAGAATAATTTAAAATAGTATATTGATGGAGAATCAACACATAAATACAATAACAAAGCAATATGTAGCGGAAATAAATACCGCAAACTTGTAAGAACCTATAGGGAGCAACACCAAATATATATGGCAGCAAATAGAATGAAACAAAAATGCACAATTGAACACTGATATTTTTAACGTGGAAAATACCTCAAAGCAAGGGTAAAAACCACGGATCGTCCAGACCAAAAAAATAGCTCAACTATAATCAAATAACGGTACAAGAGAGTCTCAACAAGGTGCACAAACGGTGTCAACAACCAACCAAACCAATAAAGCACAAAAGCTTACAAATTGAGAACATGAAGATGAAAATACCGAAAGCTGCAGCTTCGGTGCAAAGCGAATATCTCTCTCCTCACATCTCATTTCGATGATGCGAACGGTGAAAGTGTAGAGCTATGTCTCACGAACCTGCTGTCCAATTTTAAAGACGATCCAACGGTTAACGAATCTGCAATCGCTGTTTTACTGCAACAAGTATGAGAAAAATGGGAATAACTTTCTCTATTCTTTTCTCTCTTTTGGTGGCTATGCTCTCATCCGAAATTCTCTCTTCTTCAACCCTAATTTAACCCTCTCCACTTAATGGGATAAAATATTTGAGCCTTTCTCCACATTGGAAGGGAGCCCAATACCCAACATATCTCCCCCTCAACTATGTGGAGTTGATCGCCAAACTGGCGATATCATAAAAAACATGGAACTTCCCTCTTGGAATTCTTTAGTCATCATATCTGAACCATTATCATCAGTTTGAACTTTAACTAACTTCAACAACTTAGCATCCAAAACATCACGTATCCAATGATACCCCTCACATCAATGTGTTTGGACTTATTATGAAAAGTCGAATTCTTACCAAGAAGAATAGCATTATGACTATCAACAAATAAGAAGTATTTCTCCTGGACATAACCAAGCTCCTTCAAGAATTTATTCAACCATAACAACTCTTTGCTTGCTTCGGTAATGGCGATGAACTCTTCCACTAGTAGACAATGCTACACACTTTTGCAACCTAGACTGCCAAGCCACAACTCCCCTGGCAAACTTAATCATATACCCCGAAGTGGTCTTCCTGGAATCAATATCTCCAGCCATGTCTGAGTCGGAGTACCCCACTAAAGTAGGTTTGTCACCTCCAAAAAAAAAGCCTCATACAAGTAGTGCCACGAAGATACCTTAAAATCCATTTCACAACATTCCAATGCTCCCTACCTGGATTTGACAAAAATCTACTGACTATACCAATAGCATGCGCAATATCTTGTCTTGTACACACCATTATACATCAAACTACCCACAACAGACGCATAAGGAACCCATTCCATGTCTATTTTCTCATCTTCATTAGAAGGACTTTGTTTAGAACTCAACTTAAAATGAGTAGCAAGAGGAGTGCTTACCTTCTTAGAGTTTTCCATCTGAAATCTCTGCAACACCCTTTCAATATAGTGCTCTTGTGACAGCCAAAGTTTCTTCTCCTTTCTGTCACGCATGATTCTTATACCATGAATCTGTTTAGCTGCTCCCATGTTTTTCACAGCAAAAGACTCTCCCAGCTGCTTCTTTAACCTGTCAATCTCGAAAATATTTTTCCCAACAATAAGCATGTCATCAACATATAACAATAGGATAATGAAATCATCTTTAGAAAATTTTTTAACAAAGACACAATGATCAAAAGTAGTCTTTTTATATCCTTGGTCACACATAACTAACTAAAACTTCTCGTACCACTATCTTTGAGCCTACTTTAAACCATATAGACTCATTCTCGGTCTACACACATAGTCTTCCTTGCCTTCAACAAGAAAACCATCGGTTTGTTTCATGTAAATCTCTTCCTCCAAATCACCATGAAGGAAAGTTGTTTTTACATCCATTTGCTCTACCTCTAAATCTAGAGTAGCCGCCAAACTCAATACGGTTCTAATTGATGACATATTTACCATAAGTGAGAAAATTTCATTAAAATCAACACCCTTTCTTTGATGGAAACCCTTCACCACTAATTTGGCTTTATACCTTGGAGACTTAGAATTACTCTCATGTTTCACTCTATAAATCCACTTGTTTTCCAAAGCCCTTTTTCTTTTGGCAACTTCATCAAATCATAAGTGTGATTATCATGCAATGACTTCATCTCACCATGCATTGCATCCATCCACTTTTGACTTTCTTCACTCTCCATGGCCTCTTGAAAATACTCAGGTTTCCCTTCATCAGTCACTGTGACATACTCATCAGAATTATACCTTGTAGATGGTTGTCTTCCCTTGTTAGACCTTCTGAGTTGAGCTTGAGATGACTTATAAGCATCGCCAAGATTCTCATCTTCTGAAATCTCATGCTCCTCATCATTATTATTAAGTGGAATATTTAACCCATCTTCAGGTTGTTGATCATAAACACAATCTTGACGCTCACCATTCTGAACATTACCATCACTATTATACAGATTATGAATAGGCAACCGAACTAGATCAACATCTGACAAGTTATCATCTTTCTTGGGTGTAGTCTTCTCCACCTTATCAATGTCTTCAATAGTTTCGTCTTCCATTAAAACCACATCACGGCTTCTGAGAAGCTTTTTCCTTATAGGATTAACCAAATTCATCTTGACCATAGCCAATGAAAATACAGTGCTTTGACTTTGCATCCAACTTGGATCTTTCATCCTTTGGAACATGCATAAAAGCCTTACAACCAAAGACTCTCAAATAATCATGGTTGCTGCGTGATTTGATGATGTTGCCGCTATGGTCTGCTTCACAGATCTCCACGAAATTGTTTTGCCACCACAAGTAAACAAGTAACATGTTTGTGATCTACGATTATGAGGATCTGACAAATAACCTGCATCTGCATAACCTGTTAATTCTAATTTGGGTACTTTGGAATAAAACAACTCCATATTCATTGTACCTCTAAGGCAACAAAGTATATGCTTGACTCCGTTTCAATGTCTTTGTGTGGTTGAAGAACTATATCTTGCTAATAGATTGACAGAAAATGATATATCAAGACGTGCATAATTAGCAAGGTACATCAGTGCTCCAATTGCACTGAGATATGGTACTTCAGGACCAAATGGTTCTTCACCCTTTTCTCGAGGTCTAAAGGGATTTTTCTCCACATATAGTGATCTAACAACCATTGGAGTAGACAACAGATGAGATTTGTCCATGTAGAAACGTTTTAATACTTTTGCTATAGAAGCCTCTTGATGCACAAAAGTTCCATTTTTCAAATGCTCAATTTGTAATCCTAAACAAAACTTTGTTGAACCAAGGGCAAACACTCCTTGTTTTGTATGATAACAAATTACATCTTGTCTACTAATGGTTGCAGCTGTATGAAAGTACAGGTTCAAGCTAAATAAAGAACAGGACGGGAATCAAAAAGCAAGAAGCATTAAAGTGGAGCAGCTTGGAGAAGAAGCCACCTTTGAAGATGAAGACCTAATTGTTTATCCGTTTTCTTTAGGACACAGTGTAAGGTCCTATCACTTAAGGTCTATGACTGTTTAAATAGCTGAGAGATGATTTTTGAAAACGTGCATCATGCATCAAAATTAGGGTTTTGAAAATATGTTATGCATGCATGGCAAGCTTTGGAAAATATTTTATGCATGCATGGCAAAGACCTAAAAGCATTTTTGTGGAAAGCAAGAATTGATTTCTATTTTGTTCCAATGGCCAAGAATCGATTTATATTATTTTCTAAAGGCCATGAAATCGATTTCTTAATCCAATGTTAAACCATAAAATCGATTTTCAGGATCTCCTAAAAGACAAGAATCGATTCCCACTATTTTGTAAAGGCCATGAAATCGATTTCTTATTCCAATGTTAAACCATAAAATCGAGTTTCAGGACAAGAATCGATTCCCACTATTTTGTAAAGGCCATGAAATCGATTCTTATCACATTCACATGTTTCCTAAAACACACAATCGATTATCTAATCAATGTTATTTACTCCTGGTGTATCTTTATCCCTATCTCTTTACTTTGCTTTATTATCTGTACCCTTGCTTATTGCTATATTGAATGTTATTTGGATCTGTTTATCATACTTTTCATCTGTCTACAACTAAACTACTCTGATCTTGTGCTTATCTATTATCTTCCATATCACTGCAATTGATCTACTTTCTACTATATTCAATATCACTACACTTCTTATAAATAATCTTATTGTGTATATTGAAAATAGTATAATATCTCTTTGTTCCTAAATCTGCCTGCTTGCACCATATAAAGTTTAAATCTAACTTTCCGCATTTGATTTAAAACAAACTTATCATTTATTTTGAAAAGAATCCAAGATTTACATATAACCTTATTCACCCCCCCCCCCTCTAAGGTTATACTATAGTCTAACAAGTGGTATCAAGAGCTAGAAATTGCATATAGAGCTTTACATCTCGCAATTTAAATTCTATTTATCTATCTGTGATCATGGGTTCTTTTATGAAAGAGGGGATGTCCTTCAATAGGCCACCCCTGTTTGATGGAACTAACTATGACTATTGGAGTAGTCGAATGAAATGTCATGTGCAGGCTATAGATTTCACCCTTTGGAGGATTATTGTTGATGAACCACTGATTCCTATGAAGATCAAAATTACAAAACCAGGTAGTACTGATGGAGACACTACAAAAAGTCAAGCCACCGGCAAAGCAGAAGAAGTTCCAATTGAAGACATCTACACCATCGATCTGAGTGAGCTAAGAAAATCTGAGCTTGACAAAATATCTCAAAATGCCAAGGCTATGAATATTCTTCACCTATCACTTTGTGACGAAGAGTATGGAAGAGTAAAAGGGTGTCAAACAGCAAAAGAAATCTGGGATTGTCTGGAAGCTACACATGTCGGTACAAGCCAAGTAAAGGATACAAAAATCAGAATCCTAACTTCTGAGTATGAATCATTCAAAATGAAAGAAGGTGAATCTGTTGCAGCTATGCATCAGACACTAAATCTGATTATAAACAACCTGAGGGCTCTGGGAAAAAGGTATTCTACAAAAGATATAAATGGGAAGATTCTTGCATCTCTGACTGGTGAGTTCTTTCCAAAAACTTGTGCAATCACTGAAGCCAAAGATATTGGCACTCTACCCCAAGAAGACCTTATTGGGTCACTTCTGGCTTTTGAGGTAGTATTGGCTGCCAAAAAGAGTCAAGAAAAGGAAGTGATGAAAGAAAAGAAATCTCTTGCCCTTGCTGCTAAAACTCCTAAAGTAGCAAGGAAAGAGGTTGAGTCTGATCAAGAAACCGATGATGAAGACATGGCTATGCTTGCCAAGAATTTCAAAAAATTTATGAGATTCAAAAAGTTTGGAAAGGGTGATTTTTCAAAGAAGTCCGGGTACAACAAAGAAGACAGGTATGAGAAAAAGGATGATCAACTAAAGTGTTTCGAATGCAACAAACCGGGTCACATCAAAGCAAACTGTCCAAAGCTGAAATCTAAGTACAAGCAAAAGAAAGCAATGAAGGCAACATGGGAAAACACTGATACTGAAAGTGAGACCGAAGAAGAAGAGGAAGTCGCAAATGCTGTCTGTCTCATGGCAAAGAACACAACTGAAGCAACATGGGATAATCTCAGCACTGATGGTGAATCAGATGAAGATGAGCAGACTGACAATGTTGTCTGCAATATGGCAAGTGACGCATATAAGGTAAGCCTTAACTCCTCTAGTCTTTCTGATTCTTCTATACATGATGATCCATTTGATGATGCGTGTAGTAGTCACAATTTGAGTGAGGCTTTTGAAGCTCTTTATTTTGAACATGAAACTCTTTTGTTAAAATATAAGAAATTAACAAAGAGCAACAAAAGCTTGTCCACTCAAATCGAGACACTTGAAATGAGGTAGTTAAATTGAAGAATGAGCTACATAAAACAAAACCTTTCAACCTTGAATTTCTTGAGCTTAATTTTGAAAAAGTCAAGGTCGAAAATGAATTTTTGAAAGAATCTTTGAAAAAGTTTGAGGTTGGTGAAAAGACCTTGACTCAGTTGCTTCACTCTCAACATCAATATGTTGATAGGAGAGGAATTGGGTACAAAGGTAATTCCACCTCCTCTGTTTTGAACAAGACAATAACTTTTGTAGCTGCTACTTCAAGTTATACACCTACTGTTTTCTCATGCACCTATTGTCAAAAAGGGAACCATAGCTCTCTTAGATGTCCTATTCGTAAATTATGTGAGCTAGGTACCCTTATACCTGCCTGTAAGAAACCAAGGTGGATTGTGAAAGCAAACCCCTTGATAACTAACCCCCAAGGACCCAACAAAATTTGGGTACCTCGTACTAGTTGTTAAATGTTCCTCTTGTAGGTTGGTCCTTCATCTAAAAAGAAAAACGTGTGGATGGTTGATAGTGGATGCTCAAGGCATATGACTGGTGATGCCTCACTATTTCTGAAATTGAGCAACAAAGCTAGTGGATCTGTAAAGTTTGCCAACAATGAATCTGCTCAAGTAATAGGTAAAGGTTGTGTGGGTAAGGAAAACACAATTAAAACTAAAGATGCTTTATTAGTTGATGGTGTTAAATTTAACTTACTAAGTGTTAGCCAATTATGCGATAATGATTTTGATGTGCACTTTTCTGTTGATAAATGTGTTATCACCCATATGACTTCTAAACTCTACATTACTGGCTTTCGAGAAAACAATGTATACTATGTTGATTTTGATAATGTAAGTGATGATATAGTATGTATGCCTACCTTGATTGATGATGTGGATTTGTGGCATAGACGCTTAGGATATGCTAGTATAGAACATCTATCTAAGTTAAGTAAGAATGAGCATGTTAGAGGTCTACCTAAATTGAAATATGAAAAAGGCCAATTATGTGATGCATGTCAACTTGGTAAAATGCACAAAACCTCTTTTAAATCAAAACCGGTCATTTCCACCAAAAATGTGCTTGAACTGCTACATCTTGATTTGTTTGGTGAAATTGATGTCGTAAGTCTAGGAGGGTCTAAGTATGTCTTTGTTATTGTTGATGATTATTCTAGATATACTTGGGTTATCCTACTTGCAAATAAAAGTGAAGCTTTTAACGAGTTTGCTAAGTTGTGCAGAAAGCTACAAAATGAGAAAAACTTAGCCATCAAAGAAATTAGAAGCGATCATGGAAGAGAGTACGAAAATTCATCATTCAAGACTTGGTGTGAAAAGTATGGCATTCATCATAACTTTTCAGCTCCAAGAACTCCTCAACAAAATGGTGTGGTAGAAAGAAAGAACAGAACTATACAGGAGATGAGCAGGACAATGCTGAATGAGCACAACCTTCCCAAATACTTCTGGGGTCATCCAGTGGATACAGCGTGTCACGTGCTAAATCGAGTATACTTAAGGCCATCTCTCAACAAAACGCCATACGAGCTATGGAATGGTAGAGCTCCTAATATTTCATATTTCAAAGTGTTTGGAAGTAAGTGCTTCATTCTCAACACAAAGGACAAGTTGGGTAAGTTTGATGCTAAATCAACTGAAGGTATTTTTATGGGTTATTCAAATCATAGTAGAGCTTATATCGTTTACAATAAAATTGATAAAACTATGCAAGAATCTATTCATGTTTCTTTTGATGAAACTAACCCTTTTGTCAAGAAAGCTAATGATGAGGATGAAGTGATAGAAGTGATCGAAAATAGATCACCTGAAACTAACAATGAAAGTGTAGAAGAAGCAGAGGTGGAAGTTGAACCTCAAAATGAAGTTGAAATGGAACGAGAGCCCCAAGACATCGACGACCATATCCATGGAAGAACACACGATGATCTGCCCAAGACATGGAAATCAGTTCGAGATCATCCCCCGGAGCAAATCATTGGTAGTCCATCAAAGGGAGTAAAAACTCGTTCTTCTCTTAATCTTTTATGCTTTCATAGTGCTTTTGTCTCTCAAATAGTTCCAAATAATATCAATGAAGCTTGAAATGATCCAGAATGGGTTTTGTCAATGCAAAAAGAACTTGAACAATTTGAACGGAACAAAGTTTGGCATTTAGTCGAAAAACCGGTCGATCGGACCATCATAGGTACTAAATGGGTTTTTCGCAACAAACTTGACGAAAATGGTACAATTTTATTAAACAAAAGTCGTTTAGTTGTTCAAGGTTTTAACCAAATCGAAGGGGTGGATTTTGAAGAAACTTTTGCTCCTGTGGCTAGGTTGGAGTCCATTCGGATAATATTGGCATTTGCCTCTTACATGGATTTCAAACTACACCAAATGGATGTCAAAAGTGCCTTCCTAAATGGTTTTTTAGAAGAAGAAGTATATGTAAAACAACCCCCTGGTTTTGAAGATTTTAAAAATCCTGATCATGTTTTCAATCTTGACAAAGCTCTTTATGGATTAAAGCAAGCCCCTAGAGCTTGGTATGAGAGACTAAGCAAACATTTAACTGCCAATGGTTTCAAAAAGGGTAAGATTGATTCTACCTTATTCCTTAAAACCAAGGGCAAACATATCATAGTAGTTCAAATCTATGTTGATGATATTATCTTTGGATCTACTAATGATGATTTGTACAAGGAATTTTCTGAGATGATGACTAGTGAATTTGAAATGAGTATGATGGGAGAACTTAACTTTTTCTTGGGACTTCAAGTGAAACAATTAAATGAAGGAATCTTCATATCTCAAACAAAGCTCTCAAAGGAATTGCTGAAGAAATATAACATGAATGACGCAAAAGAAATCAGCACTCCTATGGCAACAGCAACGAAACTAGATAAGGATGAGCAAGGTAAACCGGTAAATGAAACTATGTATCGAGGTATGATAGGTAGTCTCTTATACTTAACTGCGTCTCGTCCTGATATTATGTTTGCTGTATGCCTGTGTGCTCGATTTCAAGCATGCCCAAAAGAATCACATTTAAAAGCTGTAAAACGGATTCTTAGGTATGTTAAAGGGACCATAGACTTTGGTTTGTGGTACCCGAAATCGAGTACGTTTGATTTAGTTGGTTTTTCTGATGCTGATTTTGCAGGTTGCACTCTTGATAGAAAAAGTACTAGTGGAACTTGTCATTTTCTTGGTCCTTGTTTGACCTCCTGGTCTAGTAAGAAACAGAACAGTGTTGCTTTGTCCACCGCTGAAGCTGAATATGTGGCGGTTGGAAACTGCGTTGCACAAGTTCTGTGGATGAAACAAACTTTGGAAGACTTTGGTCTAATTTTCGAAAATGTTCCTGTTTTATGTGATAATACAAGTGCTATTAATATTGCTAAGAACCCTATACAACACTCTAGAACTAAGCATATAGACATAAGACATCACTTTATTAGAGATCATGTGTCTAGGGGGAGCATTGCACTGAAATTTGTAGGCACTGATGACCAACTAGCGGATATCTTCACTAAACCCCTAGCCGAAGCTCAATTTTGTAAAATCCGTAGAGAGCTAGGGATGCTTGATTATGCTAGTTTGTAAAGTGATTTGTTTTGTATACACCCCCCTCTTCTTTTTGATGAAAACAAAGGGGGAGAAAATATGCAGGTTACTACTATATGGGGAGAAAATATATGATTATGCTTAGGGGGAGCTTTTTCAAAAAAAATTCTCATTATTATCACCCCTATGCATAATGTAATTTGTTATCATCAAAAAGGGGGAGTTTGTTGAACCAAGGGCAAACACTCCTTGTTTTGTATGATAACAAATTACATCTTGTCTACTAATGGTTGCAGCTGTATGAAAGTACAGGTTCAAGCTAAATAAAGAACAGGACGGGAATCAAAAAGCAAGAAGCATTAAAGTGGAGCAGCTTGGAGAAGAAGCCACCTTTGAAGATGAAGACCTAATTGTTTATCCGTTTTCTTTAGGACACAGTGTAAGGTCCTATCACTTAAGGTCTATGACTGTTTAAATAGCTGAGAGATGATTTTTGAAAACGTGCATCATGCATCAAAATTAAGGTTTTGAAAATATGTTATGCATGCATGGCAAGCTTTGGAAAATATTTTATGCATGCATGGCAAAGACCTAAAAGCATTTTTGTGGAAAGCAAGAATTGATTTCTATTTTGTTCCAATGGCCAAGAATCGATTTATATTATTTTCTAAAGGCCATGAAATCGATTTCTTAATCCAATGTTAAACCATAAAATCGATTTTCAGGATCTCCTAAAAGACAAGAATCGATTCCCACTATTTTGTAAAGGCCATGAAATCGATTTCTTATTCCAATGTTAAACCATAAAATCGATTTTCAGGACAAGAATCGATTCCCACTATTTTGTAAAGGCCATGAAATCGATTCTTATCACATTCACATGTTTCCTAAAACACACAATCGATTATCTAATCAATTGAGAAGCAAAGAATCGATTGCTCCTATATTTTAGCCTTACCATGAAATCGATTCTTCTCCTATTTTTATCTAAGCATGAAATCGATTGTGAGCATTTTACAAAGGCCAAGAATCGATTCTTCTATCATTTAACTAAGTATATAATCGATTCTTATGTCTTCTAAAATGATAAGAATCGATTCATCAACATTTTCACTTCATCATACAATCGATTCATCTTGGCAATAAATGTTTTTTTTTTCAAAATTCTACGCTTTCCTAAGCCTATAAATAGGCAGCCTCAAATCACTCTTCTGTACTCCACATTTTCTCAACAAGTCTCTCTTCTTCTCATACGAAATTTCTAGATCTGAGAAAGAGAAAAATAGAGCTATCACTTTCATATCATTTTTATAGATCTACTCATCTCTCGCAGCTATTATATTGTCATATTATCTGAGGTGACTGGATCATAGCTTCTATATTGTAATCTATTTTTGTGGGGTCATTTTGAAATCCTGGGAAGCGTTCTTGGGTCTCTCAATCAGGAGATTGAGTTGGTACTGAAATCCTGGGAGGTGCTCTTGGGTCGTTCAATCAGGAGATTGAAGCGGGTTGAAATCCTTAGCTAGGTGCTCGGGTTCTCAGTTCGGGGGAATTGAGATTTGTTATTTTGAAGTTGCCTGTTTGTAAACAATTCTTCAATATAGTGGTTGTTATCAAGTCCAAAGGTTGCAAAGCCGGAGGCCGAGGACGTAGGGCTTTTATCCCGAACCTCGCTAAATTCCTGGTGTATCTCTATCCCTATCTCTTTACTTTGCTTTATTATCTATACCCTTGCTTATTGCTATATTGAATGTTATTTAGATCTGTTTATCATACTTTTCATCTGTCTACAACTAAACTACTCTGATCTTGTGCTTATCTATTATCTTCCATATCACTGCAATTGATCTACTTTCTACTATATTCAATATCACTACACTTCTTATAAATAATCTTATAAAGTGTATATTGAAAATAGTATAATATCTCTTTGTTCCTAAATCTGCCTGCTTGCACCATATAAAGTTTAAATCTAAGTTTCCGCATTTGATTTAAAACAAACTTATCATTTATTTTGAAAAGAATCCAAGATTTACATATAACCTTATTCACCCCCCCCCCCCCTCTAAGGTTATACTATAGTCTAACAAACTTGTCTTTCCCAAATCCTTCATCTCAAATTCTTTCTTTAAGCAATCTATAGCTTTTGGAAGCTCTTCAAGAGTTCCAAATAATATTTATGTCATCAACATAGACAGCAATTATAGCAAATTCTTTTCTAGATCTTTTTATAAAAATATATGGACAAATAGGGTCATTTCATTTGTATATCCCTCCTTTAGAAATATTCACTGAGGCGATTATACCACATGCATCCAGATTGTTTTAGCCCGTAGAGAGACTTATTCAATTTGATGGAGTAGTCCTCTCGAGATCCAAGGCTATGTACCTCAGGCAAGTTAAATCCTTCGGGGAGCTTCATGTAAATGTCACTATCAAGTGAGCCATATAAATAGGCTGTGACAACACCCATCATGTGCAAATTAAGCCATTCATGTGCTACAAGGCTAATTAAGTACCAAAAAAGTACCACTACAGATGAATATGCTTCATCAAAAACAATTCCAGGTCTTTGCGATATCCCTTGAGCAACAAGTCGAGCTTTGTATCTTGCAATTTCACCATTCTCATTCCGTTTTCGCACAAAAACCCATTTGTATCCAACTGGTTTCACACCTTTTGGCCAATTGCATCTTTCCATTTTGGCCAATTCCCACTTTTCCTACAATTATTAATAGATTTTGGTTCATGATCCTCACTATCATTTCTCACATTTAACGCTATATGATATGAAAAAGTATCATCAACGTTGACTTCATGTCGGTTCCATTGTATTCCATTAGTGACATAATTTATTGAGATCTCTTTATTTTCATGACTTTCAGGTACCTGATATGTCCCTTCTAGGACTAAAATGTCAATTATGTCTATAGACTCTTTGAGAGTTTCTATATCCTCCTCTGGACCATCTTTCTTTTTAGCTCCTTTTCTTGTTCTAGGATTTTTATCTTTGGAACCGGCTGCTCTACCACGCTTCTGGCGTGGTTGAGACTCATTTGCAATATTAGATTGCCCCACAGGGACATCTATTTTTATTGGAGTATTAGCAGCTGGAATATATGATTTGGTCACACTTTTTTGGATCAAGGAATGCATTCAGTAATTGATTTTCTAAGCTTTGCAAATAAATTATCTCTTAAACTTCAAGTTCACATTATTTAGTTCGATGATCAAGATGAGACAATGATAATACCTTCCAACTGATCTCTCTTTCCAACTGCTTATTCTCTCCCCCTAATGCTGGAAAATTTGATTCATCAAAATGGCAATCAGCAAATCGAGCTGTAAATAAATCTCCTATTGTTTGTTCAAGATTCATATCCAACATATATTCCCAACCTTCTTTGAGGACCCATCTTAGTGCGTTGTGATGGAGAAATTGGAACATACACCGCACATCCAAAAATTCTAAGATGGGAAATATTAGGTTCTTGACCAAAAACTAACTGTAAAGGGGAAGAGTCACGATAGCTTGTTGGCCTGATGCAAGTCAATGTTGCAACATGCAAAATTGCATGTCCCCAAGTGGAAATGGGAAGTTTGCATCTCATGAGAAGTGGTCTTGCAATTAATTTTATACGTTTAATAAATGATTCTGCAAGTCCATTTTGTGTATGAACATGTGGTACAGAACGTTCAATGTCAATTCCAATGGAGGCACAATATTTATTAAATGCTTGAGATGAAAACTCAGCGGCATTGTCAAGACGTATTTTCTTAATAGGATAATCAGGGAAGTGTGCTCTTATTAGAATTAGTTGAGCTAGCAATCTTGCAAATGTTTGGTTGCGAGTTGACAACAGACAAATATGTGACTATGTAGTTGATGCATCAATTAAAACCATAAAATATCTAAATGGTTCACATGGTGGGTGAATTGGCCCACAAATATCACCATATATTCATTCTAAAAAGTTGAGAGATTCACTTCTATTTATTGTTGGTGATGGTCTAATTATCATCAACTTCCCTTGTAAACAAGAAGTACATGAGAACTTATTGGATTGAAGAATCTCATGGTTCTTCAATTGATGACCACGAGTTTTCAATTATTTTTCGCATCATTATGAATCCGGGATGGCCCAGCCGGTCATGCCAAACAACAAATTTTTTGTGATTTGTAAATTTCTGGTTTACAACAACGTGTGCTTCAATTGCACTGATATAAGTGTAGTACAAACTAGAGGAAAAGGAGGGCATCTTTTCCACTACACTTATTTTTTCCAAAGTATGTCTTGTTATATAGAGACATTCCATATTTCCTTCATCTCTTGTTTCAATATGATATCCATTTAGACGGATATCTTTGAAACTTAATAAATTTCTACTAGACTTGGGGGAGTATAATGCATCTCAATGTGTAAACTTGTTCCCCGGGATCACAGTATATTAGCTCTTCTGAAGCCTTCAATTATCTTTGAAGAGCCAGATATAGTACTAACATCGGTTAATCGCTTCACTACATAAGAGAAATGTTTTGCATCCTTTAAAATTGTATGGGTAGTTCCGCTATCAACAAGACACATATCTCCATTATTGATTCTAGTGTCAATACTCATTCTATCCAAAGAAAAAAAATATGATAAGAGAGAAGCATGAGAATAACAATTTTATGATTGAATTATTTGAACATAATCTATGGAAGTTGAAAACGCACTTAAATATAAAGTTTTATTATTATTAGCGTAGGAAATTCAAAACATTTTATTATCATAGGAAATTCAAAGACACTCTAAAACTTTATTATAATTATTGGAATATTTAGGAAAATCTACTTCTTGACTATACTTCCATCCACAATAAGGTGATCAATATTTCCATCAAGGTTAGCAAAGAAATCAGCAACATCCAAATGAGTAGCATCTGTATTACCATCATCTTCATAAGCAAAATGACTCTCAATCCTTTTATCTTTATTTTTAATTGATTGTTGATAGAAATCAACAAGAAAATTTTGTGTACGACAAGTACGACTCCAATGACCTTTGCCTCCACAACGATAGCAAATATTTTCATTACTTTTGCTACTCTGCCCACTTTTTTCATTCTTTCCAACACTTTTCCACTTATGGTGAAAAGACGTTTTCTTGTAATTTCCACTGCGACTATGATCAAGACCGTGACCACGACCATAGACATGACCACGAGCACAAGTTTGTCCATAGTGATCGTGTGTTGCTACATCCACTTCTAGGAATGGAGCAGTGCCAGTGGGACGAGCTTCATGATTTTTCATCAAAAGTTCATTATTTTGCTCGACCACAAGAATGCAAGAAATCAAGTCAGAATATCTCTGAAAGCCTTTTTGTCGATATTGCTGCTGCATGAGCACATTAGATGCAAGAAAAGTGGATCATTTTTTCCTAACATATCTTCATCGGTCACTTTTTCTCCACATAATTGCAATTGAGAAGTGATTCTAAATACCGCAGAATTATATGCAATGACACTTTTAAAATCTTGTAAATGCAAATGCATCCAATCATAACGAGCTTTTGGGAGGATAAAAGATTTTTGGTGCTCATATCTTTCTTTTAAACTATTCCAAAGGACATGTGGGTCTTTTACCGTAAGGTATTCATTTTTAAGGTCCTCGTGGAGATGATGGCGAAAGAAAATCATGGCTTTTGCCTTTTGTTTATTAGATGTTTTATTTCCTTCTTTAATAGTATCTTCATGGCCTTCTGCATTCAAATGAATTTCAGCATCTAGAGCCCATGACAAGTAATTCTTTCGCGAAATGTCAAGAGCCTCAAAATCAAGTTTTGTAAGGTTTGACATATTTAAAATTATCGTGAAAATGTAAAATTAAACGAGTTAGATCAAATATAATATTGTAAAGAAAACCAAAAACTAAACATAAATAGACACAAGAAACATTTATCAGTGATATGTAAATATCAATCAAAACCAGTAAAATCAATATATATATATATATATATATATATATATATATATATATATATATATATATATATATATATTTATCACCTATAGCAATAACTGAAAAAAATAAAATCTCATTTTGGTCGGTTGTTTCAAGAAATTGAAGTTAAGAAACAGAAAAGAGAAGGTGCAACTAGTAGGAAAAAAAATTGTCTTCAGATAAAGTCAGAAAATAAGGTTAAAGAACCTGTGAATAGAATGGATCGAAGGAAGCATTGTCACATGAGTGAAACTACTTCCTTATGAAAACACAAAATGGAGATTCTCATTGTAAGCAAATACTCTCAAATGTTTTAAACAACTAATAGGTGAAGCAAATAAAGTAAATCGGGCACAAACTACGCAATTGATATTGAAGACCGTAATGACCAGTGCCAACGAACAAAAAGACATACAAATACACGTAAATTGTTTAAGGTCTCAATCATTCACACCCAATTAGCAAGGCTGATTTGGTCACTTTTAAAAGCACAACTCAAAAATACAACGGCCATAACAGAAAATTTATAATCCATAGACCATAGTCAAATCCCAAAGTAATTGATGCCTAAATTTTGATAGTACAAAAATTGACCTTCAAAACATGATGAAAATGCTGAAAATGACAAGCATTCGGGTATGATCCATAAATATGATAAGTACAAGGAAGGGCCAGTGGCGGGGTGCAAAACCGATACTTATTAAAGCAAGACATAATCACTACATTAATATTTGTTTCAATTGAAAAAATTAGGTCTACTAGTCTAGTATCACACTTGAACCAAAACATGTAGTTTAAAGTATTTTAAGAAAACCCAATGTTGAACCGGTCAACCTAAACTCTCTTATTGTCTTCACTGTTAACCAAAAATAAAACAAACATATGAGAGGAGAGCTAACCATAATAGCAGCAGCCAGCAGGTCCAGAATTCCGGCAACAATTTTTCTTCAGGACTCTCTCCACCAATCACATAATCAATCCAACTACTAAAATACTTTGGTTGATAGAGCTTGGTGCTGATAACGTATTGTAAAATAAGAGATCAAGAACAAGAAGAAGAATGGAAGAAGATGAGAGATTTTCTATTCACTCCAAGTGTACCAATACACATAGGAGATAGCCCTATTTATAGGGTAGAAGGGAAATGAAAGATCAACCTATGAAAAGCCACTAACAAAAGAAGTAATCACAAGTAGAAGTGGACATCCATATATTCATAACAATATATTCATAACAATATATATATATATATATATATATATATATATATATACACACACACACACACCATAAACTTGTGCATGTATATATCACCATAAACTTTTGCAGTTATCTTCAAAGTTCAATCTGCTTATAGAGAAACTTCACATGGCAAAACTACAAAAAGTCCATTGTTATCTATTTACCAACAATTTTCTAAGTACTAAAACATTCTCAAACACACAAACGAGGGAACAAAAAGCAAACTTTGTACTAGTGCCCCTGACCCTACTTCTTGTTCTTGCTGGTTTTTCATCCAAAGCAAAAGGGTCTCTAATGCCATTTAGTGATCCTCATGTTGATCTTTGGCATGATCCATTTCGTCTGCTGGAGTAAATTCCACTTGGGGTTGAAAATTATGAGCCACTAGCGGCTCTCTCACTCACAGAAGTGGACTGGAGGAGTTCACAACCGCCGCTAAAAATTTCATAGATTTCAGTCTCATGTTTTGCGACAGTTTTTAACCACCACAATACTGTATAAATATTTAAGGCTCTGTACGGCGGTTTCTGTAACCGTCGCAGATTACCCTCCCGACAGTTAACTCTGCAACAAGTAGTGAACTGTCACAATGTTGTTTTGGCGACGGTTAGAACCGTCGCCGCTTGCAACAGGAACCACTGCAAAATGGCCATTTCATTGTAGTGCGGGGTTGAATGGAGAGGTGAGATTAAGATAGAAATGGAGAGGAATAGGGTGAAGAGAGTTAGTGGAGAAAGGAATAAAGAGGAGGAGAATGAAGGGAATTATTGGCATAGAGTGGAAAGATCAAATGGAAAATTTTGCAGACAGTAACATTGAATAAGTTGTCGATCTCCTGATAAGATTAAGGGCCCAAAGGTGCTGAACATAGAAGGTGATAAGGGTATTGAAGCTAAGCAGGAGCTTTGAAATTTGATGAA
Source organism: Astragalus membranaceus (assembly GCA_039519185.1). NCBI lineage: Eukaryota > Viridiplantae > Streptophyta > Magnoliopsida > Fabales > Fabaceae > Astragalus > Astragalus membranaceus. The sequence goes on along the minus strand of CM076853.1, from coordinate 30,972,437 downwards.
TGATGTTAATCTTCCTTTTGACTTGGAAATGATCACAGAGAAAGGGCTATCTTAGTTGTATTTTATGAATAAAAGGGTTGAAAGTGCATAAGATCTGTGGTTGTTTTCATGCGATGTGTTGCACTAATGAAGATCTTGTTTGATGACATGTGGGTGATCTTATTTTGTAATCTTGTTCAATATTTAACCTCTAGATGAACAATTCTGTAACAGTCTAACAGAATAGTCTCAGTTAAATACAAATGTAAACTTGTTCAATGTTCTGCAACTGCACAACATTGAGAAAGTATGTTGATATGATCTAGTAAGTGATCAGGCCACAAAATGAAAAAACCAAAATGAAATAACATATTCTTTTTAAACTTTGTTTTCTCTGTGAAGGCCACAAAAAAATATATTAAACTCTCTTGCTCCTCATTAACTTAATTGCAGGGAGCACTTCTTGAAAAATCTTCTGGGCAAAGAATATTCCTTCAAAAATTGAAATACCCACATAGAAATCCTGGGCCTTGTGATGTGTGTTAGTATGTACCAAAACTCAGTACCAATCTAACATTGACATTTGCAATCAGTACAATGCCTCTTCTTCACTTTGTTTAATTCTTCCAAATCTAGGAATGTGAATTAGAAAGTCCTGAGATCAAGGATTATAACCAATTAGACTTTCCAAGACACTGTACAACTCATTTGTCTTTGGATTAGACTGATCAAGAGAATAGAATTGATGAACTTGATCATCAATCTCAATCCAACTACATCCTGGAATCTTATAAGACTTTTGTTGCTTCAGTTTCTTCCACACATTCCTAACTTCATCCCACTTTCCTAATTCTCCATATGTACTAGCCAACATTATACCATAACCACCATTATGTGGATCAATTTCTACTAGTTTTTTGGCTGCAAATTCTGCCAAATCTGTACAACCGTGAACCTTACATCCATTGAGCAAAGAGCCCCAAACCACCACATCTGGTTCCATACTCATGCCGTTAACAACTTCCATTGCCTCATCAAATCGACCTGCGCGACCAAGTAGGTCTATCAAACAACCGTAATGCTCAATCTGAGGATCTATCTCAAACTCTCTAACCATCATGTTAAAATAGACACAGCCTTTTTCAACTAATCCACCATGAGTACAAGCATTTAACAACCCAATAAAGGTAACCTCATCAGGTCTCACACCAGCACCATGCTTCAACATCTGCTCAAAAACCGCAATCGCACCCTCACTTTGCCCATGCAATGCGAAACAGTTAATCATCGAATTCCATGAAGTCAACCCCTTAAATTTATCCATCTCAAAAACCTTTCTTGCCAGCTCCAAACTCCCACACTTCCCATACATATCCACAAGCGCGTTTGAGACAAACGAGTCAACCATAAAACCATTCCTGCAAACATAAGCATGTATCAATTTACCAAGCTGAAGCATACTAGCATGACCACAAGCAGAAAGTGCACAAACCACAGTAACCTGATTAGGCTTATTACACTGATAAAACCCACTCTCAGCAGCAAGACAAACCATTTCTCTAAACAACCTAATCCCCTCAGAGAAAAACCCATTCTGAGTACACCCAGCAATAACAGCATTCCAAGCCGGAACATCACGTTCAGGCATTTCACCAAACATCTTCAAACCACTATCAACATCACCAACTCTAGCATACCCAGAAATCATAGCAGTAAAAGACACAACATTTCTCTCAGACATTTCATCAAACACCTTCCTAGCATCCCCTAAACCACCCAAAACCCTAGAATAAGAATCAACAAGTGCAGTTTCCACAACTGGGTATCGCTGAAACCCTGTTTTTACAATATGGGCATGAACAGAATCAATTAAAAAAGGTTCCTTTGATGATTTAAGAATATGGGGGTAGATGAATTCATTAGGTCTGGTGTGTGTATTGAGCATATGGCGAAAGAGAGAGAAAGTGTGGAAGTGATTATTGGGACGAGAAGCGTAGGCGGTGATGATGGCTGTGAAGAGATAGATGTTAGGGGAATGAAGGTTGTTGAAGATGAGACGAGCGTAGGGGAGATTTGAGAGTTTGAGGGAACAAAAACGAACGAGTTTGAAAGCGTAGAAGTGAGTTTGGGAATGACCTAGTGTTGTTAAGTGTGCATGGAGTTGTCTCAAATGGTTGATGTGATTGCTCTTGTCAAGTATCTTCAATACTTGTTCGTTTAGGTTTTCTTTCATTTTCGTTTAGGTATCTGAAGTTGTAGAAGTGATCACTGATCAGCGTATTCATAACATAGAATTTAACTGAAGTGTAATTGTAATATTGACATGTAGCATCTTTAATAAACTTAAGATAAATGAGGCTATAGAGCCGCTGTCCCCTCAAGTTGGAGAGGTAAATGGGGACTGAGATCGTCTCCCGTTCACTAAATTTTCCGGTAGAGAGAGATACACTCGGTTATTAAAATAACTAGCTCATTGACCCTGTGCGTTGCACAGAGTAAAAGCTTTAGTAAATACAGAATTGTGGAAGTAAAAGTAGTATGTACTATTTAGGCTAAATTTTAGTTTTGGTCCCTCTATTTTCACAAATCCAGACATTTGGTCCTCCTATTTTAAAATTCAGACATTTAGTCCCCTTGATTTAAAAAACTCGAAGTTTTAGTCCAAAGAGGGGTTTTTCAGTTTTTTGTTAGTGATGTGGATCAAAAATGCTTACGTGACACTCATTAAATGGCGTGGCAGCTGACACAGCTTATGCCACGTCATTTAATGAGACACATAGACAGCCACGTCAGCAACCTATTATTAAATTATTAAAACTTTAAATTAAATAAAAAAATCAAACCAAAACCTAAAATCAGCTACGAACCCATCTCAGCTCTCATCATCTCACCTTCGGTTCTTCAATGGAGGCATAATCTCTCATCTTCTTCCTGAACCCGTCTCAGCTCTCAGCTACGAACCCTAATCTCATCTCATCCCTCTACTTGATCATTTCGTTCATCTCAGCTACGAACCAACATTTCGTTCATCTCAAATCAGATCCTTCTTCTATCGTTCTTCTTCTTCTTCTTTGCTCATTCTTCTTCTCTAGTTCCTCATCTCACCTCTCTTCATCTTCTAGGTCGATTCATCTCCTCCACTCAAAAAACAAAAAGATTCACGCGATTTCTACATGGGTACCTCCATCGAAGCTTTTGGTTCTTCTTCGAACTCGCGATTTACAGGTTATGGAAGAACGAAACACTTGTGTGACTGCCATGTAGAATCTCCATTGATGACGTGCAAGACTATACCTAACTATGGAAGAAGGTTTTGGGGGTGTGGATTATACAAAGTGTATGGGTTCAAGATGTGTGAGTTTTTCATTTGGCTTAATGAGGACTATTCTGAGCAAGGAAAGAATGTTGTTACTAAATTGGTTAATCAAGTTCAGGAACTACGCAAAAAGGATGAAGAAGCACAAAATGACATAATGCAACTCAAGAGTAAGTTGGATCAATTGAAGATGAAGAATTGAAGAGGAAAAATGAAGGAAAAAAAGCATCAATGGTGGAATTGAAGAGGAGCTGTACTGAAATGAAGATGAAGAACCGGTTTTTTTTTGGTTTTATTTGGCTATACCACGGAAAAATGGCGTTGCTATAGCCTATAGTGACGGTTTTTCTTACCGTTGGACAAAACCTCAGAGCTATACTGTAACACCCCGGTATTTTTATCGAGTAAAAATACCCAAGTGCACCATCCCTAATTCATCAGAGATATAAAATTCCTGCATAGATACTGAACACTGCAATATAGTTCTCGCTAAATAACAACAAAACAGTCTTAAATACAAATAAGACCGAACAGGTTCTCTGACCAGAATCTTCAGCAAACTATAGTGCTCAATATCATACAAGAAAGCGGAATAAAATTATAATACCAATACAATGAGTTGTAATACATAGACAACATAAAGGAAGTGCAAACTTAAGCATAAAGCAAAGCTATCAGCAACCAGTCCGAGCTCAACCTACTCGTGCCTCTGAGGTTTCTTCTGTCCCTGTTTATCTGTAAAACAACAACATTTAAACAGTGAGATACAATCTCAGTGGGTTCTACCGAGGCCCCCTACCAACACTCTCGGTTCAATTATATGACCGTTTGAACGTGACACCGACTGCGCGAACGCTAAGCTGCGATGTACCACATTCTTTAACTTTTAATATAAGGCCGACTGCGCGGACGCTAAGCTGCGGCTAACCTGTTATAACTTGGTACGACACCGACTGCGCGAACGCTAAGCTGCGATGAACCGCACTGTACGACACCGACTGTGCGAACGCTAAGCTGCGGTGTATCGCACAACAACAATTTAACATAACACCGACTGCGCGAACGCTAAGCTGCGGCGAACCCCATAACCAATAGTGTTTCCAAACGGCACGGAGCCTAGGGTAAGGGTTCATGACTACCCCGCCTAGTATGTCAACATGGGTCGTCACCCAAACTCGATATAATATATATCTACAGTACTATGAACCCACGGTCCATCAAATCAGACAATCAATGAAACACTTTAATCCACATTTTATAAAATCCAAGTTCACACTCGCACTCTAGTTGACCACTTTTCCACACAATTTTCAATATCAAAAACAGTTCATTTTTCCTTAAAAATAGAATATTCAGTTAGGCCTCTGAATAAGCTTTCCAACGCATCTTAGAACACCTCGATCGGATTCCCGGATCAAAAGTTATCGCAAAAACAAAAACAGTATTTAGTTGCTGAAAATTCTGTAAACCGTCGCGACGCGATGGGACTCCGTCGCGACGCGAAAATAGGCAGAATGGCCAAAAACAGGTTTTCTGAAATTCAGTTTTACCCCATTTCGCTCCCTAATCGATGCCGAGACATTACGTGACCTCCGAGACCCAAAAACAGATATAACAACCAGTAATTCCAGTCCAAAACAATAATTAAAACATCAATCGATAACTCAATCAAATCGAGTTTATCAAAACGCGACGTATTTTCCAAATATCGGTTTTTAACCCAAAATCTCTCAAACTCAATTACCAAACAATATTCCAGTCCAGCGAAAGCGATAAAACAGTTAATTAATTAATTCGAAACGTAAAATCCTAAACGTGAGTAGAACTCACCCTTGAAGCGTGAACCACGATCGAGCCGAATTCACCGAGTAACCACACGAACGTTCCCCGCATAAACTTTCCGTTCCGACGACGCTCAAATCCGCTTCCAAAGCTTTCCACTCGATCGCGAAACCTCTTTTTGACCGAAATACCGAATTCCTCGAAATCTTTCCCAAACACTATTCATCCATAACCCCAAATCTTTGATTTTCAACCCCAAATCACCCAACTAGCTTCTAATCTTTCAATCGAACATCCTTCACCGATCCATCATCCTTGGGTTCGCGCCAAACACAATCCTAAGCTATCCTTAAGCTTCAACCATCGAAACCTCACTTTTGAGCTCAAATTCGAAAATGGTGGATTTGAGGAGAGTGAGTTGATCGTCTGAAAATTGGTACCAAAACGTAGAGGAAGGAACGCGGAACATTTTTCGTGTTGGAAGGAAGTCGTTTTGATGAACCGAAGTACTCCTTTTTTCCTCTTCTTCTTCCTCCCCCCATTCTTTCTCTTCTCCTCTCTTTTCTCTCCTTTTTCTTCTCTGTATCTCGTACGCTTCCTTTTCATCTTTTTTTCCTTTTTATTCATTCCATCACTCACACACACTCACACACATATATATTTATTTAATATATACGTGGTAATGTGGTCCAATTACCATATTGATCTAAATCTCTTATTTCGATTCCAAAACTTTCTTGATCCGTATTATCCGGTTAACGATCCGATGACAACCAATAAATAATTTTAGCACTCAATAATTTACCAGTCAAGTACTAAAATAATTCAATTGGGTTAACATCCAAATAATTCTATTAATTATTTTGCGGATGTTACATTCTCCCCAACTTGAAAGAATTTTGTCCTCAAAATTTTGTCAAGTCTTACGATTGACTAACCGAGAACAGACATTCTCAGAAAGGTCTTAAGTTGCTGGAACACGATCTTGAATCAACGAAATGAGTGTAGAAAATCTTCCCAATCCGGCACATATATCTTCAAGTATGTTCCACTACCACCCTAGAACGCTTCTAAGGTTCTAGTCCGAACTCTCTTGTTACGAATCAACACGAGAAACTCATCATTCGCCTACATAGGCTCGGCACCGCGTTCGAAAACACTTCCGAAGCTTCATTCCAACTATCCTCGTTTACTCCCCAACTTTGATTAATCTAAATCAAAGGGTTTAATACAAGACACTTGATAGAGATACAGGTTGAAAATGAGATCCACAAATTGGTACTCCTCGGTAGAGATAAGTACAAACATGATTTCCTCGAAGGTGTAAACATTTTCTCCACAAATCTTCTAAAATCCATAACAGTTCTCGTACACCTCTCGGCGGGAATACCGGTCCGTAAATAAAGGGAGATCAATCACTTTGGCAAGAAGAGTGAGCACAAATGTGACGGAAAGTCATTTGCGAAACTTCTTGACTCACCCCCAAGATTTCGAGACAACACTTTTCAAAAAAAGATGAAATGAGGATTTACCAGAAACGTTTATCTTAAACGTAGAAATAAACTGCGGGGACATCAAATAAATTTGAACGTAATGAAAATCACCTCAGTTGTTCTCAAAACAACTATCAAACAGAACTCAGAGCTCCTTTCCGAATTAGTCAATAGCGTTGAGAGCTTCCCCTCAACCTAGGTAATCCTCCTAGGATTCTCTTCAATCAGATTTTATTAGCCTCTTGATTCGTTCCCAAAAATAACTTTAGCATGCCGTTTTTCATTAAAAAGAAAAATGATTTTTCAAAACTACCATACCGCACGCCAAGCTTCATTTCGGAAATTTCAGTCACTTGCAAGCAGATCCATCAATTAATCCTCTGGTGCTTATTTGCAATGTGAAAAATAGCCAACAGTCACCTCACTTTCATATTCGTATTCACGTTTGACTTGTCAAACGGAATCACATAATACTATCTCCTTGTTAACCTTCACAAAGGAGAGGTTAACAAACTAATACCTCACCACTAATACATCTGCTTTATATTCTGTACACCTTGGAACAGAATATAAACTTCGGTGTGCTTCCTCTAACACTTGCCTTTTATTGTTCTCATCATCAGGCGCACAGATTCTACCGTTGAAACAACTGACTCCATCACTATCCATGGTAAAATCTAGAAATACCTTTTGTGATTGTAGCTTCACATCAACTTCCTGTGCTAAGTGTATAGAATCCCTTAGGGAACTAGGGATCCTCATATGGCTCAACACTAACCGATTCCTCCTTGATCTTGAATTCAGATTTAAGTCTCTGAACGACTCTGATATTTCCATCTCATGCATCATAAACTCGGCCATGTGGATGGACTTCCTACTCAGTGCATCAGTTACAACACTGGCCTCTCTTGAATGCTACATCAACACTAATTTATAATTCTCCAGAAACTCAACACACTTCTCTGCCTGCTATTCAGTTCTTTCTGATCAAACAGATACCTTAAACTATTTTGATCACTAAAGATATTGAAACGAGACCCATACAGGTAACGTCTCCAAATCTTCAGTGCATACACAATAGCTGCCAACTCATAATCATGAGTCGGATAACTCTTCTCATGAGACTTTAATTGTCTGGACGCATAAGCTACCACTTGTTGATTTTGCATTAGAATACATCCTAAACCCTTCCCTGAAGCGTCATCGAAAATTTAAAATTCCAATGACTGATCCGGAAGAATCAGGATTGGAGCAGAAGTCAAAATCTTCGACTCTTGAAAACATTCTTCACAATCGGCATCCCACGTAAACGGATGACCCTCACGAGTTAACCGAGTAAGTGGAATAACTAACCGTGAGAATCCTTCGATAAACTTCCTGTAGTAACCAGCTAGACTTAGGAAACTTCTGATCTCTGCGACTGATGTCGGTCACTTCCATTCCACACCGCTTCCTTCTTACTGGGATCTACAGAAACTCTCGACTTGGGAAATCACATGTCTCAAAGACTTTACCTCTGACACCCAAAAATCACACTTCGATGTTTTCAAGTACAACTTATTTTCTCGGAGTACTTTCAGAATAATGCGTAGATGTTGGACATGCTCCTCAATGGTCTTCGAGCACATCAAGATATCATCAATGAAAATGACTACAAATTGATCCAGGTACGTATGAAAAATTCGGTTCATGTAATCTATGAGTACCGCTGGAGCATTAGTCAAATCGAAGGGCATCACTACAAACACATAGTGTCCATACCTCGTACGGAATGCTGTCTTCGGAATATCTAAGGCTCTAGCTTTTATTTGATGATATCCTTACCTCAGATCAATTCTAGAAAACACCACGGCACCTCGAAGTTGATCCAGCAATTCGTGTATCCTTGGCAAAGGATATTTGTTTTTTATCTTCACTTTGTTGAGTTGTCGATAATCGATGTACAACCTCTTACTTCCATCTTTCTCCTTGGCTAACCACACCAGAGCACTCCATAGAGAAGCACTCGGTCGAATGAACCTCTTAGAGATCAACTCTTCAAGTTGATACTTCAGTTCCTTTAATTCTAAAGGAGGCATTCTATAAGAAACGATAGATATTGATCCTGTGCCAGGAACCAATTCTACAGTAAACTCTACCTCTCGCTCTGGAGGTTCAGAAGAAACTTCATCGTGAAAACATCCAGAAAGTCATTCACAACCTGAATGTTCGCCAAATCTAACTAGTTTCAGTGAATGCAGATAACATACTAACATGTGCTTCCGCACCTTGGAATGAAGATTGACCGTCTTAGGTGAACTAGGTAACCGCTTCAGAATTTGTCCTAGACAATTCAACTGATTCTGAAGCGAAGCCGATAGTTGATTAATACAGTCGATTGCAACATGATTTGCAGTCATCCAATTCACCCCAAAATGGTGTCCACACTTCTCATAGGCAAACAATAAATTCAACAGCGAAATTTCTGCCTCCTATAACAAGTAGACAATTTTATTCAAAGATTAGGTCGGGACACGACCCTTAGCAGCAGTTAAGATGGTTATCGGCTCGGCTAGCGGAGATAAGGTTAATCCCAACCGATCTACTTACGATTGAACTATTATACAATGGGTTGCACCCGAATCGTGTAATATACTAACGGAGTTATTGAAAACTGATCTCATACCCCTCAGTAGATTGTCTGCAGTCGTAACTGGCTAAACATCCAGAATGTTGACTCGTCCTTGCCTTAGAGCTGCTTGTAACTCCTCCTTGGAACTCTTCCTTGGAACTCTTCCTTGCAGAGCACTTATTTGTATAGCGACCTTCTTCATTACAATAATAGCACCGATTGATCTGTGCTGACGATCACCCTGGAGATGTCTTCCATAGTTAGATTATCTTCTGACCTTTGAAGAATCAAAGAATTGCACCTGCTTTTCCTTTGATGAAATTATCTTAGGAACTTGCATTCGGAGTTGATAATTCAACTACCTTCTTTCTTTTCCCATACTCCCTATGAGATCATCCTTGGCGACATAGGCTGATTACACTAAGGCAACATAATTGGTAATAGTATAAGAACTGAGACACTAAGTCATAAAAGCACTAAGGCCCTTCTTATACTTCTGCATTCTCCATTCGTCATCCGGAGCTTACTTTACCACTTGGTAAAACTGAGACAACATTTCAAACTTAGCGGTGTTTTCTTCCACCGTCCCGACACCTTTCCTGAGGATGCACCGGTAGGAGACTCCGGTCTGTTAGACTTAGAGTATAACCTTAGAGGGGGGGTGAATAAGGTTATGAGTAAATATGGATTCTTTTCGCAAATGATGATTATATTCTTTTTCAAATCGGATGCGGAAGATGTGATTTGAAAACAAGCAAGAGTTGTTTAAATTGTATTCAATATTTCCAATAAAGATATTATAAGGGATATAGTATATCTTAGAGAAGAGGAGTAGAAGATGATTGATGAGTATTGATAATTTAAGCACAGTAATATTAATAATAAACAGTTATAATAATAGTGCAAAATATAAAGAGAGAAGGGATAGAGGGACACAGATATTTAGCAAGGTTCGGGATAAAACCCTACGTCCTCGGCCTTAGGCTTTTCAACCCTTGGACTTAGCAACCACTATATTGAAGAGAGTTATTACAAACAGTCGACTTCAACAATAGTGAATCTCAATTCCCCGAACTGAGAACCCAAGCACCCGCTAAGGATTTCAAAACCAACTCAATCACCCTGATTGAGAGACCCAAGTAAAACTTCCCAGGATTTCAAAATGACCACTAAAACAAAATAAGAATTACACAGTTGAGATCTATGGATCCAATCACTTCTTAGTAATGTGTCAGTTTAGAAACTGAGAGAGATGAGTGATATTAGGATTTTAGATGCTCTAAAAATATGATATGGAATATGATCTTGCTTTTGCAAAAGCTTCACAATTGATATGACAATGAGAGCTTAGATTTGCAAAAAAGCTTTTATGAAGATAAATATGATTTTCAAAAACACAGCTTTTGAACAAGATTCAAAACAATGAAGCACTATATTCTTAGATCTATAATAAAATGAAGAGCATTCAAAATAATATGAAAATTATGAAAAACAATATTAGATCTAAGAATTTCGCAAGAGAGAGTAGAATAGAGAGAAATTGTGAGCAGTGGGTGATTTCAAGGTGAAGCTCAACCCATGTATTTATAGGCTTAGGCACCGTTGAAATTTTTGAAAAACATTTAATATAAGTGAAGAATCGATTCATTGATCAAGTTAAAATGTTGATGAATCGATTCATTGCCTTTAAAAAATAAAAGAATCGATTGTTTGTTTAGTTGAAATAAGAGAGGAATCGATTCATTGATGTTTGGAAAATGAGGGAATCGATTACAATGCTTATGTAGAAAGGCATGAATCGATTTTCAGGCCATATGGAGGTCCTGAGAATCGATTCTTATCCATGTAGAAATAAAGGGAATCGATTTTTCTTTTCTTTTTGGAAGGCATGGGAATCGATTCATGGCCCTTTGGAAACATGAGGTAATCGATTTTCAGGCCATATAGGAGGTCCTGAGAATCGATTCCAAGGCCTATGAAATGGGTTGGAAATCGATTCCAAGCTTTCCTAAAAATATTTTTTTCAACTTGCCACCTTATGCATGCATGCAATTTTGTGAAATATTTTTTCAAAACTATTTTTATGCATCATGCATGTTTTGAAAAGTCATCTCTCTCAATAGCTAAAGTGCCACACACTTTAGGTGATAGGACCTTTACAGAGTGTCCTAAAAGGCTTAGACACGATTTAGGGTTTTGAACTTCATATGTTGCTTCTTCTTCAAGCTTCTCTTCTTTTGTGTCTTCTTCTCTTTAAATTAAGTCCTGCACTTTGCTCATCTTGAAACATTAGTAGATATGATGTAATTTGTTATCATACAAAATAAAGGAGTGTTTACCCTTGGTTCAACACGGTCTTGGTCGAGGACTGCGTCTTGATCATCCTGGTATAATTCCGCTTATGATGCACTAAGTATTAAGTTGATCAGGCGCTTCTTTAACGTCACTAGCTTGACGTTTGTCATCCCACTATTAAGGTGGCTGATATGACACAAAGAACACATCATCTTTCTTCTTTCGCTTCTGGGGCAGGAACATCATGAATTTGAAACATAGTTGTAGATGCTTCCATACCCTTTTGAGGTGAAGGGTGATGAATAAGGCATAGAAGGAGTCTAAGTATATGTCAATCTCCTCACTTCTATCCTCCTTGCTACTTGGAAGAATAATAGGAACCATGATTTGTTGGGTTTTTTCTTGTTGGGTTTTCACCCCTTCCCCACATTGGGAGCTTTGATCTTCCCTCCAAACTACATGCTCCTCCATTTCAATCTTTTCTTCTTCCTCATCTTCCTTATCCTCCCCAGATTCTTCTTTTGTTGGGGCTTGTTCTTCTTGTTCCTCATTGGTAGTGCATAACCATGAGTAATTTTCTAATATAGTTACCCACTCATCCTCACAGTTGCACTCCACAAGATACTCCCCACAAGAATCGCAAAAGGTGCGTGTCACACATTTTCCATTCAAGTGGGGTTCTTCACAAAAATTACCGCTAAGTGAGGGTGGCGTGGACTCTATGTGCTGAGGTTGGTCAATTTGCGGCTCATGTGGCTTCCCCATGTTTATCATTTCTTGTTATTGGGGCTGGAACAGAGTCTTGGACATATGCATAAACTCGGCCAAAGTATCTTCCAACCGAGAAGCTTGCTCTTTAGGCTGGAAGATAGTCTCAGTCATTTGCCTAAACTGGGCCAAAGCATCTTCCAACCGAGAAGTGGATTCCATGATTTTTTTTTTTCGGGACAAACAGCAATTCTTTCGAACTTTGCCCCTGCTACACAGTTCACTGAAACACTTCAACAAACTGTTAACAAGTCCAACACACTAACTAAGTATCTAAATAAATAAAACAAAAATTAAGTACTAGAATAAAATAAAACAAAATAAAACAACTAAGAATTAACTCAATTGCCTTATTGACAATGAAATCAACAATCCCCGGCAACGGCGCCAAAAACTTGTTAAGACTTTGGCAAGTGTACCAAATTCGTTGCAAGTAATAATTTAAACGGTAAGTAACCGGTCGATTCCACAGGGATTGCGCGTTGACAACAATAGCAAAATTGTAAATTTTTAGATTGTAGCGATTTGGTAATTTGAGTAATAGTAACAGTACACAAACGTGAATTAATAATGCGAGAAAAACGACTAGGGATCGAATCCTCTCACCTCGCCTATCACATGAACCTTAGCCAATTCAAGTTGGTTATTCAATTTCTAGATTCAATTCACTAATTAAGGTCAAGGGCAATTCCTTGTCTCAAGACCCCTATTACCCTAAGAGTTACCCTAATTCCTTAGGTGAGTCATGCCAGAGGGTAACGCATTAAGATTGAGAATTTTAATGAATTCACATAAGCTACCACATATTCCTATGATGATTACTAGCATGTGACCTAATTACCCAATTTCCAGCTACTAATTCATATTCCTATGCAATCACTAGCCTGGATCATCACAATTATCATATGTAATTGAAAAGCATTAAGAACATAGGTAATTAGACAAAGTAAATCGAATAACAACCGAATTGACTAGAACAATGGTTCACATGATAGGGTTGGGAGATTCATCTCTCCCTAATCTTAGCAATTTAGTTACAATCCATCCTAAGAGTAGAAACCAACATAAAATAGAAGACAAACATAAAGGAAGACATTAGAACCTTCAATCCCTTGTTCCCAAGTGGTGAGAAGGCCCCAAAATCGCACCCTCCAGCTGCTCCAAAGTGTGGCTCCAAATCCCAAAACGAAGTCCCCTCGAAAATTGCTGAAACTGCTTTAAAAACCCTAATTTTCACGCACCATCGCGACGCGGCCCGTGTCCGTCGCGTCGCGACAAAAGACAGAAGCTTCAGGCCTCGCAAAACTGCTCCAGGTCGCATCGCGAACCCTCCTGGTCGCGACGCGAAAAAACACAGAAAGTTCTGGCTTGCAAAATTCCTCCAGATCGCGTCGCGAATCCTCCTGGTCGCGACGCGATATTGAACAGAAATCAAATCCCTCCATTTTGCTGCATTTCCGGGCAAGTGTCTGGTTCGCCGAATGATGCCACAACCAATTAGAGGTCTTCAATGTCCAATTTAGCTCCAAAAGTGAAGGAATTACTTACAAATGAACTTCATACTACAATTATCTAAAACTAGACTAAATCCCAGATAATGACTGTGATACAATGAAAAACCTGCACAATTGGTCCTAAGAATGCCTAACTTACATCATATGATTGAGAGTCAACACAACCCCAAACTTAAACTTTTGCTTGTCCTCAAGCAAACAATCAATTCAGACTGTGGCTGTTTTTCTATTTAGCTGTTACATATAATACATCAACCTTAAACATATCAGCACATCAACTATCATCATCAACCTAATACAAAGGCAGGACAACTGAATTGGAAATACCGAATCATAAGCAGGCAGCATTCTCAAGTTTTCTCTTTTGCACACATCTCACTAGTATTTCACTCTTTGAGGTGTTTAGGGTATTCACTCAATTCACAGTACCTGCATCATCGTTTCATAGGCTTGACAGAGTTCTATATCAATCTATACAAATGAAATGCACACACACTTTTTGAGGACTTAAAGGGTTATAGCAGGGCTTAGGTAAGGGTGGATAATTTTGGATAAGTAGGTTGCACTTGGAGTTAGACCTACCTCTCTCTCAGTCAATTTCACACAATTCACTTACTCACCCATTTTCCCCAAAGCATTCTACAAACAAGAGAAGGATTTTATTTATTTTTTTTGTTTTTTCTTTTTCTTTTTTTTTTGATATATATATATATATATATATATATATATATATATATATATATTTGCTTTTTCTATTTCTTTTCTTTGTTCCTTCTCTTGTATACCACCCCAAACTTAGAATGTTGCTATTCCACGAGCAACCCCAAACTTAGAATTTTTCCCCACTCTCACAGCTTTTGTTACCTAACTCCAAGTTAAGAATTAACTAGGCTATGATTTTCAGAAAAAACAGCATACAGATTTTTAATAATAGGCTCATAGGCGCTAGCAGAGGATAAACATTAGTTAGGTGTGGTTTGAAAGGCTCAGGGGTGCCAACAGAAGTGCCTCAGTGTGTATGAAAATCAAATGCAAGACAATTAAGTACAAAGTCAAGTTCTGCAGACTAATGCAAGCAAGGAATACACACAATATATAAGAAAGTGTTTAGGCTCAAACCTCACAGTTAGGATTGTAGAGATGGAACTTGAGAGATGCTGCTCATAGATGATAAAGAACTTCCGCAACCTTTGTCATGACCCCTGCTATTACTTGATGATAAAACTTGAAGTGCGAGTGTCAAAAGGAAAAATGCAAACATGCGACCCCAAATGCCACACATCATCACTATTGAAGCTGCTTTAACAAAACAAAAACAAAATATAGGGCAGTGGTGCCTCAATATCACAGAGTAAGTTATACTAATAAGTACAGACCAAAGTGCGAAATAGAGTCAAAATAGGGAAAAATACAACCAAAAGTGCAAAATAAAATGTCTGAATAAAAACAAGAGAATGATAAATGAGCCTCGTGCTCAAGGGAATGAAAAATGGCGCTCACCAGTGGGTTGCCTCCCACCAAGCGCTTCTTTAACGTCACTAGCTTGACGTTTGTCATCCCACTATTAAGGTGGCTGATATGACACAAAGAACACATCATCTTTCTTCTTTCGCTTCTGGGGCAGGAACATCATGAATTTGAAACATAGTTGTAGATGCTTCCATACCCTTTTGAGGTGAAGGGTGATGAATAAGGCATAGAAGGAGTCTAAGTATATGTCAATCTCCTCACTTCTATCCTCCTTGCTACTTGGAAGAATAATAGGAACCATGATTTGTTGGGTTTTTTCTTGTTGGGTTTTCACCCCTTCCCCACATTGGGAGCTTTGATCTTCCCTCCAAACTACATGCTCCTCCATTTCAATCTTTTCTTCTTCCTCATCTTCCTTATCCTCCCCAGATTCTTCTTTTGTTGGGGCTTGTTCTTCTTGTTCCTCATTGGTAGTGCATAACCATGAGTAATTTTCTGATATAGTTACCCACTCATCCTCACAGTTGCACTCCACAAGATACTCCCCACAAGAATCGCAAAAGGTGCGTGTCACACATTTTCCATTCAAGTGGGGTTCTTCACAAAAATTACCGCTAAGTGAGGGTGGCGTGGACTCTATGTGCTGAGGTTGGTCAATTTGCGGCTCATGTGGCTTCCCCATGTTTATCATTTCTTGTTATTGGGGCTGGAACAGAGTCTTGGACATATGCATAAACTCGGCCAAAGTATCTTCCAACCGAGAAGCTTGCTCTTTAGGCTGGAAGATAATCTCAGTCATTTGCCTAAACTGGGCCAAAGCATCTTCCAACCGAGAAGTGGATTCCATGATTTTTTTTTTCCGGGACAAACAGCAATTCTTTCGAACTTTGCCCCTGCTACTAAGTTCAGTGAAACACTTCAACAAACCGTTAACAAGTCCAACACACTAACTAAGTAACTAAATAAATAAAACAAAAATTAAGTACTAGAATAAAATAAAACAAAATAAAACAACTAAGAATTAACTCAATTGCCTTATTGACAATGAAATCAACAACCCCCGGCAACGGCGCCAAAAACTTGTTAAGACTTTGGCAAGTGTACCAACTTCGTTGCAAGTAATAATTTAAACGGTAAGTAACCGGTCGATTCCACAGGGATTGCGCGTTGACAACAATAGCAAAATTGTAAATTCTTAGATTGTAGCGATTTGGTAATTTGAGTAATAGTAACAGTACACAAACGTGAATTAATAATGCGAGAAAATCGACTAGGGATCGAATCCTCTCACCTCGCCTATCACATGAACCTTAGCCAATTCAAGTTGGTTATTCAATTTCTAGATTCAATTCACTAATTAAGGTCAAGGGCAATTCCTTGTCTCAAGACCCCTATTACCCTAAGAGTTACCCTAATTCCTTAGGTGAGTCATGCCAGAGGGTAACGCATTAAGATTGAGAATTTTAATGAATTCACATAAGCTACCACATATTCCTATGATGATTACTAGCATGTGACCTAATTACCCAATTTCCAGCTACTAATTCATATTCCTATGCAATCACTAGCCTGGATCATCACAATTATCATATGTAATTGAAAAGCATTAAGAACATAGGTAATTAGACAAAGTAAATCGAATAACAACCGAATTGACTAGAACAATGGTTCACATGATAGGGTTGGGAGATTCATCTCTCCCTAATCTTAGCAATTTAGTTACAATCCATCCTAAGAGTAGAAACCAACATAAAATAGAAGACAAACATAAAGGAAGACATTAGAACCTTCAATCCCTTGTTCCCAAGTGGTGAGAAGGCCCCAAAATCGCACCCTCCAGCTGCTCCAAAGTGTGGCTCCAAATCCCAAAACGAAGTCCCCTCGAAAATTGCTGAAACTGCTTTAAAAACCCTAATTTTCACGCACCATCGCGACGCGGCCCGTGTCCGTTACGTCGCGACAAAAGACAGAAGCTTCAGGCCTCGCAAAACTGCTCCAGGTCGCGTCGCGAACCCTCCTGGTCGCGACGCGAAAAAACACAGAAAGTTCTGGCTTGCAAAATTCCTCCAGATCGCGTCGTGAACCCTCCTGGTCGCGACGCGATATTGAACAGAAATCAAATCCCTCCATTTTGCTGCATTTTCGGGCAAGTGTCTGGTTCGCCGAATGATGCCACAACCAATTAGAGGTCTTCAATGTCCAATTTCGCTCCAAAAGTGAAGGAATTACTTACAAATGAACTTCCTACTATAATTATCTAAAACTAGACTAAATCCCAGATAATGACTGTGATACAATGAAAAACCTGCACAATTGGTCCTAAGAATGCCTAACTTACATCATATGATTGAGAGTCAACATACAGCACCTGTGTTAGCAGCAAGATTGCGCTGGCAGAGACCTTCAAATTCATCACATATGTCCTTGATGTCTTCTATGTATTCCTTGGCCTCATTGAAGTCCCTTAGAAGTAAATTCCACTGTCATAGCATGAAAAGTCATGAGATAAACTCTGCTCACAGCATTGCACACTCGAGGTAGATTCAAATATGGTGGATACTCTCTAGTGCATGATCCACTTCTGCTCACAGCATTGCACAATATACTTGACAATTTCATGCTTCTCATCGGTTTCCCATAACTCTGGTAATGCCTATCTGATATTATGGATACTCTCTAGTGAACGATCCACTTCTGTACTGCGCACTGATATTCCCACCTGCATCCATAGGTGGCATTTGGACTTAATATTTGGATTCACATTGTATAGTTCAAATTCTTTTAACTGTCAAATCATCATTTTTTTAAGAACAGATCCTTTTAAATCATCAAAACATATGCAAACTAGGTACAAAGAACTTTAATGTTGAATAATCCAGTTCTAAAACCAAATTGACGTGTGATCGATGTGGTCAAATGCAACTAATATTTCGTTCAATAATCAGTAACAATTAGGAACCACCACTACAAAAAACAGTGTAGATTGCGGCGGTTTTTTTGTTGAATAGCGGGGGATTTTAACCCCCGCAACGTGATCAGTGGGGGTTTTAAAAAACGCCGGAGTTTTAAGTGCCGCAATCTAACTGCGGGGGTTTTTTGAAAACGCTGGTATCCTATCATTTTGCGGGGGTTTTACTGCGGGGGTTTTTAACCCCCACAATTAGTGGAGGTTTTTTTGAGGGGGTTATAAACCTCCTGAAATTGATTTATTTGTGGTAACTTTTTATTGCCATAGTTGATAGGACTTTTTTGTGGGGGTTTCAACCTCTTATTAAAGTTATGCAGAGACAATATTTCTTTTGCAATTTGAGAATTTCTTTTTTCTTTATCTAATTACCTGTTTTCATCACCAATAACTATACATATATCTTAAATAACACTTACTAAGCTTACTAAAAAATCTGAAAATTTCATTTAAAATATAATTCTGATAACATAAATGTAATGTCAAATGTCATCTAACTCAAAAAGATAATAGAAAGAAACAATTGTAGCTCAAAATCATAATGGCAACAAAAAAATCCTATACTAAAGGATCCTAAAACCACTAAATATTGCTAGCACCAAATGATCCATTTGCATCCATTGGAGAATGAGGCTCACTTGCATGCTCACTTGCCTGAAATAACAAAAGAAAAATTAACTCATTTCAAATATCAAAAATCAAAATAAAAAAAAACTAAATTGATACATATTTAATTCCAACTAATACATACTATATGTTTCTACAATACATACTCATGTTTAATCCGAACAAATTGACTCATTTCCAACTAATACATATATATTGCAATACATATTTAATTCTACCCATTGTAAGGTAACATGATAAGCATTATTATAAGAATCAAAGACATCAATAACAAAATCAACATCAGTGACGAATCAAAGATACCACTAACAAAATCTACACCAATAACAAAATCTACACCACTGAAAGATCTCATGTGTTTATAATACAAGTGTTTACTTGATTCAAACTTTTCAACAATTAATTCAAACTTGATTGAAATTTGAAAACTTACATTTGATGAATCAAAGACACCAATAAATTCTTCGGGGATCTCTCCTTCTTTCCGTACCATGTAAGCTTTAAGTGCACGTTCCAAGTTTGTGTACTTTTCTTGCCATATGTTAGGAGATGGTGTGCCAACAGTGGATGAAGAAACACTCAAATTTGAAAGTCGAAGTCTAGTATTTCTAAATGCATTAGTAGGAGTTACTCCCATACCCATGCTCCGCACTCTCCCAGAGTGTTCAGGCCCCAACAATCTACCCAAAACATCATTTGGAGAAACTTCAGCCTCAACAATATTACTTTGAGTCAAACCCACTTCAACTTCTTCCTACAATCATTAAGATTTTCAAATTTAAAACTCGTGATTAAAATAAAATATGCAACCTAAAGACGATATTGTGAAAGGAGAAATAAAGAAATAAAGAGTTAGAACATCAACTGTATGCATGCAGGTAAATGAAAACAAAACATACAGGTAAATGAAGGGAAAATACAAACTGTATATTAAACTGTATGCAAAAATAAATAGATCAAAGTAAATGAAGGGAACATCAACTGTATGCAACCATAACAAAACATAATCATCTATATATTAAACTGAAAACGGTATTTAATGAAGGGAAAATACAAGGAATTAGAACAGACCATGCATAAGGTTGAAATTGGAATTAGAATTAGATCAGACCATGCATAAGGAATTAGAATTAGAACAGACCATTAGTAGAGAGGTTGAAATTGACAAAACTGCAGAAATTTCAAAGACAACCACCATCAAAATGACGAGATATCGATGAGTGAAACTTACCACTATATCTTTTGCTTTATCGTTAACAACTGATCCGTCCTTCTTTTTATGGGTTTCAATATACACTTTTCCTCGACTCGGTAGTTGTCCAGTTTCCAAAAACTAAAATCGATAAAAAAAATGTCACAATAGATATAATTAAATATACTAGATCATAAACTCTATTAGGTTAATTAATATAACTACCATCTCATGTATTTTTCTAGAGAGAGGTTTAGAACCGCCAGTATGAGGAATATCTTGTAGGCCCCGTATTTCTTTATTTCTTTGACAAACCGCCTACAAACAAACAAATATAATTATGTATTAGTTAAATAACTTGCTTCACCAAAAATAAATAGATCAAAGTAACACAAATCCTACCTGTGTTTTTGGTGTTAGACGATAGGTAACAAAATAAGCCCATTGAGTTTCATCTATGCCGGTTGGCACGTTACTTATGATTTCATCTCTAGTTTTGGTTGGATCAGAGAAATGGTTCCATAATGTTTGCCTATTTACAGCCCACTTCTTTCCAAGGCTAAGTTTGCAATATCTTTCTGCAACAACTTCAGTAGTTCTAAAACAAAAATGAGGCTGCCAGTAAAAAGGGAAGCAGTTTCAGTATTAACGAGAAAGCAGTTTCAGTAAAAAGGGAAGCATCCTAAGTAGATTATAGAGAACCAAATCCTACCTGTGTTTATGATGTGGTTTAGGATCATATAAGGAAGGCTTATAGGTTGCATCCTAAGTATATTATAGAGAACCAAATCCTAGGTTGCATAAGGTAAGCAAATCTTATAGGCATATAGGTTGTCTCCGAAATATTTGATGCAGACAGTTTAGATAAGGGATTTTTGAGAACATATTCTTGCACATTTTGAAGATATGTTCCTGTTCTTTAGAACCAGTCAGATTTGAAGAGTTTGCAACTATGAATGGAAATTTCTAGTGTCTCAGCAAAGAGTTCTTCAGTGAGAAGAATTTCTTTTCCTCCATCATTAGTTAGAATTCTTGTTTTGGAATCATTCTACTGAGCATTATATTAGAAATCTCTAACTAAAAGGTGGTATACTTTTTCTTCTAATTGGTCGAAGTTCTACCATTTTTTTTCTAACTAGAAATGGAGTAATGTCCCATCCTTGATGTCTTAGATTTTCAAGATTGAAGACTTTTCAAGATTCTATTGTTCTTTTTGTGAGAAATATTTCACCAAACAAGTCATTATATAGGGATTGTGAGTTTGAGTTTTCTCTTATTGTGCATTCTATATTTCCTATCATTATAGTATTTGGAGTTGAGGAAATAGGCACAAGATTGAAGCTAGAGGGTTGGTGTGAGTCTTCTAAGATACTGAGAGGGTGTATTCCTATTGTGTATTGGATAATCATTATTGTGCATTTTATGTTCGGTTGTTTAAACCTATCATTATTGTGCATTTTATGTTCAGTTGTTTAAACTTAGTTGTCCTAGGTATGAAATTCAACAACATGAATTCTAACACATTTAGCATTTATCTCAACAATATGGGTGTGATCGTTTTACAGCATCTGAGAACATACGAAGCGCACAATGACACAGCAGTACAGTAAACAGCAAAGCATCAACAGTTTCAGTAAATAGCAGTTCTACATTAACAGATTCAGCATTAACCAATTATTCAGTAAACAGCAGTTCAGCATTAACAGCAGTACAGCAGTTCAGCATTAACAGCAGTTCAACATTAACAGATTCAGTAAACAGCAGTTCAGCATTAACAGATTCAGCATTAACCAATTATTCAGTAAACAACAGTTCAGCATTAACAGCAGTTCAGCATTAACAGATTCAGTAAACAGCAGTTCAGCATTAACAGATTCAGCATTAACCAATTATTCACGTGAGGTGAAATTTAAAAGATAAATACAAGTTATGAGAGGAAGCAGAATTATTACCAAAATGCTATCTTTAAAGCAATCATTAAAATACTTAATCGAAACACCTCGTGGCCCATTCCACCGGTCAAAGTAGATTGGAAATATCTTGCAATCAATTGCTAGTATACCCAAATATCCTGCAAGCAAGCCTTGTGCCTCACCAATTGCAGCACCTTGATCATCAAAGTGCACAATTATGCGCTTCCCTCTAGGTAAGAATTCAACTTGCTTAACCTTGAGTCTAATCTTCTTAATAACACCTTCGGGGTCTTAAACAACAAAAGAATTCATTTAATCAAAAAGATAAAATGTATAAGAACTTCGAAAAATAAAATAAAGTATAACGCATATACCTATTTGTTCAACAGACCAACTACTTGCACACTCGCGTCCAATACATGGCCCACAGGTTTGAGATGGTTGTGGTGAACTGTGACCTGTATTTCTGACTGAGGCAAATGATGTTTGATGGGAAGACTGAGAAGAATGTCCTTCACTCTGAGTGTGATGTGAATGACTTGGGGATTGAGTTGGAAGATGTGCTTGAGGTGAAGAATTAGTTGGAGCTTGATTTGTAGTTGGATGGTATCCTGCACTTTGAGTGTGGGGTAAAAAATGGTTTGAAGCTTGAGTTGCACAATGTGTTGGGGCTTGAGTTAAAGGATGTGTTTGAGGTGAAGAATTAGTTGAGGCTTGATTTGGAGTTGGGGGGTACCTTGCACTATGAGTGTGAGTTTGAAGATGTGGTTGAGGTGAAGAACTAGCTGGTGCTTGATTTGTAGTTGGATGGTATCCAGCACTTTGAGTGTGGGGTAAAAAATGGTTTGAAGCTTGAGTTGCACAATGTGTTGGGGCTTGAGTTGAAGGATGTGTTGGGGTTTGAGTTGGAGGATGTGTTTGAGAAGCCTCAACTGGAGCTTGAGTTAGAGTAGGAGGGTGTGTTGCACAATGAGCTTGAGTTGAAGGATGTGTTGGAGTTTGAGTTTTCGGTGCTGACTTTAGTGGATTTTGGAAACGTCTAGTCGTTGCCATCACTGCATATTCATGAAAAGGGAGACACATAAAAAGTTAAATTCAAAATCAAATGTCATATTGTCAATTTTTTTAGCATGCATAGAAAGCGTAATCGAGCTATTACCTTATTTACAGTACAATATTAACTATACTATTCTACTCAGACATGTGTGAGTTTGTTGCCAAGTCAGCAGGCATATTTGACTCAATTACATCATCAATAAAGTGGTTTGTAGCCAATTGCACATACTCATCATCAATATTACAAAATTGTTCAAGTTGTTGCTCTTGGTACGGTTCATTTTCATACTCTTCATCTTCTATTTCTTCGCCCATTTCATACAAATCTCTTGGCTTTAAATGCACTGCAACACTCCATCCTTTATTAACCACATCATCGACATAATACACTAGTTGTGCTTGAGATGCCTCAATGTAAGGGTCGTGTTCTTCACAATCACCATTATGA
Source organism: Astragalus membranaceus (assembly GCA_039519185.1). Lineage (NCBI taxonomy): Eukaryota > Viridiplantae > Streptophyta > Magnoliopsida > Fabales > Fabaceae > Astragalus > Astragalus membranaceus. Next base: position 30,949,008 of record CM076853.1, on the reverse strand, counting down.
ATCAATCTTTCAAAATTTACACAATTAAAATTCCAACTATCCTTTTTATACCCTCTGTTCCGTGTAGTTTCCGCCCACTTGCATTTAAAAAGAACAACATTGAACTGCCCATAGAAGTTAATCTCAATAATATCTTTCAACTTCCCATAATAAGGTATCTCTGCTTGTCTTGAGTTCCTATCAACCCTACTCAAAACACAAGATGTGTTGGATGTTAAAAAAACTCCACTATTTTGTGTTCTCAGTCCCTCTTCTCGAGCCAAAGTTCGAAATTTGAACCCATTAATGTTGTAACCACTAAATCTCTTTGCACTGTCCAAAGGACCGCGTGCTAGAAATTTTAGATCAGCAGTCATGTTATTCATTGTTTCTGGATTCGTAATCTAGATAACGTAATGCAGTTGTGTCAGTCAAATTTCGAAGCAAACATGACAAATAGGAACATAACTATTGGATGATCACATACCCGCTTTCGAAACCAATCAACAAATTCCTTAGATACTCTCTTTTCTATCTCTGTTGCTGAAGGTCTTCTTGACCTTGAACTTCTTTTTATGAATTGTCTAAATTCCCTACACGAATTAATAATGGCAATTCAGTGCACATGATTAGTATATTTAAAAGTCTAATAATGAATGAGCTGATGTTTATTCTAAATACTCACTCAACAAATGGTGCAACTATTGAACAATTCAGATGCACGTATCGATGAGCTTGTAGTTTTTGCATTTGAGTTAACGTGAACATTGAGGAAGCTCCTACTGGTTTTCCAAGTTGAGGGAAGATAGAGGATGCATAGGGGGGCTCATTCTCATTTGGGACATCACAAACACGCCCAGGTCTATTGAATCGTGTCTCTATATCTTCAATATAGCGAGAACAAAAATTTAGAGACTCTTCAGCTAAGTAACCTTCAGCTATAGATCCTTCTGGTTGAGCCTTGTTACGTACAAAGGACTTCATGTAACACCCCTAGTTTCGTTAGTGTCGATTTACGAAACTAGCTAGAGAAGTTATCATTCGAATAAATAAAACGTCAAGTCACGAATTCGAGGTTGTCGGGAAAGCAATATTTGTATTCGCTTAGTTGTATGAATTATCATTTGGATTGAGTGATTCGTATACTCGTAGTATTAAGTAAAAGCAGTATGAGGTGATAGAATAGTGGGGGTGCAAGTAACGGATGGACTTAGTTTGATCCAAGCCCAGATTCTTTTTGAATAAGATCCAACCCATTCCCTTTTGCCCATCTCTCTTTCAGCTGAAAGTGAAATAAGTCAAAGCAAACACTAACACAGTTGGGATTTTCTTGTTCATTTGGGAGAGAGAGAAAGAGGGTCTTCGAGGGAGAGAGAGAGAGAGAGAGAGAGGAGGGGAGACTATTGTTCCTTCTAACTCCAAAACTCTCCACTGTGACTTAAATACCCAGCCCCATTCTATTTCCCAACCAACTATCTCACCATTTCAGCTTCACCATCGACATTCCTTAGAGGATTGGGTCATCAAAATTCTGAGTTGTCATCACCACCCTCTCTTGAGTTGTTATTTCGACTTGCATGTGAAGTGGAGGAGCTGAAATTGGGTCACTAAAAGCATTGCATGTTGGGTTAGATGTTGGCGTTGGATTTTCAGCTGAAAAAGCTAGGAAGCCAAAAGGAGATCCTATTGTTGTTGCATGTTTGATTGGGAAACATAAATCAACATCATCGACCCTACAATGTCGCTGGAAATACTCAAAGGACCAAGTTCTTACTTGCAATTGTATCTCCAGCTTTTGCATGTGAATTTGAGGAGTGGATTTAGGCAAGTTTGGAGCTCAAATTCGTGGAGACAAAAAGGATTGGAAGAAGGAAGCATGTTGCTGGGAAAATTCTGGACAAAACCCCTAGGAACCACTCTCAGTATAATCATCGTATCTCCAGGTACACTACTCCTATGGCCATGATTTTTGTTTCTCTGGAAAGTAGACAAAAAGTCCTTCAAAATGGGCACAAGAACCATCGAGTTTCGTTTGGAAATCAGAGAGATATCTTGTCCACAAAATTAGTTAAAGAATCTCCCACTGTACTGAATCAGTCACATAGTTTCGGTGATATCTCTCAATCTACTGGATGCATGCGCGTGAAACTTCTTTCATCAGAAAGTAGACGAAATTATCTTCACATTGAGCACTTGTTTGCATAGTTTTGGTCACGAATTGACCAAGTTATGCTTGTTGCAAAACTGAATCCAGATGCTGGAAAAAAAAAACAGAAATAAAGCTGGGAATGTTGAATTGACGGATCCGGGGTTAAGTCGTCAAAGTGTCGAGAAACACCAATTCCAGTCACCGGAAGGAAGTCAGTATCAAGAGTGATGTCGGTTACTGAATTCAGATGCGGAAGCCTTCGGATCGTGTTCGAGATTCGTGAACCGTTCGACTGGCAATCGGTTCGGTAATTCGAGCGAGGACGCGACTTCTCGGGGATCGTCAACCGGGTGAGTTCTATACTCGCTTAGGGATGTTTGGATGTTACTGAATTTATATGTTTCGAAACCTACGTTTTACCGTTTTCGTTTTAATCGAATCGAGTTAAAAACCGTAATTTCAAACTATCGCGTTTTTGGTCATGTTTGATTGTTGATGTTCATGGATGGATTATTGTTTGAATTGATTGATACCTTGTTGATTGTTCTGGACTGAATTGATGGTTGAAATGTTTGTTTTTAAGTCACGGAAGTCCTAAAATGTCTCGGCACCGGATTAAAAGCGAAACGGAACAAAACGGAATTTTGAAAAGTCATTTTTTTGAACACTTCTGCCAACGGTCGCGTCGCGACCCGTGGCCGTCGCCACGCGACCATGTTTAATTTTGTGAAGGTTTTGGTTCTGTAACTCTTCGCGTCGCGACGGAACCTGTTCGCGTCCCGACGCAGTGTAAATTTTCAGCAAACCCTACTGATTTTGTTTTCGCGATAACTTTTGATCCGGGGATCCGATTGAGGTGTTTTCAGTTGCGTTTTAAAGCTTATTGAAAGGTCTATTCAGAGGTATAATTCAAACTATAAAAAATTCTCTGTTTTGAAAGTTAATAATGTTGGAAAAACCGTACATTAGTAAAACGTACACATGTTAAGTTATACAAGTCAAGACAAGTAAGGTTTAATTCAAGACAAAATACCTTCCCTTGAGGAAGGGTAGATGATACATGAATGAAATTAAGAGACGGCCCAATGCGAGTGCATGCGAATCATGTTGAGATAACGAACCTAGAGTTCATCATGTCATGCTAAGTTAATTGATTGTAAGTCTATAAAGACATTAAAACTCTCAATTCATGTAAACACAAATCAAGTTACTTTCCCTCGGGGAAAGGTAGATGGTATACCTTGTGTATATCGAGGATGACGATCCTCCAGTTATTAGCATACCTAGTGGAGGGGAGTCATGAATCCAAAGCTAGGACCCTAGGATTATTCGAATAGAATTTCGGATTGGGGTTTCCGTAGATATTGGGCAATCAAGATTGTCTAGCATTATATCTCGGGTTGTGCTAAGTTCAAGATAAAATATGATCCGTAGTCACTCACTAGGGCTACATCAGGAAAGAAATCAGAAATGTAACAAGTAGTCGCTTTTTAGGGCTACAAGTTACGAGTAAACATCATGTATTCACGTGGTCGCTTCTTCGGGCCACGAGTTCAGATTTAAGTATAATAAACCGTTAGAGTTGGTCAGGGGTCTCGATAGGACTCACTGAGACAAGTTGTCTCACCCAATCCATATTTGTTGTTTTTACAGAGAACAGGATATAAGGACAGCAGGCGGCACAGTTGGTTGTCGGGTTCGAGGAGAAGACTGAAGATTGATTCTTTTATAGTTGTCCATGTTCTTCTGTAGTTGTCTCTGTATTCGGTCTTATGACTCGAGGTTGTAAAATATTATTTTTGTAGTTTCCGCTGTTTCTTGTAAAGATGTATATCTGAACAGGAATTTTTATACTATGATTTATACCAAATTGTATATTTAGGTATTTCTTTGTTAAAGAAATACCGGGGTGTTACACTTCAAGTGACCCAATTCCCTACAATAATGATCGATAATTAGTGTATGCAAGTGGCATATATAGAACAAGATAGCTTCAATTGAATGAGCAATTCTTTTACCTCTCTACAGGATACACGTATCTATAATGTACTGGACCTCCAAGCTTGGCTTCCTCTATTAAATGGACAGTTAAATGAACCATAACTGTGAAAAATGAAGGAGGGAATAACATTTCCAATTGGCAAAGTGTAATCACAATGCGATCTTGGAGAATTTGAAGATCTGAAAGGCTCAGACTTTTACCACAAAGAACTCTAAAAAATGAACAGAACTCCACCAAGACAGCCGTAACATAGTTTGGCAACAAATTGCGGATGGCTATAATGGTAGTAGTTGTTCCATTATAATATGAGAATCATGGCTTTTCAATCCAAATATCTTTTGTTGTGCCTCATGCACACATCTAGAAATGTTACTTGAGTAACCATCCGGTACTTTAACATTCTTCAAGGTTTTAAAGAACAACTTTTTTGTATCGCGTGTTAGTGAAAACAAAGCAAGGCGATATCTCCCTTTATCATCGGGCCAAAGATCACGCCTTATACCCATATCTTGCAAATCTTTTCGAGCATTAAGATTGTCTTTTGATCTAGGCTTCTCGTGGAGCAAAGTATACAAAACATTGTCACATACATTTTTTTTCAATATGCATGAAATCCAAATTATGACGCAACAAATTAGATTCCCAATATGGAAGTTCAAAGAATATGCTTCTTTTATTCCATTGCTTAGTTGGTTGTCTAGATCTTTTTCCTGTACCATTCAACACTGCTTCTCTTCCAAATGGAACATCTAGGTTTTCCACTTGCTTCAAAACATCAGATCCTGATATAATTGAGGGTGGACTTCTCTCCTCTGTGCTTCCATCGAAGCGAACACGGTTCAGTCTAAATCTATGATTTCTACTCAAAAAACGACGATGGCCCATAAAACACCATTTTCTACTATGAGGGAGACGACAGGGCTCTGCATCAAAATTACAAGTTGGACAAGCCAAACCTGTATGAGTGTTCCAACCAGACAAATTTCCTAAGCCAGGAAAGTCACTAATTGTCCACATAAGAGCCGCCCGCATTCTAAAGTTTTCATTCATTGATGCATCAAAAGTAACCACGCCATCATTCCATAGCTCCTTTAACTCATTTATAAGGGGTTGTAAGTAAACATCTATATTATTTCCAGGCATCTTCTTTCCTGGAATGATCATCGATAAGATGAAGGAAGTGTGCTTCATACACATCCAAGGAGGAAAATTATACGGAATCAAAAACACCGGCCAAATGCTATAGGCAGAACTCATGGTTCCAAAAGGGTTAAAACCAATTCTAGCAAGGCCTAAGCGAACATTTCGAGGATTTAAAGCAAATTCAGGATGCATCAAATCAAATGTCTTCCATGCTTTACCATTCCTCGGATGCCTTAGCAACCCATCCTTATTACTCTCAATAGAGTGCCACCTCATATGCTCTGCAGTCTTACTGTTAGACTTAGAGTATAACCTTAGAGGGGGGGTGAATAAGGTTATGAGTAAATATGGATTCTTTTCGCAAATGATGATTATATTCTTTTTCAAATCGGATGCGGAAAATGTGATTTGAACTTTTGGATATAAAAACAAGCAAGAGTTATTTAAATATTTACAATAAAGATATTATAAGGGATATAGTATATCTTTAGAGAAGAGGAGTAGAAGATGATTGATGAGTATTGATAATTTAAGCACAGTAATATTAATAATAAACAGTTATAATAATAGTGCAAAATATAAAGAGAGAAGGAATAGAGGGACACAGATATTTAGCGAGGTTCGGGATAAAACCCTACGTCCTCGGCCTTAGGCTTTTCAACCCTTGGACTTAGCAACCACTATATTGAAGAGAGTTATTACAAACAGTCGACTTCAACAATAGTGAATCTCAATTCCCCGAACTGAGAACCCAAGCACCCGCTAAGGATTTCAAAACCAACTCAATCACCCTGATTGAGAGACCCAAGTAAAACTTCCCAGGATTTCGAAATAACCACTAAAACAAAATAAGAATTACACAGTTGAGATCTATGGATCCAATCACTTCTTAGTAATGTGTCAGTTTAGAAACTGAGAGAGATGAGTGATATTAGGATTATAGATGCTCTGAAATATGATATGAAATATGATCTTGCAAAAGCTTAAGAAGATATATGATTTTCGAAAAACACAAAACTTTTGAACAAGATTCAAAACAATGAAGCACTATATTCTTAGATCTATAATAAAATGAAGAGCATTCAAAATAATATGAAAATTATGAAGAACAATATTAGATCTAAGAATTTCGCAAGAGAGAGTAGAATAGAGAAAAATTGTGAGCAGTGGTTTATCTCAAGGTGAAGCTCAACCCATGTATTTATAGGCTTAGGCACCGTTGAAATTTTTGAAAAACATTTAATATAAGTGAAGAATCGATTCATTGATCAAGTCAAAATGTTGATGAATCGATTCATTGCCTTTAAAAAATAAAAGAATCGATTGTTTGTTTAGTTGAAATAAGAGAGGAATCGATTCATTGATGTTTGGAAAATGAGGGAATCGATTACAATGCTTATGTAGAAAGGCATGAATCGATTTTCAGGCCATATGGAGGTCCTGAGAATCGATTCTTATCCATGTAGAAATAAAGGGAATCGATTTCATAAGCTAAGGAAATGGCTTGAGAATCGATTCATTAAGCTAAGGAATGACTTGAGAATCGATTCCTAGGCTAAGGAAACCAAGAAGGAATCGATTCTTAGTATATGCAATGTAGTGAAATCGATTCTTTTGCTTCAAAAATATTTCTTTAGTTTTGGTTGCCACCTTAAGCATGCATGCAATTTTGTAAAATATTTTTCAAAACTATTTTTGTGCATCATGCATGTTTTGAAAGGTCATCTCTCTCAATAACTAAAGTGCCATACACTTTAGGTGATAGGACCTTACATAGTGTCCTAAAGAAGGCACATAAACAATCTAGGTCTTGAGTTTGCTTCTTCTTCAAGCTACCCCACTTTAGTGTCTTCTTCTCTTTAATTTGTGTCCTGCACTTTGTTCAACTTGAAACATTAGTAGATGTAATTTGTTATCATACAAAATAAAGGAGTGTTTACCCATGGTTCAACAAACTCCCCCTTTTTGATGATAACAAATTACATTATGCATAGGGTTTGATAATAATGAAAATTCTTTTGAAAAACAGCTCCCCCTAAGCATAAGCAATATATTTTCTCCCTACATATAATAGTAACTTGCATATTTTCTCCCCCTTTGTTTTCATCAAAAAGGAGGGGGGGTGAAAAAACAAATAGAAAACATTTTATAAACTAGCATAATCAAGCATCCCTAGCTCTCTACGGATTTTACAAAAAAGGAGCTTCGGCTAGGGGTTTAGTGAAGATATCCGCTAGTTGGTCATCAGTGCCTACAAATTTTAGTGCAATGCTCCCCCTAGACACATGATCTCTAATAAAGTGATGTCTAATGTCAATATGTTTAGTGCGAGAGTGTTGTATAGGGTTCTTAGCAATATTAATAGCACTTGTATTATCACATAAAACAGGCACACTTTCAAAAATTAGACCAAAATCTTCCAAAGTTTGTTTCATCCACAGAACTTGTGCTACGCAGTTTCCAACAGCCACATATTCAGCTTCAGCTGTGGACAAAGCAACACTGTTCTGTTTCTTACTAGACCAAGAAGTTAGACAAGGGCCTAGAAAATGACAAGTTCCACTAGTACTTTTTCTATCAAGAGTGCAACCTGCAAAATCAGCATCAGAAAAACCAACTAAATCAAACGTACTCGATTTCGGGTACCACAAACCAAGCTTTCAAATGTGATTCTTTTGGGCATGCTTGAAATCGAGCACACAAACATACAGCAAACATAATATCAGGACGAGACGCAGTTAAGTATAAGAGACTACCTATCATACCTCGATACATAGTTTCATTTACCGGTTTACCTTGCTCATCCTTATCTAGTTTAGTTGCTGTTGCCATAGGAGTGCTGATTTCTTTTGCGTCATTCATGTTATATTTCTTCAGCAATTCCTTTGAGAACTTTGTTTGGGATATGAAGATTCCTTCATTTAATTGTTTCACTTGAAGTCCCAAGAAAAAGTTAAGTTCTCCCATCATACTCATTTCAAATTCACTAGTCATCATCTCAGAAAATTCCTTGCACAAATCATCATTAGTAGATCCAAAGATAATATCATCAACATAGATTTGAACTACTATGATATGTTTGCCCTTGGTTTTAAGGAATAAGGTAGAATCAATCTTACCCTTTTGGAAACCATTGGCAATTAGATGTCTGCTTAATCTCTCATACCAAGCTCTAGGTGCTTGTTTCAATCCATAGAGGGCTTTGTCAAGTTTAAAGACGTGATCGGGATTTTTAAAATCTTCAAAACCAGGGGGTTGTTTTACATAAACTTCTTCTTCTAAGAAACCGTTTAGGAAGGCACTTTTGACATCCATTTGGTGTAGTTTGAAATCCATGTAGGAGGCAAATGCCAAAATTATCCTAATGGATTCCAATCTAGCCACAGGAGCAAAAGTTTCTTCAAAATCCACCCCTTCGATTTGATTAAAACCTTGAACTACTAGACGACTTTTGTTTAATAAGATTGTTCCATTTTCGTCAAGTTTGTTACGAAAAACCCATTTAGTTCCTATGATGGTCCGATCGACCGGTTTTTCAACTAAGTGCCAAACTTTATTTCTTTCAAATTGTTCAAGTTCTTTTTGCATTGACAAAACCCACTCTGGATCAATTAATGCTTCATTGATATTATTTGGAACTATTTGAGAGACAAAAGCACTATGAAAGCATAAAAGATTAAGAGAAGAACGAGTTTTTACTCCCTTTGATGGACTACCAATAATTTGCTCCAGGGGATGATCTCGAACTGTTTTCCATGTCTTGGGCAGATCATCGTGTGTTCTTCCATGGATATGGTCGTCGATGTCTTGGGGCTCTTGTTCCACTTTCAACTTCATTTTGAGGTTCAACTTCCACCTCTGCTTCTTCTACACTTTCATTGTTAGTTTCAGGTGATCTATTTTCGATCACTTCTATCACTTCATCCTCATCATCAGCTTTCTTGACAAAAGGGTTAGTTTCATCAAAAGAAACATGAATAGATTCTTGCATAGTTTTATCAATTTTATTGTAAACGATATAAGCTCTACTATGATTTGAATAACCCATAAAAATACCTTCAGTTGATTTAGCATCAAACTTACCCAACTTGTCCTTTGTGTTGAGAATGAAGCACTTACTTCCAAACACTTTGAAGTATGAAATATTAGGAGCTCTACCATTCCACAGCTCGTATGGCGTTTTGTTGAGAGATGGCCTTAAGTATACTCGATTTAGCACGTGACAAGCTGTATCTACTGCATGACCCCAGAAGTACTTGGAAAGGTTGTGCTCATTCAGCATTGTCCTGCTCATCTCTTGTATAGTTCTGTTCTTTCTTTCTACCACACCATTTTGTTGAGGAGTTCTTAGAGCTGAAAAGTTATGATGAATGCCATACTTTTCACACCAAGTCTTGAATGATGAATTTTCGTACTCTCCTCCATGATCGCTTCTAATTTCTTTGATGGCTAAGTTTTTCTCATTTTGTAGCTTTCTGCACAACTTAGTAAACTCGTTAAAAGCATCACTTTTATTTGCAAGTAGGATAACCCAAGTATATCTAGAATAATCATCAACAATAACAAAGACATACTTAGACCCTCCTAGACTTACGACATCAATTTCACCAAACAAATCAAGATGTAGCAGTTCAAGCACATTTTTGGTGGAAATAACCGGTTTTGATTTAAAAGAGGTTTTGTGCATTTTACCAAGTTGACATGCATCACATAATTGGCCTTTTTCATATTTCAATTTAGGTAGACCTCTAACATGCTCATTCTTACTTAACTTAGATAGATGTTCTACACTAGCATGTCCTAAGCGTCTATGCCAAAGATCCACATCATCAATCAAGGTAGGCATACATACTATATCATCACTTACATTATCAAAATTAACATAGTATACATTGTTTTCTCGAAATCCAGTAATGTAGAGTTTAGAAGTCATATGGGTAATAACACATTTATCAACAGAAAAGTGCACATCAAAATCATTATCGCATAATTGGCTAACACTTAGTAAGTTAAATTTAACGCCATCAACTAATAAAGCATTTTTAATTTTAATTGTGTTTTCCTTACCCACACAACCTTTACCTATTACTTGAGCAGATTCATTGTTGGCAAATTTTACAGATCCACTAGCTTTGTTGCTCAATTTCAGAAATAGTGAGGCATCACCAGTCATATGCCTTGAGCAACCACTATCAATCATCCACACATTTTTCTTTTTAGCTGAGGGACCAACCTGCAAAAGAATTGTTTAACAACTAGCACGAGGTACCCTTTTTGTTGGGTCCTTGGGAGTTAGTCATCAAGGGGTTTGCTTTCACAATCCACCTTGGTTTCTTCCAAACAGGTACAAGGGTTCCAAGCTCACATATTTTACGGATAGGGCATGAAGAAGAGCTATGGTTCCCTTTTTGACAATATGTGCATTTGAAGATAGTAGGTTTATGACTAGAAGTAGAAGCTACAAAGGTGATATTTTTGTTCAAACTTAAGGTGGTGGAATTACCTTGGTACCCAATTCCTCTTCTCTCAACATATTCATGTTGGGAGTGAAGTATTTGAGTCAAGGTCTTTTCACCGACCTCAAACTTTTTCAAAGTTTCTTTCAAAATTTTATTTTCAACTTTGGCCTTTTCAAAGTTTTGTTTTAGTTCTCGAAATTCAAGGTTGACTGATTTGTGTAGTTCATTCTTTAATCTAGTGACTTCACTTTCAAGAGTCTCGATTTGAGTGGATAGGCTTTTGTTGCTCTTTGTTAGTTTCTTGGATTTTAACAAAAGTTTTTCGTGTTCGAAATATAGAGCCTCAAAAGCTTCACTCAGATCGTGACTACTATAGTCATTATCAATCATATCATCATGCATAGAGGAGGTAGAGGGACTAGAAAAGTTAAGGCTTACCTTTGATGTATCATTTGCCATGCTGCAGACAGCATTGTCGGTCTGCTCATCTTCTTCTGATTCACCATCAGTGCTGAGATTGTCCCATGTTGCTTCAGGTGTGTTCTTTGCCATGAGGCAGACAGCATTTGCAACTTCTTCTTCTTCGGTCTCACTTTCAGTGTCTGTATTGTCCCATGTTGCTTTCATTGCTTTCTTTTGCTTAGATTTCAGCTTGTAACAGTTTGCTTTGATGTGACCGGGTTTGTTGCATTCGAAACATCTTGGTTGTTCATCTCTCTTCTCATACTTTTCATCTTTGTTGTATCCAAACTTCTTTGAAGAATCACCCTTACCATGTTTGTTGTATTTCATAAATCTTTTGAAGTTCTTGGCAAGCATAGCCATATCTTCATCATCAGTATCTTCTTCAGATTCAACCTCTTTCCTTGCTACTTTAGTAGTTTTAGTAGCAAGGGCAAGAGATTTCTTCTCTTTTACAGTTTCTTTTTCTTGGTTCTTTTTGGCAGCCAGAACTACCTCAAATGCTAGCAATGATCCAATAAGGTCTTCTTGAGGTAAAGTGCCAATGTCTTTGGCTTCGGTTATAGCACAAGTCTTAGGGAAGAAATCACCAGTTAAGGATTCAAGGATCTTTCCATTCAAATCCTTGTTGGTGTATTTCTTTCCTAAGGCCCTCAAGTTGTTTACAATTAAGTTTAATCTCTGATGCATTGCTGCGACAGACTCACCTTCTTTCATTTTAAAACTTTCATATTCAGAGGTGAGAATTCTAATTTTAGTATCTTTTACCTGGCTTGTCCCGACATGAGTGGCTTGTAGGCAGTCCCATATTTCCTTTGCACTTTGACACCCTTTTACTCTACCATATTCTTCTTCACAGAGTGATAGATGAAGGATATTCATGGCCTTTGCATTTAGGGATATCTTGTCAAGCTCAGATTTTCTTAACTCACTCAGGTCGATGGTGTAGATGTCTTCCACCGGTACTTCTTCAGCTTTGCCGGTGGCTTGAATTTTTGAAGTGTCACCATCAGTATTACCTGGTTTTGTGATCTTGATCTTCATCGGGATTAGAGGACCATCCACTATGATTCTCCATAGAGTGAAGTCAATTGCCTGCACATGACATTTCATACGACTACTCTAGTAATCGTAGTTAGTACCATCAAATAGAGGAGGCCTATTAGAGGACATTCCTTCTTTCATGAAAGAACCCATAATTACAGATATGTAAAGGATAAATTTAGAATTGCGAGATGTAAAGCTCTAATATGCAATTCCTAGCTACTGATACCACTTGTTAGACTTAGAGTATAACCTTAGAGGGGGGGTGAATAAGGTTATGAGTAAATATGGATTCTTTTCGCAAATGATGATTATATTCTTTTTCAAATCGGATGCGGAAAATGTGATTTGAACTTTTGGATATAAAAACAAGCAAGAGTTATTTATCAATATTTCCAATAAAGATATTATAAGGGATATAGTATATCTTAGAGAAGAGGAGTAGAAGATGATTGATGAGTATTGATAATTTAAGCACAGTAATATTAATAATAAACAGTTATAATAATAGTGCAAAATATAAAGAGAGAAGGGATAGAGGGACACAGATATTTAGCGAGGTTCGGGATAAAACCCTACGTCCTCGGCCTTAGGCTTTTCAACCCTTGGACTTAGCAACCACTATATTGAAGAGAGTTATTACAAACAGTCGACTTCAACAATAGTGAATCTCAATTCCCCGAACTGAGAACCCAAGCACCCGCTAAGGATTTCAAAACCAACTCAATCACCCTGATTGAGAGACCCAAGTAAAACTTCCCAGGATTTCGAAATAACCACTAAAACAAAATAAGAATTACACAGTTGAGATCTATGGATCCAATCACTTCTTAGTAATGTGTCAGTTTAGAAACTGAGAGAGATGAGTGATATTAGGATTATAGATGCTCTGAAATATGATATGAAATATGATCTTGCAAAAGCTTAAGAAGATATATATGATTTTCGAAAAACACAAAACTTTTGAACAAGATTCAAAACAATGAAGCACTATATTCTTAGATCTATAATAAAATGAAGAGCATTCAAAATAATATGAAAATTATGAAGAACAATATTAGATCTAAGAATTTCGCAAGAGAGAGTAGAATAGAGAAAAATTGTGAGCAGTGGTTGATCTCAAGGTGAAGCTCAACCCATGTATTTATAGGCTTAGGCACCGTTGAAATTTTTGAAAAACATTTAATATAAGTGAAGAATCGATTCATTGATCAAGTCAAAATGTTGATGAATCGATTCATTGCCTTTAAAAAATAAAAGAATCGATTGTTTGTTTAGTTGAAATAAGAGAGGAATCGATTCATTGATGTTTGGAAAATGAGGGAATCGATTACAATGCTTATGTAGAAAGGCATGAATCGATTTTCAGGCCATATGGAGGTCCTGAGAATCGATTCTTATCCATGTAGAAATAAAGGGAATCGATTTCATAAGCTAAGGAAATGGCTTGAGAATCGATTCATTAAGCTAAGGAATGACTTGAGAATCGATTCCTAGGCTAAGGAAACCAAGAAGGAATCGATTCTTAGTATATGTAATGTAGTGAAATCGATTCTTTTGCTTCAAAAATATTTCTTTAGTTTTGGTTGCCACCTTAAGCATGCATGCAATTTTGTAAAATATTTTTCAAAAGTATTTTTGTGCATCATGCATGTTTTGAAAGGTCATCTCTCTCAATAACTAAAGTGCCATACACTTTAGGTGATAGGACCTTACATAGTGTCCTAAAGAAGGCACATAAACAATCTAGGTCTTGAGTTTGCTTCTTCTTCAAGCTACTCCACTTTAGTGTCTTCTTCTCTTTAATTTGTGTCCTGCACTTTGTTCAACTTGAAACATTAGTAGATGTAATTTGTTATCATACAAAATAAAGGAGTGTTTACCCATGGTTCAACACTTACAACACATGAACAATCTTTGCAATCTTGCTTTTAATGGAAAGTAACGCAGAACTTTTACAACTTGTTTCTTCTTCTTCTTCTTCTTAGGGTTCCATCGAGACGCTCCACAATGCTTACAGGCTTGCAAGTCTTTGTCTTCATCTCCCAAATATAACATGCAATCTTTTGGACATGCATCTATCTTCGTATAATTAAGACCTAGTTTGTTGATGATTTTCTTTGCCTCATAAAAAGAAGGGGGGAACTTTGCTTGTTGAAACACATCTCTCAACAAATCTAGTATCATAGTCATTGCCTTGTCACTCAATCCACACAAAACCTTTATATGATATAATTTGATTACAAATTCTAGTTTTGTATACTTGCTCCCTTCGTGAAACATCTGACTTCCGTCTTTGATAAACTCATGAAAATCACTAAAATCCTCCCTTGGCCCTTCGTTTAATACTTCATTTGTGCCTATTGCTTGTGGTTCATCTCTATTAGTGGCTTGTTGCCTATGGTGACCAAATGCATCATTGACCATTGTGTCTAGCGGGTTCTCATAACCAAATATCCCTTGCACATGATCTTCATTTCTAGTAGATTGCGGTACTTGTTTCTCATCATGACGAGTCCATACGATATAGTTTTTAGGGAATGGTTTCGATTCTAAGTGTGATTGGACTATATCTCTGGTTTGCCAATCAACAATCCCCCAATCAGGACATGGACATTGTATTGTATCTCTAATAGCGCCATGCTTAAAAGCAAAATCCAAGAAATGACTTATTCCATTTAAGTACTCACTTGTACTTCTTGGCTTTGCAATCCAAGATTTGTCCATATTTAACTGTCGTCTAAATAATGATAAGAAGGTATAAAAGAAATTAAGAAAACCTCAAGTGAATTAACGATGGAGAACACTAGCAATACAAATAGTTGCAAGCAATACTATATGTCATATATCAGAAACTAGTAGGACTCATCTTTAAGAAAAACAAGAAATACTGGTATGAAAAATCTGTCATATCTAGCTACGAGCTTTGAAAATGTAATTTCAACTTTTCGGTTTAAAAGACGACGATAACAATAAGCAACGACAACAGCAATAAGAGACACGACAATAAGCTACAACTCAGAAGCCTGTAATTTAATTGAATTAAGAAGCCTATAATTCTGCAAAGTATGTTCAAAATATACATTGATTTTTATGTCCAGAGAGCACAACTCAGTAGTAAAAAAACACAAGTGTTATGTTTCGCAAGGGAAATAGACACTGATATTTCCAAAATTTAGCTAAGAAACTTGTAGACACATAAAGGATTTAGTAAATTCCAAATACCTGCATAGGTAGTTACATCTAATCCTTTTCATTTATTCCAAATGCATCAAATGTAATTCAATTAGAAGACTAACACTATTTTCTAATTTCTAGGGAGTAAATTAGTCGAACTAAACTTACACAGCTGAATCTAAGAACAAAATTGGGGGAATCTTTTTTAAATTAAGTTCCAGCATAAATGTTATTCTCAGAATTCACAATACTATACCCATTTTGCAATTATCCAACTTTTTTACTAATGAATATTAAGAGCAAAGAGAAGTTAAGTTACCTGTAAGAGCAGATCGTCAATGAGAGAGGAATCGGTGGAGGAAGAAGTGGAAGGAAGAAATAGGGTTTGGTTTTCTTGTTGTTGCTGAAGTTGCTGAGAAGGAGGAGCAGAAATTTGCATCGAACGCAAGGTGTCGCGAGAGGGAGAGAGAGAAATTAGGTTTACGCAAGGGAGGTTTACGCGAGGGTGTGAGAAGGAATCAGGTTTCGCGAGGGAGGTTTACGCGAGGGTAGGGAGGTTTACGCGAGAGCTGGGTTTCGAGAGGAGAGAAGCTGGGTTTCGTTGAAACAGGGGAGAGAAGCTGAGGGAAGCTGAGAATAGGGAAACAGCGTTGAGAAGAGGGAGAAGAGGGAAACAGCGTTGAGAAGAGGGAAACAGAAATTACGCGAGGGAGAGAGTGAAAGTTAGAAGAGGGAAGCTGAAATTAGGTTTTTGTTTTGTTTTTTTATTTTACATTTAGCGGGGGTTTTTCGTGACACTCAGCGGGGGTTTTTTAAACCTCCGTAAAATGAAACAACATTTTCAACTTGTTGACCGAGGCGTTCCTTTTTTACTGTTACCGTATGGAGGCCTAAACCTTTTGCGGTCACTAAATTGCGAACACTGTCATCGAAGAACAACTGAAAAGAGTAAATAAATAATATCATTTAGTCAGTAGTCACATAGTGAAAATGCAAATAATAAGAATGGTGATGAGATTTCTCCCATATCTTTTATATGCAAAACCCTTTGACAATTAATAACTAACGCTTTGCATCATGTCATATCTACTTGGAGTATAATATATTAATTAATGACATCAAGATATTCGCTCTTACTGTTCTTTGAGGATCAATGTCAGCCAACTCAAGCCTTTTCAAATGCATCGGACTGAGGGTTCGTGGCTTTCTCGTTTCTGGTTTTAGAGTAGGGAGAAAGAAATGAAGGGACCGATTAGGGAAAGGAGCGAATAAAATAGGGAGTGATAAAAAAATTATTTTGGAGTGGCAATACCCACGGTTTCTGAAACTTGTGTAGGTATAGCATACCAATACCCACAGTTTTGTTTATCATCACTATAGGCGTCCGTTGGTATATGTCAAATTTCTTGTAGTGGTTATTGTATTGTTGCTTGTGATTGTTTTAATGGCAAAATAAATAGTGAAGTAGATTTTTGGTTTAGGAATTCTGTATTTGTAGTTTGTGTCTTTGTTTAGGTGATGTAATTTGTAATGTGGTTTAGTTTGTGTTAAGTGAGATTGTAATGTGGTTATGTATTGTGAAATGAATTTATTTGAAGTGGTAAATCTGTGTCTGTGTTAAATCCGTGTCCGTGTTACAATTTGATAGCAGAAAACAAAAATTGTAATGCTGCAAAATACTTCATAAGTGAATCTTTCATTCAACTTCCAAGAAAGAACTACACAAGTTTGTGCATTACATCACTTGCTTAATACACAAAATATTAAAACTGTTTGTGCATTACAACAAGTGCATTCATTGAGGCATGCCATTACAACAAGTGCAAAACTTCACAATCGAGTATGTGCTGATGAGCAAACAACCAACAAAGAAGAACTACACAAGTTTGTGCATTACATCACTTGCTTAATACACAAAATATTAAAACTGTTTGTTAATTTCATGACCAAACTACTTCACAAAATGCATTTCCACAATACTAAGGTTAAACCTAAACCACTAAGATATGCATTCATTGAGTTGGTTGAGTTGCTTGAGGTGCTTCACTGTCTTGTGTCAACACAGTTTGAGCTTCATCTTGCTGAATACCAGATCCTCTTCCTCTTCCCTTTCCTCTTGCTCTTCCTCTCCCTCTTCCATTTCCTCTTGCTCTTCCTCTCCCTCTTCCTCTTATACTGCCTACTCCTCTCCCTCCACTTGTGCTAGCTTGTTGTTGTTCAGTGGCTGTCCTCTTAAGCCTCTGTGTTACATACAAATAATCCAAATTAAATGACATAAAGTAATCCAAATTAAATGACATAAAACTAAATGATATTACCTTGTTCCCCCCTCTAGGTATCTCTCTATCTGCTTGTGTTTTCCCATTGCAAGTCCTCATATTATGGCCTAAATTTCCACACTTTTTGCATTGCACAGTAGGTAACAGTCTTGGTAGCCTATTAGGATCCCTTGGCTCATCATTAGACTTGTTCCTTTGTTTCTTAGGCCTACCAGGTGCCCTTCTCATTCTTGGTGGATGTATTGGATCATTTTCAGAAATAGGCCAAAGATTTGGACCATTTGATGGCATGATTAAGTATGAGTAAGTTTCCAAAAATGTTGATTTTCTATAATGCTTTGAAACAAAGTTTTCAGGAGGCAAATTGTTATTCCATATACAACAAACAGCATGGCAGCATGGAATCCCAGTGATGTCCCACTTCCTACATGCACATGTTTTTTGTATTAGCTAGGTTTACCCCATAAGAGTTAGTCCCATCCTCAACAGTAAATATGGCATGATGATCATCATCACCATGCCAAAATGTGGACCATCCTTCAGTAGCCTTCTTTATTTTTTCCAATGCTTTTTGAACCTTAGGACATATATCACCCTTATATCTCTGCATGAAAGTTTTCTGGTGCACAATTATGTTTGTCAAGTAATACTTCAAGCCTTCTAGCAATGAAATAATAGGCTTATCCCTATGTTTTAGTATGGCACTATTAAAAGCCTCACACATGTTATTAACTTGAAGATCACATTGTGCATGTGTTTTGTAATGAGACTTTGTCCACATACCAGGGGGTAGATTTAACATATCCTCCCAAGCAAGTTCATTCAAACCCTTGAGGTATTCCATTGCCCTCTGCCATTCTGGCACAGTAGTAGCCCTAGCTGCCCTCCAAAATGCTTCTTTCATCTCTACTCCAGGGTATTTCTGCTTCCAATTGCCGTACAAATGCTTCGCACATAGCCTATGCTCAACTTGGTCCCCATATGCTGCAAGTGCGGGAACAATTCCCTGTAACAATAATAGAACACAATAACACAATTAATAAAACACAATTAATAAAACACAACTAATAAAACACAGTTAATAATCAACTTACCTTCTGTTGGTCTGATATGAATGCATATGGCTTGGGATTGAGTTGGTTCAAGTCTTCAAGCAATAGGTTGATGAACCAAGCCCAAGAGTCCCTAGTTTCTACCTCCACCACAGCATAACCAATGGGAAACATCTTATTGTTTGGATCCTTACCAACAGCTGACATTAGTTGTCCTCCAAACTCTCCATTTAAGAAGCATACATCCAACCCTATTAAAGGCCTACATGTATGGACAAAAGCAGATTTACATGCCTCAAGATACACATAAATCCTCTCAAATATAGGCCCATTAGGTCCCATTTCACACTTAATTATTACAGTAGAATTAGGGTTTGACCTTCTCAGCTTCTCTGCATAATTTCTCAGATTTAAATACTGCTCAGAAGTAGCTCCTTGCAATTTTTCTAATGCTCTTCTTTTGGCTCTATATATATGCATGATCATGTGACAACTTGATACCCCACCTATTTCTAACCTCCCCAATCAGTCCCTTGACCTTCATATATGGTGAATGAGTTAGAATGGGTAAAAAAAATTTGGCAAGCCATTCTGTTTTGGCTAATCTATTTCTTGCAGTTCTAAAGCAAGAATGTTCATCAATTAGGCTCACCAGCTGCCAATAATGTGTTCCAACCCTTTGGCTAAACCTCAAATAAAATGGACACCCTTGCATACATTTGACCACTACTCTTTTCTTATCATTTTTCGTGAAAACCAAATTCTTCTTGTTTTGCATTCCATAGTCCTTCACAGCTTCTCTTAAAATCTTTTTGGTGTTGAATATCAACCCAACCTCAAACTTCACTAACTCATTACCTTCAGGCTGCCTAAACTTTGGGAATTAGTGTGTTACAGGTTCTTCATCATCACTCCCTGGTGGTGTATATAACTGATCTGAATCAGTTAGTTCCTCTCCTTCAAAATCAGCTTCAAGATTTGTATCAACATGGACACCCTCAGATTTTGAACCCATTTTATTGATTTCATTAGCTGTTTCTGTAGGCAATACACTGGTCCAGTCCCATTCTTCATCATAGTCACTATCCTCAGGAAAATCACTATCACCAGAATCTGAATTTGCAGAGTACTCATCATCTACTTCACTCTCATCTACTTCAATATCACCTTCCACTTCCACAAAAGTATCACTAACTTTCTCTTTTCCCTTACTTTCAGCCACTTTCTCATTCACACCACCTTCAGATGCTTTATCATTTCCACTACCTTCAGATGCTTTATCATTTCCACCACCATCACCCCCTTGCACTTCACTCTCACCATCTTTGACCAAAATGGGGATATCTACAAAATACTCCACATAAACTTCTACTAAGTCATATCCCTTACAATCTACAATAAGCTTCAGTATATCAGAATCACTGTTTAGTGGTCTCAAACCAGTTTGAAGACTTTGTCTTGGATGCCTATACCACAAACACTTGAATGACATATATCCTAGACTCTTAACCAATTTTGACAGCTCTATATAAGACATTTCATCAACATCCCAATCTGAGGTCATCTCATACACTTGTCCTCCAAAGGACGTTTTACAAAATTACCCCCATGGTATATTTTTAATCTGATATACTGGTACACTGCAGGCCTGTACCAACAAAAGCAACAAAAAAGGGAACCTAAATTAGTAAATAAGGGACCACTAGCAACCAATATTAGTCAAATAGTTAATGCATAAATCAGATAGTGGCTAAAAACGAAACCACTTTAACTTTGAAAACAACTTTCAAAAAAAGCAAGTTTCAACAAAACAACTTTCAAAAAAAGCAAGTTTCAAGTATCAACAACAAGTTTCAAACAGATGCAAGAATCCCCATAAACCCTAAAATTAGAAAAACACAATCCCCATAAAACAGAAGCAAGAATCAAGAATTTTTACCTGGTACAAAACTTCGCGTCTTCTTTCGTAACTCCTCCAACACCTGGTATTCTAAACTCCTGCGATTCTGCCTACTCCATTGATGAACGAAATGTTGGTTCGTAGCTGAGATGAACGAAATGTTGGTACGTAGCTGAGATGAACGAAATGATCAAGTAGAGGGATGATATGAGATTAGGGTTCGTAGCTGAGAGCTGAGATGGGTTCAGGAAGAAGATGAGAGATTATGCCTCCATTGAAGAACCGAAGGTGAGATGATGAGAGTTGAGATGGGTTCGTAGCTGATTTTAGGTTTTGGTTTGATTTTTTTTATTTAATTTAATAATAGGTTGCTGACGTGGCTGTTTATGTGTCTCATTAAATGACGTGGCATAAGCTGTGTCAGCTGCCACGTCATTTAATGAGTGCCACGTAAGCGTTTTTTATCCACATCAGTAATAAAAATCTGAAAAACCCCTCTTTGGATTAAAACTCCGAATTTTTTAAAACAGGGGGACTAAATGTCTGATTTCTAAAATAGGGGGACCAGATGTCCGGATTTATGAAATTAGGTGGACCAAAACTATAATTTAGCCTACTATTTAATAGTTTAGTTATTAGAGAGCTCTGCTAGGGTTTGCTTATGGAATTTACTTTCACGACCACCGTACTGTCACCGACAGCCGCTGCCGCACCCGAAGAACCACCTGACCGTGGAAGGAATGACAACGCGAAACCGATGTCTTTTAGGGACAAAGTCCTTGGAAAACAACCTGTCGAGAGGAAAGAAAGAGTGGATTTATTGCCTACAAAGATGGTGAAGATTGAACATGTGAAGGGCAAAGAACTGAGCCAACGATGGCAAGACACGTTGGTAGTGAAACTATTGGGAAAAACCCTAGGGTTTAACATTATGAAAGCAAAGCTAGAGAGCACTTGGAGATTGGACGGCGCCATCGAGCTTATGGACGTGGGGAATGGTTTTTTCATGACAAAAATTGACAGAGAGGATGATAAGTTTAAAAGTCATCAATGGAGGCCCTTGGATGGTGTTTGATCATTACCTCGCCGTCCGAAAATGGGATCCTAACTTCAATGCCGGTCGAGCATCCATAGAGAGAACGATGGTTTGGGCCAGAATACCAAGCCTCAATCTGATGTACTATGATGAGGATTTATTATGGGTTCTTGCATCTGCCATTGGCCACCCAGTCAAGGTTGGTCTCCATACCCTCAAGATGGAACGAGGCCGTTTTGCTCGTTTATGCGTTGAGATTGACCTCCCCAAGCCTGTGGTTGGAAGAGTGGGCATTAATGGCGAGTGGTATCAAGTACAATATGAGGGACTGCATATCATCTGCACCCACTGTGGATTCTACGGTCATTATCTGAAGGACTGTACAGAGGCAACGACGAAGCCATCTCAGGCTGCCGCTAGCAGTGACGCAGAAGCTGTTAGAGGAGCAGCAAACCTTGCGGAGGGAGCGCAGCCAAACTCTACGGTAACTACCACAACTCAGGCCGAGAATCACGCAGCAATTAAGGTTGTTGAAGCGCCAACCGAATTGCATGGAGAGTGGATTAGAATTGAACGTAAAAAATGGGCGAATAAAGGCAACAATAATACTGGAAAGAGAAATTGGGGCCCACAGAATAATACTAATAATAACAGCCACGCCAGATATGACTCACTAAGGAATGCGAACTCGGACGAGTTGACTCAGCGCTCACAACACAGCTCTGAACATATCAACGGGAAAACGAGTTCCACACGCCAAAGATATGGCTCAAGAAGAAGCGACCACGGCATGACGCTCCAGCAACGAGCAAAGGACGCATAGGGAAACAACCACCGGAACTCACGCCTCAACCCACTAGAGCCTATGCAGGCTATGCTGGTGGGAATACAGTTACAACAACACAGAGAAATGTGGAGGTCGTTAAAGGCGGGCATAGTTCCATCTCTGAAGCCTCTAGAAAGACTAATAACACGACCAGCAATCCCAAGGGAAAGCAACAACAGCAAGGAAGCCAACTGGTGTTGCAACAGACTCTACCAAAGGCTCCAGACCTAAAACAAATTATTATGGGGAGGGATAAGGCAGCAACACCTACTGATGATAACCATGATTGTGGTATGGAAGAGGATATGGAGATGACAAATGGGCTTGGTCATTTGACCAAAGATCAACACATGCAAGCAACGTGACCCTTAGGGGAAAATGTTCCATTAATAACATCCAGTTTTAATGATTGTTATTACATGGAATTGCAGGGGTGCCCGAGGAAAGGATTTCCGAAGGGCACTCATCAATTATTATAGAAGTACGGGAGCGGACTTGGTTGCCTTGCAAGAGCCTCGATGTAGTGGGGTTAAAGCCCGAAACACTATTCGGAGCTTGTGGTACCAAAAATCGAGGGGTGATGGATTGCAGATGGCGATAGGAACACAAAATATTACCATTCCAAAACAATTGTCCGAAGAAGACGCAACAAGATATTATCGTTAAGGAATGATATATAATAATGTGTGGGTGGAAGACCCTGACGTGTTGAAGAACTTGATCACAGATTATTATACGAACTTGTTCCATGATGATGTTGTTACGCGTGAGCAGGTAGTGTCATGGGCGTCCTATCCACATACCTTGGAGGGACATCATGACGAATGTTCTGGACTTGGGCCGCAGCCCACATCGAGAGCCGGTCGGAGCGAACCGAGAAAACCGGGTCGGACCGACCCAGCAAGATTGGGCTCTGCTACATACTGGATCGGGTCGCAACCCGCCAAGAAGAATGGGCCGGCGCGAGCGGCCCAACAGTAACCAGTGCACACTGAGGCCCACGACTGGGAGATCAACGGTGCAGCGAATCCCACGCATGATCTGACGGTCGCGTGGCACCCCCCTGTCACTATATATAGGGGCTCAGGCATCATTCGAGAGGGCTCATACCGTTACTATACGCTAATATCACCCCACTGACTTGGGCGTTGGAGTGCCAATGCAGGTACACCCCGCGGAGCTCTGGACGCGACCAGCTACAGACCAGAGAACGACATCAGCGACAAGCCAACGTCAGCATACAATCGTCTATCGCATTAGAGGAACCAATCTGTCAGGTGTACAGTAGTCGCCCGAGCCTACAGGCGGTATCAGCCCGGACACATTCACTACACTTGAAGAACCGACCGCTCATAGCTCGAGTCCGGTTCATTGGCGACCACAGTGGGAGCGAGAACGTCCCCACCTTGACTGTTATGCCTCCACGAGGAAGACCTCGCGGCGCCCCACGCCCGCGAAACATGACTACAATCCCCCGTCAACCGCAGACGCCAGAGGGCGACGTTGCCGATTTAGGCGACGCAGCATCCTGTGCACAAGCGGCTCCTCCCGGCCACACTAGCGTCATGCTGCCGAACGAGATCTTGCAGGAATTACGCGACCTGCTAAGAACGAGAGACAGGAACGTTGTGGATCAGGCCACGTCCGGAAGAGCGTTTACCGCGCCGGAGCAACGTCGCCGCCACGACGAATCATCTAAGCCTAGAGGGAATCCTTCGAGGAGACATCGATCTCCCCCGAGGAGGTTACTGGTACATCGATCGCCCCCAAGGAGGCGAGGATTGGCCCAGCCACGACCTCGAACTCCACCCTCCTCGACCGACCCCATCTACTGGCCAGAAGAACCCTCCTACCAGGAATCGCCGTTTGATTCTCTGGAATCGCCCACCCGATCAAGGTGTAGAACGGGCGATCGTCACCCCGTTCCAGATATGAAGACGGATCACCAGAGCGACGGGGTCATCGAGACCGACGCTTCGAGGACCGACCACCTCGCAGAGACAGAAGAAGTGGAGAGATGGGACCGTTTACCCGGGAGATAGACGAGTACCCCATACCCCGTGCGCTGGAAAAACCGCCATCGGATCTAAGAATGTACAACGGCGTGAAGGACCCAGATGCACACCTAAGGTATTTCGACCTGATAATGCGATACCGGGGGGCATACGGGCCAGTGAAATGCAAGATATTCCCCCTCACTTTGGAAGGACCCGCCTTGGAATGGTTTACCGAGTTGAGGTCCAACAGTATCTCGTCCTGGGAACGGCTATCCCGAATTTTCTGTGCCCGCTTTACCGCATCCAGGATCAAGCCCAAGTCACATGCCATTCTGAAGGCGATCAGACAAGGATCGGACGAGACCCTCCGCGAGTACGTCGAGCGGTTCAACAAAGAAGCCGCCAACGTGAGAGGACTGGAGGACGACATGCGTTTGTGGTTCTTGCGGGACGGTCTTAGGACCGGTAGCTTATTCGAAGTTGAAGTCGGCGTAAACGAACCCCCAGACCTGGCCGCATTCCTCCACCGTTCACAAAGGTTCATGAACTACGAAGAGAGGGCGGTGGCCACACGAGCAGTCGGAAGGGGAACTAATGAGAGACAACCCCAAGAGGAGGGAATGTCATGAAAAAGATTGAATTGTAATAACTGGGCGGGCCACTCTTTTTCCCATAGGGTTTTTTACCGAGGCCCGCCCGTCTATCAGTAATAAGACAAGGCATTTTTTCATTACGTTGTGTTGAAAGTTATTTCCCTGTTCTTAATTCTTAAATTCATTTGGACGAACCTGTGTGGCGAGTCAAAACTGGACTGTGCTCTAGTAAACTGCCTGTCAGGTCGCATGAGCCTATGGGGCGAGGTGAGGCGAGCCGCGACTCGGCGGACCACCCAGGGCGATCCATGCACAAAGAGCGGGCTACGATTAAGCCCCGCATGAGAAAGAACCAGCGTCGTTACGCGTATATCGCATCAAAAGGTCTCGTTGAACGGGCGTACGCCGAAGTCGCCTCAGCGCAGGCGATCAAAGAGAGGCAGCTTGCCCCACCAAAAGAAAGGTAACTCTTAGGCCTGAACCCTTTCCTGCTCAACAGGATTAACATACGTGAACGAACGAATTCGCAAACGAAGCGACCAACCGAGTCGCACCCCCTTTGGGCGAGTTCAATTCGGACCGAGATCCGATAAACTGCCCAGGGACGAACGCATTCGCAAACGAAGTGACCAACCGAGTCGCACCCCCTTTTGGGCAAGTTCAATTCGGACCGAGATCCGATAAACTGCCCAGAGGGTACGATTAAAGAAATTGATGTCAGAAACGCGGTGCCACAACACCAGGAGATATGATTACCAGTTCCAGCGCGAACTGCGAGGCTGCCCCTGACCCGTTCACGATAGTAGGTCAGCTGATCTCCACTAGACCGAGCTAAACGATCTGAGGCACAAGCACGCCCGCGCGCCGCACATCCAGCCCACACCCGTTCAGAGAACGGCCTTGGCTTGGGGGGCAACTGTTCTGGACTGGGCCGCAGCCCACATCGAGAGCCGGTCGGAGCGAACCGAGAAAACCGGGTCGGACCGACCCAGCAAGATTGGGCTCTGCTACATACTGGATCGGGTCGCAACCCGCCAAGAAGAATGGGCCGGCGCGAGCGGCCCAACAGTAACCAGCGCACACTGAGGCCCACGACTGGGAGATCAACGGTGCAGCGAATCCCACGCATGATCTGACGGTCGCGTGGCACCCCCCTGTCACTATATATGGGGGCCCAGGCATCATTCGAGAAGGCTCATACCGTTACTATACGCTAATATCACCCCACTGACTTGGGCGTTGGAGTGTCATTGCAGGTACACCCCGCGGAGCTCTGGACGCGACCAGCTGCAGACCAGAGAACGACCTCAGCGACAAGCCAACGTCAGCATACAATCGTCTATCGCATTAGAGGAACCAATCTGTCAGGTGTACAGTAGCCGCCCGAGCCTACAGGCGGTATCAGCCCGGACACATTCACTACACTTGAAGAACTGACCGCTCATAGCTCGAGTCCGGTTCAACGAACTAGAAGCACAAATAACTATGGAAGAGCTGAAGACGTCACTCTTTCACATGGGGACACTCAGGTCTCCGGGGGATGATGGCTTCCCATCACTCTTCTTCCAAAAATATTGGGATATTATTGCTCCAAACCTTTACGAGTTCGTGAATCAGATTTGGACCACACCCGAAGCTATTAAAGAGGTAAATAACTCACTACTTGTTCTCATTCCTAAGGTTGATAAGTCCGAGTTTGTTAATCAATTCTGGCCAATTTCTCTTTGTAATGTCGTGTACAAGCTCGTGACAAAAGTGATTGTGAATCGTATCATGCCGTTTCTTAATGGAATGATATCCCCCCACCAATCAAGCTTCATTCCAGGGAGGAACATCCACCCTAATATCATTATTGCACAAGAAATGGTCCATGCCATGAACCGGATGAAAGGCAAAAAATCCTTTATGTCTATTAAGATTGACCTAGAGAAGGCTTACGACCGATTAAATTGAAATTTCATCATACACTGCTTGAATGAATGCAAGTTCCCTACTGGGCTTACTAACATTATCAAGCATTGCATTAGCTCATCCAGCTTTCAGATTTTATGTAATGGGGACAAGGGTCTGTTGAGTTTGGTGTAACCCAAACAAATCAACAACCTAGGATTTTGCTAACTGCCTTATAAAACAGAAACAGCAGGCAGTTAACACCAGCAGTCAAATAGCCTAACTACTTCAACTGATTTACAACTAACAGCTGTTACAACTGAAAAAATAATAACAGTTTTTCAAAGAAACCAGTTGGTTGAAGTTTGTTACAAAGTTTGTTGTGATCCTATCCTAGTGGTTTATTTAGTTAGAAACCGTTAGCTCTACCTAACAGTCTTCTAACTAACATGTCCACATTCTTTGGTGCCTACAGTGTGTATATAAGTAATACTAAATCATACATTTTTGTACAGTTGTAATTTCATACACAATCAATAAAATCTTTACAGTTTTATTCTATTCTCTTGTGCCTCCTTTGTACGTTTTTCTCTTCTCTATGTTTCTGAGTGTATGTGAGTTGCAGTGAGAGATTGTACCTTGCATAAACAGAAAAAAACAGATTAGGGTAATGTTCAGTGACTGAACAAAGTAAAAGATCAAAGGAAAAGTGAATAGAGAAGAGCTGTACCTGTTCTGAGAAGCCTAAGAGAGGTTTCTGGTGAATACAGAGGGGTGTTTCACTCCAAGAACACGGCAGAAGAAGTTTTGCAGAATAACAGTTACAAGAACATTAGGGTTTTGCGAAACAAACCAAGAGATCAAGGTAAATCATAAGAAGAGTTGTGATTTATACCTGATTGAGGTGTTTGGAACCCTAACTGTGCATCCTTGTACCTGAAAAGCAAAACAGAAAATTAGGGTTTCGTTCTCAGCACATAAATCAAAAAGAAAATCAAAGAAAGTGTGAGAGAAGAAGCAAATCTACCTTAAGGAAGGTGGATCAAGAGCTTGATCGAAAAGATCAAGCGTTTCTGGAAAACTTAGGGTTTTCAGTTTATCGCGAAGTGAGAAGAGTCACAGTAGCTTCAGATCGTGCCAACTCAGTGCAAATCTCAGAGGTTTACATCATCATCGTTGCTAGATCATCATCAGCATCAAACCAGAGAGCTGTGCTGCTTCAATCATCACACGGTGGTGATGAGAGCTACACTGTTCTAGGGTTTCAGTGAGAGAGAGAGCAGAGAAGAAGATAAACGAAAAATCAAGATCAGTGATTCTTGATTTTCTGAAGAAGAGAGAGTAAAGAACAAATATATATACTTCGGGTCAGGGACAACCCGCGTGCGTATCCAACACAGCCGGGTCCGGGCGCGCAAGATCCACCAAACAAAATTGTTTGGCTGCAAATCATTGGGCTGAGCCAGTTTCAAAGAATTGGACTTTGCAATTTGCACCACCCTCATTTCTGTTTGCCACCTGAAGAAAGAAAATAATACAAAGGGTTAATCAAATTTAAAAGGGTCAACGTTTCACCCCCTCTAGAGGCATCCGCCAAGGGGACCCTCTATCTCCTTATTTGTTTGTTATTTGTATGGACAGGTTATCCGACATCATTGCTAATCAAGTAGAGGCAGATTATTGGAAGTCAATGAGAGCAGGTCGTGTCGGGCCCCAAATATCGTTTATTGTTTGCTGAGGCTTCGGTGGAGCAAGCCCACTGTATCATGCACTGTCTCGGCCAGTTCTGCAGCTCATCGGGATAAAAGATCAATAACCAGAAAACACAGATCTTCTTCTCTAAAAACATAGAGAGATAACTGAGAGAGGAAATCTTGCAGCACACAGGCTTCGTTGAAACCCCGGGGATCGGGCGTTAATTGGGAGCGCATATTATTAACGGTAGGGCAACTCGAAGTCACTATCGCCACATTATTGATAAGATCTAGAGTCGCCATAGTGGATGGAAGCAGCAATGCCTTAGCCTAGTTGGCCGGCTGACCCTCACTCAATCGGTACTAAGCTCCATTCCATACTTCCACATGCAACATGGGAGCCTCCCGGCGAGCATTTGCAATGAGATTGAAAAAATTCAGAGAGGGTTTGTATGGGGTGACACTGAGGAGAAACGAAGACCCCATTTGATCAAGTGGGACATATGTTGCCTTCCTAAGAAGGCCGGAGGACTTGGCATCAAAAAACCAAGGCAAATGAATGATGTGTTCCTTATGAAACTCTTATGGAACCTCTTAAACAACCCCCAAGACTTATGGTGTCAGGTTATGATCAGCAAGTATAGCCGAGGCAACAATCTCTTTTACGACATGAACTGCAAAGCTACTGACTCCCCTTTGTGGAAGGCTATCCAAACCACGTGGGACAGGTTTATGCGTCATGTTACTTGGGAAGTGGGAGATGGGCACACCATCAATTTCTGGCTTGACAGGGATCCCAGGTGAGAACACTAGTCTTATGTCCACCACTAATACTAACCAAGTGGTCGACACAACCCTCTCTTTGTTTGATGTCATGGATGGAAATGGCGATTGGGATCTCAATGCCTTGAGCGATCTTATTCCCCCCACTCTTATAAATAGAATTCGCCCCACTCCTGCTCCTATGGAGGGGGACGGACCTGACCGAGTCGGGTGGTGTGGTGATAGTTGGCTCTTATTCTCAACAAAGAGTGCCTATGATTATTTGTGTAGTGACAATATCCCTGTTATGGGCAACTGGAAAGCTATTTGGCAGTGGCGAGGACCCCACCGAATCCAAACTTTTATGTGGATTGTTGCTCATGGACGACTCCTGACAAATGCTAGACGAAACAAGTGGAATGAGACTACCTCCCCTATATGTTAGGCTTGCAATCAAGTGGAGGAATCTCAGATGCATGCGCTTCGTGATTGCATCTTCTCTACTCGGAATTGGCTGCGTCTGTTACCAGCTAGCCGGGTGACGGCTTTCTTTGAGGCGATAGCAGGTGGGTCTTTGACAACTTAACCATTACAAGCACAACCTATCAAGGGCATAATTGGCAAACTACATTCATGGTTACTGCTTGGTTCCATTGGCAGTGGTGAAACAAAAGTATCTTTGAAGAGGAGTATCAACGCCTTAACAATGAAGTAGAGGTGATTCTCAAGTTTGTGGAGGAGATAACAAATAATGGAAACATGGAACAAGCCAACTATAGAGAAGACATTGCGCTTGTGAAATGGAAGCAACCAGAGGATGGATAGATAAAGCTCAACTCAGATGGGGATTGCAGAGGGGGGGATAACCAATCCGGTTGTGGTGGTCTCTTCCGCGACTCTAGGGGCAAATGGCTCTTTGGCTACACTAGACGGTTGGGGAAATGTAACGCACTACATGGAGAGATGTGGGGACTTTGGATTGGCATCCTTTTGGCAAGACAAAGGGGTATACCAAAATTGCTAGTGGAGAGCGACTCCAAGGTGTTGGTTGACATTTTGACTAGACGAGGTGCTGAGACAGATATCCACTTTTCACTTGCTAGGCGTATTAAAAAGCTTCTCACTGGAGATTAAGATCATCCATACCTGGAGGGAAGGGAACATGTGTGCGGATTTGCTAGCTTCTTTGAGCTTACAAACTGATAGCCTAGATACTATTATTTACGAGGAGCCTCCTGGGGGACTCTCTCACTTTATGACTGATGATATGGCCAGGGCGCCTGTGCCTTGAAACATTAGAACTCGTTTTCAGTTTTCTTTCGGGCGTTTGCCCCCTTTATTCACAAAAAAAAAAAGAATTGTGGAAGTAGGAAAATTTATTGACTAATTTGCAATATGAAAAAGCCTTGTTTAAAATTAAAAAAAAACGACAATTGCAAGCTAAATTAAAGTGTATAGACATAATCCCGAAAAATTGTTCCATACACATAATCTATAGTCATAATTTTAAGTAGAAAGTTAAATGACATAAGATGCATAATCCGTATATTTGTATATTCTAAATTTTTTCTAAATCCTAAGACACTCCAAAACACACTACTTAGCGCCACACTTTACATATTTTGGCACGAAATTAATTTTTGGTTTGACCAAACTAATTACTAAGAAACGAAAAGCCCGTGTATTTGTACATCTAATTTTTTTTAATCATAAGGCACCCCAAAACACACTATTTAGCGTAACACTTTACATATTTTGTTACAAAAATAATTTTTTTTAAAATAAAATTGGTTATCAATGAACAAACTTCGCATATTTGAACAATTAATTTTTTTTCAGGACCTTAAAGTACTCTAAAACACATTGCCTAGCGTTACCCTTTACGTAATTTGTTACGAAATTAATTTTGTTTCCACTAATCTGATTACGAAGGAACAATTTTCGCCTATTTGAACAATTAATTTTTTTACTGGACCGTAAAGTACCTCTAAAATATAAAAAAATGAAGAAGAAAAAAGAGGGAAGAAAATAGAAGGGAAGGAGGGCGTTTTGGGGAAGGGAAAAAATGGGAGGGAAGGAGGGAGAATTTGGAGCCAAAAAACGGGGGAGGGCCCACTTGGAGACTACCATAGAATTTAAATATAAATTAAATATAAAGATAAAGAAAAAAAAGAACATTGCAAAAAGTTCCTATCATGAAGCTCTGCTAGGGTTTTCAAAAAGGCCTTGTTCCCTACTAGGGTTTTGTTTCCTTAACAGGATACATAAATTGTTACTGTTTGTCACAATCTTTGCTACAGGAGGCGATTGCCCCCATCTAGACATTGCAAACCCATTCCCTAATATCTCGTGCGTTTCCCAAAAGGTGTTGTTTCTCCCTTGGTAACTATAAACCCCAGTTCAAGAAGCACAAAGCCTGAATCATCATTTCGCCCCAAACACATCATTTTGCACCAAACACATCACCCAGCTTCAGAGTAACTGCTCTACCTGCAACTGTACTCTCTTCTAAAGCTGGTGTCAAGCAACTTAGCCAATATGGATTCAAGCTCTGCATCTAACTCAGACAGCCAGCCTCCGGTGGTGGATGACAAGGAGGTAATGGAGGAAGTAATGATACCTGCAAATCCAAACCATGTGTCAATAACTCACCGAACCCTAGTTGGAAAATTCGTATCAAACAAAGCAGTGAATAAACCAGTTGCAATAGAAGTCATTGCAAAGGCTTGGGCTGATTATGACAAGGTACAGATCTCAGATCTTGGTCTAAACAAATTTCTTTTCACCTTCGAAAATGAGGCACACTCTAGAGAAGTTATGAGGAAAGCTCCCAGAAGTCTCTCCTCATGAAATCTACTTTGACCGTACCCCATTTTGGATACAGATTCACAACCTCCCCATGGAGTTCCTAAATAGCAGCAATGCAACAACAATCCTAACTAGAGTGGGGAAGGTCCTAGAGGTGGGAGAGTCCATTGTTGAAGGGCGAATTCTAAGAACTTACATTAGAGCCAAGGTATCCCTAGACATCACTCAGCCTCTCCCTTCGGGTTGTTGGATCCCAAGGAAGGATTTGCCACGTATTTCGGCTAACTACAAGTATGAGAGACTCCAAGATCTATGTTTCAATTGTGGAGTGATAGGACATGAGCAAAGAGTTTGTAAAATACCAAGGTAATGTAATGTCAGCATATAGCTCCTCAATCCCAAAGTATGATCATCACACAAGCACAGTGGCTCCCAAGCCTCTAGAAGTGATTTTGAAAGAACATATAAAGAGGTATGAGAACAGTACAGTGGATACAGCAAAAAAATTCTTCAAAAACAAGGAGTAGGAAGGAGGATCATCAAAACAAAAGGTCCATAATGTGGCAACAGGAGAAGATGCCTATAGGAAGGAGCAGAAAATTCAAAAGCAGAACAGGCAGGAACTGATACATATATTGTTTGGAGGAACAGGATATGTTTAGACAAATCTGGAAAGACATTAAGCTAGCTACAAATAATCAACTCCAAAATCCTATTTAAAGTTTATCCAGGCAACAGTGGCTGGAAAATCTAGAGAGGAGTTTTTACAGAATGAGGCAGGAAAGCAATCAGACAGAAGCTGGTAATAAGAGGATACCTCTGATGGTGGAAGCTGGCATAAGTGGTGAAGACAGTGAGGCAGACAAAAGAAGGAAGGAAGCTGATCCAGTAAGAAGTATTGAGACCATGGAGACTAGGAACCCGATGGTAGAGAGCTCATTATCAACAGTTATCCCTCTGAATTCAAACATAGTTTGCCCAGGGTTAGGCCCAGAGAAGCTTGAAGATCAAGCCATACTCAAGGAAGATGTGGGGCAAAATGAACCTATTGTCATAAAGGACTACCCAAGCCCAAACAATGATCAGATTAAATATGGGGGTGTTATACCCCAATTCTGTCCGATCTTTTTTCGCAATCCTTTTTATCATTTATTTTGCTACGTTGAAGGTTTTTTAGGCTCATTCGATGCTGTCTCATTTTAATTCGGGCCAACACTTATTTTGTTCAATCGGGCTGAAATGTCTTTTTGTCTAATTGAGCCTATACTTGTGTGGTTGGCTTGTATTCCTACGATTCACGCCTCTCTAGTAATGTGGGCCTATGTGTGGCTATTGGACCCATGTTAGTAATTTGTCCAAATTGGGCCTGATTTTAGAAAATTGCTCTAATCGGGCCTTAGTCTAGTCATTTGCCTAATTGGGCCTATGTTTAGCCTTTTGATTGGGCTTGGCCCAATTCAATCTTTTTTCCATTTTGACAAAAAAACAATAAATTTGTCCATAGTCCAAATGATAATTTACAGAAATCACAAATATAAATAAAAATCAAAATAACAAATTAATTTACAAATATTACAATAATCCAAAAAATACAAAATAAATCCATATTACAATAATCCAAAAAATACAAAATAAATCCAAAATACAATAATCCCAAAAAATACAAAAAAATAATCAGAAAACAAAAATGCAAAAAAACAGCAGCAACAGCAGCTGAACCTTAGCGCTTTTCTTGCTCACCAAGCATCCACCTTCTCCAACCCAAGCCCAAAACCTGCAAAATAGGAAAGAAAATCAGGTCAGAATCAAGTTTTAAACCTAATTTTTACCTATAAAAGGGGGCTGAGATTACAGAGAATTGACAGAAAAGCATACACGAAATTGAGACAGAAATTCAGACACGAAAAATACTCAGAAAAATCAGAAACATATTCTCAAAAACTAGGGTTTCACATCGAGACCCTAATCAACCCAGAAGTTTATTGGAAGCTAAAAAGAAGACAAGTAACAGCAAGCAGTAATAGAAGCAATGAAGATTCAGCAACAACAGGCAAACAAGAAAAGCAGCAATAGAAATAGTAGTTAAAAGGGCGAGTATACGAAGCTGGAGTAAAGGTTGGTCCGAGTTTTGTTTCATTACTCTGTTCTAAAATATGTGTAGTTTAAATTATGAGTTTTCTTAACAAACCATAGTTCAGTTCTTTTTTACGTATTAAGTCATAGCTGAAGCATGTGAATAGAAAATTAGCACTTAGTCTGAAATAGGATCAGTTAGACAATTAGGGGTTACTGAGAAATCAGTTGGGTAATCAGAACCGAAACAGAAAAAAGGAATCATAAACCAAAAATCGAAATCAAAATAGAAAATAAAAATAAGAAAAAGGTATGCAATAAAGAAAAAAATACCGAATCGGAAACTTACCCTTTTAGCTCCGACCACCGTAGACGGTGGTCGTTTCCCCCAAATGCACCGCCTTCTTCTTCCCCTCGCTACAAACACCACGTGCTCCTTTCGCGCCACCGTGTACGGTGGTCGCTGCAACTCCGGTCATCGTCGTCCCTCTCCCCTTTGCGTTCGCGAAGCACCCCGTTTCGTAACCCTGCCGTCGCGAACCTCACCATGACCATCAACACCATCGTTGCCCTGAAACCGACCACCGCTAGCACCGTCGTCGCAGCTGTCACGACGAATACCGCCACGAGCAACAGGTCGCCGTCGCGGCCCTGTTTCCATCTCTACCGTTGACGAACGCCGGCGCAGGCTTCCCCCTTAGTCAACGCCTCCCTCTGTCTTCGTCGCCACCCATCACCTTCGTCGTGACCCTCTCCGTCGCAAGTCCGGCTTGGCCATGAGGCCACGGTCCTCTCCTCCTTCGTTCTCCCTCTCTCTTCGTGATCTCCGCCTTCGTTCTCCCTCTCTCTCTGTGATCTCCGCCTTCGTTCTCCATCTCTCTCACGAAATTTGCGGAGTTAACTCTCTCTCCCCTCATGCCTCTAGAAGCGGCGCAGCTGGAGAGTGAAAGTGGAGGCAAATTAGGTTTAGGTCAAAAATAAGTGGGCTTTTATATGTCTCAATTTTTTGTTTTATTTTTGTTTTATTTTTTATTTATCTATTCAGATTACTGAACACACCCCTGTGTTTCATCACCACGACCCCCCACTGGAAGCCCACGTTCTCGCAGGCCAGCTCACAAAAATGAACTGGGCTGCTGCTTTCCACACCTCCCTTTTTAAAAAATACAAACCCCCGCAGCTAATGACAACCCATTTTACTACTACACCCCTTTTTTCGTTCCCTTCTCTATTTTTCTTTCTTCTACAAATAAATAATTTCTCTCACAAATCCATTTTTCCTATGAAAATAGATATTCTTTTCATTTTCAAAAAATATAAATAGGGGACTAAGTCGACTGTACAGTCGGGTTAGTTTGCTTTTTAGGTCACTAATGAACCGTTACGGATCATGGCCTAAAATCCCTATTTAAAACAAACAAATTTCTAAATTAAAATAAACACAAATACATTTCTTTCCACAAATCAGATTTTCAAAATAGGGGATTAAGTCGACTGTACAGTCGGGTTAGTCAGCGTTCTAGGGCGAATGAACCGTACGGATCAAGAGTCCTAAAACCCTATTCAAATAAAATCAAACCAACACACTTCAAATCATTTTCCAAACTCCAAAAAACCCATTTTTACAAAATAGGGGACTAAGCCGGCTGTACAGACGGATTAGTCATCATTTTAGGACAAATGAACTGATCACTCAGGAGTCCTAAAATCCCTAAATAAAATACACCAACAAACAAACTTTTTATACCAAGAACTACGTGTGATTTGATTCTCTACCAAGAGATACGTAGGAGCAGAGGGCGGCCGACCTCTGTCAATTGCACTAATAAAAAACCTTTTTTAGTCTTTTCCAAAATAATCATTTTCCTAAATAAAATATCAATTTTCTTCTTTCTTTTTAATTCACAATAAAAGGGTAAAAATAAACATTTTCAAAATTAATATTCTTTCCTACAACTAGTTAGCAGGTAACCTTCATTAGGAAGGATGTCGTGGGGTGCTAATACCTTCCCCACGCATAACCGACTCTCGAACCCAAATCTGGTCTCAAGGACCCTTATCCATTTCAAAAGGGATTTTCCAATATTTGCCCTTAAACTAAACTTTGGTGGCGGCTTCATTTTCGGACCTTCGAGGAATCTTCACTCGGATTTTTCGGCGCTATAGCTGGCGACTTCACTGGGGACATTTAGAAAGTCAAACCTAGTCTAATTAGTTGTAGGATTAGTTTGTTAATTTAATGTTTATTTTTACCCTTCCCTTTCTGTCCTTTATTTTCATTGCATATTATTCTTTTGTGATATGAAAACCCTAGGATAGAAGCCAATTTTCTGTATGTATGTATGTTTGTTTTGCAGCTTGGGGGGTATTCTTGATATGTTTGCTCCTTCACACACTCCACTATCACACTTTTGCACACACGTGAATAGTCCTATACCCGGACTGGAGAATAACCTAAGTTAGAACGAGACTGCGTAGTGATGGCCTACTGGATGTGCGTCCTGTTGGGTGGTCACGAAAGTCTCACCTAGAGTTTGGTCCCTCTTGAGAATGCTGGCACTCCTAATAGCTTGCCTATTGTTGTTGATCAGTGTTCTTAACTAGGGTCGTTGGCTCTAGGAACCTTATGTAGGACTCTTTAGAGCTACCCTTTGAAAGGTTCACTTAACAGACAAGCCCTAGACCTATTCTCTAAGGAACCTTCGTAGGACACACAGGAGCCTCATACCCCTGCATTCAAACAAACACTGATATATTTTTCCGGTCTTCTAAAAAAAAATAAAAAAAAATTCAAAAATCATATGTTATTTTGGCAAATTACTTTTTAGCATACCTCATGCATTTTTACCTTTCCCTTTTGCATGGCATAAAAAAAATTAATTATTGCACATTAACCTTTCATTCTTCATGCATTTTTATGACCGCAAGGGAATTGTAAGACTTTCCTTCTGACGAGATGGATCAAACATTTTGCATTAATAAAATAAGTTTCTTTCAGTTCTGCGTCAAACAGAAACTTACAATTTCCCCGGCGTGACGCAAAATCATACATTTGCATTTCACGCACATTCATTCGTTCATTCATGTACTTACGTAAAAAGAAAAAAATTGAAAAAATAAACAGAGAGAAAAAGGGCAAGTTGGTTCATCAACATCGCTACCGGACTCGTTCCCAAAAAATAAAAATGGCCGAAGAGGATAATCAGGCTCTGAGAGAAGACATTGCAAAGCTGAAGGATCAAATGAGCGAGATGATGGCGCTGAAAGATCAAATGTATGAATTCGTGAAACTCCTCGAGAGAAGAAATGTAGATGAAGGTGTTTCGGCAGGGAATACTGAGAACAATGCTACAAGTCTTCCTCCTCCTCCCAGCTCTGAACCTCCACAAACCACTGGAGTGAACATCCAGAGCTACCGATGGCCCCCTTACGGTTTCCCAGCTAGTTACGCTCCTCCTACCATGGAAGCCAATCAAGAGGAGGGACCTTCGGGAATCGCTGGATCTTCAGCTCAAAATACAAATGCAGAAATACCACGAGCTCACTTCTCAAGTCCTGCGACTGCACCGCAGGTCATTCCACAGGGTTATACTCCGTCACCAGTGGTAATTCATCATGCTCCTACACCTAATGCGAACTCTGGCTGATGCTTTCTTAAATCAGTACAAATACAACATCGATATTGCTCCCGATAGAGCACAGTTGCAAAATATGGTGAAAAGAAACAAAGAATCATTCAAGGAGTATGCCCAGCGTTGGAGAGGGTTGGCAGCGTAGGTAGCCCCGCCTCTACTAGAGAAAGAGATGGTATCCATGTTCATAGATACGTTGCAGTCACCCCTCTATGACAGATTAATTGGGAGCGTATCCTCTAACTTCTCAGACATGATCACCATAGGGGAAAGGTTGGAAAACGGAATGAGAAACGGGAAAATATCTTACGGTTCAGCCGAAACCAATAACCCAAAGAAGCCCGTCGCGGGATTTGTTAGAGATAACGAAAGGGAAACCAATTCCATAACAAGATCTTTGAAGGCCTCTTACACTTCCAAAAACCATCCTCAAGCCCTGCACTTCTCTACCCAAACCACTAAAAGCCATAAACCACCAAACTACCCAGAAAGGAGACATGTATAGCTTGATCCAATTCCCGCATCATACTCAGATTTGTTCGACCACCTCACTAGTCACAACCTAATCTCCCCCCGCCCGATGAGGCCCATTGAACCTCCTTTCCCGAGAGGCTATGACCCGAACGCCACTTGCGAATTTCACGCAGGCGCCATTGGGCATTCAGTAGAAAACTGCAAGGCACTGAAACATGTGATTCAGGATCTGATCGAATCCAAATGGTTGAGCTTCAATGCGGATGCTCTGAACGGAGGCTCTAACCCTTTTCCAGGGGCATGAGAAGTCATCCGTCAATGCTTTTGAAGGCGATCAATGGGATAAAAAATAACATCATCAACCTTGTGCGCCTTTGTCCTGCAACTGAAGCACTTATGAATTGGGAGATTGTTGATTTTCTTGTGATTTTCGGTTCAAAGTAATGTTATGTAATGCAAATCCTATGGCTCCGCCTAAAGCCTTAGGACATTTCAATAAGGGCACGCATGTTTCTTTCCGGTATTAATATTAATAAAATAGCATTTTGAGTTCTCCAATAAATTCCTTCTTTACTCATTTGCTCGCTTTACTTTTTCTTTTATCCTTATTCAATTTCTACTAATGCAGACCTAAATAACTTGTCCTTGAGAATAACAACGTCGGTAACTCATGTCATAGCTTTGATCGTCCCATTAATCAAACCAAGGAAAATGTTGAAGATAACTGGGAAACTCTTCCAGAGGTAATGAGAATAATGGAACAAAAGGATAAAGTGACCCAGCCTCGCGTGGAATCAAACGAAATGATTAACTTGGGCACAGAAGAAGATAAAAAGGTGTTAAAATTAACATCACACCCAAAGGATAGCAAATTAAGAAAGTTCGCTTACATCACCTTGTCTGACATAAGACGCCCACTGGTGTAACAAATCCGTGATTGTCGAGAAATTTGGTCTACCATTACGGCTTTCCTAAAAAGATCATCACGGACAATGGTAAAAGGACTATGCAAGGACTCCAAGTCGAGCATCATGATCTCTCCCCATACTGCCCAAAAAACAAATGGGGCAGTTGCGACAACAAACAAAGAATATCAGGGATGATAGTGACATTTCACCTTACATGGAGATCAGACCTCGTTCATACTTCAACAGGGGCAACCCCGTACGATGGGAGTAGTACTTTCATTAAACCTCACCAAACACAAGAACGGTTGTCTTATGTCATATCGGAAAAGAACAAAGAAAGCTTAACAGAAGCAGATCCGTCCTCAACAATCTTAAGGAGACTTGGTGCCCAAGAAAGTCATACCCAAAAGGATTCCCGCAGGATATGGACCTCGAACTATAAAGGACCTTGCATGGTAAAGAAATCATTCTCTGGAAGAGCCTTAATTCTCACAAAAAATGGATGGGGAAGACCTCCCACTCCCGGTGAACGCTGCCTAAAAAAGGAGTATAGAAAAATGAGAAAGATAAGCCAAGCAAAAATAAGCTCGCTAGGTTGACAACCCGGAAGGGCCACCTAGGCAAAAGTTAGAGCGACCCGGTGGATTGAAAATTCAAAAGGGACAATCCAGGCAAAAATTAGGATCAGGAAGTTGGACTAAACAACAATGGGGCAATCAACACTTCCAAAAGTCGGATGATGAGTGATCAAGGTCGTGAGCATGGGTGGCCAGCACCGTTACTTCAAGGACACCAACTACCGAGAAGTCTGCTTAGTATTTCAGCTTTCCTATTCTTTCAATGAAATTCCAGACGTAATCTTAAGTTGGTGTGCCTTCTGCACATTTGGCCTCCAATGTCAATATCAAACACTTTCCTTTCTTTTTACTTCCGTCTATTTTTGAAATGATGTTTTGTGATAACTGATACTGAATTGAGAAACATGTGGCATAATCAAAAGCATTACAATCATTACGAAATTTCCGAGAATCACAGAAGAGATATAGTCTTTCATTAAAACACCTATAAAGAAGAAAGGAACCGCGGGAATAGAGCAATAAATGTGCGATCATCTCAAATGATAAGTCCCAGTAATGTGCAATTGACCTAGCAGTACGAATACACTTGATAGCCTCGTAACCCCATGTCGGGAGTCCTGCGAGTTGAAGGACCAGCAAAAAGAGAGGCCCAAAAAGAAAAGCAAAAAAGAAGGACAAAAAAAAGGGGCAAAAAAAAAAAGAAAAGCCAAAAGAAAAATCATCCACATAGCATAAATCATTCCATCATGCATTCACATACGTTTCATTCATCCCATCGGACACCTACCATTTTACATACCTATATTGCACACATGCATCATTCATCGCATTTTTAGACATACCAAATATAGATAGCTTTCCCCGTCTCATGCATTCATTAGGTATGTTCTAGGCAACTACGCCGTGTGTCATTAGTTTATTCCCTCAAAGTTGGTGCTCCAAGCACTGGTCTCATATCATAATTTAGAGTCTCGGACCCCCAGCGGCCCCTCAAAGCCCCAGTGCACCTTTAGACCTTCAATGGTCATTCATTCCAGATCGCACGTCGCGTAGCAACCGACGGATCATCCGACCCCGGGTCCATCAGTTCAGTTCGACCCAGTATGTCAAAGCAACGACTTCGAACTCTACCTTCAAGATCACTATGTCGCCACTGAGCGCGACGGATCACCCGACCCCAGGTCCTTCAGACTAGCTGTGTCAGCCTAAGACATGGTGGACGTCCTTGGAGGTGAGAAAATAGGTCAACGACCTGATCTTGACCCTCCGGCCGCTCGAAAAAGGCCACCCCCGAGCATACCATTTTACTAGTACCATTGCTAGTTTGTGCTCTTTTGGACCCCCAGTGGTCCTTCAAAGCCCTAGTGCACCTTCGGACCCCAAATGGTCCTTCAGGGTTTAGGCAACCCTTGGAGCCCCAGTGCTCCCTTAGAGCCCAAATGCTCCTTTTAGAGCCCCAGTGCTCCTCCAGATCCCCAGTGATCATTTCTTTATTGTTCTCGGTTAACACGCAAAGTGTTAATCGTCCCTCATTTCCTTAACTCACCTTCCCCCTAAGCGGACAAAATTAGCGTCTATTCTATCTTTATTTTTATTTCTACTACGAAAATCTGAAAACCCATCACCTTTTCTAGTAAAATATAAATAAAGAGGGGCAGCTGTTATACCCCAATTCTGTCCGATCTTTTTTCGCAATCTTTTTTATCATTAATTTTGCTACGTCGAAGGTTTTTTAGGCTCATTCGATGCTGTCTCATTTTAATTCGGGCCAACGCTTACTTTGTTCAATCGGGCTGAAATGTCTTTTTGTCTAATTGAGCCTATACTTGCGTGGTTGGCTTGTATTCCTACGATTCACGCCTCTCTAGTAATGTGGGCCTATGTGTGGCTATTGGACCCATGTTAGTAATTTGTCCAAATTGGGCCTGATTTTAGAAAATTGCTCTAATCGGGCCTTAGTCTAGTCATTTCCCTAATTGGGCCTATGTTTAGCCTTTTGATTGGGCTTGGCCCAATTCAATCTTTTTTCCATTTTGACAAAAAAACAATAAATTTGTCCATAGTCCAAATGATAATTTACAGAAATCACAAATATAAATAAAAATCAAAATAACAAATTAATTTACAAATATTACAATAATCCAAAAAATACAAAATAAATCCATATTACTATAATCCAAAAAATACAAAATAAATCCAAAATACAATAATCCCAAAAAATACAAAAAAATAATCAGAAAACAAAAATGCAAAAAAACAGCAGCAACAGTAGCTGAACCCTAGCGCTTTTCTTGCTCACCAAGCATCCACCTTCTCCAACCCAAGCCCAAAACCTGCAAAATAGGAAAGAAAATCAGGTAAGAATCAAGTTTTTAACCTAATTTTTACCTATAAAAGGGGGCTGAGATTACAGAGAATTGACAGAAAAGCATACACGAAATTGAGACAGAAATTCAGACACGAAAAATACTCAGAAAACTCAGAAACATATTCTCAAAAACTAGGGTTTCACATCGAGACCCTAATCAACCCAGAAGTTTATTGGAAGCTAAAAAGAAGACAAGTAACAGCAAGCAGTAACAGAAGCAATGAAGATTCAGCAACAACAGGCAAACAAGAAAAGCAGCAATAGAAATAGTAGTTAAAAGGACGAGTATAAGAAGCTAGAGTAAAGGTTGGTCCGAGTTTTGTTTCATTACTCTGTTCTAAAATATGTGTAGTTTAAATTATGAGTTTTCTTAACAAACCATAGTTCAGTTCTTTTCTACGTATTAAGTCATAGCTGAAGCATGTGAATAGAAAATTAGCACTTAGTCTGAAATAGGTTCAGTTAGACAATTAGGGGTTAGTGAGAAATCAGTTGGGTAATCAGAACCGAAACAGAAAAAAGGAATCAGAAACCAAAAATAGAAATCAAAACAGAAAATAAAAATAAGAAAAAGGTATGCAATAAAGAAAAAATACCGAATCGGAAACTTACCCTTTTAGCTCCAACCACCGTAGACGGTGGTCGTTTCCCCCAAATGCACCGCCTTCTTCTTCCCCTCGCTACAAACACCACGTGCTCCTTTCGCGCCACCGTGTACGGTGGTCGCTGCAACTCCGGTCATCGTCGTCCCTCTCCCCTTTGCGTTCGCGAAGCACCCCGTTTCGTAACCCTGCCGTCGCGAACCTCACCATGACCATCAACACCATCGTTGCCCTGAAACCGACCACCGCTAGCACCGTCGTCGCAGCTGTCACGACGAATACCGCCACGAGCAACAGGTCGCCGTTGCGGCCCTGTTTCCATCTCTACCGTTGACGAATGCCGGCGCGGGCTTCCCCCTCAGTCAACGCCTCCCTCTGTCTTCGTCGCCACCCATCACCTTCGTCGTGACCCACTCCGTCGCAAGTCCGGCTTGGCCATGAGGCCACAGTCCTCTCCTCCTTCGTTCTCCCTCTCTCTTCGTGATCTCCGCCTTCGTTCTCCCTCTCTCTCCGTGATCTCCGCCTTCGTTCTCCATCTCTCTCACGAAATTTGCGGAGTTAACTCTCTCTCTCTCCTCATGCCTCTAGAAGCGGCGCAGCTGGAGAGTGAAAGTGGAGGCAAATTAGGGTTAGGTCAAAAATAAGTGGGCTTTTATATGTCTCAGTTTTATTGTTTTATTTTTGTTTTATTTTTTATTTATCTATTCAGATAACTGAACACACCCCTGTGTTTCATCACCACGACCCCCCACTGGAATCCCACGTTCTCGCAGGCCAGCTCACAAAAACGAACTGGGCTGCTGCTTTCCACACCTCCCTTTTTAGAAAATACAAACCCCCGCAGCTAATGACAACCCATTTTACTACTACACCCCTTTTTTCGTTCCCTTCTCTATTTTTTTTTTCTTCTACAAATAAATAATTTCTCTCACAAATCCATTTTTCCTATGAAAATAGATATTCTTTTCATTTTCAAAAAATATAAATAGGGGACTAAGTCGACTGTACAGTCGGGTTAGTCTGCTTTTTAGGTCACTAATGAACCGTTACGGATCATGGCCTAAAATCCCTATTTAAAACAAACAAATTTCTAAATTAAAATAAACACAAATACATTTCTTTCCACAAATCAGATTTTCAAAATAGGGGATTAAGTCGACTGTACAGTCGGGTTAGTCAGCGTTCTATGGCGAATGAACCGTACGGATCAAGAGTCCTAAAACCCCTATTCAAATAAAATCAAACCAACACACTTCAAATCATTTTCCAAACTCCAAAAAAACCCATTTTTACAAAATAGGGGACTAAGCCGGCTGTACAGACGGATTAGTCATCATTTTAGGACAAATGAACTGATCACTCAGGAGTCCTAAAATCCCTAAATAAAATACACCAACAAACAAACTTTTTATACCAAGAACTACGTGTGATTTGATTCTCTACCAAGAGATACGTAGGAGCAGAGGGCGGCCGACCTCTGTCAATTGCACTAATAAAAAAGATTTTTTAGTCTTTTCCAAAATAATCATTTTCCTAAATAAAATATCAATTTTCTTCTTTCTTTTTAATTCACAATAAAAGGGTAAAAATAAACATTTTCAAAATTAATATTCTTTCCTACAACTAGTTAGCAGGTAACCTTCATTAGGATGGATGTCGTGGGGTGCTAATACCTTCCCCACGCATAACCGACTCCCGAACCCAAATCTGGTCTCAAGGACCCTTATCCATTCCAAAAGGGATTTTCCAATATTTGCCCTTAAACTAAACTTTGGTGGCGGCTTCATTTTCGGACCTTCGAGGAATCTTCACTCGGATTTTTCGGTCGCTACAGGGGGGCTCAAATATTACCAACAGAGACACTGATAGTAAGAGGAAAAATCCAAGCAAAACAATGGAAGCCCAAAGGTGCTACTATGGAGTCTAAAGGAAAGCAGAAAATGCAGGCTATTGAGAAGGAATGGA
The DNA here is from genome assembly GCA_039519185.1 of Astragalus membranaceus. NCBI lineage: Eukaryota > Viridiplantae > Streptophyta > Magnoliopsida > Fabales > Fabaceae > Astragalus > Astragalus membranaceus. The sequence continues at coordinate 30,904,156 of CM076853.1, read as the reverse complement.
GAGAGCCTCCAAAGCTCATGCCTGAGTCACCCCCTCTCTATATAGTGGAGTTTCCTCCTGAAGAAGCTAGCCCAATTACAGGAGGATCAAAAATCAAAATAGAGGAGGAGCGGGCCCTGTCACTGAACATGTCTACTGGATTATCTCTACAAAAGAAAAGAAAGACAGGCAGCAGAAGTCAGTCCATCAGAAACTATTCAAACTCAGAAGAAAAATAACGCAGAGTACTTCAATAATATTACACATGGTTCTCTAGGGGAGTTTGGCAACTTCACAGTTGGGCACAACAACAAAAAGAATGAGGCGGCAGGTAAGTCCCTGCCCCCTCCATCGCAATGACTTGCATAAGTTGGAATTGTCGTGGTTTGGCGGCGGCCACGACAAGCAGGGAACTCAATGACCTCATCCAGGGTCATAAGACGGCCATTGTGTTTCTTACTGAGACTAGGGCTCATAAGGAATGAGTTGAACGTGTAAAGAGACGTTTTAGATTTCAAAATTGGTTCTGTGTGGAAGCTAGGGGAACTTCAGGAGGATTGGCTTTAATCAAGAGTGATTACTATGAGATACAAGTTTTGTCACGTTGTATGAATTTCATTCATGTGGCTGCAAAGGAAAGGAGATCTGGTTTGATGTTTGAAATTATATTTGTGTATGGAAATCCTATAACTAATGATAGGAGGACTCTGTGGCCAAAGTTACTCAACCTTATGCCCTTTCACAACAATCCTTGGTGCTGCATTGGTGATTTCAATGAAATGTTACACAATGTGGAAAAGGCTGGACTTAGACCAACTGATCAAGGGAGACTTGACAGGTTCAGGGAATTCCTAAACAACTCTGAACTCATGGATATGGAATTGCAAGGATGTAAATTTACATGGTTGAGTAATCCCTTGAATGGATTTGTAACAAGGGAGAAAATTGACCGAGTGCTGGCTAACTGGAGTTGGAGGCAATTGTTCTCTCATGCAATAGCTATAGCTTTACCAATAGTAAATTCTGATCATGCGCCAATTGTACTGAAACCAAAACCTCCACTCCAGAGTGGCCTATCTTTTAAGTATGAAGTTATGTGGGAGGATCATGAAGAGTGCAGGAAAACGGTTGAAGAAGGATGGCAGGGGCACAGCTTCGATGCGTGGGGACGGTGGCAGGAAAAGGTCAACAACTGTACATCTCACTTAACTAGATGGCATAAAAATACTTTTAGAAATGCAGCTAGAGAAATCCAGAAACTGAAGCATCAAATCCAGACCATGCAGAATATGCCAGCTAATCAGATTGTCTGGAATCAAGTGAATGAGCTGAGAAAAGAGGTGGACTCTTTGTGGAAGCAGGAAGAAAAATACTGGGGGTAGCAATCTAAGGTGAAATGGCTAAAGTTTGGTGACAAGAACTCTCGTTTCTTTCATGCTTCTACGGTGGCAAGAAGGAATAGAAATAAAATTATTAGAATCAAAGATGAGGAGGACCAGTGGCCGGAAGGGAAGGAAGCAAAATCTAATGGTATAAGAAATTATTTCTCTACTGTTTATGCACCTGATGTTAACTCTGATTTTACTAATTGCTTGGAAATGATTCCTAAAAAAATCACTGCTGAAATGAATATAAAATTCTGCACCCCAGTTTCTGATTTAGAGATTGAGAATGCTATCTTTCAGCTAGATCCACATAAGGCCCCTGGCCCTGATGGATTAAATGGTTTATTTTTTCAACAAAATTGGTCCATTATAAAGCAGGATGTGTTTTCTTCAGTCAAATCTTTCTTTTCGGAGGGGACCATAGGGGAGGGCATTAACCACACTCTAGTAGCTTTAATTCCTAAGATTCCCAACCAGGAGTCTATCAATCATTTGAGACCCATCAGTTGTTGCAATTTTATCTACAAACTCATTTCTAAAGTGCTAGTGGGGAGATTGAAACCTATTTTGAATGAATTAATTAGTCCTCAACAGAGTGCGTTTGTGGGGGGGCGTCTCATTCAAGACAACCTGGTTGTGGCTCATGAAGCATTCCATTACTTAAAGAGAAAGCAGGGTAAAGGGGGTATGGGGGTGGCAATGAAACTGGATATGATAAGGCATATGATAGAGTAGGTTGGAGATTTCAAAAAAAGGTCCTAGATGCATTTAGTTTTGACCCTAGCTGGATTTCAATGGTTATGCTTCTTGTACTTCAGTCTCTTATTCGTACCAAGTCAATGGTTTCTCGATCTTCAAGGAGCCTTACTCCACAGAGAGGACTGAGACAAGGGGATCCACTATCCCCTATCTCTTCATCCTAGTGTTTGATGTTCTCTCTAGACTTATAACTAATGCTCATGCAAATGGAGAGTTCCAGGGAATTAAATTGGCAAAATCTAGTCAACCTCTCACACATTTATTCTTTGCAGATGATGCTATACTCTTTTCAAGAGCTGTGCCAGAGGATATCTACAAAATTGTATCAATTCTCAACCAACTGCATCAGGCCAGAAGATTCATATATCAAAATCTGGTATTATTCTTGGTAGGAAAACAAGTGAACATTTTAAAAGGCAGCTACCTAATATCACTTCAATTCCTATTTGGGATAATCCAGGGTTCTATCTTGGCATTCCAGCTGAATGGGGGAGAGCTAAAAATCAGAGTTTGAATTGGTTAAAGGAAAGAGTTCTGAGTAGAATGGAGGGTTGGAAAGGCTCACTTCTAAACCAAGCAGGGAGAGAGGTCATGATCAAAGCAGTTATCCAGGCTATTCCAACATATGTAATGTCAATTCTTAAATTTCCAAAAATCTTTTGTGCCAAGCTTACTGCAGCAGTGGCAAGATTCTGGTTGTCCAAGTCAGGCAATCAAAGAGGAATTCAATGGAAAGATATGAAGACTCTCTACTCTCCAAAAGGGCGGGGAGGACTGGGGTTTAGAGACTTTAATTTGATGAATATAGCTTACCTAGCTAAACAGGCTTGGAGGATGATCTACTATCCTAATGGAGATTTTTGGGGGGCTAGAGATGGCAGAGCATCTTCTTGGGTATGGACGACAAACTCTAAAGGAATCTGGGAGATGGAGTAATGGTTCAGGCCAGCTTGTTAATATCACCCAGGATATCTGGCTTGCTTCGGGGAATAAGGCAACTTTACAAGGAAATGCTAGGTTTCAAGGGTTAGTGAGTTGATAGATGAGAACCATCAATGGGACACAAATGCTCTAGGACAATTTTTGACTCCTTTAAGTGCAATTGAGGCACTCAAAACCCCAATTTCGTGGACATCAACCCAAGACAACCTGATATAGCCTTATACACCAACTGGGAATTACACTACAAAGTCAGGATATAAAAGGATCATGGAACTGAATCAATCTCAACAGGAGAAGGCATCAAGCTCTTCCATAGTAGACAGAACAATATGGAAATGGATTTGGAGTGCCAAAGTTGCTGAGAAAGTAAAACATTTCATCTGGAAATTATGTACAAACTCACTGCCACTAAAAGAAAATCACTATAAGAGAAAAATTGCAGCTTCTCCGCTATGCCCTATTAGCAAAATGGAACCAGAGAGTGCTGGACATTCCATTCTCCTGTGTCAATGGAATGAACCTTGCTGGTTTGGCCGAAATCTCTGTCCCCCTCCCACTAGAGTTGTCTACAATCTATCACTCAATGGCTTCTCAACACTCTGTCCCAACTTAAAAGTCACTCCCCCAACTTTGATATGGATGTTACCAGAATGTTTTATCTGTTATGGTTTATGTGGAAGGCTAGGAATGAACTTGTTTTCCAGGTTAGACACCCAAACCTTATGCAAGTCATGATTCAATCTCACCACCACTCTACGGAGATCTACAGAGCCATGATTCCAGTGCCTCAAGAGGGTGGGGGCATCAGAGATACCAGGTTTCCAACCCATTGGAGACCTCCCCTTCCCAATTACACAAAAATAAATACGGATGCAGCCTACAGCCAAATCAGTGGGAAAGCGACTATTGGGATAGTTTTTAGGGATTCAACTAGTACCTGTCTCACAGCTCCCTCTCCCCTTGTTGCCGAGGCCCTTGCACTCCGAGAAGCTATGCTAATGGCGAAAAACATGTTCCTATCACATGTGGTCCTTGAATCTGACAATCAGAGCCTCATTGAAGCATGCAGAGAAAACTATGTTAGAGGTGAAATACAGATGATTGTGAAAGATATTCTCTTGCTCAAGAAACAGTTTCAACACTGTGGATTTACCTGGATTCGAAGAGAAGGAAATGGTGTAGCCCATTGCATAACATCTCTTGCGGGAGAAGGCGGTCTGCAGGGTAATTGACTTCTTCACCCTCCCTCGAAGCTGCGTAGCGCTCTCATCAAAGATCAAAAATGTTGTCTGACGTCAGGAACTTGGTGAGAGAAGGATGATTTCTTGGCCCTTTTTGAATCAGTGGTGTGTCGTGAATGTGTGGTGATCTAGAAGATGCTTCAACCTCAATTATTGGAGTCTGAAGTGGGTGAGTTGGTGGGTAATGGCCTTTACTCTCCATTGCCGAATTAGGGTAAGTTTTTTTGCTGAAGGGAGATGAAGGATTCGTTTCCTTTGCTTTTTTAGTGAAAGTGGTTGAGTGGACCCAGAGTTTGATGCAGTTTGGACCCGATGGTGTCTTGGGCTTGTGGAAATATTTTAGCCATTCTTGTGGTCCAATGTAATAGTTTTCTAGGAGGGTCTGCGAGCCTAACAATCAAGGGCCTGCGAGCCCATTTCTTCTATTTTGAATCAGAGCTCATGATAGGTTAGAACTTGAACTCTATTGTTAGTGGTTGTAATATATATATATTTATACTAATACACTACCTATAAACTAACATTATTAGCCTCCTTCACTAATTGTCACCTATCCTTTCTAATACAACAACAAAGGATATTAATGTCTTTTTCTGCAACACTAACTAATTTTTTTTTTCATTTTTTCCACTAATGTCTTTTCTCATCTTTACTTTTCACTTTTCTCTTACACTCTCTTTCTTCCTTTTTTCTCTTTCTTCTTACACTCTCTTTCCTCATTTTCACTTTTCTTTTACACTCTCTTTCTTCTTTTTTTTCTTTTTACTTTACTTTTCCCATAAAGAATTATTATTTTTCTCTTATCACTTCACTTTAATTCTTTTAACTAAATTTCTAAATTTATACAAATACTACTTTAATTAAAAAAATTGAAGACTACTACTATAAACCTACTATCTAAAAAATAAGAAGACTTAATGACTATTTAAATTAGTAATTAATATTTAAAACAAATATCTCTTATTGATAATCTAATATCTAACTTTTATTATCTACTATAATCTACTAATCAACTAAAATAATCAATTGAAACTACGAGATAACTGCACTGATAAATAAAAAACACGGGATAACTGTAGTGATATATAAAAAAACACGGGATTAATATTTACCATTGATATTTATAATTTTTTTTGACAATTTATAATTAATATTTACCATTGATAATTATAATTTTGGAAAACTACAATAAAACTACTATCTAAAAAAACACGTGATAACTGCAATAATCTACTATAATCTACTATAATCTACTAATCAACTCAAATAATCTAATATAAAAATACGGCATAACTGCAATAATCTACTAATCAACTCAAATAATCAATTGAAACTATGAGATAACTGCAATGATATATAAAAACACACGGGATAACTACACAAATATATAAAAAGACAAAGGATTAATATTTGTCATTGATAATTAAATTTTTGGAAGACTACTATAAACCTACTATCTAAAAAACAATAATATTTAATGACTATTTAAACTACTGATTAATATTTAAAATAAATATTTCTTATTGATAATCTACTATCTCTCTTTTACTATTTACTATAATCTATTAATCAACTAAAATAATTAATTGAAACTACGAGATAACTGCACTGATATATAAAAAAACACGATATTAATATTTGTCATTGATAATTAAATTTTTTGAAACCTACTACTACAAACCTACTATCTAAAAAATAAGCAGGCTTAATGACTATTTAAATTACTAATTAATATTTAAAACAATTATTTCTTATTGATAATCTACCATCTAACAAATTTACTATCTACTATAATCTACTATCAACTAAAATAATCAATTGAAACTACTAGATAATTGCACAGATATATAAAAAACACGGAGATAACTGCAGTGATATATAAAAAAACACGGGATTAATATTTGCCATTGATAATTATAGTTTTTGAAAACTACTATCTAAAAAAACAAGAAGACTTAATGACTATTTAAACTGATTAATATTTAAAACACACGCGACAAATATTTGTCACTAATACCTAAAAAATGACAAATAATTGTTACTGATATATAAAAAAACACGGGATAAATATTTGTTATTGATAATCTACTATCTATCTTTCCCTATCTACAATAATCTACTAATCAACTCAAATAATCAATTGAAACTATGAGATAACTGCACTGATACATAAAAAAACACTGGACAACTGCACTGATATATAAAAAAATACAGGGATAATTGCAATGATATATATAAAAACACGGGATAGTTGCACAGATATATAAAAAAACATGGGATAACAACAGTGATATAAAAACACACGAGATAAATGCACATATTGTTTTTAAATGATACTTTTACATTTTTAGTTTTAATATTTATCAATTTTTTATTTGAAACTCATTTTTTATCTACTTTAAATTTTTCTTTATTTTCACGGGGTAATGTTCAGACTATTTAAATACTGTCTAAATTCATTCCTAAAAAGAACACGACAGCACATGTCCGTATGCAAGTCATCATCTATATTTTACAATTGATTTTAGATTAATGAGATTTCAAACTAACGTTTCTATTTGAGGTAATCGTATGACGTAACGCGATCGGCCCGTGCGGATGCACGAGTATAGTACTAGTATATATAAAAAGATAAAGATATTATTTTAAAGATATTATTTTTATAATATATGAGTCTTTTTCTCTCGGATAAAAACTTAGGAGCAGTACTCTAGGTACTGTTGAAAGTGTTCGCCAATTAGAATATAACACGTGGACATGTCATTAACGTTGGCAAACGCCGTTTGAGAAATGTTCTGACTTCTGAGTGTGCGGTTCGCCATGATTTCCATGATTGTGCCGATGGAGAAATCCTTCATCACTGCAAATAATTAACAGTAAAATATATGAGTAAATGACTCGCCTGAGACTGAAAAAGTTTGTAATCACACCGTGCACTTGCCATGGAACGACACTCAGCATCATGTCCTTTCCCAATGATGCATTGCCTTCATTTATTCCTATCTTGCAACAATTATTCTTAGACGGTGCATTGATTTTTATGCTTTCCTCTTTATTGTTTGTGTCCTATTTTGTCTGTTGCCACTTGCCAATGTATTGTTGTTTGCAATTGGACTTACTTTGTGCGTTTGCTTCATTTTATATTTTATTGTTAATTATTTGCAGGATATAGGCTTTAGGTTCAGGGATGAAGGACTTCTCCATTGGCATAATCCTTGAAAACATGGCGTTCTCCCGAACATTTCTCAAACTGCGGTTGCAAACGTTATTGATACGTCCACATGTCCAAGCTGAGCTAATTTCCTTTTTAGTCAAGATTTTGGTGATGTAATTATAGATCTATGTTAAATATTGTAATTAGTGCTTGAAGCTTCATTAACTCATGCGATTAGACATCCTTGTTGAGGTCACTTTAACACCCTCTATTTTGTATCTTTGAAACGATGTTAGATGTGCATGATTATGTCGTTGAATGTTTGCTTAGTCTAGAGACCCTTGGGCCTCATTGGAAAAAATATGGGACACATATGGTCATTTTTAGGATGTGCAAAAGGCAATTTTTGACTTCCAAAAGGTGCCAGATGCCCTGGACAGGGACGCCTCCCAAACTTAGCCATACCAGGGTGGCGTCTCTAGGCCTGACGAGTTTTAGTGTTATTTTTGTTATGGTGCGTTTTAATGAGTTAAGCTTGGTGTTTTGTGACCCATTAAAATCCAATGTGAGTTTAAACTGTCAAATACTCTAAGATACTCGATTTAGTAGTTCTAAACCTCATTTGTTTAACATAGAACTCTCCTCATATCTCTCATGTTATCTTTTCAAATAACCATTGCCTCCACTGATATTTGCTCAAAACTTAGACTAAATATGGAGTATGACTTTTTCAACCTTCTCAACCTTAGAATATGTGTAGGGGGGTTACTCTTAGTCCCCCTAGTTTCCTCTTGGATATTCAAGTTTTTCCTTATAAGGTAGGGGATATTTTCGTCATGGCCATTTGAGAGAATATGTGAAAGGGGTTACTCTTAGATCCCATAGTGAGATTTCTAAGTTGTAGGAGACTAAGGATGAATGTGCTGCAGTTAGTAGATAGATAACTTTAGATCCTTAAGAGATGAAATTATATCCACAAGGTGTCGGCCTAGGTGTAAGAGTTTGGCCTTATAACCTCAAAAGGTGGAGGTCAAATCCCCTCAGGAGAGTTGTAAAATAGTCATTAATGTCATTTAATTATTATTATGGTCGTCATTTCTCAATTTTAAAAAAATATGTGTACTTTATGTATGTACCAAGTTTGTATTATACCAATACAACTTAACTACACTATAAACTCACCTCCTTTGCTTTGCTTGTATTTCTCTTGTTCTTTTAAGTTTTGTTTGTGGATGCTACTAACTCTAAGACAAGTTGCTAATGTGAAGACTTGTGATTTTGAAAGTGGTCTTGAAATAGGCCTTTATTTCTATTACTTTTAATTTTGTTTTAAAGACTTGCAGAGTTGGAGTTCTATACTATTTTTTTTTTTGGTAATAGGAGTTCTATACTATTTTTAAATATGGGATATGTAAAGCTCGGAGACTAAATGATACAGGTTTTTGGCTTGTTTTAGCTTTTTCATTTGTTTCAACGTGGTTATGTAAGCTTTTATGAAATATTGATTTTTGATTTGATTTCAAAAGTAAAGACTTTGAGTTTCAAAATGTCGTGCCTTTACTTCTCGTGAAAATTTTTTAGAAACTCGTATATTTTATTCTGCAAGGATAGACCTATTTGAAAACACTTATTGGGAGTATTTTCTTATACTCTCTCTGTATCACAATACATGTCATTTTAAGGTTATTTACACATACCAAGAAGATTAATTAATTTTGTTACTTTTGATGGAAGTTTGTATTCATTCTCTAGAATACCATTAACTATTTATTACTTCATTCTACATATTTCTCTCTCTGTAATAAATAATTAGGGTATTATCGACAAAACAATAGTTAGTTTTACATTGAAATTGGTAAACGACAAGTAAAATGAAACAAAATTACTCTTAAAAAATGACATGTATGGTGAAACGGGTGTAGTAATAATTACAAAAAGGGGTTAAGGGTGGCAATCACCATTTAAGAATGTGTTGTTTTTAACTACAAGAACTTCCACTTTTTATGACTGCAAGGGCAAGCAAGATCCTTATGGTGGTTAATTTTGCCACATGAAAGAAAGTATCCAAGAAATCCATATCAACTTGTTGAGTGAAACCTTGTCTATGTCTCCGTATTGCCATCAATTTTGCCTTCTAAACCCTACAGCAGTCAAGGACATTCTTGCTCGAGGGTAAAGAAAAACATTTCAAGTCTGGTTAGCTTCAAGGGAACCAATTCTTCGGCCATAGCTTGTCTCGATTCATAAGTGTCAGACACTTGCATGACAAACAAACTGTCTATAGGAAGGGGAAAATGTTTCATATGATAGATGTTCCTGTAAAAGTAATAGATGGTCATTGAGATTGGCCAGTGTTTTATGAGGCCTAAGAGATTTTCTAAAAGGAATAGATGGTGCAACTAACTCAGGTACTATTTCTGATTGAATATGCACAACAAATGGTGCAATTGCAGGGGTGGAGTTAAAGGTTTTTTTTTGGTCAAGGAGTTAAAGGTTTAGGTGGGTCAAGATCTGAAACAGGATGAGCAATGACTAACTTGTCAAACAAAAGTGTATTTGTAACTAAATTATTGTTGACAACTAATTCACGCAACGAATATTGGTCAACTAAATACAATTCAAATATTACAAGATTACAACCATAGTTAAAGTGCATCAAATTATTAATCTTAATTCCATATCAGGTTCAACTAAATTTGTCGAGTGACATGTAAAATACTTTAATTTTCTATGCCCAAACTAATTAAATGCGGTCAAAGTCAATTATACAAACAACAGAACGGTACCCGTGAGTATGCACGGTATACAGCTAGTTTTAGCCAGAAAGCTTCACCCTGATATTGTCTTCTATCAGAGTGTGATGCATCTGAACTCTACAAACTTAGCCATATCAAAAAAAAAGTCTAGTAAAATAAGATTTCACCCATTCCATGTACAACTATTTGTTGGCCAAATTCGTCTCTATTTAGACTGTAAATAATCGGTTATTCTCAAACTTTTACCTCTATGTAAGAGTTTCGTATGTGAGATTCTGTATAAAACATTCCTGTATAGTTACAACATGCTTGAAATTGACAAGAAAGGAGACAAAATCACACAGCGGATATAGTTTTATAATCACTGAAATTAATAACTATTAAGTGTCAAAATAAACATTTAAGAAACTAGGATGAGCTTGTAAGGTACTGTTATAAATCGATAATAACTGAGCTAAATATCTTACAAATATATGGGCAGCAATTGATGAACATGCCACTATATTGGATTTACAGAACAAAATTGGGTAAGAACCTAAAAAGGAAAAAGGAAAATACCTAAGTTCCAGAGCCAAACCCTTGCGCAAAGGTTTGCTTCAGAAAAACACTGAATATAGAGCAACTTGCAGAAGGTATGGCCCCGTCATTCCAATACTTGAGGTTGAACCAATTAACTTCAACCGTTGAAGACAGTAATTGCAATGTTGGAACAATAATTAAATCTTCCCACATTTTTTTAACAGTAGACAGCTAGAAAAAAAATTGACAAATTTCACCCATTTACAATGGTGATTCATGATTGTTTGATAAGGCCGGTCGATCTGAACTTCTCATCCATGGAATAGTTAATCACAGATTATTACTCCCTGCAACAAGCTGCTGCATATCTTCTTCCCTTTATTCTTTTCTGAATTTTCTATTACCTGAACATCTTTATTCTTTCCCACCTTTTCTTCCCCAAGTTTGCCGGTATCACCAATCGCTTCCTCACAGTTAGCTTCTCTCATATTATCACTTGTTACTCTTAAAACATTATCATCGCTCTCCACCACCATGTCTTCTTCCTCCGCAACTTTTATCACCTCAAGAAGTTCAAATGGAGTAGCAGCTGGGTGCAGCACCCTGCAGCCTTTTGGAGCATTTGAAGCTTCTCCACCAGTAAGTAAGTGCGAAGGCACCTGATGAGAGAACCGAAACATCTCCTCCTTTGGAATGATCTTGATCTCTCTTATATCAAAGTGGTGGTGAAATACTGTCTTGAACCCAGCCACCTTGACCAGAGGAATAACAGTTACACCACGTTCTTCAATAAAATCCTCAAGTACTTCAACCATATCAAACTTGTTTATAACCTCATCTGCTGTTAGCTCATTCCAGTCAGGAGACCAATTCCTATAGACGGCCCAAACATCCCCTTTTCTGGGATATATAGAAATGGCGCCATCATTGCCTTTTCTTGACCTAACCTTGTGAGAAAAATAATTGATCGAGTTAAAGATTTCATGTCTGCCTGTTCTGAAATCCCCAGTAGTTTTTGAAAAGCCAAAAGAAACCCAATTTATGGATCCGGGTTCACTGTTGGTATTTGGGTAGAGCCAACTGATCTTTATCTTGAATGGAATCACAGAGATAACGCGGTGAATCATTGCATAATATCGAGGCATTCCATCATCATCATAAGCAGCCCATACTTGATTTTCACTAAAAGAACTTTCAGTTCGATCCTTGTAAAATTCATGGAAATCAGGATCTGGAACATCTGCGGGAACGGTGTCCAAAAAGTTTGCGCAAATTTTATCAATGGTATTACCTGCAAGGGGCTTGTTGGTTGGCGATCTACTCTTTTTATCTTCTGACTCCCCGTTGTTATTTTGAGCACACATGATATTTCCCCGAGTATTTGATTGAAATTCCCTGAGTTTCTTTCTAATTTCTTTTCTAGCTTTCTCCACAAGAAGATTCTGAAGTTCAACTGGCGAGATTCTTCTGACCTTAGTATATTCAAAATTACCCTGTTCAGATGCTCCAACTGGTTCCTTGCCATGGTTACTCACACTTGCACCCTCCATGCCCCCTCTTTTCCTCTTAGAAACATACTGCTTCCTTCTTAAGGCCTCTTCCTTTTTGGTAGCTGCTTGTGCCTCCTCACGATCTCGCTTCACCTTATCATATGCCTGCTGAACCACAGTTGCAGCTTGAGCCACATTAGAAACACCAGAAGTTTTTGAGAATGGAGCCCATTCGAAACTGGTTTTGTTAGTTTTGCTGCAAGACCCTGCTCCAACATTTGGGGCTGCCATGTTTTTCTTTCCAGCATTAGATTTGCTTTTATTAGGTGCTTGTTGATCAGACTTTCGTTGATTCTGTGAAAAATCCCACGACGTTGCAGGTCTAATACCACTTGCAGGAGGTGGATCAGTTTCTACAGCCAAAAATGCTTCATGGCAGTTGGGACACAAGAGTTTAAGGTTAAGATAAACTCTGAGATACTCATACTGCATTTTGCATTGATGGCAAGTAGTCCAAAATGTGGGTTTTGATTTCTTGGTAGAAGATGAAGGGTTTTCTTTAGCAGTATTTTTCTGAGTCCTTGCACTTGATGTGGTTTTCTTTTTAACATTGTAAGCCCCATTAGCCCCTGTTTTTGCTGATGAACCACCAAATATGGTTGAACCTTTCTGTGCTTTTGCGTTTCTCTTCTCATCATAAGCTGCCTTCTTAGCCTTATCTGACAGTAAACTCCACGCCTCTGAAATAAATTTAAAGGCCCCATCTGCTCCAATAGACTTGTTCTTGTCGGGGTGAAGCATTAGAGCTAGCTTCCTGTATTGTTTCCTAACTGTATCATCGTCGGCAAGGGGGGCCGCACCAAGTATACCATACCAATCTGCTTCACCATTTATTTTGTTTTCAGCAGCAATATATACATCAAGGGTTGCTATCATTTGAGGAATACCCTCAAGGGCAGGAAATAAATTTTGGGCTTTCAAAGCAAACTTCTTTGCACCCAAAGTGTCCTTGGCAATAAACTTCCTCACAGCAATTTCTTTAGCTCTGGTGGCCTCATCCTTATTGCACTCCATTTCTCTCACCTGTCTTTTTGACGTTCTCGCCTAGTTTCTCAGCACTTCGTTGTAATATAATATCAACAGTTCTCCATCTAAAAGTACATTGGTGCATTAACCATTTGTACATAGTCTGAGTTCCCATACTGCTTCAAAACGCAATTCATCCATGGCAATGAAACCCTAAAAAGTAAAAGTAAATTTCCGTTAAGAAGTTAATGACTTGCATAGAAAATTGAATTCAATCAAATTCAAATATTCAAATATAGAAAATACAAATGCAACATTATTTGAGGGTACTTTAGCACGCTCCGGCGTACAAAATCATCGACGACTGGTTGCTGATCAAAATTTACAAAATATCGAGAGCAGTACAGTTTAAAGGTAGGACCTATGACCTACACAAGTTTTAGAAAATGACCAAAGTGGAACTTGAACATCACATACTGCACAAGATAATTATTATTTTGGATTTGGGCAAATACGCACCGAAAAGTGCCTGCCAGCACAAGACCATTATTATTTTTTCAAATATCATTAAGAAGTGTGTTAGTTGCAAAGAACCAAATTTTAGACGAATCGGAATGGAACGGTTGAAAACTAATTGATTTTTTTTATATTTAAATGTTCAGTACAGTAATGGAATGGCATTCAATTCCATGATATCGATGACTCCAAACCCTAACCAGACCAAGCAGTTCAACCAGTTAGACCGTGAAGTGGCTGTGTGTCCGGTTTGATCACTCCTCAACCGTAAATTTAAACAATCAAATAATAAACTATAGCATTGGCGTCAGTGGATCCATTATTCAAAACATTGCACTATATTCTTACATAAGGAAAAACAATAACAATTGCAATATTTTTGGTACTAAGGCATTCGGTACAGTAATGGAATGGCATTTCATTCCCTTCAATTCCATAATATCAATGTCTTCAAACCCTAACCAAACCACCCGGTTCGACAAGTTAGACCGTGAACTGGCTTTATCTCCGGTCTAATCGCTCCGAACCACAAATTTAGACAATCAAACCCAGTGTTGTCAAACATCGGCCGTGGCGGATTGCGGTGGCGGATTTCTTGACAACCGCCATGGCCAATTTGTGAATGATGGCGGCTTTATGGCGACCTAAAGTGGCGTATTTTTGGCTCGCTGCCATAAACCACCATCCGCCATTGACAACATTGATCAAACCATAAACTATAGATCTCATCCCTAACGGTTTCCATTTCAAAACATTGCATTATATTCTTACACTTGGCACACAGAAATCAAATCATAAAACATAAAAGGAATAACACTAGCAATTGTAACTGAATAAGAAAAAATATAAACTATAAAGACCCGTTTACTTTGTGAAAAACATTTTCTATTTTATTTTTATTAAGTTTGTATTAATTTTAACTTGCCGACAAGACGATAAAAGATTTTTGAAGTGAATGACTGTCTACATTTCCCAAAACAATGAAAATGCCCAAAAAATTGTTTTCATTATTTCCATAAAAATGATTCCCCCCTAACTAGTATTTAATTTTCTCTCCTTCATAACGGTTCACTTCAAGAGTCTCTCAGCTTCTTATTAGTAAATTAAAATGAACACATATATTTTTTAAAGTGAAAGCAAAATATGTTTTTACAAAGTAGCCTAAGGTTCCTCAGAACAATATTACAAAATTGAACTTATTCCACTACAAATTAATCCATCAAACAAGAAACACAAAAACTAATAACTGAAAACATAAAATCAAATTCAATCATTTGAAGTAAGCAATAATAAGCAGAATCCAAAAATTACCTAGTGCGAATCTTCCACCGCAGAACCACAAAGCTTTCAGTAATCACAGCAAGTTCCTGAACACTCTGAAAAAGACGAACGAAAACCCTAAATATTTATATCAGCAGAAAAAATAAAAAATAAATGTGTAACCCTATAACGGTTAAAGAACTCGGATTGAAAAATGAGAATATGAATGAATTGAATAGAAAGAAGGAATAACGAGTGGTGACTTACGATTACAAAATGAAGATCGTTGAAGAGAAATGAAGAAACGACGTCGTTAGAGTGTTTAGGAATTTGTAATTTCTCTTCTTCTTTTCTTCTTTTCTTCTCCTTTCCTTCTCTCGTGTTCAAGCTCACACTAAAAGCACATCTCATCACAAGCTTTTTTTCTTAGAGGAAAAAAAATCTGCTTCCAGTTCTTTTTGGTGAGAATATACCAAGGGTTAGAATATGTTATAAGCTGCTAATGTAATAACGTAATTTTCCTTCGGAAAAAATGCTGTACTTATGTTTTCTACACTTAGAGATTAATTAACTACTTCATTTTGTATGAGTCAAATTGACCCTCAATATAAAATGTTAAGTGTGGCTGAGATGGTATCAACCAGTATGAAAATCTCAACGATCAATTTGACGGGTACACTAATTAGGGGCTTAGTTATGTAGGTGCAAATAACAGTTTTGCACATAGGCCCAAAGATTAAAACGCGGAAATGACCCACACGGAATAGCCAAAAACAAGAAAATGGGTTGGGTTTATTTTATAACCCAAGAACGGAGCCCAGTTCAGCAGTTCCTTCGTGACCCGGAACTAAATGCACTAAAACATAAACACACACCCTAATTCACTTTAGGGTTAATATTCGCTTCTTCTTTCCCTTTCTCTTTCGTTTTTTTTCTTCGTTCTCTCTACTCATTGGTTTAATTTATTGTAGAGATTGCACGTGAGGAAGCACAAGGAAGAAGACAGAGACTGAAGAATACAAGGCGTGGAGATTAGTGAATGAAGGTTGTTGTATTTTTCATTTCTATTGCAATGTATTTATACAACTTCGAACTCGTAACGGAGTTAGTTAGGGGTTAAGGAACCCTAACAAATTCTAAGTAATAACAACTATTTTTCATTCTAACTACCTTTAATTCTGTTTTGAATTACATTTTTGCCATCCCCTCTTAATTCAAAACCCTAAAATGAAACTACTCTGATTTCTCTTTTCATCTTCGTAAAAAGCTCTCCTTTGACTACTTTGGTGAAGATGTCTACTAATTGCTCCTTCGTGGAGAAATAATCCACAACAAGCTTGCCTTTGTTGACTTGATTTCTTAGGTAATGATACATTGTCTCTATATGCTTTGTCTTTCCATGTGAGATAGGGTTTTTAGCTAGGCTCAGTGTTGATTTATTGTCTATCAGCACTTTAGAAGGTTGACTTAGCTCAACCAGTAGCTCTTTAAGTAAGGTTTCAAGCCAAACTTCTTGACAAGCAGCTCCACACCCTGCCAAGTACTTAGCTTCACAAGAGGAGAGGGCTACTATCTGTTGCTTTTTGGAACTCCAGGATACAACTGCTCCTTGAAACTTAACAAGAAACCCAGAAGTGCTTCTTCTGTCCACCCTATCCCCACACCAATCTAAGTCAGAGTACCAAATTAATTCATTATTTCCCTGGTTAGCACCTTTAGGAAATAGTACTCCATAATTGAGAGTACCTTTGATGTACCTCAATATTCTCTTAGTAGCCAACAAGTGAGATTTCAGTGATTTATTCATAAACCTGCTCACTAAACCAGTAGCAAATAAGATATCAGGCCTGCTATGGCCTCAATGAACCAATCAACTGTCTATACAAGGTAGGATCAACCTCTTTGTCTCCATCATGTCCTTCCTTAGCAAGTGCCCCTTCTGCTGGTGTCACAGTAGAATTACAATGTGTCATGTCAAACTTTGACAAAATTTTCTTAGCATACTTCATTTCATGAAATATCATACCATCAAAATTGTTTACAAATTCCAATCCCAAGAAATAAGATACTTTCCCAAGTCTGTCATTTCAAACTCTTCTTTCATACATGCCTTGAACTTGTCAATCCTCCTCGCCTTTGATCATAAACCCGGGAGTTTGAGTTACAAACACCAATTCCTCCAAAGGTCTATTTAGGAGTACTTTATGGTCCGGAAAAATTTTTAGATTTTCAAATACGCAAAGTTCGTTCCTCAATAACCGGTTAGGTGAAAATAAAATTAATTTCCTTACAAAATACGTAAAGTGAGATGCTAAGTAGTGTGTTTTGGTGTACTTTAGGGTTCAGAAAACAAATTACTATTCAAATGTGCAAAGTTCGTTTCCCAATAACTTGTTTGGTAAAAAAATAATAATTATGTGA
Organism: Astragalus membranaceus; assembly: GCA_039519185.1. Lineage (NCBI taxonomy): Eukaryota > Viridiplantae > Streptophyta > Magnoliopsida > Fabales > Fabaceae > Astragalus > Astragalus membranaceus. The sequence goes on along the minus strand of CM076853.1, from coordinate 30,886,708 downwards.
CAATATACGTAAAGTGTGATGTTAAGTAGTGTGTTTTGGGGAACTTTTGCATTCGGAAAAAAGTGTAACTGTTCAAATACTCAAAATTCATTTATCACTAACCGGTTTGGTGAAAAATAATAATTTCATGATACTAACTCGTACAACTCACCCCAGCTTTTACTAATTTCACCACTTTAAAAAATCATTTTCTTTTAATACTTCTTCTCTTTGTACTTTTAGAATCATATTTTTCTGAACCTTGAAAAGAATAATTTATTTTTATATTTCTTCTCCTTATGTTTTTTAGAACCATATTCTTCTAAACCTAAATTTATTGAATCAAGTAAGTTCGGTCACTACCAAATCACAATATTTCATCCAAACTTAGTTTCAAGTGTTGTGGGAAAATATATTGTTTCATTGTAACAAACTTAAAGCCTAGTGAGCTTTAGCTTGCTGGAGAGTGAAAGAAGCCCAGAAGAAATTGGTTGGTTTTCGGGCTCCAGGTACAGTGTAGAGCCACGAGTTTTAGAATTCAGTCGGTTATGATTTAGTTATAATTTACTATTTTTCCTATCAATTAGATTTAATTAGCCTTTAATGTAAATGATTCTTATATAGGAATAACTCATCATTTCGTTTTTGGTTGCATCCATCATTACTGAGAGTTGTTTTTTTGTCTTGCAATATATAATATGTCATAGATATCTACTTCCGCGGGAATTTGAACCACATTTACAATAGAACCCCCCCCCCCGGTCATATTCTTTGGTGGTTTTCATCCAACCTTGCATGCTACCCATGCGTTTGACTTTCTATTTGTATTGTCTTCTTTATTTTGGTCATTTCGCACCAATAGGTATTAGAAGTATACTTGGTGTTTATATTTTTGTCTTTCCTTTTTTTTCGAGTACCGCATTGTGACATTTACTCGTGCGGGAATTTCAGCAATATTTACAAAAGAATCCATATCATCTTTTTTCAACTTTGTATAGCTACTTCTATTTTATAGGTGATTTTCATTCAATAACCGGTTTGGTGAAAAAATTAATTTCATGACAAAATACGTAAAATGTGATGCTGAGCAGTGTGTTTTGGGGTATTTTGGAGTTCGGAAAAAAAAATTAACTATTCAACTACGCAAAGTTTTTTCCTCAATAACCGGTTTGGCGAAAATATAATAATTTCATGATAAAATACATAAAGTGCAATTCTAAGCAGTGTATTTTGGGGGTATTTTAGCCATTTTTTTCTTTTCCATATTTTAAGGAGTACTTTACGGTCCAAAAAAAAATTAGATGTTCAAATACGCGAAGTTTATCCCTCAATAAATGGTAAGGTGAAAAAAAAATCATGACAAAATACGTAAAGTGAGATGTTAAGAAGTGTGCTTGGTGTACTTTATGGTTCAAAAAAAAATTATCTGTTCATATACGCAAAGTTTATTCCTCAATAACCGATTTGGTGAAAAATATTAATAATTTTGTGACAAAATACGTAAAGTGCGATGTTAAGCATTGTGTTTTGGAGTACTTTACTGTTCTAAATATATTTAACTATTCAAATACACAAAATCATTCCTCAATAACTGGTTTGCTAAAAAAAAAATTGTGACACTAACCCATGAAACTCACCCTTTTACTAATTGCAACACTTTAAAAAGTCAATTTCTTTTTATACTTCTTCTCTTTATATTTTTTAGAACCATATTTTTTTGAACCTTTAAAAAATGATTTACTTTTATACTTATTCGCTTTATAATTTTTAGTACCATATGCTTCTGAACCTGAAATATCTATTGAATCCATAATTTGTTACTACCAAATCACAATTTTTTTTTTTTTACGATATACGGTTTATAGGAATAACTCATCTCTCTGTATTTGGTTGCATATCATTATTGAGAGTTACATATTTGTCTTGCAATATATAATATGCTATAAATATCTACTCCTGGGAACTTTAGCCACATTTACAATAGAACCCCCCATCATATTCTATCAACTTTGTTTAGGTGCTTCTTTTTTTTGTGGTTTTCATCCAACCCTGCATTATACCCACATGTGTCACTTTCTATTTGTGTTGTCTTCTTTATTTTGGTCATTTCGCACCAACAGGTATTATAAGCATACTTAAATTGGGGTGTATATTTTTATCTTTCTTTTATATTCGAGTACCGCCTCGCTGCATTTACTCTTGCGGAAACTTCAGCCACATTTACTATAGAACCCCCATCATCTTCTTTCAATTTTGTATACCTGCTTCTATTTTATTGGTGGTTTTCATTCAACTCGGCATGATACCCGCGCATTTCACTTTTTAATTGTTTCGTCTTCTTTTATATTTACATTTGATGAATATAGATTATGTTATTAAATTCTTTAGACTTTTTCTTCTTATTAGCTATGCATGTTTAATTTCAATGTCTTTGTTATTGTTACTTTATAATTTTATAATCTTCTTATTTAATTTATAATTATAATTTAATTTTTATTCACAGTTATCAAATTATATATTTTACAAACCAACACTATTGCCCCCAGTGCCATAAGCTACACTAGGACACGGGGTCGACCCGATGCTCCCGAGTTCAATTCCTACAGTGGACAAACTCGGTGTTGGCCAGTGCAAAATTTGCTCCTACGAACGAGCAGATATTAGTATTTCGTTGAAAGCATTGGGATAATCTATGAGAAGTTAGAAATGGTCCAAACTGCAAAAAAGACTATATTTTACACAAACTAGATTTACCTAACCCCGTGCATCGCAGAACAATTAGGGCAAGTATGTTAAAAATTTACATTTTACAAAAGCAATGACGAATTTATAGTAACATATTCAATTTAAGATAAAGAGTAAAGACCCAAATTGGTCCTTGACAATTTCCTCGCGGGACAAATTGGTCCCTGACAATTTTTTCGGGACACATTAATTAGTCCCTGACAATTTCAAAACAAGACACGTTAGTCCCTCCGTCCCTTCAACTATTAACAGGTCATCTGTCTCCTACATGGCACGTTAAGTGCCACAGTGTCACGTTAAACGCCACCTCAGACATTAATTTGGACCAAATAAGTCCCTGGCCTTACAAATTCAAAAAATTTCAAAAAAGGGACAAATCTGTCCCTGGGCATTTTGGGACAAATGGGTTTTTGGGTTTCTTCAACCTTAAATCTCTGGTTTCTTAAACTAGAAACCATTCCCACCATAATCTTGTTTCATATGATTTTTAGTTGTTCAAACTATTGGATGTTTCTTTTGGAATAAATGGAGAATATGGATTATCATTTGCCATGGGTTATCTTTGCAGAAATGAAGTATTCCCACATTGCATTTAATTTTGAAGGAAATGTTCAAATATAACAGCCTCAACCTCCCAACAACTTCAATCTTTATAGACTATGTTTAAATGTAACAAAAGATGGAAGGAAATGCTGATTACACACCAATTTTAAATAGAAACAGATTACGGATTCACACACAAATACACACTAATTAACTTTACATAGAAACAACATAATTTTCATTACAATAACATAAGCAAATCATGTCATAACCAGAGATTTAAGGTTTAAGAAAACAGAGATTTAAAGTTGAAGCAACCCAGGGACCAATTTGTCCCAAAACGCTCAGGGACAGATTTGTCCCTTTTTTGAAATTTTTTGAATTTGTAATGTCAGGGACCTATTTGGCCCAAATTAATGTCTGAGGTTACATTTCACGTGAAACTGTGGCACTTAACGTGCCACGTAGAAGACGTTAGTTGACCTATTAATGGTTGAAGAGACGGAGAGACTAATGTGTCCCGAAAAATTTGTCAGGGACCAATTTGTCCTGCGAGAAAATTGTCAAGGACCAATTTAGGTCTTTACTCTAAGATAAATGTTATTAAAGAATGACCCAAGCATATAAAATGCTATGACAAACTTCCACTAACCTAAAACACCAAAAGACTTAAGCAAAACAATATGAGATACAATACTCATACATATAGGTATTTGGTTAGTGGTTCTGCTAATGATTTTTTTTATAAAAGGACAGAGAATATCCGCGTCGGTCCAACAAGAGTAATTACATATAGGCATAGTCCATTATAAAAAGTAGTTACTTTTAGTCAAAATCAATAATTGTTGTACGGTGCTTGACAATCAATTAATCCAAGTTTTAGTAAATGGGTCACTGAGAATTCATAAAGAATTGGGAAATCCAAAGTTCTCTCATTGGAGCAATATAAAAACTTAATTTAATTGAATTTTTTTTATAAGCAATGTTAGTGGGGGTGAGGAATGTTAGTTTCCCGGGTTTGAACCCGGGACCTTCTTCTTGCACTCTTTTGGTGCACTTCTTCGATATCCCATAGCTCGCCAACTGAGCTACCTACTTGAGATTTAATTGAATTGAATTAATATGGCCATAAGAATGTCAACGACGATAGTTTTCGTCGGGAAGCTGCGGTGTCATGCGATTGAGGGTCGGGTTGACGCGGTGAAGCCATGGCGGCGGGTTGACTGTGGTGGCGTGGTTTCGGTGGCTTTAGGTGGTTATGGTGGAGGGTGATTTTAGGTTGTGGAGAGAAAGAGAGGGCGAATGTGGTGGTGAGAGAGAGGCGATGAGGGAAAGAAACAGGGTCGTGGTGAGGGAGAGGAGACGACGCCGGGGGAGGCCTTGGTGGGCTCCGGCAACGTTGTGGAGAAACGGAATCGAGGGGAGAGAAGGAGAGGGACAACATTAAAAGAAGGAGAGTGGAGGGGGCACAGTGAGAGAGAAGAAGGGGTTCTGATGGTGATTTCAGTGGTGGTTCCAGTGGCGGTGTGGCGGCGGTTTGGTGTTGCTGGTGGTGATGGGGTGGTTGTGAGGTTGTTGTGGGCTGTTGTGGGGGTGGTTGTTTGGTATTGCTGGTGGTGATGGGGTGGTTGTGAGGTTGTTTGTGGGCTGTTGTGGGCTTTCGTTTATCCCTCTTCACTATTTTTTTGCCTCCTTTCCTACCCATTACTCTTAGTTTGCCAATTTTTATTCTAACCCCTCTTCCTCCCCTCTCTGTTTTTTCTTTTCGTATCCTCCCTTTTCTGAATTTTTTTTTGACGTTACTGTGTTTATCTGCGCATCCTCTCTCCTTTCACTGTTGTTGCTGAATTGTATTTATAGGCAGGTTTTGTCATGTATGTGAGGAATCAAAGGACATCAATTAGAGAAAGGACCAAGGACAGTCGCTGGGTGGAGGAATCAAAAGGACAAAGAACAGCTATTTGAATGGGCAAAGGACAATAGCTGACAATGGAGGAAGGACAACATCCAAGGAGGAAAACCCTAGCTGGGGCAGCTGCGCCCCTTTTTTTTTTTTTTTGCATTTTGTATTTTTAATTTTGTACTATTTCTTTTTACTGTCTATGTATGTAAAACTTGACTACGTAATAAAGCTTTTGATTATTCAGCTCCAAAAAAGAAATTATTAAGCTTTCAATTACTTTTTTTGTATTTTTTTTCACCAACTATAATAAATAATCTAACAACTATGATATCAACAACAATAAAAATGAGCATCAAAATAAACGTTGTATGACGAGGGTGTTAAAGACACGTGTGCTTGACACAACGAGAATAAAACCTTTTTTTGAATTTTTTGATTAGTCGGATAAAATTAGGGTATGGCAAGTGGAAAATGGGAGAAATGAGGGAACTCCCACACCTTTCGGCTGACGTAGTTTAGAATGGATTGGGCTTTATGAAATGTTTGGGCTTGCATCTTAAGAAATCTGGTTTCTAACTACACCTCCCTATAATACTATGCACAACTAGAGTTGTTTCACTTAATCACATCAAATTGCTCATTTTTCATATTTTGTGAGGTCATAAATATACATAAGAATATACGTACAATTACTTCTTAAAAGAATAAGAGTGTAAAAGTCAAAGTAATTAAAATTACTTTGCGTATTACGGTGAACAATATTTATACTATAGGATGCATTAAAGTGGGAGTAGTGGATAGTGTATGAGTGAAATCGTGAGTTTTTTTAACCAACATGATGTGGCACAAGTGGTAGATAATTAGATCTCTTAACTAGTTATCTTGGGTTCGATTCCTGGCTGGTGCATAAGGAAAAACATTTGCTGGGAGAGATTAAGTCTTTAAATGGATCTCCAATACCTCGAAAGATTAATCTCCATAGTCGCCGTGGAGGATACCTTGGTTTAAAAAAAAAATCGTGAGTTTTTTCTTCTTTTTCAAAGTGAAATCGTGAGTTGGTTTAATGAATTCTTTAAATTAAAACGAGGAATATATTTAATTTATTTATTTAATAATTAAATTAAGTTGTGCTAATTATTATCATAAATCATTTAAATCAATAATTCATTAAAATAATGTAATTAATTGAATTACAATATAAATCAAACTTTTTTTTTTGTGGTGAAAAAATTATCGCAATAAATTTATACTAGAAATACTTAGTATCTCACCTTTAAATATTATATCATTAGAGAACAATTTTAAACTAGTAAGCCCTCGATGAGAATTTGAATGTTGTAATATATGTCAATAAGTGAGAGCGCATAATATACCATTCGAGTATTTTTGAAATTAGTGGGCACTAATGAGAATCTGAATCTCATTTCATATATATATATATATATATATATATATATATATATATATATATATATATATATATATATATATATATATATTGTTCTGTATTTTGCAGTGTTGGGTGGACTGCAGTTGGTAGGTCACATGCTGCCTGACCGGAGGTTAGTGCGAGCCCGGGAGGGGTACCTGCGAAGCCACTCTAACGCTCAAGTCAGTATATATTGAGAATAGATGAGTGATTTAGCTAGGAATGAGAATCTCCCTCTTTATGGCAATGTGTGCCGGTATTTATAGGGAACTGTGCCTGTGGTGAACCGTTGGATCGGTAGAGCAGATCTGAGCCATCCAAGTATGAAAATCATGAATGGACTTGTGTATTGTGGATATGTATCAAAGTGATTGGGCAAATCGATGTCCAATTGCTCAATGGGCCTCTTGGCCCGATCCAAATATATATATATATATATATATATATATATATATATATATATATATATATATATATATATATGTGTGTGTGTGTGTGTGTGTGGAAGTGCATGTGTACACAAAGTATAAATGTGTGTGTGTGGAAGTGCATGTGTACACAAAGTATAAATACTTGAAAACTATTATTCTTATATACTATTGTACACATTATAACATATGACATACTTTACGAGATCTTGAAAATTAAGTCTCATTTTGAATACTGAGATTTATATAAAAAAAAAAATTAATCTCAGATCCTTGAGTTGTTTTTTTACAATAGATCCTTAAGTTGTTGGAAAATGCATTACCAACTTTTCATATTTTGTGGGGTCATAAATATACAAGTACACCTATAATGTTAATACTTTTGTGGAGTATGACATTGTGTTGTTAAAGTACTTGTACATATACTATTCTTAGACCTACGTGGATATTCTATGACATTTATGAAATTTAAAACTCATTGGCAGAACCACTAACCAAAGACTTATGAGTACCATAACTCATCATTTCCATTAAAAGTTTACTCGTATTTTGGATTGGGGAGTTTTGTTATAGCAATTTCCAAATGCCCATATCATTTTTGGGCTGTATAATTTCTTAATTCTATCGTTTTAAGCCACATTCATTATCCTTATGTGAAATGTGTGTATTTAGCATGTACAATTTGTTTTCGGGTTAAATATGTTTTTGGTCCCTACAAATATAGAGAAATTTGTTTTTAGTCCCTCTAAATTTTTTTGGACACTTTTGGTCCCTACATTATTTTCTGTTAGATCTTTTAGTCCCTAGTGTTAATTTTCACTAACGGTGCTTACATGACATGAGTTATGTGACATTTTTTAATTTGTTGGCATGTTAGGTTGGATGTCACGTCATTTAAGGGTGTGTTTAATTTGCTAAAAAATAGGGGAATGAACTGGACAACTCCAGTTGTACCTTGTTTGGTTTGAAAAACTATTCATGGTACTGGACAGCATTGGGGCAAGGGACTGGACAAAACCCCAAATTCATGTGCCTCACAAAACCACTGTACAACTTTATGTCCCACAGTACAACTTTTTGCCCACCCCAAAAATTACAAAAATACTATTTTTATTTCTTACTCAATAATTTTTTCTCTTTTATCTCTCTTCTCTATCTTCTCTCTTCTCTCTCCTCTATTCTCTCTCTCTTTCTCTCCTCTTTCCTTCTCTCTCCCCCGCTATCCCTCTCTTTCCTCTATCCTCTCTCTCCTCCTCTCCCTCATATCTCATTCTCCTCTCTCCTCTCTCTCTCTCTCTACATCTCATCTCTCTTCTATATATCTTTTCATATCATTATCCCCTCTCTCCCTCTTCCTCTATCTCTGTCTGTCTCTCCTCTGTCCTCTATCCCTTCTCCCTCTCCGACCTATCTCCTATCTCATTCTTATCTCTCCTTTCTATTTACCTCCCTCTACCTCCCATCTCTCTTTTGTATATCTTCCCATACTATGACATCTCTTTCCCTTCCCCTGTCCCTCTCACCCTCTCCCTCTCTCTCTCTTATCCTCTCTCATATTATTTTCACTATAATTTTCTAATTACTTATAAATTATATTATATAAAATCATTATAAACCGCAAAAAGAGATTTATAATAAATTTTACATTTTTTTTGTTTGTACTGTCCTGTGTTCAACAACATACTCAACAACATGTTGTCCTGTACTGTCCAGTCGAGTACTTATCTATTTGCAAATCAAACGGACCCTAAATGTGCCAAGTGAGCGTACACCTTGGAAATTAAAAAACAAACCTAAAAACATAAATTAAAACACAACAAAGGGACATTGTGCAGAAGCACTCTCACTCACGCAGATTGTGCAGCGAAGGGAATTGGAAAAGGCACATTGTGTTGTAAATTTTGTGATATTTCAAAGTTTCTGAGTGAATTTTGTGAAACAATAATTTATGAAATATTATTTTGATATATGTAATCTCGGTTTTGTATCAGCCTATTCGAATATGCCCAGTTTTGGTCAAAATGATTTGCAAAGTAAATTTGTAACGGATAATTCATTTCGTAACTGAAAATTAAATCTCGTTTATTTCATAACTGCAAATTAAACCAAATTAATCTCAGCTTTATTACAATTGTTTTGTAACGGGCATTGACTGGTTTTTAATCTGCGGCTAACTCATAAGCCTATATAAAGGTACTCCAGTAGCACTTGAGATAGGACATAGAATTCGATTTCAGTCTTCTAAATATCACTATCCTGGGTTCATCTCCTGTTGCATATCGTATTATTCTTGCTAGTTCGGATACCTCAGTTGCTGCTGCAATCTGAGACGAGACCGGTTGTACCTCGGGGAATTTGCGCTGTAGAGGCGAATAAATTCTTCAGGGCAGTCGCAAGGCGCCTCCGGTTGTCTAACGTTTGCTTTGTTTGCAGGTTTTGGTTCGCAGCATCTCTGTCTCTTTGCATATTCGACTACATCTGTCTCTGCAGATTCGACTACATCTGTCTCAGCAGATTTGATTCGACTACATCTGTCTCAGCAGATCCGATTACATCTGTCTCAGCAGATTTGATTCGACTACATCTGTCTCAGCAGATTCGACTACATCTGTCTCAGCAGATTCGACTACATCTGTGTAACACCCCGATAATTTCTAACTTGTAGAAATTACCGAAATGCACTACTAGCATACATCAGAGTACCTCCTGTTTTAAATACTGAACACATACTAAAACTCGATGCTAAAACCCATCAAGTGCGCTTACATAACTTAACATGAGAAATACATAATATCGTTCCTTACACCTCTCAACTAGTGTTCGGTACCAAAATAGAAAGTCTACGGAAGCGATTTACAACTTATAATACAAGTCGTACCATCGTACATCTAAGATACTGAATGAAAATACAGAGATACATAACATAACAAAATAAACAGCGTCAGCAACTCCTCAAGCGTCTCCATAGCCATGCCTCATCGTCTTCAACTTGACCTGCGACTCTGAAAAACAACAACATGGATTGGGTGAGACAACTTGTCTCAGTGAGTTCTATCGGGACCCCTTACTAACCCTCTCGGTTCAATTATGCTTGATTCATTATTCTTGATTCATAACTCATAGTCTTAATATTTGACTATGTGGCTAACATAAACGTTGTCCTCATAACCCTCATAAACAGTTACAAGAGACAACACATGAACAATGATTTTTAGCGTGTCACCGGTCACTTGGCAAAATAAGCTCCCGGTGAACCCATTCCACTAATCGGCTGGACCCCTCATGGGGCCTAGGTTCATAGGGCTCATGACTTCCCCTCCCCTAGCACACTAAACTGAAAATAGGGTCGTCACCCTAACAGAACTGATGTATATATTTTAATATACCTTGAACAATGAACAGTGAACAATGATCTGTGAACATAACAATGAACTTATACTTAACATAATCTGAATCTTAACCTAATCTTATACTTAGCATGATCTTGTTATTATGTGATCTCACACGGAATTACTAACGTCGTTAACTTATCTTATAAGTATCCATCATTCAATCCAAATCATAATGCATCACCCACACTCAACATTATGATAACATAACTTAATCATAATCACTCATAACCAAACACAATACATCAATGATAAGTATCCACTTAACATAGCATGAACACTCAACATTATATCATGAACTTAACCTTCAGAACAGGGCAATTAAGAATCTAATTCACATATCTGAATAGGTATTTTAATTAGCTTTCCAAAGCACTTGAGAACACTCAAATCGGACCACCGGATCAAAAGTTATCGCGAAAACAAAATCAGTGTGTTTTACTGAAAAACTGCAAAGCGTCGCGACGCGACCTGGTTCCGTCGCGACGCGAAAAGTGACAGAAAGTTTTGCGTTGCAAAAATAAGGGAGGTCGCGACGCGATGGCCACGGGCCCTGACGCGATGGGAAGCAGAAATGGCTGAAAACAGCATTTCGAACACCCATTTTGTACCGTTTCGCTTTCTATTCGACCCCGAGACTTTCTATGACCTCCGAGACTTAAAAACAGTTACAATAACCAGTAATTCCAGTCCAACACAATCAATCAAACATCAATCAAATAACACATAATCATTCCACACAATCAATCAAATAACACATAATCATTCCACACAATCAATCAAACAATCACATAATTACACAATTCAGAATACGATTTTCGTGAAAACGGTTTTCGGCAATGAGTTTCATAAAAAGGAAAACCAATCCAGAACACATAACCATGAACTTGAAAACAATTCCCTAGTGAGTATAGAACTCACCGTTGGCGATGGAAATCGCACGCGACAATGCCGACTCTTCTTGGACCGAAAAACCGTAACCCACGAACTATCCCCGGAATCGCTCCAAATGCTCTAAACTTGACCCAATCGAACCCAACTCAATCCAGAAACTCAGAACAGTGAGGGTGACTTGAATACGGTTCCAATACTGACTGTTGAGGTTCAGAAATGGTGCTGGTTCATCAACTACAACATGCAACAGTTTGGATTTCTGGTTTTGGCTAAGTTGTGCTCTTGGGGTCATCAATGGTGATTTGTGGTGGAGGAGGGAGATGACTTCGAATTTAGTATCAATGGAAAGGGGAAGGTGAGCTGATCACTTTGGTGTAGATAGATTACACATGCATAGAACTTTGAGGAAACTCTCCTCTCATCTTCTTCCCTCTCCCTCTCACGCCTCACTTTCTCTCTACTCTTTTTCTGTTTTTTGCTTCAAATGAAGATGTGTTTAGTGTTTTTGTTCTTGCTTCAGCTGGATGGGGTATATAAAGGGACTAGGTGAAAAGACAACTATGCCCCTCACTTACTAATCTATTCCCTATGACTCCTCTCAACCCTAATTAATTTAACCATGAACAATTATTTCTAAATAACCACACAATCTTCATAATAAGTCAATCAAGCAAAAAAATATATTTTCATATCATTTTATTTCCAACAATTTAAATAAAAAAATAGGGGATGTTACAATCACCCCAACTTTTAAAAAATTTGTCCTCAAAATTGGACTAAATATACCTTTCGCCGAACCATCATCAGCTTTGCCTTTTTGGGCGTCCAACACACAGATTCTTCCGCGTGTGAGAGTGGCCTACTCCTCTCTACTCCTCCTCTTCGCCGGACACTCGTTAGCATAATGCCCTTTTTCCTTGCAGTAATAACACATAGTTGATCCCAGACGACACTCTCCAGTGTGAGGCTTTCCGCATTTCAAACACTTAAAGGACCTTGGAAATCCAGATGCCACTACTTGCTTTCCATTGTTGGAGTTACTCTTCGGCTCATCACTTGGGGTTGACAATTCCAATGCCTTCTTCTTCTTCTTCCGATACACTCTCTTCTCTTCATACATCCTCTTGAGATCTCCCTCTGCAGAATAAGATTGTTGCACCAATGCCACATGACTGGTCATAGCATAGGAACTAAGACCCTAGTTCACATCACCACGGAGACCTTGCTCGAACGTAATCATCTTCTGCTGCGCCTCGACGACCTTCTACATCCATTCGAAGTGTGGATCGACGGGGATGCTTCCCCTACCTCTACCAGTCATGATTCTGCGAAATATGCACAAAGTATTGAGTTGATCAGGCTCAATGTCTAATAGCATATTAAGAGGAATCACACTTAGAAGACGTAAGAGACTCTTGATTTCTAAGCCCGACTAGGTCGAACTGCTCTGATACCAATTGTAACACCTCGATAATTTCTAACTTGTAGAAATTACCGAAATGAACTACTGGCATACATCAGAGTACCTCCTGTTTTAAATACTGAACACATACTAAAACTCGATGCTAAAACCCATCAAGTGCGCTTACATAACTTAACATGAGAAATACATAATATCGTTCCTTACACCTCTCAACTAGTGTTCAGTACCAAAATAGAAAGTCTGCGGAAGCGATTTACAACTTATAATACAAGTCGTACCATCGTACATCTAAGATACTGAATGAAAATACAGAGATACATAACATAACAAAATAAACAGCGTCAGCAACTCCTCAAGCGTCTCCATAGCCATGCCTCATCGTCTTCAACTTGACCTGCGACTCTAAAAACAACAACATGGATTGGGTGAGACAACTTGTCTCAGTGAGTTCTATCGGGACCCCTTACTAACCCTCTCGGTTCAATTATGCTTGATTCATTATTCTTGATTCATAACTCATAGTCTTAATATTTGACTATGTGGCTAACATAAACGTTGTCCTCATAACCCTCATAAGCATTTACAAGAGACAACACATGAACAATGATTTTTAGCGTGTCATCGGTCACTTGAAAAAATAAGCTCCCGGTAAACCCATTCCACTAATCGGCTGGATCCCTCATGGGGCCTAGGTTCATAGGGCTCATGACTTCCCCTCCCCTAGCACACTAAACTGAAAATAGGGTCGTCACCCTAGCTGAACTGATGTATATATTTTAATATACCTTGAACAATGAACAGTGAACAATGATCTGTGAACATAACAATGAACTTATACTTAACATAATCTGAATCTTAACCTAATCTTATACTTAGCATGATCTTGTTATTATGTGATCTCACACGGAATTACTAACGTCGTTAACTTATCTTATAAGTATCCATCATTCAATCCAAATCATAATTTATCACCCACACTCAACATTATGATAACATAACTTAATCATAATCACTCATAACCAAACACAATACATCAATGATACTCCACTTAACATAGCATGAACACTCAACATTATATCATGAACTTAACCTTCATAACAGGGAAATTCAGAATCTAATTCACATATCTGAATAGGTCTTTTAATTAGCTTTCCAACGCACTTGAGAACACTCAAATCGGACCACCGGATCAAAAGTTATTGCGAAAACAAAATCAGTGTGTTTTGCTCAAAAACTGCAAAGCGTCGCGACGCGACCTGGTTCCGTCACGACGCGAAAAAGTGACAGAAAGTTTTGCGTTGCAAAAATAAGGGAGGTCGCGACGCGATGGCCACGGGCCGCGACGCAATGGCCACGGGCCGCGACGCGATGGGAGGCAGAAATGGCTGAAAACAACATTTCGAACACCCGTTTTGTACCGTTTCGCTTTCTATTCGACCCCGATACTTTCTATGACCTCCGAGACTTAAAAACAGTTACAATAACCAGTAATTCCAGTCCAACACAATCAATCAAACATCAATCAAATAACACATAATCATTCCACACAATCAATCAAACAATCACATAATTACACAATTCGAAATACGATTTTCGTGAAAACGGTTTTCGACAATGAGTTTCATAAAAAGGAAGACCAATCCAGAACACATAACCATGAACTTGAAAACAATTCCCTAGTGAGTATAGAACTCACCGTTGGCGATGGAAATCGCACGCGACAACACCGACTCTTCTTGGACCGAAAAACCGTAACCCACGAACTATCCCCGGAATCGCTCCAAATGCTCTAAACTTGACCCAATCGAACCCAACTCAGAATCCAAAAACTCAGAACAGTGAGGGTGACTTGAATAAGGTTCCAATACTGACTTTTGAGGTTCAGAAATGGTGCTGGTTCATCAACTACAACATGCAACAGTTTGGATTTCTGGTTTTGGCTAAGTTGTGCTCTTGGGGTCATCAATGGTGATTTGTGGTGGAGGAGGGAGATGACTTCGAATTTAGTATCAATGGAAAGGGGAAGGTGAGCTGATCACTTTGGTGTAGATAGATTACACATGCATAGAACTTTGAGGAAACTCTCCTCTCATCTTCTTCCCTCTCCCTCTCACGCCTCACTTTCTCTCTACTCTTTTTCTGTTTTTTGCTTCAAATGAAGATGTGTTTGGTGTTTTTGTTCTTGCTTCAGCTGGATGGGGTATATAAAGGGACTAGGTGAAAAGACAACTATGCCCCTCACTTACTAATCTATTCCCTATGACTCCTCTCAACCCTAATTAATTTAACCATGAACAATTATTTCTAAATAACCACACAATCTTCATAATAAGTCAATCAAGCAAAAAAATATATTTTCATATCATTTTATTTCCAACAATTTAAATAAATCACCAAATATTATTTCATGCCAAATAATTTAAATAAAAAAATAGGGGATGTTACAATCTGTCTATTTGCAGATTCGACTACATCTGTCTTTGCATATTTGACAACAATCTGAAGAATTTATCTCATGGCTGACGGAGGCATGCTGCAGAGTATTGTTTGGCGACCTCGCTTGTGGGTTTTCCGAACAGAGAGTCGATACGATGATGGAAAGACATTTTCAAATTTGAAGTCAATCTCCAATAACAGTGAGGAGAATAATTCTACGGTGGGTGAGAAGGCCTTGTCCAAGCCCGAAAACGCAAGATGTAAAATTCTCTATTTGATGGGCTCAGACAAATTGAGTTTGTTTAATGAAGAAATCCTCTACTTGAGCATGGAGGTAAGGTATATCTCCTTACTATATGAGATTATTAAAATTGTTTAAAGAATTAGAATTTTTTTTAATTCTCTATAACTTGAAATTTTTAAAAGTGTGGGGGTGTTTAGTTAAAGTTATGTTGCCTGATCCTAAGAAAACAAAAATTGGTTGCAAAACCTCTGATTGTGTTTTTATAGGATATGCTGAACATAGCACTGTTTATAGATTTCTTGTTGTGAAAAGTGATGTTCTAGATAAAAATACTATTGTGGAAACTAAAAATGCAGAGTTCTTTGAAAATATATTTCCGTTGAAGCATGATAGTATATCTAGACAACCATTAGTAACTACTAATGATGAAACTCATGAGGAACCATATGAAGAATTAATGAGAAGTAAAAGACCAAGAAAAGAAACATCCTTCGGAAATGATTTTTATACTTATCTTGTTGAAAAAGATCCCGAAAATTTTTCTGAAGCAATTTCTTCTTCTGAGTCAAGATTTTGGAAAGAAGCTATTAAAACTGAAACAGATTCAATTTCCAAATGTAAAACGTGGAATTTAGTTGATTTACCTCCTGGAGCAAAACCAATAGGATGTAAGTGGATTTTCAAAAGAAAATATAACCCCGATGGGTCTATTGATAAATACAAAGCTAGATCAATAGCAAAAGGTTTTTCTCAGAAACAAAACATTGATTATTTTGATACTTTTGCTCCAGTAACAAAAATTTCTTCTATTAGAGTTTTAATAGCTTTGGCTTCTATCCATAAACTTGTTATTCATCAAATGGATGTTAAAACCTCTTTTTTGAACGGTGACTTAGAAGAAGAAATTTACATGACTCAACCCGAAGGATGTATAGTTTCAGGTCAAGAGAACAAAGTATGCAAACTCCTTAAGTCCTTATATGGTTTAAAACAAGCACCAAAACAATGACATGAAAAGTTTGACAAAACTTTAATTAATGATGGTTTCTCCGCAACTGATGTTGACAAATGTGTTTACACTAAAACTGTGTGTGGAGAACATGTGATTATATGCTTATATGTAGATGACATGCTCATTTTTGGTACTTGTCTTGATATTGTTACTAGAACAAAATCTTTTCTTTCATCTAGTTTTGATATGAAAGATATGGGTGAGGCTAATGTAATATTAGGAGTTAGAATCATCCAGGAAGGTGATAGTATCATACCATCACAAGATCATTATGTGGAAAAACTTCTTAGGAAGTTTGGTCACTTTAACTCAACCCATTTGAGTACCCCTTATGAAGCTAACTCACACTTGAAGAAAAATAGAGGTGATCCTGTTGACCAACCTCAGTATGCCCAAGTAATTGGGAGCCTACTGCATTTAATGAACTTTTCTCGACCAGACATTGCGTTCGCAGTCGGTCGTTTGAGTAGGTATACCCATAATCCTGGTCAGGATCATTGGAAGGCAATTGCTCACCTTATGAGATATTTGAGAGGTACCACATATTATGGTATTACTTATAGTGGATTTCCCGCAGTATTAGAAGGATATTGCGATGCTAACTGGATATCTGATTCGGATGAGACAAAATCCACTGGTGGTTACATTTTTACACTTGGTGGTGGTGCGGTAACTTGGAGGTCAGCCAAACAATCCATAATAGCTAGATCGACTATGGAGTCGGAATTTGTAGCCCAAGAATTGGCTGATACTGAAGCTGAATGGGTGAAGAACCTTTTAGCTAGAGTTCCTTTGAGAATAAAACCGACACCATTAGTGTCAATACATTGTGATAGTCAATCGGCAATAGCCGTTGCAAAGAATAAGACCTATAATGGCAAAATAGACATGTGCAATTGAGACATAATATTGTCAAACAATTGCAAAAATATGGAGTGATATCGATCGATTATGAGAAGTCAGAAATGGATTCGGCCGATCCTCTGACAAAACCCCTAGGGACGAAACTGATATGTGAGACATCGAGGGGAATGGGACTAAAGCCAATTGAAATTAAGAAGTGATGGTAACCCAACCTTTGTGATTGGAGATCCCATGAATAAGGTTCAATGTGGTAAAAACAAGTCACTTCTTGATATTGCTAGCACAGGAAAAATTAATTCAAGTAATTAATTTTATTATTGTCCCTTCCTATGGTGTTTATTGTGATAGTGCTAGACGGCAGGGTTAAAAGGATAAGCTTAAAGCTTTTAATGATTTTCATAGCCCTTATGGGTGGTGAATGACTTGCAGCATACACTTGATGAAATCACCTATATGAGTGTCAAGTGGGGCCGCTTGCATGAGATCCTGGCGAGATCTCTAGAGCACTCATGAATACCGGGCACGCGCACGGCCTAGTAGCGCAACACCGCGGAAACAGCAAGAATTGTGGGGGTGTAATGTGATGGAAAAACCTCTAACATATAACATGTGTCTTGGGTTCCATAGCTTGCTAAACCAATTCACTATATGTTATGTTTTATCTGTCTAGGACTGGTTCCATAGCTTGCTATACAGCTCCGATGCATTACATCTACGATGTTAACCCAGGAAACTTCTTTTTCTTTATTCACTTCTAAACTTTTGAAATATGTGGGGGATTGTTGTAAATTTTGTGATATTTCAAAGTTTGAGTGAATTTTGTGAAACAATAATTTATGAAATATTATTTTGATATATGTAATCTCGGTTTTGTATCAGCCTATTTGAATATGCCCAGTTTTGGTCAAAATGATTTGCAAAGTAACTTTGTAATGGATAATTCATTTCGTAACTGAAAATTAAATCTCGTTTATTTCGTAACTGCAAATTAAACCAAATTAATCTCAGCTTTATTACAATTGTTTTGTAATGGCCATTGACTGGTTTTTAATCCGCGGCTAACTCATAAGCCTATATAAAGGTGCTCCAGTAGCACTTGAGATAGGACATAGAATTCGATTTCAGTCTTCTAAATATCACTATCCTGGGTTCATCTCCTGTTGCATATCGTGTTATTTTTGCTAGTTCGGATACCTCAGTTGCTGCTGCAATCTGAGACGAGACCGGTTGTACCTCGGGGAATTTGCGTTGTAGAGGCGAATAAATTCTTCAGGGCAGTCGCAAGGCACCTCCGGTTGTCTAACGTTTGCTTTGTTCGCAGGTTTTGGTTCGCAGCATCTTTGTCTCTTTGCATATTCGACTACATCTGTCTCTGCAGATTCGACTACACCTGTCTCTGCAGATTCAACTACATCTGTCTCAGCAGATTTGATTCGACTACATCTGTCTCAACAGATTTGATTCGACTACATCTGTCTCAGCAGATTCGACTACATCTGTCTATTTGCAGATTCGACTACATCTGTCTTTGCATATTTGACAACACATTGTGCAGCGAAGCAACATAAAGGGAGAAAGTGGCTTGGTTACGGTTCATGGGAGTGTTGATTTTGAAGGAGGAGGAGATGGAAGGAGCAAAGCCTTATGGCTTTTCTTTTTTAGTTTTTTGTTTTTTAGTTTTAGTTTTAGTTTTGTTAATTAGTTTAATTATTTTTTCAGACGTGGCATTAATAAAATTACGTGGAAATTATAGCAATGTGTCACCACATAAAAAACTGCCACATAAGCAGTGTCATGTCAGCACCGTTAGTAAATTTTAACAGCATGGACTAAAAGTGCAAAAAGAAAATAATGTAGGGACCAAAAGTGCCCAAAAAATTTTAGATGGACTAAAAACAAAATTTGCTATATTTATAGGGACCAAAACATATTTAACCATTTGTTTTCCTATAGGATACCATTTCTACATTGTTAAGGCTTATGTTTCTTTTTGGTAGACTTAAGAATTATGTATTGAACCTTTTATGTATGGAACCTTATGTTACTAAGGTTTCCAAATGTGTTTCAAGTTTTTATGCAACATATTATTTCATAAACAACTCTTACGCTCAAGTAGCAAATAACTTACATTCAATTAGATGACAACTCTTACACTCAAATAGCAAACAACTCTTATATTAAATTAGGAAACAACTATTACATTCAAGTAGGAGACAAAGTTACATTGAATTAGCAACTAAGAACAACTACTAACACATTAACTCTAACTTAGCCAAAATGCAACTTCTCGCAATTCCACCATTGAAGTTATGCAGAATTTATAAATGCCAAGTGCATCCAAAACATAGGTTCTAAAGTGCATCTAATTATAGTTGAAATTAAAATTTATAGTACAGAGAAGTCGCAGAAGATGGATTAGAGCTTTAAAAATGGGGTTAGAGTTCAAAAGGGGAAGAGTATCAAGTTAATATAATTCATTAACGAGCAATGATAAATAACGCGAAATGAAATGTCTAAAGTAATACTAATAACAATACAACAATGGCATAAAGTAATATTGTTAACTTGTTCGTATGTTTCGTAGCATGACTTTTCGTACTACTCGTCATTATCCTTCATTAACAAGGGCCCAAATTTAGAAATGTAAGAGACTCAATTAGGTCCCTTAAATTTTGACTCACCTACATGGTCATATGGGTGATCCTAATGAACACATAATGAAAGTAGCATATATATCAGCAACCAAACGAGTGAATTTCAACTAATTCTAAGAGAGAGACTAATGTGTCCAATGTGAGTCAAATGTAAGAAACTTATTTTGATACTAATCTTTCTTGGGACCAAATTAAGCACCGGAATTTAAGAGACAAAATTGAGTATTCATTCAAGCTTTAAATTCAAGGGTAAAGATCATGATGTTATTGTTGAACATGCTTGTATGTCGTTATTATGGGGGAAGGATCCTCTGACTTTTTGGCGAGAACTTCTCCCTTACTTTGTGTCTATCTCTCTTTTTATACATTCTCTCTCATTTTATTTTCCTTCATTTCCCTCCATTTTTCTTTTCTCTCTCATCAAAAAAAGACTAAATTTAGGGGAAAGTTCCCGCCAAAAAGTTAGAGGATCCATTTCCGTTATTATGAGCCTTTATTCTTGAGCATCCTAATTTTTAAATTCTTGTAGACCATATGCTTATTCCAGCTAAGCTAAGGTATTTATTTTTGTAAGATTTGGAGCATGTTTGCTATTGATTAACAATTTAAATCTAACAATTTTGGCAACCATCCTAACTTGATTGGTTTGATAAAATACGATTAGCCAACTTATTCACTATCTGCTAGCTCATTCGCTAACCACTCATCTACTATCTGCTAGCTTATCAATTATTCACTATTTTTTATCAAATAGAGCTGTAATGGAACATGAATAGTCTGACATGTAAATCATTTCTAGCCACTTGGGGAAAGATAAATGCAAATTCCTTTATGAGTCTTCTTAGAACCCGAGATATTCTATGTCTTGGATTGAAATACCATCTCCCCACCTCTAAAATTTTATTTTTTTAAATAAAAAAATAAAAGTAAAACTGAAAAAGTTGATGATGGTTACAAATAGAAGGGAAAGTGTATGACATCCAAAGGATGACAGCCAGTTAAAGAAAATTGATTAACGGTTAAAAACACAAACAAAATATCATCACCAAACCAAGCCACATAAGCAGTAACTGCTGTTAACTTGCATCACATTTGACGCATTTACCATCACGCACTTCACACACATCCACCATACCATATACCATATCAGAAAGAGAGAGAAAAAACATGACATGACAAATGTATGTATTACTATTTGTTTTCTCTTTGGCTGCTTCTTAACTTCATTTCTTCACCGATAAACACTCTCATACTTTATCTTATTGCTCAATCTTCTCCCTACCAATCCAACTTTCCCTTCATTTTCTCTCCCTCTTTCTCTCTCTTTCTCTTTCTCTCTCAACACACACGAAACGCATAAATTAAGCATACCCCACTTATCAAATCACGTTTATAGATCCAAAGTTTTTTCCTTTTTCATCACTCTTATCTCAATTCTCAATTGGGTCATTCCAATTCCAAACAGAAAAACTCTAGATCAATTCATTTTTGCTTTGTAAATCTCAAAGTTACGTTTTTTTTCTCTTTGTAGTTTTTTCGATCGAAATTCTCTATACCCATGTCTCGAATCTTCTCAAGATGCAAGAAGGTGAAGGAAATGGCGTCAATTCATGGACCCCACTTGGAAATTGAGTCGGGTCACCATCGAACCGGGTTCGGATTAACTCACCGGTTAAATCGGGTTCAACCAATCTCGACCCACTTGAATCATATCATCATCGCCGGCGGTGGCACCGGGCATCGCCGACGGGAAGCGCTGGTGGGTGTTCAAGAACGGTATAAGTGGGACCGAGGCGGGTCCGATGACAGTACCCGTAACTCGACCCGAAAGATTCGGGCTGAGGCTAATTGCCCACGTTGCTCTAAAGACATGAACTTGTTATTCTCTAATCGCCATTTTCCAATTAATAGTGATTCTGATGGTGGTGGCGGTGGTGGTAGCGGCGGTGATGGTGGTGGTTCTAATCTGAGTCCTATTGGTGGTGGTGGAGGAGAGAATGGTTATCAAGCAGTGAATTTATGTCCAAGTTGCAAAACAGCTTATTATTTTCGTCCATATGAAACTTCACCATTGCAAGGTACTTTTGTGGAGATAGGTAGAGTTAGTAGTAATAATTACAATAATAATAATGGTGTTAACAATGGTAATGGAAGGTCTCATTCATCTAGGAGGGGTGCGCATGGAAAAAGTGGTGGTGGAAATAGTACTAATGCTAATAGTATTAAGAATGGTAGTATTGGAGGAGAAGATTTTGGTCTTAGAGGTAGTGCTGCTAATTGGCTTGAAATATCATTATGGGATACTTTAAGATCTTACAATGGTGGTAATGGTGGTAATAATGGGGAGCCACCTGAGACATGGCCTCCACCTGCAGGTGGTGGTAATGGGAATGGTTTGGCTGTACATACTCCTCCGGGTCCTCCTTTTGCGCCCGGGATTGATGTTATCCGAGCGCCACGAGAGGGCGGTTCGGGTGGTGGTCGGGGTGGAGGCAATGGAGAGAAGACTGCATGGGGAGGGTCTAATTTGGGAAAGGATTTTCCTTCACCAAAGGAGATTTGCAAGGGTCTTGACAAGTTTGTTATTGGTCAAGATAGAGCAAAGAAGGTATCCTGTCTTCCTAAATTTTAATTTTTAATGTTGTTGCCTAGGTAACATAACATACCTGGTTTTATTTCTTGTTTTGCTTTGCTTGCCTTGGTGATGTTCAATTATATGTCAATCTCCACAGCTGGTTGCATTGGCAATTTCAGCGATACGGGAACGCCTACTTCCTGGTTGGTTCAAACCCGGGTGTAACTGTTGGATAGTACGTGTAGTGTTTATTTGCTATTTCATCACGAAAAAATGTGTCAATGCTCCCTTTATGGTTTATTTGGGAAGCAAGATATAAGGAGAGGAAAAAAATCATTTGTTGTTTTCGTGGTTTTGATTCCTCTATGTTCTTTCATTCCTTTATATTTTTAGAACAAAATACTTGTTTTCATTTTGTAAGTCATTGCAAATGCAATTTTCTAACATATGGCCTTTGACTATACTCATTGATTTTTTGTGTTTTTGTTGAAGGTGCTTTCTGTAGCTGTTTATAACCACTATAAAAGAATATACCATGCCACTTTACCGAAAGGGTTAGTTCTATTATTGTCTCTTTCATTTTCTTAATTCACATTCCATGATGGTATTTCAACTTCTAGTTTCCCTATTTACCCTTCTTTATATTGATTTGATTGTGATGATAAATGTTTGGGAAATTAAACATATGTTAAACCTGTAGTCTATTCTTTTTTTGCATTATAAATCTTATTTATATGATTGAATTGGTGGATTTCAATACTAGGCCAGGTGCAGAATCAGGAATTTCAGAAGTATTAGATGATGACGATAACGTAGAGCTAGAAAAGAGTAATGTTCTCTTGATGGGTCCAACAGGGTCAGGTGTGACATTCATTACAACAAATTTTGTCCCTTTTTTTCATATAAAATGAGAATAGGTTGCATTCGCATTGCTTTCACGTTTCACCTTTCATATCAGTATCTGAAATTACAACATGCCTGCTATGCTAATCTAACTTTCCTCATATAGGGAAGACATTACTTGCAAAAACACTAGCTCGATTTGTGAATGTTCCGTTTGTTATTGCTGATGCAACAACCTTAACGCAGGCAAGTATGCATTCTATGATGATACAATGTTAGAGTTTGGAGCATAAATTAAGAAAGAATCGTCTATTTTCATGTGCACAAGATCAAAAGTTTTTACTTATTTAAGTGATAAATTCATATTTGGTATATTGTGTTGCAAATTTATAATATAGACTAGATACATCAGTTATTCAATGAACCTAAAACTGCAAATTTTTCTTATCAGTAGGACCAGAGGAAGTATGTCTTGGACGAAATTTTGTTATATTGACCTAAAATTGTTCTAATTTTCAGGCTGGTTATGTTGGAGAAGATGTTGAATCGATACTATATAAACTACTTGCGGTATGTGCATTGTTCTGCTGATTTAGAGTGTTAGAATAAATTATCAAATTTTTCTCTTCTATGATTGAGACGGTTCATGAATGTTCAGTGTCCTAAAAATTTGTCTTAGTTTTTGTTATATTTACCTACAGAAGATCTTCTTTGCATAGTTTATTTTTTCATCTTGTTCTCATTGGTACAATGATTTTTTTTTGCCATATAGGCAGCAGATTTCAATGTTGCAGCAGCTCAACAAGGAATAATTTACATTGATGAAGTTGACAAGATAACTAGAAAGGTTTTTATCTAATTTAATTGGATAAGTTCGTAATTTATCACCCACTAAAGATTTTAAATGTTATGGATTATGATTATGATATGTTTTACAGGCTGAGAGCTTAAATATCAGCCGGGATGTTTCTGGTGAGGGTGTTCAACAGGCATTATTAAAAATGTTGGAAGGAACTGTAAGTAAAGGAATATCTGTTAACGGAACTCATCGTTTACTCTACTCTTATCCATTAGAACCCCTTATATCATTTATGGCCTCTATAATTAACACCGACACCTCAGGTTGAAGACATGTCTGGTGTCCAACATGTGTCGTGTTAGACACCGACACCAACACTACACTTCAATTACTATCATATTTCAAATTAAAACCGGTATCTACGTGTGCTTCGTGTTTGTGCTTCATAACTCATAGCAATTACAAAGTTATTTTGTTTTACTTTTAGTTTGCAATAAGAATATAAAGTTTCTTTCAATCTAAATTCATTAAATTTTTTGCAACATCACTATTCACTTTCATGTTTCTTGGAATGTTTTCACATTTTTACAAATTCTGTAATCATATATGCTGAATGTTTTTGAAGAGATGAGCACTAAATTGGCAAGTGCCATTCTCACAATCCTAAACGTTTAAATGGTTTCTTATTGTCTAGATAGTAAATGTTCCAGAAAAAGGAGCCAGGAAACATCCACGTGGTGATAACATTCAGGTATGTTGTTTTAAATCGAATATCTTCTCATTGTTCTGTTCGTTTTAGGCATGTATATGAATATATTCCATTCATTTTCATAATATGCAGATGGACACAAAGAATATTCTTTTTATATGTGGTGGAGCATTTATTGATCTTGAAAAAACCATTTCAGAAAGGTGACACCTTTTTGCCTTGGTCTTGCAATAATATTTGTTCACAGATCAAAATGCTTTATATGCATATATTGGTTTCTGTGGAATGTTTCTCAAATTATTATATTATCTATCAAATAAACCAGACGACAAGATTCTTCGATTGGTTTTGGAGCACCAGTTCGTGCCAACATGAGAGCCGGTGGAATAATAGATTCAGTAGTAACATCGTCTTTACTTGAATCGGTGAGAATTGTACTCTTATCAGCTGAAACTTCATTCCATTTTCTTTTATCCTGTTACGGCAGTGAACTTTTCAAATGAGTCTAAAAAATTGCATTAATAACTTTTCAGGTGGAAAGTTCTGATCTCATCGCGTATGGTCTCATACCGGAGTTTATTGGTCGATTCCCCATCTTAGTTAGCTTGTCAGCTTTAACCGAAGAGCAACTTATGAAGGTATTCCTTCACTATTTTGATCTTGTCGTATCTTCCTGATTTATCGAAACAATTTAGTTTTCCAAGGTTTATAATTTTTACCGATAAAGCCGAGAATCGTTATGGTCTTTTAGCCTCCTAAAGGCATTAAATCTATTGTTTTATTTATTGCTTATTTTAAATTTTGACTTTTGAGTAGATGCATGATCATATGACAATGAAAATATTATTGGGCTTACACAGGTCCTCACAGAACCAAAAAATGCTCTTGGTAAACAGTTCAAGAAGTTATTTAGCATGAACAATGTAAGTAACTCTCTCTTCTCTGTGTGTGCACGCGCATGTCGCACACACTTCACTGTGTATGTTCGTTTGGCCAAAGCTACACTTCATGGTATATGAGTCTGAAACTTTAGCCTTATACTTCAGGTAAAGCTACACTTCACAGAGAATGCTCTGAGATTAATAGCTAAGAAAGCAATGGCCAAAAATACTGGTGCTAGGGGTTTAAGAGCTTTAATCGAAAACATTTTAACCGACGCCATGTATGAGGTATTGATCTCGCTATCTTCAAGTATCACGAATCGTAATCAATCTCTGCTGTTTTTTACTAATATAATACACACAATGTTTATATGTGCACCAGATTCCAGATATTAAGACAGGAAGTGACCGGGTTGATGGCGTAGTTGTTGATGAAGAATCAGTAGGATCACTAACTTCCCTCGGATGTGGTGGAAAAATTCTTCGTGGAGATGGTGCTTTGGCGCAGTACCTAGCTAAGGCAAGGGATTCTGTGGTACATTCATACATCATTAGATTTATCTTTTGGGATTGATTATTAGCTTAATTGTTATACAGTGTCGGCGTAAAAGGTTCTTACACTGACAACAAATCACAAATCACGATTCAGATTACTTTTCATGTAGTTGAAAAATGACTCAACAATTTTTGAATGACGTGTCAAACTGTGATTCGTTGACGGTATAACAAAACTTTACGATGATAGCGTATATAAATTAAATCCATTGATTATTTGTAAAATCCCATCAACTTTTTGACACTTCCTCTGTTATTGTGTGAATTTCATGTAAATCGCACTAAATAAACGTGCCTAAGGTTTTTAGTGAATTCAACATGAAATTGACTTTTCAGTAAAGAGTGTTATGAATGAAGGATTTAATTAGTATGCATCGACAGTGTATATATATTTTACAATGTCAACTAATCAGAAATTGACACATCATAAAAATTATTGACTTTTATCTTATTCATTTTGAAAGTCATGATTTTTTATTAGTTGATAGTGTAAAAAATCTGTACACTGTCGGTGTATGCTAATTAACCTATGACTGAACGGGTTGCTACTTGCTACCTTTTCTATTTCCTCTATTGTCAGCAGTTATTGGCTATATGAGTGTGTAGTAGGTAGTTTTGATTTTGACCAAGTTTGATTCATCTTTTTTTGCAGGTGAATGTTGAAGTAGCTGAATCAGAGTTACAAGAGGATATTTCATCAAGAGCCATGAGCATGTAACATTATATTTAGATTTTTGGTGTATAATTTTTAGCATTGTCAATTGTTATTTGTAAAAAATACATTGAAAGAAAATTTGTTGTAATTATTCCTTGTATAACAGCATATAGCTACTGGTCTAAGTTCTCACTGAATAGGCAGGAAATAAGAAGAAAAAAGAAAGGTGTAGTGTAGCATTGCTAATTTAGGCAGCACATTATACATAATTTCAATTGTTTTTTTAGGAAGGCTTTGAATGAAGTCATTTCTTTTCTCTTGTACTGGTGTCTCATAATGATTAAGGATCAATATCTGAATTCCTTTGGTGTAGTCATTCCTCCACCCACTAGTGTGTGTGAGTGTAAGAGAGACAAGGCTAAAAATGATGCCCTAATACAATCTTTATACAACTTTTTTTGCCAGTTTAGACGAAATGACAAATAAATACTAGGCACACACACTACTACTGCTCAGACTCGGGTTTGAACCCAAGAGTGTGTGTCATTATGTCGTTGAAATTGCCAATGCAACTAATAGTGGGGGACGCCCTGATGCCATCTATCTAAATGAATTGGGGTTGAACATGTTTCTTGAAATTGGCTAAGAGGCCTAAAGTACCTACAATTAATGGTGGACTAGGGATGACAAAAAAATCGGAACATGTGGGTGATGGGTACACTTGGGTTTAACGAGGTGAATGTTTTCCTACTCAACATAAAAATGGGGCAGGTACACGACTTCCATACTACTTTTGCCCGTGGATACAACTGAACATAAAATTAGATGTTGGGTATGTTTAGTGCATCAAGCGAAGGAGACAACATGGATTGGCTGATGGCTAAATTGGTATTTATTTACTTGTATTTACTTAAATACAATAGTCTACCAAATATAAGACTTTTGGGGTTGAAACTTGTTTAGTTAAATGGATGCTATCCATAAGGCTTAGCACAACTCACAAAGTCGACGTTGTTAGACTGGATATTTCTCGTGGTTACTCTTGTTCTAAACTGGGATCTCCACTTTAAGTGTGAGTTTACAAGTGGTGCTTGTCACTTTGCCTGTAGACCAAAAACAAAGTAGATGCGGAACATATTCAAACCTTCTTTTGGCATTAAAGTCTATTGATGCAGAGCATATCCAACTGAATTGGTGAATAACAATATCCATCAACATATAATTCAAATGAATCTATTTAGCATAATCCTCTCTCCTACAGACAAGGAATCTGCATTCTGCATCCAATCATCCAACCAATACAAACATACTGATTAAAAATTACTTCTTACACTATCAATGTCAAAGGTACAATCTAACAGAAGTGAAGGCTTAAGTACATATCCCTACAACAATTAGCAAACTACAGCAAGTGTGTGATAATCATAATCACTTTATCAAGTTCATAAATGGCATAACTAGGCCACAAGAGTTATAAGGCTTATAGGTTCATTCTTTTTTCAAGCTATAGTGCTTCTTCACAGCTTCAGTTACTTCCCAAGTTATGTTCATTCCTTTTGGGAAGACTGCTAAATCACCAGCTCCAATTTCAAAAGACCCCACTGACTCTTCAACAGTAACTTTTACTTTTCCCTCCAATATATACATAGTTTCTTCTTCAGTAAAGGACCATGGAATTTTGGTTGGACCTCCTTCCCACCTGTTGAATGTTTATACTCCATGTGTTAACAAATGCAGCTATAATAATACTAAACAAATTTAAAAAACTATATATTGAATGTGACAAGATGATGAAATACTATTAGATGTCTGTGTAAAATTTGATTACACTATCGTTCTCGAGTATTCTAATGTACCCATTATTTGGGTAAAGCCGGGTATCCACCGCATGGACAGCAGTGACTAATCCCTCGCTCATTGTAGGTGCCTCGAGGGGCAGGACAGCTGGCCGAGAGTTTTAACGCTGCTCCGTACCCAAGGCGGGAATCGAACCCCCGACCCTTGGTTAAGGGAGGTTCAGCCCGAACCGCTGAACCCCACGCTTATGCCACAACATATATGCATCAAAATTCAAAATAAAGGGGTATTTAGGGGATATAAAAGTATACAACTTTCAAGGATAGAAATCAATATGAATCATGTTGTCCATAAATTGCTTTACTTTATCATAAAAAACAAGCAAGAAGGCAAAATTTGATATAGTAGAAAATTTTCAACATCTATGCTTTCATTTTGTTTCACCAACACCTTCAAAGTTCAAACTAGTTCAAAATGCATTAACATATCATTACCAAAACAGTTGTACGTAATTTGGATTAATCTTACTCTCTCTATAAGTCTATAAGTATTTAAATAAACTCAATTCAACACTTAAATGTTATGAATACAATATAGTTCTAATTTTCTTCAACTCTTATTATTAAGGTGTTTCTCTTCTTTTCTCCAAGAAACATAAGGAAACAGAATAGAAAATCAACAGAGCAAAAAAGTGGGAAACTAAACCAAACTGATCCCTGGCCCGTCGTTTCTCACCTGAGAGCCCAAGCAGTAAAATCATTGGGTAAAACACTAACTTTTCAAGGAATGCAGAGTGGAGAAACCTTGGAGAGGATGAACAGAAACTTTCCTAGCAATCTGAATTACAAGATAAACCGTCCAGAACCTAGGAGGAGGCTAATTACTGTGCAGATTGATGGGTTTAAATCTGTGTTTTAAAAACCGAACAAGGTGGTTCAACCGGTTGAACTGGAACTAAACTTGTTGATGGTTATCTTATTTGGCAGTTTGACCTCTGGTTTGTGCAGTTTATAATAATTGAACCATTAATTAGAGGTCTTGCTGGGTGGATGTTCGGTTTGGTTTATAATATGAAAACATTTTCAAAATGATAGGATCAAAGAAGACACTTTGAGAATGATATTATTAAAAGCAATTTGGAGGACCAAGCCAGGGCTTAAGGACCACAGAACACAAAAAATGAAAGAGGTGACAAATCTAATGTTGGCAGCATGG
The DNA here is from genome assembly GCA_039519185.1 of Astragalus membranaceus. NCBI lineage: Eukaryota > Viridiplantae > Streptophyta > Magnoliopsida > Fabales > Fabaceae > Astragalus > Astragalus membranaceus. Next base: position 30,856,736 of record CM076853.1, on the reverse strand, counting down.
AGCCTGACCAAGGGCGTCGGGCTCCCAGGACCGACGCCTGGTGCTCACTGCACATGTTCTTATGTTCCTCACTGCTGTTTCGAGTAGTTTTTGGGTCCAATGGTCACATCTTTTCATGGATTCAATATTCAAATGTTAGGATGTATTATTAAATGATTACATGCATTTTATCAATAGTCATGAATCATTACATCTCTTCTTGGAGATTAAAAAACTACCCATGAAGAATTATGTGTTCTCATCAAAGAGGTGCATCATGTTCTATAAATAAGACACCATACACAACGGTATGAACCACGAATTTGATCTCAATTCCTTTCTATTATCAAGTATCAAGTATCAACTACTAAATCACGTTTTCCCTTCTCTAGTGCCAAGAGTTTCTGAAGAAACTCTCAATTCAGTAAAATACCAGTGTGTGATAGGCTTGGAGTGTGACTACAAACCACTTCAAGAAATGCAAATTATCCTAAAGTGGATTCGCTTGACATCTCTATTGCATCAAGTCAACATAAACCTAAAAGGGGAAAATCCAACATGAAGAAGTGTGACACTTTGGATCATTTGTGCAACCCGACATTGTTTTGTTCATCTTTAAGTTACCACAGCATTTTCAACATCTCCAACAACAAGTTCAACTAACTTTGGTATAACAGCAATCAACATAGCACAAGTAAATACTCCAAAAAAAAAACCCAGAAAAATTGCTATCCCCCATTTTGAAATATGAGTATAAACCTAAAAAATGATGAAGACCCAAAATTTGTAATGCAGAAAAGCTTGAAATTTTGAAGGAAACACATAACTTGAAGCAATGAAAACCAAGTAACAATGACAATTATTTGGAAAGAAAAGTGAAGGGAAAGGAAGTTACTTGGGCCAAGTTGAAACTCCAAGTTCGTTGAGTTTAGAGTGTGATGGATTCTTCTCTATCTTCACTCCAAATACCTCGTAAGCTGGCATAGCAGTTTTCTTTGGCATAAAAGCCAGAAACGAGAGGGAAAGAAGCAGTGGAATGAAAATAAGCAGTGACCAACGCAGCAGAAAGGGCTTCATTGCTTTACCAAATTCTTCTTTTCTCTGTTTCTATCAAATTTCTGTATAAATGGAACAAATCCACTTTAAGAAGTAAGTAAATAATGGACATAAAAATTATAAAATGTTGCCTTTTTCATGGAAGAGTGTGGACCCGGATTCTCTCCGGTCACTTCCCCTCCGGTCACTCCATTCGACTGCTTCAGAGCCGATCTTAATCGGACGGCTCTGAAGCAGTCGAATGGAGTGACCGGATGGAAAGTGACTGGAGGGGATCTGGGTCCATCTTACTGTACTACTTTACAATTCAACATTTTCAGCATGTATATTAATATATTTTATTGAATGGGTAAAATCAATTTTCGTTTATAAGATACTTATTAGATTTGTGTAAGATAGTTTACAATATTCTACCAAAAAAAAAGATAGTTTACAATATGATATCAATTTATGAAGATTTGATAATGATATGGCCAATGAGAAATACTACGAGATGTTCTAAGTATCATTAAAAATTACTCATTTCCCAAACTCGTTTCGTAAAAAGTAGCGATTGCAGGTAAATTTGTGGATAGCGGATAAATTAGTTTACGACGGATAAATGAACATTTATAATTAATGCTAAAAAAAGAGATAAGGATAATTTCATCAAGTGGCTTCAACAAAATGTTTGTGGTTTTGTTGGAGGGATCATTGTTGCTTGGAGGAGTGATAGAGTTGATGGTTCAGTTCTTACGATTCATCATCAATTTATTCATCTCAAGGTGTCTTTCTTGGCGGGGGGGGGGGGGGGGGGTGGAACTTTGCAGCTGTTTACGCCAGACCTAGTGATGATAACAAGCACATTATGTGGTTGGTTGGTTGGTTGCGGGGGATTTTAATGATATATTGGGCTCTCATGAGAATAAAGGTGGAGCTGGGGTGAATATGACCAAGGCGAGAGTCTTTGCTAATAATATTGATGTTTGCAAACTCATTGATATGGGGTTTGTTGGCTCTAAGTATACTTGGCGTGGAGGTATTTTTAATGGTGTTCGGATGCATCGTCGTCTTGATAGAGAGGTATTTGTATGATTGGAGAGTCTTGTTCCCTGATGCTATAGTTAAAATTCTCCCCAGAATCGATTTATCAGATCATCATTCGTTGCTCATCTGTCTGTTTGGTGTTCAGAGTAATTACCATGTCAAGCCTTTTAGATTTGAGAGGGCTTGGCAAACTCATCCACTTTATAAAGATGTTGTTTCGAGCATTTGGCACATGGATATGGGTTTGGTGCAGAATTCCGATAATGTGAAGAGCCATCTCAAGGATTGGAGTCGTGATGTGTTTGGACACGTAAATAACCGCAAAAGGTGTATTTTTAACAGATTGGATGGTATTCAGAGTCGGATTTCTAAAGGCAGAGGTAATGTATTCTTGACTAGACTTGAGCATGAGTTGCATAAGGAATTAAATTCTATACTTCTCCAGGAAGAGATTATGTGGCACCAAAGAGCTAGATCGAAATGGTTGAGTGATGGTGAAAGGAACACTCGTTTTTACCATGTCAAGGCAATTAATAGGCGTCGTAATAATAAAATTATTGCTCTTAGGAATGATTCTGGTGTTTGGGTTGATAATGAGGTTGATGTTAGAGGATTGGTGAATAATTTTTACATCAATCTATTTAAAGAAGATAACGTGTTTGGGCCTTGGGAGAGCACATCATTCTCTTTTGGTGCTTTAACTAAGGATCAACATGCTAGATTGGGTAATAATATCAATTCGGAGGAAGTCAAGCAGGCCTTGTTTAGTATGGGGGCGTGGAAGGCGCCGGGTCCAGATGGTTTACCGCCGGGTTTCTTTCAGAAGGAGTGGCCTGTTGTTGGTAATGTTATGGTGGAGTTCGTCCAGAAGGTATGGAGTACTCCTGGTGATATTGCTCTCGTGAATACAACTGATATTTGTCTCATTCCTAAGATTGATAAGCCTGAGTTTGTTTCCCAGTTCCGACCTATATCGTTATGCAATACTATCTATAAGGTGGTGACTAAGGTGATTGTGAATAGACTCAAGGAGCATATGAATGTTATTATTTCTCCTTTCTAAACTGGTTTTATACCGGGGAGGAATATCCATGAGAATATTGTTGTAGCTCAACAGCTTGTTCATACTATGAGGAGAATGAAAGGTAAGAAAGGTGGTGTTGCTATTAAAGTTGATCTAGCAAAAGCCTATGATAGGCTCAAATGGTCTTTCATCCTTTTGGTGTTGCGTGAAGTGGGCTTGCCAGAAAATTTGATTGATATCATTATGGTTTGTATCACTAGTGTTCAGTCTAATGTTATGTGGAATGGTAATCGAAGTGCTTATTTTCAGCCTCAAAGGGGAATTCGACAAGGAGACCCCATGTCCCCTTATATTTTTGTGATGTGTATGGATAAATTGTCTCATATGATTTCCTAGAAGGTTGAGGACGGTCATTGGGTGCCCCTTCATGTGGGTCGCAATGGCCCAAATATTTCCCATTTGATGTTTGCGGATGACCTGCTTCTCTTTGGGCAAGCCACAATGAGGCAAATTGAGTGTGTCAATTCTACTTTGAGTAGATTCTGTGATATGTCTGGTCAACAGGTTAGTCTGGAGAAGACCTATATGTACTTTTCTACTGGTGTTCCTATTAGTATTCGGAGGAGTCTGGTGCATGCTACGGGCTTTAAGGAAGTGCAGTCTCTTGGCAAGTATCTTGCTATGCCTCTAATTAGGCGAGCTCCAGGAATTTCTGATTTTGAGTATTTAGTTGACATGGTGAAGAATAAATTGTCTAATTGGAAGGCAAGCCAGCTGTCTTTTGCCAGGAGGGTGACTTTATCTAAGTCTGTGATAGAGGCTCTTCCTCTCTATCCTCTGATGACTTCCGCTATTCCTAAGTCTTGTCTTCAGAAAATTCAAAAGTTGCAAAGGAAATTTATTTGGGGTGAGCAAGATGGCTCGAGGAAGTATCATGCAGTGGCTTGGGATCAAATTACCCGACCCAAAGCTCTTGGTGGGTTAGGTTTGAGGAATTTAATTACTTTTAACTCAGCTTGTTTAATGAAGTTGACTTGGGCTCTGAAACAAGGTGAGGAGCATCTTTGGTGTCAAGTTTTGAAGGCGAAATATGATAGGCAGGGATTTGATACAGGGGACGTAGTTGTAAAAAACTCAGACTCGGCTCTTTGGAAAGCGTTGGGCCATTTTTGGAGTGACGTAGATGGGATGTGCTGTTGGGCTATTGGTAACGGAGAAGCGATTTCTATGTGGAGAGATGCGTGGATTGAGCATGGTTTCCGTCTCATTACTCATATAGCTCAAGTGCCTTCGAACTTGTTGAATTTGCAGCTCCAGGATTTAGTGGATGAGGTGGGGAATTGGAATCTAAACACAATTAGCACTTTGTTGCCGCAGGATGTTATGAACAGGATCTTTTCTCTGCTTCCTCCTAGCAGAGGATTAGATGAGGATAGGAGAATCTGACCTGGTAACCCTCTTGGCGAATTCTATATTTCTAGCGCGTATTCACTTCTCGATAATGTGACTAATCTTCTTGATGTTGATCTTTGGAAGAACATTTGAAAGCTTCGTGTTTCAGAGAGAGTTAGAACCTTTATTTGGTTGGTGGTTCGTGATAGAGTTTTGACGAATAAGAGGAAATGGGGAATGGGGCTTGGGAGCGATCTGTGCTCTCACTGTGACAATGTTTGTGAAGACCAGTAGCATGTTTTCTGGGATTGCCCGTTAGCAAGGGCGGTTTGGGTTGGGCTTGTTAAGCCAGGTATGCGTTCAAATTTCTTTGGTGGTGACCTTTATCATTGGGTGGAGTTCAATCTTGTGCATAATTTTTCTGGGCATGATGGTTTAGTTTGGGCCAGCACGTGGGCGACGACTTGCCACCTTCTTTGGCAGTGGCGTAATAAGGAGGCCCATGATTCTAGTTTCATTCGGCCTACTCGAGGTTGGATGGTGATTTATAAGAATTTGCGTGACTATGATTGTGCGCTGAGTGTTAATAGTCACGCTAGTGCTAGGACGGAGTTGATCTTGCAGATTAGGTGGCAGCCTCCTGATCCAGGTGTGGTGTGTTTAAGTACGGATGGTGCTGTGAAGTGGGATCGTCGTGTAGCGGGGTGTGGTGGATTGGTTCATGATCATCTCGGACATTGGCTTTGGGGTTTTTCCAAGTTTGTAGGTTTGTGTAGTGTTGGAGGCTGAACTCTGGGGAATTCTAGAAGGATTGTGGATTTGTTGGTCCAAAGGTTATCATTAGATTGAGGTGCAGCTGGACTCGTCAGTGGCTATCTCCATCATCAATGGTTCTGATAGTTGTAGAGTGGTTGGTTGGAGCTTAGTGCGGGAGATTCGTAAACTTCTCGAGTTGCATTGGGAAGTCAAGTTTGTCAACATTTACAGGGAAGCTAATTAGTGTGTTGATGCTCTTGCAAACTTGGCTTGCAGCCAAACTGGGCCCTTGAATTTTCTAGAGCATTGTCCTAGTTCTATGGGGCAATTGTTGTTAGCTGATAGGATGGGAGTTTCTTTCCCCCGTTGTATTTCGATCTAGTCTCGTTCTTTCTTGGGGTTTAGGCCCCCTTTTAATACCAACAAAAAAAATGAAAATAAAAGAGGACCATTAATTCTATGTGAATATCAATATATTGAAATATTTGTATAAAATATTTTTAATTCGTATTTTATAAATTTAGTACACTAAAACAAATATAAAACAGAAAAGAAAAACGGTCCAATAAGCCATCCACGCCAGTTGCCCCTCTAAAAGAAACCTGATCTTTACTCATTTAATCCTTAGTACGAGCAAATAAATTACTAAGCATAATTGGAAAGGAACTATTTTTAGTAATGAAAACAATAGTGAGACATCATCCGATTCAACTACCAGTGTCCTAATATTGTTCCCTCGACGGTTGGTTGCATTGGCAATTTTAGCGACATTGGAACGTACAGTGGTGGATCCAGAAATTTGTAGTAGTGGGGGCAAAAAATAATTTGATATCTTTTTTTTGTTACCATGATATTGGTGCGCAATTTCCACCGGCTTTGTCGATGACTATCTACGTCAGGAAACCTGGCTTGGCACGAGTACCCGGCTTCGTCGCCCGTGTGATTCTCCCCTTCCAAATTGATAACCAAATTGATACAAAAAATTGATACTTATTTAGCCCATAAGAAATGAAAAGTGTCAATTTAGTTCTGAAATATCGGTCAAATTAGTCATTTTAAAATAATTTTTGAAACATTTAGTCATTTTTAGAGATTAGTTTGGCTAATATTTAATTTTTTAATAATTAAACTAATACTTACCTTTTCTCAGAGAGCAATAAAATTAATACTAATTATTCTCACTTATAATTCTTATACTTTTGTGCAAATATTTAAAAAAGCAAGTAGCTTACGGGAGCAAACCCTATTTTTTTATGGGGGCAAAACATATTTTTCTTAATCATCACTAAGTAAAATATTTTTACTTGTGGGGGGCAATTGCCTTCACACCACTCCATATGTATCCGCCATTGGGAACGTAGGCTCTTAGGTTCGAACATGGATGTATCTGTGTGATAGTGTATGTTCATAGTATTTATTTGTCATTTCGAATAAGCTGACAAAAAATACTAGTCTCCTAATACTACACTTCCAAGCAAGCTCAAGACAATGGATAATTGCCCCATAATTGGCATAGCCAATGTGAGCTGCCAATCCTTTTTGATCCACTACTACTCATTCTCATTTCAAATTAACCCACCACAAACTTCCTTCTTGGTAGGTTCCCCTATGATGTTCATATCTAAATTTAAGAAAAGACATTTTAATATCAAAGTTAAGTATGAAATGTAAAAAAATAAAAAATCACTAATTAAATATTAAAAAGAAAAACGAAACAGCAGGTTTTGTAATCTATGTTTATGGCAGAGAGTAAAGTATGCAACCATTTAGCCATGTATAAAACTCAATTTGGTTTTATTGTATTCATAAGATACAATAAATTAACACATGCATTCATCTTCCTACATAATCTTTTACTAGCTCAAGACATTATTATACAGACAAATTCAAGTACCAAAATTTAGTGACATAACCTCCTTTCCTTGTCCTGCTATAGGCTTATATACATGTTGGATACATCAGAAGCTAGCATCCATTCAAGGATACAGACATGTCTGGTTGAAGATTGTTTCCAAGACTCCCCTAGTAAACCATTGAACACGTTTCCCGCGCTAAAGATTATGCGTCTATAAATACGCTGACAGCAAGGACGATTTTGGTGATTCACTCGTATTTTGTGAGATTACATCAAAAAATCATTTCTGCCTCATCAGTATCTGGAATTACAATGTCAAGCCTCATCATAGGCTTATACTCATTTGGTATAATTGCCCCAGCTTGCATGCACACTTCAACAACAGCAGGAGCCTTTCCATAATATCTCTTCAATGCAGATCTTAAAGGAAGTCCACTAGGGTCTCTAACATGCCACACATAATTTGGAGGAAAAACTTCATCTAAAGTAGCATCTTGCCAACCATGTTTCCCATCTCTCCATTGGTGTTTAAATGATCCACAAAGCTTAGCATTGTGACCCCATGGTCCTACATGAACCTCTGAACAATAACCACACGCTTTTACCGAGTATTTCTTCATCAACTTCTTAACACCCTTTCTAACAATTTCATATGCGCCAATTGCTTCTTGCGCGATTTTAGGCACGTCTGATAATGGTGGACATGGAAATCGCTCACAAGCTCGGTAAGTGTCAAAATCAATGACTGAAGACGAAGAGGACTCTGCAATGCGTGATGGTTTAGGCTCCTCTAAGTGTCCACCTCTGTCGACTACTCTTTTGCCTAACATTCGTATGGGATTGGTTCTTCGTCGTGAAGGATACTCTGGTATATCTACACCGGCTTGAATGCATAGCTCAACAATAGCTGGAATTCGGTCATATTGAAAACGTGATTCATGCATAATGCGTCTACCAAAGGGGTCAAAGAGATGATAGGACTCAATAGGGACAAGTATATCATTGATGGATCCTTTGACCCATGCATGTGAACTATGACGTGTTGAACTGGTACGACCTTCGCAATCTAGAATGTGGTGACCTGTCTTAGCCACATGAACTTCTGAGCATTCACTGCAGGAATTGAGTTGACAAGAATTTAACTCCTGCATCAGCAATACAATAAAAGAAAACTAATGCAAAGCTATGAAACACTGACACAACACGAACACGGACATGCAGACACCGGCTTTAATTTGAAAAATACAAGTGATTGAAGGGTCGGTGTCCGACAAGGTACGTGTCAGACACCAGACATGTCTTCAATCAGAAGTGTTGGTGCTACAGAGATGTAAAGTAACTAGGATGGTTATATTCACACAAGAAAAAATTAGAAGATAAGCATAGTATGATCTACCTACAGCCATATACAGGAATGACATGCAAGAGCTGGGCAAGGCCTTTAATCAAAAGCTTCCAAGCATGAAATACTTCATAGGCAACAGGAACTAATTCTGGAACAAGCAATCCATTTTTTGGAGGTTCAAGAGGTTTCTCTATTCCCATTTCTGCAAGTTTTTTGTCTTTCCTTGCAGCTTGTTTGATTTCCTTAAAGGGAATAGGATATGGTTTTTTCTTTTTCTTTGATAATTTTGGTGGGAAATCTACATTTTGGGTTGACTGTTTTTGTTTCCTCGTAGTTTCATCGTCTTTCAGCTTCCGATTGACACAAAGTATAACTCTAGGCAATGTTGATCCACCCTTGTGAAATTGTTGACAATTAAACTGCAACAAAGGCAAAACTGGATTGTAAGCTCTATCAAGCCTGTTTGGATAGATAAATTTGAGGACCATGTGATATTTAAAAGACTTTGTTAATTTCTTCAATATCAGACATAAGCTACAAAACCCCCTCAGCAACTTCTGTGATAAATTAGTAAGAGTAAGGCTACAGTAAACATTCCACAAAATTGGATAATTGTTGAGTCAAATTTTGATTATTTTGCTCCCTTCTATGTAACATGTCTAATTGAACATCCTAATCTCTATACCAGGTGTCAAAAACCAACATTTATGCTGATATAACATTTAGGCCTAGCACGAACTCACAAAATCGGTTTGTAACATGAGAGATACCCATTTTTTATACACTCTTTTAGGACTTTATATTTAGTCAATGTGGGACTTAGCTTTTTCCAATACACCCTCTCACGCTCAGCACTATTGTGCTTGGTGCATCAATAATATGGAGGGTGGTCCAAAAGAACTTTGATAGATTTCGATACCATGTTAAATTTTTAGGCCTAACTCAACTCCCAAAAACTGGCATGGGGTGTGGGGTGTCAAATATGAAGGGATGACCAAATATAAATATAGTGCAGCGATAGAGAGGTCGACCTTTATTCCCACATGATATTAAACATTGTGCGGAGATACATAGCTTTTGCATATAGTTAAGAGTAGTACAATTCAAGTTGCCAGCATATCAAAATGGATGTTTATGGATACAAGGGCAATTGAGGAAGAATAACAAATTGCATTTTGTTACTGGAAAAATTCCTGAGTCGTCCTAATAAATAGAAGTTATGTATAAAAACCATTGCAGTGAAGCCAATGCTCTAGTAAGTAGTAACAAGTCAATAGTCTATATCACCTCTGATAAACAATGAAATCAAAGATGTAAATTGCAATCCTGAGATTCAGAATGTTCAACCATAAAAGACATTAACATTGAAATCCTCTCTCACTCACATCAAAAAAATAAGGAAAGCATGGCCCAATTTGGATTTGTTTTACACGAGAGTCTCTCAATTAAAATAAGCTTATTGTTCTTCACTGTGAAAAAGTCCTTACAAGCTTACTAATGTTTATGAAGAAGTTGAAAAAGCTTCCCAATTAACTGCCTCCAAGTTAATACGAACATCATTGGGTTAACTAATATCAACATTTTTTAACTTAATGTAACCCTTTATTACAATTATTACTAAGATAATTGATAACATACTAAATTTCAACAGTCACGTAAAAAAAAATACTAAATTTTAACATAGGAAATGAAATGATTAATGAAACTTAGCAGGCACAAAATTAAATAGAAAAATATAAAGGAGAAAACCTTGAAAGGAGGAGAATATGACTTAGAAGCTGATAAGTGGACCCCCATAAACTCCATAGAGTGGGAAATACCTGCAAATCAAAAATTTGACATGAGAACAAGGAACATGGCCGAGTAAAGACACAAAAATCAAAAACTTTAAAAATAATAAAATGAAATAAAAAAAAAAGGGTAGCTCACAGTTATGAGAGGGATCCTATAATACAGAAGAAAGCAATGGCAGACTCATGTGTGTGTTGTTTTGTTTCAGATAGTAAAGAAACCAAGTTTAATGTTGTCTGTTTCAGCTGTTAACTGTAAATAAACCAGAACAACGCGCGACAGTAGAATCAAAGGGGGGGGGGGGGGGGGGGGGGAAGAAGGTGGACTCGGTGGAGAAATTGGTGGTGCCAGAGAAGAAGACAAGATATTTCCCCTTGTTTGGGGAATGGATTGGGTAACTTGCGTGAGGGAAAGGCATGTTGCCTTTTAGGTATTTGTAATCCGTTAGATAAATCTTGTGATCCAAAGTGTGTCATGTACCACTTAATTTATTAATAATTTTTAATTAGATCTCTAGATTTTAATTGAGTCTTTAAACTTTTAAATAACTTATAATTGGTCTTTGTTATTCATAGAGCTAATTAAAGGTTATTTTAAATTATTATTTAAATGATTACTTAGTAAATTTTTATGATATTAACATATAGGCTAAGTTAGGGAAAAAAAGAAGATAAGGGATAAACTGGCTTATAGCGGATGAGCTAATAATAGTAAATAAGCTAGCATATTGAATTTAAAGCGTTTGGTAAAATTAGTGATTGAACTAGCTTATATATAAATATAAAATGACATAAATGAACATTTGTAATTAATGTTTAAAAAAGAGAAAGAATATTCATTTAATAAATGATAAATGAGGAATTTAATTAAAATAATAAGAGTAAAAATGGGAGAAAAACTGAAATAATATAAGCTATAAGCTCAAACGCTACATCAAAAAAATGCTATAAGCTAGCAAAAAATGCTATAAGTTTACTATGCCAAACACTTACAATGAATTTATCCATTATAAGTTAGCAGATTGGCCTTACCAAACTGAGTCATATAAGCAGGCTTTGTGATTAAACAATGGGCTTTTTTTTGTACCCCCTCTCCTCCCCTATACCCTCCATTTTGCGCAATCTGACCAAAATACCCTTACTAACATTAAAAATCCAAAACCATCATCTCATTTCCACATAATTCCGAAAATCTCAGTAAGTTTTTTTTTTCCCGAAAATACCTTCTTTTTACGTATTTCCGGAAGCTTTTTTTGCGATTTTTCCGGAAACACCTCGTTTGAGGATAATTCCGGAAAACTGTATTCATGAACTTTCCAGAAACACCTCAAAGGACGTATTTCCAGAAGTCACATTTGACTTCTGGAAATACGTCCTTTGAGATGTGATCGTACCTGATCAATACGATGAGTTGCTGTTATCTGATGATGTCGCTCGGTCGTTGGGATGAAGGACCGAGTTCTGGACCGCACGCGGGTGGTACCTGCAAAGGCACTCCAACGCTCAAGTCAGAGGTGCTTCAACGGGCAGGGTCACAAGGTGAGTAAAGCATACCTGAAGCCACATGCTAGTGTGGTATATATACTGTTGGCTGCGCAGGCGTTCTAGCCGTTGCGCTTTTTGCGGGGCCGGCCGCATCTTGCGGAGCAAGTTAGGTATTGGGCCGCGATGGGCCTGTTGGACGAATTGGCCTTCGATCCCACTCCAGAACAGTTGCCCCCCCAAGCCTAGGTCGCCTGGGGGCGGGCTAAGGCTTGATTCCTTGCCCCCCAGCGTGGTCACAAACGACCGTTCTGGAATGACGACTGGTCGAACGTAATCTGGTCGATCGCTAATTGGTTGATTGCGTGGTCGCTGCCACGCGGCCTGGTCACACGGGGCCAGGTGCCGTCTCGGGGGTGATGCCTGACAATCAATCGTCATGAATGCTGAGGCGACAGTTACTTTAATTAGGTGACGTTTAGAGACTCGAGGAGTTTAAGTAATGATGGCACGCGAAGAGTGGCGCCTCTTCGCCTCCGGCCCATGATGATGGTTGGCCCATTATATATAGGGTTCAAGGGGTACCTCATTTGCACGTTTCTCCGATTTCTCCGCTCTCACAATCAGCTCGCTCGCAATCAGCTCGCTCGCATTCAGCTCGCTCGCAACATCAGCTCGCTCCAATTCCAGGTAACTACGACCGCTCTTCCTTTATTTGAGTTTTTATGTTCCACCTGATGGAGGGGGTGTCAGGTCTGGGGACGACCACGTCGCCCCTTCCCACGCGCGAGCAAGACCTTGACCGTTATTCCCCTCCACAAGTTCATTCTGGCGCGGACCAAACAAACCCGCCGTATCTCTGGAATCCCGGCCGTTTCTCTTGCGCACAATATGACTCGACCAGTGGAGCAAAGTTCTGCGCACGCCCGGTCGTCTTCTTCTAACGACGAATCTTCCTCTGGGTCTTCGACCCAGAACTGGACTTCCTCTAGCGAATCCCGGACTCGGCCGGACAGAAGTGGGGCGCCGTTCACCGACGCTGTGGTCGATGACACCGCAGAAAGCAACGCACGGGTTGCCTGTGACGAAGGTATTGGCCAGGCTGCGGCCGACTGCTCTGAGACGACCGACAGAGGCCAACAGGGCGACCATCGAGAAGATCCTGAGGTCGCAGCTGCAAAGGACATGTCTTGGGTTTCTCTTAACCTGAGAGGTCAACGCAGCAAAATTCAACAGGGGAGCCAGGACCTAGCGTATCTGGCGACCGGGCTGAACGAAGGTTGGAGAGTAGAAGGTATGGCTAAAGGGGAAGATGTTGCGGCCTGGACTGATGTGCTAAAATTCACAATGTACCGCATCGTTTTCGAACGCATGGGCATAATTCCGCCATTTACCAGGTTCCAACGCCAGGTTTTACGCTATCTTCAGGTCGCCCCCTCTCAACTGAACCCGAACGCTTGGGCGTTCCTGCAGGCATACGAAGATGTTCTCGTGGTTCTGAGACGGCCGGTCTCCGTAAGACTGTTTTTCACTTTGTTTGAAATGAGCTATATTTATGAGAAAGGCTCCAAGGGCGCCCGCAAGGAAGCGGTCTCGTTCAAAAACCGCTCAACATACAACTTTTTCAAGCCTTACATGGAATCATTGACGTCCGGATGGAAAAGAAAATTCTTCTGGGTCGTTCCGAACTCGGCCGAGGCCCACCGAGGGATCGCCCAGATGTCGAAGGATGATCAGGAAGGAACGCCCCTGTTTCCCACAGTGTGGAGTTTCAACCATTTCTCGAAGAAACCGGGCCAGTATGCTTTTAAAGAAACAGAACTTGACGATCTGGACAGGGGGACGATCCATAGGCTGAGAAAGATTGCGTCCCTAGTCCCTGAGGGTCGCATCAAGGTTAAAAACATTGTGGATGCTCGCGGCAAGAAGAAAGTCAAGGCCGCTCTTGGTTGGTGGTCGCTCGCCTAGTTTATTTTCTGTCATTTCATTTTATTTAAATGTTTCTAACCATCTACTTTTGCCTTTGTAGTTGATATGGCGAACATGAACGACTTTGACCTCTTGGAACAATGGGCGGCCGAGGATGGTGATACTTCGCCCGTCCGCGGAATTCCTGAGGTTCAACCTGGGGGTACGCCTCCACCAACCGGAACTGGATCTCAGCCCAATCGTCGGGCTCCTCGGGTGGCCACGCCACATCAAGCAATCGACTTGGGCAGCCCACCCACAAATCAAGAAAGGTCCAAGAGGAATAGGTCGGTCGATCATGGGGGTCAGAGCAAGAAGCATAAGAGTGGGAAAAGCCACGGGCACAACCGGTCGCCTAAAATCGACCTGCTTGGATTGGGTGATGAAGACTGTGCTCGTTTCAAGGAGGAACCGTTCGAGGTGATGGCCGATGCAATGAAGGCCGCTGGTATTCTGTTCAAGAAATACCAAGATGAAGAATCAGATCGCCTGGAAGGTAGGCGCCTTGCCCATAGATATTCATTGCTTGAAGACGACCTAGTCGATAAAAATTTTAAATTGAATTCTGCCTTGTCGTTGCTCGCAGAAATGAGGGGTGAGCGAGATGACTTGCTCAAGAAATTGAAGGAGCTTGAACCGAGGGTCGAAGCGATCGCTGACAATGAGAGGAAGCTCGTCGACGCAGAAAGCCAACTTGTGGCCGCTGTCTCTGCTCAAACTGCGGCCGAGTCTGCTCTGGACAAGGCGGTCGCCGACAAGGAAACAGCTGAGAAAGAGGTCGAACGCCTCACTTCAAAGAATGAAGAGCTGTCAAACCAGGTCGTTGGACTGAAAAATGAGCTGGACGCCGTGGAGGAGGAAAAGAACAAGTTTTGAGGTCGCTATAAAGACATTCTTGACCGGGCGAAGGGAGCTGCAGAGGGTCAATTTGAAAATGCGGTCAGCCAGATCAAGCTCATCTACCCTGATCTAGTGGCGTCCTCGTTCAATGCACACATCGTGTGATCGAGCAGCAGATCGTCCGTCCCAAGAAGATGTCGAAGGGGAAGGTTCTTCAAGAAGAGGCGGTCATCTATCAAGCCCCTAGCGACTCTTGACTTGTTATTTTCTGAATTTTGTAATCTTTGCCCGCCTGCGAGCGGTGTTTCAATGGGCGCCCTGGTTTCGACCAAGGCGTCCTCGTTTGTATTCGATGACAATTATTTCATGAATTTTTGGCCTGTTTAATTGCTCTGTAATTGGATTCAACTCTTTTTTGCTACTCTTTTAGACCGCTCGGCCAATCGATGCATAGGCCGCTCGGCGGCTTTCGTTTGGGCCATTCGATGGCACTCTACTGGTCGCTCGACTGCTACTCGCATGGTGAGCGACCGTGCATACAATTTGCATGAAAATAAAGTACACAAGTCGAATTTTAAGGTCGGTCCTCGGTAAAAAACCCCTGTGGGGAAAAAGAGCGACCGCCTGTTCTTTATTGATCAATCAGTGTTTACAACTTAAACATAATACTTTCTTAACTTGTCAGCATTCCATGTTCTGGGGATGGTCGCCCCTTCCATGGTTTCCAGCTCGTAAGCTCCCTTTCCAGTCTTGCTGATGATACGGTATGGTCCTTCCCAATTAGGGGCGAGCTTTCCCTGGCGAGCGTTCTTATTCCCTACATCGGCCCTCCTAAGGACTAGCTGTCCAATGGAGAATTCATTCTTCTGGACGCGGGCGTTATACCTGGCAGCGACCTTCTATTTGATGAGTTGCTCCCTAAGTGACGCCTTGTTTCGTAGCTCTTCAACCAGGTCGAGTTCTTCTCTTGTTGCTCGTTCGTTTGCGGCCGGGGTTGGTGGGTTGGTCGTCCTCCAACTTAGCTCTCCCATCTCAATCGGGATGACAGCGTCTGTTCCGTAGACAAGTCTAAATGGTGACTCCCCGGTCGATGAGTGGGGGGTCGTTCTGTAGGCCCAAAGGACCGACCGTAGTTCTTCTGCCCAATTGCCCTTGGCTTCGTCCAACCTCCTTTTCAGTCCGCGTAGTACTACCCTGTTGGCCGCTTCTGCCTGGCCATTGGTTTGTGGGTGCTCGACCGAGGTGAAACGCTGTTTCACGCCTAGGCCGGCCAGCATTTCTCTGAACTTTCTATCTGCGAACTGAGTTCCATTATCAGTCACCAGTTGTTGGGGCACTCCAAAGCGGGCGAGCACATTTCGACCAAAAAACTTAGATACCTTCGCTGAGGTAATGGTTGCAAGTGGCTCTGCTTCTATCCACTTAGTGAAATAGTCGATCGCAACGATGAGGAATTTCAACTGACCTGGTGCAGGTGGAAAAGGGCCGAGCAGGTCCATGCCCCACCAAGCGAACGAACATGGTAGGGTTAAGCTGTGTAGTTCTGATGAGGGCGCTATATGTACGTCGGCATGGATTTGGCATTTCTTGCACTTCTGAACAAGTATCTTAGCGTCCTCATCCATGGTCGGCCAATAGTATCCGGCCCTGACCCCCTTCTTAGCAATCGACCGACCACCTTGGTGGCTACCACAATCTCCTTCATGTATATCTCTCAGTACATGGTCGGCCTCGACCGACGTAAGGCATCTCAGCAATGGGGATGAAAAGCCCCTTCTATACAGTCTTCCTTCGATCACTGAATACTTGGTCGCCCGCAACCTCAGGAGTTTTGCTGCCTTCTGGTCGCAAGGTTCTACTCCATTGAGAATATATTGCAAAATAGGAGTGATCCAGCCTTTATCTAAGTCGACCGCTAGAATGGTTAATGGTTGGGTAGGCTTAGTTGATACGCTCGGCCGCGTTAACGTTTCTTGGATTAGACTTCTGTGGTTCCCAGGAATCTTTGTACTAGCTAGCTTTGATAGGATATCATCCCGAACGTTCTCCGTCCTGGGGACGTGCTTGACTTCTGCTCGGTCGAATTGCTTGAGTAGATCCCTTACCTTGGCCAAATAATTCTTCAAGACGTCGTCTTTTGCGTCGTAAAGGTCTTGAATTTGGGAGACTACCAGTAGAGAGTCAGAGTGAAGTTCGACACGGTCGACGTTGAACTCTTTGGCTAGCTGCAGCCCGGCAATGCACGCTTCATACTCGGCCTGGTTGTTTGAAGTGTGAAACGCAAAAGTTAATGACACTTCAACAATAAGTCCTTCTGAGTTTTCAAGTATCAAACCGGCCCCACTTCCTTTGCTGTTGGAGGACCCGTCCACATGCAAAGTCCAGGTCGCGATGGCCTGATCGTCTGGTAATGGAGTCATCTCAGCAATGAAATCGGCCAGCACTTGGGCCTTAGCGGCCGATCTAGCCTCGAACTTGATCCCAAACTCACTGAGTTCCACAGCCCACTTGATCATACGCCCTGCTAGGTCAGGTCGGTGAAGGATTTGCCTAATAGGCTGGTCGGTCCTCACAACGACCTGATGGGCCACGAAATACGGGCGCAATCTACGAGTGGCCACAAGTAATGCTAATGCTAGCTTCTCGATCTTCTGGTATCTGATCTCTGGGCCTTGAAATACCTTACTGATAAAATAGACCGGGTTTTGCTTTAGGTCGCTTTCTCTTACGAGGACAGCGCTCATGGCTTCGTCTGTTATGGCCAAGTATAAGTAAAGTGTCTCCCCTGGTTGAGGCTTGGTCATGATGGGCGGGTTTGTGAGTGCTGCCTTCAACTCATCCAATGCTCGCTGGCATTGATCGGTCCATTCAAACTCGACCTCCTTCTTCAAGAGCTTGAACAGTGGGAGAGATTTGCACGCTGATTTAGGTATAAATCGTGACAGGGCAGCGACCATGCCATTCAATTGCTGAATCTCTTTCTTCGTAGTGGGCGGCCTCATGTCAGCGACCGCCTTGCACTTGTCAGGGTTTGCTTCGACCCCTCGCTCTGTTAAGTGGAAGCCCAGGAACTTGCCCGCCCTTACTCCGAAGGTGCACTTCTCTGGATTCAACCTCAAGGAATTCTTCCTTGCTTCCTCAAAAATTTCCTTTAGGTCGTCAATATGGTCTCGGTCGGTCTTGCTTTTAATGATCCTATCATCCAAGTAGACCTCTGATATCCGACCGATCTGCCGCCTGAAGACTTTGTTCATCATTCTTTGATAGGTCGCGCCGGCGTTCTTCAGACCAAAAGGCATTACCTTGTACTGGAAATTTCCACGATCGATCATGAACGCGGTCTTATGCCAATCGGGTGGGTACATAGTGATTTGGTTGTAACCTGAATAGGCGTCTAAAAAAGACAGGAGTTTATAGCCCGCAGCCCCGTCGACCAGTTTGTCAATGTTTGGCAGGGGAAAGGCGTCCTTCGGGCATGCCTTATGCAGGTCGGTATAGTCGACGCACATGCGCCACTTACCATTTTTCTTCTTCACTAACACGACGTTGGAAAGCCAAGTTGTATACTTAATCTCCTCAATGAAATTGGCCTTGATGAGGTCGTCAACTGCCTGTTCGGCCGCCAATGCTTTCTCTTCGCTCTGAGTGCGTCTCTTTTGAGCGACCGGTCTGGCTGTCTCATCGACGGACAGTTGGTGGCAAGCGATTTCTATTGGGATCCCAGGCATGTCTGATGCTCGCCATGCGAAAAGGTCTGCGTAATCCCTGAGGCAGGTGATGAGATCTTGCTTGTCTTGTTCAGGTAGGTCGCTCCCCAAC
Organism: Astragalus membranaceus; assembly: GCA_039519185.1. NCBI lineage: Eukaryota > Viridiplantae > Streptophyta > Magnoliopsida > Fabales > Fabaceae > Astragalus > Astragalus membranaceus. Next base: position 30,838,404 of record CM076853.1, on the reverse strand, counting down.
TTAACTGTCTTAGTTGGGTCGTCCGATAACTGAACATCGATCAATTCCCCGTGGGGCTCGGGTCTCTTCAGTTTATTTTTTAGCTCGCGGGTTAAATCGTCGTCGTCGTCCTCAGGGTCGCTATCTGGGTCGTATCGGGCATCCAGGTCGGCCACATTAATCTGACGCCCCTCTCCGAGATTCTGCGGTTTAGCATTCGTCACCTCCATGTCACAAATCTCTTGATAGAGGAAATGGTTCCTCATGGCCGCTTCCATGTCGGCCATTACTGTCACAACTTGGTCGCTTTTACTGTAGAACTTCATCTTCAAATGTACAGTTGAGGCTACGGCCTCCAATTTTCCCAATGTTGGGCGGCCAATGATGCAGTGGTAACACGATTTGATTGGCAGAACTAAGAACGTCGTTCTGACCGTCCTGTATGACGTGCTGCCGTTCGTATCGTCTCCAAAAGTAACAAGTAATTCTATCGTCCCCAGTGGGTAGGTGGTCGCCCCATTGAACCCGGTCAATGGGGTTGGAACGGCTTGCGGAATAATTTCGCTCCTGTCCACGTTTAACTTGTCAATCAGTTCCTCAAACATGATGTCGGCCGAGCTCCCTTGGTTGACCAGTATTCTTCTGACCTCGGTGTTGGCCATTACGGCCGATACTACCAAAGGGACGTAATTATTGACTTTTCCATCGAGCAAGTCTTCGTCCCCAAAGGAAATGGGCGGCCTATTCGAGGCCGGCCGTGGGGCTGAAGTTGAGCCGACCATCATGAGTTCATTCCACTTCCTCTTCATCGCCTTGTTGGACTCTCTGATATCCAACGGATTACCTCCATGGATGACCATGGCTACATTGCGGCCCTTCGACTGTCTGGGGTCGCGATCTTCCTCAGAATTGTTACGCGCTTGCTCGACCGTTGAGTTGACGATCGCTTTACCTCTGTCATTGGCGGGTTGGCCAACAGTTCTTTGTTCAAGGCGATCGTTACCTTCATCTCTGACATATTGCCTCAACTTGCCCTTCTGTATGAGATCTTCTATGTCATCTTTTAGGGCCATACAGTCATTGGTATCATGCCCCTTACTCTTGTGGTATCTGCAGTATTTCTTGGTAGGCCGACCTCCTTTCTTCAACACTAAAGGATCAGGTCGCCTCACACCAGTGAATTCGTTGTTCTGGCACTCCGTGAAGATCTGCGCGATCGGAGTGTTCAACTTTGTGCGATGCTCGTACTTCTTGGGCCGGTACTCGGGCTTACTGTCACGGTGGTTTTCTTGCCCCTTGACCGGCCTGCCATTCTCTTCCTTGGGACGCGCGCGGGCGCCCTTGTCGGCGGCCAATTGCTCTTCATAGCCCATATGGTCGTTGGCCCTTCTAAGGAGCAGGCCGAGGTCGTAGTAGCGGTTCAAAGAGAACTCTTCAGCAAATCTGTGGCTCTTTCTTATTCCACGTTTGAGATACTTCAGCTTGTCCGTGTCTGATAGGTTGCGGACTGTGTCAGCCTCTGACATGAACCGGTCGATAAACTCCCTCAACGGTTCGTTCTCTCCTTGGACGACCGAGTCCAAGTGCTCTTCATAACGATACTGACAACGGTTGGCTGTATAATTGGCCAAGAACATTGCCACAAGACCTTCCCAAGAAGAGACGGAGTTGGGACGCAGGGATTCCCACCATTCTAACGCCCGGCCTTCGAGCGACTGAGGAAAAAGTCTGCACTTCATCGTCCGTCCTAGCTCCCTATAGCTACAGTAGTTGTTGAAGTACATGAGGTGTTTATCTGGATCCCCGCGGCCGTTAAACTTGTTCAGGTTCGGGGGCTTCCTCAGATCCCTTGGAATACGATAACGCCTGATTTCGCTGGTGAAGGGCCCTTGTCCGGTCGGGATGTGATTCTGCCCGTAGGGCTGCATGGCGGCATAAGTTTGGTCGATGGGCAGACCATAAAGGCCGACCGGCTGACCATGGAATCTGTCAGCAATTGGAGGGGGTCCATGGTATTGTGGAGCATGCGACGACGACCGTCTTCTAGGCCGCTCTGAATAGTTTCTTCTTGGTCGGCTGATGGCACGGGAGACATCTCTAATCTCCCCGTTGCGGTAGTCGTTAAACTCCTCGTACGAGTCCCACGACCTGCTTCTTGATCTTGTTGGCGACCTTTCAGACTCTGGTCGGTAGCTCGAGTCAGCATAGTCGTAATCTTCCACGGGGGAACGACGATGGCGACTTCCTCGATGAGGGGGCGACCTGTGGACGATCGCCCTTCCTGAAGGATTGCGTCGGGATACGCCTCGACGAGGAGCTTCTCTTCGTGGTGGTGAACGATTGGGCCGAGATGGTTGCCCTCGGCGACCGCTATCCGCACGCGGGCGGATCGAGATCGACCCTCTCTCATAGCGTTCGATCAGCTCGTCTCGATCAGCAATCACTTGATTCTTTTGCTCCAGAATTTATATGAGTGCTTGGGTCACATGCTCTGGCAATGCTTCTGGGATTCCAGCTTTGGCCAGCTCGGCCGGTAGTTGCTAGACCGGTTGGATGACTGGCCCGCGGCCACCCTGCACTAAGGGTTCTTGGAGAGGCTCGCCTTGTGATTCATGAACTGTCACAGGCATGCCCTCTGGGGTCCGTTGAGGTCGGTTCTGTCCAGAGGTGTTGAGCCTGGAAGAAGTGCGTTTCTGACGTGGCGGCATGGTTTGATGTGGAATAGCACTCGGGCCTCCCACTGTGGTCGCCAATTGATCGTACCTGATCAATACGATGAGTTGCTGTTATCTGATGATGTCGCTCGGTCGTTGGGATGAAGGACCGAGTTCTGGGCCGCACGCGGGTGGTACCTGCAAAGGCACTCCAACGCTCAAGTCAGAGGTGCTTCAACGGGCAGGGTCACAAGGTGAGTAAAGCATACCTGAAGCCACATGCTAGTGTGGTATATATACTGTTGGCTGCGCAGGCGTTCTAGCCGTTGCGCTTTTTGCGGGGCCGGCCGCATCTTGCGGAGCAAGTTAGGTATTGGGCCGCGATGGGCCTGTTGGACGAATTGGCCTTCGAGCCCACTCCAGAACAAGATGTTTTCGGAAAGATCATGAATACAGTATTCTGGAATCATCCTCAAACGAGGTATTTCCGGAATTTTTTTATTTTTTTTTAAAATTCGTTTTTAAATTTTTTTGTGTTTTTTCAGTGGCGAGCAGTTCAGGACATTTTGGGCGAGGCGAGTCGTCACAGCGAGCAGGCGGAGATGCAGATCACACTCCTTCTCCTAGTACCCGCACCAGGAGGATTAGGATGATCAGGCAAGCCGGTCACGCTTCTGAGCGTAACAGGTGTGTTCGTGATCGGGACGCCGGTGGGGCTCATGTTGATCAGGACCAGGACCATTTTACGGAGGCTGCAGACGCTCCACATCAGGACCAGTATGATGAGTCTGTTGAGCAGGGTCCTAGGGACCAAGTTTTGTTGCACCGGCTTCCTACCCACGTGGTGTCGAGGCTTCGTATGGGAGAGGTAACAGTTTTAATAATTTATTTAATTTTTTTTATTGTTGTTTAAAATGTTTTAATTTATATAATTTAATTTTATACAGGACCGTGGTAAAATTAAGTTTGCAGCCCATGGTCAGAAAATATTTAAATTGCGACCTGCACAGCACCACCCACATGTGGAGGCATGGTTATAGGTTGTCTATTGGAGCTTGATTAGACGCCTTTGCAGGTCATCAATCACGAGCTAATCTCGACATTTGTGGAGAGGTGGCATTCAGAGACCAGCTCATTTCATCTTCCTTTCGGAGAGATGACTGTCATGTTGGACGACATGTCCAACTTGATCCATTTTCCCCTGACCGGCACATTTAGGCAGTCTAGTGATGGATTTACTGATGAGATGACCATTTATGTCGGGTTTCAATTGCTGGGTATACAACACGATGATTGCTTGGGAGAGTGTCGTTTCAACAGAGGACTTATTTCAGGTTCAGATTTTTGGAGGAGGCCTACAGAGGTAACCTGGAGCTGGGCTATTTCGATCACGCTGCACGGTGCTATATGTTGCTCTTGTTAACACCATCTTTGCCGACAAGAGTCATACATATGTGCCCGTCAAGTGGGTCCTACTGATTCAGTCATTTGAGGACTGTGGCCAGTGGGCGTGGGGTCCAGCTGCTTTGGCCATTTTATACGAGCAGCTGAATGATGCTTGTTTCTGGAAGACAAGACAGTGTGGAGGATACGCATCATTGCTCCAGGTAATAAGTAATCATTTTGTTTTCTTACCAATAATTAATTACTTTTTGAATATTTATTTATTTATTCACATTATTATTTCAGTGTTGGATTTTCGAGTATTTTCCCACCATAGGCGATCGCAGAGACTTGGGTTCTTCTGAGCGTCCACGTTGCTGTAGGTGGAAAAACAAAAAGAATGACGCTGTGAAGCTTAGTCATTTTCGGGGTCAGCTAGATGCCTTACGACCCACAGACGTCGTATGGAGGCCATGGGAAGACCACAAGCCTTACTTGCGATTTCATTCCATAGCGCTTTTCAAATGTCATTTGCTCTGGGATGATATCATTGTGCCTTACATGCCGGGCAGGGTCTTATGGCAGTTTGGATACCGCCGGACCATCCCTGCTGAGCCCCTTCCCGTTGGTGCGTCACGTCCATCTTCATCTGCTATTGTGGAGAGATGGTTGTACTACCAGAGCCCGGTCACACATTTGGTCAGATCTGCTAGACAGGCCAGACATTCGGGGGAGTGCGATGAGAGCTACCTCCCATGGTACTTACAAGTGTCGATTCCCCGCCTCACCGTGCCTCCGGAGGAAGCACCTATACCAGATGATGTTCCTGATGAGGATATTGGTTCACTGACTATGGAGAATAGACTCGAGTCTATAGCTGCACGTATCCGGCAGGTCATGTCATTCGAGGGAATTCCACCTGCTGCATATGAGCTTCTCTCGACAAATCAGTATTAATGCCAACTTTTTATAGGTTAATTATGTATATGGAGACTATACGTAATGTCTTATCAGTGATTCAGTACGGTAATTTAACGACAAAAACGATAACTTTTATATTGCAACTTGTAGCTAAGAATTTCAACAACCAACAAAATAGATGTACATTTTGTACAAAGACAAATCTTCTACATTTAGAATCCACTCCGACCTCTCGATCGTTTCTCCTGCCGCCTTTCTTTATAACCTTCATGAATAGATGTTTAGAATCCAGAAAATTATCGAATGAGACATCCACATCATGGTGCATATGTCATTCTACCTTCATACTTCGATATAAAAAAAATATAAAAATCAGCTATTATAAACATACATATAACTGTTTACTGGTGGTGTCATGTTTTATCTTTAATTTTGAACTCAGTTGGAGAATAACGATTATATTGCTCAATTTTAAACTAAAATATATATTCAATATATAAGTATAAAGATGACTTAGTCAAAGGAACTATCATGAATTGCCATAGTGGTTATATAAATTGATGTTAATTTAATAATTGTAAAGACGTGTTATTTTTTAGTTATTCATCTACTACTATTAACGAATTTTGTATAAATGACTCAAAGAGAAACATTTGAATATTATCTCGATGAAAATCAATTGCAATTGCAATGAAATGTATTTTTAGCTACATAAAATTGACAATATTAAGACAATTCTTTTATATTTCATTATAGTCAAATTATAATTCATGCAATAACATTATACTTTGATCAAACAAATATGTTGTTTCCAAATATTACATCCTCAAATAAAATCCATTCAATGGTAACATAATATCAGGCAGGAAGATAAGAAACTATTGTTCATAAATTGTAGCTCAGTTGGGACATAGTCAAATAAAAAACTGAAGGCATAGATCTTAAGTTGTGGCAAAAAAATGAACAGTCTTCAACCTCCATCACACAGTCAAGTCAATCTCCTACAGAAACTATTAGTAAATAATATTAACATAATTACAATTATTTCAACTAAAATGATATAAAGATTTAGAGAGGAATAAACCATCTACATTATACTTATAATCATGACTTTGTCAACATCAGCCACATTGTTTCCCGACTTCAAAGCACTCTAAATAATCCCCTCTAAAGCTTAGATTTCTCAAATATTCAAAGGGGCCAAAGTGGTGTTAACAATCACACATATTTATGCATAAAAATCATCTCATTTAAAACTCAAGAACAAACATATAAAATAGAAGATACAGTCCTGAAACTCTCTTTTGACTACAAACTAAATTCAACAGTCTTTGATGTACTTAGCTCATGTGAATGCTTAAGGCAAACTTTTAAACACATCTTAACACCACATTATTGATTCCCAGCCTCCACCACAAAATACTCCAACCTCATGCCACCTGCTTTAATGCCCTCACTAAACTACAACACGTTTCCCTATACATTGTTAAACGGTTATGGTTTGATATTGACCATTGTTATAGTGCAACAAATACTATTGTAGTGCTTTTGGGTTAACTAAAAAAAGGATTCATCTCATCCACAAGACAACATTTGAGAGAAAGCAACTTAAAAAATACTAACAAAGTGACCAAATATATAATATTCATTGCAAAATTGTATACATAGTGACAAAATGTGATTGAATAAAATACCAATTTCTTATTCATAAAATAACAAAAGCTATAAATAAAGAATAACAGATAAAGTGTGCTCTTAAAAAAAATAAGAAAACCGAAAAAACATAAACACTGGAACTTAAAAAAATAAGAAAGACATCATAGTAACTTAAAACTGGAAATATAAAAAATACCTTATCTCCTACCACAAATTTGGTGTCTCGTGCAACTACAACCATAAATGTGTGCCTTGCAAGGCAAAAGGAATACAACTGTTAATCTCTTAAGTGGTTATGACAACCTTGGAAGAAAGGAAATAGAAATAGAAATGCAACAAAATTAAAAGAGAGGAAAAATTAGAAATTTTAATAAGAAATTTGAAATTTCAATAAGAAATGGAAGTTCCAATCATTAAAATGGAAGTTGTATTAAGGCTTTTAATCATGACCACCAAAAATTTCCCAATTTGCAAGAGATATGTTTAATATGTTTAATGGTCTGCATTGAATGGTTTAATGGTTTCAATAATTTGAATTTTGAATTTTAAATTTTAAAACTTCAATTTATTAATACTAATTTGAATTTCAAAACTGAATTTTTGCATTATAATAAAAAGTTAATTTTCTGAAGCATTAGAAAAACATATTCAATGGCATAAAAAAAAATTCAACTTCGTTCTAGATATGTTTAATACTAATATTCATTTTTTTTATTAAATATTTATTCAACTATCTAAAAAATAATATAGGTGTATTTTTTCCCATAATTTTTTAAATATAAATCTATAAACACAATATGTTAAATCTCTTTTTTTTGTCATAATTTTATATGTGAATTTGACATTGAATATTGTTTTATGGAATTTTTATTTGGTGCTGAAAAAAATGAAATAATTTTAATTTATTTATTTTTTCTAAATTCTACTATCCAATTAATTATTAATAAATTGAAATTTTATATAACACCCCAGTATTTCTAACGTGTAGATACACTGAAATGCACAGCTAAGCAATGATCAGAGGACACAGTTCCTGGATAATTATTGAACATATAAACTTTTTCCGAAATTAAACATAACATTCGGAACATCCCGACTTCATATAATAGAAGTTACTCGGTCCACAGCCGAAAGGATTACAACATCCGAGTTCAATAACTAAAACAGGAAACACAAATACGGTTCATACAACTCATAAACGATACAAGTCATACAACCATGACAAGGACAGCAAAAGAAAACATAAGAGGATCAAGACTAGGTCCTTGACATCTCCAAGAGCATGTCTCCTACTCGTGTCTGACAGTCTTCTTCTTTCCCTGCTTCTCTGAAAAACAACAACAATGATAGGGTGAGATAACATATCTCAGTGAGCTCTACCGTGCCCCCTCACTAACACTCGGTTCAATTATTAAACCGTTACAACATATTTTTAATAGCCATCACAAGCTACAAATCGAAATGCCGACTGTACAACGACTACGAATCCCGGCAAATCGTGTTCTTAACTTAACTTAGCATAAATCGGCTATACAATGACTACGAATCCCGATAACCCACGAATTGACCACGCCAAAACGTATACAGGGCCTAGGTAAGGGATCATGACTTCCCTCCCTAGTATGCTACTTGTCGGGTCACCCAACGTGATATATAATAAAATACATATTGTAACACCCCCTTTCTACCCCATGTTTTACACGTCACTTATCAGAGTAGAAATTTTTCGCAAAATTTAATTTGAATGATAGAAAGGAAATGCCACGTCATTATTAACAAAAGGAACATCCACCTGTAATCATTAAGTTTGCATAATCATCCTCATAAAATTTTTCAACCATCACCCGTCATAAAATTAAACTTCAATAGTTACGTCACAGCGAAATTAAACAACACTCGCTAAAAACCACTCAAACACGCCTCACGCATTCAACAAATAATATGAAACAATTTATTAGTTAAATTTAACAATGTCAACCGCGCCCCCTAGGTGTCACAGTATCAGAGAGCGACTCAACAGACATCCCAATAGCTATAAAGGAAAGCAGCATGTCCTTCACTCGCAGTTACCTGCAGCGTTGCCACAATAGAGCAACATTCCAAGCAGAAGGGGTGAGAATTCTCAACAAAACATAATTAAGCATACAGTAGAGTAATATGAGCAACCTATCACACAACATCATCATTATCATCAACTTCATCGTCATTACACACAAAACCCAAGTCATAATCACATCACCAGTCATAAAAAAAAATGTATGCGCATGAAAATGCAACCCACACCTGGGCATATGCATGATGGTACCATACTCGTCATAAATAGCCACTTGAGCACATCGTCACTGATTCTCGTCAATAAGAGGCCGAGGCCTATTCGTCATAATATGCACATGCTATGAGACACTATGGACACATGTGCAATCACCAAATTCAACTCACCCGGAGTACTCGTCATTGTCATCACAAAACACTAATATAGTGTACTCGTCATAGTCACCATAATCATATCACAACTTCTTCATAAAACATCCCATTCAAAATTGGAGTAACAACGTCCTTAATTCTTAAATAACAATACATTAAAATTTAAGTGACAAACTATATATATAAAAAAATAATCCGAGTACAACTTGTCTAAATTTTGTACAACCATCTCATTTTCAACATCACAACTACACTTGAGGAAAAGCAGTGTGAAAACAAAACAGCAGTATTTTTATTTGTAAAACAACAACCAAACAACAGCTTTTTCATGCGCTAAACAACACTAACAGCAACATTTTTATGCGAGAAAAACAGTGCAAAACAGCAGTATTTCTATGCGAGAAAAACAGTGCAAAACAGCAGTATTTTTATGCGAGAAAAACAGTGCAAAACAGCAGTATTTTTAGTTGCAAAACAGCAACATAACTATTTGAAAAACAGCAACATAAATTCTGCATAACAGCAACATAACTATTTGAAAAACAGCAACAATAAAATTCTGCATAACAGCACATGACTATTTGAAAAACAGCAACATAAATTCTGCATAACAGCAACATAACTATTTGAAAAACAGCAACAATAAAATTCTGCATAACAGCACATGACTGTTTGAAAAACAGCAATATAAATTCTGCAAAACAGCAACATAACTATTTGAAAAACAGCAACAATAAAATTCTGCATAACAGCACATGACTGTTTGAAAAACAGCAATATAAATTCTGCAAAACAGCAACATAACTATTTGAAAAACAGCAACAATAAAATTCTGCATAACAGCACATGACTGTTTGAAAAACAGCAATATAAATTCTGCAAAACAGCAACATAACTATTTGAAAAACAGCAACAATAAAATTCTGCATAACAGCACATGACTATTTGAAAAACAGCAACATAAATTCTGCATAACAGCAACATAACTATTTGAAAAACAGCAACATAGTGAAATTTTAATTTCTTGGTATCATTCAAATATTCATACACATACCCCTCAATTTATCAAAGTTGCCTTTCAACACCAACAATTCACCAAACATCAAATTTATCCACACCCCATTCACTAAAAAAAATCGCAATTCATCTATTTCATCTCCTAGGGCAATTCGCATATCATTAATAATATTTCAATCCATCATTCCTCTTAACCTATCAAATTCGAATTCAACCACCACCAAAAACCCACAAACCCACCATATACCCAATTACGTTAAATTGAAACTCTCACCCTTACCTCGAATTCGTATGCCCGAAACCACGATGAATGCGTCACGTACAAAACCCCGCAACACGACGAGCCAAGGTCACCAAAAAAAAATCGCAGCAGCCCCCCTCCTCCTCTTCTAAGCCAATTCGCATCCAGCACAAAAAAATCATGGGGAAAAATCGCAACAATGGAAAAAGGAAGGGTTTGAGACCACCACTTGGAAGAGAAAAATAAATGGAAGGGAAAAGGATCAAGGAAAGCTTACCTAAGCCAAGATGAGACAATTTCTCTTCTCCCCCTTTGCTGGAAGTGTCGCGCCTCACCTCCTTCTCACTCTCTCAGTTTCGCTGCTCTTCTTTCTTTGGTGGAAATGAAAACAATTCTTAGGTTTTGGGATAATTGGAATGGGCTTGGGTCACTTAAGTGACTTGGGCCCTATTTACACCACCCTTCTTAATTCTTTTCACCTCCTACAATAAAACAATTATACTTAAATTATTCCACTTAAACAAATATTGTAATCCCTCCAATAACTTAATTAATTAATCAATTAAATTATTTTAGGGCGTTACACATATCGTGTCCGCATTGGACCGTCTTTCAAGTTTTAGATATCTATATCTATTATCGATCTATAACCCGTTTTGATGAATTCAAAGTTAGACATCCGGCGTTATAATCATAGCGTCGAGAAGGATCCACGATCCGGTTGGTTATGCCAAAAACAGAACTCAACACTAATTTCTCAAATCGTTTCTCCGTTTGCGCCCAATTCAATTTCCAATCTCAATCCTACCTGACAAACAGAAAAATCCCAGACAATCCAGACAATATATCTAGTACATAAACACAATCAAAAATCATCTTTGAACGCTTATAGTTTCATAAACCGTAAAAACGCGATATTGCTCAAAACAGTTTTCGACTCTTCAACAATTTCGAAAGCGGTATTTCTTGTCAAGGTACTGAAAACGAACAAGGTCCAGAATAATAAAATATCCCTAATCCGTGAGTTGAGCCGAGACACGAAGTCACCGAACCGTAATCCACGAACAATCCCCGCTAGAACTCGAACCGATCTCCAAGAGAGCAACTTCTTCTTACCAAACCGAACCAGCAACTCAATCTGTCCCAAACTCCCTTCAAATTCGAAATGTCACCTCAGAACTTCCTCTAGAGCAGTTTCTACTGAACATGCAGGCCCATCTAACACACAAACATCACCATCTTCACCACTTGGAGCTTCATGGTCGAACATGGAGATGAGGGAAGGAGAGTGAATCAGACTTTGAAAGTTATACCAATAGAAGGAGAATCGAAAATGGAGTGGAAAGAAGGTCTGAATACTTACATGCAAGGGTTGTTGATGGAGATGGTGTCTCCTTGTTCCTCTCTCCCCTTCGCCATCTTCCCTCCCCATACTCTTGTTTTCAGCTTTCCTCACTTTTCTGTTTTTTGTAAAATGACTAAGTGTGAGGCTGAGTGAGGCTGAGGGTGTTATGGTTGGGAAAAGACCATAATTCCCTTGGTTCACTAACTCATGGTTTTGGGGCCAAGACCCTCACTAATTCTACGGTTAATTACTCGGCATAAAATTTCTCGACCCGTCCATTTCCGAATTGCGAATTATTAATTCCTTCGATTAGCGATTATATAAAAATCCACTTAAAATGTTATTTTAAAAATTAGGGGTGTTACAAATTTTACCAATAGAACTAAAAAAGTAGCAAAATTGTGGCTAATGAGTAATAGACCAAAAGTTACATATTGATGGAGAGTGGGAAAAATTTGAATACATGATTTTTTTTGACACAATTATATACATGATTAAATTTTATAGTTTAGTTTAATGGCTAGTGTAACGTCCCAGAAGGGTAGCTCACGTGGTTGAGTGAAAGGGACATCGTTGGTGGAAAAACGTAGGCGTACGGGGTTCTAACCCTGCTCCCCCCTCCCCTCTAACAACTAACACACTAATTACTAACCACTTTGACTATCTAAAAAAAATGGCTAGTGTAACAATAGTGACTTATCAATATTTTTGAGGTGAGAAGTTAACGAAAATTTTATCAATTTATGTTTTTTAGGTGATTTATCAATTTTTGTTTGCATCGAGTTAAAGTTTTATTTTTGTTTTTATTCTGTATTGATTTTGACATACTTTCATTCTATACTAATAGGGCATTATATTAAATATTAAATATGCAATATAATATCTATTTTTGTCATATGTTTGCATTTCAGATTCAATAGCTATGGCTCGAATTATATCAATAATTGTCTATTTAATTTGCTACTCATTTCAAATTCAATAGTTATGGGTCGAATCATTTCAGAATAAGAGTTTAAATGCTAAATGATATTTATTTAAAAAATGTCATGTTGAATTACTTTTTTTGTAACTGATATCAATCAAGTATCAATTACCATTAAAACATTCCTATTTTGGCTATTAATAGGTGTATATTGTGTTAGGTATTGTGAATTACAACAATATTAACATGCAAAAGAAATGAATAAAATTGTAACCAAATTAAAAAATTTAAAAATCACCATTAAGAACAGATCATGTTAATTTATTTTATTTAAATATTTAAATAACACGTCAAAACATATGTTACTTTTTAATATTTGATAAAATATTTTCAGTTTTAATTTTATAAAAATATCAGATAACTTGTCTGAAGAAGTATAAACCAAAATTTAAATTATTGTGTTTTAAAAATTTATTAAGTAAATCAAAAGTTGTTAAAAAAGTACTTAGAATAGTCGTATTTTAAAATTTTAAAATTTAAAATTGAAATTTTAAAATAAAAGTAATACAAATAGAGATAACCTGTCATCGTCCGTCGCTCTCTCAACTTTAGTGTCGTCACTTTTGTAAACCGAGAGATTAGCCAAGAGTTTCTCCGCCGATTTCCTATCAAGCAAACTTAATTTTGTTAGTGCTCATACCTTAAACAGCCATGCATGGTGCATTACTACTTGTTCTGAAATTGAAACGAAGTGCAACCAATCACAGAAAGAAAAAAAATTTGAAAAGAAGGTAAAAGCCAACATAAATAGCATAATGTGTTCGGCTAGCTAGCTGGTACTGTAATATGAAGCAACTCCCTTCGCAACTTTCTGAACCACAATATACACCATAACAACATATAAGACGTGACAATAAAAAGCACCAACTCTCAATTTCAGATAATTGATTTTTTGAGTATCAATCGCAGCACAATTTATTAATGTCTTAATCATCATAAAAAAATATCATAGAGCCAAGTGATTCATCTATATGTTGAACACGACACTAAAATAATTTATACAAAAAATCTTGAAAAAATGCTGAAATAACAAATATTTGCTTGATGACAAAGCTTTATAATCGATTGCACTGAATGAAAATTTACCTTGACATGGAGAGAATCATGATTATCACTCAGATGGTGTTTGTGAAAATGAAGTGCAGCATCGATATTTATCAAGACGAAAACAGCAGCACCAATTTGAGTTATTTATCAAGACGAAAACAGCGGCACCGATATGATCAAAAACCCTTATTTGAGGACCATCTCTATAAATCAAATAAGACAGATTCAAAAACCAAAAAATAAATCAAATAAAGAACCTATGAAAATCAAATTTTAGAGAACAGATAATTACCTGTAAGTAGCAACAGCCTCAGCAAAGGTAGCCAGCACGATGAAACTACAATCATGTTCATAGACGAAAACGATGGATTAGCGATAGTAGTAGCCAACAATACTAAATACATTAAACAAAAAAATGATTTATACATCATTTTGATGATGATTGAGACCAGATAGTGTTATGTTATCATTGAAAAACAAAAACTCATCAATTTCGCATTCCATTAAACCCACAGTGATCAAGAAATATATGACGAAATTAAATGGGTGACGTTAATGTGTGTTTTAGCATTAGGAGTGACTATATTTATAGTTAAAATTAGAGTTAATATAAGAGGGAAATCGAAATTTGAATTGAAAATTGAACTTTTAGAAAATGGTGGGAATTTGTATTTCAAATTGTAAATTGAACTTTTTTAAATTGAATTTGTATTTCAACTTGAAATTTGAATTGAAATTTAAATCCTAATTTGGTGTGTGCTACGTTGACTATTATGGAATACGTTTCCTATAGATGCCTAAATATATATGGAATGTGTTTACTATGAATTGTTTAATTTCTATGGTATAAATCCAACGGATGAGAGATATATATTAAGATCCAATGGTCTTATTTAATTCATCTTATTTAATTTCATAGTGGACCAATTGTAAAATGCCATGTAGGATGACAATTTAACACGAGTATTAAAAATGTTTCCCACAAAACGTGGTGGTGATGACACCTAAGAAAGAGGTGCTTTGAAGCACCTATGAATTTGTATTTTAAATAGATAGATTTTTTCCCCTGTGGACATGATCTAACACATAGTTTAGTTTGAGTGACACAATATGCTACCCGATTGCCATTTGAGTTGGCTTAAAAATTTTAAAACATTTTTTTTTGTTACAAATGCAAAAAAAAAAAAAAAATTTTGACAGCACAAATGCAAAAAAAAATATTAAAATCATAATAGGATGAAAAACCAAAATAATTGCACAATCGCAATACATGAAAGACACAATTTGCATAATTAGAAAATAGCATAATTTTGTCAAAAAAAAGTTAGCATAATCATGATACCTAGAGCACCCATTTCATCTAATTAGAATCTAGGAGACTTAAATTGTACAATCACAATACTCATCGAATCAAAAGTACAATTAAGCCAAAACTTTTTTACACTGGTCGGTGACTCGATGCATGTCCATTAAACACCTCAAATAATTTAGGAATCCATCTTTCACCATTTTTTTTTGTCAAACATCTGCTCTCAAAACTCATCATTGCATCAAGTAAGATAAGAATCATACAATGATGTCATACTTCTAGGTTTTTTTGGTATAATTTTAGGTATAAGATAGTTGAAGAAATTTAAAACACAGTATACATAAATTTTGTTCTCATGCATACTAGAGTAAGGGATCAACTAAATCCCTTACCAGTATACCAGTTACATTGACCGTCACATATAATATAAAATGCTGGTTGATATTATATCAACCAACATGAAATCTCAAGCACCCCATAATATTTTATATTATATCCTACAATCAATTTGACCGGTATAATCCCTCACTCTAGAAGCCACTCTCACTCGTGAAATCTGTTTTCCCAACTACTCCCTATTTTGTGCATTACCAACTCTCAATCCCTCCCTTGAGAATGTTTTTATAGGAATATATTATATTTTTACTGCAAATGTTCTATACCCTAGGATATTTTTAAAAACATTTTAAGGGGAAATGGATGGAGCAGAAGCACAGAGACACATGGATGCCAAATGAGTTCATGAAAATCCTATTGACAAACACCTTCATCAAATAAAGCTAATAACAACTTTAGAGTTCTTATTTCATTAAAAGCATTGATGCCAAATGAGTTCATGAAAATCCTATTATTTCATTCATTAGGGGTACCACAACACAACACCAAGTTAGGATTTATTCAAAGATATAGTGCTTGTTGACAGCAACAGACACATCCCAAGTGCAACTCATCCCTTTTGGAAACACAACCAAGTCACCAGCAGCAATTTCAACTGACTCATTTGCTCCACTTGGTGTAACCTTCACTTTTCCTTCCAATAGATAGCAAGTCTCTTTGGAATCATAAGTCCATGGGAATTTGCTTGGAGAACAACCCCATCTGTTAAAGGAGAAACAAAACTCATTTCATTAAAAAATTACACTCACGAATTATTTGGGCGCAATGCAAAGAATGTAGAGTATATAATTATAGAGCAGTGTTATGTATCCTGAATGATTTATTCGTGAAATTTAACGAAGCTCTAATGTGGTGTTTTTTAATAAGTGAGAGAACCACTTATTTAATTTCTGGTCTGTAGACGGAGTGGAAAGTACCACATGAAACTCACACATAACTGCGAGGTCCTAGGTTTGAACCCAGATGATTATTCCAATCTAGCAATTTCAGCATTTGCTAGTTGAGCTAGGTTTTACGGAGACTTACTTACTTATTTGGTAGAAAACAAGAACATCAAGGGTGTTGCAGCCAATCAAAAACATTCACAATGTGTTCGCGATAGATGTTTCTCTCGCGATATTCAGCAATTTCCATAGTTACATACAATGAAAACAAAAGCTGGTACACTTCAAGAGTTCATTCACCACTCTTGATTAATAATCTCAAATTTACTATGCTACACATTGTGCCACTGCCACATAAATTGAACCTCATCTCCAATGTAGATTTTATGAATTGAATGAATATATTATATATGCACTTCCACCAAGGGATTTAGATTCTTGAATTACTAAACCATGAATCCAAAGCACATGACTAATTTATGTATATTGTACCTCTGAACAAGGTATTTGACATTCATTGCTTATCATATAGTGTAATAGACTAGTAGTCCCTGATTCAGTTGAACAGCCCAGGAGAACATCTTGATTGTTGAGTAGAAAAATGATTAAAACAGCATGTTTGATACTTATTTAAAATCAGAGCTAGTTAACAGCCATTATTATCATCATTAACATTAACAATGGCACCATGAGATACAACTATTAGTGTAACAGAATACTTAGGAACCGAAACAAAAAAGCGCATATTTTACAAAAACAGAAAACATATTTAAGCGAATATTGATTTATGATTTCATATACAAACTTGTAGTGATAAAAAAGAACAATACACTTGTCAAATTTCATAATTTCATTCATCTGACCAAAATATATGAAACATGAAGACGAACTCCTATCACTAAATGCATACATCTAAGAGAAACATAAATAATTCCGGCCTGCTTTTCCTTTCCAAAATATAGAACTTTACAGATTCGCTTAGATAATCAGAAGATTAGAACACTAGTCATATTACATAGAAATTGCTAGTTAGCATAAACAACCACAATAACTTGGTGTCCAATGTGATACTAGAGAATAATGTAATTTCAGGAGTTATCAAATTTAACCGGAGAAATTGAGAAAATAAGAAGGCTGTAAGGATCTGATCAATTTTTAGGTGTTTTTTTAATCTAAAAGCAAGTTTGATGTAAAATTTGGCATGAACTTTTCAAGGTAATACAAAAGTTATCTTTTATCACTCAAGTCAAATCATGGTTTGAAGGAAAACTCAATTATAGTTCAAAATAAGTAAACATCTAGATTTTTTATTACCAAAACACGTTTGACAAGAGAAAAAATCATGCTCGCTTGACAGTCCCACCATGTATGCAAACACACAATAAGGAGTCAAGAGATAAATCTAAATGTAATGAAATGAAGAACTAGAGTAAAGAAGAAACTATATAGCTGTAATGATTCTAAATGTTGAAATGCTTTTGTGATCGGACTTAAACAAGGTTGTCAGAATCGCGATGCAACTCGTAATATCGCACGATTCTGCGACTCTGCTTGCCATCTCCGTGCTTGATTCATGGCAGAATCGCAAATTCATCACCTCGCGTAGAATCGCCGTGAGAAATCGTGGAATCGGTGGTATCGGCGATGCTGAACGATTTGGAAAAGGCGTTTGATTTTCCGGGTTAGATCCGTGACCCGGTTCAGTAGCGCGCGACCCGGTTTCGTCCAGCGTGAAAACGCTTCGTTTCTCGCGCAATCAGAAGCAACGGTCAGCTTATTTACTCCATTTCCATCTTCCCCATAATCATCATTAGCTCCCATCTTCCCCATAATCATCATTAGCCTTCCAAAATTATGCCTATTTATTTGGAAACTCAAAAACCACATTCACGCAACCTCTGTTTTCCTCATTCACGCAGAAACCAAAATTATACTCTGTTTTCCTCATTTCTCCATTCATTCACGCACCTTTTCCCCTGTTTCATACTCTGTTTGAGACTTTGAGTTGCTTATGCTTTTGTTTTAATTTTGGTGTTATGGATTTGGTACTGAACGTGAGTTTTAATTTTGAATGATTATGAAATATATGTTGTTTTGCAGACATATATATGAATCCTTATGCTTAGATATATGTTTTTGAAAAATTGGTAGAATCTTACGATTCGTGTTACGATTCATCGATTCACGATCTTGTGACCCCTCTCCGATCCTACCTAGAATCTCGATTCTGACAACCTTGGACTTAAATGAGTAGAAATCTTATCTACAAAAGAAATGAACAACTTCATTACTATGATTACAAGGGTTTTGGATGTTTTAAAGGCTTAGGTCTCGACTTATTTGAGCATGGCATAAACACTTGTGAAACTATTTGAGAGAGCTTATGAAAACAGCTTATGACATGTTCATAAGCTGTTTTCAACTAATTTCCATCAGCTCCTCGAGATAGCTTATGAAAACGGCTTATAGCTTAAAGAAAAACAATTTAACATTATTTTATATCTTATATCTTATATCTTATTATAGAAATAACTTATGCATAAGCTGTTATATGATGAACACTTACATCATAAGCGCTTAATTAAATTTAAACTGTTTATCAAAATGAGGCCTTAATGTATGTCACTCATTTAGAAATGTGTGCCTTTGTACACCTAAAATCATGTAATTGAGCTCTCCATTTCATTTCTACTAGTTAAATCATTGCTTCTAAACTTTAGCAAGCAAATTTACAATAACAAATACCAGTAGTCACAGATATCATTCCTAAAAGTTCAGCAGCAAAATCAGAATGCAACAAAACTAACAAAATTACAGCTTGAATTTCCAAATATGACACAAACACAAATCAAATGCCCCAAAAAATCAAGCATTCAAAATTTCTTCTTTTAAGAAAAAAGGGAACAGTAACAAATTAATTCTGTTTATCTTCAAGTTAGTATCTTGCTAGGTTTGACAATCTCATTCCAGAAAATAAACAAAAATCATAACACAGAAAGTAGACAATGAAAATATTGCAACATAGAAGAAAAGTAATGAAATTACTTACGTGGACCATTGTCGAACACCGAGTTGAGTGAGCTTTTCCTCAGAAGGATTTCTCTCAATCTTGATGCCCAATTTCTCGCTCACGTTACTCATAGTGTATACTCTCTCTCCTCCTATTCTTCTTCCTCACTACAAAACCAACTGCGTTTATCTCAAGATGATGAAACGCAGATACGCACCGTTTTATTAGGGGCAGATTTATTTTATTTTTAATTTCAAATATTAAAACAATCAATATCGTTATTATAATTAATATAAAATTTTAAGATAAATTATTTGAAAAGTCCCGGAAGCCGAGCCGAGTTGCTGTTGAGGTGGTTGGTTAAATTTGCTCCATGTGGTGCTCCATCGCATTGTTCCGGCGAAGAGGGTGGTACATACTCCTACGCTCAAATCAGCTTAGAGAAATAGGTGTAAGACAGTAATAAATGTGTATCTTATGCATTGATTCTATAACGTATTTATAGGGAATTGTGCCAATGACGTGGGTCTGTTCTCCAGACGCGTGAGAGTGTGTGATACCGACCCAAGTTAAATGAGTTATGCGTATGATCTCCCTGTTGATAGTTATGGGGCGCGTGGCGATCTCTTGGGAATCATGGATATGGGCAGCTGGAGCCGACCCAAGTCCGGAATGTGCGCGACCCAGTTTGGAACAGTTTTCCCCAAGTTGAGGCCACTTCTGGTGGAATGGCCTTGGCTTGAAAACTGACTGATTTTCACCAAGAGTTGAATGAACTTCCTTGACTGGTGAAGTCGGCTCGATTGACTTGCCCTCGATCTTGTCGTGACGGGATATCGAAGTCGGTCATTTTACCAGCCTAAGGTGACATGTTGGCTTGTTGTGTTTCCCCTTGGCATGTTAGGGTGGACAATAGAGGTTAGCCATGTTGTCCTCGACAAGTAAGTTTACCGGGATCATGATTTTGGATCACGAACATTGATTGCTTTATGACGATTGGTTGCTAATTGTTGATAGGATAGGCGAAGTTTGATTTTCCAGAGTCATGTCATTATGATAATGTCTCGGTTGCCTCGTTTTTTGTGCGAACGCCATCATTGCACCCTAGGTTTACAACGGTTTCCCTTCAATCTGTTGGTACTCCCAAGACTATTATAAATAGAAGGGACCTCCTCCTTATTTGTACTTTTGCGAATTTTTCTCCTGGGCAGATCTTCAAGCTTATTCCCAAGAGTTAACTATTTCGGCCTTCTAGGTATTTCTGACTTCTTTTCTTTTCTTTTTTGTCATTTTTCTTCTCCACCATGGACCCCGAGACAATCACCTCAAAAATTACTTCCGTTGAGGCCTCGCCCAGTTCCCCATTGACGAAATCTTCCCTGTTAGTGCGTGAGAATTTCTTAGAAGGAGGGGGTTCATCAGGTTCGAAGAAGGCCTTCGTTGTTCCGGGTTACCTAACCGAGATTAAAGTCACAATCACCCGAGGTGGCATCGTGGTTCCTCAATGAACTATTGGTGGTGTGATGTGAAGAATAGGTTTCATGACAATGAGCTCCATCCATGTAGGTCACCAACGGCGAGGACCAAGACAACAGCTTGGATCCTTTCCCCGACTCGTTACATAGGACCATTGAAGAATGTCGAGCCAATCAGAGTCGACAAGATGACTTGGACGTACCTACTGAGCATGAGCCCGAACAAGATATGGTCGAGGGCCCTTTTGAACAAGACACGACTGAAGGTCAATTTGGTCAAGGAATGGCTGGAGATCAGGTTGAGCAGGAGAGGAATGACGATCAGGCCGAGGTCAAGATGGACGGAGATCAGGCCAAGTCGTCAACAGAGAACAATGTCGACGAGACGTCGTGCGGCAGTGTTGGTGTCGATGGGCCAAAAGGCCCATATGCCCAAAAGTCCACTTTCCAAAGGCCCACATAGGCCCTAGAGCCCATTAAGCCCATGTGGGCCAGGGCCAACCCACGGGCCCTGAATTCCCACCTTTTACAAAAAATGGAAAAATGGCCCAGTCAACTTTGTGGGGCTAGGCCAGCCCATGGGCTTTTTGAAAAATTCTTAAATATTCTTTCTAGGTAACGACTTTCATTGATGTGGGATAAAATGAAGAGAAAAAACTGTTTTGAGCAGAAAAGCCCATGTTCCAAAAGCCCGCATGGGCCAGAAAGCCTATAAAGCCAATATACTTGCTTGGGCCAACCCATAGGCCCTTGAAGGATTATCAACCTCTACATTCAATATTTTTAGTCCCTATAAATTTTTTTATCATTTTTTGTCCCACAATATTTTTGGTCAGTAGTTTTAGTCACTATAAAATAAAAATAAATTGAGGTATTATCAAATGATATCAAACTTTGTAGATACGCTCTATATGTTACTCCCTCCGTCTCAAAATAATAGTCGCTTTAGCTCATTTCACGCATATTAAGAAAAGACTATAAAAGAATGAGAGAGAATAGTATTTTTACCAAATTATCCTTATCAAACATTGGAAGTGATGAATATTATTTTAATTAAAGCAACTAATATTGCATTGAAAATCGTAAATGACATTTATTTTGAGACAATTTTTTTTTGCTAAAGTGACTATTATTATTAGACTGAGGGAGTATGTGATAGAAGTCAATGCAAAAAATAAGCCTAGATTTCGATTTCAAACTCCTTTAATTTATTTATTTTGTTTCTCGAGTTCTTTGCCCTTAAAAAATTCATATTTATTTTATCCCTAGTTAAAAATTTCCAAGTTTTTTTGAGGGAAAGGTTTATATGTTTTTAATATATATGCAAAACATCATTTAAAAATTTGAAGCATATACATGCCTTGACATTTTATAGGGACTAATAAAGTGAAAGAATTTTGTCAAAAAAAAGTGAAAGAAATAACCATTGTTCTAAATATTCCCAATATGTTATATTTGTTAGGGGTTTTTAAGTAAATAATAATGTGTATTAGTTAAAGGAATATGAGTTAGCTGTGTTTGTTAAATTTCTATTATGGGTGTTAAGCCAGATTACCATTGTAAACTCTTTTTAGACCAATTGGTCAGATATTGAATACACTGATATCATTTCTCCAAACTCTGATACTCAACAATATTAGCATTGCATAATTAAAAGGGAAAAAAAAATTAATCAAATTACGATCGATTCTAATATTTTATATTTTTTTTGACAAGAATATTTTATATTTGCATAATTATAATTATTATTCATAAAGGTAACTTGTTGAGGATCTGCAATTTACGTTTTTCACCATAGCGGGTTTCATTTCATATAATAAATATATGTGTGATGTATTAACAAAAAATAAATAATATATGTGTGATGTAAGTCAGTCAAATAATAACAAATATTTTTTTTTTTGTCTGTGTTCAACATTCCCTACTATTCTTTTTCAGTAGCATGCCGAAAATGTAGAAGGGGGCTGACCCACAAAAGCCCCAGCCGTTTTGTGGGTTTAAGAGGGGGCTTTGTGGTATGGGCTTGGGGCTGTGGGCCATTTTGACGGCTCTACCTGAAATACAGCACGAACGAAATACTTGTTCTGGTAATGCCGACACATGCTCAAACACTAATACAAAGCTACGAACACTTCGGTTTGATGTTGATTGTTTTTGAATGAAAGACTAAATGGGTATTCTGTTATCAAACGAGGCTTGGAGAATTTAAAAACACATGGTGTTATGAATTATAATGTTGAGGTGAAAAACGAGATAGAAGGAAAATGTTGATGCATCAAGTGTGGTACCAAAAGCTAGAATGGAGTCAAGACATCCTTTACACATAGCAACGAGAGAAATGGAGAGGAATGTCAAGTGATGAGCTGATTTCATGCCTTTATATTAGGGGTGGACAGGTCGGGCTTGGTCGGATTCGGGTCCAATAACCCCCATCCGGCCCAATCCACGGTTGGAACATACAGGCCCAATATTGAGTATTTAAAAACGGGTTGGGGCGGGTTCGGGTTGGCGGATACTCGCGGGTACACGGGTGGGTAAAAACGGTTTGGGCCTTCACTGGCCCAATACTTCTTTGGTCTGATTTCAGAAAAAAAAGTTTTTAAATTTTTTTTAAGCATATTCAAACTGAGATGTTTCAAAGGAGATTTAATAACCCTATTCTAATTCACATACATATTCTAATTCACAATAATTCATAACCCCGTAGTGTTCTAATTCCCATACATATTCTAATTCACATACATATTCACACAATAATTCATAACCCTGTAGTGTTCACAACCCTATTCTAATTCACATACATATTCAAACAGCAAGATTTTCATTTTTTTCACAATAATTCACAACCCTATTCTAATAGAATGATTCACAACAATTCACACAATTCATAACCCTGTAGTGTTCACAACACATCACAATAATTCACAACCTTGTTCAGGTATGCTACTATCAAGTATGCTACTACCTTGTTCTAACAGACTGATTCATTATCAGTTCAATCAAAGCATACACTAAACACAATATCAACCAATTTAACAAACACCTAACTAAATTTAAAATGTGTTCCAACTTCCATCTAGTAAATTATAGTCTAATTTACAATTTACACCCATGCAAGGGGAATTTCAAGCTTCTTCAAGAAGTTAAGAAGCTCAATTTACACCAATCCATTTGAACCTGCACAAAAAACAATTAATTTAAAACCACAACAGTTTACCATAAATCTGCAGTATCCTGAATTTGCAGTATCCTAAACCATAATAGTTTACCAAATCTGCACATAATATAAAAGCATATCAGTTTATCAATTTCAAACCATAACAATAACATATTCAGCAGCAGATTTTTCAATATCAGCAGAATTAAAAACCATATTAACTTACCATATCGATTTTGAACAGCAGCAGACTTTGTATGGAAGCATCTTTTCAATCTCGACCAAGGTCCTAAATTCCACTACAGAAATAGCAACAGACTAATTAAAGATAAAACAACATGCAAGAATCTATCACAAAATAACATTTTCAGCAACAGATTTTTCAATATCAGCAGAATTAAAAACCATATTAACTTACCATATCGATTTTGAACAGCAGCAGACTTTGTATGGAAGCCTCTTTTCAATCTCGACCAAGGTCCTAAGTTCCAACAAAATGAACTTAATTTATGCAGAAATAGCAACAGACTAATTAAAGATAAAACAACATGCAAAAATCTATCACAAAATAACATATTCAGCAGCAGATTTTTCAATATCAGCAGAATTTAAAACCATATTAACTTACCATATCGATTTTGAACAGCAGCAGACTTTGTATCGAAGCCTCTTTTCAATCTCGACCAAGGTCCTAAGTTCCAACAAAATGAACTTAATTTCTGCAGAAATAGCAAATTATTTAAAACAGCAAATATAAAACAGCATGCAAGAATCTATTACAAATTATTTACCTTCATCCATAATCAAAACAAAAATTCCCTTGCATGAAGATGGATCATTGGACAATGTACTGAGTCATGAAAACTCCAAAAGAACAAACAGTGTTAAATGTAGTTGAGATGTGAGCCATGTGACTCCAAAATTCCAAAAAAATCCCAAAACTGCAAATGATAAAAATTATAACTGTTAATACATTCAGAACAAAATGAAGCAATAATTTAGTTATAGTGCAATAGAGCCTAACTGAATTTCTTCTCAGTTATCGCCAATAGTAATTGGCTGTGACTGAGATGATGAGCTAGTTCCAGCAGCTCCAACACCCACAGAAACCCCTTCTTGAAATTCTATAGAATATAAAACACAAAGATTAAGTTATAAATGAAGCAAATATTAACAAAAGAAAAATTCTATAGAACATAAAAAACAGATTAAGTTCAACCTGTCACAATGTTATCAAAATCTTCAAACTCTTCACCAATGTTGAGATTTTTAAACTGGAAGAAAGAAGG
Organism: Astragalus membranaceus; assembly: GCA_039519185.1. Taxonomy (NCBI): domain Eukaryota; kingdom Viridiplantae; phylum Streptophyta; class Magnoliopsida; order Fabales; family Fabaceae; genus Astragalus; species Astragalus membranaceus. Next base: position 30,813,235 of record CM076853.1, on the reverse strand, counting down.
CTGCAACCAATTTTGAGTACATATAAGAGCTTCCGCCATTTCTGGGCTTAACGAGCTCCTATATGCATCCAAAACCCTCCCTCCAGTGCTGAATGCACTCTCAGATGCCACAGTAGAAACTGGTGTGGCCAAAAGATCTCTAACTAAGGTAGATAAGATAGGGTACCGATCTGAGTTTTGTTTCCACCAAGCTAGAATCTCAAATGTGGTTGATGCATCTATATTAGGTTCACCCAAAAACCTCTCCAGCTCATTTAGCTTATCAATAGAATCCTTTTCACGCAAATGTTGCTTAAATGCATTTTCCCTTGCTTAAGTTGAGAGTATTTCAGAAACAACCGATGTTTCACTACCTACTAAATGACTAACAGCTTGCTGCCCAACATTGTTTTGCTTCTCATATTCATCCTTGTACCAATTGTACATCTTAAAAAGATTATTTTTAAGTGAACTGAAAAGTTCAGTGGCAAAGGTGGGGTTGGAAACATACATTGCTTGAAATGACCACTCAACATACCTCAACTTATACCTAGAATCAAAAATAACACCAAAATAGAGAAGCTGATTAATATTGTCAATTTTACCCCAATACTTCTCATATTTTTTCTTCATTTCCATACCCATGTTAGCAAGAATTGTGTTGAGGTTCATGGAAGAATTATTAAGTTCAACGTGGATGGAAGAGAGTTGGGAAAACGCAGCATGCAAAGTTACACTCTGTGAGGCTGAGAAAACTTTAGTTGCATCATAGAATAATTTCAAAAACTTCTCAAACACACGAACATTATCCCAATCAGATGCACTAGGAATTCCAGCAGCCCCAAAGAATTCTGCATAACTCAATTCTTCATACTCTAGTTTATCAAAGGCTGGCTAATACTTTTCAGCTGCATTTAACATCATGTATGTTGAGTTCCACCTAGTGGGAACATCAAGACACAACAGTTTTTTACAAGTTATTCCAGAAAATTCTTTACATTCATTGAACTTGGCAGATCGTTGTGGTGAAGACCTAACAAACCTAACAGTTGTTCTAATGCTAGAAATAGAGCTACTCATGTCCTTCAATCCGTCGCTCACCACCAAGTTAAGAATATGAGCACAACATCTAACATGAAAAAACTGTCCATCCCCCACCAACCCTTTCATATTTTTCAATTTTTTCTTTAAATACGCGACAGCGACATCATTAGAGCTTGCATTGTCCACAGTAATTGTGGACACATTCCTAATACCCCATTCCCTAAAAACCTACTCTACTTTTTTACCAACTGTCTCTCCCTTATAATTAGGAACAACACAAAAGCTTGTAATTCTCTTTTGGTATCTCCATTTGCTATCTATAAAGTGTGCAGTCAGGGTTAAATAATTCAGATTCTAAATTGAGGTCCAACAATCAGTGGTAAGTGCTACCCTTGAGCAATCAGATCTAAAAAGAGTTTTCAATTTTTGTTTTTCTTCAAGATAAAGTTGATAGCAATGCCTAGCAATAGTTCTCCTAGATGGGACAGTAAATTGGGGTTGCATTTGACTCATCATGAACCTAAACCCATCACCCTCTACTACCTTAAATGGTTGCTCATCAACTATTACAAAAATAGCAACCGCCTTTTTACAAGCATCAACATCAAATCTTGTACTAGTTGTGCCTAAACTAGAAATTTCCCCAGGACTAAAGGTAAGAGTTGTTTGTGTGGGGTCATTAATGAGAGCATATGGATATTAAGGACATACCGGAATGTGAGCTATCATGTTAGACGTACCATGAATCTTAGAGTCGCATCGGTATTTTATGTGGCAGTGTTTGCAAGCTGCCATAGGTTCCTTCTCGTCCGGTAATCTAACAAAATGATCCCACGCTTCAGAAGTTGTCCTCTTTTTGTTTGCATTTGACTTCCTCTTCTTTCCAAGCGGTGGTTTAGGAGGAATTACAGCTGCAGCAGTGGCTGGTTGCCCAGTGGCAGCATGAGGGGGATTTTGACCATCCATTGCTGAAACTCAAAAGCATATAATTAAAACATTGTTAATAACCATACAATAAATCTATAAAGCATACAACTAGCAAGAAGACAAATCAATAAAGCATATAAGCAGAAAACAGAATACAAAAAATCATATAACATATAAACTTATAAATTTATCTTCAAAAGAATCTTTCTTACTTTCTATTCTATCTGCCTATAGACAAGACTGTGCCAGCAAACTTCCTAAACATATAAACATAACTGAAAACTAAAGAATCCCTAAACCCTAAAATAAAATACAAAAAAGTCACAAGGAACTAAGAAGAGCATATAAACACATCATTAAAGCATATAAACAGGATGTATGAAACCTTAAAATTTCAAAAGAACTAGTAATATAAACATATAAACATATATTTAATTGAAGATATAAACAGAATACAAAAGAAGCTAAAAAGAACATATCCCTAAACCCTAAAATTTCAAAAGGAACTCACAAATATAAACATATCCCTAAATTTTTCGAAACCCTAAATCAGAGTAGACAAAAGGAACTGAAAAACCATTGTGAAAAATGAATCTTGAACCTAAACAAAAACGAATCTGAAACCCATAATCACTAAAAACGAAAGAAAAAATAAACCCCATGTTTGCAATCTGAATCACAAAAAACGAACCAGAGAAAACAGATTAGTTAAGAAGTTACCTCTTGTTTGCAATCTGAATCACAAATAAACCATGAAATGAAGACAATCAGATGATGGGAAGAAGAAAATCTAAGAAAGAAAGCTTACCTCTTGAAGATGACGAAATAGAGATTCAGAAGCTCCGTTGCTCTGTGAGAGGGAGATGAGAGCCTCGATGTTGGTTTCGTGGGAGAGGGAGAGGCGGTTTCGTTTAGAGGGAGAGGCGGTTTCGTGGAGAGGCAGAGGGTGAGTTTTGCGGCTCTACTAGGGTTTCATATTGTTGAGAGTGAAACGTGAATGTGAGACGCGAGTGAAGAAGAGTTTTATTGATATTTAAGGTTTCATAATTGGTCGGTTTCGGTTACAAATGGATCTAAGGCTCTCCACCGCCACCGACCAACTAAGGCCGTTTTTAACCATTTTGGGCTTCCAGCTACCCGAATTTGGGCCCAATCCGAACCGACAGCAAATTTTCTTCACGGGTTCGGTCGGGTTATGGCGGGTTCGCTGAAATTGTCCACCCCTACTTTATATAGGCTTCAAATATTGATATTTAAGTAAAGCAAGTGGGCAATGGTAGCCTGATTGCCTATTATAGGCATGACATCTTTTGACAATAGGCATGACATTTTCTAGCTTGTTAGGTAGGGGTGGACACAATAATTTAACCCGTCCGACAACCGAGGAAACCGAGGAAAAATTAGTGCATACGGTTGGGTCGCATCGGTTGGCGGGTCCACAGTTGAAGATAATCGGTTTCAAGTGGTTTTGAATGGGCGGTTGCGGTTCTGCTTTTTGAAACCGTCTGAACTCGAACCCGACCGACGATAGTAGTGCAGCAATCAGCATAACTAGGTAATAGCACATACCAGTAGCATAACATATTTTAGGTAAAGCTTTTATTAATTGTTTTTGTCTTTGTCAGACACATTTTCACATAAAAACGAAAAAGTTGCACTGTGCACTGCAACACACATGGCTCAATGTAACTTTTTATGACAAAAAATAAATCAAAAACATTTAAATAAGTTAATAAATGATATAATTTCTCAAACACTTTTTCCTAGGCTTGATTTCAACATTCATCTTCTTCCCGTCTCTTCCTCGTTCCCTTGTTTTGTAACAGGACTCCATTAAAACAAAGCTTAAAAAACTCTCAAACCCACTCGAATCACTCTCATTAGATCTCCATTTCCGTGTTGCGAAACCGAGTCAACCGAACCGTAGGAATCCGCCACCCGTAAACCCGTCACCCGCCTTACCCGCCAACCAAAACGGTCGGAGATGGGCTGCCCATGGTGGTGCTCGGTTTCTTCTCGGTGGACACATTTTGGACCGAACCCGGCCGAATCCGACCGATGTCCACCCCTATTCTTAGGCATATTTTAGGGTGGTGATAATGTGATATAGTAGCAGCAGTAACAACAACTTGCTTTAATAATTGATGCTAGTTGGCATATTCAACTATACGAGGTCTTCGTATATTTTCACGTATTTGACAAAATCTTCTAAATTTACACTAATTTTTTATCATTCACTCCGCACATAATTGAATACAGATATATATTACTTAGTAATTATTTTTTTAATTATACGAGGTGGGTCTAGTTTTTTTTTTATAAGCAATGTTAGTGGGGGTGGGGGAATGTTAGTTTCCGGAGTTTGAACCCGGGACCTCCTTCTTGCACTCTTTTGGTACACTCATTCGATATCTCTTAGCTCGCCAACTAAGCTACATACTTGGGATCAGGTGGGTCTAGTTAATTTAATGCGTGCAGACACAAAGAAATTTGGGAGGTGTTATAGCTAAATCTCTCTCTAAGATGTAAATCACACCATTAAAATAAAATAACTTTTAAAACATGTCCTAATAATTATTTAGAAAAAGTAGGGTGTTACACACATCACCCTCCCTCACCCTCAGACGCGGCGGCGGCGACGTGACCAGCCCACCACCGGCGTCCATCACCCTTCATGCAATACGCAACCCTCAAGCTCCCTCTTCAGTTCTTCAATAGTTCAACCGCCTTCCCTATCTTTGTCCGCGTCTTTCCTTGCAACGGCGACCACCACCGAGGCACCGATCCACCAGCAATTTCTCGCGCCCACCACCTGTGGTATTTAGATTCTCAAATTTAAATAACAACTGAGATTTTGATTTTGTGATTTTGATTCTTTGAATTGTTTCATTTAATTTTTTATGGTGGAACATTACACATTATCATTTATTAGAATAATTATTCTATATTCTGCATTTGATATAACGGGAAAAAGTTACATGTTGTTATCATAATTTTATGATTGAGAAAGTGTATTTTGTAACGATAAAAAATGTCAAATGGAGAAAATATTCTAAAGTTGTAAAAATTCATTTCTTAATAACTTAAAAGATTTATTGTAATTGAATTCTGTCTACATTGAAAGATCTATTGGAATTGAATTCATTTTCTTAATAACTTGAAAGATTTATTGTAATTGTGATGTTACTCGTGCATATGCACGAGTATACTTCTAGTATTTTAAAAAAAGGCCATGTAGAGACTGCTTTTTGGCAAATGCTTAAATTGTTCTTTAAGAAAAAATAGTTAGATATATTTTTAGTCCCTATATAGTTTCAAAATTTTGTTTTTAGTTCCTACAAATAATTTTGCTCACTTTTAGTCCTTACTTTTTTTATCTATTAGTGCTTTTAGTCCCTGCTGTTAATTTGACTAACGAAAATCTGACGTGGCAATCCTATGTGTACATTTTAATTGAGCTGTCAATACATGTGGATGCTCAGTCGGAGTAAAAGATTAAATATGTTTTTAGTTCTTATAAAAAAGAGAGACTTATCATAAAAAAAAACACAGACTTCGTTATAGAGAAATTATAAAAGAGGTTAAAGATGTTTTTTGTTCTTATAAAATTTGAGTTCTTTGGTTCACTCCCTCAAAAAAAATTCACCTACTTTAGGTCCCCAAAATTTTTTCCACTAGTTTTAGTTCCTTATGATTTGTAATAGCGTATCATGACTTTTATAGTGCTTTTTTGGACTTTTTATTGCACTTCCACACGATATTAAAAGTCATGAAATAGCATTAAAATTCATGAAATGCTATTAAAAGTTATGAGAGACTAAAACTGATGAAAAAACTGGGGCGACCAAAAGTAGGTGAAATTTTTTGAGAGGCTGAAACCTAAAAACCAAAATTTTATAGGATGCAAAGACATATTTAACCCGGAAAAAAAATCAATTAGGTCTTTTAAATGTCAGATCTCATGTGTTAAACCTTTTTAAAAGATGGTTAAATATGTTTTTGGTCCCCGTAAAATTTGAGAGTTTTACTTTTATTTCCTATTAAAAATTTCACTCAATACATTTTCCTCCGTCAATGCTTTTAGTCTTCATAGCTTTTAATAGCAGTTTTTTGCGTCTTTTAATAGCACTTTTTAAGAATTATTAAAAGTTGGGGGATTAAAAGCATTGACCAATTTTTTTCCCTCGAGGCACCTACAATGAGCGAGGGATTAATCACTACTGTCCGTGCGGTGGATACCCAGGTTTACCCAAAAAAAAAACATTGACGAAGGAAAATGTAGAGACTAAAAATAAAATTTTTAAATTTTATAAGAACTAAAAACATAGGTAAAAAAAATATATTTACCCTTTAAAATATTTTAATCGACTAATTTGACCAATATTTTTGTTTGACAAATTTGATCAATATTTTGGATCCTAAAAGAAAAAGTTTTTTTTAGGTCTAATTATCAAAAAAAAGTTTTTTAGGTCTCCCTAATATTTATGTTTAAAGAATCCATTTTTCTTTACTTTTTTTTGACAAAAGTGTAGAGACTCATTAAAAAAAATGGAGATTTTGATAAGTGATTCAAAATCCCAATTAACAATTTTCTTGTTTGACTATTTGGCATTTGTATTTGGTGAGAACAGTGGTATTGTCCCAATCAAACCAATCCAATGTTTTAGAATTACGTTACTCTTTATGTTGCGTGTGAATTTCAGAAACACAAAGAGGAATTCAAAGAAGTAGAAGGAACGAACTTGCAAGGGAGAAAAAAAGATGAACAACGATGATGAAAGGGGTTTGCTGTGGAAGCTTCCGGTTGTGAAGTCTAGCAACTTCGGTAAGGTGGGCCCCGCCTTTGGTGTTGGCGCTGGTTGTGGTATTGGCTTTGGCATTGGCCTTCTTGGAGGTACACCCAAATTCTAGTAATCAACTAAAGTTTCAGTTTTTCAGTTACCCTTTTTCTTCTTGATTATGATTATGCAATCATTCTTTTGTGGGTGAAAAAGATAGATGCTTTTGGCTGTGACAGTTTCACTGAGTGGAAGAAGATAAACCGTAGAGACTCTTTAATAGGTTTAGGGACTAAATAGGAGGAAAGTGATACTTCATAGACTAAATTGAAGGTTTACTCTTAACTAATGGGGTGATGCAGTGTTGTGTAATTGGAGTGGTTACTGAAATATGACATACTTATTTGATAGTTCTATTTAGTTTGGGGGTAAAATTGGGAGATGATTCTTTCTAGATGAATCAAATGACAGTTAAAAACTTAAAATATAATATAAAACATCTAGGTGTAGTTAACTCAGGTTTTCAAATGGACTTTCTGAATTTATTGAAAAAAAATTCCTTGAATTGGTGTATGTATGTTCATGTCTTGATGGGGTTTGATGGTTATTAAGCATTAGCAATGCATGTTATGCAATGTGAAAGATTTTGTGAGGACACTTTAACTGAAATCCATGTTAGTTTTTGCTTTTAATGATCATCCAAACTCTTAAACCAGAGAAATCCTTGGAAAAGGGAGGCCTTTTGGGATAATCTTCTGTAATGTGCTCTCATTGTCGTTGTGCAGATCACCTTGTTAGGAGGACCCCAAAATAAATAGGATGTATGGTAGGGAACGAATGAATGGGGTGTAGGGAAGCATAGCTTAGAGAGGGAAGTGGGGAGAATGCTGTTGTAACCAATTGCTGCCATGTCAGCAATTGGGAGGGAAAATATGAGTCTCAGAGTAGTATAAAGGTGGGAGTGAGGGAAAATAGAGGCAGGCTAGAATTGGGAATAGACTCTTGGGATACCCTAGGCTTCTCGAATTGCCTAGAGCAGTTATCTTTTTCATAGTTTCTGCAATTAGCTCTTGTAATTCTGCATCTAGGGGTTGTAATCACTCTGGTACAGCCCTTAACACACAGGTTTATTGTTCTATTTGAAGTGATGATGAATTCTGGTACCTATCACACCTGTAATTGTCTTCCATTATCATAAATCCCACTCTTTTAATTTCTATTGTAGTTATAACCCTGACTTCACTTGTTTCCATAATTTTTCGGGCTTCCATTATAAAAAATGTTTAGATATATAAGCTTTTATATTGAAAGAACAGGATGATTACCTGGTATTGGAAAGTTAATGTACAATATTAACTTAATGACCACTTCTTTACAAAAAATAAAAGGAAAATGGAAAAAATCTATAAGATTACAATACAGACCTTTGTGTATCGTCGAAGTTCATGTTTACAGCTTGAAAAGTAGAGATGTCAAAATTCATTGAGTCGTAAGTGGTCTGTGTTGTTTATGATGTATTTTTTATTTTTTTGGCTAAATAGCACTTTTGGTCCTTCATGTTTGCTCCAGATTTCACTTTGGTCATTTATCTTTTTTTTGGTCCGTTTTGGTCCCTCATGTTTCGTTTTTGTTTCATTTTTGGTCCCTCACGTTAGTTTTGACTAACGGACGCCACGCTGGCAGTTAATTGCTGACGTGGCGTCTTAAGTGTCATGTATGACGTGGCAAATAAATTATTTTTTAATTCTAAATTCAGATTTTTAACTTAAAACAAAACTGAAAAATGAAATTAACAAAATATAATAAAACTAAAAACATTAAATATAATAAAACTTAAAACAAAACATAATTCTTCAAAAAAACAACAACAACTCCTCTGGTTCTGGATCTACTTCTTCAACAACAATAATTCTTCAACAAAAAAAAAACAATAACACAAGCAACAATTCTTTAACAATAACAACAATTCTTCAACAACAACAACATTTCTAGAAAAACTACCGATTCATCAACAACAACAACATCTCAGATTCATCCAACTCTCTCTCTCTCTCTCTCAATTTGTTCTTCGTTTCAATCGTTTCTTCGTTTCTTCAATCGTTTCTTCGTTTCAATCGTTTCTTGGATTCTTCGTTTCTGATTGCAACGATTTTGGGTAGGTCGGACACCAAATCGTTTAAAACCCAGATCGTTCTGAACGCATCTGAGAAGAACTGAGAAGAAGCTGAAGGATAGATAGTTCTGAACCCAGGTCGGACACTAGATCGTTTCTGAACCCAGATCCTTTGTTGTTGAACGCGTTTTGAAGTTGATGAACAGATCTGGGGAGGAAGATGAAGGAAATACAGAAATCGTTTGAACGGAAATACAGATCTAGGGAAGAAGACGCGTTCAACAGAAATTGTCTCCTTTGTTGTTGAACGCGTTTTGAACAGATCCGTTTACTTTAGCTTTAGTTTCTGGGTTTGATGTTTTGGTGTTGTGTTGGTGTTGATGTTTAATTGTTTAACAATTAAAATAGTTTAATGGTGATGTGTAATTTCATTAAAATTAAATAATATATTTTTGCCACGTCATTTAATGAATTTGAGACGCCACGTCAGCAGTTAACTGCCAACGTGGCGTCCGTTAGTCAAAACTAACGCGAGGGACCAAAATAAAACGAAAACGAAACATGAGGGACCAAAACGGACCAAAAAAAAGATAAAGGACCAAAGTGAAATCTGGAGCAAACATAAAGGACCAAAAGTGCTATTTAGCCTATTTTTTTAACTTTTTGCTGCTGCTGATAACTGGATCATCCCTTGCTCTATAGTAGCAGCGGCCAGCAAGCATGGCTGTCAACGTCTCAACTAAATCATAAAATCATACAAGTTAACGCGTCAACCTCTCAACTTAACTCATAAAATCATACAAGTTAACGACTCTAGGATTCGAAATCGAGTTAATTAGCTTACAGAGTTGTTTGCGTAAGCTCGTGTAGTTGCATACTTGTGTAGAGACTCATTCAGACTTGCATAGAATTGCGAGCTTGAGGAAGATTGAATGAGGGTACACTACACCATAATTATGATTTTCCTCCAAGATACCTAAAATGATAGCGGTTCAGTGTTTTTTTTATTAAAAAAAAGCTCAAAATGCAACAGCTGAATGATAAGGCTCCATAGCGAACAAAACCTTAACCTCATATGGTAGCACTCACCTTTAGGACGGAAAGGTAAACAAGCCTAACTGTGATGAACTGGAACCTAGCCCTACTGAATTGATTCCAGCTCCAATGAGGGGAATCTAATCCAACGTTCTTCACTCTTTAGTAATTTTGAACCTCGTGATTCGTCATTCTGTCCATCGATTTTGAACTTGTTATGCTCTTATTGTCTTGTATTGTATGGTCTGGTCTATGATGATTCCACGAGTTTACGAGACTCTCAAATTTGATAATCTATTTTTAGTAGTGAGAAGCTTATGTTTCTGATTTTGGTCATTTTTTTTAAGTTTCAACATATTCCTGCATTTTTTATAGTTCATAAATTCACGTGGAAAATACTTTTCTGACTCCAGGAGTGGGTTTGGGCCCTGGAATTCCTGGCATGCAAGTTGGTTTTGGGTTTGGTGCTGGGTGTGGTGTTGGTTTAGGATTTGGCTATGGCGTAGGGAAGGGAATCGCACAAGATGAGTACAGAAAGTACTCTAATGTTGGAAATCCTTTCCGTGGTTCTGGAAGCATTATTTCTGAGTAAGTAAATTTCTTACTTTTTCCTTATTTTATCCTTTTAATAATGTGTAAAAGATCATTTGATGAAAATTTTTATGTTATTTCATTTTATTCTTTTACTGATATTTGCTATAGTAAACTTTTCTACTTGCTTTGCTAGTACTTCTTCTTTTATTGCCAAAAAAAAAGATGAAAGTCTTGTTGTCTATTGTTTTAATTGTTCCTTTTTAAATTTGAAAAAAGAAGTGTATAAAGAAACAAATAAATAAGTCACATAGGAAAAAGAAAATAAACAAGACTAGGTTCTGTAGTTAAATGCGGTGGTAGCGGCCGCAATAGCGGCGGTGCGTTGCGTCGCGCCGGTCCGCTGCCACGCTATCCACCGGTGCGGCGCAGTTCAGTGTTGCGGGAGGTGCGGCGCTGTAGCGGGGCATTTCGCGGGTCAGATTGCGGGTCGTATCGGTTCCTGTAGCGGAGATGACGAAATTTTAGGTTTTTCCAGCGAAATTTCTGTTTTACCCTTACTTAAAACGCGAAAAGACGGTAATACCCTTACTTTTTACTGTTTACACACTACTTCTACCTCAGTTTTTACGCAGAACACGTTACCTCCTTCACGCAAAACACTTCTTCTCCTTCACGCACGCACGCAGAGCTCTTCTCCTTCACGCAACACTCTTCTCACGAACCTTCGCGCGCGCTGTCTCACTCTTCTCCTTCGCGCGCGCTGTCTTGCTCTCACTCATCTCTATTTTCAACAACAACTTCCTCTATTTTTCTTCCTCTGTTTCATCTCTAGTTCTTCCTCTGTTTCATCTCTGTTTTTTTCAACAAACAGTACCTGTTTCTCCTCTGTTTTTTCAACAAACAGTACCTGTTTTTATCATGGCATCATCTCAGTCTCAACAACCTGTGAACAACACAGTCCCTAGTGGATTGGCTAAACCCACAGGGGATAACATTGATGAAGCTTGGCAATGGAATAGTCTTAAAGACATCAACAATAGGAGGAGTGTTACATGTGATTTTTGTAACAAAACAACTAATGGCGGCATAACCAGAGCAAGGAATCACCAAATGGGATTGAGGGGCAATGTTGGTGCTTGCAAAAAAATTCCCCAAGAAATAAAGCTGAAGATTAAAGAAATCTATGAGAAGAAGAAGGCTGAAAGTAATGCACACTTATTTGAGGTGAATGAGAATGATGATGAGCAAGATGAGGTTGAAGAAAATAGAAATTTACAATATTCGAGCCGGAAAAGGATCAACTTCTGTTGCTACCCCTGCTGTCAAGAGAGGCAAATCTGTGAAAGGGCCTTTGGATTTGCTTTATTCTAGAGCTCCACCGGCAGCATCAAATTCCAAGCAAACAAGCATTCACGATAAGGAAGCGCGATCAAGGACAGTTCAATACCTTGCTCGGTGGTTTTACAAGTGTAGCATTCCTTTCAATGCAATGCGTGACAGCCGGGACTTAATTGATCCTATTGTCTTAAAGGATATTGATATTTGCAATGAGTGGTTGACTGGAGAATTGGTTGAAGATGAAGTAGTTGGAGCTGGAGATGACTTGGTCTTTGAGGATGATACACTAACTTGGGGGATGTTGCTAATGTGGCTGGGGTTGGTGAGCCAGAAAGAGTCACAAGGCACCAACAAAGAATGAGAAGCCAAGCTGCCCCTATAGAGGAAGAAGAGGAGGATGTAGAACAAATTGCACATGATGATAATGAGCAAGAGCTTGAACATGGTGATGAAGAAGGACTTGAAGATGATGAGGATGATGATGAGGAAACACTTAGTGATACTATTTAAATGTTTTAGATGTGTTATTTTGAGCCTTGGAGGCTAAGACTTATTTACTATTTTGTTGATTTGTTCTTGTTTAAATGTTTTAGATGTGTTATTTTGAGCCTTGGAGGCTAGAACTTGTTTACTATTTTGGTATATGTTATGTCTAAGAATTAGTAGCAATGAACTTTGATGATTACTTATGAATATGTGTTCATTTTTGAGTATTCTTATGTTTTTTAGCCTTTATATGTGTATGGTATAAATCCGGTATATTGTTTGCCTAGACTTCGGCGTAGCGGTCATACCGCTACCCGCTACACCGCAATAGCCCTTTAGGGGTCGGCCACTACGCTACGCTATTTGCTATTAACTACAGAGGGTTTTTCTGTAGTGAATCTTCCATCTGACGGTTAATCTATTTGTAACAGGCTTAATGCATATGACATGTATGCTCCAACTCGAGGGGGAGTGTTAGAATAACACATTATACATGTGTTGAATGTCATTACTCGGCGCTAACTAGATGCTGACTATAAATTAATCTTATGTCGTTATTAGGAGATACTCAATGTAATTATTACATCATTATAAATAGAGCTCATGTGTGTGGTCGTAACACACACATCCCTACATGTCCCTTACTCAGGGGCGGAGCTACGTTAGAGCCCAGGTGGGCCACGACCATCTCCAAAAAAAAGTAATTATTTTATATGTGAAATCACCAAAAAATGCCCCTATTTTTTCTTTTAAAAAAATTACAAGACAACCCACCCATTCTCTTCTCCCTCTTAGGCGACCTTCTTCCCTCTCTCTTTCTCTCACGCACACGTAACCTTCTTCTCCCTCTTAGGCGACCTTCTTCCCTCTCTCCTTCTTTCTTTCACGCATAACCTTCTTCTCCCTCTCTTAGCCTCTCTCACACTCGTTGTTCGTTGTTGGTCTCTGCCTCGTCGTTCCTCGTCCATCTTGCTTCTCATCACCGTTGATGCGTTTGATTTGTTGATTGGTTTTCAAGTTTCTGCACTTCTGCATCTTTGTTCATGCTTTTGAGTTTCCAAGTTTCTTTTATTAGCAGCTCACTCGAGCTTTTTAGTCAAGCTCCGCCACCGCCCTTACTTTCATAGTTACATTTCTGGAAACCTTCTTTTTTGTAATTATTTTGGTTGAATTAGCTGCTAAATGGATATTGCACAGAATTATTAAAGTCAGGATTAGCAAATTTTATTATTTACTGATGATGAGATGGCCATTTTTTACTGTGTTCACGTTTTAGGTTTGCCATTGAAAAAATTGAAGGACCTGGTGATTTAATCTCATTGGATAATAAAACATGCCATAAAAATTTTGAATGATGTATATACATCAGATAATTTGAATGCTAAAAACTCTTGGTCTATGAAAGACTGTTGAGTCAACCATCAAATTCAGACCCTGAAAGCAAGTTTTGGTAAAAGATTTTGATAATATGCAAAGTTTGCAACCTAGCTAGCTATTAAGAAACATGAATTCTTCAATTTTGTTGCTTCAAAAAATATCTTGTAGATACCTGATAGCACTCCACTGGTGTGTGGATATAATGTCTATTTACCTATCTTCAGATATATACTATAGTTGTAGGAAAGATTTATATATATATATATATATATATATATATATATATATGTAATTGTTCTGTGGCTGGATTTAAATTTGACCTCATTTTCACATAATTTGAATTGTTGTGTGTGTTATTTTCAGGGATGATATTACTGCACTTGTGGATGACATTGTGATTAATACTAAAAAGCTTATCAGGGCAACATCAAGAGAAATTGACAAGTGGAGAAGATGATGGAAGAATCTATTAATTTTTTTTATATACAATCATGCTAAAAAAGTAAAAATTACTTCAGTAAATTAAACAGGTGAAATTTAGAATGGAAGGAAAACCACTGCCTCATGTGTTTAATATCAACTTGGAAGCACTTAAAATGGTGTTGATAATGTCTAGAAAAGACTTTCCAATTGGGAGCTTCAATGTACTCCCTCTGGTCTCATTTATAAGCAAAAAAACACTTTTTAGGTTCTTCTGTATCTGGTCTATATTATAGAGTCTATATTATAGACCAGATACAACAGTTTTTCAATCAGTTATTCAATGAATCTCACGTCAAAAAAAAATTTATTCAATGAATCTAGAAAATGTTTTTTTTGCTTATAAATGAGACCGAAGGTAGTAACTTAGATTTACTCTATAGTCATTGCAGTTATTATTCCGTAAATCAGATCGAAGATTGAACATTTTGAATTCAATTTGATGATATTAGAAGGCGAGTCATCGGATTTTCATTCAATGCTTTTAATTTGTTGAAGTTACAAGGCTAGTGTATTTCTATATTAGGTCGATTTTAGGTGGATCACCTTAACGTGTGGTTTACGTGGACTAGTACTTGAAAAATTGTCTAAAAATTGACGATAAATGACATTGTTTCCTAGAAAGAGAAACTCTTAGTTTCCTCGTCCTCATGGTTGAGAAGAAAAATAACAAGAGAAAAAGAATATAAACACACTCATTTTTACTTATTTTTGTTGAAACAACACTAATCAGGTCATCGTCTCAATCCTGAGGACATAAAGAACAATTACCTTTGCATCAAGAGTTGTGTCAAAACGATACAAATTTGAATTCTTTTTACCACAATTGTAAACCATGGAAATTTTAAGTGTTACTAAAATTATGTGGTAGCCATTATTTCAACCAAATTGTAACAAAACTAAAACCAGCAAAACCCTCAAAGAATCTCAACATTGCCATCTCAACAAAAGCAAATGAACGGTGGAGAAAATTCCAATTAGCAAAGATAAAACATGTTATCCAAAACCAACCAACAAAAGCCTCAATGAATCTCAACATTGCCACATCAGCAGCATCATCACCCATGTATCACGTATCAACCAATCAAATGCTTCCATTGGATTACACATCTTCAACATAAACCAATCAAACACCATGATCATAAAATCTGACATGGCATGTCCACATCCACTAGACCATCATGCATAATATAATCTCTATCTTATAATTCTCACTTCCCTTCATTGTGAATCAATAGCACAACATTCACTTGAGTTTCTGAGGTTTCCAAAACATCATGGCTTCTCTTGCTGCTTCAACTGCAGCTGCTTCTCTTGGCATGTCAGAAATGCTTGGAAACCCCATTAATGGTGCTACTAGGTTAACTCCTTCTCATTCTACAACTTCTAGCTTCAAAGTTGTGTCTCTTTTCTCCAAAAAGAAGGCTCCTCCACCTACAAAACAGAAAGCTGTTTCACCTGCTAATGATGAACTTGCCAAGTGGTATGGTAAGTTTCACAATAACTTCAATGTTTTGTTTTCATGTTTCAACAATGTAATAGGTTGTCTAAGGTAAGGTTTCATATACTAAAAAAACAATATCGTTACTGTCGATTATAAGATTGCTTAGTTACAATTTATGAATGTACAATTTATCTGAAATTTGGTGTGTAGTGACATTACTATAATATAAAATAATATAACATGACAATATTCAACGGTTAGATTTGTGAAATTCAATATCTATAGTGAATTATCACTACTTAAAAAAGTGAAATTTGAGAGGAAAAATTAGCAACCGAAAATGTGAATCTGCCTCCCTCACTAAATTTTGTGACGCTATTAGCGACGAATTTTAGTTTTTCGGTCAACTAATTTTGGTCAGTAAATTAGCTTTTTCTAGTAGTGTATTAATCGGATTAATTATGTCGAAGTTACTTCTGGAATAAGTAGATCCACACACCCCCATTATGTTTTTGTTCTGTTATAATTATTTTTTAATTTTGTAATATGTTCTTGTCTATTTAAAATTCTATGTCATACTAACTAATTAGTTGAAGAGAAGACTATAATCTATAAAATGACAGTTAATATATTGTTTTGAATTTTTAAAATTATGTGTAAATAATACAATGACACTTGAAAATAGTGAGATAGAGTGACTGAAAATTGAAATTTGAAAACTAGTTGCTAAAGTTTTGGTTCTTATTTTTTGGTGGCAGGTCCTGACAGAAGGATCTTCTTGCCAGATGGTCTGTTGGACCGATCTGAGATCCCGGAGTACTTGACCGGAGAAGTCCCCGGCGAGTATGTGGCTTCTTTTTTAGCTCCCTTTAACTTGCATTGACATGCAAATTAACCACTGAATCTTTTGGTTATTATTTTGTTTAATGTGTTAATTTGTGTCCATGCAGCTATGGTTATGACCCATTTGGTCTTGGAAAGAAGCCTGAAGACTTTGCCAAGTATGTCTAACTTATATTTATGTGTGCATAAATATACTAACTATACACTAATGGTATAAATAAATTTTACACGGACATCCAATCATATCTTATTATCTTGTCATAGTGTAAATAGATTTTAAGAAGTAATATTATGATGTGTCAATATAGTTAAATATGATTGGACGCTATGTAGCACAGACACTTTAGATACGTGCCTGTTGTCTGACATATATCGTGTTGGATACTGTCATTGACACTTCAATTACATCTATTTTCTCAAATTATTATTGGTGTCTGTGTCAGATATCAGGCATTTGAGTTGATTCATGCAAGATGGGCAATGCTTGGTGCTGCTGGATTCATCATTCCTGAAGCCTTGAACAAATTTGGAGCCAACTGTGGTCCTGAGGCTGTTTGGTTCAAGGTTTGCAACCTCTACTAGTTACATTATTTATTTATGAGTCTCAACAAAATAATTTCAAAAGATTTTTCTCATCTTCAATTTTAATTTTTAAGTGTTCATTGTAACCATGCATGCATTAAACTAATCCAAATGTGCAAATAATCTAGCTTTATTTTCACCAAGTTGCTTTCAACATTTCAATATACTACCTCCGGTTTCATTTATAAGCAAACAATGGACTTTTTAGGTCCCTTGAATAATCGATGTATCTGTCAATATAGACCAGATACATCAATTATTCAATAAACCTAGAAAATACGTTTTTTGCTTATAAATGAGACCAGAGGAAGTATGACACATAGCAATAGCAATTTAGCATGTTTTAAAAGTCCCTTTATTGAAATATTGTGATTGTGTTGTTTTTGCATTACAAACCAAATTAATTTTTTTTTTATGGAATAAATGTAGACAGGAGCTCTGCTTCTTGATGGGAACACATTGAACTACTTTGGAAAATCCATTCCCATCAACCTTGTTGTTGCTGTCATTGCTGAGGTTGTTCTTTTGGGAGGTGCTGAGTACTACAGAATTACCAATGGACTGGTATGTAAATTTCTAAACTTTAATATTTTTATTTCCAGCCTTTCTTAATATATTCATCTCAATCTTTGTTTATATGCATAAGGATTGTTAAAAGGAAGATTATTATTCATCCAAATGAGCCATCTTAGTACTTTTCTAAATTACCAATTTAGTCTCCAAAATTGTAGTGCATTGTCGACTTAGTCTCTGAAATTAAAGAAATTCTAAAATGTTCCTTGAATTTGAATACTATCAAACCAAAAAGACTCGATTGTCTGATCTAGAAGGATTAATATAATCGAAGACTTTCAATTTCAGGGACTAATTTGAAATATTAATAATTTCGAGGACTAAATTGAGAAAGTCTTTCAATTTTTAAGAACTAAATTGGTGACTCATGCATTTCTGAATGGGTAAACAACCATTTTGGCCCCTAAATGTGTGAGCCACTGTCATTATAGTCCCTAAATTTATCGAAATTGCAAACACATCCACAAATGCCTCTTTAGTAAGTCATTTTGGTCATCGAATGTGTCTTTTATTAGTCATTTTGGTCCTCAAGTGTGTTTTTTGTTGGTCAATTTAGTCCTTAAAATTAGGAACAAAAGACACTCTTAGGGGCGTGTTTGCAATTTTGATACATCCAAGGACTATAATAACAACGCCTCACAAATTCAGAGACCAAAATGACTATTTACCATTTCTGAATCAAATATATTTAATTTACTTGATGTACTAATTTACCAAAGTCACAAATATGAAACAATTTGTAGCAAAACTTACCAAAAGGACTAACATGATCAAGATTTTCAATTTCAAGGGCTAATTTGAAATACTAATAATTTCAAGGACTAAACTAACAACATTCTTCAATTTCAACTACTAAACTGGTGTGATTCAGGCATTTCTGAATCAAATATATCTAATATACTTGATGAGCTGATTTACCAGAGTCAAAAATAGACTTGGATTCCCTGCAGTCGGGATATGGTGTAGTCACTATTATCAGTGGATACTCGCCATAGGATACAGATAGGACGGCTATGATTTAACTTCAAAAAAACAGACATAAAATACAGCTTTAAATCTAGATTATCTAATCAAAATTCTACGGTTGAGATTACGACTGCTGCTAAAGTTAATAGTAGGGAATCCATTTCCGTCACAAATGTGAAAGAATTTGTAGCAACACTTAATCATTTGTTTTACTAATTGTGAGCTATTGAATGCAGGACTTTGAGGACAAGCTTCATCCAGGAGGTCCATTTGATCCATTAGGACTAGCAAATGATCCAGACCAAGCTGCAATTCTAAAAGTGAAGGAAATTAAGAATGGTAGACTTGCTATGTTTGCTATGCTTGGTTTCTATTTCCAAGCTTATGTCACAGGTGAAGGTCCAGTTGAGAACTTTGCTAAACATCTCAGTGACCCTTTTGGTAACAACTTGCTCACTGTCATTGCTGGAAATGTTGAGAGGGCTCCAACTCTGTGAATTAATAATCTTCTCTCTTATGTTTTTCTTCAATCTTGAAGTGTACAATACATCTCACTGGGACTATTATCAAGGCATTTTGCTTTCTTTCTTTGAAGTCAATTCTCTCTTCTTGATTTTTAGTGCCTAAAATGCACGGTCGGCTATTAGGGTGTACAGACCGTGCTACTGCACAAGTCCTCAGCCCAATACCATTTTTAGTGCATCATAATTTTCACTTTAAATTTTTTGACTTATTCCGGTTTTCTACGTCTGGTTAGTCATATCTATCTATTGTCTATTTAAAAAAGTTAACTATAATGACGTGTTGCAAATGGCAAAGCTTATTCACTTGCTCAAAATTGTTTTTTCGCTTTTTTTTAGAGTCAGATTCACAAATAATGTTTTTGAAACCTTCATTTAAAACCAGCAAAAGATCGTGATAAATTGCTACCTGAAAAACCAACTAACCAATTCTCAAGGGAACTTCTGATTAGTCCTCCATATCCTGAGCGACTTGGATTTCCAAAAGAACTACCATCAACATTCAGCTTAACTATGCTTCCCACAAACATATTTGGATTGTCTGTGAGGAGAAACAACATAGGCAACAATCATGGTAGTAGTGTGAAATAATGGCGAGATATTGCTAATAACCTTTACAAAGATCAACATTTGTCATTAAAAATCTCATCATTTCGAGATTTCCAAATAATCCAACAAGATAAAATAAATAAGGAATTGTTAATGTTAGTGACCCATACTCTTTAATCGACATACTATAATTATCACAATGAAATATAAGTGAGGAAGAAAAACTTAGAGTGATGTAGTGTCATGTTCATGAAACAAGAGATGAAGATCGAATTCTTGATCTACAAACTAAAACACGCATAAATTGAAAGGAAAGAAGGTAAAGTCACCTGAACAAAATGAAGAAAGCACAAGAATGGATAGATGAGAGATGGAAGGAGGAAGAATGATCACAACTACTTCTTGAAAAGAAGATAAGAGCGCACGCCACTTGAGGTCACCCAAGCCTCGAGAGTCGAGATGAGTGGATGTTCTAATCCAAAGTCTTGAGAGAGAACTCACTTGCTCTCACACACACTTTGTGTCAATTTTCAATTATGATCCAAAAGTGCAAAAAATGGTCATGACAACGTACTTATATATGTTGGACCTGGGAGCCATAGGCCCATGGAAGCCCATCCTAATGGATCCACTAAGGGTCCAACACTCACCTAATGTACTTAAGGATTTTTTTGGTACCCCCATCATATCACTATATACCCCTACAAGAAATTTTAAGACAAAAATACCCCTGGTTAAATTGACTTAAATCGGATCTACATATAAGGTAGGTAGATCCGATTCACAAAACTAAAAGGCAGATTTACGTATATCAGATTTACGCATATAATGTGCAATACGAAAAATGCAGTCTGCATGGCACGGACGACCAGTAAGAGGGTGACGTGGGATGACCTGCACGTACCCAAACTGTCTGAAGCACCTATCTGGCATGTAGGGAACAGTGATGTCTCCCCAGCTGATGTGTCCCCTATATAATGACACCTGCTCAAAGTCTCTATCCTCCCGGTGCTCCTCAAACGGTCGCCAACAGACATCATCCGAGGTCAGCGCATCAATCCTCTGCCTGTATACCCCCAGCTTCACTCCATCCGTCTTCTTCTTCCTCCAACGCCCACACAGTGCTCCAGCCCACAATCCACTCCTCCTCTCCATTAGCTGAGGAAAATACCATAAAATCCAGGTCTGAAATGCAAAGATAAACAACATGGTGAATTAAAAACAGTTTAACAGAAATTTAACCAAACTCGGAAAAAATTAACTTAAAATTATTACCTGTAAGAGGGTCGCATACCCTCCTAACTGATGCGCCTGGTCCAAGCAGGAGTAGTTCAGCTGGTCATACATGAAGGCAAGTGCTGCTGCCCCCCATGCATATGATCCCACACCAGCTGCACTGACATCCGTAAGTAGCAGCAACCACTTAGCCTCAGCCCTGTCGTTGGTATTGACTGTGAAGATGGACCAGCTCAGGATCAGAAGGATAAAGGCCCTGACAGCAGGACGCATGTCATTCTCTATGGACCCTCTACTAACAATCTCCTACAGCCACTCAAAACGGTAATATGGGCCAGATGAAGCTCGACACTCCAGCCCCGCCTCCTCCATAGTCACATGTAGATAAACATGTGCTCGGTGGATGGCCTGATCAGTGGTGACAGAAGTAGGTGTAGCTCTGTAGTAGTTCCCCGTAATGGGTAGATGCAGCAAACAGGAGACATCATCCAAAGTAATCGTCATTTCACCAAATGGTAAGTGAAATAACGATGTCTCGGAGTGCCACCTCTCAAGAAAAGCAGACATCAGCTCATGGTCCACCTTTGTATGTCCGGTCGAGACTATGGGGGCTAATCCGGAACCTGTGATAAAGGCCCACAACCGGTGGTTTTGGGAAAACTCAAGCAGTCTCTGAGTCAGCTTGTTACCATGGTTGGTAACCTTCAATTTACGCTCATATGTATGTATTATAAAAAAAAATAAGACTATGTGTCGTGATCATGATCCCGACGTAGACGGCTCAAAAATCGATTATTTTAGGAGTCGCCACCCAATTTATTTAATAGGAAAAATTGAGAAAAACCTAACTAGAGGTTATTGGTCTGCGTGTACCAGATTGAGTTCGGGAGTCGATTATGCATAGGGAAGGGCGGAAACTTGATCCCACTGCACCCCTAGTACATCTGTCATAAGACAGTTACCTTAAATCCGATTGTGCGAATAGTAATAAATTACGAGTTATTTGTTTACCCCGAAATTAAGTAAAAAATGAATTATTTAGAAATAAATAAAATAGGGACCGATTTAAGAAAATTTAATTTTGACTAGACGGGGAAGCCCCGCTCCTACGTATCCTCTAGTGCAATGAGAAACTCAACAGTCACGTAGTTCATTTTCTTGTGAAATGTCACCATGGTTGTCAATATCGCGAGTTAACTCATACAAGTCTGTGCTGCCCCAACGAGTCAAATCACGTGTAGAATCGCAATCTTGATAAACTCGAATGGAATCGGTCAGAATCGCTCAAACTTGCGAGTCCATAGCGAGTGTATGAGTTTGTTACAAAATCTGAATTTTAAAAAAAAATCCCAAAATAGTGTGTTTTAGGTTAACGTGTAGAGGAAGGGTCACGCTGAAAACGGCACTATTCTTCCTTGCTTTTCTTTCTTCTCTCTTTTTCCATTCCTGCTTTGGTTTTCCTCTTATTTCTTTTTCCATTCCTGTCGTCGCACGCTGCCATCGCACGCTGTCGTCGTTCCGTCGCACGCCGTCGTCGTCATATATATTGTCGCACGATGTCGTCGTTGCGTTTGACTTAATTTTGTTTCTGCATTTGATTATATTAATGTTTTGCGTTCGTTGCGTTTTTTGGTTCTGCGTTAAAACTTAAAAGTGTTAAGTTTTTGTGTTTCTTTTTTTGCATTGTTGTGTTCTTTGTTTCCCTGTTAAAATCATTTTTCATCTGATTCAAGCTATTGCTGGGTTTGTTTCTGGTTTGCTCTAGGTTTATGTTGATTGATTGGTTTGCTTTGGGTTTGTGTCACTGATTTATACTGAAGTTTTGTAATCATCATGTGGCACCTAATATAATAAGTCCACATTTATGTATTGATGAAATGTCTTCATTCTTATTGATATTGTCTGATGCAATGTTTTAAGAACCGGACCGGTGACCGACTCGACGAAGGTACTGGGTCACTGGGTCAAGGGTTGGACCTAGGGGTCACTAGTTGAACCGTATGACTATTGACCCGGTCTCGATTAAAAAATTCCAAAAATTTTAAAACCTATAAATTTTATACCTGTAAAATTTAATTTGCCAAAATTACACAACATGCCTAACATATGTATATTATTGTACCAAAAGGTCACTTGTTGAACCAACCGCTAAATTGGCCGGTTCCCGATTCAACCGGTTGAACCGTCCAGTTTTGAAAACACCGGAACCATGCAGAGGGGAATGTGAGGAAGTGTGAAGGAAGAAGGAAGTGGAAGAGGGAGGTGGAGGGGTAAGGGTATTTTGGGGGGTTTTAGATATTTTGGGGAGTGAGAAAGTAATAGGGAGAGTGTAAAAAATATTTTCCTATTTTAAGAGCCTTTGTATGTGTGGTCCGATCTGTTTTACTTTGTTGTGGGGCTGACATTTCATTTTGGCTCTTTTTGGTGTATTATTGTTTGGTTTTTGGTAGTGCTTGTGACAAGGTCCACCCCCAATCAGTTTTTAATGAAACGTTTTTGCTTATCCAAAATAAAGAAATAAAAAAATAAGGAAACTTTTAAATAAATTTTTGTCTAGAATCAATATGCATATGATATACAATTTTGGGTGCTTCAAAAAATAAATATCATATAAGAAGTCCATTTTTTTAGTAAAAAAACTCAATTTTTTGCATGTTTTACTTATAATAATGAAGCTCCATTTTTCGCATGTTATTTAGTTAATCTTCTAAGGAATGGAATAAAGGTACTAGTAATATTAGTTATTACTTTTGGATACATGGGTCATCACCATCATTTACAGCTTTATGCTTAGAATCTAGGTTGTTTTTCCTTTATATTTTTTATCCTTTCTTTCTATATATTCTATATCAAAAAAAGATTCTCTTCACGTTGATGTTGACCCAAAGCAAAGGATTTATTTTGTTTAAGTGGTTATCATATGCACAATCCACACATGCAATGCAATATATGGTCCTTCATAGACAAATGAAAATTTCCAAAAAAACTTTATATCTTCAATTAAGACAACTCTATAGGTCATGCATTTTGTCATGCTTCAAGAACCCTAGAGATTTGAATTAATCAATGGTGACCATAATTTTTTTGACTTGGTATGAAGATTACGTATACCTTTGAATTGTAATAACTCACATGCATGGATAGAGAAATTTGACATATCATGATGTCAATTCCCTTGGGAAATTGTAGTGTTGGGTGTACTATCATTTTTAATTTTCTTGTTTTTTTTCTACCTTATTTGTTGGTGATTGCTCCTTTACTACCCAACAGAAATGAGAGAATGGTGGGGAATGATTTGGAGCCACATGACCTTAATATCATATCCATGTTTAATTTCTATGATTAATCTCCATCATTATTTGGCCGCCTAAGTTGGTTTCAAACAAGATTATGAAAATTAATCTTTTTTTTATAACTTTCACAAAAAGGATATATTTAAGAGGGGTGAGAAGAAGGTGCTTCTATAATATATGGTCCTTTTTTAAATGAGATCTAAAGATAGTCCAAATATTTTGATCTGCAACGGCAGGTAGCCATGAGAAAAAGTATAAAATTTTGTCGTATGAGTTGTTTTAATATTTTGGTGGATACCTGCTGTAGCAGGTCGAAATGTTTGATTCACCTTTCTACCTCATTTTAAAAAGACCGTATTAAGGGACACCGTGAGAAGAATAGTATTTTGCTTTCTTCTTCTTTCAAATCCTTGGTACGCATCTCAATTATGTCGAATTCTATCAGTGGCGGACCCAGGACCCCAGGGTCAGGGGTGTCAAATTTTTTAAGGTCAGGGTCAAATGGGTGCAAAACTTGGTCTACTAATACAATTTAAAATTTTCAGGGGGTTCAAAAACAAAATTCAGGGGTTTTAGGTTATTTATATAGGGTGATAAGTGCAATTTTTTTTTCCAAGGGGTTCAGCTGAACCCCCTCACCTCAACGTGGGTCCGCCACTGATTCTAACGGATCCAAGTGAAATATTATATGTGTTTTTATTTTTGAATTAAAATTTGTATTCATTTTAATTGTTAACAAGAAGATAACAGATTTTTATAACGAACAATTGCAAAAAAAAAAGAGAAGATAAAAGACTAGCTAAGAATAATGTATTTCTAGAAATAATGAAAATAATAAAATTTTTAATTTTTCAATTTTTTTGAAAATATTGAATTTGTTTAATAGATTCTTTCTACGTTTTAGTTTCTGTAAGAATGAAAACGAAACAAGATAATGGAACCCAAAGTTTTTTCTCCCTCAAAACAGATCTGGATTCGGTGCAGTCGGTAAACTTGTGCAGTCATGCACTCAGCAAATCAGGACAATTAAATTTTGATCGAACGGTCTATATTTTTAACATTAAAAATTGATATAAAACATCAAGTTATAATTTAAGCCGTCCGATAAAAAGTGGACAAATAAGATCTGTTGAATGCACCACTGCAAATTTCTGCACATGATCCATTTCCCCTCAAAACATCATAAATATAAGCTATCCAAGATCACATGTGGCCATCAAAATAGTAAACTCATAACAACTCCCCTTTGAGTTGATTGGTTTTGTTCATTAAATGAAGTTGGCATGTTGCATTAGTAAATTAATGTAAAAAGAGGAGGAAAGGAATCCAACTTTTTTTCTTCCCTTAAAATGTCTATATATATATATATATATATATATATATATATATATATATATATAGCCTAACATTCCTCCTTTCCTTGCATGCTGTGTGAAAAAAGTGATACATGGCACTTTGTGCCGATAAGAAAGAGATTCCTCTTGTCTATGCTGAGCATCATAAAAGTGGCAAAGAAGGGGTTGGTTGAGTAAATCTTCTAAAAGCCTAAAAAGCTAAACTCATAAAATTCTGTAAAATAAAATTAGTCAAATAGATGAGGATATATATGTTGAAGGGCATATTAAAATACAAAACTGGCCCATATGCTTTTGAAGATTGCTGCCATTGCAGGCATAATTTTTTTTAGATAAACGATGATTCATTGAAATGGAACACAAGGGGTGCCCACCCAATACAATGGAAAGGGGAGGGCCTACTCAAAACCTCCCTGAGCCAAAACCCATTGAGAAAAAGACTCGGGAAGGAAAAAGAGTACCTCGTGCCACAAACTAACACAACAATGGGATAAAACAACCTAACTCACTTTTTCTCCCCCGTCTAAGAAATATAGTTATTTAGTTCAATACAGTATATGATAGAATTACAACAAAGAAAGGCAGCCCGTCGGGCAATTGAACCAGTCCGCCCACATCACCCTACATTTCCTTCCCCTCCTTGCCTTAAACCAACTCCATGTCGTGTCCTTTATTCCCGCCAAAATAAGAGGGACCGAAGCCACCTCTCCTTTGAATATTACCTTATTTCGAGCCAACCAGAGATTCCAAACTACCGCCAACCATATAAGGTGCTTGACCCCCCTTTGATGCTTTCCTTTTACTAATCTTCCAAACTCCAAAAAATGAGCAACTATAGTTCCCGTATCATCCACCGTATTACCTATCCACGCATAAACACTATTCCAAATGGACCTTGCTACGCCACAAGACAAGAACAAATGCTCCACCGTCTCCTCCTCCCGAAAACACATAACACAACTTAATTCATTTTGTGATTGAATTATACCTCTTCTATGCAATGCAACCCGAGTAGCAAGACGTTGCAAGATCACCCTCCATGCGAAAATTTGAATTTTAGACGGCACATCATTTTTCCATATCTTCCCACAAGCAGCTGTGACATCGGTTTGAACACCATCCCCTGCAGAAAATTCAGACAACAAAGCATAACATTTTTTAACCGTAAAACCAAGCAGCTGATCCGAGAGCCACACCCAAGCATCTTCACGGTCTGCCAGCGCTACTGACAGCAGTAGCTGTTGCAAACCAGTAACAGCAGACAGTAACGCAGCAGAATGCATTTCCTGCAGCAAGTTTGCGGTCCATTCCCATCGCCAAGCCCAGCCAGCCTCCGTCATATTACCGTATTCATCAACCGTAGCTTCCGGATACCTGCAACTTTCATATAATTCTGGAAATAAAGTCGACAACCGGTCGCGTCCAATCCAAACATCCTTCCAAAACCTCACTTTATTGCCTTTTCCCACTTTTAATCTTACCAAGTTACTAAACCAACCAGCTTGCAAATTAAGGTCCTCTCCAATGAGACATAAATCTCTCCACCATAACGATTTCTTCTCCCACCCTCTTCTATTTTCATCCATGTCGGGCCACCGACCTCGTAAATCGTATCTTTCCTTCAAGACTTTCTTCCAGATAATATTGTCATCCTCAACCAAAATTCTCCATCTCCACTTGGTTAAAAGGGCCACATTAAATACTTCAAGATTTTTAATCCCTAATCCCCTTTTTTCTTTAGGCAAACATATTGTCTCCCACTTCACCCAAGCCAGTTTCTTATGATCTTCTTCACCCCCCCCCCCCCAAAGAAACCTTCTTTGTAATTTTGTAATTTCCGCGACTACTTTCTTCGGTGCTTTGTAGAATGAGAATAAGTACAATGGAAGGGATGCAAGAACCGCGTTGATAAGCGTAACACGACCCCCTATAGATAATTTCTGGCTCTTCCAATTGTTCAACTTAACTTTAATAGAATCTATTATTGGTTGCCACGTGCTCAACCTTCTTGGATTTGCACCTACCGGAACCCCCAAGAATTTGAAAGGAACCGAGTCCACCTTACATGCTAAGAATTGAGAAATCCCCTCAATAGTTCTTTCTTCAATATTCAAACCAAAGATGTTATTGAACCCCCAAGGCATAATTTTATGTTATTGAATACCTCTTATTTAAAATACCCTGCAATTAGACCAACATATCACAATGATCAGATTAAATGCGTTCGGTGCTGACTGAACATATAGCATATGTTGATCTAATTATTATTTAAATTAATATGAAAAAATAGATTAACACGAGTTTATGTGAAATAAGAGATTATTTTCATTAATTATTAAAAAGGGTTAATTAGTAAATTTGGATACCTTTTTATATGAAAACTAGACAACTAATTATACTTAACTAGTTTTCTTAATCACCGTAAAATTATTATTTTTATCAAAAGAAGGAAGCCTCGATAAATCATTTTGATGAAAGCCATCAAGAAGGAAAAAGATGACATTTGCTGAACTTATTAGAAAAACAAAAGAAGAGGACAGAAGAGAGCCCAATGGGAGACTAGGCCAAAACACTTGGGAAGAAACAAGTTAAAAACAAAGCAATTCTAAGGGTCCCCTAGCAAGAAGGACCCCTAAAACAATCTAGAGACAAAATAGAAGTCCAACTAAGGAACTAAAATGTCCTATTGACAAACTAAAAGTCCAACTAATGAACTAGTATAAATCAACCAGATCAAAAAGAGGCGGAGACTGAATTTGTTCTGGAACGTGTGTTATAGCAAACACAATTCTGAATTAGATTCCTTTTTTGTCGAGATTTTTTCTTTTGAGATTTGGACGCAATTGGCTCAGAATTATCTGTCTGAGCAACTCTTCCTTGACTTTGAAAGTAACAATCTACCATGAATATGAGTCTTGCATCCCTCCAAACCCGCTACATATTCTTGTTGAGAAATGGAAATTGCCAAATCACCTCCTTTGATACACGATTGTGGAAGATGACTCAAAGGAGAATTACATATTTTATCTTTTGTACCAATTAAAGCTTCAGCAAAAGATTTGGAAGGTTCGTGAAAATTTCTCCGAGAAAGCAAAGACAAAGTTGAAAGATGTGGTGGATCAAGAATTAATTCAGAAATGACATGTCTAGAATTTCAAGCTATAGCAATTCCAAAGGCCTCAAAAGCATCACCATACAATATTTAAATGTTGTGCCAAAATTTCAATTTTGTCAAGAAATTAGTTAATCAAATGTCGTGTTGAATTAACCAATGCATAGAAGCATGGTTGCCCCTATAATATGCAACTAACTAGACATTATGCTCTAATCTCTAAAAGACTAATCTAAGACAGCTATTCTTTGTAGGGGAATCAGTTAACCAATGCACAAAGACAAAGAAGAAAAGTGAAGGACCAGTACTTGGGAGAGGGATTTCTCATGTTAAATTAATCGATAGTGAACACAGAATTGCTTTATTAACCTTCTTTACAATCTTTATTATTCTAAGTTTTTACCAAATGTTAGTTGCATTAAAAGGATTTGAGGTCTTATCTTACTAACTAGATTTTTGTGTTTCTTTCACTTGTCACATTAATCACCATAGTTACTTTTGGGTGTTTTTTTTTACCCCCCCTTAACCCATACCCCCTTTTACGCTAAATCCCCAAAATACCCTTAAAAAACTTTTTTTTTTACAAATTTTCGGAAATACATATATTTCTGGAAGGCAGAAATATGGGTTTTCTGAAAATACCTCTTTCGGAAATACCTTTTTCTGAGGTATTTCCGGAAAACCCATATTTCTGCCTTCCGGAAATATGTGTATTTCCGGAAATTTGTAAAAAAAAAAAAAAATTTAAAATCGTGCAAAATAATTGTAACCGAACGTGAAATCAAATTACGCGAAATAATACAGTAAAAATACAAAAAATAATACAACTAAATGTTCAAAATCTGTAAAGCAGCCAACAGACTATCATAGACATCCTCAGGAATGTCGTCGACTCCGTCGACTGACAAAAGACGATCATAAGCATCCTGGACATGCGTAGCTGCTGTCATCCTGGACTCGAAGGGAAGTGGAACAACATCCTCAGCAGCTGCAGGTGAAGGCGGAGCTGGAGGTTAAGGCAGAGTCGGAGTCAGGCGGGGAATGGACACCTGGAAGTACCATGGTAGGTACTCGTCATCACAAGTACTCTGGACGGGTGTCCGTCGACCACTGTCCTTGAAAGCCCGCGCTGGGGACTGATAGAACATCAGCTGTTGTACTATGACCTCCAGAGATGGACGTGGGCCCAAAATAGGTGGATCAGGAATCTGCTGGACATATCCAAACTGCCAACGGACCCTGTCTGGCATATAAGACACCGCCACATCCCCCCACAGCAGCCAACCTCTGAATAATGAAATGTTGTGAAACCGGAGGTACTGTCTGTGGTCGTCCCAGTGGCTCCATATGACATGCTCCCTCTGCAAGTCATCCAACAGCTGCCGAAACTCCGAAAGCTTGATACTATCGCACTTCTTGTTCGCCCACCTGCTGCAACGTGGAAGTTCACTGGCATCGAAGTCTTTCCGCACCACGATGGTGGGGAAATACTCATATATCCAGCACTAAAATAATTAAAAAAATAAATAAGTAATTAAAAAGAAATAAAAATAATTAATTAATTAGTTACCTGCAGCAGAGAAGCGTATCCGCCAATCTGCGACGTCTCCCAGTAACAAGCATCATTCAGCTGCTCGTAGAGAATAGCTAGAGCACCAGGACCCCAAGCCCACTGGCCACACAGGGCAAAGTCTGAAATAAGAGTCACCCACTTGACAGGGACAGATGTGTGACTCTTGTCGGCAAAAATTGTGCTGCCCAAAAGTGTAGCAGATAGCACCGTGCCACCTGATCAAGATGGCTGCGCTCCATGTTCTGTGTGTATGCGGCCGTCTAGAAAGAAAATCTAAATGTCGGTCCTCTGTTGAACTGACACTCTTGCCAGCAGGCTGTGTGGTCTACCCCCAGCAGGTCAACTCCAGCCCGAATAGCATCGGCACTGTCAAAATGTGGCCGATGCGCCAACGGTGTGCCGGTGAGCGGCAAGTGGAGCAACGCGGACACGTCGTCCAACGTCACTGTCATCTCCCCCCACGACATGTGGAACGAGCTGGTCTCAGAATGCCACCTCTCCACAAAAGCTGATATGAGCTCGTGGTTGATGTTGTTGAGAGGTGTGATGTCTAGCTCAAAAAGATGCGCCTGCTGCAACCATCCCGCTATATGTGGGTGGTGCTGCTGAGGTCTCATCTTCAGTATCTTCCCCCCATGGGAAGCAACTTTAATCTTACCCCGGTCCTGTAAAAAAATAAAAGTAATTAATAAATTATTAAAATTAATTAATTGTTAAAAAATAAACAAATTATTAAAAGTATTACCTGTCCCATCTGTAGTAGTCTGTGGACGCAGTGGACGCAGTGGACATGTAACCGGTGTAATAAAACCTCATCATCATGCTGAGCAACCTCTGCCTCAGCCTGGTCATCTACATGCATGGCGTCTGGCTAAGCAGGCTCGTGATAATAATGCTCCTGGTCCTGCTGCTGCGCTCGGTCTCGGACACGTCTCTGACGCTCAGATGCGTGTCCCGCCTCTCTAGTCCTCAATCTGATCCTGGTCCTACTACCAGCAGAACTCTACTCATCTCGGGGTCCTGCTCCTGAATGCTCGCCTCGCTCTAGGTTTCCTATTCTGGTTGCCACTGAAAAAAGCAAAAAAGTTAATTAAAAGGGAATATGATGGAATGATGAATGATGAATGATTTCGTTTAGGGAAGTTTAGGAAAAAAACTCACTTTTTCCGGAAATATGATGGAATGATGAATGATTTCGTTTTTTAACAATTTTTTAGGGGTATTTTGGTCCATTTGATCAATTTGGGGGTATGGGGTTCAGGGGGGTACAAAAAAAACACCTGTTACTTTTTTATAAGTAACAATTAGTAGTTCATCTACTATACTATAGGATAATCAACCCCCGCCACTTTTACTAAAAAAATCCTTAACTAAAAACAATAATAAAATATCAACTTAAGGGTAATTTGGTAACCGAAAAAAATTAACATTCTTTTTAAAAAGTCAAAAGTATGAAGAGAGAGAGAGAAAGAGAGAGTTGGTGTGAGAAAAATTAAAAGTTAGAGGGAGAGACGCATGAGAGAGGAAAGAAGAGAGAAAAGAGAAAAAATTTGGAACCAAATACTAACACTACTATAAATCTGCTATCTATCTTTTAACTACTAGCATAAGTTTTAGTGTCTTAGAAAAAATACAATAATACTTAATGGCTATCTAAAGTACTAATATATATTAAAAATACAAATGACAAATATTTGTCACCGATACTTAAAAAAGATAACTATCACTGATATATATATATATAAAAAAAACTCATGAAAAATATCTGGTCTTTTTTTTACTCAATATTTGGTATATTTTTTACTAACTGCTATAATTTATTAATGTACTGACGAGAAGACTTAATGTCTATTTAAAGCACCGATAACTGTGTTTGATATAGAAAAATTTGGGATAAATATTTGTTATTGATAATTATAGTTTTTGAAAACTACTAAAAATTTACTATCTAAAATAGAAGAATGACTATTTAAACTGCTGATTATTATTCAAAAAACGGAATAATTGCACTGATATATAAAAAAACATGGGATAACTGCACTGATATTTAAAAAACACGAGATAATTACACTAATATATAAAAAACACGAGATAACGACACTGATATCTAAAAAATACGGGATAACTGAACTGATATATAAAAAACACTGAATAACTACACTATTATATAAAAAACACGGGATAACGACACTGATATCTAAAACACCCCGAATAACTGGACTGATATATAAAAAATACTGGATAATTGCACTGATATATAAAAAACGCGGGATAACTGCACTGATATATAATAAAATACGGGATGACTGCACTGATATATAAAAAACACGGGATAACTGCAGTGATATATAAAAAAAACACTGGATAACTGCACTGATATATAAAAAATATGGGATAAATGCACTGATATATATAGAGAGTAGGATATATTGACATCAGGTGTCAAACTTAGTGACTTACACCAACTAATAACTTCGCCTATAAAATGAAATTTATCAATCCGACTGTTGAACGTGATATTATCTTTGAGATCATATATATCAAATTTCATAAAAATCCAAAATTATTTGACGGTCCATCGCACTACTCTATTTCGATGGCTAATATGTTATTTAAAAGATAAACAAATGTGTGTTGTTAGATAACACACATATGAGGATCCAAATTTTTTGAAATTTGATATACATGATCACAAGGATAATACGATGTTATTCAACGGTCGGATTGATAAATTTCACTGTCTATAAGAAGTTCTTAATTGGTGTAAGTCGCTAAGTTTGACACCTGGTGTTAATATATCCTAACTCATATATATATATATATAGTCCATAACTTTCGACGGGAGAACTTATATGTTGTTATGAAAAATGATACTTATATTTTGGTTTTTTATATTTATTTGTTTTTAATATATTCGGACTAATTAATTTCCAACTTAATCAAAAAATATAAAGAACACGACGGTACCCACGGGCATACCGCTAGTTAGTCAGGGAAAGAAATCACTAGAAAAATTAAAATAGGGACAGAAAAGTTAAAATCATCGCTAAATATGACTTAACAAAATCTAATGACGAAATTAGAGATTGATTTAATATTTTTTTCACTAATTTTTCCTTTTTAATTTAACTTTTTTTAGAATCGAGAAAGCCAACTTTCAAGATTCGAACATAATCTATTTCAGGTTTCTTCGACATTCCTTAATCGGCGTTGGAATTACCTTTTTTTGTTACCGCGTGTCGTTGGTGCGCAATATTCACTGTCTTTGTCGATGACTTATCTACGCAGGGGAACCTGGCTGGCCACGAGTACTTGGCTTTTTCGGTCCGTGTGGACGTGGTTCTCCCGTTCCAACCGAGTTTTTGCGACACTTAATTACCTACTTAGTATATATAATTACTTTTTTTTGGTTATCATGTCATTGGTGCGTAGGTACCACCGGCTTTGCCGGAGACTAATATACACCGGGGAACGTGGATGGCCACGAGTTTCTGGCTTTGACGACCCGTGTGGTTCTCCCCTCCTAACAGAGATTTTGCCACACCCAAGATTCGAACCCGAGACCTTCGAGTGGGATCCAAGTCCAATTACCACTTGGACCAACCCATGTTGGTAGCATATATATAATTACTTGAATATAGTAATAGAAAAAAAAAACAATACCATAAATATATGAATTTTAAATTTTTGATAAGCGCCCATTTCTTGAGTTTTGTTTTCATGCTAAAATAATAACATGTGCATGTTGTGGTTCGATTGTCTCTGGCGTTTTCTATTTGGATCTTTCAATTTCAAATTAATTATTTCAACCCCATTTGACATTTCACTTCTACAAAGAAAAAATAGTATCTCATATTTGTCTTATTTTTATATTTTTAATTTGGTTTTATTATTTAAAAGTTGAAATGATTAAAAAGATTCAAAACAAGGACTATAGTGTATGCAATTATTTTGAGACCATGCAGCTGATATGCCAAAGAGTAGAATAAAAAAACAAAGTCTATGGATATTTTAATGTATGCTAATATTTGGATGGCATGAGGAAGCTGTACGAACTATTTATTTAAAATGAAAGAATCTTCCTAGTAATCCAATGTTTAGTTGGAACGTGATGAATGGTGCCAAGTGATTAATATATGCTATAATAGAAAATTATTTTTTTTTTACAAAGAAAAGCTTATATCGTTTCATTAATAATCAAGTTCGTGATACAAGTTGGACTAAAATCAAAATTGTTCGGCACCTAGCAGTCGTTCGGTGACTGCTGTTGGTAGGTCTCCTGCCGTCCAAGTGGTATGCCGAAGTGATCCCTGGTGGGGTACCTGCGATGCCACTCCGACGTTCATGTTAGTATTGAGAATAGAAGAGTAGTATAGCTAAGAATGAGGATGTACCTATTAATGGCAATGTGAGCAAGTATTTATAAGGATTCGTGCAGGTTTTGAGTCGTTTAATCGATTGGATGAATCTGAGCCGTCCAAGTATGAGAGTCATAAATGGACTGATTTATTGTGGATGTGGATCAAAGTGATTGGGCTTATCCATGTCTAATTGCTGAATGGGCCTCTTGGTTGAGACCCAACACAGCCTGTAGGGAGGGACTGCCTGGCCTGCAGGTGCGACACAGCCTACAGAGAGGGACTGCCTGGCTTGCATGGGCAACATAGCCTGCAGGGAAGGACTGCCTCACCTGCAAGGGCAACCTCAATAACAGCTTTTGTTGGAACAATTACAAACAAACCGACGAACACGAACAAAATAGACTGAGTCGCGGACTAGATTTTTCTCTTTAAGACGTTTCGCGGCTCTGCCCAAGGTGTGCAAGCAGTCTCTCCTAGTCCCGTCGTCCCCAGGATAAAACAGTCTTCTCTAAAATATGATTCTCCCTGCACCTAGATCACCAAACTCACACCCCCTTTATCTTTATTTTACTGCTCGGTATATCATAAAATAGAAAAATACTTCTCTATTTTGTATCTCTTATTTTTTTCACGCGTACATCTTCTTTTTATACTATTCTTGTACAGCAAATATGAGTGATATATATCTCATAGCTAAAGTACCCATTATTGCATTAAACTAGTAGAAACCGAAATAATGAAATGCCATAAAGAATGTACAAAACTGCTAATATCTTTCAAAGAAGAATTATAACGTTGAAAGATAATAAATTGCAACGTTCATAATCCATATTATAACCATAATATAATATTAATACATGATAAAAAAACGTAAGAATAATTATATCATATCATATATCATATATAAATACAAACGGTAATAATACATATTATTCTTTCAAAACAAAAGTAACGTAAAACTAAATTTTTCAAAAAGACTTAGAAAACATGTCACTTAATGATTTTTTTAAAAAGATAATGATATCGCTATAAAAACCGTCAAAGAATTGATTTCCATTTCAACGTCACGAAGCTAAATAAATTCATAATAATAATTTCAAAATATCTATTTTTCTCTATTTAAAAAACCAACCAATAATGCCCCACTTGATTTCTTTAAACAGATTTCATCGAGCAATAAATTTTCGTTATATAAGATTGAGCATAAATATTGGTGTTCGTAAACTTGAATCAATACATAGTGATGATGCTTCCGATTTAACAAGAGTGACACGTAGTCTTGAACTCTATCTCAGACAACATTACACACTCAATCTTCCAGGGTGTAGTCTATAAGCCTGTGCATTATGGCCCTACACGTTATCCTAGTATAATGAACGCTCTAGCAAGTTTTGCCCAAAACTTCATAAGAAGCGGCCACACTTCCACATTCACATAGGTGAGCCTATCAAGAGTACTCATGTAGCTACGTACCCCACTCTATATAGAGTATAGAACTCATTAAGAAATTAATTCAACCTTCCGACACTACATGATATCATGCTCCACACTATGAATGAGACTTAAAATGATTTGTGCATGATTCTACATCTTTTATAAGTTGTTATTACCACATTGAACCTATTTCTTGGGATCTCCAGTCTATTAGGTCGGGTTACCCTTATAAAACACAAATTAATGGGCATCAGTCTCATTCCTCTTGCTAATCCTTTCGTCAAAGGATTAGTCAAATCTTCTTCAAACCGTGGTTATATTGCTTTTGCAGGTTAGGTTTTGATAATGATGTGTTCGAAGTCAAAATGACAAGCAGGTTAGATTTTGATGATGATGTGTTCAAAGCGGAAAATGTCAAAGCGGAAATCCAAGGCAAACAAGACTCAAGAAGTAAGGGTAGTCTCTAGGGTTTGGGTCGTGTCCTAGGATATATTGTAAGCCGCTTCTGAGGGTCAGCTCATCTCACAGTTTTATAGCCTTCACAGTTTTCAAAATGCATGCACACTACAAGAAAATCGCTGTTTTGCGACGGCCATTTCCGTCGCAAATTAACCTATTTCCGTCGCAAACTAGCATTTCTGACGGACTTTGCAACGGACCAAATTCGGTCGCAAAAACCCTCGTCGCAAATCTTTTGCAACGGAATTTTCCGTCGCAAAGTTTCCGTCGCAACGCCGTCGCAAATCCGCCACTAGATTCTGTGGCAATACCGTTGCAAATCCGCCACTAGATTTCGTGGCAAAACCGTCGCAAATCCGCCACTAGATTTCGTGGCAAAACCGTCGCAAATCCGCCACTAGATTCCGTGGCAAAACCGTCGCAAAACATGATATCCTTTTTGTCACAAATCTGTCGCAAATCCGTGGCAAATTATTTTAAGTAACCATCAAAATTGTCGTCGCAAATTGTCAAAAATTCCGTGGCAAATTGAGTAACCACCAAAAAAATTCCGTCGCAAATTCCGTCGCTACGCAAAAAATAATTAGTTCTGGGCAATTCAATTCAGACTTCAATCCACAATTTCTTATATAAACTACACTAATGTCATGCCTCTTTGCAATACTTACCTGCCAATTCATTTTAGACTTCAATTCACCGATTCATACATACATACATAAACTACACTATTGTCAAACATACCAAATTTCAAATTATATCAAAACATACGACTAGCTTATGTCAAACATACCAAATCTCAAAAAATGTTAAAACATACAACTAGTTTATGTCAAACATACCAAATCTCAAAATATATCAAAACATACAAGTAGTTTATGTCAAACATACCAAATCTCAAAATATACCACTAGTTTATGTCAAACATACATAAACTACACTAATCTCCGGTAAACTCAATTCTGACAAAGCTTCTTCAAGTCCAACTCTGAACAATAAACCTAACAAATCAAAAACGATAATTGTTACTAATTAATTCATAAAACTAAGATATTTTGCACATTAATTAAAACATAGATTACCTAGATGTCGTCAATAACCCTCCCCATAAACGTGATCTCCACTGTCTCCATTATCTGCATCTTCGTTCTCGTCCTGCTGGGCGGGCTGGTTCTGCTCGGGCGGCTGCCAATCAGGTGGAGGTACTGGAATCCCAGAATGGTTAAATACGTATTCAAGTAGTTGTTGCTGTCGTGTAACCTGCTCCTGCTGTCGTGCAACCTGCTCCTGCTGTCGTGCAAACTGCTCTGCAAATTGTTGTGACATATCTTGGATGATCCTACGGGCCTCAGGAGACAAGCCCGTGCTCGTCAAAGCTCCAGAGTCTACCATATTGTCAAATATGCCTCCTGTCCCATACACACGACTCTTATTGGGCCCTCCAACAGCCTTCTCCCACAACAATCGCTTCAGCTTAGCCAACTCAACGGGGTCTACTGGTATATCTGATTGAGAGAACATCCGCTGAAACTCCTCCTATCAAATGCACAAGTTATAATCATACTCAAAATAAATGAGACATTTTATCAGGCACATTCATAATAACAGACAGAAATGTCTTTAACATTGAAATGACTCATATATAGTTCCAATACAATAGCCCTGCAAATTCAATACAAACACACCAACTATAATCAAACACACCAACTATAACTGGCGCACAGATTCTACTACACTAATTTGCACATGTTCCTGGAATTTTGCACAGCAGCATTTGGCAAAACCAATATGGCAATTTCAGTATTATACATTAACTATGGTTTCTCATATCTATTTCCAATACAATAATAGCCCTGCAAATTCAATACAAACACACCAACTATAATCAAACACACCAACTATAACTGGCGCACAGATTCTACTCTATACACTAATTTGCACATGTTCCTGGAATTTTGCACAGCAGCATTTGGCAAAACCAATATGGCAATTTCAGTATTATACATTAACTATGGTTTCTCATATCTATTTCCAATACAATAGCCCTGCAAATTCAATACAAACACACCAACTATAATCAAACACACCAACTATAACTGGCGCACAGATTCTACTACACTAATTTGCACATGTTCCTGGAATTTTGCACAGCAGCATTTGGCAAAACCAATATGGCAATTTCAGTATTATACATTAACTATGGTTTCTCATATCTATTTCCAATACAATAGCCCTGCAAATTCAATACAAACACACCAACTATAATCAAACACACCAACTATAACTGGCGCACAGATTCTACTACACTAATTTGCACATGTTCCTGGAATTTTGCACAACAGCATTTGGTAAAACCAATATGGCAATTTCAGTATTATACATTAACTATGGTTTCTCATATCTATTTCCAATACAATAGCCCTGCAAATTCAATACAAACACACCAACTATAATCAAACACACCAACTATAACTGGCGCACAGATTCTACTACACTAATTTGCACATGTTCCTGGAATTTTGCACAGCAGCATTTGGCAAAACCAATAGGGCAATTTCAGTATTATGGCAGCATTTGAAACTACTGTTACCAATCCTAGTACTGGTGCTAATAATTATAATTCACAAGGTTGCAAGACTAATAATAATGATGTTAATAACAGTGATTCTGCTTCATCAGTCAAGGACTCAAGTTAACAATTTCAAAAGTGCTAAACTTTCCTTAAAGTACATGTTCGCATGTTCTTTATACCTGAGTAATGCGAGCGCAGTCCTCTACAAACTCGCTTGTTCCCTTCTTAATGTGAGTGTGGCGATGAAGCTCATCTACATGTGGAGTCCGCCCCATCTTCTTGGCCTATAATTAATAACTTAAGTTTGAAAATGGTAAATTATTATATTGACATAAGGAAAATATAAGTTTAAGAATATACCATTCTCTCTGAATGCTGCAACATAGAGATGGAACCTCCAGTGTGCAAGCTTCCACCTTTTTCTAATGCCCTGTTCTTCTTATTCTGCTCACACTTAGCTTTGAATTTTGGATCATTCCAGATGTGATTTCTTAGGTGATTATAAACTTTATCCCCCATCCAAAGAGGCCGGTTCCTCCCCATGCGGACACGTCTGAGCATATCAGAGAGTCGGAGAGCAGCCTTCGTATGAAAAAGATCCCGAACGGCGGCTTCCTGAGACTTACGCCATGCAACTTTTTTCTGCATTGTGAAAACATTTACAAAACAAATGTTACATCAAATCAAATAACTTAACAAATTCTAAAATCTTTCATCCTCATTAAGCTCTAACCAACTTAAAATGAACACTTACTCTAAAATCGTTAAAAAAATGATGTGTTAAAATGAACACTTACTTTAAAATCGTTAAAAAAATGGTTTCGCTCATCCTCATTAAGCTCTGACCAAGTAGCCCATGGGTAGTGGTATAACTCGCGAATAGTCAGTCGGATAGCATTTGCAGCTGGCCTTGAAGGAAGAAACCTGCAAAGTTAAAACAATTGAAATTATTAAAACCCATTATATATATGACAAAACAATCAATCAAACAAAGTTATAAAAAACTTTACATACCCTCCATTCTCAACACGGATGACAACTCGCCCGTCGCGTAAAGTAATCTCATCATCATCATCATCATCATCATCATCATCGGGTATCACATCATCACCCCCTCAACATCAGGTATCACATCATCACCCCCTTCAACATCATGCATCTGATCATCATCAGGTATCACATCATCTCCAGGTGAAAGTGGCTCTGTCGGTGATGGCAAAGGGATCGGAGTAGGCATAGCATCTGGTGAAGGGGTAGGAGTAGGTATCCCACAAAAGCCTGGTACCGGAATCATGCGATATGGAGGACTCTGATGGTGGAGGCGTCACTCGTGCAGATGAAGCCATGTACATCTCGAGGAGATGGAGTAGGTGAAGGAGTAACTCGCGGCGACAAACTAGATCCAATATGTAAGGACCTAACTCCAGAGGTCTGCTGTGGCCTATCTACGGACCTAACTCCAGAGGTCTGCTGTGGCGTCTGTGTTGGAGGACTCTGCAATGGTCTCACTCTACCTGCATGTGTTGGGCGTGTCTGTGTAGGGGTAGATGTCGTAGGAATCTCTGAATAGTCGCCTATGTCCTCGACCCATATCACCCTCGTTTTCTTACGACGAGGGACAACTTTAGACTTCCCCTTACCTCCACCTGATGCCATGCTGGCGCAGAGGAAATTAAACATAAACACAAACACAAACAATTAAAAAACATTAACTTTACTTTTAAAACACAAACACAAACATCAATTACAAAGCGGTTCAAGTTGTTTGGATACATCCATTCACACACAAGATTGTGACAGAAACATGAATTAAAAGCAGTTCAAGTTGTTTGGATACATCAATTCACACAATTCAAACACAAACACATTATATATATCTAATCTTCTGGCCATTCATCATCTTCATCTTCTTCATCGTCTTCATCTTCTACATCAACTGGAACCTCATGTAAGTCATCTCCTTCCAAGTTGTTTGGATCCACTTCTTCACCATTGCTTTCCAAATCACGTAAGTTAGAAATCAGTTCAACTTCATTAACTTCATTTACAGGTGACATATCATCTGTCTGATAGGCAACATCTTCCACTGGCTCATCTGTTTCAATGCGACTCCTTGGCTTTGTCTTGATTGCCACACACTAACCTCGCTTGTCTCTTCGAGTTGATGGATAAGGAACATAGTACACTTGTCTCACATTCTCTGCCATTATAAACGGATCAAACGCTGGATATCTTTTGTCCATTCGCATGTCCACTCTATTATACTTTGGATCCATTTTGGTGCCTATAGCTGACGGATCAAACCAGTCACAGTAAAACAACACTACAGTTTTAGCGTAGTCTAACGCACTGAACTCTAGTTCATAAATGTGTTGGATTACACCGTAATAATCATCTTCACCTCCTTCATTGACCCCTTTTACATAAATTCCGCTGTTAATTGTTGCTTTGTTTTTCGTCCATGAGTGGGTATGAAACTTGTAGCCATTCACGAAAAATGTGTGATACTCTTTCACTTTTGTAGAGGGACCATCAGATAAGTTTCTCAAGTGTTGATTGATTGGAGTTGGTTCCTCGGAATAAACCTACGTACGTGACATACAAACAAGTTATTTCGTGAGGAACACATGATTAAGGTTGAGGAACAAGTAATTAAACACTTACTTTTTCTTGAAACCATATTGGAAAATTTTCATATATATGAGGAGATGCCTGATCACCTCTTACATCTTCAGACAACAAGAATGACCTGATAAAATTAGATGATAGTACTAAATGAGCTGACAGATATGAACAATTAATTGAATGAAAATATTGATATACGTACTCAATGTATGGTTTAACTTCAGGGCAATTGTTCAACACATGAACATGAGCTGACTTATATTCCGCATCCGTTAACCAGTGAATCGACTCCTTCCCAGAATGGCGACCAGATTGGCCAAAAACCGATAACATTAATGAATGTCTAACACAATCATTTTGCATTTCATTCCTTTTATTTCTCAACGTGAAGTTGGTGAAATAATGTGAGCAAAAGTGGGTTATTTCGCGGTGTAGGTATGATGCACAAATCGATCCTTCAACCCTCGCCTTGTTTTTCACCGATCGTTTAGAATCACCCATGAATCTATAAAACAACTTGATTAGGTGGAAAATTATACTGACCTCAAATGGAAAAAAATGAATTAGTTCTCAAAATGATACCTTTCAAATGGATACATCCACCTGTACTGAACTGGCCCACCAAGTCTTGCTTCATATGTTAGATGAACGGGGAGATGCTCCATAGAATCAAAGAAACCAGGTGGAAATACTCTCTCCATCTTACATAGAATGAATGAAATGTTTTGTTCCATCCTAACAAGGTCAACATCTCTTAAAGACGCATAACACAAATCCTTAAAAAATTGACTCACTTCAGTTAGCGGATTTAGAACATGCGCCGGTAAAGAACTAAACGCAATAGGGAGTAAACATTCCATAAATACATGACAATCATGGCTTTTCATCCCAATCATTCTTCTCTTTTTCACATCAACACATCTTGCCAAATTAGAAGAATATCCATCTGGGAATTTCAGTTCTTTTATCCACTGATAAACTGAATTTGTTTGCTCGATAGTTAATGAGTAACATGCTTTGGGTTTGAGCATCTTTCCATTAGCCTGTGGCTTCAAATTTAAGTCCTTTCGATTGCAGTAAAGAGCAACGTCCAATCTCGCCTTATCATTGTCCTTTGTTTTGCCCGTTATGTTCATCACTGTGTTAAATATATTGTCAAAAAAATTCTTCTCTATGTGCATCACATCAAGATTGTGCCTCAATAAATTATCTTTCCAATATGGGAGATCCCAAAAGATACTCCTCTTTGTCCAATTATGCACTTGTCCATATCCATCAAATCGAGAAACAAGGGGATCATCTGTGATTTTGGGCAAATCTCTAATTCTATCCCAAACCTGGCCTGGATTCAACTGAGGAGGCGGCTCATCATTTTCAACTTCCTTCTTCTTAAATGCATTCTTGTTTCTTCTAAATGCATTATCATGTGGCAAAAACCTACGATGCGAGTCAAACCAAGAACTCTTACCTCCGTGTTTCAAGGTAAATGCCTTTGTATGCTCCATACAATGTGGACATGCTAATTTACCATGAGTTTGCCAACCAGACAACATGCCATAAGCAGGGAAGTCATTAATGGTCCACATCAAAGCAGCTCTCATCATAAAATTCTCCTTCCGTGCGTAATCGTAAGTCGAGACACCATCCCACAACCTCTTCAAATCATCAATTAGTGGTTCTAAATAGATGTCAATGCCTGCTTTTGGATTTTCTAGGCCAGGTATCAGACAAGTCAAAAACATGTAAGGTTTAGTCATACACATCTCAGGGGGAAGGTTGTACGGGGTAACAATAACGGGCCAGCAAGAATATGGGGAAGCCGATGCTTGGGTATATGGCGTAAAACCATCGGAGCATAACCCAAGTCGTACGTTGCGTGGATCCGCTGCAAACTCAGGTTGTACCCGATCAAAGTGTTTCCATGCTTCCCCATCAGACGGATGACGCAACACACCGGGACATTTATTCTCAAAATGCCACGTCATTTTCCCTGCGGTGTGCTCGGATGCAAACATTCTCTGCAACCTTAGAATTATTGGCAAGTAGAACATTGACTTCACCGGAACTGGTTTATTCTTACTACTAGTCCCCCTTTTGCGAGTATGATACCTCGGCGCATTACAAAATTTGCATTCAAGTAGCGCAGCATCCTTTTTCCCAAACTCATTGTCATAATACAACATGTGACCTTTCGGACAGCAATC
This sequence comes from Astragalus membranaceus, assembly GCA_039519185.1. Taxonomy (NCBI): domain Eukaryota; kingdom Viridiplantae; phylum Streptophyta; class Magnoliopsida; order Fabales; family Fabaceae; genus Astragalus; species Astragalus membranaceus. The sequence continues at coordinate 30,769,445 of CM076853.1, read as the reverse complement.
GATCCTTCTAGCTTCCAATCCCAACTTAGAAACTAACCTCTTAGCCTCGTAAAAATTCTTTGGCAAATTTTCATTCATAGGTGTCACGCCTGACATCATGTCACATATCAAGTCCATTCCCACCTCAGATGTATTACTCAACGATTTGAGAGCTAAAAGCTTCGCACAAATCGATAACTTTGAGTATGATGACCCTTCAAACAATGGTTTGTTTGCATCTAACAACAGATTATAGAATCTCCGTGCTTGCTCATTCGGAAGCTCGTCCATGTTATCATATTGCTCCTCCTCGAATGACACATTCACCCCAAGACCGTCACAAACCATATTCTGCATCAAGTTAATTTGTTCACCACATCCTATATCTGCGGAATTACTAGCAGCACCCCTGCAATTTTCGCCAACCAATGGGACGACATCAAGCCCTTTCTCACCATTACTCGTCCAAATCCAATAATTAGGCCTAAACCCAACTTTCTTCAAGTGATCAATGACCTCCGATGGATTCCTAATCTTTCCACATTTGCATTTGACGCACGGACATCGAATCCCCCCTTCAACTCCAAATTGTTCTTGTGTCATTGCAAAAAGAATAAAATCCCACACGCCATCTATAAAAGATTGTTTCAAACCCGCTCTTTTTGGAAACAACCTATCATACATCCAAAGGCGGTGCGAAGGAGGAAATTCCATTCTGCACATTTAAAATTGTCAATATATAAAAGAGAGATGGATGTCCATAGAGAGAGAGAGAGAGCAAGATAAAAATGTAAACGATGGATGCCCATTGAGAGAGAGAGTGAAAAGCTAAAATGCTAAAATAAAAACAAAATCAATTAAATTGGTAGCAATATTGGCTTATTCTTGTAGTGGTAGGGAATCTAAAATACTATTGAGTAATATCTTCATTTGTTTAATCATCTTAAACTTTAACTTAGGAACATAAAATATAAAAGATTCTAATCCACAATAAGTCTAAGCTACAATATTTTTGCTTACTAATGGAACTTATTTTGGATCTCTAAACTTAAATCTCTTACTTTAACTAAGATGAACTATTAAACCCCCATTTTTTATTTCATTAAACTTGTATTCTTTGGTCACTTAAAACTTCTATTCATCAAGTCATTGTACTAATTTCTTTTATTTCCAATTACGTGATCAATTTCATGCATTTACACCCTTCTAATATCCATAAACCCCTACAAGATATCCACCTCTTAATTTCTTCGTATCACATAAACATCGATTCCTTAACTTAGTCATCCTTTTTTTTGTATAAAAGCATCAACAAATGCTACAATCACAATGAGCATCTACTAACTATCCATAGATTCTTATATTATAAGCAACTGAGATTATACCGTCCAACGTAGTCCGTAGCATGCATCATTTCAAAACCATACTAACAAGAATTTCTCTACTTTGCACCTAACCATTTTGTATCCTTCAATATTCTATTGAAAGGGTCCACTTGTTTACATAATCAATTTTGAAAAAAACAATACAACTTCATTTCACTATTCTATTCAACGTAGTCCTGGACGTGATCATGTTGCCGTGTTTCCGTTCGTGACCGTCTCCAAGGCTTCTACTCTTCGAATTCGAGGTAAGGGGAGTTCTATCGATTTCTATAGTAATTCCTATGATAGATCATAAGTAGTGATAGCCTAGATTAGTCATGACTATGATATGTTTGTGAATTTGTGCCCTTGATTTGTGATGTATGCGTGATGTTCAATGTTGTGGCCAAAAATCCATTTTTCCTTTGTGTTGTGGGCGCCTAGGGCGCCATATTTGTGATTGGGGAGTGGTTGAATTTTGGTGTTGGATAGATGAGGTTGATGATTTTATATGTGTTTTATGAGTTGTGTAAAAATTGGTTGTGAATGGTCATTTAAAAATTTGAGAACAAAAATTGTTTATGTGAAATGTGCTGAAACAGTGTTGCTGGTTTTGTGCTGGGCGCTGGGCGCCCAAGGGGGCTGTGCGCATGTTGCTGGGTGTCGCGCTGGGGCGCTGGGCGCTGAGCGCCCGTGTTGAGTGTGTGCGTGCGTAGCGCTGGGCGCTGGGTGCCAGCGCTGGGCGCTGGGTGCCAGCGCTGGGCGCTGAGCGCCCGTGCGTGTGTGTTGTGTGCTGCGCCAAGGCGCTGGGCGCCAGGCGCTGGGCGCTGTGCGCCCTGGGTGTGTGTGTGCGTGTGTTGCCTTTGCTAGGCACTGGGCGCCAGGTGCCTGGGCGCTGGGTGCCCATGGCGCCAGTTTTCAGGATGTTCCAAAATATTTTCGAAAACTGTTTTCGCTATATCTTTTGACTCGAGTATCTGTTTTGAACGATTCGAAAAGCGTTGTGAAGCATTTTCAGTTGTCTACCAGTGTGTTCCATTTTTAAAAATAAAAAATAAAAACTCATAATTTCAGAAGGTTGCTGGGCACCCAAGTGGCTGTCCCCTGCGGCCGTTGCTGTGATATTGAAAACGCGTTTGGTGTCTTTAAAAATTCTCTTTTGCGTACAACCAGTGGTTTTAACGAAGTAATGTCAAAAATGATGATTTCGACGATGATGCCCTTAGTGGCTATTATTATTTATAATGATGTGTAAAATGACGTTTTTGCCCTTAGTGGCTATTATTATTTATAATGATGTGTAAAATGACATTTTTGCCCTTAGTGGCTATTATTATTTATAATGATGTGTAAAATGACATTTTTGCCCTTAGTGGCTAATATTATTTATAATGACGTGTAAAAGACTGTTTTGCCCTTAGTGGCTAATATTATTTATAATGACGTGTAAATGACTGTTTTGCCCTTAGTGGCTAATATTATTTATAATGACGTGTAAAAGACTGTTTTGCCCCTAGTGGCTAATATTACTTATAATGACGTGTAAATGACGATGATGCCATTGGTGGCTAGTAAATGACGCTTTTGCCCTCGGTGGCTATTGTTTTGAGTTGATGATGTTTGTGATTAAGTGACGATGAAAACCCAGTGACGTTTGAGGCCCGAAAGGCTAAGTGATGTTAAGGTCTAAAGGGCCAAGTGACGTTGTGTATTGATTGTGAAGTTGACAGGTGCTGTGCTTCTTGTGAGCAAACCGGTAAGTGACGGGTCACATAGTTGACTATGATTTGGGTATTTGCGTATTTGTGTGTTTGTGAGTGGTGCATGTCATAGTGTCTCATGCCCATATGCATAAACCCAGTGACGTTTTTGAGGCCCATGTGGCTAAGTGACGATGAGGCCTTAAGGGCTAAGCGACGTTTGTGAAAAGGTACCTCATGCATATGCCCGCGAGTGGGTTGCATTTCATATGCCTACATGACATAGTGATGAATTATTGTGGTGATATGATCGATGATTGTGATGTGATTCATTTTGAGCTGTGAACTGACTTATTATTTATCATATGACTTATTATATGAATTGAATTGGACTCACCCTTCTGTTTGAATGTTACCCCCATGCGGTAACGTGCAGGTGATTGCGAGTGAAGGACTAGGTTCCTTCACTAATTCGAGTCGAGTCGTCACGCTCTGATACGTAGCACTCAGGGGGTGGGGCGAACTTATATCATGAATGTTTTTGGTTGTTAAGTCTTATTGACAGTTCTGTTTTATTTTATTATCCCGCTGCTTAGATGATTTTTATTGACGTTGAGTATTATTGCGATGATAAATGTGGTTTTGAGATTCGCCTTTTTGCGACGTGCTACGTAATACCTGGATAATGTGTTTTGAGCTGTTTTATTGAGAAGTGTGGTTTTTATTGAAGTATGTGTAATATCCCTTATGTGAAACAAAATTTTGAAAACTCTGATATTTTCCAATTAAATTAACGGGTAGAAAATGGGTGTTACATTAGTGGTATCAGAGCAGTTCGGTCTGTCCGGCCAAGTTGTCCAGTCGTAGTGTCAACTGACAGCGGTGTGTTGTCGGTTATATCTAACTGTTGTTGTTGTAGCAAGTGAGTTGAGATGGCTGGGAGGATCGCTGCTGCTATTGTTGAGTTGCTGCTGCTGATGTTGAGCTGCTGCTGCTGATGTTGGGCTGCTGCTGTTGTTGTTGGGATGCTGCTGATTGTGGTAGGGAGTCGTGTGTTGGTTGTAGGCAGCTGAATAAGGTAACTATCAAGAACAAGTATCCGCTTCCGAGGATCGACGATTTGATGGATCAGTTAGTGGGTGCCCGTGTTTTCAGCAAAATTGATTTGAGGACCGGATATCATCAGATTAAAGTAAAGGATGAAGATGTTCAGAAGACAGCGTTCAGGACAAGGTATGGGCATTATGAATATTCAGTGATGCCGTTCGGTGTGACCAGTGCTCCTGGTGAATTTATGGAATATATGAATCGTATTTTCCATAATTACCTAGATCGGTTTATGGTAATCTTCATAGATGACATTCTAGTTTATTCTAAGTCGGAGGAAGAGCGTGCTGAGCACCTGAAGACAGTGCTAGAAGTTCTGAAAGAGAAAAAGTTGTATGCTAAGTTATCAAAGTGTGAATTCTGGCTGAAAGAAGTGAGTTTCCTTGGGCACGTGATTTCTGGTAATGGTATTGCGGTTGATCCGGCAAAAGTAGAAGCAGTGTTGGAGTGGGAGGCTCCGAAGTCCGCAACAGAGATTAGAAGCTTTTTGGGTTTGGCTGGGTACTACAGGAGGTTCATCGAGGGTTTTTTTTCCAAGTTGGCCCTTCCGTTGACTCAGTTGACTTGTAAGGGTAAAGTTTTTGTTTGGGATGCTCGGTGTGAGGAAGGTTTTATGGAACTGAAAATGAGATTGACGACGTCGCCTGTTTTGACGTTGCCTAATCCGGAGGAACCGTTCGTTGTATATTGTGGCGCTTCGAAAATGGGTCTTGGTGGTGTGCTGATGCAAGATGGGAAAAGTCGTTGCGTATGCGTCGAGGCAGTTGCGAGTTCATGAGAAAAATTACCCTACGCATGATTTGGAATTGGCTGCTGTGGTATTTGTGCTTAAGATTTGGAGGCACTACCTTTATGGTTCGAGGTTCGAAGTGTTCAGTGATCATAAGAGTCTAAAGTATCTGTTCGATCAGAAAGAGTTGAGTGTGAGACAGCGTCGGTGGTTGGAGCTCTTGAAGGATTATGACTTTGGTTGAACTATCATCCCGGCAAAGCTAATGTCGCGGCTGATGTTTTAAGCAGAAAATCTTTGCATATGTCGGCATTGATGGTGAAAGAATTAGAGTTGATTGAGGAATTCAGAGATTTGAGTTTGGTTTGTAAAATGACACCCCGCAGTGTCAAGCTGGGGATGTTAAAGATCGACAATGATTTCCTGGGCAGCATCAGAGAGGCTCAGAAGTCAGATGTCAAGTTAGTAGATTTAATTAATGGAGTGGGTCAATCTGAAGAGGAAGATTTCAAATTAGATTCCAGTGGCATGTTGAGGTTCCGGGGTAGGATCTGTGTTCCGGGGTAGGATCTGAGTTGATTGAGGAAGTCAGATGAAGAGAGATGTGGCACAGTTTGTGTATGCCTGTTTGACCTGTCAGAAGTCTAAGGTGGAGCATCAGAAGCCTGCAGGGTTAATGCAACCGTTGGGAGTTCCAGAGTGGAAGTGGGATAGCATAGCGATGGATTTTGTGACGGGATTGTCGAATACAGTTAAGGGTCATGACGCTATTTGGGTGATCGTTGATAGGTTAACGAAGTCTGCCCACTTTATTCCTATTAATATCACTTATCCGGTGTCGAGGTTGGCAGAGGTCTATGTCAAAGAAATTGTGAAGTTGCACGGTGTTCCGAAGAGTATTGTGTCAGACAGGGATCCAAGGTTCACTTCTGAATTTTGGACGGGTTTGCAGAAGGAATTGGGTTCAAAGTTAAAAATGAGTTCGGCGTATCATCCTCAGACAGATGGTCAGTCAGAGAGAACAATTCAGTCGTTAGAGGATTTGTTGAGGGCTTGTGTATTGGAACAACGGGGTTCATGGGATTCCTACCTTGCGTTGATTGAGTTTACCTATAACAACAGTCACCATTCCAGTATCGGGATGGCACCATTTGAAGCATTGTATGGTCGAAAGTGTAGAACGCCATTGTGTTGGTATGAGTCGGGAGAGAGTGTAGTGTTGGGACCGGAGATTGTCCGGGAGACTACAGAGGAGATCAAGATGATCCGTGAAAAGATGAAGGCTTCGCAGAGTCGTCAGAAGAGTTATCGTGACAAGCGGAGGAAGGATTTAGAGTTTCAGGAGGGTGAGCATGTGTTCTTGTGGGTTTCTCCTATTACCGGTGTTGGTCGAGCGTTGAAATCAAAGAAGCTCACTCCTCGATCCGTTGGTCCTTATCAGAGTTCTGAAAGAATCGGAAATGTGGCTTATAGAGTGGCCTTACCGCCAAATCTTTCGAACTTGCATGACGTGTTTCACGTGTCGCAACTTCGGAAGTATGTTTCGGATCCATCTCATGTGATCCATATGGATGATGTAGAGGTGCGGGATAATCTCACGGTGGAGACGATGCCCGTACGAATTGAGGATCGTGAAGTGAAAGCGCTTAGAGGCAAGGAGATTGCATTAGTGAAAGTGGTTTGGCTAGGAGCTGCCGGCGAGACTATGACTTGGGAGCTGGAGAGCAAAATGCGAGAGTTCTACCCAAGGTTGTTTGATCAGGCAAATTTCGAGGACGAAATATTCTAAGTGGGGGAGAGTTGTAACACCCTAAAATATTTAATTAATTTATTTGATTAAGTATTTGGGAATTTAAATTAATTTATTGGGTATGATTTAATTAATTGAAATTTTATTAAATTGTGGTGGTATTAGGAAAAGGAGGCGTCACTTGGATGAGCTGGGCTTAAGTGAAAAGCCCAAGCCCATGATCCAAGTGACATGCGAATAGCTAGTGAGGCTAGGGTTTGGTGCCTCATTCGCAAAAATTGAAGGAAAAACGCATAGAGAGAAGAGAGGAAGAGCCGTAGAGGGAAAGGGAGAGAAGAGGAGGCCGCGAGCAAGGAGGAGGAAGGGACGTGATCATGTTGCCGTGTTTCCGTTCGTGACCGTCTCCAAGGCTTCTACTCTTCGAATTCGAGGTAAGGGGAGTTCTATCGATTTCTATAATAATTCCTATGATAGATCATAAGTAGTGATAGCCTAGATTAGTCATGACTATGATATGTTTGTGAATTTGTGCCCTTGATTTGTGATGTATGCGTGATGTTCAATGTTGTGGCCAAAAATCCATTTTTCCTTTGTGTTGTGGGCGCCTAGGGCGCCATATTTGTGATTGGGGAGTGGTTGAATTTTGGTGTTGGATAAATGAGGTTGATGATTTTATATGTGTTTTATGAGTTGTGTAAAAATTGGTTGTGAATGGTCATTTAAAAATTTGAGAACAAAAATTGTTTATGTGAAATGTGCTGAAACAGTGTTGCTGGTTTTGTGCTGGGCGCTGGGCGCCCAAGGGGGCTGTGCGCATGTTGCTGGGTGTCGCGCTGGGGCGCTGGGCGCCAGCGCTGGGTGCTGGGCGCCAGCGCCGGGCGCTGAGCGCCCGTGTTGAGTGTGTGCGTGCGTAGCGCTGGGCGCTGGGTGCCAGCGCTGGGCGCTGAGCGCCCGTGCGTGTGTGTTGTGTGCTGCGCCAAGGCGCTGGGCGCCCTGGGTGTGTGTGTGCGTGTGTTGCCTTTGCTAGGCGCTGGGCGCCAGGTGCCTGGGCGCTGGGTGCCCATGGCGCCAGTTTTTAGGATGTTCCAAAATATTTTCGAAAACTGTTTTCGCTATATCTTTTGACTCGAGTATCTGTTTTGAACGATTCGAAAAGCGTTGTGAAGCATTTTCAGTTGTCTACCAGTGTGTTCCATTTTTAAAAATAAAAAATAAAAACTCATAATTTCAGAAGGTTGCTGGGCACCCAAGTGGCTGTCCCCTGCGGCCGTTGCTGTGATATTGAAAACGCGTTTGGTGTCTTTAAAAATTCTCTTTTGCGTACAACCAGTGGTTTTAACGAAGTAATGTCAAAAATGATGATTTCGACGATGATGCCCTTAGTGGCTATTATTATTTATAATGATGTGTAAAATGACGTTTTTGCCCTTAGTGGCTATTATTATTTATAATGATGTGTAAAATGACATTTTTGCCCTTAGTGGCTATTATTATTTATAATGATGTGTAAAATGACGTTTTTGCCCTTAGTGGCTAATATTATTTATAATGACGTGTAAAAGACTGTTTTGCCCTTAGTGGCTAATATTATTTATAATGACGTGTAAATGACTGTTTTGCCCTTAGTGGCTAATATTATTTATAATGACGTGTAAAAGACTGTTTTGCCCCTAGTGGCTAATATTACTTATAATGACGTGTAAATGACGATGATGCCATTGGTGGCTAGTAAATGACGCTTTTGCCCTCGGTGGCTATTGTTTTGAGTTGATGATGTTTGTGATTAAGTGGCGATGAAAACCCAGTGACGTTTGAGGCCCGAAAGGCTAAGTGATGTTAAGGTCTAAAGGGCCAAGTGACGTTGTGTATTGATTGTGAAGTTGACAGGTGCTGTGCTTCTTGTGAGCAAACCGGTAAGTGACGGGTCACATAGTTGACTATGATTTGGGTATTTGCGTATTTGTGTGTTTGTGAGTGGTGCATGTCATAGTGTCTCATGCCCATATGCATAAACCCAGTGACGTTTTTGAGGCCCATGTGGCTAAGTGACGATGAGGCCTTAAGGGCTAAGCGACGTTTGTGAAAAGGTACCTCATGCATATGCCCGCGAGTGGGTTGCATTTCATATGCCTACATGACATAGTGATGAATTATTGTGGTGATATGATCGATGATTGTGATGTGATTCATTTTGAGCTGTGAACTGACTTATTATTTATCATATGACTTATTATATGAATTGAATTGGACTCACCCTTCTGTTTGAATGTTACCCCCATGCGGTAACGTGCAGGTGATTGCGAGTGAAGGACTAGGTTCCTTCACTAATTTGAGTCGAGTCGTCTCGCTCTGATACGTAGCACTCAGGGGGTGGGGCGAACTTATATCATGAATGTTTTTGGTTGTTAAGTCTTATTGACAGTTCTGTTTTATTTTATTATCCCGCTGCTTAGATGATTTTTATTGACGTTGAGTATTATTGCGATGATAAATGTGGTTTTGAGATTCGCCTTTTTGCGACGTGCTACGTAATACCTGGATAATGTGTTTTGAGCTGTTTTATTGAGAAGTGTGGTTTTTATTGAAGTATGTGTAATATCCCTTATGTGAAACAAAATTTTGAAAACTCTGATATTTTCCAATTAAATTAACGGGTAGAAAATGGGTGTTACAAACTTCATTGATACTTGATTGAATGAGTGAGATTTACAATGGATCACTTTATACAAGATGGGAATCCCTAATCTAAACTAACTCAGCTGTAACGGATCAAAACAAAATCATAACAAGCTGATACCAGAATCCAAAACTAATCTAACCTAAAAACTGATTTAGTTAAAAACTAACAACCAATGAAACTAACTCTAGTTGAGCTAAACCAAAGCAAACTAACTATAGTTTGATATAAGGGTATATCTAATAGCTATCAAAGGCCCAAAAAACGCTATTAAAAATCATGAGGACTAGAATCATTGATAGAAGAAAATGTTAGAACTAAAAGTGAGTGGAATTTTTTATAGAACTAATAATAAAATTATCAATTTTTTAAAGAAAAAAAATATATTTTACCCTAAAAAGAATTTTAAGTCTTAGAATCCTATAAACTAGGTTAAGTGGCAAGTATATAAAATTTAATTCCACTTTATTATACTTTAAGCATAACTGTGGAGAGGGGGCACTGGGAGCAACACTCAGATGGGATGACCCAGAAAAAGCACTTGGAAAACACAGATTTTTTCAGGTTAGCATGGCTTTTAAATATTGACCTCATTTGAATTTGCATTTATCACCTACGACCTAGACTATGAAATCAAATAGTTTGTGACTGTGTTGGTTCATATTTTGGGCTCAGATTCCATTGTACTGAAATTGACCCGAGATAATCCCCTCCCTTCATATACCTGGGCATATGTACGACTTGCATAGTGTTAATTTTCGGAGTGATTGACTCCTCCTATCTCTCCTGCCGCCTAGAGTTAGGTCTTTTCCTCGAGCAGGGCGGGTTACCTCTAGCTGAAGGCGAGCTGGGTCATTGTTGATCTGCATGGTCCTTATTGGGCCCGACGTCTTGGACTCATCCTGTCTCCAACTAGCCTACTTGGGGGTGACTTACTACTGGTCAGTAAGTGGGCGAGTTGCTTACTGTTTCTAGTTACACTGCGAGCCTAATCGGTACACAACCCTCAAGAACGAGGCTTTATAAAGGGCGTAGTGGTTTGTTGTCTCAAGGTGGGTGACTTATTCATGGTCGTTACATTATGAAATTTACTTTAAAATTCCATTAATAAACAATGTTGTTTTTTAAAATTAAAATTTTTCAAAATTTATTCACAATAAAATTAACTAACAAAAAAAATGGTTCAATTGGTAAGGATTCAACTCACATCTCTCCAAGACACGGATTTGAATCTTGTTGCTGATGTGAGGACCTTGTTGGCAGATAACCCTACTGCTGATGTGAATTAACTAAGCGCTCAAAGAATTTTGAGGCTTTGTCTAATTCGTGAGTCCTCAAGATCCAACTCGTCAAATTTTTAAAAATAAAAATAAACATTTTATGTGATATATATAAAATCGTGTGGGATTATTTATCGTTTTTATATTCTATGTTGATTCATTTGAAATTGAACAAATAATTATATGTTTGGGCTTATTATGATGGAGTGGAGAAACAGAGGAATAATGCCAAGTTTGAATTTGAAAGTTGCAAGACGAGAGGGAATCTGTGCCCACTTCCTAGTTCCTATGAGGATTTCCATTTTCCACGCGCCAGATAGGAACGTGTTTTTATGCTCCTAAATAAATAACCAACGTGGCAGACATAGATCGAGAATCAGTAGTGGGACCCACAAAACCAGACGAATTAATTACCTCGGTTGATTTCCCCATTCCATACGTTTTTTTTGATGACCTTAAGGTAGTAGAGTAATTACTTGTAGGACAATTATTTGTCTTGTATGGGCAACGGATAAATGGAGATAAGGGTATAATAGTCACAACTTGTACTTTAACTATCAAAATGACAAATAAAATGAAATAAAATTTTTCTTCAAAAGAGTGACAAGTATTGTGAAACGGAAGGAGTATAGCTAAATCTTTTTTGTAAAAAAAAAGTATATAGCTAAATCTGTTACTAATAAAACAATATTTGATATTGGGGTAAGTAAAGTCTAGTCTCAGATGTTTCCTAATTAGAAATCGAATTTTGTATTATTTCTCGATTTTTGCGTGCCAGTATTGCCAAGCTATTCTTTTCTGTATCATTCCAATTTTTTGTTTACATAAAATTAGCTAAGATCTCATTTGTTAGAGTTTTTTTTTTTTTTTTAAAATAATCACTTTTAGAGGTCTTTCATCCATGAGTTGCAGTTTTTTAAAAAAATGAGAATCTAAAAATAATCTAAATATTGTTTCAAATGAGAATATGTTTTGCGTAGCTTATCATAAAAATGATTTTTAAAAAAATGATTTTTTTTTAAAAAAATAAGTGATTTTCACAAACACAAAACAATTTCTCATTTTATTCAAAATCTCTAAAATAATCTCTATATTATTTAAAAACAAAATCACTTACATTTTTTTTAATTTGTAACAATCGTGCCCAAAATCTTTCTCTTTATAGGAATGCTTAAATCACTCGTGCCAAGACCTTGAAGTTGTTTTACTTAATGCTCTTTAAGAGTATAAAGTATTTAATACGAACTATTGAAGTATTTGCATAATATATTATAAAATACAATTAAGTGGTTTGATAAAAAAAATACAATTAAGTGGTGTATCACTTTTTTTAGAATATTATACCATTTAATTAATTAAAAATTTAACACCATAGTGTAACACAAGTGTAAATACTTGGGCTCTTTCGTCAGTTGGTCAAAGGTTCAAGTTTGGACCAAAAAAAAGTTAAAAATTTATAAACTACTATTAGGCATAATCGAACATATAAGGCAAAAAAGTTATAAATCAAACATATTATTAACAAAAATACTATTTATTCTGTCTATTGGTAGAAAAAATACACATTTTATTACATGAACTTCTAATTCAATCACCAGCTCAATTTGAGTATTAATCTCACGGGTTAGTAAAACAAACAAATAATTTAAAATCCACCTTATCGATATAAATGAAAAAAGCTTTAAAATATAATTTTTTTTGAGATATATATATATATATATATATATATATATATATATATATATATATATATTTGTAGATAGGGGTGGGAATAGTCTGGGTTGAGCTGGGCTTTGCATGGCCTCGGCCTAGCCTGCGTTGAAAGTGCTAGGCTTGAGCCTCGCCTGTGGCTTGTCAGAGGCTCAACTTTTAGGCCTGGCCTAGCTTTTGTGAAAGCTTGTTTAAAAGCCTATTTCATAATTTTTTTACTATAAAAACCCACTATCTTTAAGTGATGTATGCTTTTGTAAATAGACTAAGAAGATAATAGATCAACGAGATTAAGTTATATTTTATGTCACATCCTATGTAAACTCTATTTTATAATAATAACTTTAAATATGTCAAAAATCGATGTAGGTTAATATGTTTAAATTAATAGAATATTATTAGCAAATTTATCATTTAACACGAAGTACAAAATTTGATATAGTAATAATAGTAATAAAAATTTATTAATTTTTACTTAAATAGATCGGTCTGTTAGGCCTAAAAAGCTTTTTTAATGGCCTTTAGTGTGTCCTTTTTGGTTAAATAGGCTTTTAAAAAAGCCTAAGTCTTATTTATTTAAAAAAAAGTCTAGCCTAACCTGACCTAACATAGGCTGAGCCGTAAGCCCCTGTCGATCGGTCCGGCCTATTCCCACCTCTATTTGTAGACAAATAGAAGAACTTGATATCATTAAATTTTAAATTTTATTCAAAAAAAAAGTTAAATTTATGATATAAATATTAAATATTGTATTGCATGGATCAAAATATAAATTTGAAATTGAAACAATAATTCTATCGCTTTTCTAGGAAGTAGAGGCACACACAATATGCTCTCTTGATATTTGTTATCATAACAGTACTGCCATATCATATTATCACATTGGCATGGCTCTGTATTGCTTTTGCAGCAACTAAAGTCCCACTTTGTCAGTTCACTACAAAGGAATGAAGCTCAACCACACTTTCAACTTAACTCAAGAATCCCCCACATACATCCATTTCAGAAAAGTGCAACCTATCAAACGGTCAAGATTCCATCACAAGTTGCATGCACTGCAGCATGAGTGCCACTTTTTATTCTCTTTCTTTACAACATGATTATTATATTATTTATATTACCATTAGTTATGTTTTCGGTTAGAGTGAATTTTGCTTTTGTCCTTATATTTTTTTATTTTTATTCCTTCAAAATATGAAATTACAGTTTTTCATCCTTAAAAAAAATGAGTGAAGTTTGAATTGTTTTTTTTTGACAAAAGTGAAGTTTGGATTTGGTACTTGTAAAAAATTTTCTTTGATTTTTTAACCTTCTAAGTTCTAAGATTTAAAATAAATGTTTAGTCCTTACTATTGGTTGTCTTGACAATTTCAGCGATATAGAAATATAGGCTCCCAAGTACGAATTCGATGTGACCGGTGGTAGTATGTATGTGCGATGTTTATTTACCATTTCATCAAATAGACAAAAAAAATATAATCGATCGATGAGATTTTTTTTTTTCCAGGAGTTCGTTGCTAACTTAACATCAAATATATTAGGGACTCTCAATTTTTTTGCCGTTGTTATATTTTCACCCTTAAAATACACTATCCATTTTTTAATATTAAACACACACTCTCTCACATTTCAAGAAAGAGATTGGGGCTCTATGCGGTAAAAAGTAACGAATATCCAATAAATTAGTTTATAGTAGACGAGTTAATAGCAGATAAGTAATAGATTAAATTTAAATTGTTTTGTTTTTTTGGTTCGGACCATCTATGACTATCCACGAAGTGTCCCAACGCTTTCAACGAAAGACTAATCTCCACTAGTGCTTAAGATCAAATTTTGCACGGGCCAACACCGAGTTTGTCCACTGCGAGAATCGAACCCGGGAGCACCGAGTCGACCCCTGTGTCCTAGGGTAGATAAAGCCACTAGACCAACGGTGTTGGTTAATTTAAAGTGTTTGGTAATATTAAAGGCTAAACTAGCTTATAAATATAAAATAATATAAATATACAATTGTAATTAATGTTTAAATATAAAAGAAACTCATTTGATGGAGGATAAACAGAAATTTTAATTAAAGTAACAATGATTAAAATAAGAAAAAATTGAAACACTATAAGTTATAAGTTCAAAAGTTATTTCAAAATAACATTTAAAAAAAATTATAAGCTACTAAAATTGCTATAAAATAATCATACAAAACACTTAAAAAAAATTTATTCGCTATAAATTATTTGGCACAACACATAGCAATTAAAAGACATCACAAAAAAAAATTATCATTCTCTCTTAACTAAGTGTCGAGGGTTCGATCATCACATTGGGTATGAAGCAGCTTTAAATATCTGGACCAGCTGTCCCACCCTTCAAGGTGTCTTCAATCCAGCGAAGGGATTAGTCACTGCGTTCGGTGGTGGATACCTTGATTTGCAAAAAAAAAAAAAAGACATCACAAAAAATTAAGGACCAAAAACAATAATTTAATAACTTGGAGGATGAGAAAAAATTACAGAACCGAAACCAATATTTAATTCAATTGTAGAAAAACATATTTAATCAATTATATTATATCATTATTTTATCTTTCCTCTTCTTTAGTTTCTGGCCAGTCCATTTCACTGCAAACTTTTGTCACTTCCTCTCCACCAAGCCAAGCCAGACACAAACACTGAACATCACAGAAGCTAGAATCCCAGTTTCACCAAAACAACAATTTGTTTTCATTACAAAAAAAACTCATCTCAAATCCTCAACCATTTTCATCCAAAACCTCAAAAATGGGGTATTTAATAAAACCTTTTCTCATCTTATCTCTCATAGTTTTAATCTCAAACCCAACATGTATTTGTGGAAATGCTGAGCTGAAAGCACTTTTGGACTTAAAATCCACATTAGATCCAGAAAGTCATTTTCTATCTTCATGGACAATGAATAACAATCCATGTAGTGGTTCTTTTGAAGGAGTAGCTTGCAATGAAAAGGGTCAAGTTGCAAATATTTCTTTGCAAGGAAAAGGTCTTTCTGGGAAGCTATCATCATCTATTGGTGAACTTAAGCACTTAACTGGACTTTACTTGCATTATAACTCTTTGTTTGGTGATATACCAAAGGAAATTGCTAACTTGACTGAGCTTAGTGACTTGTACTTGAATGTTAATCATTTTTCTGGTGAAATCCCTTCTGAGATTGGCAAAATGGAGAACCTTCAAGGTAAAATTATTGTGTTTTTGTTGTAAAGTTTGGAACTTTTTGTGGTCCCTTATTGAAAGCTTGTTTCTTTTTTTGTGTGTAGTTATTAGTTATGGTCATTGAAAGATTTGAGCTTGGTTTTGTTGATTCGTTGCAGTACTATGATGTTTCTTTACCTGTTTTTGACTTTCTATCTCCTATAATGGTGGGTTCTCTTGCACTACAATGTTCTTAAATAGTTAATTTCTGAGAATAGAAAAGTAATTATGGTGTTAAATGCTTTTTTTCACTATATGGTCATGAACACGTTTCAGAAAAATATGCTTTTTGAAGAAAAAAAAATGATTTTTTCTGATTTAAAATCTATCATACCCTTCTCTCTATTTCATGTTTGAAATTGATTTTTCAACCCAAAATTTGATTTTTCCTTGTGTTTTTTGTTTGCTTGCTTCAGAGACAATGTTTGGTTTGTGATTCAAATTTGAAAGTGTGCTTATTTTGCATTTTTTTTACATGGTTTTGCAGTTTTGCAGCTTTGTTATAATCAGTTAACAGGAAGCATACCTACACAGCTTGGTGATTTGAAGAAGCTTAGTGTTCTTGCTCTACAGTCAAACCAATTAACTGGAGCTATACCTGCTAGTCTAGGTGGCTTGGAAATGTTGATGAGGCTAGATTTGAGTTCTAATCATCTTTTTGGTTCAATTCCAACAAGATTAGCTGATGTTCCTTCACTGCAAGTTTTTGATATTCATAACAATACCCTCTCTGGGAATGTACCCCCTGGTAATATTCATGGAGTTATTAGTCAATTGGTCCTGAAATTTCACAAAAGTTCAATTTGGTCTCTGACATTTACATTATTTGTATGTTTAGAACCACACCGTGAACTCACGAACGCGCAATGATTTGAAAGCTACAATGCGTAGCTTCTGTGTTAAAACAATATTTGGACGCGGTTTTGGACATATCCACCACGGATCCAAACACTATCTATATCAACTTAGTCCATGACTTTTGAAGAAATGTTTCAATTTAGTCTCTCTGTTGTATCAATTTAGTCCCTCTATTTTGCAAAAAAGGACTAAATTGAAACACTTATGCAAAAATCAGGGACTAAGGTAATATATTGTAAATGTGATGGATCAAATTGAACTTTCGTAAAGTTTCGGGGACTAAGTTGACTAATAACTCAACGTTCATGCTACTGCTTAGACTTTATTTCACTACTTCAAGCGATGTTTTTTATTCATTAGAAATGATCAATCTAAAATTAGTTTATTTGTTTTCTTTGGTTAAATGTAGCTTTGAAGAGACTAGATGAAGGATTTGTGTATGAATACAATTTGGGACTATGTGGAGTTGGATTTTCATCCTTGAAAGCTTGCAATGCTTCAGATCATCTCAATCCTAGCAGACCTGAACCTTATGGAGCAGGAGTTGGTGGTCTATCAAGGGATATCCCCGAAACCGCTAATATAAAATTGCCTTGTAACACGACTCGGTGTCAAAACTCGTTGAAATCCAAAGGAGCAACATCTATTACTGTTGGCATAGTTTTACTTACAATAGCAATGTCAGCAATTGGACTTTTGATGTTCACTATGTATCGTCGGCGAAAGCAAAAGCTTGGAAGCACATTTGATATCACTGAAAGCCGTCTAAGTACCGATCAAACCAAGGGTATATACAGGAAGAATGGTTCTCCTTTGGTTAGTCTTGAGTATGCTAATGGATGGGACCCTTTGGCTGATAGTAGAAATTTCAATGATGATGGACAAGATATGTTTCAAAGTTTTAGGTTTAACTTGGAAGAAGTCGAGTCGGCTACTCAGTATTTCTCGGAGTCGAATTTGTTGGGTAAGAGTAACTTTAGTGCTACTTATAAAGGAGTTTTAAGAGATGGTTCTGTTGTTGCTGTTAAGAGCATAAGCAAAACTAGTTGTAAGTCAGATGAAGGTGAATTCTTGAAAGGGTTGAATATTTTGACATCATTGAGGAATGATAATTTGGTGAGGTTGAGGGGATTTTGTTGCTCAAGGGGGAGAGGTGAATGTTTTCTGGTTTATGATTTTGTTTCTAATGGAAATCTTTCGCGCTACCTTGATTTGAAGGAAGGTGATGAAGATGTCCTTGAATGGTCTACTAGGGTTTCTATAGTTAAAGGAATTGCTAAAGGTAACTCTTCTATTCTTTCTACCTTTTATTAGAATATTATTCTTTCTATTAATTCAAGACTCATGTCAATTCTTGAGATATTCTAAGATATAAACTATTAGCATTTGAAGAAAAGGCAGTGATTGGTAATTAATATAGAGCATCTCATATGTCACTAGTCACTAGAGTTGTCAAACTGGTCGTCTGGCCTATTGGGCCAAAACGTAAAATTGGGCTGGGCTAGTCCTATTGGAACAGCCCAAAACATCATGCCAACGGGCCAGCATGGTCCAGTCATACTTTTAACAAAGGAAACCAAATAAGTATTCAAAAAAGCATAAAGAGGGGGCCTAATTTGGCCCATGGGCCAACAGGGTTGGGCCAAAATGGCCCAGTTCTTTTTTGGGGCCACTAATTTACCAGCCCAGCCCAGCCCAGAACACTGGGCCATCAGGATGACCTGTTGGGCTGGGCCTCTATGCATTCATTTGAATTCATATTCGGTTCGATGAAGTGGTAATTTTATCAATGAACAATGTAATCAGAAGTAGATCAAGTACATTCTTATGGTTGTCAATCTTTATGTATATACTAAACCTTTTTTTTGTTAATCAGGCATAGCATACTTGCATGCATACAAACCAAACAAACCAGCACTTGTTCACCAAAACATCTCAGCTGAGAAAGTGCTCATTGATCAGCGACACAATCCGATGCTCACAGATTCCGGCTTATACAAGCTTCTCACCAATGACATCGTCTTCTCGGCACTAAAGGGTAGTGCAGCAAAGGGCTACCTAGCTCCAGAATACACTACTACAGGCCGGTTCACCGAGAAAAGTGATGTTTATGCTTTTGGGGTGCTTCTTTTGCAAATCGTCACAGGGAAGCAGAAGATAACTAGCACAATGCGTCTTGCTGCAGAATCCTTCAGATTCCAAGAGTTCATTGATCCGAATCTTCATGGCAAATACTTCGAACACGATGCAGCTAAATTAGCGAAAATGGCTTTACTTTGCTGCCATGATTCTCCTTTTGAGAGACCAACCATGGAAGCCATTTTTCAAGAAGTTGCAAATTGTAGTAGTTGTCTTTGATTTGAATTACTCAAATACTTTTAACTATCATCACCACCACATTAGTTGATGAATTCTATGTTTATGATGGTGATGAACTTCTAATGCATGAACATGACATTGTTCTATGTCCTTAACTAAAGGACTAGCTTTTGTTAATGTGTTGGATAGTAGGTTGTAATCTAGGGAAGGAATTTTTATTTGCTATTTCACTTTTCACAAAAACGCCAGGAATGGAGTTTACCAGTGTTGGAGTGAACTTACTTTACGAACCTCTAGCCAAGTTCACCCTTGGAGATGCTCTAAGAAGGGTTTAAGAAATCACAATTCACATCTGCACCATAAAAGTTTGCTAGATAATGGTGTAAATTGTTAGCTTGTTAAATTATCCCTTTTAATGCATTAAGATATGTTGTTTAAGAAAAATATACAACCATGAACCATGAAAACAGCCTCACGGTATGGAAAGCCATGAGGATAATATTTTGGATGCTGTGGAATTAGAAGAGTCATCAGCAAAATTAGTATGGGTGGCGTTTTTTAATACCATATACTCATATTTTTGTTTTATTCCGTTTTTACCTCTTATTAAAATATACCAACTTTAACTCGGAATATCTTTTTTTTTTCTTTTCCAAATTTACCATTTTAAGCTTAATTCCGGAATGTATTTTTCATAATATTTTCAGATTTATGCATTAATACATAAATCCGAAATGAAAAAATACACTACAAATTTATGTATTAATACATAAATCCGAAACAAAAAAATGTATTACGGTTTTATGTATTAACACATAAATCTGGAATGAAAAAAATACATTACGGATTTATGTATTAATACATAAATCCGGAAAAATTTAAAAAAGTGAATTATGGATTTACCTAAAAGTAGGTAAATCCGAAAATCCTCAAAATCCAACATCTCTGCTGTAAATATGGTATGAACTATATGTTAAAGTTAAGGATTAAAATGAGAAGTTTGAGTTTAGGTGGGGGTATAGGTCAAACTGTGGGGTATAAAAGATACCACCCAATTAGTATTAGCTCGGGAGGTGCAACTTGTGCAACAAAATATCAAACATAACTAATGGGCCACCTAGTTTAACTTTATTGGGCCAAGCAAACAAAATACCCAAATGATCAAGAAGCAAGAGAAAAAAGGGTCATACTTCCTACAACCCCTAGCTACTCATTGGACACCCCCAAACTCTGTGAAAAGACCAAATTGCCATTAATGAAATGTGCGCATCCATTTAAACTTCCAAACTAAACTTTCGAACCTGTTAAAATGCAGCGTGGGGGTTTGGAAGCGCGTTTCACGTGAGAGTATTTTTGGAATATTTGAGGGTTGGGGGTGTCCAGTGAGTAGCCGGGGGGTTGTAGGAAGTATGGGCCAGAAAAAAAGGCAAATAGATAGAAAATAAGAACAATGAATCTGGTAATGGCTTTCTAAAAAATGTTATCACAAAACTGTTTTTCACAATATATAAATAAGTAAACAATTAAGAGAAAGAGAGAAATGATACAAGTGATATATAAATAAGTAAAACACTTGAAGGATTTTTCACTAGTTTTCACAAAATACTACAACCTCAAGAGTATCTCTTGCCAACCTTGACTATACTCTCAACTTCTTAGAACGACTTACCCTCAAGCCTCTAAGAAAATGCCACTACTGGGCAGTTTACAATTTCAATCAAATAAAAGTATTTGGTTCACACTCTCAACACAAGAGGTTTCACAAAACAGAAAGCTTTACAAGATATTTGTCAAACAAAATAAGCTATAGAAAGAATAAGAGTTTCTCACTTTTTGGCTCAACTATATGCAATGGCTAGAGAATGTTCACTGTAGTGTAGTAGTCTTTCTCAAAGTATTCTCTTTGTGTTTGATATTTTCTATCTTCTACTTATCTATCTAATTAAAACACCAACTAATAAAAATACCAAACTACTATTGTCAATTTTTTTTTACCAGACTTCTCAATCCTAGATTTTTGACATGTCATCAACTTTGAGGATAAAATACTAACTCTCAATTCATCTTTTCATTCTCCTCCCTCTCATCAAAACTCAAATTCCCTCTTCTCAAAATTATGTAGTTGATATAATTTATTACTTTTGACTTTTTACAGGAAACGTAACACGTCGGATAATTAATTATATGTTTTACATTCATGAATGTCTCGCCTCTCCCTCTCTCGTGGAGTGAGTTAGATTTTAGACAAGGTAAGAGTTTACTTCATTGACCGAAGCCATGAAAACAGTTACTAGGCGATAAGAAGACGCCTCGTTACCACAAACTATCAGGTGCTTCCGGGAGCAATGACACTGTCGGCAGCAACAAGCCATCCCGTCGGGACGACTCGAGACAACCTGCAGAGGCGGATTAGCCGACAGGTACGGTGTCAGCAAAGACTTCAAGCCAAGACCATCCTCCGGAATAATCTCGGCTTGGGGGGCAATTGTTCTGGACCGGACCAAGAGGCTCATTCAGCAATTAGACATGGATAGGCCCAATCATTTTGATCCATATCCACAATAAATCAGTCCACTTGTGGCTCTCACGCTTGGATGGCTCAGATTCACCGATCGATCCAACGACTCAAATCCTGCACGAGTCTCTATAAATACTGACTCACATTGCCATAAATAGGTACATTCTCATCCGTAGATTATACTACTCTCTGATTCCCTATACTGACTTGGGCGTCGGAGTGACATCGCAGGTGCCCCACCCGGGATCTTTTCAACACTCTGCTCGGACTGCAAGAGACCTACCAACAGCAGTCACCGCAGCTAGAGCTGTCAATGGGTCAAGCCCGGCCCGGCCCATAGGGCCAAACAGCATATGCGAGCTGGGTCGGACCGGCCCAATATTCTAATGGGCTGCATATTTTATGGCCCAGCCCAGCCCGCCACCAGCCCATGGGCCAACGGGCCAGCCCAATGGGCCAAAAAACATTGAATTTTTAGAATTTTTACCAAATGTTTTCTACAAAAATGAGCAACACACATAAATAAAACTGTTTCGGCTCTAACAAAGCCAATTTAAATACGTTTTGGCTCTAGAAATCGCCATGAATAATACATTAATGCTTTGTCCAAAACCATAAGCATCCAAAAAGCAGCCTAAATTTGTCTTGGCTTTACAAAATACTTTGTCCATAAGTAGCCAAAATAGCTCAACACAATATATCTTGGTCCAAAAACTAAAGCTTAACAACATTAAAGCAAAAAGCTACAAGTTCCAACAACAGCAACGAACATTTAACTAATATCCAACAGCTTTATCTCCTCTACAAGTTTCGGCACATCTACAATGAATGATACAAATGAAGTCAATGACGAAAATAATGCAACCAATTACCTGAAATCAATAACAAGAGATTTTTAATTTAGTATTTACCAGATGGTCCAACTTCTGTATAGCCGTGCAACCAATTACGCGTGCAAATGAGGGCTTGCACAGTTTCAGGAAGTAAGCTATTTCTATATTTATGCAAGATACGACCCCCGATGCTAAATGAAGATTCAGAAGCAACTGTTGTGATTGGAATGCTAAGAAAGTCACAAGCCATAATTGCGAGTTGAGGGAATCGACTCTTATTTATCTTCCAATATTGGAGGATGTCAATATCATTCCCATCAAGACATGGCTCATTTAAATATATTTCCAATTGAGACTTGCCATCATTAGAAGCCTTTTGTCTCCTTTCTTTGTTGTATTCCTAGAGTTAGACATGAAAAAAATGAAGAGTTAAAGGTAAATTAATATCAAGGAGCTACTGTATTTAGCAATCACAGAATATTAGTGATAATGTTACCATAATGTAAATATATAATGTAAATCACAGAATATTAAAGAGCTATTGTATTTAGCAATCACAGAATATTAGTGATAATGTTACCATAATGTAAATATATAATTTCAATCACAGAATATTAGCAATCACAGAATATTAAAGAGCTACTGTATTTAGCAATCACAGAATATTAGTGATAATGTTACCATAATGTAAATATATAATGTAAATCACAGAATATTAGCAATCACAGAATGTTAGCAATCACAGAATATTAAAGAGCTACTGTATTCAGTCATTATAATTGATATATAGTGAATAATGTAAATATATAATGAATAATGAATAGATATTGAATAATGTAACTAACTAAATTTACCTCGAGATATGATGAGCTGTCTATTGAGGGAGATTGAGTGTCTCTTGATGAACTAGATAAAGATGACGGTGATGCACTTGTGTTGTTGGCATATTCACCAAAGAGACTATACAAACTTTCCTTCAACGTGTTCACCTTATCTTCATACTCACTTGGATAAAGTTTTTTAAAACAAAAAGTTATAAAATCAAACTTTGATGTTGGGTCAAAAACACATCCATGAGCAAGATTGACCGAATATTCACTTCAATACTTATCAAATTTGAGCTTCATCCGTGTAGCCATATCTTTGATCACAACATCTTCACTATTCAAATTTTCGTTCAATCCCATCTCTATAAGTGAAACTTGTGTGAAGTATAAGTTTGAGGTTGGATAAGATGACCCGGATATTAAGTTTGTAATAGTATAAAATGGCGCCAAGAAAGCACAGATCTTCTCTGCTCTATCCCACTCTTCATGGCTTGGGCAAATCTTGTAGTTCTTATCATTGAAACTCAAGTTAATGAATGCTCGTCGATACTTAATGGCACTTTGAAGCATCATATACGTAGCGTTCCACCTAGTGGAGACATCCATCCTCAAGAAACCACCACTTACATCATCTAGATGCACTTCTTTAATACATGTTCTGAAATCCCTCAACCTCCCCTCTGAAACCTTCACATACTTAACACTTTCTCGAATCTTATGCAAAGCATTCCTAGCCGCCTTCAAACCATCTTGAACTATGAGATTCAATATGTGTGCACAACACCGCACATGAAAGTATTTACCTTTGCTTAACAGTGCATCTTGCAAATTAAGCCTATCTTTCAAAAAGCTTACCATGCAATCATTAGACGAGGCATTATCTAATGTGATAGAAAATATTTTTTTTGATCCCCCAATCCTTCAGAGCTTCAAGTACTTTTCCAGATAATTCCAATCCTGTATGTGAAGCATCTAAGTGGCAAAAGGAAAGTAATTTGCTATTTAACTTCCAATCATGATCAATATAATGAGCAGTGACAGTCATATAACCTTGTGTTGTTACAGCTGTCCATACATCAGAAGTAAGACAAATTCTACTAGGAATGGATGCTAACACACTCTTGAGCTTATTCTTTTCAGTTAAAAACACACCCATGCAATCATCTTTTGCAGTGTTTCTAGAAATTGATTGAAACTCAAGATTCAAGACTGTGTTTACCACCGAAATCCCCTCATACTCGGCGTAGCTAAATGGAAGACCATGTTTGATAATAGCTTTAGAAAGTGCCTCTCTATAAGCCGTACTATCAAATTTCCATCTCTTCAACAATGTAGCTTTATTATCCAACATGACTCCCACATCATTAAACTGAGGAGTTGAACCACATTTAATAGCACGGCGTCGTAAATGATTGGTACCACCGGTAGATTTAGAAGAATACAATTTCCCACAACCCTTACATTTAGATTTTTGCCCCCCCTCCATCTTTTCAAAATATTTCCAAACCTCAGAGGCTTTTCTCCCAACTTTCTTAGTCTTAACATCATCCAAAATCTCATCAACTTCCATAATTTCCAAATCATCTTCAGAATCAACTTCCATAATTTCCAAAGCATCCATAACTACAAATACATTAAATATATTAACAGATATATTAACAGATCAGTTTCTTCAGAGGGAAGTAGCAAATATATTAAATCAACTTCAAAACAGAATCAACTTCCATAATTTCCAAAACATCCATAACTACAAATATATTAAATATATTAACAGATATATTAACAGAACTAGATTCAGAATATATTAACAGATATATTAACAGAACTACAAACATCCATAACTACAAACAGGGTATTAACAGATATACAAACATCCATAACATCCATAACCACAAACAGGGTATTAAAAGAACTACAAACATCCATAACATCCATATTAACAGATATATTAACACTTTTCCCATTGTTTTCTAATGTAGAAGCTTTCCCTTAAAAGTTCACTGTGCTTCACTTACATGATGCCTTCATTCATTTTTTTATTCATATAGAACCACACCCAACAGCTAGACAGTATACCCCTTACACAAATCAAGTCATGAAAGCAAACCTCTAAAAGCTAGAAACCAAAATACATCTGTCACAGTCATTGTAAAAGTTGCTATGTATGGTGAACTACAAGACCAAGCCGAACAGAGATCATGACATGAGAAAGATCATCCAAAACAGATATATTACCGGAAGGGAGAGGAAGAAAGAGGTATCTAGCGAACGGAGGGAAGTAGCAAGGTCGCGATGAGTGATGAACTGATGATGAACTGATGAGTGATGAACTGAAAGAGGTACCTAGCGAACGGAGATGAGTGGAGGGGGAGAGCAGAGATGAACTGAAGGAGGTGCCTAGCGAACGGTGATGAACTGATGAACTGATGAGAGTCGCCGATGAGTGGAGGGGGAGAAGGAGAAGCAGCCAAGCAGGGAGAGGAGAGCGGCTCTAGGGTTGGAGAGAAGGAGAACTGATGCGTGTGTGGTGTGGTGTGTGTGGCCGTGCGTGTGTCACTTGTTGTGTTGGGTTGTGTCATTGTTTTTTTTTGGGTCATCTAGTGTCATTGCAATGGGCCAAAACAAAGCCCAGCGTGTGTGTGTGTGTTGTTGTGTGACTAATTTTTGTTAAAATTGAAAATTACAAAAAAAAACAAATCGGGCCAGCCCACCGACCCATGGGCCAGCCCGGCCCAGCCCATATATAAGATCGGGTCGATCGGACCGGGCCAAAAAAGATACCGTTTGATTTTGGGCCTCTATTTTTAGAGCCCAGCCCAACCAAAAAATCGGGCCACTGGGCCGGCCCACTGGGCTGGGCCAAAATTGATAGCTCTAACCGCAGTGCTGGCGCACTGCTAGGTACTGAACAACATGGAAGGTACTGAACAACAGCAGTCTCCATGCATGCATCATTTTCAAGATAAAAAAAATACAAAAAGCATGTCATTACTCTTTTACTCTTGCCTCATTCAACATCTAACATATCATTTCGTTAGGATCAAGCAAAATCACTTCTCCATGCATTTCATGCACCTACATTTTCATCATGCATATACATCATAATGTGTTCGTTCATGCATTATTTAAAAAAAGCCAAGAGCATACTTTTCATATATATTGTTTGATGAGAAATTTAGTTTATGTGAGAAAAATTTTGGGTTGGTTATTCCTCTTTGTAAAAGTTCAGACAAACAAGTTCTAACATTTTTCTAAAGAAAGGACCATTAGTGTCAGCAACTTTTTCCCAAGTTTATTAAAGTTCTCCATGATAAAAGACTCATTTGGTCTATTTTGTTAACCATTGTGATTGCCATTAGAACTTTTTGTTTATCATGTTTCAAACTATGTTAACTCTCTATGAAGTATTTGTATAATAAACTTGCATGACATTTGTATCTACTCCCGTTTGAGCTGACTAGTAACCTCATCTTTACACTTTGCAATCCGTTTCCAATCCCACCCCAACTGCCCATAAACGATGAAATTTTATAAAATAATACTTTGAATGCTCCCAATGCAAATTTATTTTACAATTGTTTCATTGCAAATATTCTTGTGTTATGTAAATGATGGACATACCCTATCGGTGTGATGTTACTTACATGGTCATTGTGTGAAAAAGAATATAATCGAAAAAGTTTATTTAATTCTAACATTTCAGCTTTGACCCGATACCCATGTCGTACACAGACCCGTTTAACCATCTTATCGGTCACAACCTATTCACTCCCCGTCCGATGAGACCTATTCAGCCTCCTTTCCCCAAAAGCTACGACCCGAATGCTACCTGTGGGTTCCACGCTGGAGCGGTCTGCCATTCCACTGAAAACTGCAAAGCTTTGAAATATGTGGTACAAGACCTGATCGAATCCAAATGGCTGAATTTCAAAGAAGACGGCCCAAATGTTGCCACTAACCCTCTACCAAGGCACAGGGACTCCTCTGTTAATGATGCTGTTGAAATTTTTGAAGGAGAGTCCTTAACCAGAAAGGAGGAAGATGATCTAAACGTTGAAGATGGCGTCGTCAGTCTTGTGCGCCCTTGTCCTGCAAGTGAAAGGCTTAATAATTGGGAGATTGTTGACTTCCCCGTAGTTTTCAGTCCAAAGTAATTTTCCTGTAATGCAATCCTTTGGCTCTGCCCAAGGCTTGAGGACATTTCATTAGGGCACACATGTTTTCTTTTCAGTATCAACATTAATGAAACGTTATTTTGAATTCTCCAACGAATTTCCATTTTTCTTTTTCTCTTTTCATTTGCTTTTATCTTTTCTTTTATTCGTTTTTTATTTATTCCGTCAATTTCGCTAAATGCAGATCTAAAAAAATTATTATCTTTGAAAATAGGCTTAAATATGTTTTAGGCCCCTGCAAATATAGGGTGTTTTGGTTTAAGCCCCTGCAAATTTTTTTTTGTTAAAAGCCCTTGCAAAATGAAATATTTTGTTATAAGCCCTTCTATGACTAAAATGTTACCCTATACATGGAATGCTATGATTGCTGGATATGTTGAGAATGGCTTATAACAAAATATTTCATTTTGCAAGGGCTTTTAACAATTTTTTTTTTTGCAGGGGCTTAAACCAAAATACCCTATATTTGCAGGGGCCTAAAACATATTTAAGCCTTGAAAATAACGACGCCGATAACTCATGCTGTAACTTTGACCACCCTATTAATCAAACTGAGGAATATATTGAAGAGAACTGAGAAACCCCTCCAGAGTTGATGAGAATGATGGAACAAGAGGATAAGGTGATCCAGCCCCACAAAGAATCAACTGAAACAATTAACTTGGGCACAGAAGAAGATAAGAGAGAGGTCAAGATCGGCACCACAATGAAAGACAGCGAACGGGAGAAATTGGTACGACTTTTGTTCGAATATGTCGACATTTTTGCATGGACATATCAAGACATGCCCGGACTAGACACCGACATAGTCGAACACAGACTACCAGCGAAACCCGAATGCCCGCCGGTGAAACAGAAATTAAGAAGAATGAAGCCGGATATGTCACTAAAAATCCGAGATGAGGTTAAGAAGCAATTCGATGCTGGGTTCTTAGTAGTAGTCAAATACCCTCAATGGGTCGCCAACATTGTTCCAGTTCCAAAGAAAGATGGGAAGGTTCGGATGTGTGTCGATTATCGAGATTTGAACAGAGCCAGCCCTAAAGATGATTTTCCTCTGCCTCACATTGATGTCCTGGTAGATAGCACAGCACAACACTCTCTCTTCTCCTTCATGGATGGGTATTCCGGATATAACCAAATCAAGATGGCCCCTTAGGATATGGAGAAAACCACCTTCATCACTCTCTGGGGTACCTTCTGTTACAAAGTAATGCCATTCGGACTGAAGAATGCTGGGGCAACTTACCAAAGGGAAATGGTAGCATTATTCCATGATATGATGCATAAAGAAATAGAGGTCTACGTGGACGATAAGATTGCAAAATCCAAGACTGAGGAAAAACATGTCATTAATCTGCAAAAACTCTTCGAGCGTCTGAGGAAGTTCAAACTCAGATTAAATCCTGCCAAATGCACTTTCGGTGTAAAATCAGGAAAGCTCTTGGGTTTGATAGTCAGTCAAAGGGGAATAGAGGTAGATCCAGCCAAGGTACGAGCAGTTCTTGAAATGCCGACGCCTAAAACCGAGAAAGAGGTTCGTGGATTCTTGGGAAGATTGAATTACATTTCCAGATTCATATCCCAATTAACATCCACCTGTGAGCCTATCTTCAAATTATTGTGCAAGAACCAAGAGACGAAGTGGAATGATAACTGCCAAGAAGCCTTTGAGAAGATCAAGAGGTATATCCAAAATCCACCAGTCCTAATGCCACCTGTATCTGGCAGACCTCTCATCTTGTACCTAACAGTGCTAGACAAATCAATGGGTTGTGTGCTGGGGCAACATGACGAGTCCGGAAAGAAGGAGCATGCCATTTACTATCTCAGCAAGAAGTTCACTGAATGCGAGACAAGATACTCGTTGTTGGAAAAAACATGTTGTGCTTTGGCCTGGGCTCCACGCCGTCTGAGGCAGTATATGCTAAGCCATACTACTTGGTTGGTATCTAAAATGGATCCAATCGAATACATCTTTGAAAAACCCGCAATCACAGGGAGAATTGCTCGCTGGCAAATGCTGCTATCTGAATACGACATCCTGTACGTCACTCAAAAAGCAATCAAAGGTAGTGCATTGGCCGAATACTTGGCACACCAACCCATTGAGGATTACCAATCAATGCAATGTGATTTCCCCGATGAAGATATAATGGCTCTATTCGGAGAAGGAA
Source organism: Astragalus membranaceus (assembly GCA_039519185.1). Taxonomy (NCBI): domain Eukaryota; kingdom Viridiplantae; phylum Streptophyta; class Magnoliopsida; order Fabales; family Fabaceae; genus Astragalus; species Astragalus membranaceus. Next base: position 30,740,217 of record CM076853.1, on the reverse strand, counting down.
AATCTCCAGGCGACGAAAGGTGGAGAATGTCATTTGATGGCGATTCCAATCTATGGGGGCATGGGGTCGGAGCTGTATTGATTTCCTCAGATAACCGCTTCATACCATGTACTGCTAGATTGAGTTTCTATTGCACCAATAACATCGCAGAATACAAAGCATGTATTCTGGGCATCCAAGCGGCCCTCAAGTGGAAAGTTAAGAGACTCGATGTATATGGAGACTCGGCCTTGGTCATCTATCAAATAAAAGGTGACTGGGAGACCAGAGATTCCAAGTTGATCCCCTATCGTGATCACGTCCAAAAGATGATCGAACAGTTTGACGAGATCACTTTCCACCATTTCCCTCGTGAAGAAATTCAGTTGGCAGACGCCTTAGCAACTTTGTCATCAATGTTCAATATCAATGACAATAAGAGTTTGACACTCATCCGAATTCAACATCGAGATTTTCCAGCACATCATTGTATGGAAATTGAAGAAGAACCCGACAGTAAACCTTGGTATTACGACATCAAGCATTATATAATAAGCAGAGAATACCCTCATGGTGCCACAGAGAATGATAAAAAAACGCTCAGGAGACTGTCAATGGGTTTCTTCCTAAATGGGGAAGTACTTTATAAAAGAAATCACGATATGGTCCTCCTTCGATGTGTGGCAAAAGAGGAAGCAGAAAGGATTATGAAAGACGTCCACGAAGGCTCGTTCGGCACCCATTCTAATGGGCATACAATGGCAAGAAAGATCTTGAGGGCTGGCTACTACTGGTTGTCAATGGAGACCGATTGCTTTAACTATGCGAGGAAGTGTCACAAATGTCAAATCTATGCTAATAACATTCATGTGCCGCCCGCTTCTTTGAACGTCTTAGCAGCACCATGGCCGTTCTCAATGTGGGGCATGGATGTCATCGGTCCTATCGAACCTAAAGCATCGAACGACCATCGCTTCATCCTGGTTGCTATTGATTATTTCACCAAGTGGGTCGAAGCCGCTTCTTATACCAGTGTAACGAAATCTGTGGTCGTCAAGTTCATAAAAAGGGACTTGGTCTGCCGTTACGGTCTTCCAAATAAGATCATCACAGATAACGGGACCAACCTGATTAACAAGATTATGAAAGAGTTGTGCGAGGACTTCAAAATTCAACACCATAACTCTTCTCCATACCGTCCAAAGATGAATGGGGCGGTCGAAGCGGCAAACAAGAATATAAAGAAGATCGTGCAAAAAATGGTAGTGACATTCAAAGATTGGCATGAAATGCTTCCCTTCGCCCTGCACGGATATCGAACCTCAGTTCGCACGTCAACAGGGGCAACTCCATTTTCGCTAGTATACGGGATGGAAGCAGTTCTTCCCATCGAAGTTGAAATACCCTCTCTGCGAGTGCTGATGGAAACAAAATTAGAAGAAGCAGAATGGGTTCAAGCTCGTCTCGATCAGCTGAATCTCATTGAAGAAAAGAGAATAGTCGCTCTATGCCATGGGCAGTTGTACCAGCAAAGAATGAAGAAAGCTTTCGAGAAGAACGTTCGTCCTCGACAGTTTCAGGAGGGAGAGCTAGTGCTCAAGAAAATCCTGCCTATCCAAAAAGATTCCCTAGGGAAATGGATCCCTAATTATGAAGGACCTTATGTGGTGAAGAAAGCATTCTCTGGAGTGGCATTAATCTTCACAAAAATGGATGGTGATGACCTCCCACTCCCAGTGAACTCAGATGCGGTCAAGAAGTACTATGCCTAAAAGAAATATATAGAAAAAAGAGAAAGATGATCCAAGCAAAAATGAGCTTGCTAGGTCGAAAACCCAAAAGGGCGGCCTAGGCAAAAATTAGAGCGACCCGATGGATTGAAAACTCTAAAGAGCGATCCAGGCAAAAATTAGGGTCAGAAAGTTAGACTTTGAACAGATACTAAGGCAGTTCACGCCTCTGGAAGTTGAATGATGAGTGGTCAAGTTTATGCATGGGTGATTGACGTCGTTACTCCAAAGATGCAAACAATTAAGGAATCTGCTCTTCATTTTTCTTTCTTTTTAGTTTAAAAACTCTCAATGTAATTTCCGGTCGGTGTGACATTCTGCGCACTTGGCTTCCATTTGAGTATTCAACCTTGGTTTTCAGTTTAAAGCTCTCAATGTAATTTCCGGTCAGTGTGACCTTCTGCACACTCGGCCTCCATTTGAATATTAAACACTTGCTTTGTTCCCTTGTTTCCAATCCACTTTAAAATGATGTTTTATGATGCATGATACTGAATTGCAAAGCATGTGCATAATCAAGAGCATTACAATCATTACGAAATTTCTGAAAATTACGGAAATGAGATAATCTCTCATAAATAAAACTTGCAAAGGGACAAATACATGCATGATCACTTCAAACAAAGAATCGTAATAGCCCGTGCTTCAATCTGGCAATGCCATTACTCAGGGCAATCCTCATATCTCACACCAGAAGTCCCGCGAGTTGATGAGACCAGTAAAAAGAAAGCCAAAAAGAAAAGCAAAAAGCAAAGAAAAATGAAAAAGGAGAAAAGAAAGAAAGAGCAAACCATTCCATATTTCATTTATCATCCCACTCAGCATCAATCATTACACACGCATACATTGCATGCATGTCATGTGCATAATACTTGTTGCATACCGACCTCAAGTGTCGACCCTTCCTAGTTTTTTTTTTAAAAAAGAAGCCAACGGGACAAGTGTTGATCTCAAATTAGCATCGTAATGTTAGCACCGATGTTCCTGATCCCCAGAGGTCCAATCCAGATCGCACGTCGGCATCGAGCACCGATGGATCATCCGGCCCCAGGCCCTTCAGACTAGCTGTGTCAGCCTAAGACATAGTGGACGTCATTCGTGATCAGTTCTAGACCTGATCTTATTAACGGCCGCTCGAAAAGGCCACCCCCGGACCCCGGCAGTCCTTCAAAGCCCCAGTGCTCCTCTTGACGCCAAGTGGTCCTCCAGGGCTTAGGCAACCCCCTTTGAGCCCCAGTGCTCCCTTAGAGCCCAAATGCTCTTTTAGAGCCCCAGTGCTCCGCCAGATCCCCAGTGTTCGTTTCTTTATTGATCTCGGTTAACACACCAAGTGTTAATCGTCCCTCTTTTCCCTAACTCATCTTCCCCCTAACCAGGCAAAATTATAGTCTATTCTATCTTTATTTTATTTCTACTACGAAAATCTGAAAACCATTCACCTTTTCTAGTAAAATATAAATAAAGAGGGGCAGCTGTTATACCCCAAATTTTCCCGATCTTTCTATCGTATTTGTTTTAGTCCCGTATCACAAGCCCATGGCGTTTCAAACGCTGTTTTGCTTTTAATTTGGACCAGTTTGTCCAATTGGGCCTATGCCCAACCTTTTGGGCCTGATTTTGTTAGCTTGCCTAATTGGGCTTACGCTTAGTGTTCCAAACCAGTTTTTTTAATAAACGGGCTTATGTCAAATGTTTTAGTCATTTTCCTAATTGGGCCTATGTGGCCATTGGACCTATGATAGTTATTTGTCTAGATTGGACCTGATCATAGAAAACTATTCTAATTGGGCCTTATTTTAGTCATTCGTCTAATTGGGCCTATGTTTAATTTTGATTGGGCTCGGCCCAATTTTATCATTCTCTTCCATTTTGACCCAAAAAATAAGTCTGCCCACAGCAAAATAACAAATATAATGGAAAATCAATAAAAATTAATATTTACAATAATCCAAAAAAATTAAATTAAAAAAAATAATACAATCCGAAAATAATAAAAAATACAAAAAAAATACAAAAAACACAAAAATCAAAAAGGGCGCATCAGCCCAAAATGACAACTGCTACGGCAGTAGCTGGGCCTTCTTGGTTCCTTGCCCACCAAGTCTTCTCCAACCTCCAGCCCAACATCTTGTCCTTGTTGAGCAAGTATCAAATCTGAAATAGGAAAACAATATCAGGTTAGAATCAGGAATTGATTGCAAAAAACCTAATTTTGCCTATAAAAGCAGAATAATTCACACAGAAAAGGGGACCCAAAATTCAGACGAAAATTCACAGAAACTCAGAGCAAAAAGATTAGGGTTTCACGCAGAAACCCTAATCACGAAACGCAATTTCTGAAACAAAAGAGGACGGGAGTAACAGCAAGGAAAGGAGCAACATCAGTTAAAGACAACAATCAAACAAAATATCAGAAGCTGGAATACAGGTTGGTGTTTTCCAAAAATACAAAAACATGTAGCTGTAGGTGTAATATGTAATGCTTTTAGTTTTTTTTAGAAGTTCATATGCTAAATAATATATAGGTATAGTAACTGCAAGCATGCTTGTTTTTCTTTGTATCCTCTTAGTTCTATATATGTATATACGCATCCTGTATAGATTGGGGTTTTTTTTTAAAAAATTTAGAATAAGTTCAGTTGTGAGAACACAGTGTTCAAAATCAGTGTACAAAAATAAAACGAAATTAGAAATATTAGGGTTTATTTTGTTTACACTGTAAATAGATTAGGGTACAATTAATAGTTAATAGGTTCTAAGAAAAAAGAAATCAGAAACTTCTTCTTAGTTAGAAAATTAGCAATTAATCAGAAACCAGAAAAACATCAAAAATAAAAAACAAAGAACAGAGGAATAGAAGATAAAAAAGGGGAAACGGAACCGTACCGTACTTAGCACCGACCACCGTAGACGGTGGTCGTCCTCCACGAAGACTCTCTCCGTCATCACAGAAAACCCCTCCGTAGAAAACGTCCTCCACGTCAGCAGTTAACTGCCAGCGTGGCGTCTGTTAGTCAAAACTAACGTGAGGGACCAAAATGAAACAAAAACGAAACATGAGGGACCAAAACGGACCAAAAAAAAGATATAGGACCAAAGTCAAATCTGGAGCAAACATAAATGACCAAAAGTGATATTTAGCCTATTAATTAACATAATAATCATATATTTTAAACTTGTTTCTTATATTATAAAAATTAACTGACCTTTCAAACGGATACATCCATCTGTATTGGACAGGTCTGCCAAGTTTAGCTTCATATGCGCGATGCACCGGTAGATGCTCCATAGAATCAAAGAAACTAGGCGGAAATACTCTCTCCAACTTGCAGAAGATAAGTGGGATGTCTTGTTCCATTTTTGAAAGATCATCAGATTTTAGCGTTGCAGAACACAAATTCTTAAAGTATTGACTTATTTCAATGAGCGGATTCAAAACGTGTGTTGGCAATGAACTAAAAGCGATAGGAAGTAAGCACTCCATGGATACATGACAATCATGGCTCTTCATCCCATGCAACCTCCCATTATCCACATCCGCACATCTAGATAAATTGGAAGAATAACCGTCTGGCATTTTCAACTCTTTTATCCACTGATAAACTGCTTTCGCTTGTTCGGTAGATAAAGTATAATTGGCTTTGGGTTTCAAAGTCCTAGTACCTTGCTCAACCAACAAAAAATCCTTTCGTCTACAGTAATGATCTATATCCTTTCTAGCTTTCTCATTGTCTTTCGTTTTGCCTTTCACGTTAATGACAGTGTTAAATATATTGTCAAAAAAATTCTTCTCTATATTCATTACATCGAGATTGTGTCTCAATAGATTATCTTTCCAATAGGGAAGTTCCCAAAAAATACTCTTTTTTGTCCAATTGTTCCATTGTCCATAGGCATCTAGACGAGAAACAACATCCGCTACGACTTCCACAGGAGGGATATCCCTAACACTATTCCAAACTTCCTCTGGTGTCAACCTACGAGGAGGTTCAGCTGTTTCAACATTTCTCTTGATGAACGCATATTTCTGCTTTCTAAATGGGTGATCCATTGGTAAGAACCTACGGTGCGAGTCAAACCATGAAGTTTTTCCTCTGTATTTAAGAGTAAAAGCCTTTGTGTCAACCATGCAAATCGGACACGCCATCTTACCATGTTTCCCCCATCCAGACAACATTCCATAGGCAGGGAAGTCATTAATGGTCCACATCAAAGCCGCCCTCATCACAAATTTTTTTTGCGTGCTGCATCATAAGTTAAAACACCATTCCACAACCTTTTTAGGTCATCAATCAAAGCAGTGGCGGACCCAGGACCCCGGGGTCAGGGGTGTCAAATGGGTGCAAAACTTGGTCTACTAGTACAATTTAAAATTTTCAGGGGGGTCAAAATTAAAATTTCAGGAGATTTAGGCTATTTATATAGGGTGTTTAGTGCAAAAAAAAAATTCCAGGGGGTTCAACTGAACCCCCTGGATGTAAGCCAGGTCCGCCACTGAATCAAAGGTTGCAAATATATGTCAATACCAGCTGTTGGATTACTTGGCCCTGGAATAATAGAATTTAAAAACATGTATGGTTTAGACATACACATTTCTGGAGGAAGGTTGTATGGGGTAACAATAACTGGCCAACATGAATACGGTGTTGCCGAGGCTTGAATATATGGTGTGAAACCATTAGAGCATAAACCAAGCCGAACATTTCGTGGATCACTGGACAAAAATCTGGATGAACACGATCAAAATGCTTCCAAGCTTCACCATCAGATGGGTGACGTAATTCACCAGAATTATTTCTATTTTGATGGTGCCACGTCATTTTACCCGCGGTCTCCATTGAAGTAAACATCCTCTGTAGCCTTGGTATAAGCGGCAGATAGAACATTGCTTTTCGTGGAACCGGGTTGCCTCTGCTCATCCCTTTCCTACTGACACGATAGCGTGGCTCTCCACACAACTTGCATTCTGACAACTCTCCATCATTTATGCCAAACTCATTGTTATAATAGAGCATGCAACCAAACACACAACAATCAATTCTTTTAGATTTTAAGCCAAGCTTCGATACCAGTCTTTTAGCTTCATAATAACTTTGCGGCAAAAGCCCTCTAATAGGGGTTGCATCCAACATCATTTTGGTCATATATTCCATGCACAAGTCAGCAACATTAAATTGAGACTTAAGACCCAACAACCAAACACACATTGATAATTTTGAGTCTTTAGATCCTTCAAATAATGGTTTATTTGTCTCACTCAAATAGATGTAAAACTTTTGAGCTTCCTCATTTGGAACTTCTTCAGCATCATATTCTGGTTCTTCAAAATCCAAATTTACTCCAACAACGTCAGATATCATTCCCTGATAAACATCTAACGGTTGTATAATTTGGCCTCCAGATGTCGTAGTCGCTGGATAACTACTTGATGTGGGAGCTACTACTTCAACCGGAACATTAACCGCAGGAATTGCACCTACCCCTGGTCATACTTCCCCGTGACGACTCCATATCCAATAATTTGGCCTAAACCAAATATTGTACAAATCAACTCTAACTTCTTCTTCATTTTTTATAAATCGAAATGAACATTTCAAGCACGGGCATCTAATTCCCCCTTGTCGCGCAAATTCTTCATGACGCTTAGCACAAAAAATAAACTCTTCTACTCCTTCTACAAAACGTCGATTTAAACCGGAACTTCCAGGAAACAATCGATCATACATCCAACTACGATCCATAGTTTCAGGATCTATGTACTACACTACAATAATATTATCATTATCATAATTTAGTGATCTTTGTACTAACAACATAAATAACATTTTGACTAAATAATAACTATAAATTACTATGTTTTAAACAAACTATCCAATTTTTGATTATCAATAAATTAAATATCATAACTATTCAAAGTAAATGAAATAAACTATCAAAAATTACTTTTTGATATATATATATATATATATATATATATATATTTATTGATATATTAATTAACATCAACAGAAATTAATAATATTTCGTATTTATCTAAAAATTACAAACAATAGAAATTAATAATTACATTGACTTTATTTTTTAAGTAATATATTATTATATTTCGGATTTATTAATTACATTGACTTTATTTTTTAATAAAGTAAATGAAATAAACTATCAAATATTATTTTTTGATATATATATTGATATATTAATTATTTTATTTTCTATAAACTAATAGATTATAATATTAATATTATTATATTATAATATTTGATATTTACTTAATAAAGAAATTCAAACTAATAAATTCAAATAACGTTTTATACCAACTAATGACTTTGATAACTAACCGTAATGAAGAGAAGGCTCTGACTTGATGTGAATCCCCAACTCAAACAAGGAGGAAAAAAATAGGAAACCAAACTCAAACAATACCTAAACAAACAACACCACAATTAGTAATATATTATTATATTTCTTATTTATTTTTAAACTAAGATATTATAATATTAATATATTATAATATTTGATATTTATTTAATAAAAAAATTCAAACTAATAAAATCAAATAACGTTTTATGACAACTGATAACTTTGATAACTAACCGTAGTGAAGGAAAGGCTCTGACTTGATGCGAATCCCCAACTCAAACAAAGAGGAACATCAAGGAAACCAAACTCAAACAATACCTAAACAAACAACACCACAATTAGTAACTAAATCATATTATGAAAAATAATTCATAAACTAAAACTATTAACTCATGCTACAAACATACCTTAGATTGAAGAAATTTGCCAAAGAGAGGAAGATATTGAGTAGAGAGAAAGAAGAGAATTCGTAGAAAGGAACAGAGGAATTTCAAGAAGAGAATTTGGGTGTGAAGAAGAAATTTGGAGAAGTTATATATAGGGGAAGAGGGGTGCAACGAATACACTGACAAATCCGCCGCTAAAACAACTTTCCGGCTGATTAAATTTTTTTTTGGCGGAAAACGGGATTTCCGGCGGATTTGAGTACCTTTCCGGCGGATTTTCAAAATTTAAATTTTCCCGTTTTTTTCAAAAAATCCGCCGGTAATACCATTTCCGGCGGATTTGGCCGGGGACGGATTTTTTCGGCTGATTGAGTTGAATTTCCGGCGGATTTATTTTTTAAAAGAATAATATATATTTTGACCAAATAAATCCGTCGGAAATCCCCTTATATCCGCCAGAAAATTACCGGAGGAACAAAATCGGCCGGAAAGGCCCAGATATCTGCCGGTAATTTTTCGGCGGATAAAATCTGCCGGTAATGCCTGAAATCCGCTGGAAATGTTCCGGCAGATATTAATCCGCCGGAAAATCCCATTATTCTTGTAGTGGGTCACCGGAACTCGTTCTCCACCACATTCCAATATTCTTTGGATAGTAGAAGATTTTCCATCATCGTAGACCAATGATCGTAGTATCCTTCGAATTTTGGCACTGCGGGATGGGCAAAGTTTTTTCTTCCGCCATTGTCGAACTTGATTCTTCTCTCTTACTTCTTCGTTGCAACGCTCTTTTGGTGAATTTGTGAATTCAGAAGCCAGGCCCTAGATGGAGTTCTGATGCCAGATGTTAACAAAATTGAAGTAAGTGTGTATACTCACAATGATTCATTGATTGACTTTAATAGGGGATTACAATTTCTGTTATTGTGCAGTTAATCACTAACTACAACATTTAAGCATAACTATTTCACTGCTCGGAGATGTTACCGCTTTTATCGACGACCCATCAGAACAAGATGATTCGTTCAAAAAATTGACGGTAAAAGAAGATATTTTATTTAAATGATTTCATGAACACAATGTTTTGGCACCTTACCTGACCTCTATTTTGTTTGGATAATTTATTTTTACCCCCTCGTTATACCCCATACCTCCATTTTACCATAAATCCCCAAAATACTCCTAATTTTTCGTTAAATTTTTTTTTTAAATTAAAAAAAATTACGCGAAATAATTAAATGTAACGAAACTCGCTACACTAATAAAGAAAAATAATACAGTATCAATACAGTAAAAATACAAAAAATAATACAACTAAATGTCCAAAAGCTGTAAAGCAGTCAACAGACTATCAAAGACATCCCCAGGAATGCCGTCGACTGCCAAGAGACTATTATAGACATGCCTAGTTGCTCTCTCCATCATGGACTCTAAGGGAACTGGACCAACATCCTCTGGAGGCGAAGGCGAAGCTGGAGGTGAAGGCGGAGCCGGAGTCAGGCGGGGAATAGACACTTGCAAGTACCATGGTAGGTACTCGTCATCACAAGCACCCTGGACGGGTGTCCATCGACCGCTGTCCCTGAAAGCCCGCGCTGGGGACTGATAGAACATCAGCTGATGTACTATGAACTCCGTAGATGGACGTGGGCCCGAAATAGGTGGATCAGGAATCTGCTGGACATATCCAAACTGCCAACGGACCCTGTCTGGCATATAAGGCACAGCCACATCCCCCCACAGCAGCCAAACTCTGAATAATGAAATGTTGTGAAACCGGAGGCACTGTCTGTGGTCGTCCAAGGGGCTCCAGATGACCCGCTCCCTCTGCAAGTCATCCAGCAGCTGCCGAAACTCCGGAAGCTTGATACTATCGCACTTCTTGTTCGCCCACCTGCTGCAACGTGGAAGTTCACTGACACCGAAGTCTTTCCGCACCACGATGGTGGGGAAATACTCATATATCCAGCACTAAAATAATTAAAAAAATAAAATTAATTAATTAATTAATTACCTGCAGCAGAGAAGCGTATCCGCCAATCTGCGATGTCTCCCAGTAACAAGCATCATTCAGCTGCTCGTAGAGAATAGCTAGAGCAGCTAGACCCCAAGCCCACTGGCCACACAGGTCAAAGTCAGAAATAAGAGTCACCCAGTTGACAGGGACAGATGTGTGACTCTTGTCGGCAAAAATGGTACTGCCCAACAAGTGTAGCAGATAGCACCGTGCCGCCTGATCAAGAAGGCCGCGCTCCATTTTCTGTGTGTATGCGGCCGTCAAGAAAGAGAATCGGAATGCCGGCCCCCTGTTGAGCTGACACTCTGCCCAGCAGGCTGTGTGGTCTATGCCCAGCAGGTCAACTCTAGCCCGAATAGCATCGACAGTGTCAAAATGTGGCTGATGCCCCAACGGTGTGTCGGCGAGCGGAAAGTGGAGCAACGCGGACACGTTGTCCAACGTCATTGTCATCTCCTCCCGACATGTGGAATGAGCTGGTCTCGGAATGCCACCTCTGCACAAAAGCTGATATGAGCTAGTGGTTGATGTTGCCGAGAGGTGTGATGTCCAGCTCAAACAGATGTGCCTGCTGCAACCATCCTGCTATATGTGGATGGTGCTGCTGAGGTCTCATCTTCAGTATCTTCTCCCATGAGAAGCAACTTTAATCTTACCCCGGTCCTGTAAAAAAAAGTAATTAATTGTTAAAAAATAAACAAATTATTAAAAGTATTACCTCTCCCGCCTATAGTAGTATGTGGATGTAGTAGACATGCAACCGGTGTAATAAAACTTGCTTAACAGCCTCATCATCATGCTGAGCAACCTCAGCCTCAACCTGGTCATCTACATGCATGGCGTCTGGCTCAGCAGGCTCGTGATAATAATGCTCCTGCTCCTGCTGCTGCTCTCGCTCTCAGACACGCCTCTGACGCTCAGACGCGTGTCCGGCCGGTCTAGTTCTCAATCTGAACTTGCTCATACAGCCAGAAGGACTCTGCTCAATTGGGGGGGGGGGGGGGTATGGGGTACAATTGGGGGGGGGGGGGGGGTACAAAAAAAGTGCCTAATTTATTGTGTCTTTCATGTCACAGGTTTATTGGAATACATTGAGTGTAAACTAATTATTCTTCTTATTCTTATTCATAAGCATTACTATATTTCTTGGTCTTTCTCTTTGTTTACACACAATCAAATATATGTTTAATTGTTTACTGCTATTTTATTTGAGTATTAGTTGACGGTAAACTACGTATCGATTGGCCCAATCACTTTGATCCATATCCACAATACACAAGTCCATTCATGATTTTCATACTTGGATGGCTAGATCTGCTCTACCGATCCAACGGCTCACCACATGCACTGTTCCCTATAAATACTGGCACACATTGCCATAAAGAGTGAGATTCTCATTCCTAGCTAAATCACTCATCTATTCTCAATACTGACTTGAGCGTCGGAGTGGCTTCGCAGGTACCCCTAACTGCAGGTGACCTACTAACTGCAGTCCACCCAACACTGCAAGGTACAGAACATTGGCGACCACAGCGGGAGATATCTATCTTTCACACCATCTCTACTCTTTGAACTTTCTCCTGCCTTCCCATGGCACCCAGAGGTAGACCCCGAGTCCAAAGCATTTCCGCTCCGCAACCCCAGCCAGAGGGCACTCCCGAAGGCCTTGCTGCTTCCACGCCAAACCAAGACATTCAGGTCCCGGTACCTCAGCCAGCCTCTATCCAGATCCCCATCCAACCTGGGGATGCGGTGACCATCCGCCAGCTCTTGGACCTGCTGTGCAACCGCACCCAGACTATGTTGCAGCAAGAAGCGCGCCTCAGGAAGATAGAGAGGCGAATGACAGCCATGCCTGAGCAACCCCATCCTCGTTGGAACACCCCTTCCCCAAGGACAATGAGCTCCAGGCGCTGCAGATCTCCACCCCAAGCGTCATCACAATCATCGCTCTCCACCTAGACGGAAGCGAGCTCGCCACTCTCCTCCTCGACGCGGCATGCACCAAGGATCAGATTCATCTCCAAGCACCCCTCCAACCTTGCCTGACAGTACATACTGGCCTGAGGAGTCTCTCCCCAGGTCCTCATCGCTCGCAACCTCCAATTCTCGCGAGAGGTCGCGGATCCGAGCCAAGACCCATAAGAGGCATCGCCAAAGATCTACTCGAGGAGATCTCCAGCCCGACGTGACCGTCGAGATATAGATCTCGGGTACTGGTCACCTCACAACTCACGATGGACCTCCAATGAAGGACCCTTCACTATGAAGGTTGACGACTGCCCAATTCCGAGGACCTAAGAGAAGCTCCCAGCCCTCAAAACATACGACGGGACTGGGGACCCTGACAGGCATTTGGCCTACTTCTCTGTCATGATGAGATACCGAGGGGAAAGGGAACTTGTCCATTGCAAGATCTTTCCCCTCACTCTCACGGATTCAACACTAGTTTGGTTCCAAGAGTTGAAACCAAACTCGGTTTCATCCTGGGGGGCTGCTGGCCACCATGTTCACAACCCGCTTTGCCGCTTCCCGCTTACCGCTTGAAGCCAAAATCTGAAGAGGTACTCAGGGCGATCAGGCAAGGAGAAAAAGAAACGCTTAGAGAATTTCTTGAAAGGTTCAAGGAGGAGGCCGACAACGTCAGGAACCTTGAAGACAAGAGAAGGCTCTTTTGGATGAAGGACGACCTTAAGAAAGGAAGCCTGTTTCAAAGAGACGTGGGGATTAACAAACCTCGAAGCTTGGATGAGTTCCTTCAGAAAGCACAAAAGTACATGGATTATGAAGAAGACAACATGGGATACCAAGAGGAAGCCAAGGTTGGCAGCAAGAAGGACGAGCTGGCCTGCAAGGCAATTGTAGAACCATGGCGGAAGCGAGTCCAATATGGCAGAACTTTTCGTGGTCACTCCTCAGAGTAAACCCGGCTGAACACATCCCAGGCTGAGATCTTTGCCGAATGCGCCGATGCGGAATTTCGGGACATCAAACAGCCTGAACCTCTCGTGCAAAGAAAAGACCAACCCTCTAAGAAGTATTGCCGTTATCACAAAAGTTATGGGCAAAGTACCAACAAATGCAACACCCTTAGGGATGACATTGAAGAAATGATCCGCGAAGGGAAGCTCGCTCAGTACGTGATTGAGGACTCTGAATAGGGAGTAGGGCATCAGGACTAGAAACTAGAACTAGGCCTAGTTAAGAATTTTACTGTTTGGGCACAAATGCAGAATGTAAAAGCTCGATATAAAAGTTCATTTTGCAATTACAGTTTTTGCTTTAGTTCACTAGATTAATGCTTGTTCCAAAGAAAAATTCCTTAAGGTCAAGAAAGAAAAAGGGCCGAACTCCATAGTTAGGGGTAGAGGGAGACAGGTTTGAGACCCGACATAGCCTGCAAGGCAGGAATGCCTACCTCGCAGGGGAAACCTCGACATTAACTCTAAGCCAAGACCATCTTTCCAAGACGATGGTTTTGCAAATACATCTCTGGATGCAAGATCGCACGAAGTAGGCAAGCGCTGACGTACACCTCCAATCCTAGCAAAGGAATCAAGAGTGCCACGGCACGCCGAAACAAATAAGGCCATCGGTAAAAATACTGGTCAAAGTAAGACACCACGATCGTTTGCATTTTTCCTAATTACCCTAGCAAGAATCTCATAATTCTTTAGTGACCTTGGCGGTCACATCCCCTTGGGCGAGTTTTATCCGGGCCGAGTCCTGGTAAACTGTGTCAAGGGTATACTTCAAGCTGACCTTGGTAGTCACAACCCCTTGGGCGAGTTCTATCCAGGCCGAGTCCTGGTAAACTGTGCCAAAGGTACACTTCAAGCAGACATTGGTGGTCACAACCCGTTGGGCGAGTTCTATCCGGGCCGAGTCCTGGTAAACTGTGCCAATGGTATACTTCAAGATGATCTTGGTGGTCACGACCCCTTATGATGAGTTCTATCCAGGTCAAGTCTTGGTAAAATCTGTTCATAGTATACTTCTTTACAAATTGTCCCGAGAGGCGTCGACAACTTAACCGCCTAAAGCAAGGCAAATTTAGCGACTGTCTACTGGAAAAATCCTAAGTCCAACGAGAAGGTGCACACGCGGAAAATCACCAGTAGGGCGTGAGACCATGAGGTCACGGTTCCATGATCAAGGTTTGCTGGTGAAGGGCGCCAAGGGTGCCAAGATCCCATGTTCACAGTTCGCATGTTCACGGTTTTCAAAGTGAAGGGCGCCAAGGGTGCCAAGATTCTATGTTCTCGGTTTGCAAATGCAGGGCGCCAATGGCGCCAGGATCCCATGTTCACAGTTTGCAAGAGCAGGGCGCCAAGGTGACGGGTTGCATAGAGCAAGGTCACGACTTGTGGTGCTGGGCGCCAAGGTGACGGTTTGTGCTGCAGGGCTCCAAGGTGGCGGTTTGTGTGGCTAGGCGCCAAGGTGACGCTGAAGGGCACCAAGGTGACAGTTTGCAAGGTGACGGGTTGTGCTGCAGGGCGCCAAGGTGACGGTTTGTGTGGCTAGGCGCCAAGATGACGGTTTGCAAGGTGACAGTTTGTGCTGTAGGGCACCAAGGTGACGGTTTCTGTTGGCTCCTGGGCGCCATTGGCGCCAAGTTCATGCAAGATCACAGCTTGTGTTGGCTCCTGGGCGCCAAGTTCATGCAAGTTCGCGGTTTGTGTTGGCTTTTGGGCGCCATGGGCGCCAAGTTCATGCAAGATCACAGTTTGTGTTGGCTTCTGGGCGCCATGGGCGCCAAGTTCATGCAAGTTCACGGTTTGTGTTTGCTCCTAGGCGCCATGGGCGCCAAGGTCACGATTTGTTCCAAGGTGATCATGGCCATAGTTTGTGGCCTTTAAAGAAGAAAATCATGGTCACGGTTTGCTTAAGGGAAGCCATGGTCATGGTTTATGAAAAGTTAGCCATGGTCACGAATTATAGAACATCTCCTATGGTCACGGTTCTCACATGTATCATGATCACAGTTTGATGAGCCATGGTCACGATTAAGAAGCGTCTCGTATGGTCATGATTTATGAACTTCAAGCATAAGTGGTGATTCACAATTTTCTTATGGCCATAATGTGCATTAAAAGAAGAAGGAAGAAGACATACACTTACCTAAGAGGAGAAGAAAAGAAGCTTGCTCCAACTTCTCACACACCTCTCTCAAAAAATTTCAGAAGAGTAATTCAAGAGATGAAGACCCACCTACTTAGGGTGGGTGAAAAAAGTGATAAGATCATTTTTATTTTCTTTCTCAAAGATCAAAAGCAAAAGTATTGTCGTCAAACAAAGACATTTTGCACGACCTGACAAGGCATACGAGCCATCGCGTCGGACGAATCAACGAAAATCCTTCAAGCCAAGACCATCCTCTGGAATAATCTCGGCTTGGGGGGCAACTGTTCTGGACTGGACCAAGAGACCCATTCAGCATTTGGACATGGATTGGCCCGATCACTTTGATCCATATCCACCATATGCAAGCCCAATTGTGGTTATCACACTTGGATGGCTCAGATCAAGTCTATCAATCTGACGGCTCACAACGGATACGAATTCCTTTAAATACCAGCTCACATTGCCATAACAAGGTAGATTCTCACTCCTTGCTAAATCACTCATCTATTCTCAATACTGACTTGAGAGTCGGAGTGGCTTCGCAGATACCCCTCCCGGGCTCGCACTAACCTCCAGCCAGGCAGCAAGTGACCTACCAATTGCAGTCCACCCAACATTGCAAGATACAGAACAAGTACATATCATACAATATGTAACAAACCACTGAGAAGAAGTTTCTTTTATTGTTCAGGTTATGTGGAAAGCAAAGCAATTGGGGAGACAAAAAGAGGGTATCTCAATGTTTTATTGTTGTTTCATATGTTACAAAACACACACACACACACACACACACACATATATATATATATATATATATATATATATATATATATATATATATATATACACCTTTAGATCCTCAAACCCAAGGGACAAAGGTTTCCTCAAACAAATGCTTTGTGTTTTACAGAAACCAGCCAATTATGTGCTTTAACAATTGAAGATGGTAGGATTTTAGTTACTAATCTGGAAACGAGAGTGGAATTTTTGATAGAGATTATTCAGATTATGTTTGGAAATGAATCTACTGTTGTTGCCCTTTCAACTTTAAATACATGTGCTGCTGTTATTCTTGGATGGTGGGTAGCTATTTTCTCAGTAGCTTTGTAGTTTTTCTTTCTAAGAGATTCAATCATACCTCTTTGTTATAGATTCGATGCAAAGTTTGGTTTTTCTTACAACCACAAACACAGGATGTTATGTTATAATCATGGAGTAAGTCAAGTTAGTAAACCACTTTGTTATACATATGCAAATTCTATTCTTTGTCATTTGCTTACTGTCGTTTTTATCTTTCTGTTTCTGCAATTTTTTTTCATCAATGACTGGCTATTGACAAATTGTTAATATATATCTACTTGATATTCATTTTGAATTACATATTGGTATTAGAATGGGGAATAAAAACCTTTTGTTAACATTATAAAACATATTCTAGAGGCACTCAGAGGCTACGTAGATGTTTGCACACGATCTTTAGCAGGATAAGGAAATTTGGTTTCAAATGGCATGTACATTTATTATTTATATAGGACCATTTCAAGCTAATTGTGAATTTCATTTTGTGGTTCTTTCTTAATCAATTAATTTTCTATTCTAAAATGACATAAAAGCTTTTAGAGATTGCTAAGTCTTTATCAGCAATTGATTCTAAACACTACTAAAAAAACGGAAATTGGAGACGTCCAAAATTCGTCTCTAAACAACAAAAATCCGTCGCTAATCATTTTAGCGACGAAATTTGTGACGAACCCAAATCCGTAACAAAATTTGGCGCCACTAAATATTTAGCAAGGGATTCTAAAAATCTGTCGCTGATAGAGAGGGAAAAAATCCATCGTTAATAGAGAGGAAAAAATCCGTCACTAATTGAGAGGAAAAAACCCGTCGAGGCATACATCTCGTCGCTATTAGCGAGGAACGCATTTCGTCACTAACAGCGAGGGAACAATTTCCTCTCTAATAGTGAGGGATTTCTATTCTAATTATTTTAATTTATCTATTTCCACCTATAATTGTAAGAAATCTTTGATCTCAAAAGAGCGGTGCTTTAAAACATAAGCTACAAAATTTTTAAAAAAACACAAACATCTTCTATTACTAATAAAGCGTATAAGCATAATCCATACAAACGAAAAAGCAATGTTAATTCATCCAAAAAATACATGAACATTTTAGTTTCATAAAACTAGTAGCTTACAATCTAAAAGATACATCATTGTGTGAATAAAACAAAAAACACATCAACCATCTAGTTCATCATAATACTCGTCATCATTTTGTTGAACATTCTTGTTTGTAGGTGGAGGTGGAGGTGAAGGCGGACGTGGATGACTCTGAGAAAAAGTTTCCATAAATTTAAGCACCTTCTCCTGGTTTGCATGAAGCCCACTCATTTGCTCCCTAAGACTTTGATTTTCAGCAGTCAAGTTAGAGAATTCAGCCTTCATTTGCATATATTCAGACACAGATTCCAGTAGATCGTTTGGAAGAAGAAATGTGGTTTTCTCCTTCAGGACCCAAACCAAATATTCTTTTCTTCTTGTCTACACCTCCAAAAACCTATAAAGAATATATTATTGTCAGATTGCTCGCTAGACACACCATCTCCTAGTGCCTCTTGTGAGTCTCTTTCAAAAATAGGACTTTCATACTCATTTTGGAAAAAAAAATCAAGCATGAGCACAAATACCAAATTGTTAAATGTGTTATGCTGTCTTTGTAATGAAACCAAATACCAACAGCACAAATAATCAAACAGGAGCACAAATACCAAATACCAAATTGCTAATGTTCTAGCCTTCTAGGTTCTAGCATGTTCAATGTCCACCTACTTTTTGATTGTGATGCATACTTGTTCTATGGCAGCACTGAGACAAGGTAAACAGCTAAGGATTCCAAATATAATACAGTACAGTATACACATGACATATCCTCTACACTACAGGGAAATAGTTGTTTAATTCTTTTGCACTAAAATATTGTTAAGAATAGATTAAAAAACCAATAAGCAACTAGTATGCTGATATAACCTTTTCACATGTTATATCAGATCTCCGAAAAGGAAAAAAACCCTCAAATATTGCAAGAGCTTGACTCTACCTAGTTTGGAAAAGAGTATAAAATTCATTATGGTATTGTTTGATTCATAGTTGACTCTACCTATGATTAATAAAAGCTGAATTAATTATCAGTAACTAATAACTACCATAGTACCATTTACTTGCCAATCTTCATCAGCCCATTTTTGTTCCGATTCGTCACGATATTTCTTAGGAATCCAAGTCCCCGCATCAGTCTTATGCCGTACTCTATATATTGCATTTGAGTACCCATCAGAGGCTTTATGGTCAAACGACTTTTTAATTGCCGCCTGTCATACCCCAATTTTGTCCGGCTTAGGTCAAAACCCTAATTTTCCAAGAAATAAATAAATTGAAGAGAGAAGAGCCTTATGCACTACATTTCGGATCCTAGAAGGCATTCCAAGGTTCCTGAAATCGTTTTTAGGGTTGGAACGCATTTTTCGGGCAAATTAGGGTTTTAGCGCCAAAAAGGGTATTTTGGTCAATTATAACGGTTTTTTTCCTCTCGCTTTCAAAAAGGCTCAAAAATATGTATAATTAAAAATAGAAATCTGAAATCAAAATAAAAAAATGAATAACAAATTAATATTGGATGCTTATTGTATTTTTAGAATTAGGGCTAATTCCTTTTTAGGTGTTTTTGCTTTTATCCATTTTTGGCCAAAGTAAGCACCAATTTCACAAGCAAACAACCTCCCTCACTCCACCCTCATGCTCCACGCCTCCCCTCACTTCAGCCCCCATCAAGTGCACATCACAAAAAAGCCTTTCATCATGACAAGCACACCTTTGAGTCCAATAACATTCAATACACAACATATTTTTACCTTCCTTCTCTCTACACCACTAAATACACACTAATTTCTTCACCTCCTTCACTCCATCCTCATGCTCCACGCCTCCCTTCACTTCAGCCCCATCAAGTGCACATCACAAAAAAGCCTTTCATCATGACAAGCACACCTTTGAGTCCAATAACATTCAATACACAACATATTTTTACCTTCCTTCTCTATACACCACTAAATACACACTAATTCCTTCATTTCCCTCTCACAACCTTAAACCCATTAGATCTTTGGCCTCCCAAGGATTTGAATAAGAACAACTCACTTCTCTCCTCTCAAAAGAAGAAGAAAACCATGGTCTCCCTACTCCCTTCCTTCATCCATTTTTGATTTCCTCTTCACCCAAACACCACCATCTCATTTCATTCTCATCCCTCTTTCATATATCTTCTCCATTTTCCATTCAAGATCAAACATCATCATCAAGGAAGGTTTTCATCAAGCTTTTTTGGGTTGGAGTTGAAGTTCCTTGGAGGTTCTTGTTGATTTGGTTTCTATTTTCTTCATCTCATTGCATCTTCTAGCTTGGATTTGAGGTAAAAACTTTCAAACCCTTGCATCATCTTCAACCTTTTTTGCATAAAAACCCATTTTCCTCTTCACTTTGCATTTCACATATCATCATCATTTTGTTTAAAATGTAGCTTGTTGTTGTTGGTGAGAGGAGCCTTAAACACTATTGACAAGCACTTAGGGAGGCTTGGGTGTTTAAGGTGCCTCTCACTCTTGAATAAATTGAGTCATGTTGTTTTGTGTTGATTTTTTGCATTTGTTGTGAAATAAAATTGTTGTTTCATGTGTTGTTTGATTCGCATATCCTATTAAAGTTAGCTTTAATTTGATTTTGTTGTTTCTCTTTGCTTGATAGGGCTTAATCATGTTGTAGATATTTGATTTTAGTGTTTCCATGCTTAGGTACTTTGTTTAGGTTTGCAAATTTCTTTTCTCACATAGATTTCGCACAAAGTAAAGAGTTTGAGAATAAATGTTGATTTGAGGTTTTAGTGTTTAAATTATGTGATTAATTGTTCCTAAATCTTGTTAGTATCTTTTGCTTGCTTGATTTTGGGAGTTTGATGAATAAATTTATGGTTTGACTATGTATTGGTTTCGCAAGTCATGAAGAATAAATAGAGTTTTTATATGTTTGCTTATTGGCTCAAGTTGATGATAGGTAATATGATTCTCACTTGTGCCAAGTGCACCTTGCCTAAAGTGATGAGGATTGTTCTATATGATTCAACCCTTTTAGTTTATATGATTGGCAAGAAGATTCACACTTGTGCACTTGCGCACACTAATTTAAGTGTTGAGGATTGACTAAAGTGATTCAACATGCTTTGGTGTGTTGATTGTTAAGATGACTTGCTTGTTTAGGGTTTGCCAATGATCATGCTTGAGGCTACTCTTTTGAATTCATTTGTGCCTACCACTTCCTTGTCTACTCCCATGTGGAATCATTAATACTTAAATAGGCCCATTCCTCACATTGCATCTTCCACTAGATGTGCATTTAGATTCCCTTGCGTTTTGTAGAAATATTTGAGTATGGTTCTCGCCTAGCATCTTCCACTAGATGTGCATTTAGGTTCAATCTTGCCTATTATCTTATATTTTTGCTTAATGCCCAATTCAGGTTCCTTCTTTTCCTATTTATGTGTTGTGGTCTAACATGTGTAGTCTAGGCTAATATTTGCTCAAGAATTCAAGTGAGATTGTTGCTTGCCTAAGGATTTGATTTGCATTCATTGCTTTCTTTTCTAAGTAGTTTAGCACGAAAATGGTGACTAGTGACAATCACCCATAACCTTTGTTAGTTTGGTTGTCCTAAGAGCCTAAATTTCAAAAACAAAAAAGATGTTTTCATATGCAAAAGCTACTAGTGATAATCACCCATAACCTTTGTTAGTTTGATTATCATGAATGCTTTCAATTTCAAAAGATATTTTCCTAAGCATCAAAAGTCATAGCAAGTGTTAATGATGACCACCCATAACCTTTGTTAGTTTGGTCATCATGAAGGCTTTCATTTCTCAAAAGAGATTTTTACATGCACTTAAGTGGGTTTTAGTAATGATCACCCATAACCTTTGGTAGTTTGATCATCATGAGTGCCATTCACTTTTCAAAACCAAAACAAAAGACTTTCACTTTCAAGGCTCGTTAGAACTACGTCGCTTTGATTCCCATTCGGGATACGTAGGAGCGAGTCACATTCTCGTCAAGCGCAATCATAAAAGATTTTAGCATTTGCATAGCAAAAGAAAAGAGCTATTTGCATAACAAAAAGAAAAGAGTTATTTTCATAACAAAAAATGAACCACTTTCGCAAACCAAGATCATTTTCAGAACAAAAACATTTTCCCTTCTAAAATCATTTTCAACCCATCGTCGCTAGTGGCTAATCAGAACCTTTGTTCGTCTAGCCATTGGTGGCAATGTCTTTTTCCCAAAAGAACAACAAGCGATGATCACCCATAACTGTTGTTAGTTTGATCATTCGTGCCAATCAATCTCTTTCGAAAATCACTTTCAAAAAAGATAATAAAAACGAGTCGCTACTAATAGTCAATCAGAGCCTTTGTTCGTCTGACTGGCGGTAGTGACTCTCATTTTCAAGAGTACTTAGCGGTGATTACCCATAACCTTGGTTAGTTTAATCGTTCACTAAATGCTCGTCCTATTTCGAAAACTCGCCAAAAAGATAAAAGACAAAAACTTTTTCAGGACAAAGAAGAACTACGTAGCTTTGAGTTCTCCATCGCACCGGGAGATACGTAGGAGCGGGCCATGTCCCGTCAAGCGTTTTTTTCTAAAAAACCATTTTCCCCCTTTTTCATAATAAATAAAGATTTTCATTAAGATTTTTTTAACAAGAAGTAGAGAGGCAAAATTAAGTATTTTCAAGTCAACACACCAAAACCACACGTTTCATTAAAGGTTCCCTCTCAGTAGAGAGGACGTGTGGGGTGCTAACACCTTCCCTGCGCGTAACCGACCCCCGAACCCTATTCTCTAGTTTCGCAAGACCAATCGCTTTCCAAAAAAGGTTTTCCTAATATTTTCCTTAATAAATATTGGTGGCGGCTTCATTGTCTTAGGAAAAGTTGTGAACGAGGAAGGTTCTCCCTCGGGGACTTTTTCGGGCCCAACAGCTGGCGACTTCACTGGGGACTAAAAAACATTTTTTTTCAAAAGTGGGTCAAGCCTAATTAATTAAGTGTGTGGTTTGTGTGATTGATTTGAACATCTTGTTTTGCCTCTATTCTTCTTCTCTTTCATAAGCATGTTGCATCCATATGCATTCTTCTTCTATGTTTGCTTTTGTTTAAAATAATAGATAGTTACTTCTTTGCTTAAATGCTTAATTCCCTCATGCATAGTTCCCCTCTCTTGTCATGTCCCCTTCTTCTCAGCTCCCTTTCTGAGGTAAGTAATGTGTTTGTTGTTGGCACCCTAGATTAGTTGAATTTGATTGGTATTGAACCCTAGGGTAGACGACATGTTATGGCTTTCTATTGTCTGGACTGTTCTGGATTTTCATTTGCAGGTGGGGTAGTTTTTAAGGAAATACCCTTCGCACACACGCACTTGTACCTTGAGATTATACGATTAAAGAAATAGACCATAACCCAGGTCTGTTAGGATACCTTAGGATGAGCGGATTCGAGTAGTGGGAGCCCATCAGGACCTTTGTCCGTTTGGCTACTCGCGAAAGTTTCAATCAGAGTTGTGCTCTTTCATGATGCTTCGTATCTAGCAGTTTGCTGCATTTACAGGGATTTTCATGAGAGGGACTGTGGCTCTGATGACCTTTGTGAGGGTGTGAATAGAGCTACATGAGAAGATTATCCCTAAAATACCTTAGATCATAGGTTCTACCCCCTTTTAGGTCACAAGGGCTTTCCAAATTGTGTGCTGCATCGTTGCATTCAGTTCAATCAATTTTTCCTTCAAAATTTTTGAAAATCAAAAAAGATATGCTTTCCCTTTTCAATAAACGCCTATATGAGGTGGCATATAGTGTGAAAATTTTTAAATCACCACCTGTAAATATCCTCTTTCTGCAAAAACACAAAAAAGAAGCATCCTTGCATCACCGCATCATTGCATCATTTGCATTGCATAAAATTCCAATTTTGAAAAAAAAAACCATTCATCTTGCATTCCCTTTCATCACATAAAGATAAAACAAAAACAATTATCATCCGCATAGCATAAGCATTTCATTTATAATCATGCAAAAAATCCTCGTCGAGTTCATCCAAGACGAGGCATTCATGCATAAGCATTATTTCAAAAAAAAAGGACACAGTAGAACTACGCAAGCTTTGATTCCTCATTACAATGGGGATACGTAGGAGCGGGTCATACCCCGTCAGGCACATTTTTCTAAAACCTTTTTTCCAATAAATCATTTGCATCTCCAAATAATTTTCAAAATCATGTTCCAAAACTAAAAAACAAAAAAGAAAATCATTGCGAGTATCATGCATTTCATTGCACAAAAATGAAAACAAGAAAGCATCTCATTCATAATCATGAATAAAAATCATCATCAAATTTATTCAAAATGTAGCATTCATGCACCATTTCATTAACCTCATCGCTTTGGTTCAAATACATCATTCCTCCATACATGCATCTTTCAAAAAAGGAAGGGGCATTGGCATTTCATACCTTGCCTTGCCTCTAAGAAAAAAAAATCATCATCATCATTCCTGCATCTTTCACCATTCGAAAGAAAAAGGGGGCATCGGCATTTCATATCTTGTGTTGCCTCTATAAAAATCATTTTGAGAAGAAGCATCGTTCTTGCATCATTCATCATCCAAAGATGCACTGGCATTTCATATTTCGTCTTGCATAAAAAGAAAGCATCAAAAAGAAAAAACTTTTAGAATAATCACACTTTTCAAGTGAATAGGCTTTCATACATTTCATTTTCATCATGTATACATCATAATGTTTTCATCCATGCATTGCATACAACAAAAATGTTGTGATGAGAGACGAGATGTTCTTGCAAAGTAATCTTTCCTTTTTGGAAAAGTTTACCCTCACTCATTTGCAAACTCAAGGTGTTCCAAGGCACTCAGTTTTTTACATCGATAGCTCATTTGTATTTCCTTCAAAAAAGGGCATTACATCTCATCCATTCCATGATAAAAGACCGAAACAGTTCATCAAAAAGGTTTTTATATCATGTTTTAACCAATGTTAACTCTCTGTGAAGCGTTCTTCTAGTAAGCATGCATGCCAGGTGCAGTTTCTCTTGTTTGAGTCAATCAATTTCCTTCATTTATCATCATTCCCCATCCAAGTCTAATCTCGCCCCGTCCACCCATAAAGCGCATATTCTCTCCTATCAGTGCATACTTGACTTTTTGGTTCATGCTCACTAACACTTTAAGTCCTCCATGCTGGGGCAATTCTGTGATCGCTAATTTTCCTTGTCAGTATCATATTCCTTTAGTGCAAGTCTTTCTAAAAAATATATAATAAATAAAAAAGATAAAATAAGCTCGCTAGGTTGAAAACCCGCAAAGGGCGGCCTAGGCAAAAAAAGAGCGCCCGGTGGATTGAAAACTCGCAAAGAGCGGTCCAAGCAAAAATTAGGGCACAAAAAAGGAAAAAAGAGCAAACACATGAAGATAGATAAATTATTGTTCTAAAGTTAAGTCTTATAGAAATAAGCAATCGGGATTTGAAATGAAGTTTGGCCATCTCCTCAAAAACCCCAAAATCCCAGAAAGTCCATTTCCTACCCACCTTGAGCCAAGAAAAACCAAAATCCAAAAATCACCCTAGACAAGGATCACCCCAAATAAAAAAAACAGTGCATCACTTTTTATCAGCTCACCCGAGTCAAAGAAGGAAAAGAATCATAAAACAAAAAAGAAAAAAAAAACGGGGGAAAAAGAGAAAATCAAAAAAAGGGGGATTCAAAAATGAAAATCCCAAAACAAAGAAAATACAAAAGAAATGTAAGTGGTGAGCTGGTACATGTTACCACAAAATACATGAGATCCTTGTCTAAATAAACCTTCAAACACTTCATCATTCCAACACCTGGTTCCATAAACCTTCAAACACTTCCTTTGGCCTCAACATCAAACCCCTTAGTCAATCTACCATGAGACACGAATTTGCTTTAACAGAGCCCAAACAAGCCCAATAACCATCTTCCTCATAGACCATTAACCGTCAATCAACGCCAAACAAAACTCATCCTCCCATTAGCCTCAAACACTTCATTAAGCCTAACCCTCCTTCCTCCACAAAACACCACAATCCCGAAAAGTCCATTCCGATCAATGACCGGTTG
Organism: Astragalus membranaceus; assembly: GCA_039519185.1. Taxonomy (NCBI): domain Eukaryota; kingdom Viridiplantae; phylum Streptophyta; class Magnoliopsida; order Fabales; family Fabaceae; genus Astragalus; species Astragalus membranaceus. Next base: position 30,714,302 of record CM076853.1, on the reverse strand, counting down.
CTTTTGTTCTCTCAAATTCTAATCTTAGGACGAACAAGCTTATCTATGTACAATGTGTTTGCTCAAAAGAAAAACAAACGATCAGAAAAAAGAAAGCTGATCAAGAAAGAATAAACCCTCAGAAAAAAGAGAACTGAGGAAACAAAAACGGACAGTCAGAAAAAAGAAAGCTGACAAAATAAAAAAAGAGGGACTTGCACTCCAAAACACATTCAAGATGCATTAAAACAAGGTTTAGTGATCACCAGATAAGGATTCTTTTGCACCAAAAGTCAAGACATCAGTAGAGAACCAAATATTTCCACTGAGAATACCACTCAGACCCAAAAGTTGGGGCATTCTCTTCACCACCCACACACCCTAGTCTTGGGAAAGTCTGTTCAATGCCCATCCCATGTCACTCCAGTTGTCAATGTCATTCCAAAGTGGGGCAAGTGCATTCCCATTCCTTCACCTCATTCATTCCCATAAAAACCTCACCGGGGCAATCTCCCAACTCACTATCCTAAACAAGACATTGTCATTCTGATTGGGGCAGCTTTGTCCTTGTTATGACTGGGGCAACATCAAATTCTGTGGGATGAAGCAAAACCCCTTTCATTCCAGCTTTCATCCCAAGAGCCGAAGCGTTCCCAATTCATCATCTTCTACACCCCTAGTTGTTGTCACCACTAGACAGGGGCAAGTTATTCACTCGTCAAAGACCTGAATTGGGGCAATCTTGTATCTCTTGGTCCCTCATAAGCTTCGACAATAATCATGTCTGTCATTCCTTCACTTGCCATAAAAGTCCATGCCCTAAACCAATTCCAAGTTAACTGACTCATTCATTCACATTTGCACTCTTATGCATGCTTACTAGACAATGCTTCAAAAAGAGAGAACACAAGTTGTTTACGTGATATCTAAAATTCAGTCATCATGGAAAGAAGGAGAACACAAGTGAGGTTGTTTGTAAATAAAAACCTTGAGAACACCAGAGGTTGAATCAAATTCAATTTTTCAACAGAATGGTAAAAGTCCTTGCATTTAAAGTCTCGCATCTCATCATCACAAAAATGTTTACCTCATTATAGCATATGCATCAAAGCATTACATTTGCATCTTCACATTTTGTGCATTCATCACATAGCAAAAAGAAAAAAACGTTCCACGTCAGTTGCACAGAAAAAGCAGAAATCTTTTCATTGCATTGGCATCATATTAATGTTCGCACTTCATAAAAAGGAAAAGAACAAAATCATTGCATGTCATTCATTACTAGAGCATTACATTTTGCATCAGATATTTCACAGAAAAAGCAAAGAAAGCAAAAAGAAAACAAAGAAAAGAAACCACAAAAGCAACACAAAAGCATTCCATGTCATTCACCATTCCACAAGATACTAATCATTGCATGCACATTGCATCATCAAAATTCTTCAGACCATTAGATCGATACAGACATATGTTGACCCATAAACCAGACCCTTTGTGTCCATAATTCAAAGCTACTCCCTTGATCCCAGGCGATCCTCATTTCATGTCTTCTCGTTCATTGCTTTTTCATTAACACATCCGGTGTTGACTCTCACTTGCAAACTCCAAACAAGCGACAAAAAGAACAGAAACATTCCCTGTCATCCAGCATTCCATATCATTCATCATTTCACAAGCATTCCTTTGTCATTCAATCATCAAACATTAAAGCAGTGCATATGCATCATATTAACGTTATCATTTCCATAAAAGAAAAAGAACAAGAATCATTGCATCAAACATCAGAGCATTGCATCATATTAATGTTTGCATTTCATAGAAGAAGCAAAAAGAAACAAACAGAAGTTAGAACAGGAGCATTTCATTCATCAAAGCATCAATCACCGCATACATTTGCATTCAAACATCAAAGCAATACAGTTGCATCACATCAATACTTGCATCTCATAGAAGAAAAGAAAGCTAAAACATCCCATGTCATTCGTCATTTCATGTTATTCATCATTTTATAGCATTCCCATTTCATAGAGAAAGGCAAAGAAGAAAAAGTTTCCCATTGCATGTCATCTGCCATTTCATCAAAACGCAAGAGCATTACATATCAAAATTTTGCATTTGCATACCAGCACTTCATAAAAAGAGCAAGACAAAAAAAGAAATTCAGACGTTTGCAAAAGAAAACAGCAATCATGACATTTGCATTGCATGCATTTGTTCATTTTCAGCTGCAGGTACAAAGAGAGGATGAGCACTTCGGTGTTAGCCCTCGCCCCATATTCCATAAAATGCTCCCCCAAGTTGGGAGAGTTCAGAAGAAAAAAAGAAATAGAAAAGAAAAGAAAAGAAAAGAAAAGAAAAGAAAAGAAGGAGAGAAACAAAAAGAAAAGAAAAGAGAAAAGAAAAGAAAAAAAAAGAAAGAAGAGAAGCTAGAGAAAGAGAAAAAGACATATAAGAACGGGAGAAAATCATGCATTCATCAGACATAAGCAAAAGAAAAAGAAAATCATGCATTGCGTACAGACAAGAGAAGAAAAGGAAAATCATTGCATTCATCAAGCATATAAGAACAGTAGAAGATCATGCATTCATCCGACATAGACAAAGGAAATAAGAAACTCATCATTCATCATAAGAAAAAAGAAAACAGCAATCATGGCGTTTGCATTGCATGCATTTGTTCATTTTCAGCTACAGGTACAAAGAGAGGATGAGCACTTCGGTGTTAGCCCTCGCCCCCAGATTCCAGAAAATGTTCCCCCAAGTGGGGAGTTCAGAAAGAAAAAAGAAAAAAATAGAAAAGAAAGAGAGAAAAGAAAAGAGAGCGCTCAAGCGCGCATTGCGGATCGGAGCACAGAGATCATCGCTCCCTTCTGCCCAGGTCTCACATCGTGTACGAGCAACGCGATGGACCGCAGTCCCATGCGAGGCGCAACGGAATAGTTGTATCAGCCTAAGATACAGTGGACGCCGTGCATTGATCAGTATATCAGTTCCGGAGCTGATAACGATCCCCCCGGTCGCTCGAAAGGCCAACAGGAAGAGCGTGCTCCTCAAAGCCGCGTGCAAACTCGGATTCGTCAAGAGTTCGTTTAAGGATTACAGGTTTTAGGCAGCCTGGGCAATTTACCGCTTTTTGCACATTAAGTGCCCATTTTACCTTTTCTGTCTGCACACCAAGTGCCCATTTTACCTTTTCTGTCTGCACGCCAAGTGCCCATTTTACTTTTCTGCCTGCACGCAAGTGCCCATTTTACCTTTTCTGTCTGCACGTCAGTGTTCATTTACTGTTTTCGCATCAACACGAAAGTGTCTATCTTTCCAAAAACAAAAAAAAAGGGGAAATTCGGGTTTCTCCAAATGGACAAAATTGGTATAATTTCTGAATTCTTTATTTCTATTTTACCTTCGAAATATGTCTCGCGCAATTCATATTTCTTGGTAAAATCCAAATAAAGAGGGGCAGCTGTCATACCCCAATTTTGTCCGGCTTAGGTCAAAACCCTAATTTTCCAAGAAATAAATAAATTGAAGAGCGAAGAGCCTTATGCACTACTTTCGGATCCTAGAAGGCATTCCAAGGTTCTTGAAATCGTTTTTAGGGTTGGAACGCATTTTTCGGGCAAATTAGGGTTTTAGCGCCAAAAAGGGTATTTTGGTCAATTATAACGGTTTTTTTCCTCTCGCTTTCAAAAAGGCTCAAAAATATGTATAATTAAAAATAGAAATCTGAAATCAAAATAAAAAAATGAATAACAAAATAATATTGGATGCTTATTGTATTTTTAGAATTAGGGCTAATTCCTTTTTAGGTGTTTTTGCTTTTATCCATTTTTGGCCAAAGTAAGCACCAATTTCACAAGCAAACAACCTCCCTCACTCCACCCTCATGCTCCACGCCTCCCCTCACTTTCGCCCCCATCAAGTGCACATCACAAAAAAGCCTTTCATCATGACAAGCACACCTTTGAGTCCAATAACATTCAATACACAACATATTTTTACATTCCTTCTCTCTACACCACTAAATACACACTAATTTCTTCACCTCCTTCACTCCATCCTCATGCTCCACGCCTCCCTTCACTTCAGCCCCATCAAGTGCACATCACAAAAAAGCCTTTCATCATGACAAGCACACCTTTGAGTCCAATAACATTCAATACACAACATATTTTTACCTTCCTTCTCTATACACCACTAAATACACACTAATTCCTTCATTTCCCTCTCACAACCTTAAACCCGTTAGATCTTTGGCCTCCCAATGATTTGAATAAGAACAACTCACTTCTCTCCTCTCAAAAGAAGAAGAAAACCGTGGTCTCCCTACTCCCTTCCTTCATCCATTTTTGATTTCCTCTTCACCCAAACATCACCATCTCATTTCATTCTCATCCCTCTTTCATATATCTTCTCCATTTTCCATTCAAGATCAAACATCATCATCAAGGAAGGTTTTCATCAAGCTTTTTTGGGTTGGAGTTGAAGTTCCTTGGAGGTTCTTGTTGATTTGGTTTCTATTTTCTTCATCTCATTGCATCTTCTAGCTTGGATTTGAGGTAAAAACTTTCAAACCCTTGCATCATCTTCAACCTTTTTTGCATAAAAACCCATTTTCCTCTTCACTTTGCATTTCACACATCATCATCATTTTGTTTAAAATGTAGCTTGTTGTTGTTGGTGAGAGGAGCCTTAAACACTATTGACAAGCACTTAGGGAGGCTTGGGTGTTTAAGGTGCCTCTCACTATTGAATAAATTGAGTCATGTTGTTTTGTGTTGATTTTTTGCATTTGTTGTGAAATAAAATTGTTGTTTCATGTGTTGTTTGATTCGCATATCCTATTAAAGTTAGCTTTAATTTGATTTTGTTGTTTCTCTTTGCTTGATAGGGCTTAATCATGTTGTAGATATTTGATTTTAGTGTTTCCATGCTTAGGTACTTTGTTTAGGTTTGCAAATTTCTTTTCTCACATAGATTTCGCACAAAGTAAAGAGTTTGAGAATAAATGTTGATTTGAGGTTTTAGTGTTTAAATTATGTGATTAATTGTTCCTAAATCTTGTTAGTATCTTTTGCTTGCTTGATTTTGGGAGTTTGATGAATAAATTTATGGTTTGACTATGTATTGGTTTCGCAAGTCATGAAGAATAAATAGAGTTTTTATATGTTTGCTTATTAGCTCAAGTTGATGATAGGCAATATGATTCTCACTTGTGCCTAGTGCACCTTGCCTAAAGTGATGAGGATTGTTCTATATGATTCAACCCTTTTAGTTTATATGATTGGCAAGAAGATTCACACTTGTGCACTTGCGCACACTAATTTAAGTGTTGAGGATTGACTAAAGTGATTCAACATGCTTTGGTGTGTTGATTGTTAAGATGACTTGCTTGTTTAGGGTTTGCCAATGATCATGCTTGAGGCTACTCTTTTGAATTCATTTGTGCCTACCACTTCCTTGTCTACTCCCATGTGGAATCATTAATACTTAAATAGGCCCATTCCTCACATTGCATCTTCCACTAGATGTGCATTTAGATTCCCTTGCGTTTTGTAGAAATATTTGAGTATGGTTCTCGCCTAGCATCTTCCACTAGATGTGCATTTAGGTTCAATCTTGCCTATTATCTTATATTTTTGCTTAATGCCCAATTCAGGTTCCTTCTTTTCCTATTTATGTGTTGTGGTCTAACATGTGTAGTCTAGGCTAATATTTGCTCAAGAATTCAAGTGAGATTGTTGCTTGCCTAAGGATTTGATTTGCATTCATTGCATTCTTTTCTAAGTAGTTTAGCACGAAAATGGTGACTAGTGACAATCACCCATAACCTTTGTTAGTTTGGTTGTCCTAAGAGCCTAAATTTCAAAAACAAAAAAGATGTTTTCATATGCAAAAGCTACTAGTGATAATCACCCATAACCTTTGTTAGTTTGATTATCATGAATGCTTTCAATTTCAAAAGATATTTTCCTAAGCATCAAAAGTCATAGCAAGTGTTAATGATGACCACCCATAACCTTTGTTAGTTTGGTCATCATGAAGGCTTTCATTTCTCAAAAGAGATTTTTACATGCACTTAAGTGGGTTTTAGTAATGATCACCCATAACCTTTGTTAGTTTGATCATCATGAGTGCCCTTCACTTTTCAAAACGAAAACAAAAGACTTTCACTTTCAAGGCTCGTTAGAACTACGTCGCTTTGATTCCCATTCGGGATACGTAGGAGCGAGTCACATTCTCGTCAAGCGCAATCATAAAAGATTTTAGCATTTGCATAGCAAAAGAAAAGAGCTATTTGCATAACAAAAAGAAAAGAGTTATTTTCATAACAAAAAAGGAACCACTTTCGCAAACCAAGATCATTTTCAGAACAAAAACATTTTCCCTTCTAAAATCATTTTCAACCCATCGTCGCTAGTGGCTAATCAGAACCTTTGTTCGTCTAGCCATTGGTGGCAATGTCTTTTTCCCAAAAGAACAACAAGCGATGATCACCCATAACTGTTGTTAGTTTGATCATTCGTGCCAATCAATCTCTTTCGAAAATCACTTTCAAAAAAGATAATAAAAACGAGTCGCTACTAATAGTCAATCAGAGCCTTTGTTCGTCTGACTGGCGGTAGTGACTCTCATTTTCAAGAGTACTTAGCGGTGATTACCCATAACCTTGGTTAGTTTAATCGTTCACTAAATGCTCGTCCTATTTCGAAAACTCACCAAAAAGATAAAAGACAAAAACTTTTTCAGGACAAAGAAGAACTACGTAGCTTTGAGTTCTCCATCGCACCGGGAGATACGTAGGAGCGGGCCATGTCCCGTCAAGCGTTTTTTTTCTAAAAAACCATTTTCCCCCTTTTTCATAATAAATAAAGATTTTCATTAAGATTTTTTTAACAAGAAGTAGAGAGGTAAAATTAAGTATTTTCAAGTCAACACACCAAAACCACACGTTTCATTAAAGGTTCCCTCTCAGTAGAGAGGACGTGTGGGGTGCTAACACCTTCCCTGCGTGTAACCGACCCCCGAACCCTATTCTCTAGTTTCGCAAGACCAATCGCTTTCCAAAAAAAGGTTTTCCTAATATTTTCCTTAATAAATATTGGTGGCGGCTTCATTGTCTTAGGAAAAGTTGTGAACAAGGGAGGTTCTCCCTCGGAGACTTTTTCGGGCGCAACACCGCCTCATGCTCAGGGAGCCACTTATATTTCCTATGTAATACAAACAAATGAAAGTATAACTAAATCAAAGGAAGGAACAGTAACAAACAAGTTAACAAAAAAAGGTGCTATAGCATAAAGAAATTGATGCAAGTAGAACACAATCAGAAACAACTATCACGCTCTTTACAAGTATTTTATTTAATATCTACAAAGTAAAAACCTTGAAGCACATGGAAACAGCAAGAGCACAAAATGTATTTTATTTAATATCTCTTAAGAAAACAAGAGCACAGAATGTGCTTTTCTCATAAAGCCATATTCTTTCTTCCCTAGCAAAAAGGAAGAAATGATGAACATGAAATCATTTGAATCATATAACTAGATGAATCTTTGATAGGAAAGGTAACTGAGAATATTCTGATTTTATTGATATTATGAAATACAGAGTATGGTGACTTTATATAGTACACCCAAACAGATACAGAGTGACCTGTAGTAATAGGTAATGCTGATAGCAGGTTATAACAGAATTGTTAATTGAAAGCTATATACTTAATTGATTACTAACAGAACAGAACCTGAGAGGCTAACTGTACAGTTGCTTATATTTGCAACTGTACAGTGCTTTACATTTGAAGGAAACTGATACCTATGTTATGCTATCTAACATTCCCCCCTCAAGCTCAGAGGTGTGCAACACTCTGAGCTTGTTCCGAAAGAAGCAGAAGATAGCCGTGGGGCTTGTTTTAAGCCATAGATAGCCTTGTTTAACTTGCAAACTTCAGATTTGTCACCAGAGCCAAAGCCTGGAGGCTGAGCCATATAAACATCCTCATTTAAATGACCATTTAGGAACACATTGTGGACATCTAACTGTTGAATAGTCCATTTATTTGTGAGGGCCAGAGTTAACACAGTACGGACTGTGACAGGTCTCACTACAGGGGAGAAGGTGTCAGTGTAGTCATAGCAATACTTCTGGTTGAATCCTTTTGCAACAAGACGCGCCTTGTATTTGTTGATTGATCCATCAGGATTTTCCTTGATACGGAAAATCCATTTGCAACCTATAAGTGTCTTCCCTGGAGGTAAAGAGGTGAGCTGCCAAGTATTGTTAGCAATTAAAGCATCATATTCAAGTTTCATAGCTGCTTCCCAACATGGGGTGGGTATGGCTTGTTGGATGGTTGTAGGTTCAGTGTGTGTGAAGTTAAGTGTAGGGTAAAGGGGAGGTTTGAGGCTGCCAGCTTTGGATCTTGTAAGCATTGAATGTTGGTTAATAGGAGGTGGTGGAGGTGGTGAGGGAGATGGGGAGGAAAATGGGTCAATGGTACTTGAGGCCGTGGAAGGGAGAGATGTTGAGTGATTACTTAAAGGGGAGGCCATAGGAAGGGGAGAGGGACTAGTATGTATCATAGGGTGAGACAGTAGGTGGAGGTGTGAAGTTGGGGATAATGTTAAGAGGAATAGAGGTGGTAGAGGGAGGTGAAGTAGTGTTAGCATTGGTTTGCCTATGTTGAAAAGGAAAATCATTTTCATTAAAAATTACATCTGTAGAGATGAATAATCTTCCTGAAGAGTCCAAGCATTGATATCCTTTATGTGAGGAGGAATATCCAAGAAAGACACATGGAGAGGACCTAAATTGCAGCTTGTGGCTGTTGTAAGGTCTTAATAGAGGGTAACAAGCACACCCAAAGGCACGTAGGAAGTGAAAGTCTGGTGGAATATTGAAGAGAGACTGAGATGGAATGACTTGTGTGTGTGAAGAGGGGAGCCTATTAATAAGAAAGACTGCTGTGTGAAAAGCATGATCCCAATATGGATAGGGGAGAGAAGAGTGGGACAGAAGTGAAAGTCCCATCTCCACTATGTGTCGATGCTTACGTTCAACAACCCCGTTTTGATGATGTGTGTGAGGACATATTATTCTATGATCAATCCCAAGATCAGCAAGATATTGTTTGAATGGACTAAACTCCCCACCCCAATCAGATTGTAAAGACTTAATTTTTCTATTAAGTTGCAATTCAACGAATGCCTTAAATTGTTTGAAAACAGAAAGAGTTTCAGATTTTGCTTTAACAAAGTAGATCCAAGTGTATTTACTATAAGCATCAACAAACGAAACATAGTATTTATAGCCCATGGATGAAGTCATGGGAGCAGGACCCCATAGGTCACAATACACAAGTTCTAATGGTGCAGAATATACAGTTTGAGAGGGAGAACTAGGAAGCCTATGTGCTTTACCCATACAACATGAGATACAAAATTCATTAGATGTCTTTTGTAAAGAAGAAAGATTACAAAGTTTGAGAACATGATTTAGAGTTGCTATATTGGGATGTCCAAGGCGATTGTGCCATTGAAAATACAGAGAGCTATGAGGACTTACAGTAGCATTTATTGAAGGAATAGGACTACAACTGTAAACAGGATTATTAGAGATCAAACCAGAGGACTGCATGGGATAGAGATCATCTGAGGCAAGCCTTCCTTGGAGGAGGACCTTGTCAGAAGCCTGAGATTTGACAACATAATGAAATGGGTGAAATTGGATGTATGCATTGTTATCATAGGCAAACTTGCTAACACTTATTAAGTTTTTATTAAGATCAGATACATGTAAGACATTTTTCAGATGTAAAGTAGTATTAGGTTGTGTTGGGGAGGGAAAAGAATAAGAGCTGATTGAGTGTACAGGCAAACCTTGTCCATTTCCAAGAAAGACGTTTTCTAGGTGAGAAGGAGGTGGTTGAGCACCAGCAGGAGGAGGCAGTGTGGTAACATGGTGGCTGGCAGCAGTATCCATAGGAGCAACATAAGGATTTGTTAGATGAGCTTGAGATGCAGATTGCTGGTGCGACCATCCATTTTGAGTTGGGATAGTGGGACGCAGATACTGGTACGGGTTGCCTGCAGAGAGGCCATAGTTGTAGTTGAATCTGTGATAGCAATAGGACGCTTCATGTCCAAACTTGTGACACACTTGACATTGCGTGGTGTTACGACCACCACCACGACCACCGCGACGGCCAAAGCGACCGCGACGGCCACGAGAGTCGAAGCCGCCTCTGTTATTCTGATTTTGACCTAGAAATTGGGGATTTCCAGAATTATTTGATGAATTCGTGAAATTGACGTTGGCTTGTGATGCGGAATTGTTCGTCGTGTCAGTCGAAGGCTTTGCTTGGGTCAGATTAAGTGTCGCAACCTCCTCTGAGACACGTTGCTTCTCCACGCGTTGTTCATGCACAAGAAGCAGAGCCTTGATTTCATCGAAATCAAACCACTCGAGTTTACTGTTGATGACGGTGGTTAACGAATCAAATTCTGAAGGTAATCCTTCAAGAATGACGTCGAGTTGATCTTGCGTGGTTACGGATTCACCGATGGAGGTGAGAGAATGAGAAATTGATTTAATCTTGGAAAGAAATTCTGCAACGGAGCCTGTACCTTTCTTGGTTGTGCGAAGCTCTGTTCTAAGTTGCCTCGCTTGAGCCTTTGTCTTGGATTGGAAGTTTTGATGTATGCGCTCCCATAGTTGGAAGGTGTGTATGCATCCTATGATACCATGATAGGAAAGGTAACTGAGAATATTCTGATTTTATTGATATTATGAAATACAGAGTATGGTAACTTTATATAGTACACCCAAACCGATACAAAGTGACCTGTAGTAATAGGTAATGCTGATACAGGGAAACCTGCTATAGCAGGTTATAACAGAGTTGTTAATTGAAAGCTATATACTTAATTGATTACTAACAGAACAGAACCTGAGAGGCTAACTGTACAGTTGCTTATATTTGCAACTGTACAGTGCTTTACATTTGAAGGGAACTGATACCTATGTTATGCTATCTAACAATCTTATATCCAATTGAATCTGTACAATACAATATAACCATTAGGTGACAAAACATGTATATAAATATTTCATTCATAAACTTCTGGATTAGCATCCCATATCAAAATTAATCCAAATCCAATGTGTCTGTTCCAAGTTCCACTAGGAAAGAAATAACTGTTCACATGCAAGAATGAAACAAAAATCCTAATTTATCCATTAATTAATCACAACATAAAGAACTCACTCGTCACCATTTTCTTTGGATCATCAATTAATCAATACAAGAATTCAACATCCATCATATCAAAGTATTTCATAAAAACCAGAAATCCTAATTTATCCATTAATCACAACATCAAAGAGAGAGGAAAATTGTTACCTTGGCTATGAGGAGAGGGAAACACAATATAACTTCTTTTCACAAAGGTAAGGTTGTTCTGTTTAACAATTTTTACTAGTCGAATAGCTCCATACAATCAGATTTTGCCACTGTCTAGTGATATCCAAGGTCATAGGTTGCTGCCACAACAAAAGAAAAGTGCTTCTGCAATTTGAAGGTAAACCTGCTAATTCAAACAAATTAAGTCAGAGTCATCCTTAGGCATTTTCTTGTTTGTTTTGGAAAAGATATCTAAAATAGAAATAAAAGATAACAGAATAAAGTTTAGTACAAAATAAAGTTTTGCAGGGTAAAGTTTACATTTCTTATAATACATTTATTTCATTTCATATATCATTTTTTCTTGTATAATCCATCATCTGACACGGCATTATCATGGGTATAACACTCATCTTGTGCTCCTGTTTGCCCTTTTTCACAAATATAATATTGCTGATCATAAGAAGTTTATTAATTGGATAGATCAAGCATAGGTCCTAACTACTGAGTGCAGTATTAAGACGTTAGATAACAAATTCTTATAAACTAAAAGCTTCGAAATGCAACCATACGTTCTCCACCAAACATTAAAGTTAGATTTCAAAATAAAACACACATACATATATCATACTTTATGATATAACAATGCAGCCAAGAACAAAATCTCTTCAAGATACACAAGAACATAGTCTAACTCACTAAAAAACACAGAAGCAAATCAAATCAATGAAAAACAGAACACAATCATGAGTGAAAAATCTAAACACTTCTTTTTTATTTATAAGCAATAGTTAAATTTTGACCAAAGCAAGAACATTAAAACAAAGAATGCAGCATCATCAAACAAACTCCAAACAGAACAGTGAATCTTGATTGAAAGAAAAGGAAAAACAAGAAGAGTGAAAACTAAATTAAAAAGTACAGAGGGGGGAAAGGGAGAGGAAGAAAAACTTAAAGAGAGAGTGAGAGAGCCACAGAGAGAAGAGGAGAAGACCAGAAACCAAAAATGTTAGAGTATGTTTGGGAGGGGGATTTGGGAGGGTTTTGGAGGGGAGGGGTTTGGAGGGCTTGGTCTATATTTTAATATCTATTTGAGATTTCAAAAAATTGAAAGAATAACATGATAGGTAATAGGCTTAATTACAGTTTTGGTCCCCCTATTATGACCAACTCACGATTTTGGTCTCTAAAGTTTTAATTTGACGATTTTGATCCCCCTATTTTCCCAATTTGTAAAATCAAGATCCCCTTCTTAATTTGGTCAAAATTAAAACTGAGTTTGACTTTCAATCCTACGTGATAGATAATAATAAAACATTGTTAATCACACTTCATTTTTGTTTAGAAACATTTTATAGCTTCCTCAATTTAGAATTGAAAATCAAGCCCTCCCCTCCCCTCCCCTCCCAAACCCTCCATCCAAACATACCCTTAGGGTTTTGGAGTGTGGCTATGGTTAGGGTTTTGGTGAGTGGCGATGGTGAGTGGTAGTTACAGAGAGTGAAGAAGTGTTGATGATGGTGGTTACAGAGAGTGAAGAAGCGTTGATGATGATGGTGGTTTTGAGAGTGAAGAACGATGGTTACAGAGAGTGAAGAACGATGGTTCCATTAGGTTTGGGTGAGTGAGGCGTTAAAAACAAAGAGTATTTTTTTAATATTTGAGAGTTTTGGTGAGTGAGGTGTTAAAAACAAGAGTGAGGCGTTCAATATCTGTTGGTCAAAAAAAAAAGTTCAATATCTGAGAATTAATGGGAGGGAAGTGAAAACAAGAGCCCGCTAGTTGGGAATACGAATTTTTGGTCAGCGACGGATCCGTTATTCCTCGATATTAGTGAGGGATTCCTTTCCTTGATATTAGTGAGGGATTCCTTTCCTTCTCAAAATCCATCTCTAAACATCTTTTGAACGTTTTGCTGCGAATTTAGCTACGGAATTATTAGAGAGGGATATTTTTGGTCTCTATTTCCTTCACAAACGTAAGTCAGTGCTGGCTACTTTTTTTCGTAGCTAAATCTCTCACTAATAGTTAGGGATACTAATCTATCTCAAAAATCCCTCTCTAAACACAACTTTTCTAGCCGTGAAAGTTAACCTTTTGAGATAACTAGATGTATATATTTATCTACAGTACAAACATGCCAAAATGCCAATTAATGCATAAATTACTAAACATATAGTTTTCATAAAAACCAAATCGATGCTTACTAGGTGTATAATTTTCTAACCATCCAATTCGCTCGGATTTTTCGGGTGAAACAACTACTTATGAAGGACTTACATACATGTTCAATTATGTTCACGTGTAATTTAAATCTAAAAAATATTGTCAATCATTAAACCATTCATCTTATTATAGCTGTCAATTTTTTCTCATTTTTAAAGTATTTATGACTTGATACAATTTAGTCAAAAAATACGGTGTCACCCGTGCAGTGCAGATGCACTGATATAGTACTAATTTGTGTATATAAGCTTGTCTATCTTGGATTTATATCTCACTCTTTCACTTGATGGATCTCGTCTCAGATTTTGTAAGAGGGGATTTCATTTGTAATAATTTTTTTTCCATAGGTATTGACTCTATGTATTGTCAAATTTTTTCTTTTGTTATTATTATTTTTTGGTGTGTGGCATATGACTGTTAAAGTGTTTGGTACCAACCAAGGGCGGATCTGCTCCTATTTGAGGGGGGGGGGGGGGGGTGCACTTGCACCATTTAAAAATAAAAGTCTTCACAACTTTTCTATGTAACTGTATTTTGACCCTAGTTTCTGAACTTACACACGATCTATTCTACTTGATCCCTAAAATATATGAAAATAATAAATAATTTCTACAGCTTGTGAAATTTGTCAAACGTGTCTCTATACTTGAAGAAAGTTAACTCATTAGTCTCTGTAAAAGGACTACTTATAAAAGTTTAGGATTTAATTTGATTGATGTTGCAAACTATAGTGACTACCAACTATTTTGTATACTTTTGGGGGTGAATTTGGAGACAAATGTAAGCTTAAAGACTAAATTTGATGATTTACTCTTGGATAAATTTGTAGTTAAATAATTTTTTTTAAAACTTTAATGAAGTAAAGTGAGGATAATTTTTTTAAAAAAATCAATGACACTATGAATATATAATCTTGATAAGGATTCTTTTTTGCATCCCTTGACCGAAGGTCATGGATCCGCGAGTTATCACATATAAGTATCACAAGTGATTCACATGATTACCACTACACATACAAGAAACATCAATTAGATGCTATTGAATGCTAATGAAATTGCTTGCAAATATAACTAATACACTCTGGTCCATCTGCTAGTTGTGCCTCATGTGCTGGTGACGACGGTGGGGGCTGTGGTACGATGGCAGGACATATGTCTGTGTGGGAGACCCTCCGTACCACTCCATATAGCCAACAACTGTCTCTATGTGACTCTCCACCGCTACATTGCCAAGCTCCACATTATGCTTGTCGAACTCCAACCACATCTCATCTGCTAACTCTAGACTGACGGACGTCTGCCTAATATCTGCTAGGTCGTACGACATCCTTTGAGTGTAGCTAAACTGCCTGAGGACCCAATCAGGCATATATGGCTTCATGTGTGAACCACGATGTATGAAGCCTATGAAGAAGATTAACGACTTAATGGCATGACAACTTTGTGTTCAGCAAAATGATCCCATGTTACTCTGTGTTCAGCAAAATGATCCCATGTTACTTCCTCTGGTGTCTGCTAGTCCAGCAGAAGGCGGTATGGCTCTACCATACTGGCGCCTCTAACAGTCCTCCAATGTCTAACATGTGGTAGATCCTCGGTACTCAAAGTCTAGCAATGAAAATCAACATGCAAACCGTGTTATTAAACAAAAACACGCTATACAAAGAATTGAACAAAGTATAATACAAACCTGATGCAATATCGCGTATGATGCTATGTCCATACACTTTTCTCTACTAGTATCTCGTAGATGCTTGTAGGTGAAAGGAAGGTTCATCCCACCCCACGAGTAGTCGTCCATCGCTTTCAGGTACCTCGGTATTTCCAAATAACATACTGTCACCCCTGAGCCAGACTTGTCGATGGACATGGTTGTGCCCAAAAGGTGTAGTAAAAATGCCCTAGCTGCAAGCTCCCAGTCTCGGGTTGCACAATGATGCTCATACACTTCCTTCCACATCCACTTCAATTAGCAACTAGGACCTTTCTTCATCTCGACAATCGCCAACTCATAGGGGACTCTTGATAACTCTATTTTATATAGAGTTATTCATATGTTTAAACTTAATAAATTGCTCTCTTCCAAGCAAAGATAAAGAGTTTATATAGTATTTTATGTAATATGTGATAACTTGAGTGTTTGACATGGTTATAGTTGATAATAGGCCATTTTGGATACATTGTGGTATGTTTGATAAGTTTGTTCAGTGCAGTCTAGATGCTCCTGCATCAAATGCTCCTGCATTGATCCTGCACTTATAACTGCACTGGTTTAGTACAATGCTACTGCACTGCAACTGCATTGTCCGAAGGTTGGAGCCATCCACTTGCACATCCATTTGCCATCCACTTGCACTTGATGACCTCATGCTTGGTCTCCTAAAGCAAGAACACCTCATATTTCGTTGCCTACAATTCCCACATAGCTTTGAAGAGTCATCAACATAGGGACACATGTTCTTATCTCATTTGACCTCCCTATACACTTGATTGAAGACTTCACATGGGAATCAACTGTTGTAAAGTAACCATGAATACAGCCACCAAAGTTACTTCAACATGAAGGAAGGAAGCACCTCTCTTGAAGACTATAAAAGGACCTCACTCCTTCATTTGAAAATAGATCACAATCCATAAGTTAGATTAAAATTTCACTCCACATAGATAAGTTCTATTTTGTAAGAAGGAAAGGAAGGAAGTGACAAATCCTCCTTACCTCGATTTCATAGTTTTACCAAAGTGCTAAGGAGCTAATGCAATTACATTGCTAGGAGAATTCATGCTAAGAGCTACAACTTGTGTAAACTCTATCTTGTTGTTTCTCTTTTGTGATTTCAACTATATAAACATGTTCTATTCTGTTTATATTTGCCTTGCAATGTCTATGTTGAGCTAAACCTCTCTTAGTTGGAATGTTCTAACCATTTAATGAGCTTTTAAGTAAGTTTAATACAAGTATATGATGTGTGCACTTTAGTTCTTGCTTGATAATACTTTCAACACTTATTTTGAGATTAATCACTTAGAATAAGTAGATTTGTAAAAGCAGACATGGTTTACAATTAAGAACTCAAGAACTAATATGGGTGAGTGTTTTACATAAAGGAAACTTTGTGAAAACCATACTAAGTCCTAGACATAGGATAGTATAGTCTATAGGGTGATACTGTGGGTACTTTAAAAGACAAGAGTGAAATTATTTAGCAAGCCTAGACATAGGAAGCTTGTAATGAAACTCTGAAGAAAGTGACTGAAAGACACACAACTAATGCAACAGCATTCAGTGCAACTGCATCATAACTGCATTAAACACTTATAAGTCAATTACTTGGGGAAGACATTCCAACTAGCTTTTCTCTATTGCATTACAACTACTTACACCTTGCTTTATTCTAACTTACTTGTGATACTCACCAATATCAACTATCTTGTTAAATTGGTTACTTTTCTCTAAATTACATAATATTGACTTTTGAAAGAGTTCATCAATCCCTATGGGTTCGACCTGTTCTAAACACTATATTACTTGTTATGGACTGTGTATACTTGCACATGTTTTCCTCACACCAACTCTCATAAGCTCGTGTATTAGATGGATTGCCTCTATCTTCAAATAGGAAGGGAGGTTGAAATTTTTTCCCAATGATGGGAATATGGAGCAACTGAGACACGTCGTCGAGAGTGATCGTCATCTCACCCAGAAAAAGGTGGAACCTGGATGTGTTTGGTTGCCAGCGCTCCACAAATGCACTGATAGTTCTCTTGTTGACCTACTTGTACCCTAGGTCGACAAGGTGGCAGAGACCGGAATGCTCCACAACAGTGTGAATTTTGGGAACTAGCTCAATCAAATCCCTAGTCTGAGTGTGGGATATGATGTGTCACCCGTGGTCCTGCATCATCGTGGTCTCCGTTAGTGGGATTCAACCATTAAAAAACTTAATAACAAAAGTAAACATAAGCTCTGAGTGACCCACCTGACCCTCCCATGAATCCGTAGCAACGTGGTCTCCATTACAAGTAATGACTGATCTGTCCTCCTGACCGCCTGAGTATTGACACAAATCAGATGATGAAGCCTCGAGGAGAAGCAACATGTTCAGGTGGTACCCCATCCTTAGTTATATTAACATCAGCAGCATGCTGCTGGTCCTCATGTGGTGCCTCCTCCTCGGCAATTGTAGCAGCTCAGCCACACGGCTGATTCCTCTTTTTTCTGGCCGAAGTAGTAGGGGGCTAATCCTGTGGTTGCGGTTGGTAAGATCCACCACCTCTAGTCCTAGCCATACATGCAACAAAGTAGTGACAATCAGTATTAAAAAGTAAAAAAATATTCAGAGAAGCAAAAGGCGGAACAAAAATGAAATAACACAAACGGTACTTTGATACCAAGAGGATCTAGTATTGAGATGGTTTGGTTCTTTGAAAAAACACATTCCTTAGTTTGGTACTGAGATGGTTTGGTTCTTTGATATCGATATTGTCCGATACCTTGGTACCGGATGTGTTTTTTCAAAGTCCCTAATATTTTAAAGGCTTAACTGCAGTTTTGGTCCCCCTATTTTATCAAATTCGCAATTTTGGCCCCCCTTTTTATTTTTCACAATTTTGATCCCCTAATTTTATCAATTCGCAATTTCGGTCCCCTTATTTTATTTGTCGCAATTTAATATGGTCCCCCAATTCTATCAAATCAACAATTTTAGTTCCCCTGTTTCACTGCAATCCAATATTTGACGGGAATGCTAACGTGGCAGACGCGTGCCATGCTGGTGTAATCATTGAGTGTGGTAGCACAACATGCATCAACCACGTCACCACCTTATTGACACGTCAGCATTGTCGTCAAAAATTGGATGACAATTTAACCGATAATAAAATTGCGGATTTTATAAAATTGAAGGATCAAAATTACAAAAAAATAAAATAAAGGGACCAAATTTCGAATTTGATAAAATTGGGGGATTAAAATTGCAAAAAATAAAATAGGAGAACCAAAATTGCGAATTTGATGAAATAGGGGATCAAAACTGCAGTTATGCCTATTTTAAAATCCGGAAAATCAACTAAAAATTATTTAGGGAAGTAAGTAAAAATAAATAAACATTTAGGTACACCCAACCCCCTCACTCTTGAGTAAGTGCCAAACGGACGAAACTATAGGCTGTTTTTTTACACAGCACAATACTATAGGCTGTTTTTTTTTGTAACCCCCCTCTTATACCATCTACCCCCAAATTGACCAAACGGACGAAACTACCCCTTAAATCCACAAAATTTCTGGAAATACCTCAAATTCAGATAAATCCGGAAGGATGTTTTTTTGATTTTCCGGACATATCGCATTTTACAGTATTTCCGGAACACATTTTACATTCCGGAAATACCATTTCCGGAAAATAAAAAAAAACATACTTCCAGATTTATCTAGATTTGAGGTATTTTCGGAAATCCCTCAATATTGCCTTCCGAATTTATCTCAATTTGATGTATTTCCGGAAATCCCTTAAAATTGCCTTCCGAATTTATCATATAATATGGTGTTTCCAGAGTGCAAAAATAAAAAATGAAACATTTATTTGATTAATTAAAAACGCATTCTACATTGATTTAAAATAACAGATTGCAACAACAAACAAAACGAAAACATAATAAAAATTACTGAGATGGTGGAGTGAAACGACGAAGGATATTAGCGACGGTCCTTCTGGTTTCGACGTATAAATACAGATAACCCTTCCATTTAAAGATAACATGAATGGCCATCATGGCTTGGACGTCACCGTCGTTGTTGACATCCATTGCAGACCAGTGCACATGTCAATTAACCCAAGCTGGTTTCCGATAAATTATATTAATTATTTCATGCTCTTCGCCCTCCGGTTGCACCTTACACAGTAGTCTCTCTTTCAGGGCAGCGAATGTTATGCTGTGTTTTAACCTACACTGGAACGTGTCTCGCCCCTCGAAACAGACATCATCATCTTCGTTGATGATGA
Source organism: Astragalus membranaceus (assembly GCA_039519185.1). Taxonomy (NCBI): domain Eukaryota; kingdom Viridiplantae; phylum Streptophyta; class Magnoliopsida; order Fabales; family Fabaceae; genus Astragalus; species Astragalus membranaceus. The sequence goes on along the minus strand of CM076853.1, from coordinate 30,694,701 downwards.
TGCCCTGATGATCAATGAGGCCCAGATTGGTAAAAATGATAATGACGGAAGCCTCTTCGTTGGCCGTAGCCATCATCATTTTATGTTGCGTGTATGAAAGAAGTGAAACCCAATGGGTCTATTTATAGGGAAAATCTGAAACCCTAAAGTGAATTTCCACCGTTGGATGAAAAGTGGCCGGGCAAATCTAGACCGTTTTAAGTGTCGGCAAAATCTAGACCGTTAAATAGTGTCGGCAAAATCTAGACCGTCAAATAACAAATTCGTGGAATAAAATTTAATATAATATAAACTCGTGGAATAAAATATAATATAATATAATACCATACTTGTTCACATATTTGATAAGCTAGGGTATATCAGCACATGATTGTTCAAAATCATGCAAATTCTCATAAAATTCATCCTCAAATACAGAGTCAACTATTGCATGTCAAAGACTCATCACTGACTTCACCCTATCTCCCTTGACAGCCTTCTTAATTTTAGCATTCACATTGTTGTTAATGTGATATACCGACAAAGCAAATTAACTGCTTCGGGAAACACAACCTTGATAGCATTCATCAATCATCCCTCCTCACAGTCAGTGAGGATAACCTGAGGAAGTGGGATATCTAATACCATCAAATCTTTTAGGCTCTACAAAACCCATGTGTAGTCATCATATCTCTTGTGAGACAAGTAAGCAAATGCAACAGAAAATGTCAACTCAGTAGAAGTGACACCAACAATCTCAAGTAGAGGCAATGCATATTTGTTGGTCTTGAAAGTGCAGTCCATAATCAAGACATTAGGAAACATCCTCAATAACTTGATACTATTAGGGTGTGACCACATGATCTCCTCAACAATATCAGTTCCTTCAAGCCGTCTGGTCCAACAAATATAATGATGAGACTGAATCAGTGTCAGAAGCTCCTGCATCTCAGTCCTACTTCCTCTCTTTCCCTTCCGGAGACTATTGCGGGTTCTATACAACTGTGAAATGTTACTCAAATTGTTGGTAAATCTCCTCTTTATTGACTCTAGACTTTTTGCTGCTTTCACTCCCAACCACATATGCTCCTCAACTGCTAATTGCTCCTCCTTGTTGAACTTACCAAATATTGCTGCTCCAATGATAGTCTTAAGAGGCTCATGGTTGTGAATTCCACACATAACTTTGACCTTCCAATCAAGACTAGGAGGATCGAGTGGTTTAGCTTTCAATCTAAATGGACAACCACACCTTTTTGAGGTCTTGTGTCTACTAGAACACCCAACATCTACTCCATTATATCTCCCATGCCTATCACAACCAAAAACAATCTTATTTTTCTTCCCTTTACCATTCTCACTCGACTCGGATCGAATAATAATGACAATTACCCCGTTGGCTTTCCCGATATCTCTAGCCCAATGGGTAACAATATCCCGAGTAGGAAAAACCTGTGATGTGGTAAACGCATCCGATAAATCCATAAAGGGACCTCTACCATCTGTCGTGGCCATATTGGTAAAAAAAGCTAAAAAATCAATTTTCGAAAATACCGAAAATAAGGTATTTCCGGAAGTTTAAAAAATTAAACTTTCCGGAAATACGTCAAGAAAAGATATTTTCGGAAGGTTAAAAGTTTGAATTTCCGGAAATATCTAACAGTGGTATTTCCTGAAATCTAAACTGATAATATTTCCAAAAATACTTTTCTTTAGATATTTCCGAGAATCTTACAATTTTGTGGGGGTCTGATCAGATTTCGGTAAAAATGAGCAATTGTTATAATTTCCAAGGACAGACAAGACCTCACAAGATCACATGCAAGTTTCAAAAGCAATTCACTATTATACAAGACACATACGTGAAACATCAATTAGCTGTTATTGAATGCTAATTCATAAATTGCTTGAAAATAGAACTACTATTACACTCTGGCCTAATAGCTGATAGAATAGTACACCAACCCATGCAACATGCATTATAACAAGGTTGTTGTTGTAATAACAAAAGACAAAACCACAAGCTCCACGTTATAACATGTAGTTGCCCTATAAGGTTGTTTCTAATTTAATTAACGGGGTTCAAGATAATGACCTTAAGGTACTCTAATTGTTGTTTGTACAGCCTGTTATTTGTACCTTATTTGCCAGAGGTTGTCTTCTTGGGCTTTCACGTGGTTGTTCTGTGCCATTTAGCTTTGAGTCTTTAACAATTTGGCAATACTTTTGAGAACATGGTGTTTGTAGATTCAACCAATCAGAAACTAAAAATATATGATAATAATAATTAATAATGCGTGAAAACTCGTGCTAAATTAATGTCAAATAATCCAAGTTGAGTTCCAAATAGGTAGTTCAGTTGGCGAGTTAAGGGAGATGAATGAGTTTCAATTTGGAAAAAGCTTGGTTTTTCTTAAGTGTCGTATTCTTGTCTTTTGAATGGAAAAAAAATGAGTACCGAGAGAGCTTTTCCTTTCTCCTAAATATGACACATACAAAATTGTTGGTTCGCTTTTCACATGTTACAAATATGACAAGGACAACATAGTTTGAGCAAGAGCCTATAATGATTGTAATTTGATATCTCTTCATTAATAGAACAAATACAAATCACCAACAAAATTCTTCATACCAATTCTTATAATTAATATATAATATGACTATAGTTTTCTTTGTACATTTAAAATAGGACTAACTCCTAATTGCCTCTTAATAGCAGCAAAATTCAATACTCTCTTTTCCTAAAGAAATAAATTGGGGGTGGGGAGAGGTAAATACTAGTAATAATTTTTTTTTTTTGCATTTTGCCTCCAAATCAATCATTTTTTTGGTTACATAAAGTTAGGCCAGTTGGGTCCTGTTCTCCTGAGGGTACATCGGAATCAGAGAAAGCCTCAAGGTTCTTTGAGCGTTTACAGGATATGATCTGAATCCCTTACCAACTGGACCAATCTTTGTTGGCGCCTCCAAATCAATCATATGATTAAGCTTGAACAACTTTTCCTTGTGGAATTCTAATTCTATAAACATGTTCTTCACCAGTACATTTATCAACCTTAACAACCCAATGACTTTTAATCTTACTCGTTCCATATCCATATCTTGGACTATTACTACTACCAATAGCACCAAATTTTGTTACCATTAACCCTTCTCCAATAGGAAGCAATTGTGTTCTTGATCCACAAGATCTCCAAGACCCTTTACAATTCAATGCATTATAACCAACAACAACTATGCCATTTTTCTTTCCACAACCAATTTGAACTGATCTAAGAATCTCTTCATGGTTCACAAGGTTACAATCAATAAGCACAAAATCTGCTTGTTGTAATAGCATCTCTTGAGCTTCTTTTCCAACCATGAATTGCACTTGATTAGAAGCTATTCCTAGGGCATTTTTTGAAGCATTTAGTTCTTCATGGTTAGCGACAATACAAACTACATGGCCACCGGTTTGATTAGCCGCCGCTATTAATGCTAGTATGGTTGAATCCGCTGCACGGCCTGCACCGGCACATACCACAACCATTAGTTGGGCATTGTTTCCGGCTGCTAATGCTGATATAAACTCTACTACTGCTGGCTCTTTCGCCTTTTGACCCTGAAAATTTATCAAACATCACATTAGAAAACAAAGCGACTCGAATAAAAAGGCAGTCCAGTGCACGAGGCTTCCACCAGATAGAATCTGATAATTGTAGATGTATGCAGACTTACTCTACACCTTTTTCATAACACTATAACAATTTTTTTAGGAAAAAATTGTGACAAGAAAATATTGAAGAATACCAACTATAATTTTTTCATAGAAAAATATTAAGAACATAAAGAATACTCACCATTTTCAAGGTGCTGAGATAAGCCTTTGTAGCATTTTCTGCAGACCAGCAAGCCATGGAATTGATTTATGTGAATTTTCTAAGTACTCAAAAAAATTTCTTAGATGGAAATGGAATAGGAATTTAGGATCTTCAAAGCTATGAAGCAAATGTTGTGTGCCTTGAATTTTGGTTTTGAAGTCTATACATGTGCATATATATATAGGTGAAAACATGGAATCTTGCTGGCCATATGGTGGGCCATGTGTCCTTCCCATTGGCTCAAAACATAGAAACACATATTAAATGATGATGCTTTTCAAAAAAATAAATAAATATTAAATGATGATGGTATTTAATATGTACAAGAAAAAACAGAATTAATATTAGGTACAACTTAGGCAGGTTTATGTAAAAAAGTTAATTATTTTATTGGCAACTTTCCAATATTTTTTATTTATTTATTTTCCTTCTTTACTAATTTTTCAACATAGAAGACTTAACTTGTAAGAAAAATATTCACCAAAAGAAAAGCAAGAAAAATAAAAAAAAAATGACAAATGGTAGCTACAAAAAGACAAGCAAACATTTGGATTGTTTTAGCATGGAAATATTTCATATGAAAACTAAGTAGTATATATAGTGATGGATTTCATCATCATTATTTTTTTTTGACCAAATGGAAATTAGGTGTGAGGTTCCTTCATTAATATACATGGTGCAAATAAAAAATGTTCAATAATGATAGGCCTATACATGATTAAACACAAATCTGAGTTAATCTTACACATAATATTTTAATTAGCTAAATTTTGTTAATTAATGTTTAAACACGTATTGTAGAATCTATTTGAAAGGACAAGATGGAGTTAATTAAATGCAAAATCTACTTTAAGGAAACAAGATAGTAGCTTCCAATTTGGATTTTTTTCTTCTAGACGGAGTGGCAAAGGCTCTTGAAACGCACAAACACAACTGTGAGGTCTCGAGTTCGAACTCGAGACATGATATTCAGCCTAACAATTTTGGTATTTGCCAATTGAGATAGATCTTACGAATATTTTGGATTTTCTTTTTGTCAATTAGGTAATTCAATGTATTCTTATTGAGGTTATACTTTTGATTACGTTTTAGATTGCCATATACGACAATTGTTAATGAGATTCTACTTTTGATTAAGTTTTTTGTTACCATATACGACAATTCTTATCAACTAAGTATTGTGTTATAAGTTTACCATATAATTCATATACTTTTGGGTAAACCCGGGTATCATCCACGGCGACTGCGGAGACTAATCCCTCGAGGTACTGGAGTTCATTTAAGGGTTGACCTATACTTCGTGATTACGTTCTTTTAAAATCCCAAAAAAAAAGTTTATGAAAATATTAGGTGAGTATTCTTGTTTATTATGAGAAATGAAAACTTTTAGGCCCTGTTTAGCAAGTCATATCCGCTAGTGGATAGCAGATTTGATTAGCGGACGTGTTTGGCAAGTACTAGCGTTTAACATTTTATTGGACAGCATTTAGCGTTTTTTTAAACGGCGCTTCAAATAGCATTTTTTAAACGCTACTTATAGCGGATAGCGTCTCACTTTTTTTGTCAATTTTACCCTTATTATTTTTCTTAAATTCCTTTTATACCTTCTTTAAATAAAACTAAACAATTTTAAATTCCTATTTATAATTAATGTCATTTTACATTTATCAGTCGGTTTAATTGCTAATTTTACCAAACATATGATTCGCTATCTGCTAGCTCATCCGCTATTCGCTACACTCATCCGCTATTCGCTACACTCATCCGCTATCTGCTAGCATTTCCGCTATCTTCTAGCTTATATCTGTTATATTCGCTAACTTATCCGTTATCCACTACATTCACAACCAAGCTAATCACTCAAATCACGTTTGAGCTCATTCTTCCTCTAAGATCAGTATCTCTACATATCGAGCTACCCTATGTTAAGCTCCACAAGTTAGTCGAGTTGCCTTGATGGAAGCAAAGTTATGCATATATAGATTTAAAAAATTGCTTATGAATAATTCTAATCCTCAAACATTTAAAATTTAATTTTTCCTAACTCTACTCAAAATTTAAATTTAAATAAATCTTTAACTTAACTAATTAAGACTTGGGCGATTATTATCCCACTTCATCTCTAAACTACACACAATCTTCTATTCAAAATTAAATTTCCTATAACTAAAAAAATGCGAAAACAATCATCTAAGAGGATTTCTAATATTTAAATACACGCCATTGCATCAACAATTATAAAATAAAACAAATAAATTAGAAATCGGTCTTCCTATTATTGGCTGTCTTCTTGACTCTTGACCAAAATAATCTTATGTGAGTTTCCTATCAATAACAAAACAATCATCTAAGAGGATTTCTAATATTTAAATACACCACAATACTAGTTCCAATATATTCTTCCGTAGTACTATAGTTGTAATGTCCTACTATAAGGAACACGTCCATGAAATTTTATTGTAATTTCTTGTTGAATATTTTCTTGGAAGACAAAATAATTAATGGCCATGTTAGCCGTAGCAGCAGCACAAGAATCTTATTGGATAATACACACGCATATATAGAACACGCAGAAAATACACGCCATGGAGGGGAGGGAAGATGAAAGTATATTAAGTTTATTGATAGCAAAAACATTTAATATTTCATTTGAGGACATTTATTTAAAAGTCAAAAAGCAATAATGAATCAAATAAATAGATTATATATATATATATATATATATATATATATATATATATATATATATATATATTGTTCTGTACCGTATCTCTGGACCTGTACCCGATCTTAGACACAAGGTCCGATCCGTGATAGTTGGTAGGGGTTGGTCTTGATCAACCGAGCTCCGCTTCCGATCCGGGGCAGGTGGTACCTGCGAAGACACTCCGATGCTCAAGTCAGCTAGAGAGCTAATTAGAGGTAAAGAGTAGGAAAGAGTGTGTACCTTTGGCATTGTATCAATGTTTTATTTATAGGTTTTGGAATCCAATGGGAACCATTGGATCTAGGTTTTTAATCTCCACCATTGATTGATGGATCTGCATTTGGTGTTGGGCCTTAGTAATAAAGGCCCAATCCGTAACAGTTGCCCCCCAAGTCGGGTCGTCTTGGGGCGAGCTAGACTTGATGCCTTATCTGGACTTCGTGAGAGTTTTTGAATTTGAGGTCGGACCGCCGTGGCGACCTTCTTCAAGGCCGGAGTTATAGCCACAAAGGGGTCTGCCCCCAGCCTCGGAGTGCCCGAGATACGAGTCTTGTCACAAATCTTCGAGGCCGGGTTTATACCAGCAAGGGTGTCTGCCACCAGCCTCGGAGCGCCCGAGATACGGGTCTTGTCAAAGATCTTCGAGGCCGGGCTTATACCAGCGAGGGTGTCTGCCACCAGCCTCGGTAATGTTAAAACGTGACCACCTGAGGGACTCGAGGTGTCAATTTAAAGTCGCCTTCAGGGCAGTTTACCAGGACTCGGCCCAGATCGAACTCGCCCAATTCAGGGAAATGGCAACCTCGGCCATTTAAAATGTGAACACCTGAGTGACTCGAGGTGTCAATTTAAAGTCGCCTTCAGGGGAGTTTACCAGGACTCGGCCCAGATCGAACTCGCCCTTTAGGGAAATGGCAACCTCGGCCATTTAAAATGTGAACACCTGAGTGACTCGAGGTGTCAATTTAAAGTCGCCTTCAGAGCAGTTTACCAGGACTCGGCCCAGATCGAACTCGCCCTTCAGGGAAATGGCAACCTCGGCCATTTAAAATGGGAACACCTGAGTGACTCGAGGTGTCAATTTAAAGTCGGAGGATCTCAGTGAGCGAAAGCGCCGACGTTCCTGCCTCGGGGAATTTTCCCGCTTTCTGGAACGTCGCCTCGGAGAAGAGGAAGCCAGAGATGAGCCGGGCCGAGGGGAACCCTCGGATCAGTAGGAATCATCAAGAGTTCCGATCCTAGGCGGAGTTCCGGTCTTAACGCGAAACTTTAAGGCAATCGTTCGACCGATCCCAAATCCTTCCCTTCAACCTCGGAATTCACTTCTACTAAGCAATAAATGTGAGGAAAATTGTAGTCGACCCATATATATTAGATGGTTAAACATTTACAAAGTCGGATTACATCACGCCCGTAGGCTCATTCCGAGACCTAGGAGAAACGTGGCCTTCCTGCGTTAATCCCTTCTTCATGATCGATATACTTCTGAGATCGCTGGAGGAACTCGGCAAGCGACTCAACTTGGTTGACCCCGACGCCTATCTGAAATAGACTTCCTTCACGAAGGCCAGCCTCCATGAAGAAAAGACGGAAGGAGTCACCGAGGTTCCGAACTTGAGCAGCTTCTCTGTTGAATCTCTCTATATAGTCCCGGAGGAGCTCATTTTCTCCTTGCCGAATTGCCTGCAATACCTTCCGAGATTGAGGCTTCATCTTCGAGTGGGCGAAGTGTGCAGAAAAGAGCTTGGCTAACTGATCCCAAGAGGAGATCGTATTCGACTTAAGAGCCCTGAACCATTCCAGAGCCGCCTTCTCTAGAGTAAAGGGAAAGGTTCGGCACTTTATCTCCTCTGGAACGTTACGGTATTGCATAACCGTGTCAAAGTAGTCGAGGTGGCGGTCCGGATCGCCAGTCCCATCATGCATTTTCAAACCTTCAGGGGGGTTCTCCAGGTGCTTTGGCACCGGGAAGTAGTCGATTTTCGCTGTGAAAGGTCCTTTACACTTTGCCGACCTCTCAAGGGGTGGAGACCGTCGGTAGCCATACTTGCCGGGGGATCCCCGCGAGCTAGGGCGCTGACGTTTCTGCCTCGGAGACCTTTTCACATTTCCGGTACGTCGACTCGGAGAAGAAGAAAACAGGAACGAGCTAGGCCGAGGGGAACCCTCAGGACCATAGGAATCATCGGTGGTCCGACTTGGGGGAGTCGCTGACCCTCGCCCTCCTCTACACCGAGGTGGAGTGCGGTGATGGTATCTCCTCCAAGCCGGAGATTGGTGGCGGACGCGGCCATGAGTCGTTCCACTTGAAGAGTTGCGCAGAGAGGAACTCCGATCCGGGATGTTACGAGCCCGGATCTCAGCAATCTGAGCTTCTAACTGGGTGTAGCGTTGTCTTTCCTGTTGGTCGGCCTCGGCTTGCCGATTTAGGAACAGGACGAGCTGTTGAACAGCATCGACCGGTACCTGGACGGTCGGAGGGGGAGGTGGAAGCCGGTTCCGAGATGGGCTCCCATGAACCATAGCTGTAGCCGAGCTTCGAGCATGCACCAGGCTAAGGGGTAAGATGACCGCCACTCCTTCCGAAGTCACCTGCTGCAGGACCGGCCCTTCATCGACATTCAGGACAGTCCTATGACGTAAGATCGGAGCCATCGTCAATCAAGGAGATGGGAGAGGAACTAGAGTACAAGATCCTCCTACTGTGGTCGCCAATGTTCTGTACCGTATCTCTGGACCCACTACAAAAAAACGAGAAAATTGTGGCGGTTTAATTTGATAATTATGGCGGTTTGAACCGCCAGTTTATGCAATACTGGCGGTATCTCTAAGCGCCAGAATCACGGTCGCCACTCGGGAAAAAGTGGCAGTCAGGATGAAACCGCCAGAATATTCCGTGTATACAATGGCGCTTATCAATTTGCAAACGGTGGCGGTTTAAACTGCCATAATTTACTAGAAAATCAGATAATTTTTTGTAAATACTGTCGGTTTAAACCGCCAGAATAACAGAATATAGTGGGGTTTTGGTAGATGCCTACTGAAATTGGATGCAAAAATTGGCAGTTTTAACTGCCATTATTTCATTATTTAAACCGCCACAATTACATTTCATTATTTATTTGACAAAATTACATTTCATTATTTGTTGCTTACATTTAAATATGTTTTAATCCTCACATAGGCCTGTTATTAGCTGCAACTATGATTACCACTCATCAAGACATAAATATAATAACTATAAATATCACATTTAATAAGAGAAAATTACTCATAATAAATACAAACACGTGTTTAACATTTCAAAAGTTACATAATAAGTCAAAGTTTGATAGATATCCTAAATAAGTCATATAGTCGATGTAATAAATACAAACACGTGTTTAATAATTCAAAAGTTACATCATATGTCAAAGTTTGATATACATCCAAAATAAGTCATGTCATCGGGAGGACGAGAATCACTCAAGAGATCCGCTAATTCAATTGCTTCCATCTGATGATCTTCTAACATTAGTTGGTGATGAACTCTCACTTCCATTATTAGTTGCCTACAAACAGAGACAGAAATGAACATAAATAGTGAAGGGAAAAAAGGCTTAGGTGGAACTACAAATTTTAAAATACTGATATGAACCATGCACAAATTTTAAAAACAAATCAAAGTCTGATATGAACTGAAATGAACTGAACCTACAAACAGAGACAGAAACTACACCTACTGCCACTGCCACTGAAACAAATGAAACCATAGAAGTTAAACCCAGGATTAATTGAATCAGAAAAGATATTATCGACATCCAAAACCTTTCGACATTTGCGCAATACTATTGTTTGTTTGTTTAATGGTCATTTTACATGTTTTAGAAAATTGCAGATCAATATAAGGAAACCTCATCAACAAAACCTGTGTCACAACACAAGGGTAAGGAGCCTGCCAATCATTCACCATCTGAGAAAGATTCTCAGAGAGTTACTGGTTCAAAAGAAATGGTGATTTTCTCAGGCTCCAAAAAAAATAATGTTCTGACAAATAATCCAATAAAACATAATCAAGAGGGTGATGATCTTCAATATTCTAAGAAGAAGAAACCACCAAGAAGAACTCCCAGCAATGTAAGGAAAATGATAAGTGCTTTTGAAAGTGGTCTGGCTCAGGTATATATAGTGAGAGTTGTGCACTTGTGCTTTTATAGTATGATTAACTAAACTTATTATTACAAGCTTCTCGCTTTTTACATGGAATTTAACAGGATATGAGACCTCATATTAAACCACCTCCCACACAATATCAAGAAAGTACAATTGAAAAGAAAGATTCTTCTGAGACTTCTGAGACTCCTCCACACAATATCAATAACAAAGTAGCATATAATAGAGATCAAGAGGAAGATAAAAGTAACAAAGATTTGATGAGAACATGTGCATTTGAAATGGCTACAGTTTCAGGAAAGATGCCTTTGGAGAATTCAGATAGAAACACTCCTAGTGAAGGTTCATATGAATTAGTTATTCAGAGAGATTCACCACAAAAACTGGATTCAGATAGAAACACTCCTAGTGAAGGTTCATATGGCTACAGTTTCTTATACTTTCTTTCTTATTTCATTTTATTCTATTTATTTATGATTGTGACAGAATGCAACATATGTTGGAACTGGAACTGAGGGCAGCAAGTATGAAAAAATACAGCAAGTTCAAGAATCAAAAACCAGTACTTCTGATGACAATGGAGATGAAAATTCTGAAGGACCATTTAATCAGGTTACCATCAACATTTAGCTTACATAGGTGTAGAACAGGTTTCTATTTCTCTTCTCTTTAGTAACATTCTGCTTTCACCTCTCAGGTAATAAAAGGTGCAATCAGGTAATAAAAAAAATGCTACAAGAATTTAGTGATATACCTGCTGTGACGAACTAGCAAACAAGCCAACTAAGTCATCAAGAATTTTTCCTCCAAACTGTGCAGTACAATATGCAGCCAGTGCTTTCATTTGAGATTTCACAATTGATACATCCTTCAATTCAGATTCCATTCTTTCCACCTTTTTTTGTAACTCTTCATAAGATGGAGCATTGCTTGATGATGCAAAGTCCATGCCACTAAGTCGCGTGGTGGTATCCTTAAATATAAGGGTAGGTACTGCTCCTATGCCTAATACTCGAACACGACCATCATGTTCTTTGCCAAATACCAAACCAACAGGATCATTTGGAGAAATCTCGTAAGAAGCTTCTAAATTTTGACTAAGATTGTTATCAATTTTCTCCTGTACACAAGACCAAGAAAAATGAGTCTTCTTTAATTTCAAAACAATAAACACTAATTATTTATAAGGAGAAAGATCAATAATTTACCCCTATCTCCATTGCTTTGTCATTCACATAGCTCCCATCCTTTCTCTTGTGAGTTAGAAGCCACATTGGGCCTCGACCCAAATTCTTGCCAGTCTTGATTTTCTAAATTTTTTAGTCAATAACATAATTCAGAATCAATAAAGTTATCATTATGTAAACAACTAATTTAACATGAGTAGTTTTAAACTACCTCTTCATGCCTTCTTCTTGCTATAGTCTTGGCACCACAAGTATGGGGAAGAGTTTGTTTTCCCCTTATCTCTCGATTCCTCTTGCAAAGCTCCTATAATCAAGTATGAGGATTGTTAACATAATTGGTAACAAGGTAAGAAGTTGAACAAAAACTTCTTTTTATTCTCTCTTTTGCACTCCACAATTGAAAGACAGCTCTTTTTTCTTTAACCAACAATTTGGTTTGACACTAACTGATGAGCTCAACTAACCAACAATTTGTGGTTTGAGGAACCAATATCATGAATCACAATATTTCCTAAGATACATGCTTCTTTAAATAAAATAGCAAAGTTTTCTTATTTGCTAATCCATGATTCAAATGAGGAGCAACAACCATAACAGAAAACAAATGTTAAACTCTGCAGAAACTCTGCAGAAATAATACAGTTTAGAAACAGTAAGATTAGAGGTACAATATGGAGCAGTAAGATTAGAGGTACAATATGGAGCAGTAAGATTAGAAACTCTCCAGAAATAATACAGTTTAGAAATAATACAGTTTAGAAACTTTGAAGGAACAATATGGAGCAGTAAGATTAGAAATTGTCTGGACAAAAAGAGGTACAAAATTAATAACCATAACACAGTTTTTAATACACATTCAGACCTGTTAAACTCTGCAGAAACTCTGCAGAAATAATACACATTCAGACCTGTTAATAAACTCTGCAGACCTGTTAAACTCTGCAGAAACTTTGAAACTCAGAGGTTTGTTTACTTGAAAGTTAATGGACATTCTTGAATTCAACCAGTTTAAGATATCCACAGTAAGATTTTATCCAAGGAATTGCTAAGATTAGTAAGATTCGAGTTTAAGATACCCCACAATTGATTAACTTAATTTGTAACCATAACACAGTTTTTAAAATTAATAATGAATTATAAATGAATAATTCAACAATATGTATAAAGTATTTACCATTGTCTTTGGTTTTAAGCGATATGTAACAAATGACGCCCATTGGTCCATGCTCACACCTTCAGGAACATTCTGGATGATATCTTCTTTACTAAGAGTCGGGTCATAGAATTCATTCCAAAGCTTAATCCTATTCTCCTTCCACTTTTTTCCAATTGAACGCTCAACATATCTTTTTGCAAGATCCATGTCAATGTCCTTGAAAAAAAACCGAGACTTCAAATAAAAAGTGTCAGTGCCTTAAGATTTCACATGTGTAAACTCTAAAAACAAAAATAAACTAGACTTACCATGTAGAAAAAATTTCACTCTTTATTAAAGAAAGCATCTGACATATCAGACCACTTTTCATAACTTATAGGAAATGAGGTAGTATCGTATGCTGATTGTCCACAGACTCCAGAGAGTAATCCAGCTGCTTCTCCAATAGGTTCAAAACAATCATCAAATTCCACCACAACACGTAGACCATCAGCCAAGTCATGTATACCCTTCACTGTCAACTTCTCTTTACGAGTAGTACCATGTTCATCTATCAAACCAGTAATGAGTGGAATGTCGTCATTGTTCATTTATTAGGGAAAATAAAAATAACTGACCAAATTAGATTTATTTATGTATTTTACCTATAGCATCTACAAACCAGTAATGAGTGGAATGTCGTCCAGGAGTGGAATGTCGTCCAGGTTGAGAAGCCTCATTACCAACAACAGGTGGACTGAAATCTGGATCATTGGGAATCAAATTAGGTTGTCCAGATGAGTCCAAGGAGGATGGTTCCTGATGTGAGGAGCTGCTGCCAATTATTTTGCGGAAATTCTTAATTCGCCTTGGTTTTGTCATATCTGCGCATAAAGATCAAAGGATCAATTAATAATAAACTACGTTAATGGCTAAATGCTCATCTTCAAGATTAGTGTATATGGTCAGCAATTCATATGATCAGTATATCAGACAATGTTAAATGTTCAATGTTAAATTTGACTAGTATTCTAATTGATCTGCCTTGTATAAACAATTTCTGCTATTAGAATGGAGTGTTAAATGGTTAATTCATTGTCACTATCAGTCATCCATACACACTTCTAATAGTAAATCATAAATGAATGAAGATAGAGTACCATTTTATTAACATGTAGGAAAAATAATTAAGCTACAGGGGGTTGGCTGTTACTTTTGATAGGTAAATAATACATTTATCTCTTGCTATCATTACTTACTACCTTGATATATGATATTGTAAGTGAAAGAACAGCTTTATCCTTAGATCATAATCATAGTAGTAGCTCATTTACAGACAGGAAAATGGATCCTTATTAGAAGCAAGACAATATTCCATTTTATTACTCACGGTTTATACAAATCAAGATATATTTTGTTTTGCTATATGGGTTTATACAGCAGAGCTTAAACTGAAATGCCAATATCCAAATCTTACAGGTTGCAACACAAGTAATCTTAGTATAACTCAAGAATTCAATCTTACAGGCAGAGAATGTAATTAATTCCCCTGTCAAAAACTTATACTAATATATTAACCACAAATACAATGCAATTAATTTACCCCTGTTTTTGAATACAAAAGGTCATACTAAATAATGTCACAACTGAACATATGGTAATAATGTCATACAAAATCCTATACTAAAGGAACTAAATTGTAACTCTATTCTGACATATGCTCATTTTCTTCGACTTCATCATTGGCATTATCCGAGCTTAATAATTCGTCATCTGCGTCTTCTCCTATCAATGGAAAATCATCAGTGTCTACGAAAAATTGATTCAAGTTTTGCTCTGGGTATGGATCATTCTCACAAACATCATTATTTTCTTGGTCTCCCATATCATACAAGTCTCTTGGCTTCATATGGACAACAACACTCCAGTCTTTATTCATTTCATCATCCACATAATATACCATTTGAGCTTGTGAAGCTTCAATGTATGGTTCATGTTCTTCACGATCACCGATGTGAATCAATCGCGAAAAATTAATGGAAGTGAAACCCCATGCATCCTTTTTAAAACCCCGATCTCTAGTGGTGTCAGCCCATTTAGATTTAAATAGAGTAACCTTAAATTGACCATAATAATTAAGCTCAATGATATCTTCTAGTTTTCCATAGTATGACAAATCTGCTTCTCTAAGGTTTCCATCAGCGCTACTAGCAACACAAGATGTTGAAGATGTTAGAAAAACTCCACTATTTTGGGTTTTCAACCCATGTTCTCGCCTTGCAGTGCGAAACTTGAACCCGTTAATATTAAATGCTGAAAATCTTCGAGCCTGTGATGTTGGACCTTTAGCTAGATACTTGAGATCGTCTAACACTGTACTAGAAATGTCTGGGTTCATAATCTAAAACAAAATCAGAGAATGTCTTAGTTACCTTAGACAAATTTATAAACTTTCATTAAAAAACAGCCCCGAGTTTTGTTGCATATTTTACTTACCTTTCGAGGAAACCAATCAATGAAATCTTTATTAACTATCTTTTCTATCTCTGTAGTTGTAGGCCTTCTCCCTTTAGACCGCCTCCGCAAATGGTCCTTAAATTCACTATATGAACATTATATATCAATGTAATGTCTTTGATGTTATTTAGAGTTTACCTAAGATTAATGTCATTTGGGAAATGGTACTCACTCAATGTATGGCTTGACTTGTGGACAATTTAATAACACATATCGATGTGCTTGAGTTTTCTCCAAGGTTGATAGCTCAAAGGTTGAGAAAGCTCCAACAGCTTTACCAATAGATGGAAAAATACTAGACAATAGGGTAAAATCTCTATTATCAGGAACATCATCCACACGTGCAGGTCTATTGATTCTTGTCTCAATCCCTTCGAGATATTGAGAGCAAAAGGTAAGAACCTCTTCAGCTAGGTATCCTTCAGCAATAGAACCTTCTGGTTGTGCCCTATTTCGTACATAAGACTTCAAATGTCCCAAACACCTAAAATGATTGAGAATTAGTAAACTCTACTGATAACACTTGTGCTTAAAAGAATAATCTTCAAAGAAATAAGAGATTCACCTCTCAATAGGATACATCCAACGATAATGTACAGGCCCTCCAAGTTTTACTTCACCAACTAAATGACAAGTCAAGTGAACCATGATTGTAAAAAATGAAGGAGGGAACAACATTTCCATGTGACAAAGAGTGACAACGATTCGAGACTGGATCCTGTCAAGATCTAAGCAACTTACACTTTTGGCACATAATTGTCGAAAGAATGAACACAACTCTATTAACACTACAGTTATGCTGTCTGGTAACACATTGCGTATGGCAAGTGGTAGTAATTGCTCAATAAGAATATGGCAATCATGACTTTTCATTCCAAAAAGCCTCCGGTTTTTCAAGTCAACACATCTTGAAATATTGCTTGAGTACCCGTCCGGCACCGTCACATTTTTCAAAGTCCTTAAAAAGACATCTTTCTTTGCATTTGACATTGTAAACAAAGATGGACGAAATCTTCCATTATCATCTGGCCAAAGATCCTTCCTTATGCCCATTTCCTTTAGATCCTTTCGAGCCTTGAGATTATCTTTTGACCTTCCAGTTTCATTAAGCAAAGTGAACAACACGTTATCACACACGTTTTTTTCAATGTGCATAACATCCAAATTATGACGCAACAAGTTAGACTCCCAGTAAGGAAGATTAAAAAATATGCTTCTCTTCCTCCATTGACCTGATCCATCTTCAACAAGTTTCTTTCCTCTAGTTCTTTTTTTACCTTTATCAGTAGGCTCTAGTATTTTTCCAAAGGTAACATTAATTCCCTCAAGTTGTTTCAAGATGTCTGAACCAGACAAAGTTATCGGTGGATCTCTTTGCTCAACTTTTCCATTAAAACGAGATCGATTCAATCGAAACTTATGGCCTTTTTGTAAAAATCGTCGATGGCCCATAAAACTCCATTTTCCTCCATGCTTTAGTCTGCAAGAGTCGGTGTCAAAATTACATGTGGGGCAAGCAAACTGTGTGTGTGTGTTCCAACCAGATAAAGTACCAAGCCCAGGAAAGTCACTAATTGTCCACATTAGAGCTGCCCGCATTGTGAACATTTCGTTTTTTGAGGAATCAAATGTTTGCACCCCGTCATGCCATAACTCATTCAACTCTTTGATGAGAGGTTGTAAGTACACATCTATGTTATTTCCAGGCATTAGTTTTCCAGGAATGATCATGGAGAGAATGGTTGATGTTTTCTTCATGCACTCCCAAGGAGGGCGGTTGTACGGGATAAGAACCACTGGCCAAATACTATAGTTAGTACTCATAGCTCCAAAAGGGTTGAAACCATCACTAGCAAGGCCAAGCCGTACATTTCGTGGATCTTCAGAAAAACTTGGATGAAGTAAATCAAATGTTTTCCAAGCCTTAGAATCTCTAGGATGCCTCATCAATCCGTCTTGGTTACCTTCCAACACATGCCATCTCATAGATTCGGCAGTCTTAGAACACATGAAGAGTCTTTGCAGTCTTGGCTTTAGTGGGAAATAACGCAAGATCTTTGCGGGTTGCTTCTTCTTCTTATCTTTCCATTTAGATATCTTGCATCTTTTGCATTCTTCTAAAGATTCATTTTCTTCACCCCAATACAACATGCAGTCATTTGGGCATGCTGGTATCTTGATGTAGTTAAGACCAAGTTTGTTGATGATTTTCTTGGCCTCGTAAAATGAACTAGGAATCTTGGCAAATTCAAACGCATCTTTTAGCAATTCTAAAATCATAGTCATTGCTTTGTCACTCATCCTACACAAGCACTTTATATGATACAATTTAACAAGGAATGATAATTTTGAAAACTTTCTACACCCTTCATATAAATCTTGATCACTGTCTTTCAGCAACTCATAAAACTCTGTGTTATCTTCATCATGCACCGTGTTATGCCCTTCGGAAGAATGCTCAAAAGATGCACCAAGGTCATTACGATTGTGACTCACAAACCCAAAAGCATCGTTGATCATGTTTTCCATTGGGTTTTGAGGCTGTAACACATCTTCAATTTGTGTTCCTTCAGTAGCCTCGGAGTGGACTACATTTGATACTTCGCCATGCCGGTACCAAAACTTGTAATTTCTAGGGAATGGTCTACGAGTTAGGTGTTCATGAACTACACCCCTTTTTTTCCATTTCGTGAAACCACATTTTGAACATGGACACTTAATGACACGACCATCAATAGACTTATGTTGAAATGCAAAATCCAAAAAAATATTTAAACCAACTTTATATTCAATAGTATTTCGCGGTTGGCGAATCCATGATTTGTCGATTGACATGACTACAAAAGAATAGATAATATTGCATAATCAGTGTCAATAATTAACTATCCATACATGAGGGGATAACAATATAACATATAGGAGAAATAAAACAGTATAATAAGAACCTTGAGCTGAACGCTGCTGATCCACAAATTTCAGCAGCTCTGCCCGTGTTGAGGAGTTCCAGATAATCTACACGGTATTAAAAAAAAATGAATATGTCAATACAATTAAAATGGGAAGTGAGACTGTTCAGTGTTATTATCTTAAAAGTGCGCTGTGCAGCTAACTATTTTTAGGACTTCATGGATTATTCCATCGAATATCACGATTAGTCAATCAACAGAACCTACTGAATGAACAGGAAAACTAGTGTCTAGAAGAAAATGATAAATAACCTTATAAACTAACATGCACCAAGTATATCTACAATACAATGTCAGATAAATTTTCCGAGTATTTTTTCTTCATTTAATTTATACTACCTTTACAGTGTGATGTGAGTATTTTAGTTTATCAATTTCTGGATTTTAATAATTGAATACCTAACTAGCAAACAGGACTGTTCAATCAAGTTTAACCTGAAAATTTCACTTCTACTTTCGCATGTTGCTTGACCAAAAGCCGCTCCCCCTTTGCCTGTGTACTGTGTTGTAACTTGTAAGTCTCTTTGGTCCAACATTTCTCTCCAAATTTCTTTGGCTCTACATATTTTCTCCAAAGTTCTTTCTCCAAAAATGCCTTCTTTTTTTCCAGGTCAAAATCAGTAATACTTTTCTCTCCGAAATTTCTTTAATTTTATCCTAAGTTCTTTCTTCCAAATGTCCAGTTTGCTATATTCAGTTTAAAATCAGCCAGAGGCCTTCGTTTCAGCATGCTGATTTTATTAACACCATTAACTTATCACCTATTAATTCTTACATCCTAGACAGTAATCTTTATTGAATGATTAAAATAAAAATACATGAAAAACCTAGCAGCCATTGACTAAACATATATTTCTTGTCCAACAGATTCAACACATATAATGTGTTTGAATAACCAGTGCAACAAGATTAATTAAAGTCTTGCCAGTGAATGTAAAATACCGGCTTTCATATTTGCAATAATAGTGTCACAAGCAAGAAAATAAGAGTCAAAAACAAAAAGGACAAAACTTAGATACAATACTCTAAATGCTGGTAGAACTGTTCTCAAATCATGTGACAGGTATCTTTTTTACATCAGTTACTTTAGAAAAACAAAAGAACACACGGCTGTGGGTATCTAAGACTCTCGACTGTCCAATAAGCCAGACACGTCGGTGCAGCCAGTGGGTGATTAACAGAAATAAAACAGTATAATAAGAACTTACTTTGGTAGTTCTTTGCCAACAAAATCAATAGAGATCTAATTTAAAGTTGAGTGCCAAAGTGTTCCTTCTTACCTACCATGTTGAAGACAATGTGTTAGAAAAAATACGCATTTAAAATTTTTGATGCTTAGGTGTAAATACAAATTTAGTTTTGAAGAACTTACCAATTCTTGATCAAGTTTCTTCAAAAACAAGAACATCAACTCAAGAGCCAATAGAATGAGAATCCTAGATTAAATCTGCAACTTCATCCGGAAGAAGTAATTAGCTTCTGCATCTTAATTTCATTCAGAAGCTCTATTGTTCAACTCATCTTCTCCATAACATTTATAAACTTATATGAATCTTTTCATAATTGAACAATCAATTCAATTTCAATACACAATAACAAAAAACAATAACAATAACAAGACAATATAACAACATCCAGAAAATTGAACATGCAGCAAGCCCCAAAATCAAACTAGCAAAAAATTAATACATACAATTCCAAAATCAAAACTGAAAGAATAATGGAGAACTATGAACAATAAATTAAACATGCAGCAAGCCCCAAAAATCAAACAGCCTGAACTGAACCAAATTTTAGGGATTCAATTAAACTATGAACAATAATGGAGAACCAATTTGTAGATAAAAATAAGAATGAAAGATATGCCACTCACAAGATTAGCCTGAACTGAAATCAATGGAAGGTTTAGCGCAGAGATGAGCCATCGTAGGGCACGTCAAGTAATAGCGGAGAGATGGACCACCGTCTTCAACTGGTTTAGCGCAGAGATGGACCGCCGTCTTCAACTGGTTCACCGTTGAAGATTATGGAACTGAACTGGAAAAGATTTAGGGTTCAATGGATTTTAGGGAGATGGATGCGGTGAGCGAGAGAGAGCGAGATGGATGCGGTGAGCGAGAGAGAGCGAGATGGATGCGGTGAGCGAGAGTGGATGCGGTGAGCGAGAGACGCGGAGAGCTGAGCGAGAATGGATTTTAGGGATTCAGAACCGAAATCAATGGACCGCCATGGAAGATGGAACGGGTTCAGAAGCGCAGAGATGGGAGAGCGCAGAGATGAAAGATGGGACGGGTTCAGAAGCGCAGAGATGGGAGATGGAAGATGGAAGGGTTCAGAAGCGAAAAGGGTCTCAACTCTCAAGTGAAACAAGCGCGAAGCACAAAAGATAGCGCGCGTCAATTAGTAAAACAAGGGAGTAAATTCTGGCAGTTGAAACCGCCAATATTTTCAGTCTTATTAGGGCGGTTCATAGAACTGCCACATTTTACAGTATATAATGGCGTTTAAAATAAACCGCCATAATAGAACCGCCAGAACTTACTTGATTTTTTGTAGTGACCTGTACCCGATCTTAGACACAAGGTCCGATCCGAGATAGTTGGTAGGGGTTGGTCTTGATCAACCGAGCTCCGCTTCCGATCCGGGGCAGGTGGTACCTGCGAAGACACTCCGATGCTCAAGTCAGCTAGAGAGCTAATTAGAGGTAAAGAGTAGGAAAGAGTGTGTACCTTTGGCATTGTATCAATGTTTTATTTATAGGTTTTGGAATCCAATGGGAACCATTGGATCTAGGTTTTTAATCTCCACCATTGATTGATGGATCTGCATTTGGTGTTGGGCCTTAGTAATAAAGGCCCAATCCGTAACATATATATATATATATATATATATATATATATATATATATATATATATATATATATATATATTGTTTTGAAGTTAATTAAATTAATTAATGATGTGATGACGACAAGTGTACCGGATCGTTGCAAGTAATAGTACGGAAAGACCGAGTGTTGAACTCAGGGACTGCAGTTAATTATCAGTTTAACAATTTAACTTCTAAATTGAAATGAGACTAAATTGGATTTGTTTGACAAAAAATTAAAGTGAAAAACAATAAATATATTTTTGTGATTTTAATTTAAGGAGAACAAGAACACAAATGTGAATTTATATGAATTAAAAAGCGTTGGGGACGAGCTTCAATTTACTTCACTCTTATATCTAACTAATCAAACATATTATTGAACTTATTTTATTAGCTACGATCAAATTGCTATAATTATTCTAATCCAAATTCCTTAGGTAAAAGAACCTTTATTTCTAATAAAAAACCTCTAATTCCTGAGGTAACCTTAAAAAGAAATAAGCACTAATAACAACAATTATCCTATGATTTTGAATACCAATGACTATTCCTACACTAGAGATAAACAAATTTAAATTCTCAAGCATATGTAATTCAAATTTCCATTCACAATCACATATCATAAGTCATTCTAAGAGTGATCAAATCCTAGAAAGCATTAAGGACAGAGATTAAAACATAAATCATAACGTTAATTCAAATAATAGAGATTTGATTCAACAATATAAGAGATTCATAAATTGTTACTCATCCCCAACAACAAGAAATCTAGCTAGACATAGAAATAGAGATAACAATTAAAAGTGAAGAGGGGAATGAAAATAACTCAATGAAAAGATGAAGATGATCCGACTTCCATCGGCTCCTCCGCTATCTCGCTCACGGTGATTGCTAGGTTCCCAATTTCCCTCCTCCAAAAGACCACTTCCGGCCGTCAAAAACGTGATGCCGAACGTACTATTTCTCCTTTCTTTTCTCGTTCCTTTCTTTTTTCTCTTTTGTTCCCATCCGTCAAACCCTCCTTTCTTTCTTCTAATTCTCCTCCTCTTCAATTCTCCAATTGACCTTCCTTTAAATTCCTTTCCACGCTTCCTTTCTTAATCAAGTGGATTATTTCCTTTGGGCCCATAAATGAATTTTTATAATGGGCCTATTTATAACTCATGTGTAACGCCACAAAGCATTAGTCTTATAACCAAATAAAAAAAAAAAGCATTAGTGCTTTATTTATTTATTTTTGCTCCAACACCTTCAAAAAAAGCATTCCATTATATTTATAATCATTAGGCACAAATTTGCATTCCTATTGAGCTATAATCATCAAAACATTTTAAGAGATTAATCATGCCCAATTAACATCAAATTAAGACAAAAGCAAACTATAAGTCTAGAGTATATGACAATTTTTCCTTCATATAGAATAGAAAAATTAAATAATTTAGAGAATTATCAATTAATAAATTATATATTGTTTTTTTGGTTTATGGGTGTTTTGTCTTTTCAAAAGTAGTATGATTTCTCTCCAACCAAATTAAGAGACACACCTGTCTCTCCCCTATTTCTTTTCTCTTTCCCTTAAATCAAACAACACCCCTAATCTACTTATTTCTCGCTCTTTCTTTCTTCTATTACTCTCTCTCACCTCTTTCTCTCTTCCTTCTTCCTCTTCCAAACCAAACACACCGTTAAAGTCGAAAGCATAAGCCACAACATTTTTCTTTGGTAAAACTGCTCTTTTGGTCCTTTAAGTTTATTTTAAATTTCCATCCAAACTCCAATTGTTACTAAACCCATTTTCTCCATTTGTCATCTTTCTCAACACCATAATCTATCATCTTCTTCAAGAGGTGAGGGAGACATTTTAAGGAGAAGGAGAGGGGCTTTAGCATAACAAGAAACCAAAAGAAACAACTAGAAGGAACAATTGATCATTTATAGAAATTCAGACCTGCATATCAATGGCCAAATCCAACCACGAATATATCACAAATCTTACAAAATACCTACACACCCATAACTTCTTTCCCTGGTTTGCGATGAGGCGGATAGAGATGAAGATCCTTCAGCGTGAAAGAAATGTGGGAGGACAGTGGTGACGCCCATGGTGTTGCTGGCAGTGTCCACAGCTTAACAGTCAGGTCAACTTTTGGTAATGGGTTTTCAAAAAAAAATCTTTTCTTACACTTTGTTTTCAAAAACGTTTGTAAACAATAAATAGAGTAAAGTAAACGAAAGCGAGTAAATGGCACAAGGAGATTTATACTGGTTCGCGACTACCTGGTAGCTAGTCCAGCCCCTTCAAAGTCTTTTGAATGATTTCCGCTAAAATTCTTTAGTTTTACAACCTTAAGAGTTTATCCGCCAACCTGGCTAAAGTCAGATTCTTAGAACGACTTGAACTCAAGTCTGTAAGGTACAAATTGTTGAACCAAGGTCAAACTCTCTTTGTTTTGTATGATAACAAATTACAATCTGTCTACTAATGGTTACAGTTGAACAAGAGTACAGGACATGAATCAAAGAGCAGGATATCTTCGTGAATCAAAAAGCAGGATATCTTAAAGTATAGCGGCTTGGAGGAGAAGCTACTCTGGTGTTCAAGACCTATGTGTTAATTTGCTTTTGATGGGACACCGTGTAAGATCCTATCACTTTCGTTCTATAACTTTTGTAGTTGAGAGATGATTTTTTAAAATATAATTGTTGTGTTAAAAGCTTGAAAAAAATCTTTTATATAAAAGCCTAATAGGTAGGCACGTAGCATGAGAACATGGTTTTTGCAAAGTTAAGAAGAAAATCGATTTTAAGGTCCTTTTATAAAGCTAGAAATCGATTTCTAGCTTCCTTGTTTAAAGTAAGAAATCGATTTCCCTCCTTCTTTTAAGGCTGGGAATCGATTTCTCACTTCCTTGTGTAAAACTATAATCGATTCCTCACCTGTTTCCCACAGGCAAGAAATCGATTCTCCTCTTGCTATTGTGAAGCACAAAAATCGATTTTCCTCCTTATTTTAACAAGCCAATAATCGATTTTCATCTTCCTATTTCTCAATAAATGAATCGATTTCCATACACTCCTTTTTAAGCAAATAATCGATTCCCTTCTTATTTCAACAGTCACATTTTGACTAAATAAATCGATTTGCATTCCATTTGTTTCAAGCAGGGAATCGATTCACTACTCACCTTTTTTACGTGAAAAATTGTTCCAACGGTCATATTTCTACAAACCCTATAAATAGGCACTTAGGATTTTTCACGTAAGTGAGAATACGACGCACAACTCAAAAATCAAAGAAAAGAACTCTCACCGTCATATTATTTCTTCAAGTTCTTCATCGTTAAATCCAAATCACTCATATCTCTCAACTACTATACTGTTATACTGCTTGAGTGATTGGATCATAGTTTTTCAGTTGTTGTGAAATCTTGGGAAGTGTTCTTGGATAATTCAATCGGGGAGATTGAGTTGTTAGCGAAATCCTTAGCGGGGAGCTTGGGTTCTCAATTTGGGGAAAATTGAGATTGGTGTGGTAGCTATAGGGAAGTTGCATGCTTGTAAGACGTTGAAGAAGTTCTAGAACGTAGGGCTTTTATCCCGAACCTCGTAAAAATTACGGTGTATTCCCTTCTCTTTACTTTGTTTTTCGTTTATATTTGTTTATTGTTATATTTGATATCATTGCGCTGCGTTCAATATCACTATTTGTTTATCGTTATATTTGATAATAGTGTGGTTAGCTTTCAATATCACTGTAACGGGTTCTGTCATAGTTATAGTTTGCTAAGGTATTGCATATAGTTTAATTCTTATTTTCCGCATTCGAATTAAATGTGCATCGTTAATTTTTTGAAAATTAAAAAGATTTCAATTTTAGCGTATAACCTTATTCACCCCCTCTAAGGTTGTCATTGTTAAGAGTCCCACATCGGATGTGATATGGCCTAGAAAAGACGTGCCCTCAACCTAATGGCTTCGGGTGCAACTTGCGTTCAAAGACTCGATGGTTCACGGGATTCTGCAATTCACACCAAGTATCGCATTTCGCTACGTTCTTCATCGATGCAAGAGCCTAGATATCCGTTGCCGAGAGTCATTTTCAGGCCATATCACATCCGATGTGGGACTCTTAACACACCCCCCTCACGCCCAGGACTAGACAACCAGAGCGTGACCCAAGTGACCCGATAGCGGGTGGCCCAGTGGATCTTGGATTGGCTCTGATACCATCTTAGAATATGGTTCAGGCTTAACTCAACCCCACAAAACCGGCTTGTAAGGTGAGAGATGCCTCCAACTTATAAAGTCTCCCACTTATAAACTCTTTTCTAGGCCATATCACATCCGATGTGGGACTCTTAACAGTCATATAGTCCAAACACAAATACCATTGCGCATTTTACAAATAATTTCAATCAATAATCAATTAAACCCTCAACAAAGACGTTTACAATAAAATCCTTTAGAAAGATATAAAAAGTTTTTCTTTTTCTCTTGGCTCCAGGTGTTTGAGCTTCAATAAATAATCACCTTCTTCTAAGTGTGGAAGCTTGTGTGTATAGAATGCTTGAGAGCTTGAATATTTCTTGATAGCTTGTATTCGTAATAGCTTCGTTAGTTGCTCCAACTTATGTTTCATGTCTTTTATAGAGATATAAAAATTATAGCCCTTGATGTATTTTATGATATATATATATATATATATATATATATATATATATATATATATATATATATAGAAATCTATCGGTTTAAATTAGGGTTTCTCACGAGAGACAACTAAAAAAATACAAAAGAAGTCATAATTAATAAATTTCATTTAAAAAAAATGTCACAAACAAAGCATAGATGGCCTAGACATGGATCGAAAAAGACAAGGTTCCATGTTAAGCATTTTGCATATATGAACTTATATATTTGTAGAAAATCTATCATATCTATTATATCTATTAGATATGTTAATAAAAAAAAGTAGCTATCATCGGTGTGGCACAAGTGGTAAGTTGCTTGGGCCTCTTAAGCATTTGGTCAGGGGTTCGATCCCTGGCCGGTGTGTATGGAGAGACATCGTTTGGAAGAGGTCAGCCCTTAAATGAACTCTAGTACCTCGAGGGATTAGTCTCCACAGTCGCCGTGGAGGATAGCCGGGTTTACCCAAAAAAAATCCAAAGCCCAACTTTATAACCAAAAAAATTGTTAGGTTTATGTTAAAGATAATAAAAAAAACATACTTGCAAAGAAATTAAACCAACTATATATCCAATAGGTAGACCCTAGAGACATGCTAACAGAAGACACTTTTTAAATTAAAGTTTGCATAATTATTAATTAAAATGAACATAGCTGGCCATGCTAAATTAACAAGAAGTACTGTTTGATTCTTTCTGCTATGTGAAAACCAAACAGAGATCTAGATCACATCAAGTTGCTTCCTCTACCAAAAACAATGATAATAAGAGGGAACCTTATAGTAAAATTTTCTGTTTATTGGTCTCTGAATTTCTTTCTATTATACTCTAAGATACATAATTTGTCTGATTTTTGCTAGGGAAGATGCAAACAATTACATGGTGGACCTCGTGGGAAGTTTTAATATCTCTTTTTTTTATATATTTAATTAACTTATAAAATTCATTTCCCTAGTTTCCTTGCTAGCTTCAATGGGTCATTTACAAGGATCTAATAACGAGATAGGGAAAAATAAATAAACAAAGAATGTGAACGTGCGGTTCTTATAGGTAATGATAGACAGAGGCTATTTGCATATACATGTTCAATATATAATAGGCTAAATAGCACTTTTGGTCCTTTATCTTTGCTCCAAATTTCACTTTGGTCCTTTATCTTTTTTTTGGTCTGTTTTGGTCATTTATCTTTCATTTTCGTTTCACTTTGGTTCTTTATCTTTTTTTTTTGTCCGTTTTGGTCCTTTATCTTTCATTTTCATTTCATTTTGGTCTCTCACGTTAGTTTTAACTAAAATTAATATTATTTAATTCAATTAAAACATTAAAACAATTAAAAAAATACAATTTTTAAAAACACAAATACCTTCACTCTCTCCACCATCACTCTCTCCTCTCCTCTCCCTTTCTCCATCACCACCGTCACTCTCTACTCCCCCTCGCCGTCGCATCTTTCTTTCGTTTGCTCTCCAACAAAAATTGCTTCGTTTTCGCTGCCTTTGCTTCGTTTTCGTTTTTGATCTCCAACAAAAATTGGTCCCAGATCTCCTCTCTCTCTCTCTCTCTCTCTCTCTCTCTCTCTCTCTCTCTCTCTCTCTCTCTCTCTCTCTCCAGATCGAACAAATCCCCAAATCGAACATATCTTCTTCTCACTCTGTTCGTTGGATCTGTGTTGTTGTTGTTCGCATCCTTTATTGTGTTGTTGTTGTTCGCATCCTTCATTGTGTTGTTCGCATCCTTCATTGGTCCCAGATCTGTGTTGTTGTTGTTGTTGTTGTTCGCATCCAAATCGAACGCATCCTTCTTCTTCATTGTTGTTGTTCGCTGGATCTGTGTTCTTCCAGATTCATTGAAGGGGTGGGAGAGGGAGAGAGATGCGAAGGGGTGGGAGAGGGACAGTGATGGTGCGAAGGGGTGGGAATCGGAAATGAGCCAATTTGGTGGTTGGTTCGACTCCCATTTGACTACAGTTTGGTTGAACTGTCCTGAATCAAGTTGGACCAGATTGAACCGTCAATTAATATACCAGATTGAACAATCCAAAATTGTTTTATCTATTTTTTATTTTTTATTAATTATTTTGTTTAACTATGGTTGAATTAAGTAAATTATCATCCGATGCATCCTAAGAGTATGTTCAAGAAGGGACCCAACTTGGCTGTGTAAACAACAAGCGATAGGTGTAGGACCTTCAATAATTTTTAGTAAAAGGGGGTGCAAATATTTTAGGAAAATTGAGACTTGTTCGGAGGGTATATTAGCCTAAAAGAAAGGTGCAAATAGTAACCCCAAAAGACAACCTCGACAACACTTCATCTGGCAAAAGTAGAACTAAAAGGCAAAAACCAAGGGCGGTCTCCTTTTGAACCCCCAAAAGACAACCTCGGTCGGCTACACTTCCCCCATTTTATCAAATTTCCCATTTTGTCCCTCAACTTTTTTTCAATCATAATTCAGAAATAAAAAAAATGATTATTTTATTCTGGATTTTTTAACATTCTGAAATTTTATATAAACATGTTTCCACAATTTTTGTTTTGGTAATAAAAAATTTAGGTGAGTTGGGCTCTGGGGGCTCAGTAGATTTAGGGCAGGCCTCACGGTTCTTTGAGTGTTTACAGAGGTACTTATAGATTACCAACTAATGAGATCTTCACACCGGTGTTTCCGCAATTTTTTAACAAACTTAATTCTGGATTTTTAAGAAACTTATTTTTGGAATATAAATATATTTATATTCTCAAGTTTTATTGAAAAGCAATTTCCAGGGTGTTTTTTTTTTTAATTTTTTTAAATTATTTTTCTTATTATTGATGTTTTTTAATTTAGTGTGTTTATACACTAGAGACCGCCCCTCCTTACAAGGAATGAGGCCGGTTACCATAGTGTGCCATTTATGATTGTGAATTCTGAAAATTCCAACAATGTCCCTATCGCTAATATGAAAGAAAAAATAGCAAAACAGACTAAATAAAATCTAAAAAATCTACAAATAGTACCTAAAATATTTAAAAAAACAATTAAATTTAATAGGAGTTGTTTTGGATTTTTTAGAAAATATCAAAAAAAAAATAAAAAGTAGAATACACGATCTAATAACGAGATAGGAATATTTTTGGATTTTTCTTTTAAAATATCGAAAAATAAAAAGGGTCCAAAACAACATGTTTCTAAATCCCTTCGCCCTAAACTTGCCTCAATCCAACGCAACTTCAACTCATATTGATTTCCCCTCATGGATGGCTTCTAAAGATGGATGGACATTTCTCTCTCCAATATGTTTTAAATTACTTTCTTTCTATTGATCTTACGTCTATCATAGGGTATGTTTGAGAGGGGTTTTTGGAAGGGGAGGGAAATACTTATTTTTCAATTCTAAATTTAGAAAGTTATAAAATATCTCTAAACATAAATGAAGTGTGACTAAAAATGTTACATAATTATCTATCATCTTATTCTTTTAATTTTTTTTTGAAAAATAATGAAAAGTGTGACCCAAGTCCTCCAAAACCCCCTCCCAATCCCAAACATACCTATTATAATCCAAAAAGAAAAATTTTAAAACTATTCTACTCAAATCTTTAGTGAAAAAATTGTATAATCTACTGTATATAAAAAATAATGAAATCATATAAGACTCCTAAGTAGACTCAAAGTTCTGTTGTGTGTATTCACAAAAAAATATATGTAACTATTTTTTCTATGAATTTGACGTTTTAATTTATACAAGCACAAATTCAAATACCATTTCATTTGCAATTTTTCCACACTAAAAATAGCATTTGCAAATCAAGATTGTCTAGATTTTTCCCAAGTAATTAATCAAACATTTTATGAGTTCTATAATCTCGTCGATACACATGTCTCTTTTATGGCGAATTTTTGCCAACTTCATTTGTAACATCCTTAATTTTTAAAGACTCGTACTATGATGCCTAAGGCCGATTAATTGTTTGTGGGAATAATTAATTATGTCTCGGGGATTAATAGTCGAGGAAAAAGTCCAAATAAACCCTATTCAGTAATTAATTATGGCTTAGCCATGATTAATTAAAGTATTTAAGATGAAGGGCAAAATGGTAATTTTGCACCCCTCATATAAATACTTCAATTCTGAAGCCACTCAGCCACACCACCCTCATTCATTCAATTCTGAAATTTCAGAAGAAAGAAAGAAGTTGAGAAAGGAGGGAGAGAGGGCGCAAGTGGAGGAGAAGAGGAGAGGAAGCTTAGATTTCCTTCTTGCATGTAAGTTCTTCCTTAACACCCTTGCTCCATTTTCAATTCTGAAGCCATTGATACCACTCTCAAGTTCAGATTCTCACCCTATCTCCAAATCCTATTTTCAGCTTTGAAGCCCAAATGATGAAAGTGAAAGAAATCTGTGTTACAAGTGTTGCATGTTCTTGATTATCTGAAATTAGTGCATGTAAGTAACCTTCTGAAATCTCCTCATCAATTTCGCATTTTGTATTCTGAAATGCCAATTCAGTTTCTGACTTCCTTCAACCTCCCAAACTCGATTTCATCTTCCATATTGAAGACAATAAAATTCTGAGTTCAGTTTGCCTTGCATGTCCAGCTTTCGTTGTTCAAGAGGAGCTGTATCTTGCATTTTGAATTGGGGAGAAGTCAGGTGGAGTGGATTGCTGCTTCAGTACTTCAACCAAATTCAGTAGCTGCTGTGAGCGACTTTGTTGGTGCCTTTAGGTTCTCGATCGTGTACCTCGTATATCGATCTTCTCGTGGTTCGATTGAAGTTTCTAGCGAAATCGACATCACGGTGAGTTCTACTCACGATTAGGGAATATTGCTTTCTAAAATTATGTTGTTTTCAATCCTAAGACAAAATATTGATTTCGAAATATTTAAGAACCGAAAACAGTTTTATTAAAACTAATGCGTTTTACGGTTTTTCCCATAGAATCCATATTTATGCTATATGATTATGAACTGGATATGTAGCCTGGAATTGCCTGGATTTTTGTATTTCAGGTGGGATTGAGATTTGAAATCAAATTGGGAACGATCGGAGAAACGAATCGGAAAAATCTGTGCAAGTTTTGTAACAGAACAGGACGCACGGATCGTGCGCCCCTGGGCACGGACCGTGCGCCTGCTTCGGGTTGGCAAAGTTGCAAATTTATACAGGATGCATGGATCGTGCGCCCCTGGGCACGGACCGTGCGCTCCCTTCGGGTTGACTGGATGGTTTTAGGTGCATCACGCACGGGTCGTGCGCCCCTGGGCACGGACCGTGCGTGGGGTTCTGTTACCGGCTTCCGATTTCTCGTTTCGTCGCTCCGATTGATTCCAAACCACTTCTAATCTCCTTCCCTATTAATTGTGACATAATTAACCTAATGAAAACTCCTTTTTAAGCATGTTCAACTTGAGTTTTTGAAAAGAGGTTTTGAAGGTTTATTGAACCGAGTTTCGGGAACTTAGACCGCGTGTGAGATAATGTTTTTGGCATAACAAACCGGATCGTGGATCCTTCTCGACGCTATGATTATAACGCCGGATGTCTTACTTCGAATTCATCAAAACGGGTTATAGATCGATTATATAGATATCTAAAACTTGAAAGACGGTCCAATGCGGACATGATGTATATTTTTATTATATATCGCGTTGGGTGACGACCGACAAGTAGCATACTAGGAAGGGAAGTCATGAGCCATCACCCTAGGCCCTGAATGTGTTTTGGCGTGGTCAACTCACGGGTTACCGGGATTAGTGAACTGTTGCACGGCCGGTTTATGCTAAGTTGTGAACACGATTCGCCGGGATTAGTGAACTGTTGCACGGTCGGCGTTTCGCTTGAAAAGCTAGTGGTTCTGTATTAATCGACTAGGCTTAATAATATATAAATGATAGTACTCAAATTACCGGGATTAGTGAACTGTTGCACGGTCGGTAATGGGCTACATTTATGTTGATAAATAGTTATATATATATATATATATATATATATATATATATATATATATATATATATATATATATATATATGTCTAATTATAACTATGTTGAAATCATATATATATATATATATATGTCTAATTATAACTATGTTGAAATCGGTTTTTAAATGAACCGAGTGATGGTGAGGGGGCACGGTAGGACTCACTGAGACAAGTTGTCTCACCCAATCATATTTGTTGTTTTTACAGAGAAACAGGACAAGAGGAAAAGTACCCGACACGGTTAGGTGAAGTGCTTTTGAAGATATCAAGGACGGATAGTCTTGATGTTTATTTCCTATTTGTTGTCTCTGTATGGTTATATAACTTGTGGATGTTATGAGTTGTATGAACCTTTATGATTTCTGTTTGTTAAGTATTGAACTCGGAGTTATATTCCTTTTTGGATCTTGGATTCGTATATGGAATTAAGACAGATTAGTCCGGAGTACTATGCTTTAATTCGGAAAAAGTTATACGTTCAATATTTAAGCAGGAATTGTGTCCTCTGATTATTACTTTAATTGTGCATTACGGTATATCTACACGTTAGAAATATCGGGGTGTTACATCATTAATAACTATTAACAACTCATTTCAAATAACAATAGCTAATAAAAATTCAAGGTGATTGGATGCTGTGGAGGATCTAATTGATAATTCAAATCTTAGGATGGTTGGTGATTGGATGCGCATTTGGAACCTCAAAATTCCACAAAAAGTGAAATTATTATTATGGAGGATTAATGCTAGAGGCTGTCTACCGTCTAGAAGCAACTTAAAGAAGAGGCATGTTCTGTGCGATGAACTATGCCCCTTATGCGATAATGAAGTGGAGGATGAGAAGCATATTTTCTTCACGTGTTCACATGCTTCTAATATATGGCAGCAATGATTCTATTGATTTCAATACTCCTTTTTTTCACTTACTTGATTCGTTGTTACCACAACAAAAAAATGTGTTTGCTATGATGCTTTGGGTAATATGGAACAGGAGAAATGAGAAGTTGTGGGAGGATGTGGAAGCCGTATAATCTATCCATTCATTCGGCTATTGATTTGTTGTCTCATTGGGAGAAGGTGAAAGATAGGTGTAATGAACCCAAAGGCTAAGGGAATGCAAGTGAAGGCACAAGGGAGGCTTGGGAATTATGGCACAACTATAAATAGACACTTATGCATGGAGAGGAGATTGTCAAGTGAATTGTATTAGAACCATTTCTCTTCTAACTGAATATTTCTGCTCCTTCTCTCTGTACTCCTTCGGGACTTGCTTTCTTCTTCTTCCATTGGCTTGTAATCACTTCTATTTTCTGTGCTTGCTCCATATTGCTTGATCGTCCATTACATTGGTGCTTTCATCGATGAATTCCCCCTCTCGCGAAGAATGTAAACGACGCGTGGCGGAAAGCCACCGAGAGATTCAACGTATATTGGCACACATGCTCACCTTATTGGAAGAGGAGATTGCTGAATCTGAATCAGCGCAAGATGCTCTACCTGTTTCGATCACTGAAGAGATCTCATCGGGGGACGCTGCAGACGCTGGCGAAAGTCTTTCGTCCATGGAACCGGATGATTGTGATGCTAGCATTGACTCAATGGTGGATGAAATTCTTCCTCCCTCAGGACAAACAAATTCACTCAGTGCGATGACATTTTTGGTGGACGCGGTGACGCCGACAAATGACGTCGACGACAAAGCGCTTACACCGATGATGATGAATCCACCATATCAGGATATCAGCACTGCACATCCATCTCCTTCCCATTCCATTTACTTGCACGAATCCTCTAGGCCAAGCTCATTTCCACTCCAATTTCCTCTGCAAATCACAGTTTCTGTTGCCAATCGCCGTGTGTTCGATGAAATGCCTCTTAGAAACAGAGTGCCAAAAACCGATCTCCCACACCAGTTTCGAGATTTGGTGACAAGGTCGGAGGTCTTCAACACTCCAGACAGGCTTCCTCCACCAAAACCACCGAACCGACTGACAGTTTCAATGCCATCACTCGCACGGCCTATACTCATGCTTCTCCGTCGGCCATCCGCGAAACCACCGAATCAGGTACGTCACGCAGCTGATGATAATAGTTGTTTCTGCACGTTGAATTTTCGGCGTTCTTGCTTGCTATCAGTGAGGTATCAGATTAATTTTGAATATCACGCCGCAATCTCTTTCATCGTGAGTTGTGGATTTGGAAAGCCCGAAGATCTTATATATCTCATTGATAGGGCCCATAATTTCGGTTTATATGCTCTCAAATCCTGTGCTGTTTTTCATGATGAACTGAGTATTTCAATCCATGAGGAAAAGCAACTAAATGCACTACTTAATTCAAAGTTTGACATTGTTTTTAGGCTTAAAGGTCATTTTGGCCCCTGCAAAATACACATTAATCCATTTTGGCCCCTGCAAAATAAAAAACTTTAAATAAGCCCCTGCAAAATAGTTAGTTGTTCAGTTAAGCCCTCGCTGTTAGTGGTCCACTAACGCTGTTATTTTTAACCCTCATTTTGGCCCCTGCAAAATACACATTAAAGGTCATTTTGGCCCCTGCAAAATACACATTAATCCATTTTGGCCCCTACAAAATACACATTAATCCATTTTGGCCCATGTAAAATACCTTTAAAACTAACAGTGTTAGTGGACCACTAACAGCGAGGGCTTAACTGAACAACTAACTATTTTGCAGGGGCTTATTTAAAGTTTTTTATTTTTGCAGGGGCAAAAATGGATTAATGTGTATTTTACAGGGGCCAAAATGACCTTTAAGCCTTGTTTTTATGACCCTTCTTGTTCAACATGGTGAAAATGGCAACATGAGCTTGCTTAGACCTGATATAGATGGAGCAAGTATAGTATATATCAGGAAGTTGTTTCCTCTTAATGCTCCCAAAGCCTTGTTTAAGGGATTTGGAGGACTTGTTGATATTACAACCAGTGGCCAAGCAGTGTAGAACATAGTGGACTTAGCATGTCTGGTAAGCATTGCTAATACATATACTGGTGGAAATAATTGGGAACAAGATGTTGAACCTGATCTTGGTACAGTGCCAGACGCAAATCATGAAGCAGAAGGTATTGCTGTTTTAATGAGCTTATTTTTGGTATTGTCGCGCCACCACTTTCAGCACGGTATCAATTGTGTAGTAGAATTTGTTCCCATCTCCTTTGCACCGGTTTTGGAGAATACTCTTAGTATCACAATGCTTAAATTCAATTTTTATGTCCAAACATTTATTGTTGTGGTTACCGTTGCTGTTGGTGCTATTAAAAACAATGTTGATGCTGCTATAAATGGGTTTAGTACATTCAAGAATGCTCATTACATTTTTCAGCCAATAGGAGACATTTTGGTACTTAGTCAACAGGCTGCAACTTGGTTTCCTATGGTTCAAGGTGACTCTTATCTGCATGTTGGGATTGTAGCTTTGGAGACAATTGGTTTGTTTGAGTTATTGTTGGCTGCAGGTTGTGTTCCTTTTAATGCTGCTGATGCTAAAAATGTCTCTATAGCTCAACAATTTTCAAAGGAGATTTTGGTTATTTTCCCTATTGTTTTGGAACTGTTGGTTCATACATGTTGTGTTTGTTCTAGTCCCATCAAGGAGGTTTGGATAATGTCCTCAGTTTGGAAGAAGTTGGCTGGCGCTTCCCTTTCCATCCCCAAAGATACAGTCTCCAAGCATCACAGTTATGGGATACATGATAACTGCAAATTGAAAGTGGTAAATCCATCCAGCTACTCACAAGCATTTGGTGCCAATGTACACAAGGTTACTCATGGAAAGCATGCTAGCTTTAAGGGGTGTGATGCATCAGTGTTGTTGAACAACACAGCTACAATTATCTCCTCTGTTGTGTCACCAGGCCCTGATTGGAAAGTTCCCTTGGGAAGAAGGGATGGCTTAACTGCCAACCAAAGTCGTGCTAATCAAAACCTTCCAGCTCCTTTCAACTCACTTGATCAAAGTAAAGCTGTTTTTGCTAAACAAGGCCTCACCACGACTGATCTAGTTGCACTATCAGATTGCAATAATGTGCCCGAAAAACATATAGTAGCATGGGCTGTGAGTTTTGAGAATTCAAAGCCTCTTATTAGTCAGCCTTTAGAGGACACTTCACTTGGGGATGCACCTCTTGTGGGAGCTAGTCGTAACAATAAGGAAGTATTGCAATGGGATCCGGGCGGAAGTTCTCACATTCGTTGGGATGGTCTTTTTGTCTTGCAAGCTAATTGGAAGGTTGCTATTGTCATTCAACACTGTTATTTTAGCTTCAACCTTGAGGACAAGGTTGCTTTTAAAGGGGAAGGTATTGTAATGAACCCAAAGGCTAAGGGAATGCAAGTGAAGGCACAAGGGAGGCTTGGGAATTATGGCACAACTATAAATAGACACTTATGCATGGAGAGGAGATTGTCAAGTGAATTGTATTAGAACCATTTCTCTTCTAACTGAATATTTCTGCTCCTTCTCTCTGTACTTCTTCGGGACTTGCTTTCTTCTTCTTCCATTGGCTTGTAATCACTTCTATTTTCTGTGCTTGCTCCATATTGCTTGATCGTCCATTACAATAGGCAACTGAATGAAGGTGGTGGCGCTACAACAACATCAACCAATCAGGATTGCTGGCAGAAACCGAGCTTGGGTAATCTCAAGTGTAATGTTGATGCGGCGATTTTTGAAGACAACAACAAGTATAGTGTGGGAATGTGTGTTCGTGATGATCGGGGCATATTCAAGTTTGGTAAAACTATGTGGTTCCTAGGATCTTTAAGTCCTCAAGAAGCCGAAGTAATGGGTCTAGTTCAAGCTCTTCGTTTTGTCAAGGAGAAGAATTTCATTCAAGTTGAAGTTGAGATGGATTGTCTGTCAAAACAGGACACACAATATTGTTTACGCAGTTCGGCCAAACTTTGCCTACGTCTGCGACTACAGAGTAGCTGTAGTTCCGTTTTATTGATTATGTTTCGATACCTTGAGTACAAGCAAAAGCGTTTAAATAGGTTTTTCTCTGAGAAAACCTAACGGGCCTGGGCCAAATACATATAAATAAATCTACAAATCTTTTTACAACTTCCTTATTTCCTTATTCACACCCCCCCTCAAATTGATGCGGGTCATCAAGGAGCATCAATTTGCTGACAAGAAACTGATGGCGTGGACAAGGAATATTTTTGGTCCAAATATCTACAACTTGAAATTGAGTATTGATATGAGGGATGGATATAACATGATTATCATAGGCTTCACGAATAGCATGACAATCAACTTCGATATGCTTAGTACGCTCATGAAAAATCGAATTTGCAACAATCTGAAAGGCACTTGTATTGTCAGCATAGAGAGAAGTCGGTTCGGTTTGAGGAAATCCAAGTTCACCCAAAAGACCACGAAGCCAAAGTATTTCGGAGCATGCCGTAGACATAGCACGATACTCCGATTCGGTTGAGGACTTAGAGACTCTCGCTTGCTTCTTGCTTTTGCATGAGATCAACGAAGAACCAGGAAACATGCACCAACCAGTGACAGAGCAGCGAGTGTCGGGACACCTAGCCCAATCAGCATCACTGCAGGCACTCAACTTAAGGGGGGTTCCACTAGGAAAGAATAAACCCCGTTGAGAGGTACCTTTCAAGTAGCGAATTATACGACGAACCGCTGCCAAGTGAAGATGACGAGGGAATGCATGAACTGACTTACTTGCTGAACGGCAAATGAAATGTCGGGTCGTGTAATGGTCAAGTAGTTAAGACTACCTGTAACACCCCATTTCTACCTGGCAATTTAAAATTAAAAATATCAGAGTTTAACGATTATTTTTCAATTCATCCAAACGGGATGCTACATTTACTTCAATTCCAGCATACACAATTGATAATAAAATTCATCATTTCAAAGAAAAACATAATACGTAGCTCCTCAATAAATTGGGCGAACCCTCAAGTACTCAAAAGTCTACAACAAATAGTTCATCAACACGCAGCGGGCTAAAAGAAATAGTTTCTAAACATAGTTGTAATAACATCAATACAAATCCATCAGTGTCACATAAAATAAAACAAAATAACATTTATTCGCCCCCCAGGTGCTACGTATCAGAGCATGACCGACTCGAGGGATGAAGGGTTAAAAGCCTTCACTCACGGTTACCTGTAGTAATAATCAACATAAGGGGTGAGTCTAAACCGTATAATAAAGCTTATAATAAGCAGTATGCCAGAGTACAGAACTATACCAATCACAGCAATACATATATATACATTTATATATATATATATATAACAATTTCTTTACAATTTATATATATATATATATATATATATATATATATATATATATATATATATATATATATGTAACAACTATAGTAATACATTTATAAACAGCAGTCACCCCAATATATATATATATATATATATATATATATATATATATAACAACTTTTTAATATATTTATAACAACTATAATAACATACATATATGTATATGAATATATATATATATATATATATATATATATATATATATATATATATGTATATATATATATATATATATATATATACATACAGCGCTCACTACACAACCACGTCAACATTTATATTTGCCACACAAATATATTGCACACCGACCAAATTATTAATTGTCAATGATGAGAATGAATGTATGAAGTGCAAGTATGCATGTGGTACCATCATCGTCATTAATTTTGCCAATTGGGCACATCGTCACTTTTTGAGCCTTATTCATCGTCACTAGCTCGAGACCGCAGCCTTACATCGTCAATAGATGCATATGTATGCATGTGACTTCATGAACAACCAACAAAACATAATCGTCACAACAACAACGTCATCCATATCATCATCGTCAGTTTGGTCATTAGACCCATCGTCAATAACATCATCAGTATAATTTGGTCAATAGACCCATCGTCATTTAACAACATCAATAATATTTGGCCAATAGACCCATCGTCATTAACATCAACATGGCAACACAAGATTGGCGTCCAGAAACTATCAGAAAAATAATCATTTTTCACCTTAAAGTAGAATATACATATAGAGGACTGAATAAGCTTCGCAACGCACTTCGAAGCACTTAAAACGGACACCCGAGTAAAAAGATATGTCAAAAGCAAAATAGGAATAAAACTGAGACGCATGCTGAAAATGGCCTGGGCGCCCAGCAGGGAACAGCAGCACACAAAACGGGCGCTGGGCAGCAACACTGGCGCCCAGGCGCCCCTCTGCGCCAACATCCTGGCGCAACATCAAAACTGGCGCAGGCAGGGATCCTGGCGCCCAGACACAGAAAACTGGCGCAGGAGGGATCATGGCGCCCAGACACAGAAAACTGGCGCAGCCACTGAAAACTGGCGCAGGAGGGATCCTGACGCCCAGCACTTAGACACAGGCAGCAACACAAAAACTGGCGCAGGAGGGATCCTGGCGCCCAGCACTTAGACGCAGGCAGCAACACAAAAACTGGCGCAGGGGGGATCCTGGCGCCCAGCACTTAGACACAGGCAGCAACACAAAAACTGGCGCAGGAGGGATCCTGGCGCCCAGCACTTAGACACAGGCAGCAACACAAAAACTGGTGCAGGAGCAACATTGGCGCCCAGGGGAGGGGATCCTAGTGACATTTCAGAATACGCAACCTACCAACCAAAATTCAGCACCAATGACATCCAAGCAACATAACTACCCAGAAACACAACTTAGGAACGCAACACGGGCAGCCAAAATTAGGCGCCCTTGGCGCCCAGGCACAGGGAACCTGCGCCCAAGGCGCCCCTGCGCCAAGGCAGCAACACTGAAACGCGACAAGACAGGCAACAGGCGCCCATGGCGCCCAGACAGCAACAACAATGCGTGACAATGGCAACAACAATGGCGCCTAAGGCGCCTAGGGTCCTTCTAATTCAATTTTCTCCAAATTTTTATATGTTCAATCATCAACAATAACTTCAAACATCACAAATTCATTCTCACATATTCAAACACACCTTTTAACGAGTACCTAACATGCACTTTCAATCATCACATACGCCTAACAAGTCATGTACTTCTCAACAAGCACTTAGTGTGCATCAATTCCTCATCCAAACAATCATACATTACAACATCGTCAAAAATCATACAAGATAGCGATATAAGCCCTAAACCCACATACATCCCATTATGAACCCTATTATAAGGTAAGACCCACCATTACCTTAGATTTTCCGAAGATGACGAGACCTCTACGAAAGCACCGAAGTAACCACAGCAACAGCTCCTTGGTCCTCTTCTCTCTTGGCCGATCGCACCTCTCCTTCTCCTCTTCTCCCTTGCGCGCCGTACACCCTTCTTTCTTCTCCTCTCTTCGCAACTTTCTTTCTTTCTCTCCTTCTCACCAAAATGCGACGCCTAACTCAAGACCCTAGCGCCTAGGAGCCTAAGTCTTGGGCTTGGGCTCTTGGGCCATTCCTACTACGCCGTAATTACTGGTTACTACTTCCTTATTAAAATAAAACACTATCTTAATAATTTTATATAATAATAATAATGCAACACTTAAATAATTTAGTTAAATAATTAATTAAATTATTTTGGGTGTTACACTACCCACGAGCTGCCGATACAATAAAGGATCAGTCAAAAGTTCACCCTCGTCACAGTGGTATTTAACATTAACTTCAAGAGGAGTATTCACAGGATTAGCATATTGGAGGCCAGCCATAGCAATAAGGTCGGTGGCATACTTATGATGATGGAGAAATATACCCTTAGAGGTAGAATGAACCTCGAGTCCAAGAAAATAATGTAAAAGACCAAGGTCTTGCATTTGAAATGAGGCTTGAAGCTTTTGTTTAACTTCTTGTATGGATGCTGCATCAGAACCAGTAATGATCATATCATCAACATAAAGAAGGAGCAGAACAATGCCCGTAGATGTGTGGTGAATGAACAAAGAAGAATCATACTGACTTTGAGTAAAAGAGAACCCAAGTAGAGTAGAACGGAATTTCGAATACCAAGCTCGAGGCGCCTGTTTCAAACCATATAGAGAGCGTTTGAGCTTGCACACCCCCTTAGATGAAGAGAAGAGGCCCTGAGGGGGGGTCATATAAATATCTTCAGTCAGGTCGCCATGAAGGAATGTATTCTTCACATCCATTTGGTGGAGAGACCACCCATGAGAAGCAGCTATAGAGAGCACCATTCTAACAGTAGTCA
Source organism: Astragalus membranaceus (assembly GCA_039519185.1). Classification (NCBI taxonomy): domain Eukaryota; kingdom Viridiplantae; phylum Streptophyta; class Magnoliopsida; order Fabales; family Fabaceae; genus Astragalus; species Astragalus membranaceus. Next base: position 30,653,432 of record CM076853.1, on the reverse strand, counting down.
TTTTAGCAACTAGTGCAAATGTCTCATCATAATCAATACCATATTCCTGCTTGTTGCCTAAAGCAACTAATCGAGCATTATACCGATTGAGAGATCCATCAGAATTCAATTTCACAGAATAAACCCATTTACAGCCTATGGGTTTGACACCATGAGGGCAAGGAACAATATCTCAAGTGAAATTGTCCTGAAGGGCCTGAAGTTTCTCATTCATGGCATTTACCCAAGAGACATCTTTAACAGCCTGCGAATAACAAGTAGGAATAGATGTGCCAGATAGAGAAGCAGTTACAGCAGTATGTGAGGAACCAAACCTGTCTGGGGAATATCTATCAGGTGCTCGAGACGTTATACTAGAGCGCAGTGGTGCAGGGGGTACAGGATCAGGATCAGGTGGCGGATCAGCATCGGAAGGGGAAGTGGGAACGAGTCCTAGTTGGAAACGTTCTATAGGTGAGCGCGGGGTAGAGAATTGGGGAAGTATAGCAATTTCATTCAATCCAGGAGAAGAGCAAGGAAACATAAACTGATTATCGAAAAATGTCACATTCCTAGAAATGCGAAAACGATGGTTAGAGACATCATAACACACAAAGCCCTTATGAGACTGACTATACCCCATAAATGCACATTGGACAGATTGTGCTCCAAGCTTATGTCTTTCAGTGAATGGGAGGTGAACAAAACATACACACCCAAAAGTATGTAAACTACGGTAATCAGGCTGAGTTTTAAAAAGGCGAAAGTAAGGAGAATCAAACCCAATCACTGTGGAAGGAAGACGGTTGATCAAAAAAACAGCTGTGGAAAGAGCCTCCACCCAAAATTTGGATGGAACAGAGGCCTGGAGAAGTAAGGTACGCGTCACATCCAACAAGTGACGATTCTTACGTTCTGCAACACCATTTTGCTGAGGGGTATTGGGACAAGATCGTTGAGACAGTATACCTTTTTGCTCTAAGAACTCCTGAAACTCATGAGACATATACTGACCACCAGAATCAGACCGAAGAATTCTAATACTGGTTTGAAATTGGTTTTCAACATACATCAGAAATTTCTTAAACCTAGAAAACACTTCAGATTTAGATTTAAGAAAATAAATCCAAGTAAAACGGCTATAATCATCGATAAAGGTGACAAAATAATTATAGTGAGCATGAGAAGCGACAGGAGAGATTCCCCAAACATCACTATGAATCAACTCAAAACAAGTAGAAGCACGATGAGCACCAGACGGAAAAGGAAGTGTTTTACTTTTAGCTAATTTGCAAACAGAACATGAAATAGAGGTACTAGAATCCATCAGTTTAGTACCTAACAAGCCAGTCTTAAATAAGTGAGACTAAACAACTGAGTTTGGATGGCCCAATTTCCTATGCCAACCCTAACATGCATTCAAAACCCTATTACAAGCAAGAGATAAATGATTTGAAATAAACTGGAGGGGAAAGACTCGTCCAACTTTAGGCCCCTTCGCGACCACCTTCCCCGACACCCGATCCTGCACAAGACAACAATCCGGAGTAAGATTAACATCACAACCTTCATCTACTAATTGACCAGCAGACAATAAATTTGAGGCAAGCCCAGGTGCTACCGGCACATTTCGAAAATTAGAATTTATGTCACCAAAATTAGTTATAGGAAGGGTACTGCCATTAGCAATTTGAATTTTCTGATTACCAATATAAGAACGTAAATTGTGCAGGAGTTCAGAGGAACCCGTCATGTGATTCGATGCACCAGAGTCAAGTAACCAAGATATGAAAGAAGACATACCAGTAATGCCCAAGGCAGAAAGAGCAGATAGTACCATTTGTTGAATTAATTCAGGCTGTAGAGCACCACCATCAGATGCACCAGTGGTGGAAGGACCAGCTGTAGAGCTAGTAGTGGCATGGAATGCCTGCACCGGACGCTTACTCGGTCGAGGAGGACGCGTAGGACATGCAGAGATGATATGGCCCTGCTGCTTGCAGTAATTGCAGAATTTCTTAGGACAACTACGAGCAACATGTCCAAATTATTTACAAGAGAATCATTGAGTTTGTCGCATATCACGGCCCATGCCTCTATTTTGCGCAGCATATGCAACTGTCACAGGTTCAGAATGGATGGGATCATTAAACATGGTGCCTTGAGTATTAACACGCTGTTCTTCCCTGAGCAGTTCACCAACACAGATATCCAAGGAAGACACAGGGTTCCTATTCAGCAAAGCACCTCGAACGACCTCAAATTCCGGACAAAGTTTCATGAGAAATTGATCCTGTTTACTAGTATCATAAACATCACGAACGACCGACAGTGACGGCTTGGGAACAGCAGCATAGATAATAGCAGAGTGTTCTGTCCATAAATTCAGAAAGCCAGAATAATATTCTTGAATTGACAAATTACCTTGTTTGTAATTGGCGATCTCTAACTCCAATTGAAAACACTTGGCCGTATTGTCCTGGTTGTAAATACGCTGCAAATAATTCCACATTTCTTGAGCAGTTGAAAGTGCTCGCAAATTATTGATCATCTGAGGATCAATAGTAGTGAGGATCCAAGAAATAATTTGAGCATCTTTTACTTCCAACGCATATAAAGCAGATTGATCTTCCGGCGCCTTAGAAATCCCATCAAGGTGACTTCATAAAGCTTTCCCTTTGACATACATTTTAAATTGAAATTCCCAAGCAGCATAGTTCTTACCGGTAAAACGAACACAGAAATTGTCTATTTCTTTCTCCGAAGCCATGGAAAAAAATTAATAAAACCAATAGGAACAACACAACACAACTAGAAGCAATGAATAGCACAAAGGCAAGCAAACAAGAGTAACAAAACCAACACACGTACCGGCGTAAACAACGAAATCACAATCGGAACCACAAATCCAAACAGCGACTAAAAAGGACGAACTGCAATTGGAACCAAACAACGAATCCACCAAAAAGGACGAACTGCAATTGGAACGCAGCCAAGAACTGCAATTGGAACGCAGCCAAGAACGCAGCAAGAACGAGAAGCCAAGAACGCAGCAAGAACGACGATCTATCAGCAACAGCTCGAACAAAACCCAAAATGGACCTCAACCAAGAATCATCATTTCACCGATCAAAGGGAACCAAACAGCGACTAGAGAAATCCAGGGGAAACGCGATTTCGCGAGCAAGAGGAAACCACGATTTCGCGAGCAAGAGAAATCACGATTTCGCGAACAAGAGAAAGCCACCAGAGAATCACGATTCCGCGAGCAAGAGGAAGCAACCGAAGCAACAGATCGCGCAGGAGGGAGCAACAGATCGCGCGCAGAGACCCCACGAGCAACGATGAAGGCCAAGGCAAGAGCGACTAAAGGAGTAGTCGCTAACGGAGTCACAGTTCTTGAACGAAACCCCAACAAGATCACAGGTATGATCGAAACCCTACTGATACCATGTCAAAATAGGACACACAATATTGTTTACGCAGTTCGGTCAAACTTTGCCTACGTCTCCGACTACAGAGTAGCTGTAGTTCCGTTTTATTGATTATGTTTCGATACCTTGAGTACAAGTACGAAAGCGTTTAAATAGGCTTTTCTCTGAGAAAACCTAAAGGGTCTGGGCCAAATACATATAAATAAATCTACAAATCTACTATTTACAACTTTCTTATTTCCTTATTCACGTTGTCTTTCCGTAGTGACAGGCGTTACTAATAATATCTCTCTCAATACGAAACTAGGGGTACTTTTTTCTCAATGTAGGACCATTATTGCTCAATGTCAAAGCTTTAGGATTAGCTTTATTCGTAGGCAAGCAAATCTTGTTGCTCATTCTCTTGCGAGAGCATCAAAACTATATGCTAGCTCTCATATTCATGATTGTATGGTTCAAATTGTATTACCGACATTATTATTAATGAAATGAAGTAAGTTTTTTTTGGTCAAAAAATAAAAAATAAAAATTCAAGGTTTACAAATATTTTTTATATATTACTAAGTAAAAAAGTGTTGTCCCCAAAAACTAAGGTCATGAGCTATCGCTTATTCTGACCATGGTAATTAACTACTATCTATGCTTCCATCACACTTTTGTCATTGACAAAAGTAGTTGTGACTTGTGGCCCATTAAGCCACCACTTTTTGAGCACGTTCATCATTCTCAAACTCTCAGTGTCAATGGCCGACCTCAAATACTCTAGCTACTGTCTCAGCGTGTCAATCGAAACTCCACTTATTCATCATATCTATGCACCCTACTAAAAAATCACAATGTTGGAAAACTTAATTATCATGACATTAAATTGCTCTAACCTTGCCATTGAAAAACCATCGACCTATCACATAATACAATTCCCAAAACAAGGTAGCCCCATCTTAAAAATTTAAAATTAGTGAGCCATGCAAAAGGGGTTATTATTAGCACCCCGCTTTTTGGTAATACACCACCAGTAGAATATTTTCAAAAAGGGTTCTTAGATGGGTTTATCCAAAAGTTAACTCGAGAAAAATATAGACATATTCGTGGGTAAATTTTCTTTTTGATATTTACTTTCATTCAATTTGCAACTGTTGGAGTTTTTCTCATACACACTACTCACACACACACATGCACACATAGAGAGAGAGGGAAACAGAATCGGTTTGTTGCAGAAAACTGAAATTCAGTGTTGTTCTTTTTGCATCACTGTGAATGCTGCTTATATACTCAGTACACATCAGCATGTATCTGAGTCAGCAACCAATAGTCAAAATACAACAAAATGAAAGTCAAAACTAGCTTACATTTAACACACCCCCTTAAGCTAGTTTCTGACACAACGCAAATGACAACAAAATACACCAAAATCTATCTAAGTAAAATTATTACAATCACCCACATTCAGCATGCTCCTTAGCCTTTTGAATGTCTCTGCCTTCACTGCCTTGGTGAATAAGTCTGCTGCCTGCATATCTGATCTACAGTAGCACAGCTTCAGCCTTCCTTTTGTAACTTGATCTCTTAAGAAATGATAGCGTGTCTCTATGTGTTTGGACCTTCCATGTGCCACTGGATGTTTGGCCAAGCTAATTGCAGATTTGTTGTCCACAAATAGCTCCACAGCACTTTCCTTCTTGATCATCAGTTCTTGCATCAGATTGTCTAGCCAAATTGCTTGACAGGCTCCCATTGAAGCTGCAATATATCCAGCTTCGCATGAAGACAATGCCACAACTGATTCCTTCTTTGAACTCCATGAGATGGGACCCGTGCCAAGTAGAAACACAGAGCCAGCAATGCTCTTTCTATCAGATTTGTCACCTCCCCAATCTGCATCAGTGAAGCCATAAAGACACTTCTCATTTTCTCTGCATTTACTGGGCAGCAGTATTCCATATGCCATAGTGCCTTTGACATATCTTAGGATTCGTTTGCAGCAGCTAGGTGAGATGTTCTAGGCCTGCCCATAACTCTGCTGATCAGACCTACACTTAAACTGAGGTCAGGTCTGGTGTTGCAGAGATATCTCAGTGCCCCAACCACCTGTCTGAACTCTGTAGCATCAACCTCTGGTTCATCAGCATCTTTGTTAAGCCATAGCCCTGCCTCTGCTGGTGTTTTAGCACTGTTGCAGTGTTGCATATTGAACCTGTGCAGTATATCAGAAGCATACTTCTTCTGTGATAGCAGCATACCATCACTAGTACTTTGAAATTCAATTCCTAGGAAGTAAGAGATCTCTCCTAGGTCTGTCATTTCAAAGGTATTCATCATTTTCTTTTTGAAATCAGCCACCTTATCTTCATTGTTTCCAGTAACCAATAAATCATCAACATAGAGGCATAGGATTATCACATCCCCACCTTCTGACTTCACATACACCCCATGCTCAAAAATACATCTCACATACCCCATGTTGATCAAGCTCTTATCTATCTTCTTGTTCCAAGCTCGTGGAGCTTGTTTTAGGCCATACAGGGCCTTTCTCAATTTCAAGACTTTGTCCTCACTTCCTAGTTTCACAAAACCCGCTGGTTGTTCAACATAAACCTCCTCTTCCAATCCTCCATTTAAGAAGGCAGATTTTACATCAAGTTGATGTATCTTCCACCCTTGCATACTTGCATGAGCTACCACAACTCTCACAGTTTCAAGTCTTGCAACAGGTGCAAAGACTTGTTCATAGTCAACACCATGTCTTTGGAGGAAACCTCTAGCCACCAATCTTGCTTTGTGCTTCACTACTTCACCTTTAGGATTCACTTTCACTTTGTATATCCATTTCACACCTATTACCTTCTTTCCTTTGGGCAGTTCAACCAATTCCCAAGTCAGGTTCTTCTCTATAGATCTGATTTCCTCTTGCATAGCTTCCAGCCACTTAGAATTATTCATTGCTTCCTGCCAAGTTACTGGTTCTGTCTCAGCAAGAAGTGCAAAGTGCACTATGTCACCTTCATCATTGATTGCACTATCATTCATTACCTCACAGTCACTTAGCCTTGCAGGAACCTGTCTTTGTCTCAGTGATCTTCTTGGTATCTCTGGACTGCCTTCTTCCCCAGCATTCTCTTCAACTGACTCAGTTTCACCCTCAACTTCTAACTCTGTTTCACCAGCAGGCACATCAAACAGATTCTGTTCTATAGCAGTAGAACTCTCTCCCTTGTCACTCCACTTCCATGTCTTCCCCTCATCAAACACCACATCTCTACTTATCACAATTTTATTATTCACAGGATTCACCAATTTGTAACCTCAAGTAGAGTGATAGCCTACCATAATCATCACTTCTCCTTTATCATCTAACTTTGTGTTGTTCTTTTTGCATCACTGTGAATGCTGCTTATATACTCAGTACACATCAGCATGTATCTGAGTCAGCAACCATTAGTCAAAATACAACTAAATGAAAATCAAAACTAGCTTACATTTAACAGCAATGTCTAAAAGTTAACATTAAGATTCAAGACCATTAATTAATCTATACAAGAGAGGAAGAACAAGAAAGAGAAAAAAAGCAAGCACAATTTACCCCCAAATGTGGGAACACGAGGCTAAACTCAACATAGAAGTGGGATTAGTTCATTATTCCTCTAAAAATTTCAAAGACATGTTTAGTACCTCCAAATATGCGTTTGTTCTAGTTTAGTTTTTGTAATTATAAAATTTTATTTTTCGTCCTTTCAAATATATATATTTTATCCAGTTTAATGACTCACTTCTTTTTAATGATATGTCCACTTGTAATTTTTCGATAATGTAAAATATTTATGCACAAAAAGTGTATATAAATTAAATCCTCAAATATATGCTAATTCTGGATATAAATTAAAGGATTTAATTTACATACACTATCATTGTAAAGTTTTTTTATCCCGCCAATGGATCACAACTTGACACGTCATTAAAAATGGATCAGTCTTCTCTCACTTACTTAATCTAAATTGTGATTTGTGATTGGTTGTCAGTGCAAAAACATTTTACGCGACAGTGCATAACAATTAAACTTTAAATTAAATTAAATTAAAATAAATTAAAAGACATAAACATAGGGTAAAAAACAAGATTTTAATTGGTACTCCCTATGGACCTATTTATAACCAAAAATGTAGTTTTAGTTTCATTGAATAACTGATGTATCTGGTCTATATCAGTTATGCAATGAACTTAAAACTGCATTTTTTTTGCCGCAAATATTTTTGTATCATCAACCAATAAAAAATTATGATATGTGTGACATTTAAGGTAGTTAAGATAAAGTCAATTTTTTTTGTGAGATATCATTTTGTGATTGTCTCATATCGTAAAAAATCTTGTACAACGACTATTTATATAAGAGAAATGCTGCATAGGACGAAAAGAAATGTAAAAACAGTATGTAAATGCCTTTAACCATCTATGCGGCATCATGTATTTGTTACCCATTCCTTTGATTTTCTTGCCATTTGTACGTAATATTTCGTACCACTTATCATTGCTCTTTATATAAAGAGCATCAATATTTAGAATAATAATTTTTGTATCAAATATAAGAAATACACTAGAAGCCAAATTATAGGGGGCCAACTAAACACTACACATCAAGTGTATTGTTTTGTTATTACCTTATTCTTATATTTATTTTCTTACCGTCCATCGTTTCTCAAAAAGCAAATTGCGACCTATTAAAAAAATGCACATTGAAAATTTCTCTAACAAAAACTCCAATTTGTTAGAAAGAAAAATTCACAAAACAATGTACAGATATTTTTTTATATTTTTATAATTAATTATTTTGATGTGACATAAATCTACTTTCGGATATTTTAGATTACAAAATTAAAATCTCAATATCCTATACATAATCAAAAAAAGAAAAGAAAGGAGTAGTTTACTTTGTTTATTTTGGTGGTGTTGTATGGTTTTTGGTTTCAGATTATCAAAATTCAATTTCAATTTCAATGGGGAATACCTTCTGCTTGTTTTGTGGATGCGTTGAACAGTCAAGCGTCGGTATTGTTGAACAGTGGGGACGTTTCAGCAGAACCGCTCAACCTGGCTTCCAATTCTTCAACCCTCTCGCCGGTGAATGCCTCGCCGGTATTCTCTCCACTCGGATCAACTCCCTTGACGTCAAAATCGAAACCAAAACTAAGGTTTTCTTCCATTTCATTTCATCAATTCTATAATTCAGATAAACATCTAAATAATACCGATGAATGATGATTATGATGATTATGATTATGATTATGATTATGATTATGATTATGATGATGATTGTGATTTTCGATACAGGATAACGTGTTTGTGCAGTTGCTTTGTTCGATTCAATATCGTGTTGTTAAGGAAAACGCTGATGATGCTTTTTATGAGTTGCAAAATCCACAGGAACAAATCCAGGCTTATGTATTTGATGGTATTGTATTGCGTTTCTTTATGATTCGGTTGTTTTTTTATATTCATGTGGTTACGTAATTTGAGTTTTTGTTTCTTTTATAGGTAAATGTTAGTAAATAATTGTTACTTTCTAAGATTCAATATTGGAACTCTATACCTTTAAACTCCTTCGAGATCCTCAACTCAACTTACTAACCAAGCTATGTACTTGGGACAATTTGACTTTTGTAATGGTGTGTGTGGTTTTTTGTTGTTGTAGTGGCACGTGCAATTGTTCCGAGGATGACTTTAGATGAGTTGTTTGAGCAAAAAGGTGAGGTTGCTAAATCTGTTTTGCAGGAACTTGAAAAGGTAACTCACTGCTTTTACTAAATTATGTAGTGTCTGTTTGTTTATATGATGGCAGAAATTGATTTTGAATGAACTGATTTTGTAAAGTTGGTATTAGAAATAATAGTTGGTTAGGAATTGTTAAATTCTCTTAGGGACTAATTAGTAATTCCTTAGTTAGTTAGTTTTTCCTAGTGCTCTATATATAGAGCATCTTGTACTCACATTTAGCATCTTTTTTCAATATGATTCCTTATGAAGAGTTTTTACCTCTTTTACCTCATGAGTATTCCTATGCTCTCTACCTCTCATATGAGTTTGATCTATGGATGTATGATCCTATGATTCTTAACATGGTATCAAAGCGATACCCTAGAGATGAGGATTACGCTTTCGATTCCGACTTTGATTTGATCACTGATGAAGATTTCGATTTCGACGTGCCACCGTGGTTGTTTCAAGATCTTGAAGATGAAGATGGCTCGATGATCCGGAAGGAACACGATCATCTCAACATCGTGTTTGGCAGTTTTGACAGTTTTGATCAAGATTCACATCTTGAAACAATTGTTGTTGTTGCTCCACTGAGTTCAATCAAACCAGAATTCAGTGAATTCACCATCCAGATCGGAGAAATTATGTGTCCGGTTGCTGCCTTCAAAATGAGAAATGATGGAGGAAGTTATTTGGAGAATAAAATTGCAACACCGTTAGTGGATCTTGAATCAAACATAATGGAGGAGAACGAAATCTGTTGTGACTTCGATTCAGTCTCTGATTACAACAAACTAACCAATGATGAAGCGAGAGTGGACCTCTCGAAGACGAGGAGCATGTTTGTAGAGGAAATCACGAACAAGCAAATCATTGTAGAACTGGAAAAATCTTCTAATATCAACGATCTAGATCCAGCAAATCAATTGAAGGAACACAATGGTTTCTGAAATCAATCCTCTGACCAGCGTCTTCATCAACAACCATGCTACAAGGTTCGGTTCCAACGTCGATTGGTTCTCTTCTCCCATGGTGATTTCTGACGAACTGGAATGTGTTGGTAGGGATGTAGTCCAAAACAGATCAGGCGATGACAAAGAAATGGATGTGAAACGGAGGAAGAGGAATTTCATGGATTCCAAGGTATTTCTTCGATACAGTGCCGATTCCTCTTTCTTTTTCCCCTTTTCTCGCAATCGCGTAACTCCTCCCTCCATCGATCCCGGCGGAACACTCCACGAGATCTCCAACTCTGCTGTTGAGATTTCGGTTCCGTCTCGCATGGTTCTGATTCTTTTTCTTTATGTTGATCTCTTCACCTTCAATCTCGACAAGCCACTGCCTCGTGTTCGCTCCATTTTGTTTCAATCAAGCACCGACAGAATGGAGAGAAGAAGGAAGAAGCAATTGGCGAAGACCAAACCACGACCTCCGCCGCTCAAGCCGCCAAATCTGCCGTCGTGCGAAGCCACCGGTTTGTGTTGCATGTTGTCGTCACTAGATTCAGATTCAATTGGGTACAAGGGCACGTTTCTGTGTTGTTTCCCTTCCAGAAGCTTCCCTGCTTCGGGTCACGTTTTGGGCCAGGAGTTTAGGCCATATCATTTTTGGCCTTCTTTGGTTGGACAAGGTAATGCTTGGGCTACTTTTCCACATTGGGCTTCATTCTGCCTGGACCTGGCGCATTTTCAGTCATCAGCTATGAAAATTCTGCTTGGTTATGTTTGGGCTTGTGTTTGGATTACTTTTGGCTTGGGCTGAAAACAGTTGTTTGTGTTTGCTGGATTCTTTATCTGTTGGTTATGTTTTTTTTCCTTTATTCTAATGCTTAGAAAATTGTTAAAAAAAAAGGGGGGGGGGGGCTTGTAATAATTGCTTGTATTTCAAGCTGATATGGTGATCCCAATATCAGCTTGAGGGAGGCTATTAGAAATAATAGTTGGTTAGGAGTTGTTAAATTCTCTTAGGGACTAATTAGTAATTCCTTAGTTAGTTAGTTTTTCCTAGTGCTCTATATATAGAGCATCTTGTACTCACATTTAGCATCTTTTTTCAATATGATTCCCTATGAAGAGTTTTTACCTCTTTTACCTCATGAGTATTCCTATGCTCTCTACCTCTCATATGAGTTTGATCTATGGATGTATGATCCTATGATTCTTAACAGTTGGTTTTGAATGAAATTGGATTGAATGTAAAGTGATTTGTGTTTGTATCGATGAATTCATGTAAAAATGAGTTGAATCCAAAATATGACAAGCAATTTTATGTCTCCAAAATTACTATTGACTTTCTAAAAAGTGAATCCAAACATGCACATTGGATGGTAATGGATTAAGTGAGGATAATATAAGTGTAAAAGACACATATACTGATGTACACATTCCCTTAAGCTTTTGGGCCAAGATTGGTGTCAAATCTATTTTTGTGGTTTATCAATTAGCCTCATTAATTGAGATATCTCTTATTTTAGCATCCCTTCATCGCCTAACAGGATATTGTACTGATACTATGGGTACTCCTAATTGAATTTCACATTTTTTTTCAAAGCTTCTTAGTTCACATTACTTCTATACCAACATAAATGGAAATGCAACAATGATTGGATAAGTGATAGCATTTTATTATTAGACGTGTGCAATGACGTGTGCTAACTTTTAAAAATCGATTTTTTTTGTTCCTGTAAGATATGTATTTTGTGTATTAATTTTATATTAATTTGATGTGTTGCGTTGTAGTTGTTTTCTATGATTATTTGAGTTTCCTGCTGCATTTTTTTACATGCATACGAGTATCCATCTCTCCTAAAATTCTTCTCCTTCTGAAATTCTTGTATCAGGTGATGGGAGAATATGGATATAGCATAGAACACATACTGATGGTTGATATTATACCTGATCCTTCTGTGCGGAGAGCAATGAATGAGATCAATGCAGGTAAAAATACTTGGTGCTTTCTAGACTGTTTGATTTCTTCCTATGGGCATATTGAGAAGCAAAATGTATGTATACAGTATACTTGGTTATAAAATGTAAGGATCAGGTTCTGATAGATAATTCTTCGTGCAATATCTGTCTTCATTTTATAATATGTGTTCCCTTTAACTTACTATTAAGAAAATGAGATTCTTGAAGTAAACCATTATAATGGAGAGAAGATGAAATGCTAGCTAGGATGGATGCATTTCCGAAATTAATGAAAACAAATTTTCTGCTATTTTCGTTGTTTCCAAAAATGCAGACAATTGTTCAGTTCTAGGGTCTTTTATCTTCTTGTTAGCATGTGAAAATTAGCACAAATTTTAGAAAATGAAAATAGAAAATGTTTTCACAATATAACCATGCCCATGAAACGGGGGTATCTCAATTTTGGTTGTGGGATTTTGTGGAATGAAATTAACCATTTCTTTTCAAATCACATAAGCTCTTTTTGTGTGTGTTCGCACTGAGTGCTTATCCGAGACCTATGTGTAATGTGTATGAGTTTATGGCATCTACAATCTGGATATACTGTATGCAGCCCATGTAATAAGTAATGATTTAACTTCGCAGCTCAAAGGATGCTACTTGCTAGTGAATTCAAAGGAGAAGCTGATAAGCTGCTTCTGGTTAAAAAGGCAGAAGCAGAAGCCGAATCAAAGTATCTGGGCGGAGTCGGTGTGGCAAGGCAGCGGCAAGCTATCACAGATGGTTTGAGAGAGAACATCTTGCAATTCTCTAACAAGGTAGAAGGAACATCCGCAAAGGAAGTTATGGATCTTATCATGATTACTCAATACTTTGACACAATCAGAGACCTTGGAAACTCATCAAATAATACCACCATTTTCATACCACATGGACCTGGCCATGTTAGGGATATTGGTGATCAAATACGCAATGGAATGATGGAAGCAAACAGCGCTCAAATAACTAGTGTTGAGTGATTTTGTAACATTGTCTCACACGACCACCCACACATATAATGATATTTATATGGATATGTGTATTATGTTTCACCGAAGAATAGTTTTGAACAATTTTAAGTTGTAAAGTTTGATGGTTGAGTTGTATTATACAACCCCTGCAGCCAGGCTATATGTTCATTAACATTTTATTGTTGAGACAATTCATAAGATGATATGCTATTTACGTTATCGGTACATTTTTTGTTTTCTCTAAAAAGAAGGAAATTCTAGTTTTGTTTTCCTGTTTTGTAGAGTATGTATGTGTTCCGTATTGGTCAAAAGCCCATTGACGAACGATCCATTGGGCGGATATGATTATTGGGCCATAAGGACAATTTTCAATCACAGCTTAAAGCCCTATATCCAACGAACGGGTTCCAACCACCTTTTAAATACTTCCACCTATAAATACGCATGCTCATTAATGCTACAAGTACGCATTTATTACCTCACAACACTTATTTCCAATGATGACTTGAGCATCAGAGTGCGTGTAGGTACCACCCCCTCGCCGGATCAATGCGAGCAGGAGCATCTCCGCGAATGACTTGGAGCAATCTAGCTACTCAGCTTGGCGAGCATCTAGGCCCACTGCCCGAACGAGACCGGCAGTCATTCAGTATGTAAGCAAGTTGACAAACCCAAGTAGTGTGTGGTGGCCAACATACTTAAGTTTGGAATGTGCCTGTGGTTTCTATTGGGAAGTTGGAAGAAATTCCAGCTTCACTTTTCCTAAAGCACAGATGATCCAGGCACTGAATTCCCATGAGGATGAGAACATATAAATACGATTTATTTTTAATTTCTAATTCTATAACTTTTTTTTAGGTAATTCTATAATTCTTATTAAGAATGTTTAGAGATGTATCAAACACTTTTTTTAAAGAAGGCTTAAAGGTACATTTGGTCCCTGCAAATATACCAAAAATCCTGCTTCGTCGTAATTTCAAATTTTTTAAAAAAGTCTTCGCAATAACCAAACGCGTTTAATTTTGTCCCTGTAAAATTTTTTCGTCCTTCCAAATATACGTTTTATCCAGTTTGGTCCCTGTAATATGTAAAATATTTTTATTTTAGTCCCTCCAATATGAGCAGAAAATATATTTGCAGGGACCAAACTGAATAAAACATATATTTGCAGGGACAAAAAACAAAGTTTTGTTTTTACAAGGACTAAACTGAATCAAACTTGTATTTGCAGGGGCTTTTTTAAATTTTTTGAAATTGCAGGGACGAAACAGAATTTTTTGTATATTTGCAGGACCAAATGTACCTTTAAGCCTTTAAAGAATTATTATTTGCGTTAATGTGTTACCCCTTTAGTCAATTGAAGTTCAAAAGCTTAAGAATAAAATGAACAAATACAAGAATTATCTTAATGTATACAAACAACAGTGCAGTTCTATAATTGGATTTTCAACAAACAGTTTCTCCTTCACACTTTTCATTGTCACATTGTCTTAGGACATTGAAAGAATCTTGAAAACAAAGTGGGAACAAGTCAATGATCCTAGTTTTAGCTTGTAATGTCTATATCCATTTTCTCTAAAATTGAGTTGCTTGATCTCATTGTAGTCTATGACATATTTCAATAGTCCATTGTCATCTCTCCAACCACCTTGCAAACTCCAATGCCAGAAAGGACAATTACATGAAGGAATAACACATGAAAACTATTGCTTCAAGTTTGATATGGTGGCAAGTTGAAACATATCTACCAATTATACGTTCCAACAAGAACAAACTTGAGTTTGCAAACCAAGCTATTGTTTGTTTAGTAAATCTATACAATAGAAACCAAACTGTACTAATTGACACCACCATAGAGGTACACATTCTTCATGAATCAAACAAAAGCATAGAAGACTATAAGAGCATGCCAATAGCAGAACTGCTGAAACATCAACATTGCAAATACAACCAAGTGAATCCCAAGTGGATGCACATGAACTCAAATATTTTAAAGCAAACGCAACCAAACCATACTTTATCAATATTTTAAAACTTAAAAGGATGGATAATCTCAAAAAAAATAAAATAAAACTTAAAAGGATGGATAGAAACATTATAAGGATGAAATAACTGGAATTGATGATTAAGAGTATCAAGTATATATACTTATTTTAGAATATGAAAACAAATATGATAAAATTGTATAAAACTTAAAGAACTAGTCAAGGAATTAGTATGATAATCTGTCCATAAAAAACAAGACAATAGTTGAATGTAATTTTCCAATGAGCTGTTAACTTCATTAGATCCTCAAACCAAAACAAATACGACGAGCATCAATCATGAGTCAATGACTTAGAGGTCATGTCATATGGAGTTAATAGCAACAGCAAAATATTTAAAAAAGAAAACTTGTAACACTATTATACCTGTGATCGAATTATGTCTGTGGCATTACGATCCAGCATAAGCAAAGAATAAAAGAAAAATGAGGTGGGGTTCTTGTAGTTTGCCAAGCATGCCTGCTAGTTTTCCCTGGTCTTTTTACCTACCCTTTGAATTTCATGTTAGAACTTTAATGCATTATGACCTAGCATAAGCAAAGTAAGAGTAAAAAGGAGACTGGCATACGAATATTTCCTTGCTTACGGTTTTTTTTTCCTGTGCTTTTTCTTTTACATAACATAGTAGATGACCTAAGCTACCACCAGTTGTAGAAAGTGTTGGAGAGTAAACTTGATTTGGCCCATTGGACTAATCAAGTGTTAGCCCATTTGTTTTTAGTGTCTTAGTCTATAGAATATTCTAGAGATTAGTAGAAGGTGGAAGATATAGTTTAAATAAATAGTAGAGAGAAGTGTGTAGATCTCTCTCTTGGAGTGTCTAGAATATTCTCTAAATGTATGTAGAAATTCACTCACTTGAAGTGTGTAGAATCTTCTTTAGATTGATGTAGAACTCTCCCTTGGAGCCTATAAATAGGGGAGAGCTAGTCATTTGTAAACCAAGCCAAAATCAAGCAAATTTGCAAGTAAACAAGAAGTTCTAAAGAGCATCCCTCATTTTAGAAATCATAGTCTCCTCTTCCCTTCCTCCCAAAGTCTTCCTAAAATCATTCTCCTTTCCAACAGAAAGAGCTTGTCAATTTATTTATTACTTTTCCCTGGAATATATACTTATAAGGGCATTATAACTTAAACAAATACTTGAACATATGGCATAATGTAGAGAAATTCGAATAGCTGTGAAACAAAACAAGCTCTCCATCTTCTCGATATTTCCTGGGTACTGAAATGTTTTTCCACAACAATTCAAAATAGAACCACCATATTGTAAGTACTAGAAAATTATGGGCATCTAAGACATTGCTATCCCTCCCTTATTAATTCTATTCTTCCTACCTAAATTTTCTCCTCCAGTGTCTCTTGCATACCTAATCCTCGCCCTTCCCTTACGTTTCTCATTCTCCTAATCACGATTTCTGTGCGATGGAATTTCATCTTTGATAGAATAGATTATGACATGACAGTAACGTACTCTACATGAATATCCCTGCTTTGCAAAAGTAAGATACAATACAATGCTCCTTCTAAGGTCATTAACCTTGTCCAATGATTCCCTCCACATCTAAATATGATCAAGTTTTCAACCGATTGTCAGTTCTAAAAAAATGCTGATGATGAGCATGAACATCTACATAACTTCGAAGTTCAGAAGAAGTTCTGTTATTTATCAAGTGATGCTTATATAGCATTAAACAAAATATTATGGCAGCTAAGGCCAAAAATCCTCAAGCTTTATCAGAAATTGAGATCACTGAAAGCTACATTCAATCCCTACCAAAAGTAAGTCAAGAAGAACTAGTAGTCATCTTGATTAACATTCTGATATTTTCACACTAAATAAAAATTTTGGGTTTCTATTATTCTTTTACATAATGCAAGACTAAGTCAAGGGGACTCAATCTACCAGAGTATTACAGATGAAATTCTTCCAACCTCATCAGCTCCTGGCAACAATGGAGATGCCATCAGAACATAATATCCTAGATCTCAACAACATAGCTGAGGCATCAATATTTACTTGATGAGTTTGCCGACAAGGACAACATGCAGGGGCGGATCTTATAAGGAGCATGCCACGGTACCCCCCAAATTATTTTTAATTTTTTTAATACATAATGTAATATAGAAAATATCTATCTATATATAAAAGTTTTGCAAAATATACAGCAACATCAAGTCTGGCGCAGTGGTAGAGGCTTGCATTATGCAACCATTAGGTCGCAGGCTCGATCCCTACAATCTGGTTTTTAGTATTTCATATCTTAAATTAAAAAATAGCGAGAAAAAAACAAGATTATGCTAAGGAGGAATCAAACTCGAGTCCTCATGCTTCTTCATAAACTCTTTACCACAAAGCCAATTAAAAAAACCTCAACATTTATTCAGAAAATAGATATATATTTTGATTTGGTACCCCTAAAGAATTCTCCCAAGCTCCGCCGCTGACAACATGGTCAGTGAACACACAACTGATGCCATGCAGTTCGAAAACCCCCATTATGATGTGTAAAACAAACAACTTTTATTTCAATTGGAAAGCAGTGTGTTAAGTCCCTGCTTTACATGCACATATAGATGACTTCTAACCTTCTCTGGCGCTTTTTCTATCGACCAAACTGCCACTCACCAATTCCTTGCAGACATGCAGCAGCAGCAGCAGCAGCAGCAGGACGAGAATGTTTGAAACCGCCTCATGGATGCTACAGCAGGGAGAAAACCTTGCTTGTTGCAGTCCATGTAATAGGGATTAGAGTTGAAGTGCACTTTTTTTATTACCAGTAGTCTTTACAAGAACAAATTCCATCGTTGAAGTGGTGATACCTTGTCCTGTCTCGAACAATAATCACTCGACCATAAACCTTGGAGATGAACTTTGTTGCTTGATGACAATCCCCACAAACTCTTAAATTCTTCACAATGCGAATTGGTGTTCCAGGTGCTGTATTCATCAGTCCAAAAGCAATAGCCAACTTCTCACTGTGTACAGACAAAGCAGTCTCTTTATCTTCCTCATCATCAATATCAAACAAAAGCTCCCCTAACTCTGGAGCATACCCAGCAATCTTCAACTTGCTTGTCATCTCATCCAAAAATGAATAAAGCTCCTTGCTTTGAGGGTGCGAACGATCTCCAACGAGGAATTGATGGAATACCCCATTCAATTCAATTGAGCTGCAACCAGGAATTTTGCTTCTGTTACTACTGATTTCACTCTTCTCTCTCAGCATTCTTGCTTCATTCCATTTCCCAGATGTAGAATATATATTACCCAATAGAACATGACACCCCATATGATTAGGATCAATTTCTTTAATTATCCTCCCTATTCTATATCCCCTTTCCATATCTTTATAGATTCTACAAGCATTCAGCAGTGCTCCCCAAATTACAACATCTGGAGCCATTGGCATGCTTGAAATCATGTCTTCAGCCTCCTTCAAGAGTCCAGAACGACTAAGTAAATCTACCATACATCCATAATGCTCTATTTCTGGGCTAATTCCAGAGTCACTAACCATCAATTTGAAATATAACTTTCCCTCCTCAACCATATAGCCATGGCTACAAGCATTCAATAAAACAATGAATGTTACTTTATTAGGAGAAACTTTTTCAACCTTCATTTGTTCAAAAACCTTTATAGCTTCATTTGGTTTTCCATGCATTGCAAACCCACCAATCATGGCATTCCATGGCCAAACCTTTCGCTTCACAGTGTGTTCATGGAAAACACATGATGCAGATTCTATCTCTCCACACTTTGCATACATGTCAATGAGGCTAGCAACAAGTCGATCATTCATCTTAAAATTACCCCTGCGAATGTAAAGATGGATCCACTTTCCCTGATCCAATGCTACAAGATTCGAACAAGCTGCAAGAGCGCTTACCAAGGTATGTTCATTTGGTTTAGAACCGACTTGCAACATCTCGTGGAAGAAGTCCAAAGCCTCCATGAAACAACCAACCTAAAATAAGTATGAAGTAACTTTAGACAGAATACATAGAATATCAAGTAAAAAATAACAAAATATATACTTTTAGCTGCATACTTGTGCAGTGTCCACTTCAAAGTAACATGACAATGATGATAAATTCTTAGTATCATTATTTGTCTTACTTTCCAATACAGCAATACCTGAACATAACCAGCTATTATAGAACTCCACGACACAACATCTCTCTCATGCATTCCATCAAACAATTCCCTAGCACGATTCATGTTACCGGAACCAACATAAGCAGCAATCATGGTGTTCCAAGTATACAAGTCTCTATCCAAAGCCAATTCAAAGACCTTCCATCCATCCTCAGCAAGTCCCCACTTTCCATACATACCAATCAAAGCATTTACAACAAAAACATTATTCTCAAGACCAACTTTCACAGCAAGAGAACGCACCTGCTCCCCTTCCTTCACACACAACCCATTTCCACAAGCACTAAAAGCAAACACAAAGCTATATTGATTCGGAGAAATATCCGAATCCCGGGTTAACAATCGGAACACCATGAGAGAATCACGGCAAGAATCGGGTGTCAAAGAATGTGCTTTAATCATGGTGTTATAAATGAATAAATCTGATTGGGGAAATTGATCAAACAGTTTGTGGGCATATGAAAGAGAAGCTAAAGCTACATGCTTTAGGAACTTGGTGGCGGAAACAGGGTGTGAGATTAAATCTGTGGTGATTAACTGTGCATGGGTCTGTTTAATTTGTTGCATTGATTTGCATGAATCAATCAAAGAGCCAAGTTTATAATAGTGATTTAAATGGACAGGTTTTGCAAAGGTTGAATAGAACCGAATCATGTTTTGTGAAGGTGCAACCGTGCAAGTCGTGAATTCAACAGAGTGAACGGACATATAGCTCAAATTTCTCGTATTAGGTTGGGCTCGTTTTTCATGAGCTAGACTGTTTTGTGAGTAGATTGTTAGGTGGATGCTATTTGCACCCCATTTTTTAGAACACACCCTTATATTCTCACTTTCCATTAAATACCTATGTTGGAAGCTAACTTTTTTTTTTGTTTGGATCATTGCTGACTATCCGTGAAATGTCCAATACTTTAAACGAAGTACTGATATTTGTTCTTGCTTAGAGGAAAATTTTCGACTAGCCATCATCAAATTTATCACTGTAGGAATTAAACCTATCACACCCACATTTTAAACATACAACTATTCACCTTCATGTCTGCTTCCTTTTTTTTTGACTAAAACAAAATATTCATTTATTCATTCAAATCTAGAGAATACATCAAAAATGATACAAACTCAATATCGCTAAAAACAAAAAGGATGAACCTATGAACAAACTCATAGCACCCATGTTAATAGCATAAAACGGCGAAATGCCTACAAATATGACAAAGTCAAAGTGACTGAAATACCCATGTTTCTGGATCTGCAACGTTGACACCCAAATCATTGATTGAATCTGTAATTGATCGAAGTTGATATGTAAATCTGAACAGAATGAACACTGCAACACGACTGAGAAAGCAAATAGCGTCACACCAAGATGACGAACAAAACAACGTCGCACTCGGATGACGAAATCAAACAAAAACACAAAAGCAAAAACTAGATCTATGTGGTAGCCACTTATTTAGGTAAAAAAAAGAAGAAAGAAAACGATGTGCAGGAGTGATTTCAGGCCAAAAAATGACCCAAAATCACCCCTCTTTGAAGGAAAAAGGAGAAGGAAGAAAGTTGAAAGAGAAAGAGACGGTGCGGCTAGGGTAAGAGAAATTGGGTTTTTAAATGTCTTCTTCCTATAACCCTCATTCTAATTGTCTTCGTGAACTTTACTTCCGCAAGCAAAAGTACACTTTAACTCCACAATGTACATACTATATTTTTGAAAGTTAAGTCTTAGGAAGGATTTTAAATGTTCTTTTTTTTTCCGATAATTGAAAGAATTTCATTAATAGAACCTAACACATGCAACACGCAAGGCTAAGGAGAGATGACCGAGGTCATGGTGCACCAACACAATCTAAATACACCTCCAATTATTACAAAACACCTAAAGGCTGAGGATTTTGAATGTTCTTAACCCTGCAAAACTTATAACTTTCTGAACATATGGTATATGTATTTTGTCATTAAGTTTCCTGATTATATTTATATTTTTACTTTAATAAGTTGAGTTTTGAAAGGTTTTATATTGTTTTTTAATCTTTTCAAATACACTTTAATTGTGGAAAATAGAATATAAAAAATATTAATATATAATTATGTAGTGTTTTTGTGCAATAAGTTTTTTTATCAAGTAGTATGATAAAATACGTATATTAAAATAAAAATATTGTATCAGTACAAAAAGAACAATAAAAGAATAATAATCAGAACAAACTTAAAAGGTCTCATTCAAGTCGCGTATTGAGTCCTCTTCCTCCTCTAATATGTGACTCATTACGTGCCTTGATCGATGTTTGCCAACGGTCAATCTAGCCCTAGAGAATCTCAATAATCTTCTTAAACTTTGTTAAAAAATAACAATTTAAAATATTGAGTGATCGTGCAAAACATGGTAAATATTATGTAATATCATCTGAGCTAATAAGAAAAACTAGAACAATAATCCAATAGTCCAGCACCCTTTAGGAAGAGCGCCCTTGAAGGGTCTCCCTGAGTCAGTGGTATCACTACAAAAAAAATTGGTTATTAGCGACGGAAATTTCCCTCGCAAAATGACCAAATTCCGTCGCTAATGACCGTTAGCGAGGAATTAGTGAGGGACCTGTTGCGTCGCTAAATTGCTCCTCGCTAATGGGATTAGCGAGGGAATCTGAGTTCGTCGCTAATTAGCGACGGACCATTCCGTCGCTAATTCCCTCGCTAATGGCAGCCACGTGGGAAAATTCTGACAGCCACGCGTCCACGTTTCCTTGCTAATTCCCTTGCTAATGCCTAGCCACGCGTCCACTTTCCCTTGCTAATTCCCTCGCTAATGCCTAGCCACGCTTCCAATTTCCCTCGCTAACGCCTAGCCACGCGTCCAATTTCCCTCGCTAATGCCCATCTGATTGTATTTTTTTTGATTGATCTGCTTTTATACCTGTTTATTTTATTAATAAATAATAAAATCTAAAATACATAAAACAGTTTAAAATTAAAATTCTTCAATAAATAAAAATTACGAGAATAAAATTTGAATCCACAACACTTAATTTGAAATGTTATAACAAAAACGTTAATCAACAACACTAAAAGCTGCCACCATCAGACTCCTCATCTTGCTCCTAATTTTGCTGCATATTCTTTAAATACTTTAACATCATCGCCTGCCTACGGCTCACCTTCTCAAAGTTTTGCTGCATCTTTTTCATCGCCTCAGAAGAGGTCCTGACCTCCTGTCGAGTAGACTGCAGCTCTTGTCGAGTAGACTGCATCTCCTGCTCCATCTGCCTCATATGCTCTGTATCTGCAGGAGTAGAAGCTGGTCGACTGCATCTTCTGCTGCTCCCGGCCCCAGACTGGCCCATACATGGAGCCAAGGGCCCCGTACCATACAGGCGACCCTTAGACCAACCAACTGTCTTCTCCCAATGTTGATTTGCCAGATCTATCATCTCAGGAGTAAGTTGGCCAAGTGATTTAGGGTCCCAGCTCCCCTGAGTTAGCTGAGTCATGAACTCATTTACTTGCTCCTGTTTTGAATAACCACAAATTAGCGCTCCATTCTGATAAAGCAACATTATATAATACAAATCAATTTGTATATTTACCTGAGTCATCTTGGAGCGCTCATCAACATACTCGACAGTGTCTTTCCTCACATGGGTGGCTCTATGCAGCTCAGGAGCAGTGATAGGGCGTCCTGCCTTTTTACTCTGTAAAATGAAACACATTTTCAACAATTGCTAACTAATTAAATAATGTAAAAAAAAACACACAGATTTGTAAAATAATTTACCAATCTAGCAGCATGCTGAGCCTGATTGATGGACCCGCCGCAGTGAAGCGAGCCACCCTTTTCTGAGTTTCTATTGTTTTTGGCGCTTGCAGCATTTTTCTTGAAAGCCTCGGTAGCCCAATGGCTCTTGAAGGCATTCCAAATATCATCACCCATGAAGTCAGACTTTTTATCTTTACAGCGGAGCTTATAAAGCAAATCTGAAATCTGAGCGCCCATCCTTTTGAAAAAAGTCTCCGCACATTGTCATCTTCTTCTATGTCCCAAGTTACCTTGGTCTGTATTAAGTAAAATGAAAATATCTATTAGTAATTATATTAAACGTTATTAAACATAAAATTTAAACAAACAATATACGTAATGACAAAATAATTGACACTTACCCTAAAGAAGTCAAGCAGATCCTTCCTTTCATCTTCTTCGACTTTGCTCCACCTTTTATGGAACTTTTGAAAATATTTTTTCCGGATGACATAGGTGATGCTTGATGAAGCTACCTTTGCAGGAAGAAGGCTGCATAATGAAAGATATATCGAACAATCAAATATATATAAGTCGTTGCATAATTAACTTTAAAAAAACAAACAATATAATACTTACGCGTTACCACGGCTATAAATGACTGAGTCTAATACCATTAATAACAACCACCTCCACTCTCTCGTCATCGGTGGATGAATCACCTTCAACATTACCACCACCAACATCATGCTGAATATCATCCCGGGGCTCTGGTGTAGGCATAGATAACCCAGCTGATGGGCCCATATGTCCAGCTGATGGGCCCATATGTCTAGATGATGAGCCTATATGCCCAGCTGGTGTGCCATACCCAGCTGGTGGGCCATACCCAGCTGGTGGCCCATACCCTGCATACGCATCTGCTGGGCCCATATAATGCCCATGTGATGGTAAATGATACCATCTAGGGCCAGATGGAGGCGGAGGTTGTGGGGCGGTAGCTGGTGGGCCCACATACATATGACCCCTCATATTCCCAATATTAAGTTCCACCTCACGATTACGCCTCCTCCTAGGAGGTTCATCGGTCATAGTCTTCTTCCCTTTATTATTACGTCTCAGTGGGTCAGAACCTCCTCCTGGATCCATATCTATGAAAAAATAGAAACGAAATGTGATACTAACAACATTAATTATATATATTTATAAATAATTTAAAGGGTAAAATATGTTTTTAGTCCCTACAAAATCGGCTCCTTCTAAGTTTAGTCCCTACATTAACGAAATAGGCGTTTTGGTCCTCATCTTATTTTTCCGTTTTCAATTTTAGTCCTTCATGACTTTTAATAGCACTTCAAAACTTTTAATAGCGCTTATAAAAGGTCAAAAAAACGCTATTAAAAGTTTTGAAGCGCTATTAAAAGTCATGAGGGACTAAAATTGAAAACGGCAAAATAAGATGAGGACCAAAACGCCTATTTCGTTAATGTACGGACTAAACTTAGAAGGGGCCGATTTTGTAGGGACTAAAAACATATTTAACCCTAAAGGGTTAAATAAAGTAAATTAACAAGAACAATATTGATATATTAATGATTCTAATAAATTTAAAGACAACATAAGGAGTCAACATAAGTAGACAATATATATAAGATTAATCAAATACAACATAAGATTAATCAAATTATTCATCTTCATTCTCTTCTTCATCTTCATTGTGTTATTCATCTTCATCAACTTCTTCAACTAGGAGTCGATCATCACATAATGAGTCAATCGGTTCAAATTCAATTACCTCATCTACTCCTGAAATTTCATCCACCTGATAAGGAACCTCATCCTCCGCATCAATGGCTTCAATGCGGTCCCGTGGTTTTGTCTTAATTTCAACACACCATCCTCTCTGAGTTGATGGATATGGAACATAATACACATGCCTCACATTTTCTGCCATGATAAACGGATCATAAAGGTTATACCTTCCATTCATTCGAATGTCCACGGTATTACATTTTGGATTCAATTTCATTCCTCTAGCCGATGGATCAAACCATCTACAAAAAAACAAAACTATTCTCTTTTCATAGTCTAACGGTGGGATCAAACCATCTACAAAAAAAACGAAACTAACATCTTTGCTTCATAATAACTTTTTGGCAAATTATCCTTATTAGGTGTCGCTTCCAACATCATTTCAGTCACATAGTCTAAAGCCACCTCAGAAATATTACTCATGGACTTGAGAGCTAAAAGTTTCACACACATAGATAATTTTGACTGTGGCGAGCCTTCAAACAACGGTCTGTTTGAATCTCTTAACAAATTATAAAATTTTTGTGCTTCTTCATTTGGAAGTTCATCATGATCGTCATATTGAGGCTCATCAAATGGCACATTCACCCTGAGACCATCACAAATCATGTTTTCCATCGACTCAAAAATTTCATTACGTGGAACGCCAACACCAGAACTGCTTGAATCCCCTACCTCAAAATTTTGACGTCGTTGTTCTCCATGGTCCACCCAAATCCAATAATTAGGCCTAAACCCCCATTGATACAAGTGCTCCCTGATTTCATTATCGGTCCTAATAGGTACACCGTCGCATTTTAAGCATGGACATCTAACCCCCTTTTCCCGTTTAGCCAATTCATGTCGCCACGCTACCATAAGAAACTGTTTAACCCCAATTACAAAAGATTCCTTCAAACCCGCTCTTTTCGGATATAACCGATCATACACCCATTCACGATTAAATTCATATAAATTCATCTACACGCATTTAAGAAAACGTGTTAGATTCCCTTAACATTCCCAATAATCTATCAAGTTAGTGGCATCGATATGATCTCAGTGGAGATGATTTCGAGCCGAATATGGGGGTTAAGAACAGATCAGACAAAACCCTTTTCCATATAAGTGGTGAAGGATCGAAGTTATTTCTAACTCCCAACCTTAAAATTGTTGGTATCGCGTCGCAATTATCTCAATGGAGATGATTTCGAGAAAAATATGGGGGTGAGGGACGACATCACCTCACCCTTTTCCATCAACAACACACAGCCATCTAACCTAGGGTTCATGAAAACAACAATTAATTTATTTTGGAAACTAACCATTATGAGATTGAGGTCCGGTGCGGTACGTGGTTCGGTGACGGTGCGCACTCCGGTGCGGTTGTGAGACTTCAAACACCAACAATTTCTATCCTAAACCATTTCAACTTCAATTTCAATAACTAACTTCAATTTCAACTATTAATTTCAACAACAACTTCAATATCAACTATTAATTTCAATTTCAAGCAAAAAACATAAATCAATTCACTATTAATTTCAATTTCAATAAAACAACTTCAATTTCAACAAACAATTTCAATTTCAACTTCAAATTTTTATCCTACACAATTTCTATAAATCCTAAACCTAAAACACAATTTCAATTTCTACCCAATTTCAATTTCTAATTCTAAACACAATTTCAATTTCTACCGAAACCTAAAACCCTACCCAAAACAACAATATCACAAAACTAAATTCACTAAAATTACAAAACAACAATATCACAAAACTAAATTCACTAAAATTACCAAACAACAATATCACAAAACTAATTTTACAAATCCTAACAAAACAATATCAAAAAAATCTAAAGCAGTTGGTCAAAAAAAAAATTAAAATCAGTAAAAATCAAAACCTCCAAGATAGAGCTCCGGTGGTGAAGAGGGAGAACTCCGGTGGTGGTGAAGAGGGCGAGCTCCGGTGGTGGCGAAAATGGAGAGCTCCGGTGAGAGAGAGGTTCGCATAGGAGAGGGAGAGGAGAGAGAGAGAGAGAGACGTTTGCGTAGGAGAGAGAGAGAGGAGCGACGGCGACAGTGGGTTGTGGTGGTGTGGTGGCGGCGGTGTGGTGGTGTGGTGGTGGTGGTGTGGTGGTGCTGGAAATGGTGTGGTGGAGTTGGGGTTCGTGAGAGAGAAGAGTGAGGGAGTGAAGAGAAGAGCAAACAGAGAGTGAAAAATGGGATCTGATTCTATTTAATTGGGGTTAGCGACGGAATTTACGAGGGACAATTCCATCGCTAATCCCTGCACGCTAACCAAGACTGAAACGGTCAAAATATTTAGCGAGGGACCAGTATTTCCGTCGCTAATTCTTTCGGTTTCCGTGCTGTTCTGATTTCAGTTTCCCTCCAAACAATTAGCGACGAACTGTTCCGTCGCTAATGCCCACATATCCGTCGCTAATTATCAAAAAAACGAGGCCCCTTATTCCCTCGCAAATTCTGTCGCTAATGTCAGTTTTAGCGAGGGAATCACATTCCCTCGCTAATGTCCGTCGCAAATGAACAATTTTTTTGTAGTGTATTAGGTACAAGTGTAAATTCTGTTGAAACAATGGAGATACTCGTCAATGCTTTCCAAGATCACATGGCATGCTAGCTAGCCTCCTCCACTAGATGCTCAGTGAATTATGAGAATATGGAATATCCATCTCCTTATGAGACATAACCACTTAAGTGACCTCGCGAGGAGACTCGGGCGACAACATCCAAGAAGCAAGGAAAACGTGGGAGCTTGGAGGAGGAAGTCATCCAAAACCTCACATCCCTTCGTAGAAGCTCCCGAAAGAGAACCACTTAAGTCCCGCCAAGATCTCTTCTTTTGCCGTGTCATAATGAATCTTAAGTCTTACTGTGAGGTGTCATATAACTTTCACAATGGATGGCATGCTTTTTTGTTTCTTTAGAGGAAGATAAGCTTCTTTAGATCTTTTAGTTTTGGGTGTGGTAATTCTAGTATAGTCGGTGTATTATATGTGTTAAATTGGTCTATGTATTACATTTGGATGGTATGCACATTCTGGCTAGTTTTTATGACTAGTTCGTATCAATAAACTCATAATTATCAAAAACAATGGAAAATGAGCTACACCTAAAAACAAACATTTTTCAAAAGTTAATTTTGGAATGTAGTTGCGTTTTAAAAACTAATTTCGTGATATATAAGTATTTTAAAATTTCATAATGCTTTCAATTCCTACAAAAAAACTAATTTGCATGGTAATTAATATTTGCTATTTCATTTAAGCCGACTCAAAAAAACTCCTACAAAACACCATTTTAGAAATCAAATTAATTTTCGGAGTGCATTCCAAAGGTTGAGTTCCGTAATTCACCTATGAATCCCATATATAAATTAATTTCCGAAAAAGAGTATATTGCGCGCAAACAAAAAAAAAGGAAAGTGAGGTCTAGGAAGAAAAATGAGGGGTGTAGGTATTGTTTTAGTTGTCTTACATTGGCCCAATTATTAGATGGTTCAGACTTCAGACCAACCCATCAAATGCAAGTCCAACCCATCAATGTAATTTGAGCCTTTGCCCATTTCCACTAACATGCTTTGCGATGCAAATATCAAGAATAGGATCTTCAACTAATTATTGCCTCAATAACAACAATATTAACCACGCAGCTTCAAATTAGAATATACTTTTAATAGAATATAAAAATATACTTTCTATTTTTTTTTGACAAGAAAAAAATACTTTCTATTAAAATTCATAACATCTATCCTCGACTTTATTAAAATCCCATGCAACATGGAGGTAATTTGCAACAATTGGTAAAAGAAGTTATAGAATAATAATATATTTTTACTTGAAAAATAAGAAAGAACTGTATACACAGGTGCATACTATTGAATAATATAAAGTAGGTTAGAGTATATTATACACTTAACAAAAAAGACAAGCATGATATTTCATAATACTATAAACTAATATAATATGATTAACAACCTAATAAATTAATTAACCTAAGAATCTTAGCATACTTTATAGGTTTGAGGTGGTCCAATGGAATTACATTTACTATGAAGATGAACAGATAATAGGTTTTGGTGGCCAGTTGTTGTAGGCATTGTTTGGGAGTACAGTAGTAATTATGGAACTAAAGGAATACAAGAAAGAAAATGTGTAGAAAAGCTTTGTAATGATCATACACGTTAAGCATGATTAGGTAAGGTAAGGTAAAATCCAGATTTGATGGCTGCACTAATTTGTTCTTTTTGAGAGTTAAGTTCTAACTAAAACGACAAACATTCATTATTAATTAACATGTGATTTTTTTTGTATTATTTTTTCTTCTTTTATGAAAAGGGTCTAAAATGTATTAGCTTTGAGCTTGAACCCACTAGAGGAAAAAATAATATCAAGAATATCATAATATTAAAATTAGATTAATCAAATGGAAACATTGTGAAAGTTTAGGGTTAATTCCATGCTCCAAACAACCGAGCGAAGATTAGCTCATAGTCGATTCATAGAGAAAAACTTGTGAACCCCTAAGTTTTAATTAGTGTGAGTGGTAAAAACACTCTATCTAAATGGATGAACTCAGCCAGTACTCGAGTTCAGTTCTTAATGATGGAAAAAAAATTAGGGTTAGACTTTACTTACCAACTCCCGGCCGACCTCTGAATTAGTCGGAGCCGTGGACGAAAAAAAAAAGAGAGCGAAATTTGTGATGGAGTCAAAAACCCTAATTATGTTATTAAAAAAAATGATAAAAACACCATAGATTGCTTTCATAACAATGGTATGGTAAGCTTTCAAGTATGAATGATTAATGGCTGGTCACTTTCCCAAAGTAGTGTAATCCAATTGAGTACTAAATATCTTGCTGATTGGTGCCATTATATATGTTACTGATCAATTGTTACCTTCCTTCTTTCTCTTTATACTAATTATATAAGACCTATTAATGTAATAGTCTTTGTCTAACGTCTATTGTCTAATAATGCTAGGACCCCATATTCTCTTTTTAATCAATGTAATTTTCTGAATGTTTGTAGGTAATAAGAAAAATAGTACCAAATTATTATTATTATTTTTTCTATTAATTGGGGCCACTTATACAAGAGCCAATTATGCCATAGATTGGTGGGATAAATAGTGAAGACAGAATGAGAAAAGAAAGAAATCTCATGCAGAGAGGATTTGTTTTGGCAAAGTTTGTAGGGTCATAGTATTAAGTGGGAGCTGAAAAAGTAACACACCATGTGATATAAATAGCACATTGTACTTAAAGTTAGCTACCTATCAAGTGAATGTGGTAGAATAACAACCGTAGTTAATTAATGTCCAATTTGATAAATTTTAATCTTTTATATATGTTAATATGTCATTATATACATGTCTATTCAGTTGGGCCTCAATTAGCTTAAGCCATACAAGAATAGATGATTGTGATAATTTTTATATTTGACTTTTAATTACAATTAGCAAACATTTTGGTAATACTAATAATTCTTTTTTAAAATGTGTTAATTTGGATGAGCATACAAAAAAAAGTATTTGGACATTCAATTGCTTAGTTGGAATTCCTTTTTTTTAAATTTTTTTATTTGGATAGAGTGTTAAGTGTAACATCCCCAAAATAATTGTTCCAATTATTTTAGGGATTGTTTTAATTATATTGATTAATGAATACCTTAATTGCAATTGGATTAATTGTGGTTAAGTGAGTTAATAATTTATGGTCAAGGTTACTCATATGTGTGACTTTGTGAATATTGTTTATTGACTTCTAAAATTAATTATCGATTTATGTGGGGTTTAAGTAAGTAATACATAGTAAGGGTAATTTAGGATAATAGAATTTATTGAGGGCATAGAGGTCATTTACCCCCACACCCTCACTTAAGTGGTTTTATAAGAAAAAGAAAAGAAAGAAAGTGAGAAAAGAGGAGAAGGTCGAGAGAAGAAGAGAAAGAAGAGAAAAGAAAGAAGAAGAGAGGAAGAAGAAGAAGAAAGAGAGAGACCCAAACCCTAAACCCACTCCATCACTTCTTCTCCTTCATCTTTGTTTCCGCCATGTTCAAGTAAGTTCCTTTTTCTTTTCCCTCTCCTTTAAGCCATGCGAAATTCTTGAGTTAGAGAGATGAGGTGAGTTGTGATTTTTAGGTCAATATGGTTTTTGAAGGTATCTAGAGGAGGAGAAGCAAACCCATAGTAGATTAATGGAGGATTGAAGCTTGATTTGTTGATTGGAAGCTTTGTTGGCGACTTAGGGTTTTGAATTGGGAATTTGGGGAAAGTGAAGAAATTGGGTGCTTAGGAGAATAGTTGATGCTCCAAGCTAGGATTTCTCGCGTGTTTGTGTGTGTCGGATGCGACAATCAAAGTGAGTTCTTACTCTGTTTAGATTTTATTCGATGAAATCATATCAAAGTGAGTTCTTACTCTGTTCAGTGACATAAAACACTTGTTGAGCTTGGGATGCCAAAATAAAAGGCTCATCTTTATATCCTAACTTGTTGAAATTCACCCGCATGAACCCCGACTCATCAATCTGTAAACCATTATTATTGTCAACCCACTTACATTGGAACACAGGCTCCCGAAAGATGTTGTAATCCAACTCCCATATGTGTTCGATGACCCCGAAGTATGACATATTCGCGTATATTGGATTTCTGTCTTTGTCACTCGATGTATGCATAGCTTGAGCTACAAGAGTCACCCCACTATTTTGCATTTTACTCTGATCATCATGTTTTTTTGTATAGAACGTGTACTTGTTCATTAGATAGCTGGTGTAAGAGAAAACTTGTATAATTGGACCTTTTGCTAACCATCTCAATCTTTCTGAAATCGAGGTTGGATTCATAACAAACTCGAAATCAATGTGCTCTTTTAGCCACACTATGAAACTGCGATTGTGTTCTTTTGTTAACCAAACTTGACCCTTATATGGGTGATCACTCTTAAGTATGTCCATGTGTTTGGCAACATATGAATCAACCTCACTATCATTGTGCAAAACATATAAGTGCGCTTGATCTAGTTCTTTCCTTGATACCATCACTATTTTAGTTCCTGACATCCCTTTACTAATGCTTCATAAGTGACGAGACCTTGGCAGTCCCACAGAATATTCAAGACTAGATAGATAGCCGGTGCAGAACTCAATAGCTTCTTCAACTATGAAGCGCTCAACAATACAACCCTCGGGTCGTGATCGGTTTTTCACATATCCTTTTAATATCTTCATGTAACGCTCAAACGGATACATCCATCTCATGTAACATGGGCCACACAATTGTGTCTCTCTAATCAGATGAACTATTAGATGAATCATTATGTCAAAAAACAAAGGTGGGAAATACATCTCAAGCTCACACAAAGTGACGGTAATTTCTCTTTGCAATGATGGCAACTTTCCAGGGTTAATCACTCTACTACAAATCGCCTTAAAGAAGAAACAAAGTTTGGTTAGGGTCTTGCGCACTTTCTTAGGCAAAATGGATCGTATACCAATAGGTAGCAAATTCTCCATTAGAACATGACAATCATGGGACTTTAAAGACTTTAACTTGAGGTCTTTCATCGATACAAGGTTCGTAACATTTGAAGAGTACCCCTCTGGAACTTTAACTCCATGAAGAAACTTACAAAACATGGTCTTCTCCTTTTTAGATAGAGTACGAGCTTCCGGAGGTAGATATGTACGTGTACCCTTCTTTATCGGACCCAATTCTAGTCTCAACCCCATACTAAGCAAGTCCAACCTCGAGTTGATGGTATCTTTAGTCTTTCCTGGCATATTGAGTAAGGTACCAATGACACTTTCAAAGACATTTTTTTCAACATGCATCACATCAATGAAGTGCCTTACATATAATGACTTCCAGTATGACAACTCAAAGAAAATCGACTTTTTCTTCCACCCCTGTTTGGCAAGCTCTCCTGCAAAAGGCTTCCCAAATTTAATGTTCAAATCTTTCACCTTTTCAAATAGTTGTTCAACTGTCAAAGCCATGGGAGCTTTACGGGTTTCGGTATTCCCATTGAATGCCTTTTTCAACAGTCGATACTGATGAGTAGATGGAAAAAATCTACGATGACCAGGGTAGATATTCTTCTTACCATGTTCCAACCATATCCAATCCGTGTTATCTTCACATATAGGGCATGCACACTGACCTTTGTTACTGTTCCCAGATAGATTGCCGTATGCTAGAACGTCATTAATTGTGCCAAAAATCATAGCCCTTAGGGTGAAACTTTCTTCTCTGAACCCATCATACACCTCTACTCCAGTCTCCCACATTAGCTTCAAGTTTTCAATTAAAGGAGCCAAGTATACATCAATATCATTTCCTGGTTGCTTGGGCCCAGAAATTAACAAAGACAACATCATATATTTGCGTTTCATGCAAAGCAATGGAGGTAAGTTATGAATCGCCAAAATCACGGGGCATGTACTGTGGGAGCTACTCTGAATACTGTGCGGGTTAAATCCATCAACAGACGATGCAAGCCGTAGGTTTCTTGGATCCAACCCGAAATCAGGATAATCAATATCAATTTTTTTCCATTGCGGAGAATCCACCGGGTGTCGTAGCATCCATCTTTAATCCTTTCATCCTTGTTGAAAGTGAAAAAGAAAAAGAGACATATGGTGAAACCGTGTGTGTGTAAACTACACAACGGAGATTGTTATATATAGGCTCAAGGCAATAAATACAAATAATGACTGGAATAAATACAAGATATTCTACTCCTAATTACATGATTCTATCTTATTTTTCAACACTCCCCCTCAAGCTGGGGCATATAAATCATATGCACCAAGCTTGTTACATATATAACTAATTCGAGGACCTCTTAGAGATTTAGTGAAGACATCCGCCAATTGGTCATTGGAGTTGACAAAACTAGTGGTGATGTCTTCTGATCCGATCTTCTCTCTGACAAAGTGACAATCTACCTCTATATGTTTAGTCCTCTCATGAAAAATAGGATTAGAGGCAATATGCAATGCTGCCTGATTATCACATATCAGTTGGTGTAGCCTCTTCGATGCAAAACTCTTTGAGTAATTGTTTCAACCATATAAGTTCTTGAGTTACTAATGCCATGGCCCTGTATTCAGCTTCAGCACTAGATCTTGCAACTACATTCTGTTTCTTACTCTTCCAGGATATCAAATTCCCTCCAACTAGTACACAATACCCAGTCGTAGATCGCCTATCAATGGGTGAGCCTACCCAATCGGCATCGGAGTAGCCAACTATTTGAGTATGTCCTCTATCTTCATAAATAAGACCTTTTCCTGGAGCACTTTTAATATACTTTAGGATCCGTATCACAACATCCCAATGATCTTGGCAAGGAGCATTTAAGAATTGGCTTACCACGCTAACTGCAAAGGAAATATCTGGACGAGTAACAGTGAGGTAGTTTAATTTCCCGACCAATCTCCTGTATATCTCTGGATCGGAAAGGGGCTCCCCCTGATTAGGAAGGAGTTTGACATTTGGATCCATTGGAGTGTCAACTGGCTTTGCATTCAATAAACCCGTCTCTTCAAGAATATCCATAGCATATTTTCGCTGTGAAATTACTAGACCATCTTTGGATTGGGCCACCTCGATGCCCAAGAAGTAACGAAGTTTACCAAGGTCTTTTGTCTGAAATTGATGAGAGAGATGTTGCTTCAACTGTAGTATACCTTGTTGATCACTACCAGTTATTACAATATCATCTACATAAACAATCAGATAAGTGCATCATTGAGATGAATGGCGATAAAATACAGAGTGGTCGGCTTCGCTACGAATCATACCAAATTGTTGTACTACAGCGCTGAATCTGCCAAACCACGCTCGTGGGGTCTGTTTAAGACCATAAAGAGACCTGTGAAGCCGACATACCATATTAGAGGACTCCCCCTGAGCAATAAACCCAGGTGGTTGCTCCATATACACTTCTTCTTCGAGATCGCCATGCAAAAAGGCATTTTTAATGTCAAGCTGACGGAGAGGCCAATGTCGGATGGTTGCAATAGAGAGGAGGAGTCTAACAGATGTCATTTTGACCACAGGTGAGAAAGTGTCACTATAATCCAACCCAAATATCTGAGTGTATCCTTTGGCCGCTAACCGAGCCTTAAAGTGATCAATCTTACCATCAGGCCCGACTTTAACAGTATAAAGCCAACGACAACCAACCAAAGGCTTCCCAGGAGGTAGAGGAACCAATTCCCAAGTACCACTACTTTGAAGAGCACAAATCTCGTTAATCATCGCTTGCCTCCATTCTGGGTGGGATAAAGCTTCACCTGTAGATTTAGGAATAGATACCGAAGACAAAGAAGAAAGACAAGTATAATGCAAAGGAGAAAGACGGTGATAACTCAAAGCAACATAATGAGGGGATGGGTTTCGAGTAGACCGTATACCTTTACGAAGAGCAATGGGAAGGTCGGGTTCAGGTGGTTCAGGAGGCAGGGCCGGATCCGGTAGAGCAGATGTCATCGGCGGTGAGTCTGGCATGGCCTCAGGAGGAGAAACAGGGGCAGGGACATGTACCAAAGAGGGTTGCTGGCGACGGTGATATGTTTGTAGTGGTCGTACAGCAGGGGGGTCCACAGGAGGGGTCTCAAGTGTGACAGTCTCAAGAGGACTAATCACAGGAGGCATACTCGAAATAGGGATGACTGCAGAAAGAGGCTCAAGAGACAAGTGGTTTGACTCATAGTACGGGACAGACTCGAAAAAGGTAACATCGGCCGATATAAGATAGCGTTGAAGAGTAGGAGAATAACAACGATATCCTTTTTTGGGACCGATGATAACCAAGAAAGACACACTTGAGTGAACGAGCCGAGAGTTTGTCAAGACCCGGGGATAGGTTGTGGACAAAGCAGGTGGACCCGAAGACACGTGGCTGAAGTGAGTGTAAAGGAGTATTAGGAAAAAGGATCGAATAAGGTATTTTGTTATGAAGGACAGAAGAAGGCATGCGATTTATCAGATAACATGCCGATAAAATAGCATCCCCCCCAAAATTGAGACGGGACATTACTGTGAAGAAGAAGGGTCCGAGTGGTTTTGATAAGGTGTCGATTCTTGCGTTCGGCAACCCCATTTTGTTGAGGTGTATGAGTGATAACTCTTATTTATAAGAGTTATTTATGCTTTCTTAGCTTAAATTGTTGTGAGTTCTAAAGTAATGTTGTATTTAATTAGTTAAAATATGTTGTTTAGTGTAAAAGAAGAACTAATTTTGGTTTGTGATCATTTGGCAATTTGGTGCCCCATTTTGTGCTTTTATGTGTGTGTTTCATTGCTGCAGCAACAGTTTCTGCGACAAATGAGAGAGAAATTGCTGGAAGCACGGATTTGAGCGCATTACAGCTGTTATCCAAGGACAAGCGCATTCTCAAGGACGCCAGCACCTGAACAGGGAATATTCCATCTTTCTCTTGGGCACTTGTACTATTGGTCACGCAAAAGGACAAATGGCATTTCCATATTAGGGTTTTCTTGGATCATTCACCCTAGTACTATATAAAGACTACCTTCTTCTTCATTTGGTGTGCTGGTTCAGAGGAGGAAAAGGATAGAAATAGCTTTTCCTCCATTTTTGTACCAAGCTACCTTAAATCACAAAAAGTAGAAACACCATTGCTGGGAGTGATGATGCAGCAATACATGAGCTTAATTACTTGAAGATTTTCGTGGATTTGGGGGAGCTGATCTAAACCTCCATGCTATTGTTCTTGGAGTCTATCTTCAGTATACCACTTCTTACTATACTTCTTCTTTGTATTTTCGCATTTATGGCTTTAAACATTATGTTTAAGTTGTATTTCTTGTGTTGTTTGCTCATCATGAGCTAAATACTCTTAGTTGGGATGCTTTGATCTATGTAATGAAGTCTTAGTGTGTTTAATGCATGTATTTGATGTTTAGCATTTTTATCATTTGCGTGATACTATTTCCAAACTTATTTTAGACTTGATCACCTAAATATAAGTACCATTTATAGATTCAGACATGGTTTATAAATTGATCTCAAAGGATAATATGGATAGTGGTTAGTAAAGGACACTTTAATAATCCTTGCTTAAAACCTAGTCATAGGAGGGAAAATTCCATAAGGTGAACACTGTGGGTGCGTAAGTAGCCTAGGGTATACCTATTTAGGGCCTAGACATATGCTCTTGTAGCGAAACACTAGTGAAAGTATTTGAAAGAATAGCAACTGTTGCGATAGCACCTAGTGCTGCAGCATCAGATACAACATTAGACCATTATTATGAATTTGCATAGTGAAGGCATTCCCAACTTACTCTCATTCTGGATTTCTACTAATCCTTTATTTTACTTGTTGTTTGTTGATAAAATCGGGTTCTACAACTTGTATTTTTATTTGCTTTTACTCACTAACTTGCTTGTTAATTAAATATAGAAAAGAACTCAACAATCTTCGTGGGAACGATCTCTACTTACACTTTATTACTTGTTTGACTGTCTATACTTGCACATATTGTTTTCACACAACAAGTTTTTGGCGCCGTTGCCGGGGATTGTGGTAGTTAGTAAGTTCAGTTAGTTTTGATTCTTTATTTAGTTTGTTCTGTTTTTTAGATTATTTTTCTATTTTGTATTGTGAAGAAGGAGGGTCCGAGTGGTTTCAATAAGGTGTCGATTCTTGCGTTCGGCAACCCCATTTTGTTGAGGTGTATGAGCACAAGAAATGTGGTGAAGAATGCCATTAGATGCCATAAATGTTTGAAATTGGTGGGACAAATACTCACGGGCATTATCACTACGCAGAGATTGAATGGAAACACCAAAC
Organism: Astragalus membranaceus; assembly: GCA_039519185.1. Taxonomy (NCBI): domain Eukaryota; kingdom Viridiplantae; phylum Streptophyta; class Magnoliopsida; order Fabales; family Fabaceae; genus Astragalus; species Astragalus membranaceus. The sequence continues at coordinate 30,615,775 of CM076853.1, read as the reverse complement.
TGAGTTTTGATCTCTTGATAAAATTGTTCGAAAATAGAGAATAACTCGGACCTATTTTTCATCAGAAACAACGAGGTGCAATGGGAAAAATCATCAATAAAAGTAACAAAGTATTTGCACCCTAAACTAGAAGGAGTGCGAGAAGGACCCCCAAACATCAGAGTGAACTAAAGCAAAGGGGGATGAAGCTCGTTTATTGACTCGATTTGGGAATTGACTACGAGTGTGTTTACCTAGCTGACATGACTCACAGTGTAAACTAGATAATTTAGAGAGGTTAGGTACCAATTTTTGAAGTTTGGTAAGACTAGGATGACCCACTTGAGCATGTATAGTGAGAAGGGAATCTGTGGTAGAGCATACTCGAGGTGAGGAAGAAAAATGGTACAGTCCATTAGACTCATATCCGATGCCAATCGTCTGTCCTGAATTCCAGTCCTGCAAGGTGAAATCATCTTCAGTAAAGGTAACTTTGCATTTATGAGAACGAGTTAAACGACTAACAGAAATTAAGTTAAATGGACACTCAGGTATGTAAAGGACAGAATCAACTGACAAGGAAGGAGAAATGCGAGCACTACCTATACCTTGTGCTTGTGTCTGAGAACCATTAGCTGAGGTTACACTTGGTAAATAACCAGATGAGGAAAGAGAGGAGAAAAGAAACTTATTACCAGATATGTGGTCAGATGCACCTGAATCAAGAACCCAAGGACCAATGGAGGGCTTAGTTGCGCAAGCAGATGAATTACCCGTGTGTGCAACCAAAGTAGTGGATCCATAGTTTTGGTTGTACTCAAACCCCTTGAGAAAGTCTTCAAATCTGATGACTCTTAAGAGAAAAAGAACCTTATTGAAAAATAGTGATGTCATAGCAAAAAAATGTTGTTAATATCATAGATATCTTGCTCCAAATTAGTCCAAAGACCCCGGTATAGTAACTGAACCCATCAAATAACTCCGTAGAGAGAGGAGAAGTCACAAACTCTGTGCACATAGTAGCCTCGTACTTAGAGGTGTCAGTAGAAGTCATGGGTCAGCCACAGGAGAGAGAAAACGTTGCCAATAGGAGAGAGAAGGGGCTGTTTGTACCAAAACACATCCAACCGTTACTCGAAATTGAAAAATAATGGCAGATCTAGAATTAGGAGGCAGAGGCAAGTTAGACGAAAGAAACGGAGGCCGGAGATGTGGCCGGACACGCCATCACGAGTATAACCTGCTCATAATGATGGACCAAATAAAAACTAAAGCGGATTACAACGACTTAACATAACTTTGAGATGAAAATATCTCAAATACAATTTCGAAATAAGTACTCAAGAGGTACAAATTCGATATAATAAACATGACTATGGTCCAACTATAAGACAATGTTATAAAACACTACATAACATTAGCAACCTCTTGCTAATCTTCTATGAAACTGTAGTCCTCAACTCTAAACCCTTGGCCTGGCCCATGAATTCCTCAATCAATACCTGTGAATCTGAAAAACAGTCAACAATAAACAGTGAGATTACAAATCTCAGTGAGTTCATTCGCATCCCCTCACAATTCCTCTCTCTGTGTTTTCCTTGTCTATGAATTGTTCTTGGCTGTATCTTATTCTTGTATGTGACTTGTTCATGTCTGTGTCTTGATCTTGTTTGTGGCTTAGCATAATCCAAGAAATAATGCTAGGTATTCTATACCCAATTTCAACGGAAACCTCAATTTGTATAGCTATACCGAATAATGCTAGGGCCCTAGCTTCGGGTTCATGACTCCCCTCCAATAGGTATGCTACATGAATCTCGGGATCGTCATCCCCATGGTATCTTTTATCATTATCAGGGACATTAAGTTTGTTACTCGACACGAGGCCGTATTCTTTCATCTTATTACTTGAACTTAGACACTTAGGTCTTTGACTTGACACTTAGGTCCTTTCTCACTCGATACAACAATTATTCGAGTATAACTTAGTTCATAACAATAAGCTTTCATTGAATTACTTTTGTAACTTTCCTCTCTCGTTATAACTATACGGTTTTATATACAATAATAACCATACACTTGGAGTTATAACAATTTATCTCAAACATGAGTTAAATGATAGTATTAATGTATAATTATTATATGGAAAGGTTAAGAAAGGTGTTGGGGAAGGATTGAACCATTTACCTTGAAAAAAAAGTAAAAAGACAGTTTGGGACACGGGCACGGACTCGTGTCAATTGGACACGGGTCGTCTCCAAGTTTTTTAAAAAATTTGCACAATGCAGAGTTGGACACGGGTACCCGTGTCACTTTGACACGGGCTGTGTCCTGATGACAGTGGTTGTTTTCTCAGTTTTCAAAACTCGGTTAAAATAATAGACTCTATTAGCACCAAAAGTATCAATATAGACAACTCCCCACTAAACCTTTTGGGATGAAGTATTTTTGGGATTAAATTTATGTGTCCTACATCCAACATAGACAACTCCCCACTAAACATTTTTAATGATCAATATTGTGTTACCATTGATCTTTGTAGTATTGTTTGAAATTGATACTTGACCTTTTTGAGACCATATAATCAGACCAAACATAAAACCATATAAAATCAAAATGCCTCCAATTCACTCTCAATCTGAGCCACAGTTTTGTGACACTTTTGTCCTTTCATCTTGATTTCCATATGAAGGTTAAAATAATAGACTCTATTAGCACCAAAAGTATCATTTTAGTGTTTGGCAGATAATCTCTTCATAAATGACTGAGAGTATGTGTAAATATATATAGGCTAAATTACACCAGAGGTCCTTTAAGTTATTTAGATGTAACAAGTTGGTCCTTTAAGTTTTTTTCGTACCACTTATCATGTAAGAAAACCCTATATATTATAATTTCTTTCTTTCCCAATATATCTTCCTTAAACTATATTCTAACAATACTTCAATGGTTACAAAATGTATATATTGTTCAACATTGGTTGGGTTTATTGCATTGCAACTCTTATATCACAATGCATGTAAACAAAAAGTGTGTTATAAGTATTTTTTATGCTTAGGAAAGACAAAGGGTTTACAGTAATTTAGACATGAAAATTTTATAACATTTTATAAGTATTTACATAGAAAATTTTAAAATACATCCAAAGATTATATATATATATATATATATATATATATATATATATATATATATAGAGGGGGGGGGGGGGACGACTAAACTCTTAGCACATATTACTTTCATGTTCTTTGAGGGATAGCTCACTTGGTATGAGTTGGGACATTAAGGAGTTTAAGAAGATGCGAGGATGCGAGGCTCGATCCTGACAAAAAACTAATAATTATTAACAACTATCGTTTAGTTGATAAACAAAATAATGTTTTAATATGGTACTTTCATGGTATTCTCCACCATGCAACTACAAGACAAGATCTATTTATGGAGTTGACTTTTCTCAACAGATGTTTTTCATAAACACAACTTTGAGATCGAATCTTAGACATTATGCTTAGACTAGAGTCGGCCTAACATATATTTAAACAAGCAATTGTCATGGGCTTTTTCAACCTAAAGCAAGTGATAGCCATAGGATTTTTATCACTTTGAGACAAGGCTTTTTAACACTTAAATAGGGCATTTCACATCCCACCCCACTTCATTCCCCACACCCCTCAACCTCATTAATTGATAAGAAAAACCCAAAATACCCTTACCTATTCCTAACCCACACACCCCCATTTTTCCAAACACACTCAAACACCCAGAAAAACCACCTCAACCCACCTTATAAACAATCAATGCCCACCCCACTCATGGAGCACTACAAAAAAATTGTCCATTAGCGACGGAAATTAGCGAGGGACTAATGTTCCCTCGCAAAAACTGGAATTAGCGACGGAATTTGCGAGAGAATTGGGGCTGTCGTATTTTTTGAGAATTAGCGACGGAATTTTGAAAATTAGCGACAGAAATTTTGAAAATTAGCGACGGAATTTCAGTCCCTTGCTAATTCCCTCGCTAATTTTTGACAGTTTTCAGATGATGGGACTCAGTGCAGGGGTTGGTAAATGTGCAGCAATTAGCGACGGACAGTTCCGTCGCTAATTCCCTCGCAAATTTTTTTACTTTTTTCCCTTAAATCCGTATACACCCTCACTCTTCTCTCTCACTCACAACACCCTCACTCTTCTTCTCTCCTCTTCACCCTTCCTCTTCCCTTACTAATTAGGGGAAATAGAAACAGTCAGACTTAGTGAGGGAATTAGCGAGGGAAAATTCCCTCGCTAATTAGCGAGGGATTAAAATTCCCTCGCTAATCCCAGTAGCGAGGAGGGAATTAGCGAGGGAACCATTCCGTCGCTAATTCCCTCGCAAATGACCATTAGCGACGGATTTAGGTCATTTTGCGAGGGAAATTTCCCTCGCTAATGACCAGTTTTTTTGTAGTGGAGTCACCGTCGTTCTCCGCGCCACCGTCGCGCCACTGTAAAACCGTCGTGCCACCGTCTCTCCATTCCAACCCCACCACAAGTCCACTAAAGCTCCAAATAACAAGTGCAGTACTGCTTTTCGGAAACTAAGTTTTTCGGATCACCTATTCGTGAAGTGTTTTGTTGGGTTTTCATTCTATTTTTGGTCAATTATAATATACACGTTCGAAAATTAAATTTCAGGAAGTGTGTTCCAATTACACAACCGGAAGCTAAATTGGACGTTCTGAAATTAGGCCTCCGAAAACAAAGTTTCCGAATGCATAATTGAATTGTTCTTTCAGGATCTTAATTCTAAGATATTGAAAATGGGGAAAAATGAAGTAAGTCCAAGGTATTCCAATTTAGTTTTCGGAAAGTACGGTGTTGAGGTGGATTGTGCAGTGTTGCTCACCCCTTGCAGTGGTTGCCACCTGTTGAGGTGGTTGTCGCGGTGGAGGTAGGGGGTGTTTGGTGCTTGATTATGAAGTTTGGTGTGAGAGAATGTGTCGATTAGGATGGGATATGAATAAGGGTTTGTATTTTAGGTGATTTAGTGAGATTGATCAGGGGTGAGAGGGTAATGAAGTGAGGTTGGAGGTGAATTACCCTTAAAATATAAGGTAATAATAGTAGGGGGCCTTTATATATATTTTTAGATGAGCCTTTTTTAACACTTTTTTAATCCAATTTCGCTTATAAAAAACTCATTAAATTAAATTAATCAATACCTTTTTATTTTCCACACCGTTCTAAACTGAAATTTATATCTTAATAAAATCTTTTCCTCCAACAATAGGTCACAATGTCACATATCAAATATTGCAATTCAATGTCTATCTGGCGATAAATTGTCACTTTCATTGCAACAGTTTCCTTCAACTGAAACTTCAAAGTGTATGAAACAAATTAATTAATAAAATTCTGGAAAGAGAATGTGGTCTTCAAATACTCTGAACTGAAGAAATAAAATAACCAAATAAAAAGGAAATACCTAACCTAAACAGAAACACCTAGAAGAAAATAGGCGTGTTTAGGAACAGAAATTCTCAAGATGTACACATGTGATACACAAAATAATTTATTTATATACTGATTAACTTTAAGATACCTACTACTCTACTAGGACATAGGTATGTTCCGGAAGAGAAAATTTTTATGCAAATTTACTCACGTGAGTGATACCCTATTTAATTTATTTATGAAAAATTATAAAATAAACTTTTTAGATTAAAAAATTGGTATTTGGTATCGAAAGATTTTTTCATTTGAGAATCATAATTTTTTTATCCAAAAATTAGTTTAGAATAGAATTAACTTAACTAAGGGTTCACAAAGGATTTACTAGAGCTGATTTTTTTTATGGGCAATGTTAGTGGGGGACGGGAATGTTACTAGAGACCTTAAACAGGGTCGTTTAGCTTGGCTCGACTTGGCCTATTGGGCCAAAACCTAACAGCGGGCTAAAACACCGAACTTATAGGCCGGCCGACTCAGCTAAAAAATGAGCCTAGTCTGGTTTATGAGCCAACTGGTCTATGCCAAAATGGTCCAATATTTTTTAGGTCTCAGTTTAACGAGTCCAACTCAATCCAAAACACTGGACTATCGAGCCGACATATTAGATTGGGCTAAAATTTACATCTCCAAAAATTAGTTACAGACTACTAATAGGGGTACATTGGGGTAGTTATTTTTATATACGCAATATTAGTAGAGGATGGGAAAATGTTAGTTTTTCGAATTTGAATCGGAAGCTCTGCTTGCACTCCTTTAGTTCACTCTTTCAGTATTACTTAACTCACCAACTGAGCTACCTACTTGGGATGAGTAGGTAGGGCTAGCTGCTACATGGCACGCAAAGCCATAGATATTGAAATACATAGCCAAGATTTTGATAGATAATGAATTGATTAATATGTAATCATTGTCCCAGTTTTGATAGGAGAATAATTTATTAACGTGTAATCATTGTCATCATCACAAACATATATTTTTCAAATCTACCAAAATACTATCAAAGGTTAAAGTTTACAAGGGTTAGTTAGAAGATTGGCATCAAAAAGAGAAGAAGGGGAAGGGAATATCAGCTGTGTCCTAAAATATCTACCAAAATGTTTCTTTTTTAGAACAAAAGGTCTACACTTTTGGTAAGATTAAAAGTAAATTTAAAAATGAGAAAGTTATATAATTCACCAAACACAATTTATTAAAAGGCAGAACACTATTTCGGTGAATCTTGGTTGGTATAGAACATTGTTGCCTACTACTAACCATTTTTTAAATGATTATTTACTCTCTCCTTTTTGTGGTTTTTTTTATTGGTTTTTAAGTCGTATCTTGTCAAAAAAAAAGAAAGGAGTCTTGATGCTAGAGTACTGAGGAGAAGTGTTAAGAATGTTACGTCCGTTTGATTTGCAAACAGGTAAGTACTTGACTGGAATGGATAATACTGGACAAGAAAGTACTGAACAACTTTTTGTCTGGTACACTGTTTGGTGAACAATGGACAACACAAGCAAAAACAATATAAAATTTACTTCATTTCCCTTTCGAATATTTATAATAATTTTATATTACATAATTATAATATAATTAAAAAATTATGTAAAAAAATATGCGATGAAGAAGATAGAAGAGAGAGAGAGAAAGAACAAGAGAGAAAGAGAGAGATGAGAGAGAGAGAGTTCATGAGATGAGAAAATATACGAGAGAGGAGAGAAGTAGAGTGAAGGAGAGAGAGAGAGAGAGAGAGAGAGAGAGAGAGAGAGAGAGAGAGAGAGAGAGAGAGAGAGAGAGAGAGAGATGAACGAGAGAGATCATGAGATGAGAAGATATAAGAGATGTGAGAGGCGGAGAGAGGGAGAGAGAAGAATGATATAGGAGACAGAGAGAGAATAGAGGAGAGACAGGGAGATATAAAATTATTGAGTAGAAAATAAAAATAATATTTTGGTTTTTTTTGGGTGATTAAAAAGTTGTACTGCAGGACACAAAGTTGTACTGTGGTTTTGTGAGGGATAAGAATTTGGGTTTTTGTCCAGTTCCTTGCCCCCGTTTTGTCCAGTACCATGAACAGTTTCCAAGTCGAACAGAGTAGGAGTGGATTTACAAATGGTATATGCTATTCCGATAAAAAAGATTAGTGTTTTGTCATAGTAACTAGCATCTTACCATTAACTTCAAAATAGTGAACTTTTATAGAATGTGTTATGGTAATAAGTAAAAGAACTTAATGATATTTACACCCCCTGCGAGGCCCAATAAACCAACCAGCCCATATCCAGAAATTCTGGCCCAATCGATCAACGGTTCAGATGCCTCTGCAAGATCTAACGACTTAGGATCGTCAGAACGAACATCCCTCAATCTCTATAAATACCACATTCAAAACTCATAAAAAGAAGGTAACTTCAAAAACTAAACATTGATTCACTCAAATACTGACTTGAGCGTCGAAGTATTCTTGCAGGTACAACACCGTCATCTCAAGATCGAACATCGCCATCTCAAGATCGAACACCGCTGATCAAGGACGACATCTACCAACTACTTCGGACTGCTCATTAAGGTCGGAAATACGGTACTGAACATTGGTGACCACAGTGGGAGGATCTGGACTCAACTTCCTCTCCCATCACCTTGATCCACAAATGGCGCCCAAACTACGTTCAAGACCGGCCAGTCTTGTGGTTGGGCCCGGGGTAGGACTGGTTATACCCGAACTCGAACCTCAAAGAACTCCCGAGGGCCATGTTCAAGGCCTTACGAATTCCATCCAAGCTCGGGCACAATTCCCTAATCCGAACCTCGCCCATTCCCATACAAGCTCATACAGTAATAGTTTGCCACCTCCCCCTCCATTACTTCCAGCCCTAACCGACGCTGTTCTACAGCTCGTCCAGCTCCTGGGGTGACAGGAGGCCGTAAACCAAGAAAGAAGCTGCCGCTTCACTGACCTTGAGGCCGAGGTAGAAAATCTCCGGGCACGGAACGTTCCGGACCAGGAATCACCCGGACCGTGCTCCCCTGAGAAGAGAACCCCAGTCCTAAGGAGGCATCGATCTCCACCCAGGAGAAGGCACTATCATCGTTCTCCTCCTCGCCGACAACGAGGGAATGGTTTCCGTTCTCCTCCGACTCGACATTATGACGATCCAGACGAATTGGATCCCTATCATCGTTCTCCTCCTCGCCGACAACGAGGGAATGGTTCCCGTTCTCCTCCGGCTCGACAACACAACGATCTTGATGAATTGGAAAACTCCCCCTAACCTCGTTCATTTTTAGACTCTTCATCACCACGTTCCAGAAGTCGAGAGGATAACCCTAAGGAGAAACAACCTCGACACTACGTTTATCTCGATCCACACCATCAACCTCAGCCACGACCTCAGGCGTTGCTAACCGAATGAAAGGGCCTGTTCACTGTAACAATCGATAGCTACCGAGTTCCGAGGTACCTCGAGAAACTGCCCGCAGGTCTGAAAATGTACGATGGAACAGGCGATCCAGACAGGCACCTCGATCAATTCAACACGACTATGCAATACCGAAACGTGCCCATGGAGATGAAATGTCGAATTTTCCCATTGACTCTGGACAAAATTGCATCGGAATGGTTTCGGGCTTTAAGGACGAACACCATATCCTCTTGGGACCAATTGGCAAAACTCTTCTCAATTCACTTTGCCCATTCCAAAAGTAAACCCAAGAACAAAGCGGCATTGATGTCTGTTACCAAGTGGCTTCAGTCTCAAGAGGGGGGGGTGAATTGAGATTTAAAACTTTTCAGATCTTTCGAAAACGTTTTTCCCCTTTTTCAATGACTTAGATCAATTTTGCGCAGGTTAAGTGGAAGCGAAGGAATTAGAATATAAAGCAGTAAAGCGGTATAACAGTAAAGCAGGAAAGCAGTAAAGCACGCAGAGATTTATCCTGGTTCGGTCACCTCCTAGTGACCTACGTCCAGTCCTCACACCCTTGTGAGATTTTCCACTAACCAAAACAACAAGGCTTACAGGTGCCTTGGAAAACCTTTACAGACTCAGGCACTCTCCTCCTAGGATACCCCACCTATGGAGAGCCCTCAAATCTATTACAACAATAACAAGAGATACCCCACCCCTGTTACAATCAGCTGTCCCAGAAAGATACCCCATTTCCTAGTACAAACAGCTACCCTAGAGAGATACCCCACTCCCTAGTACAAATCACAAACAATTAAATAATAACAAATGTAAATACAGAAATACCTCTTAACGTAGGCAGATTACACAATTTGAAGAACGCAACCCCAACTAACTCTTAGCAAAAGATCAGCTCTTGACGGACCGGCGGTGCGAGAAGAACACAAATAAAATATAAGAGTTTTTCAGAGAGAATAGATTATGAGAATGGGTTGGTTGAGAAATGGAGGCTATGAGGCCTCTATTTATAGGCTTTGGAAAAATCAAGTTTACGTTTAAAAATATGTGGGAATCGATTCTTTGTTATTTGAATTGATCTAGGAATCGATTCTTGCTTACTTGATTTAGGAAGGAATCGATTGTGAGATTCTTTGAAAGAGTTTGAAATCGATTCTTCATTTGAATAAGAAAGCAAGGAATCGATTATGTGTTTTAAAACAAGTAATGTGCAAATCGATTCTTTACTTTATTTGAAGAGAGATGCAAATCGATTCTTTGCCTGAGAATCGATTCTTTCATGTATGGAAAAGATGTGAATCGATTCTTTCATGTATGGAAAAGGTGTGAATCGATTCTTTCAATTTAGACATAAGTGGAAATCGATTTCTTCAAATAAGGAAACAATATGAATCACTTGTATGCTTATGAAATCGATTAGGAGCTTAGCCATTGTGTTTGAAAATCGATTTAGGCTTAGTTTCAAAGAGAGTGAAATCGATTTTAGAGTTTTTCAAAAATACTTTTTAGGATTACTTGTTCATGCATGTATTTTGAAAAAGCTTTGGGACGAGAGACTTTGCGAGATGAGCTGACCTTCGTAAGAGCTTACATTTATCCTAAGACTCACCCAAAACCCTAAGGACTACCCTTATACTTAAGGACTACCCTTAAGCTTGAATCTTCAATTCTTGAGCTTGTTTGTCTTGGAATGTGACTTTTGAATATATGATACTTTTTATCAGCTTTGCTTTGACACTCTCATTCCTTTGGCCATCAACTTGGCTTTGTCTTTTTCATCATCAAAACTAATCCTGCAATATTAGATAACCTGCAACACAGGTATCCACAATGTCCGTTGTCCAAAGAGAAAACGAGCCTCTCAGAGAATACATAGAAAGGTTCAACAACGAAGCTTTTCAAGTTCGAGAACTAGACGACAGTTTCTGCATTTTCTTCATGGCCCAGGGCCTACTTCCCGGAAGCCCTTTCAAAAAACATGTCAATACTTGGGAACCCAATACCTTGCAGGATTTCCTCCAATTATCCCAATGTTTCATCAACGAGAAGGAAAGCGCCAAGATCGGAAATCCATCACCACAAGCCGGACCATCAAAACCCCGCAATGAAATAGATAACCATGGGAACGATAACCGAGGCAACAGGGATCCCCGACCTCGAAATCATCACCAAGTATACAATGAACTCAACGTCTCCAGCGCCCAACTATATGGGGAGTGTTGGGATGTCGAGTTTAGAGACGTTAGAACGCCCAAACCGCTACCTCCCCGATCCGGACAACGATCCGGCAAGTACTGCAGGTACCATAGAAGTAATGGTCATGACACCAACCACTGCAATGCTTTGAAAGACGATATTGAAGACTTGATCAAGCGAGGAAAATTGTCCGATTATGTGAAAAAGCCAGGGACAAATACCGGCGAGGTTAAAGACGAGAGGAACGACGACTCAAGAAGAAGGGGTAAGCCAAAGATCGACTCCGACGATGAAAATTATGATACTCGAACATCGAAGGGCCACTCAGTGATGATGATGATCGCGGGAGGTTTCGAGCATGGGGAGTACGGGAAAACAATGAAGCGGAAGTGGAAAGAATTGTTAAGTGTGGCCTTAACCTCAGCCACGCCAACCACGACAACCCGACCTCCATTATCTTTTGGTGATGAAGATCTTATGGATGGGAAACCCAACAAGCACGTACCCTTCATAATCTCGGCAGTCATCGCCAACAAAGAAGTGAGAAGAATCTTGGTGGACCAAGGGAGCTTATCTGACATCATATTTGTCGACCTACTTGACAGAATGGGGATCGACAGAAAGGATCTCACTCCATACAGAGGAACAGCCCTATCCGGATTCAACGGATCTCGGACAAAACCACTAGGCCATTTAGAATTGATGGTTTCCTACGGAACTGAGCCAATGATGAGAACCATCAAAACCAAGTTCCTTATCCTACCTTGCGAGTCCATCTACAACGTTATCATTGGAAGACCGACTCTAGGTAGGCTCGGAGCGGTAACGTCCACCACGCACTTAAAGATGAAATTCCACTCTCTCTGCAATAGAGTTATCACTTTAAACTCCGAACTGGAATCTACTTCCAGATGCTTCTTCCTATGGACCAAGACCGAGTAAAAAGCTTTGGAGCAGGAAGGGGTTCCCCCTCCCGAAAAAACTACTCCCAAAAGAAGTAAAGCTCGACCTACTGAGGTAAACGCAACGGACATATATAGATGCGAGGTACAATCCTGAGAGTACGGACGATGAAGGTGATGACGAGCTGGCAAAAGAGCTCAAGCAGAAAATGAAAAGGCCCCAACCTAATGGGGAATTCATCGAGGTACAGCTCGGCGAAAGATCCCTCCAGAACAATCAAGATCGGAGCAGATCTATCAGAAAAGGTTAAAATTGATTTAACCCAATGTCTCAAAGACCATGCGGACATCTTTGCCTGGTCGGCGGAAGACATGCCCGGGATTCCTTCTGAAGTCGCTTGCCACCAGCTCGCAGTTAACCCAGGATTCCGTCAGAGTAGCGAGAAAGCTATAGCCGCTACAAAAGCCGTACACGATCTCTTAAAAGCAAACTTCATTTCTGAAGTCAAATACACAACCTGGTTATCAAATCCGGTGTTGGTTAAGAAGAACAACGGAAAATGGCGCATGTGCATAGACTATACCGATCTTAATAAAGCCTGCCCAAAAGACGCTTTCCCTGTCCCCAGAATAGACCGATTCGTAGACAACGCTTCAGGGTTTCGATTGTTATCATTCATGGATGCATATTCCGGGTATAACCAGATCGTCATGTTCCCCCCTGACCAAGAAAAAACTGCATTCATGACCGACCAAGGTAACTTCGCCTACCGTGTCATGCCTTTTGGTTTGAAAAACGCCGGAGCTACGTACCAAAGAATGATGAACAAAGTCTTCCAAAAACAAATCGGCAAGAGTGTTGAAGTCTACCTCGACAACATGATTGCCAAGAGTGAAGACGATGACAAGCATGTCAACGACCTTAGAGTGATCTTCTCCGAAGTCCGGGAAAATAATATGAGACTGAATCCAGAGAAATGCACTTTTGGAGTCCGAACTGGTAAATTTTTAGGTTTCTACTTAACAGAAAGGGGAATCGAAGAAAATTCTGACAAATGTCGATCCGTAACAAAAATGCGAACTCCGACAACCAAAAAGGAAGTCCAGAAACTTAACGGCATGATCGCCGCCTTATCTCGTTTCATATCAAATGCGGCGTTCAAGTCCCTTCCCTTGTTCAAATTACTTAAAAAAGAGGAAGAGGATTTCAACTGGACCACCAAGCAAGATGAGGCCTTAAACCAGCTCAAAAGGGTCCTCTCCGAACCTCCGATCTTAACTAGACCAAGCAAAGGTGAAACTTTACACTTATATCTAGCTATCTCGGAGGAAGCCTTAGGGGTCGTTCTTGTGCGGGAGTTAAAAACCGAACAGAGCCCAGTTTACTTTGCAAGAAAAGCCCTACACGGACCGGAGAGTCGCTATCAGAAGGTCGAAAAGATCGCTCTAGCTCTCATCATTGCAACTCGACGTTTTCGACCTTACTTCGTCGCTCACCAGGTGGTCGTGCGGACTAATTACCCCATCCGGCAAATCCTGCACAGGCCCGATCTCGCGGGTAAAATGATCAGGTGGGCGGTAGAACTATCAGAGTTCGGGATCAAGTACGAAGCCCGAACTGCTATGAAAGCGCAAGTACGATACCTGGATCCTACATGTCGATGGATCCTCCAACCCGAAGGGACGACATCATCATCGAAGTTTCTCTAACTTTCAGTTTTTCAACCTCGAACAACCAAGCAGAATACAAGGCTTGTATCGCTGGTCTACGCTTGCCAGTCGACCTTTGAGTCCCCCGGGTAAAACTGTACACCGATTCTTTGTTGGTAGGCTCCCAAATCGGCAACCAATACGAGACTAAAGAGCCGATCTTACAGAAATACCTACTTCGTGTACGGGCATTACTAGCTCAATTTGAAACATCAGAAGTAAAACACGTGCCGAGGGCAGAGAACCAAAGATCTGATATCCTCGTCAAGCTCGCAAGCACGAAAGCTCCTGGAAATCACAGAACGTTTATCCAGGAAACCCTCCACAAACCCAGTGTATCCCCCGACCCTGAATTTGCCTCGACCATTTGCATAATTAAAGAAGCTCACAGTTGGATCGTCCCGATCTTAGAATACATCATTGCATGAGTGGAACCCCCAGACGCAAACGACGCTAAACTCGTCAGGAGTAAGGCTTTTTCCTTTTCAGTCATTGATGGAGCGTTGTACAAAAGAAGCCTCTCCTCCCCGTTGTTGAAATGCATCGAGGGAGAAGAAGCGGCTTATGTCCTAGCAGAAATTCATGAGGGAATCTGCGGTCAACACCTCAGAGCCCGTTCTCTAGCTCGAAAGGCTCTTCGCACCGGATATTACGGGCCGACCATGGCGGTTGATGCTAGTGCTTATGTAAAAAAATGCAAAAAATGTCAAATTCACTCCAACATCCCACATTGCTCCTCCAACCGATCTTACAACCCTGTCCTCCACATGGCCATTTGCATGGTGGGGGATAGACCTCCTAGGGCCATTCTCGACAGCTCCAGGGCAGATCAAATATTTAATCGTCGCAGTCGATTACTTCAGCAAATGGATAGAAGCAGAACCCCTGGCTACCATCACTGCAAGAAACTGCATCAAATTTTTTAGAAAAAACATCATGAGCAGGTCCGGCATCCCCGAGGTAATAATAGCGGACAATGGACAAGAAGCAATTGAAAGCTGATGTCCGACCTAAAAATCAAACACCGCTTCACATCAGTTGAACACCCTCAAACCAACGGACAAGTAGAAGCGGCGAACAAAATAATACTAAACGGCCTAAGGTTACATCTAGACGACGCAAAAGGAAACTGGGTGGAAGAGCTACCTTATGTCCTCTGGGGATATAGGACCACCCAACAAATCTCCACAGGAGAGACGCCGTTCCGGCTCTCTTACGGCAGCGAGGAGGTCATTCCCGTCGAGATTGGCGAACTCAGCTGGAGAACGGCAAACCCCAAAACTCAAAACGAAAATAACCAAGCCTTGAGAGAGGAGCTCGACCTCATCGATGAAATTCGGAGTCGAGCCTCACTCCGAGAAGCAATTGTCAAACAAGGGATAACCACCAGGTACAATGCGAAAGTCGTTCTCAGAGATTTCGAGCTAGGCGATCTGGTTCTTCGAAGGGCTGATGTTGGTCTTAAAAATGCTTCCCAAGGAAAGCTCGCACCAAATTGGGAAGGACCTTACCGTATTATATCTAAAACCAGTAAATGAGCTTTCAACCTAGAGACCCTCCAAGGGAAAAAGATTCAAAGGACTTGGAATGCAACGAAACTGAAGAGTTATTACAGTTAAGGGCAGAAATTGTATCAATCACTCCAAAAATGACACCATATAGGGCTGCTCCTATCGTTGTAAATCGAGTTCCTCATTTAAATGATAAATCAGTAAACTTCTAAACATTCCACACATTCTTGAACTCATCAAACAGTAATGTATGAATCAAACTTACAACTACGGAAGAGACTTGAACCTCGAGCCCCTCAGGTTCGATCTTGAGAGCTCCCCAAGCGACCAACCATGGTCGCAAGCCTTTGTTACCAGTTAAATCCAAGCCGAGTCTTGCAGGTAAACTGTTTCAAAGGGACCGGGTCTTCTAGGGTCGAAATATCCTTGGAACGACCATTAGCCACAGCTGCCAATAACCCTATAGGGCGAGTTAAATTTGGGTCGAGTCCTGGTAAACTGCTCTATAGGCCAACGTTTATGGCCACCTCGAGTCCCTCAGGTGCGATCTTGGGATCTCCCCAAGCGACCAACCATGGTCGCAACCCTTTGTTACCAGTTAAATCCAATCCGAGTCTTCGTAAACTGTTTCAAACGGACCGGGTCTTCTACGGTCGAAATATCCTCGGAACGACCATCGGCCATGGTTGCCAATACCCCTATAGGGCGAGTTAAATTTGGGCCGAGTCCTGGTAAACTGCTCTATAGGCCAACATTCATGACCACCTCGAGTCCCTCAGGTGCGAAACTATCTCTAAAAAATGACGCATATGACTTGCAGAATTAAAAAAGCATTCATAAAGCTCGTAATGAGATCCAAAATCAAGATCGATTAAAATATTTTCAATTACAAAGCATCTCGGGTACGGCCGAGCCTTGAAAATTCCAAATTACTTGACGAAGTTCTAAATCTATACAAAACTTGATCAGATAAGCATATACCCAGAACTTCTACAAAAAATGCTAGAAAACATCAAACATCTGAGGTCGGAAAGACGACGGTTTTCTCTTCCGTCACAGGGTCGACCTTGTCCTTGACGATGCACCTCCCTTCGACCTCATGATCGGCATCAATGATTGTTGGGTCTAGTGGAAGGGAAGGATGAAGTAGAAGAACCTGCAGAAGGGCACCTTGAAAACCTTCTTTATACATCTCAAGCGCCGCTTCAGCAGCCTCCTTCGCATCCTTCTTGCTTTGTTGAAGGGCAGCTTGAAGATTGGCAATACGGGCTTCAGGGTTGGTGCTCGTTTCCGCCCTCGCTTCCAAAGCTTTCTTCAAGCTATCCTCCAGCTCGGCAATTCGTTCTTCCGAGATCGTCACCTCTCTCTTTGCCACAGCCTCGGACTCCTCTAGAACTTTGAGCTGATCTTCAAGCCGCTTCACACGAGCCTCGGCAGCCTCGGCACGACTCAGAGCAGTTTTCTTTAACGCCATAAGAGTCTCTTCACTCTCCTTCAATGAGCGAAACTCGGTCTTAACTAGACCCAGCTCCTTGGTCCTCGCAGACAATTCCTCCAAAAGCTTAAAACACCTTGTCTTCTCGGCATTCAGCAACTCTACAAGACATGTCAAGAAAGATATCAAAGAAAAAAGGAAAGTCATAAATAAATCAACAAAACCGGTGAAATTTACAAAAAACCCACATTCGGCTCGCTTCTCGTACTTCGTTTTCTCGATCTTGTGAACCTCGGCAAGATTCAGGAAGATCTGGGCCGACGCTGCGATGGGATCCTCCTTTCAAAAACTTCTCGTCCAGAGGGACGGCCTTACATTTATGGTTGGATCTCTTCGCTGTCTTTGTTTCTTGACCGATCCCGGCTCATCATCGGCGCCAGCTCTTCCCCGTTTGATAGAGGTCCCAACATCGACACCCTTTACGACCGGAATTGGTGAATCAACCAAAACCTCGATGCTCTTTCCCCTTTCAGTCTCAGCACCGACCAGGTCCTTATGGGTGACAGTCGTAATCGGTTCGGCAACAATGGCCACCTCGGTAACGGGTCTAGGTCGAGAAGATGTTTGGAACGATACTCCTCCCTGCTCAACATCAGCCGACTGCATCGCCAACTTCTTCAAAAACGCGAGCTTCTTTGGTGCCATCGTGTCTGGAAAAGCAAGAAAAAATACGAGTTATATAACTTGCAAAAAACCAAATACACAAAAATCCACTACAGAAAGACGATCTACCTAAAACCCTTTGTACCCGCACCCGCTTCCCGGCCTAGACTAAGTGTAACACCCCAAATTTAATTAGTTATCTAATTGAATTATTTAATTTAATTAATTGGGAATTATACGGTGGTAGATAATAAAATAAATATACATGAGGTAATTGGACCTATTTATAAGGTGAGGGCTAGTATTAATAAATTTAGAGTTTTAATTTATTTAGGAGGTGTTGTCATGAATTAGGTGGTGCACATGAGGGCCCATGATCCACAAGTAAGCCCATGACCCATTAGCTAGTCATAGAGCTCGAATCACTTAGGGGTCTTGTGGGTTAGTTTTCATTTCACTTATTCCACCCAAAAAGAAAGAAAAGAATTCGAAGAGAGGAGAGAAGAGAAGAGAAAAAGAAAACGTAAAAGAAGAAGAGAGAGTGAGAAGAGGAAGTCGCGACTTGCAAGAGGAAGGGAGAGGAATTTCGTGGAGCACTCAAGGGGGAGGGAAAGCTTGTTGGTGTCTTGCAATTTCTTGGAGCCTTGCCTAGTAATTTCGACTTCCATAAGGTTAGGGGGTCCTCTTTTTATCTTTAATAGCTTATGTGATGAGTAGTGTTTAGGGTTAGGTTCTAGGGTGATTGCTATGAATGAAATGTGTGTTTTGATGTTGTTGATATGCTGAATTTTACTTGTGCAAAGATATGTTTGATTGGGTGTTGAATTGTACACAATAAGAATTGAGCATGCCCATTGTTTGATGTTATGATTGAATGAAATTTTGGTGAAAAACATGATGGTCAGTCTTATATTGATAAATTAAGGTTGGAGATTTAATTTGGGAATTTTTGGTGGTGAGGAACTCGAATTTGGTTGGCTCCTTAGGCTCCTAGGGAGTTTGGGTGTTGCTGGAAATTCTGTCTAAGTCTGTGTCTAGCTCCTGGGAACCAGGCGCCCATGTGCTGTGTCTGTGTTGCCTGTGTCTGGTTCTGTGTCTAGACACTGGGCGCCGGGTTCCCTTGTCTGCGCCACTGTGTTGCTGAATTGTGTTGCTCGTGTCTAGGCACCATGGGAGCCGGGGGTCCCGGAGATTGGATGCTCGGTTTACTTTCAAATTTGGTATGGGAGTTCCTGGGCACAAAAAGAGTCAGTTTCAGGTGTTGGGTCAAAATTTGGCCGTGTTCCTTGTGCCATGGGCGCCAAGGGTCCCAATTTTCTGTTGCGTATTTTGCGAAAACTGATACTGGGTTTTCATGTCCAAGTTAAATGGCTCGTGCAAAACAATTTTTGGAGTCATAGGAGTTGTGGTTTGTCCTGGCCTTAGGTGCCTAGTCCATGGGCGCCAAAGATGCGTGTCACATTTTGCCAAAAATTTTGTTGGTTTCCCTTATTCTGAGCATTTGGCTCGTGCAAAATTAATTTCGAAGTTAAAAGAGTTTTATTGCGTGTTTTGGCAAGGCGCCTTATGCATGGGCGCTGTGTTGCCCTGCGCCAGTTTTCTTCAGCGCCAGTGTCTGGGCGCTAGGCGCCCTGCGCCAGTTTTTCCTGGGCGCCAAAATCAGAATGTTGCCCAAATTTTTCCGAACTTATTTTTAATGTAACTTTTGACTCGGTTATCCAAATTTAACGGTTCAAAATGCGATGTGGTTGCTGCCTTTGTTGTGAGTGATGTTCCTGCAGGTGGAGGACAAACCGAGTACTGCTGATGGTAAGTGAATAAGTGGGGGAGATACCCCTGCTGATGATGTGTGTTGTATTGTGTTTCCAGTGTGTGAACTCTGTGTCTTTTGTTTTTGATTTCTCTGCTGGTTTGGAAAATGCTTGGTTTTCGAAAGATGCATTAGTTACTTCTTTTGAAACCGAAGGAAAGTATTATCGGGATTAGGAAGAATTTTCAACATGGTATTTCAGGTCATCCTAGTTTTCATATCAAAAGAAATATTTTGCCGCTCTAGGCTTTGATGTTCTTATAAATAAAAAAATTTTATGGTTTGAAGAGCTGATGACACCTTTCACTTGCGAAAATCATTTCCAGAAATGAATTGTTGATTCTGTTGAGGAGCAATTTTTACTCATTTTTCGCACTTCCAATTATAAATATTTTGAAGTAGAGATGTCATATTTATTGATATGTCGATTGTGTGATTGTTATTTGACTTGAATCTAGTCCATGACTTATGTTGTTGTTGTTGTTGGGTCAATGTGAGCAAAGCGTTGTTGTTGTTGCGTTGAGTCGAATAAGACCAAGTGTTGATGTTGTTGTTGCTGGGCTAATTAAGGATGCCTTGTGAATTAAATGACTGTGTATCTAATGATGGTGTATTAAATGATGAAATTGTGGTGTTGAGGTGAACTATGAACATATGTTGCCTACAAGTTGTTTTGATGATATTACCCTAAGAGTTTCGAAGGTGAAATTACTATGCTTAAGTGGTATGGGATGTTGAAAATTGGTATTTTTGGGTGGTTAAGTGAATTTGGGGTGTCTTGATGGTTTGATTGAGTTGTAGTCAAAGTGTGCACATAGGTGTTTGACCAAATGTCAATATGTTGATTGAATGCCCGAGTGTTGTTTGATGACATGAATTGTTGAATTTGAGTGTTGTATTGAGATTATTGTTTCGTGACTGAACATGATGAATTTTACTTGTTTACGGTTTTGTGCAATTCTGGACACTGCTTCGTTTTTCAAAAACTGGCACCGTTTAGTTGATCCAAAAATTATTTGGTTGATTGTTTTTGAAAATAGATTTAACGCCGGTCGTTTTGCCACTGGTTTCGTTCAATTTGGAGCTGTGTGGCTCAAGTTATGATTGTTTCAAGTTAGGTCAAGTTTAGGGAATCAAACTGTGAGTAAGTTCGGTTTTTGTAGGTTTTGTGTCATCAAATGAACTCATTTTCGAATGAATCCAATTTCCTTGAAAACTAGACAAGATGCATTACTGTTTAGGCTGAAGTTTCAAGTCATTTGAGTTTGTTTTGGTCATTGTAGAAGAGTCACAACCTTGGACACCGTCGCTGCCCCATTTTCTGGACCTACTGCCTTGTTTGCGAAAACTGTGCTATTAGATTCATCATTTTGAAATTCTAAAAATATAGCCAGAAACTAGACTCCGTAAGTTTTCCGTAGAAGGGTTGTTTGCTAAATTCCGATGTCGTTTGATAGGGTAAATAAATTGCTAAAGTTTATGTGTGAGTGCTGGAATTTCCTGCGTTGCTTAGTTTGTGCTGTCATTGTAACGGAAGAATGTTTTTGCAATATCTTTTGACCCAGGAGTCCGATTTGAGTAAACTAAAATGTTTCGGAAAGCTTATTCAGAGGCCTAACTGAACATTCTAATTTCAAAAAAAAAAATTGACTGTTTCTGGTGTCGTTGATTTTTAGGCGTGTCGGTCGAATTAAATTGTTATTGTGCTGTCGGTGGCTTAGTACCCCAAGTCGTTGTTGCAGTGTCGGCGCCTTGGTGCCCGAAGTTGCTGATGTGTTATTGATTAGGGGATTGTTGGTCTCGGGGTTGTCTCTGCATTGTTGCTTTGTTGTTGCTTGTGGTTGCCTCGTTAATAATGTCGATATTTATGTGTTGCCTTGGGTACCGCCGAATGGCCCAAGTTATATTGTTGTTGATTTGTTGTTGTGGGCCGATGGCCATTATTGATTAGTACGGCGCTACTATGCCCCCATACGTTGTTGTTGTTGATGATGTTGCTTTGCTGATGGTTTGTCGTTGTTGATGTCGCCTGAATGGCAAAGTTGTTTGTTGATGTTACTGTCGTGTTGTTAAATTATGTGGCTTGTTGTACAGCTGTGATGCACTCTGTGAATTTCGTTGTGATGCTGTGATGATTGATGTATCGCGTTATCCATGAGGATAGATGAGTGAGATAGAATGCAAGTTAGTCTATCAGAGTGGCGCAGCGGAAGCGTGGTGAGCCTGACTATTACTGCTTGAAGTTACCTGGCTGAACAAGTAGGAGGGACGACCGCCCAAGCACTTACCGCCGGTAATCAAAGCAATAGTAATCAGCGTGATAGGTAGCACTAGTTGTCTAGATGGCTGTAGTTGGTAGTGGAGGAGTGTTGGCTTTAGCAGGAGAAAATTTCGAGGACGAAATTCTTGTAAGTGGGGGAGAGTTGTAACACCCCAAATTTAATTAGTTATCTAATTGAATTATTTAATTTAATTAATTGGGAATTATACGGTGGTAGATAATAAAATAAATATACATGAGGTAATTGGACCTATTTATAAGGTGAGGGCTAGTATTAATAAATTTAGAGTTTTAATTTATTTAGGAGGTGTTGTCATGAATTAGGTGGTGCACATGAGGGCCCATGATCCACAAGTAAGCCCATGACCCATTAGCTAGTCATAGAGCTCGAATCACTTAGGGGTCTTGTGGGTTAGTTTTCATTTCACTTATTCCACCCAAAAAGAAAGAAAAGAATTCGAAGAGAGGAGAGAAGAGAAGAGAAAAAGAAAACGTAAAAGAAGAAGAGAGAGTGAGAAGAGGAAGTCGCGACTTGCAAGAGGAAGGGAGAGGAATTTCGTGGAGCACTCAAGGGGGAGGGAAAGCTTGTTGGTGTCTTGCAATTTCTTGGAGCCTTGCCTAGTAATTTCGACTTCCATAAGGTTAGGGGGTCCTCTTTTTATCTTTAATAGCTTATGTGATGAGTAGTGTTTAGGGTTAGGTTCTAGGGTGATTGCTATGAATGAAATGTGTGTTTTGATGTTGTTGATATGCTGAATTTTACTTGTGCAAAGATATGTTTGATTGGGTGTTGAATTGTACACAATAAGAATTGAGCATGCCCATTGTTTGATGTTATGATTGAATGAAATTTTGGTGAAAAACATGATGGTCAGTCTTATATTGATAAATTAAGGTTGGAGATTTAATTTGGGAATTTTTGGTGGTGAGGAACTCGAATTTGGTTGGCTCCTTAGGCTCCTAGGGAGTTTGGGTGTTGCTGGAAATTCTGTCTAAGTCTGTGTCTAGCTCCTGGGAACCAGGCGCCCATGTGCTGTGTCTGTGTTGCCTGTGTCTGGTTCTGTGTCTAGACACTGGGCGCCGGGTTCCCTTGTCTGCGCCACTGTGTTGCTGAATTGTGTTGCTCGTGTCTAGGCACCATGGGAGCCGGGGGTCCCGGAGATTGGATGCTCGGTTTGCTTTCAAATATGGTATGGGAGTTCCTGGGCACAAAAAGAGTCAGATTCAGGTGTTGGGTCAAAATTTGGCTGTGTTCCTTGTGCCATGGGCGCCAAGGGTCCCAATTTTCTGTTGCGTATTTTGCGAAAATTGATACTGGGTTTTCATGTCCAAGTTAAATGGCTCGTGCAAAACAATTTTTGGAGTCATAGGAGTTGTGGTTTGTCCTGGCCTTAGGCGCCTAGTCCTTGGGCGCCAAAGATGCGTGTCACATTTTGCCAAAAATTTTGTTGGTTTCCCTTATTCTGAGTATTTGGCTCGTGCAAAATTAATTTCGAAGTTAAAAGAGTTTTATTGCGTGTTTTGGCAAGGCGCCTTATGCATGGGCGCTGTGTTGCCCTGCGCCAGTGTCTGGGCGCTAGGCGCCCTGCGCCAGTTTTCCCTGCGCAAGTTTCCTGCGCCAGTTTTCTTCAGCGCCAGTGTCTGGGCGCTAGGCGCCCTGCGCCAGTTTTTCCTGGGCGCCAAAATCAGAATGTTGCCCAAATTTTTCCGAACTTATTTTTAATGTAACTTTTGACTCGGTTATCCAAATTTAACGGTTCAAAATGCGTTTCGAAGCTAATTTCGGTGTCTATTCAAATATTCTGGTTTTATGTAAAAATGAGTTATTTTTACTGGTGGCTCTGGACTGAAGTTGTTCAAGGTGTCTAATTCCAGTTTTTATTCACTTTCCCTATGTCGTGTCAAATCCTAAATTGGCCTAATTGAAATTGGTGTTGGTGTGAGTGGTGGGTTGAGTTGGTGAGTGTATTATGGTGTGATTGGTGAGCAGAGGCTTCGGCCTAATTTTAATTGGTGAGCAGAGGCTTCGGCCTAATTTTAAATCGGTGAGTTGATTAAATGGTGAGTTTGATGAATTGTGTGGTGTGTGGTGGTGCATTTCCATAGCATCTCATGAACCATGTGCATAATTGGTGAGCAGAGGCTTCGGCCTAATTTTATTTGGTGAGCAGAGGCTACGGCCTATTTGTATTTGGTGACGGATCCGACATGCATGTGCCCGTGGAGTTTGGGTTGCATTTCACGCATAACCATACCTTTTGCATTGTTGTTTGGAGAATTGTAATTGTGATGTGGTTGCTGCCTTTGTTGTGAATCGGTGTGCCTAGTTACCTTTTCCTATGCAGTGCTTATTCCATATGTTATTAATTATGAAAAGAGACTCACCCTACTGCTTTTATGTTGCTTCTTATGTCGGCAACGTGCAGGTAATAACGAGTGAAGGTTATCCTTATGCCTTCGTCTGGTAGGGAGTGTCATGCTCTGATACGTAGCACCGAGGGGCGTCTTATGTTTATGTGTTATTTTAATTACACTGTTAGACTGTTATTAGTGATGCATTGGATTTGTTTTCGAACTTAATATTTTTCCGCTGTGGTAATGGCTGTATTTAGTTGATGCGAACTGAACTGGCATTTTATAGTGCTATGTATCTTGTTGTTTTTAGCCAAATTATGCAGATTTGAAGTTGTTGATTTAATGGAGTAAGTGTAGCACTCTCTTATATTGTTTTAAAAAAAAAAAAGAAACTCTGATTTTATTAATTAGTAAAGTTATTAGAAGGGGTGTTACACTAAGCGATCCGTAGGGATACCCAGGTATTTATGCTTTGAAAACGGAACCCTCTGGGAAATGAAAGTCAATATCTCCTTTGTGAGACGATCTTCAACACTCAATCGATCCTCGCCGACAGAGTAGGAATGTGTAGACCGGTTGAAATGACCATGACTCCAACCGATAGGGAACTTGGTGGACACCAAAGTCCGACCACCAGCTCCTAACTTCCCTACACAGTCGATGGCCTTATCATTAACTGGTTCGAACCAATAGAAGAGTTGCTTCCAACTTCCTCTCAGTGAGTCCGCATAAGCTTTAAAAATCTTTGCGCCTCGCCTCGAGTGAAAACTGACATGCTCACGGCCGGACTTATCCTCCTCACTATTCCGATTAAGCTTGAACAAATGGAAGAAAAGTTGGGACGACACCGGTCTCTCCAAATGAATACACATCAACTCAAAGGCTCGAAGGAAAGCCCATACATTTGGATGTAGTTGGGAGGGTGCTACATCCGACCATTGTCTGATTCTCTTTATTTTCAGAAACGTCACCACCAGAGGCCGTGATCTTCACAAACTCGTTTCAGTATTCGTTTATATCCCTACAGGTTTGTTTGGTCCTCGCCAGATCTAAAACTGCAGAAATAGGGGACGAGATCTCAGGATAAAAAATCGCAAAAAGGGGTTCGCGAACAAGTCGGAACCCGACCTGACGACCCCCACTCTGGCGAATAAAAAAAAAGGAGGGGTTCAAAATGCAAAAACAAATAAATTAAAGACTAACCTCGAAATAAAGCAGATAGGATGATCGGATCTGAAAGCAATCTTTTTATCGACCTGCTGTTGAGTTTCTATCACCTAGTCCACTTTGTTCGAAGGAAAGCTCGACAATTCAAGACCGGTAATCAGAGCAGAAGGGGTTATGAAGCAACAAAACAAAGGGAGGTGACCCCTATTTATAGTGGGCCAAAAAATCATTGATTGGGCCTGGAAGTCGAATCAACGCGTCCAATCAAAATCCAAAGGTCAGACACTAAAAAACAAAACGTCACCATCATTAGCCGCCATCGTGATACGTGCCGTGTCAGAAACATTTAATGTCTGACATTGAATCTAAAGCGCTGGCCTCTCTGCTCAAAAGAAAGCTCGGTGCATCTCAAGATCGACCAAATGAATCAAGCTCGACAAAACCCACGACCAACTTAAGCCGACCACTTTTTGAGTCCCTCAAAAAGAAAGCTCGGTACATCTTATGATCGACAACGCAAGGTGGCATCAGCTTATCAAGCCAAGATCGCCCCTCAGGCGACCAGACTTGGGGGGCCACTGTTATGGTAATAAGTAAAAGATCTTAATGATATTTACACCCCCTGCGAGGCCCAATAAACCAACCAGCCCATATCCAGAAATTCTGGCCCAATCGATCAACGGTTCAGATGCCTCTGCAAGATCTAACGACTTAGGATCGTCAGAACGAACATCCATCAATCTCTATAAATACCACATTCAAAACTTATAAAAAAAGGTAACTTCAAAAACTAAACATTGATTCACTTAGATACTGACTTGAGCATCAGAGTATTCTTGCAGGTACAACACCGTCATCTCAAGATCGAACATCGCCATCTCAAAATCGAACACCGCTGATCAATGACGACATCTACCAACTATTTTAGACTACTCATTAAGGTCGGGAATACGTTACGTAACAAAATGTAAGTGTAAAATTACACTATCGATGATGCCCTTTAAATTCCTACTTTGAGAATGCGATAAGATGATAAAATAAGATTAAAAGTTGATACAAAAACTTCTTACAATTATTAAACTCATTAATTGGTAGCAGTAAACCATAGAATATGAATAAATTCATGAGAGATAAAGAAGAATAAAAGTAAAAATAAATGACAAGAACATTGAAAAATCATCTGTTGCAAACATGTATCTTCAATTGTAAAACAAGAGAGGGGCTATGTAACTACGTTTAGTGGGAAGAAAAAGGAGAGACATTAAAAAGAAAGGTTAATGATGAGGGAACATTGAAAGTATTAAGATTCTTGTAAAAAAGATGGCCCTGTCCTGTGCCAATCATCACATCCTCTTCTCCTATACAACAAACCAGACTGTAATGAAAAAAAATTGTATTAAATTATACCATATACAAATAAAGGGAAAAATAAATTAAAAAAAAAATAAAGAAAAAGGAGAAAAAAAAGGGTCTTTTCTATTTAGTTGGTCAGTAGTCAGAATTGCTTAGCATTGCCGACAATATCCACCGTGGCTACACCAAATTGAGTAAAAGATACTCGATCGGTCTCAATTTAATTATCGTTTAAGATTATACACGGGTTTTAAGAAAATGATTAGATATGCTACTTTTTATGTTCAAAAAGTATGGTAAGACTAAAATATCCCTATATTATTATTAGGAAAGAGGAATGGAAACCTTGAAAATACAAATAAAAGCTAGAGTATTGTTGGAAAAAAATAATAAATTTTGCATTGAAATTCTAAAGTGATAAATAATTTGAGACAAACAAAAATGACAAAGACGACAATTAAATTAAGACAGAGGGAGTACATCTCAAATCAGCAATACATTATCCTACAATGTATGTGTAAAATAGGTAGAAATGTCAATTTTGATCCCGTTTATCGGACTAGATCGATGGCGCAATATCCTGAGTTGGACTGAGTTAGTTAAATAGAGGATAAAAAAAATCAGGTTATTTTGGCCTAGCTTAATTGGCCCATGAATGAGACTCGACCAGCTATATATGCTTTTTTGAACACTTTTTTTAGTTTACTTTGTCAATAGCTAGACTGGGTTGAACCGGGCTGGCAGCTCCAGTATTTTGAGTTGGACTAAAAAACACAGCCCAATAGATAATTGGACTAGTCCAGTCCAATCCGCTTTTACATCTTGTCCCAATAGGCCAGAAAGTCCAGTTTAACAAATCTAAAAATAGGTAGTTCAATTAGCGAGTTAAAAAATACAAATGAGAATAAGCAGAAAAATTAATACTTCTTCTTTAAACAAACTAATTTATCACTAATATTTTTCTATTCAAAAAAGTATACTACTACTCTTACTAATTAGTTAAGTCAGTCTCTCAAAACTTTTCCATTTACATCTTTGTTTGACTTTTTTGCCAGTCTTTAATTAAAGAGCTGCAGAAACTTTCATTATTTCTGGTCTTTGAGGGTGGGTGGAGATACTTAAACTCACAGCAAGCAGAATTACCAATATGCTCCAACAATAATAATAAACTCATAAAATTACTATTTGAGTGCAATACTCTTTTTTTTAATTGTCCAATATATACTTTCATAATAGGTAATAATTGCTCCATAATGAGACCACATGAAGAAAAAGAATTTGGATTTGCTGCATAGTAAAAGCACACATCTGTTGCAGTTAAGGATCTCAGACCGTTGATTAAGATTGAACGACTCATGTGGTAAAAGTTCAAATGTGAGTCGTTCGATCGATCTTGATCTAACGGTCTGAGATATTTACTGCAGTAAATGCATGCTTTTTCTACTGCAGGCAATCTGAATCTGAAGGAATTTTCAAAAATTCTATATGCATGTATGTGAAGGCTGAGACAGAGTGAAAAATGATAAGAGATTTTATCACTACCAAAAGGGTTTATGTGGTGGCTTCAATAATCACATGATGCTGAAAATTGCAATAACCCTTTAAGCCATAACATGTACCTCTTCTTACCGACAGCTCTCTTTCCATTTTTTACCAAGCCTTTTTTAGCAATCATGGCAGGTTAATTCTACAATATTCCAATTTTCAACCTTGAGATAAATATTGTACATAAGGACCCATTAGCATATATATATATATATATATATATATATATATATATATATATATATATATATATATATATATTATAATAAAAGTGATGTCTGAAAAGAAAGTTACCAGAGGTTGTGGGGGCATTAGTTGAACATAAACAATAATAAACACTCACAGTGAGTGTCTGTATGAGAGTGAAACTGTTGTAAGGGATATGGATTACATGCCTTCACTAATGCATGCAGTCAAATAAATATTGATCGTCCGATCCAGATTGAACGATCAATATTTTAATTTTTATTTAAAATGTAATTTGAATAATTAAAATCTAGATTGTCTGATCTTGATCAGACGATCGAGATGAGCAGACTGCATGATCACATCTACAACTGCACCTAAAACAAACCTGATTGTAAGAAATAGAGACGAATTTGAAATCTCTGCAATCGAAAGTCCCACGATCAAAACCAAACGGCTCATATAACATGTAGATTTATAATTCTACACATTTGCTTTATATTAATCACAAAGTTTGAAGTCGAGACCATCCAATCTTGATCTAACGGCTCCTATTGTTCTAAATGCATGAATGCAGGATTATGTGACTACAGAGAATAAAAATCTCATTGATGTGAAGGAAAGCCACTAATATCTCACTCTCCTTTGACCATGACACCAAACAAGGACATGTATAACAACTCCTCCATTGTGGGCCCAAACAAAAACAATTTCATAGGAACAAACACACCAGGAGTCAGGAGATATGCCAGATTATCATCTATTTAGAATGCTTCTTTGGATACAAAGATTCTTATCTTCATCCGAGGTTGACACACGTCAAAACCATGTTTGGTTTGCCACCCACCCTACTCCTCTAAGCTATTCCAGTTCTGTACCAAAATGTAATATTCAAATTTTTGAGAGACTTCTATATTTGTTTCATGTTTGTAGAAACCTAAACTCCTATTCAACAAAAGAGCATCTAGTGAGATTGTTTCCTTCATGAAGCAATGGATTTGGATTCTTTGCTGCGCGCAACACATGTTGCGTCGGTGTGAGTCCACCATGGCGCAGCAGCATAGTGGACAGTCTGATCTAGAGAGAGATTTTTTTTCTAGATCAGACAGTTCACTATGGTGCAGCAGCATAGGATCTTTGTCCATGAAGCAATACTTTAAATTTCATCATATTTCTTAATTGGTATAGTTTTCATGGAAAGTGTTTTCCATTTGTGTGAGAACTGATCATATATGATCTCTAGTTGTGGTGAAACATGCCTACAAATAGATGTAGAGATATCTACAGCAATGTTTTTTCTTTCTAGTTTTGTTATTGAGAAAAACATGAATATATATTTGGTCCCAAGAAATGTAAAGTATTATTTTGGTTTTTAAAAATCTCGAATATCGGTCAAATTAGTTATTGGTGGGACTAAAATTACCTAAAAATGACCAACTTCACTGACATTCGAAATTTTTGAGAATCAAATTAGCACTTTTTATTTCCTAGTGAACAAATATATCTGTAGCACCGACACTTCCGGTTGAAGACGTGTCCGACACCGATACTTCAATTACTTGTATTTTTCAAGTAAAATCGGTGTCTGTGTGTTTGCGTCGTGTCCGGTGTCCCTGTCTGTGTTGATGCTTGATATAGTGTTCTTTTTTTTTTCTGTTTGAGCCTTTATTCTAAAACAGAAAATTAGAACTTATTCTAAAGGGCTTTGTGAGAAACTGTTGGAAACAGAAGACACCAACAATTGAATCAATTTTGAAAGGTGAGGCCAAAAATTGGACAGATACTTGTTTCCAACTTTTTCTAAAAAGGTAAATCACATGCATCAATAGCCCTTCTGAAAGATAGAGACTACGGAATAACAAAAAACTATTCAGAAATGTTATCATCACAGCTTGAAAGTTGACATTAACATGAAATGAAAGTGAAGTTGAAATATACTATTGATGTATACCAGCAATGACATGACTATTATGTGTAGGAGAGACACTTCAGGTTGAAGATGTGTCCAGTGTCCTACACGTGTCGTGTCGGACACCGACACTTGACACTTCAATTACGCCAAATTTTCAAATTATTACCCGTGCCTACGTGTTTGTCTCTGTGTTGGTGCTTCATAGCTATGAAATGAAAACAGTTTACTAAATGTTAAAATTTTCACCTGATGAAAACAATTTGATAATTCACTTTTATTCTTTGTTATTAGAACAAGATAAGAATGATAGCTAAAATGTGTTCATCTATGGCAAGCATTAACAGTTTATTAGAATATGATAGTACATAGTCAATGTTCAATGGTTTAAAAACCAGGAAACGTGAGAAATAGTGTTTGGATGTGATGGAAATCAGGTGGTCAAGCACTGTGATAATTAATCTCTATTCAGTCACACAATTTAGTGTGGCTATGTATTGTGTTATGGCATGTCAAAACATGAAATGTCAATTGAGATTTGAGATTTGTGATCAAAATTCTATGGACTATTGCAGCATCCTTTTCTTCATTCAGATGAAGGAATATGTTTATACCACAACACCCCCCCCCCCCCCCACCTTTCCTGCTTTTTAATAATTTTTTCATTCAAAACCATATAGATTCAGATTGCTTAAACATTTTTTTTGGCTTAAATATGTTTTTAATCTCTCAATATATGGTAACTTTTGCTTTTGGTTACTTAAAAATGTTTTGTCTCATTTTAGTCCGTCATTTTTTAAAATGTGTCTAACTTTTACCCTAATAGCTAACTCTACCAACCTGAGAGCCTATATAAAAGCTATCGAACCTTGGTTATATGTAGCTCCGACACTTCGTATTGTGTCGGACACCAACGGCGATACTTCAATTACTTTCATTTTTTCAAATTATTATCATTCTATGTGTCTGTGTCAATGTCTACGAGTCCTTTATCAGTGTCAATAAACCACATAAATTTTTAGGGTAACTAATTAGAAAATGCACAAAGCTAATACCATTGACATTTATAATGCTTCTAGTCTACCATTTGATCCACATAAATTAGGACTCAAAACAATTCTCATTAAAAAAATCACTCAAAAAAAATTGTGACATTCTTCTTGCTCACTTCCTAGATTGTTCTCCTAATAAAGGAGCAAAAGGGTTTCCTCCTTTACAATTCCTAAAAAAAAATTGCTGAAAAAAATAAGATTGATGATTCATTAGAATCAAAGCTGAGGATAACAAATTCACTGACAACAAGCTTTTTAGAACACTTTCTAATATCCTTCTATTTCAATCCCAAAAGTCATGATATAAGAGAATAATAGAAGAAGAGTTCTTGAAAGAATCTAATAAATCCTAAAATTACACAATTCTATATAACAGTTGAAAAAAGAAGCACATTACACTAAAGTTGCATCAGCATAAACTTCAGCTAGCATTCCATCTTCACTACCAGACATAGCAAACAGTTCAGCTTCCTTTTCTTCTTCACTAGTAGAAAATTCTCTCCTTTCAAGCTTTGCATGAGCTGCAATATATATCATTTTCTGAGCTCTTTCCAAAGCAATTCTAGAATTTTTATTAGCAGAAACTTTCCTCATGAATGACCAATTACTCTTAAATCCACATGAAGTTGCATGCAAAAAAATGAGTCTCACAGCAATTTTCCCTAAAGATTTAAACTCACATAAACATGTTTCCCAAACAAGTCTACTACTCAACGGATTCGCAACTTTCATTTTTCCGGTTACAGGATCCCTTTGTTTCATTTGAACAGCTTGTGCATAAAGAGGATCAAGTCCTTCTGATCTCCATTTCATTAGCTCCATTAATACAACATGAGCTTCTTCTCTTGTAGCTAGTCTTGTTAGTAACTTATCGACGTCTTTCTCTTGATCACGCGTTAAACACTTGAATGGTGGAAGGTATTTTCCACTTGTGTCTTTGATTAAGTAAAGTGGATCAAGTATATATGCTGCTGACCATGCAGGGTGGTAGTTTTTTCTAAACCGTTTTTCGACTATCTTCTCGACCGGTCCTTCGATAACGTTATACTTCGTGCACCATTCCTTCACTTTAGTTCTCAGTTCCTCCCAAAGAGGTAAACACCTTCCAATCAATGGTCTCTCAGCTTCTATATCTTGAACCATTCCTTTGATAATCTTCACAAGTGAATAAACCGCTTCGAGTTCATTCCAAAACCCTTCATTCTGAACCATTCCGGCGACTTCTCTCGCCAATGGATCTTCCATACACATTACCTTAAACAAATCTTCCATCACAACCATTTGAATCACCCTAGCACAGCTTAAAATATCATCCAACATAGGAAACACAGATGCAAAGTTCTTCAACGGATCACATTTCGGTGAAGGGACACGAATCAACCCGGCATACTCCATCTCCTGTACCCTATACTTAGCAAAAACATTCCTCACTTGAGACTCATTGTTCACAAAATTCCCAACCTTGATGCAATTCTCAGTAACAACCTTAAAAAGTGGTAGCTCTTTGTTAAAATCCTTGATTAAACTAATGAACCCTTGAAGTTGACAAAAAGTATTTACCATCCAATGATTCTGAATCTCCAAATTCCTCAATGCCTTAGCTTTAAACTTATCAGCAACAATTCCAACACATCTTTGAACCACACTTCCACTAACACTATTCACAGTCTCCCATAAAACCTCTTCAGCATACTTTGAAGAAACAACTCCACCATTGAAAACTGCTTTCTGAAACACACTAGTTCCATTTGGAAGATTCACCATAAACTTAACCAAACTCTCACCACCACAACATAAACCAAACAAACTCTTATTAATACCATTATTACCCTCACTCTTCCAACCATCACTTGCTACTTGAAAAAACATTGCATCTCTTATTTTTGCTTCAACCTCACTCTTAACTTCACTAAACTTAGCATCAAGTCTAGAACCCGAAATCTCGCGCTTTATAGAACTAGCAGGTAAACCAACTTGAGATAGAAAAGCTTGAAACTTTCTATGTTCAAGAATTGATAAAGAAACAGAACCACAACATTCATAAAACCAATCAGCAAGTAAATCCAAAGCAGAATTCACCTGTTCTTTACTCAAAGAAGGACTAGGTGATGTTTTAGGACTCTTCAATTTCTTCACACTATCTTCAAACATAGCTAAAGCACACAAATCTTCTTTTCCACCAGATAACATCAAATGATGCTGATTCTGATTCTGATTATGATTCTGATCTTGGTGATGGTGGTGCACGGTATTACCATGCACCTGAGGGTACCCAATTTCAACCATTGCCAAGGAATGATTTTGATTGTGATAAGGAAGACCCAATTGAGGGGAACTTCTTTTCCGGTTTGAACCGGATACAGAAGAAATAGGAACCGGTGAAGGAACTGAACCGGGTTTCAAACCTGAACTAAAATTAGAACAAGTTCCACGCTTTAAGTGTTCAGAAGCTGTTCTTGAAGGGTTAGAAGCAGAGAAAACGGCGTCGCATAAAGAACACTTAAGTTTAACAGATTTAGGAAGACCATTATCTGGATTTCTAACAAGAATAGGTTCAAGGTGAGCCCAATACCATGCACCTTTACCTTTAACGGCTTTTGTTCTAACAGTGATAAGACCTTCATAACGTTTGTTAACGGCTTTAACGGCGATTTCATCGGAGGAAGATGAAGGAAGTGGGTCTGTTGATGTGGAGTTTGTTGAAGTCATTATTTTTTTGGGATAAAGGGTGTTTGAATTTGGGGAGAAAATTGAGTCTTGTTGTGGTTCATTTAAATGAAGGGTTAGAATTGGGTGTGGTTTTGAAGATGGGTTTTGAAGAAGTGTTGTTTCACCATTTTGAGGATTATGGTGGTTTTGGGTTTTGGATTCGTTTTGGAGCATTTAACCATAAAGGGTTGTACGCTGTTAGTGGAATGGAGGAATTGAAGTGGTTTTAGAAAGTTGATGGAGAAGAGTGTAAGGTGTTTGATGAAATGTGAAAGTGAAGAAGAATAAGAAGAAGATGAAGTGAAGTTGAGTGGGAAGGAGGGGAGTTTGTAGAGTTGTTGTTGCTACAAAAAAGACTAGACAGGTGAGTGCATATAGAAGGAGCTACTCAAACAGGGAACTAGGAGAGAGAGAGGTATGTATGAGTCAACCAAATTTGTATTTCTCAACCAAAAAGGGACACTCTTTTTGTTTAGCTTATTTTATATTTTATTATTTCCTTTGTTTCTTTTGGTAATAATATTTTATTATTTCCTTTGTTTTTTGTATTAGAAAACAATGGGAAAAGACAATAAAGAAACATAATTTAGACCACTAATTAAGGATTTGAAAATAGTTTAGAGTGAATCTTTAATTTGAGTAATATATTAAGAAATGTATGAGTCTAAATAGAACTTTTTTATGCAAATTCTTCTTAAAAAAGTTCATCGGGAAGGAAAAAATATTGCTCCTCATTATATTGAAAAGAAAACAAACAAATAAAGCTACATTATTGGTTCTTATTATCTTATACATAATTTTAAGGTATTTTTTATCAACCTTAGACAAAATGACAAATAAATACTATACACATACAATATCCAACAGACATACCCAAGTTCCAACCCATCATGGGCCGGCACCCTAAGTTGCCGAAATTGTCAATACAACTAGCAGTGTGGGCATACATAGTTTTAAGTGTATTCATCAAATAAATATATATATATATATATATATATATAGCATTTCTATAATGTAATAATTAAGCTAAAAGTGTTATGTTATATTAGTAAATACATTTGAATTTTAGTCATTATCTTGCTTGATCTTGACAGTTGATGCATGTTTTCATTTAGAAGATTTTTTTTATTGAATGATGATGTTGTTTAAAATTTTAATCTAATTAATCCCTAAACCTTTCAATTTTTATACAACAATAGTTCTTTTTGGTGGAAAAACTTTAATTTCTTTTTAATCAAAACTTTAATATACTTTTGTTCCTAAAAGAGTTAAATTAATCATTATTTAAATATTTGATTGTTAGTCTTTGCATTTAATAAAAATAATCTCTTTATAGTTCATATAATTTAAAACATATGTTTTTAGTCCTCTATTTTATGACTCATTAGAATAAAATTAAAAGAAAAATAGATAAAGTTATTTTTTATATGAAAAATAAAGAAAAGGTAAGTTGAAAATGTGTCTATCTTGAAGTTAGTCAAAAAAAATGTATCTATCTTGAACAAATAATTAACTTTATTTTGTCAGGTGGTTTTGATAATAATACACTGATTTTGATTAGTTTTCCATTGGAGAGGTCCTTAATCAAGTAACGTACGAAGAGGATTTTATGGTGGTTAGCTTTTCTCAAATCGTTTTCTCCCGTATAAAGAGATAAACTCTTAAAAAATTTAGGGTTAATTAACTTCAATTATTAAGCTAGCTTTTTTTTTGACAATAATTATTAAGCTAGCTATTGCTTGCTTTTGTCGTCTTGTTATTTGATTTTCTCAATTAATAAAAAAACTAACCTTTGCGGCAAATTTATTATGTTCGTATTTTAGTTCAGTATTTCCATTCTTTAATATATAATCATGTTCCACCTTGCTCAAAAAAAATAATCATGTTCCACCAGTAGATTATAATGATAATAACATGAAAAGTATGATTGTTTTACTGTAGTGGTGATGGTTAATTATTTTGATAAGATTGGATTCCAATTACCAAATGTTCTGTTCTCTTGTCAAAAAGAAATGTTCTGTTCTCAAATAAAATAATGACATTTTACAAAAAACAAAATATATAAAAATTTAACAACTATACATTGCTTTTATTTTTACAGTAATAACTATACATATAGGGTAAATAAGTGTTACACGAATATTGTTTTAATTTGGTACATGTTACACGGATATTTAACAATAGTATAATTTAATTGTGGCATGTTATCTAATTAGCTAGTTATAACACCCTAATATTTCTATCAAGTAGAAATGCTAAAATGCACGAAATGGCATATATTAGAGTAAAATTTCCTGTTTCAGATATTGAACAAAACTAAAAACTCTTAAACTTAATCCAAGATCAAGAGTTATACATAGCTCAAGACATCCAAATTATAACAACTCCTATTGTTCAATATCCAATAACAAGAAAGTAGCGGAAACGATTATTAACTGGTAGCTAGTACAAGTCATCAAATCGAAGTACAATCACTAAGGGAAAAACATCATGAACATAAGTCTAAAACTTCATGCTCTCCTTAAGGTCTCATCAACCACGCTTCCTTGTCTTGTTCTTTCCCTGAGTATCTGTAAAACAACAACATATAAAGAGTGAGATAAACATTATCTCAGTGAGTTCTACCGTAACCCCTCACAATGACTCTCAGTCCATTTATTATTGTTCATTTAATCGTAGTCTATTTAGGTCCTACGTGCATATAGCTTTTCCTGTCATGCCATAGTACATCTTCGGTAAAAGCTCTGCCTTTACCGTCAAACATCTCCACTAGCTTACACTAGCTTCAAACCTTGTGAGGCCTAGGTTCTGGGGCTCGTGACTTCCCCCCTAGTATACTAATCAACTGGGTCGTCACCCGCGCTTTGATATAATTTATATATCTTGACCTTGATTGAACATTTAGTTCCATGAATAAACAATCGCTTGAACATTTAGTTCCATGAATAAACAGTCGCTTGAACATTTAGTTCCATGAATAATAAACATAACATATGTTCGCTCACGTGTACTACTTTACGGTTTTTGAAACATTTATGACTTCCAAAATCAATTAACCTTAAACCTTGCAATCATGTTCAAAAACAGAGTATCATTGGTCCAATTACATGAGGGGCGGTTGGGGAGATGATTGGAAGAGGTTTGGAACCGAAGCGACGAAACGAATTTTTGGCAACCGGGGACAGAAGACCTGGCACGACCCGTGCCAGACCTAGCACGACTCGTGCTGCCTGGAAATGCAATTCCAGTCAACCAGAAAGGTTGGCACGACCCGTGCTAGGGGTAGCACGACCCGTGCTGCCTGTAGCAGAGTCACAATTCGCTTATTTCGTTCCGTTTCGCTTTTCCTATCACGTCATATCCGTAACCCGATCAAAATCCAACCTCAAAACAGATAATACCAGACAATATTCTAGTCCAAAACAAGTAACATCAACCAATTTCACAACAATCACACGATACATATTCATTAAATCGTTAAAACGACGCCGAAACGAGACATTTTCGAAAACACATTTCTCGACTCGAATTTCATAAAAAACGAAATTGTACATAATGTTCCAGAAACTAAAAACAATCAAAACTCCAATATTAAAAACCCTAAGCGAGTAGAACTCACCGATCGTGATGAAAATCACGCAACACCCGAGACTTTGAAGTTCAAGGACTCCGAAACTTCACGAACTCGTGCCAAACGCGTCCAAGACTTCAAAACCCAAACCCACTCACTATGAACTTCGAAATTAGCAACTATACTCTTCCTTGCTACTGAATTTTCCTTCTATTTGCTTCAAAATACAATGTAGCTTCACTTCTACCCTAATCTAGCCTTCACTTGAACAAGTAAAGTCCCTAAGAGCTTAAAACTCCATTAATGGCCAAGGTGGAGCTTCAAGTTCGAAAATGGAGGATGATGGAAGAGGGAGAATCAGCTATTGAAATTAGTACCACTGGAAAGGGAATTGAAAATGGAGAAGAATGGGTTAGAAATCACCTACATGCATCAAGGTTCCTGGATCTTCCCTTCTCCTTTTCTTCCTCTTCTCTCTCACGATTTCTTTCTTTTTCTCTCCCTATTCTCTTTTCTATTTTTCTGGTTCTTTTTTGAAATGAGGGTTGGTCAGCTGAACAAGGTTTTAATTGGGTGGGAAAAGACCAATTTACCCCTCTATCCCTACACATCACTACACTATTAAACCATAGCTTATATCATTTCTAACTTTCAGTTTTTTGCTGAAAACAAAGTGAGTTTTAGGTGTTTTTAATATTTGTGAGCTGAGGGTGTTTTAAACACTAGGAAATGACCAAAATGCCCTTGCGCTCTAATTCTCATATAGTTCTATTTCTACCCCAAAACAATCACACCTATTCACATACTTCAATCACATAATCACATAATTCACATACTTCAATCACCCCTAACAATTAACAACTAACATTTGCCTATAAAAAAAATTGTAGCATGTTTGTTTTGATAGTGACAATTAATGTTATAATATAAAGATGGTAAAATATTACTTTTTCCATTCTAAAACTTTGATACTTTTTATTTGTTACACACAAATTAAGGTATTATTAATTTATGTTAGTTAAAATTAAAATCAAGGTAATCAAAACCGGACCGGACCGGCCGGTTCGACCGGTTGAACCGGGAACTGGACCCCTGTCCGGTCCAGTTAGACCTCAGAATCGGATGGCCAAAGAACCGGGTGAAAAACCGGAAAACCGGTCAAGAACCGGCAAAACCGGCCAGAACCGGTCAAGAATCGGCAAAACCGGCCAGAAACCGGTTCTGAGAAATGACATTTTTTTTTATTTTTTTATTATTTTTTTATTATTTTTTTATTATTTTTTTTAACTGAAATAAAAAAGTTTAAACTATTTTTTGTAAAACAAAATGAGTGTCAAGGCTCTATTTATATATTTTATATATTATGAAAGCCAAGAATCTCACTTATATTTTGCTGTGCACACTCTAGCTCTATTTATAGAGAAACACAGCTCATTCTTCTTATTTGCCATCCGATGTGGGACTGATATTCACCTTTCAACAACATTAGCTTCATTGTTTGCAATTTTCTTACATGATGTGATCTTTTCTAAATAAAGCGACATTAGATTCTTTCTAAATAATGCTTTAAAATATATATATTTTAAACATGTCAAACTTTGAGTTTTTTTATACCTACCAATTTTATGTGTAACTTTAACTAATGACTTGGATATTATATTGTTGAGCTTAAGTTAAGCATAATTTAATTGTTTGTGGTGTGAAATTTTGGGTATTATGGTTTTTTATCCTTTATATATTGTAATAAAAATATTAAATAACATATTTAATTAATTCCGGTTGAACCCCCGGTTCAATCGGTTGAACCCAAGAACCCCTGAACCGCCACCTCTTCCGGTTCATTGTCCGGTCCGGTTTTGATTACCTTGATTAAAATACTCCTTTTATAACTGTCTTGGGATAATTGAAGTCAGACTAAAAGAGTCTCGGGACAAATAATCTATACTATGAGACTCTAAAGACTCAATAAATATAAAAGATATATTTGGAAAAATTTATTGATTTGTAAATTGGGTTTTAAAAATACCAATGTTTTAGGATTATATTAGTTCCCTAATTATATTTTAAAAATACCAATGTTTTAGGATTTATAATCTATACTATCTCGTTGGTCCTAATTTTTATTTCCTCAGCATTCTACATTATACTTAGCATATTTTTGTTACCAATTTTTCTTTTGATGGGTGAATTCTATTTATTTTAACATCTAGGATTTACATTTACCACTGTCAAGGTCAAGATTAAATTTCTTATTATTTAGTTACTTCAGCAGCAAATACTTCGGCATTAGCCACTTGAATTTTGGATATTCCTTTTTATTTCTTATCAAACGAATGAAAATTCTAGATATTCTTAGCATGATATTATTAGGGAACTAATATGTCTCCTTCAT
This sequence comes from Astragalus membranaceus, assembly GCA_039519185.1. Lineage (NCBI taxonomy): Eukaryota > Viridiplantae > Streptophyta > Magnoliopsida > Fabales > Fabaceae > Astragalus > Astragalus membranaceus. The sequence goes on along the minus strand of CM076853.1, from coordinate 30,576,153 downwards.
AAAGGATTAATCCATAATGGCCATGAATGGTTGCTCATGGAGTCACCAAATAAGGGTTAGTCGATCTTATTATCACATAATCCATTAGAACAATTAGAACTTAACCTAATTTTAGTTTTAAATGTGGTCCATTTTTTGTTTGAGCTATACATCTATTTTCACAAATAAATTGTCCAAGACTAAATTCTCGTATATACCTCATCAAGGATATCCTCCCTTTTCTAAAGTGTTTGTATCAAACTTAACTATTTTTTCAAGACTATTAACAGTATGCCATATGATATACTTGTTGTAGTACTCAACTGTGATTCCATGGATTCAAACCCTACTGCATGCAAAAAACTAAATGTAACTAAAAAGGGAGTTTCAATATAAATGAAAATTGAATTTTCTATTCACTGATTGTCAGTTACACATAGGTGTTATACCCCAATTTTGTCCGCTCTTTTTTTACTATAGTCATTTTTATCATCTAGTTTTGTGTGTCGCAAGTCCGTCCCGGGTCCTATTACCGCAAGTTAGTTTTTGGGCTCGTTTAGACGCTAGTTCGTTTTATTGGGCCTGTACTTAGTAATTCACTTTATTGGGCCTATGATAGATTTTCTCGTATGGGCCTTGGCCCAGCTTGTCCTTTTTCTAGATTTGTCTTTTTAAAATAACATTTTCTCTAATTTAAAAAAAATCAGTCTTTTATTAACATTATCACCAAAAGAAAAATAAAATTACATAAAAATAAAAAAATAGAGAAGAACGAAAATAATAAAAAGGGGGTGTCAGTACCAATAACCTTCAGCCCAACAAGCTGCTTGCCCAGCAAGTCGACTTGCCCAGCAAGTTAACTTGTCCAGCAAGTCTCTTCACCTAACCCTTCACCTATAAAAGGAGGCATGTCCACGGTGAAAAACCACAGTGATTCAACAAGAACACTGACCACATTCTCTCTCTCTCTCTCTCCCAGCGAAGTTATCGCTCTCTCTCTCCCCCTCCCTTTTTTATTTTATTTTTCTTTTAATTAGTTTATTTTTAAATATTATTGATAATTATTTTTCACTAGTTGCACTTTTCATTTTTTCTTCTTTGTTAACTTTTCGTTCATATTCAAAACAGAAAAACAAAAATAATCATTTTCCTCCAAATATAAAAATCTTATTTTCAAAATAGGGGATTAAGTCAGACATACGGCCGGGTTAGTCATCGTTTTAGGACAAATGGGCCGTACGGCTCAAGAGTCCTAAAATACATATTCAAATAAAAGCACTCCCTACACAAATCGTTTTCTTCGAAAAAATCAAAAATCTTATTTTCAAAAACAGGGGATTAAGTCGGCCGTACGGTCGGGGTTTTAGGATAAATGAACCGTACAGATCACAAATCCTAAAATCCTTAAATTAAAAAACACAAACAAACCAAACTTTTTCTACTCAAGTACTACGTAGCCTTTGATTCTCTACCCCGAGATACGTAGGAGCGGATGGGGGCCCACATCTGTCAAGTGCAATAATAAAAAATCTTTTTAAGTCTTTTCTCAAATTTTCTTTCGTAGTTCTCAATAAAAATGCAAAAACAAATATTTTTCATCAAGCCTTTTCATTCATTTTTTTTTTGTAAAAGGGAAATAAATATTTTCAAAGTTAATATAGTTTTGACAATTAATTAGAGGTAACCTTTTTCGAAAGGATGCTGTGGGGTGCTAATACCTTCCTCGCACATAATCGACTCCCGAACCCAAAATTTGGTTTTCCAGACCGTTTTCTTTTTCAAAGGGATTTTTCAGTGTTTTCCCTTATAATTAAACATTGATGGCGACGCGAGAGATCCTCCGGATTTTTCGGTCGCTACAGCTGGCGACTCCACTGGGGACATTTTGAGAGTCAAGCCTAATTTTTTTAGTTGTGCCAAACCTTTAACTTTTTCGGTATTTATTTCCCTTTCATCTTTTATTCTTGTTGCATGTTATATTTTATATGATATGTGAACCTTAGGATAGAAGACTATATTTATTTTGCATATGTGTTATTTGCTTTGCAGCTTGGGGGTACACTTGACATTTTGCTCCTACACACACTCCACTATCACACTTCTGCACACATGTGAGAATAGTCCTATACCCGGACTGGAGCATAGCCAAAGTTAGAACGAGACTGCGTAGTGATGGCCTACTGGATGTGCGTCCTGTTGGGTGGTCACGAAAGTCTCACCTAGAGTTTGGTCTCTTTTGAGAATGTTGTCACTCCTAATAGCTTGCCTATTGTTGGGATCAGTGTTCTTAACTGGGGTCGTTGGCTCTAGGAGCCTTATTTAGGACCCTTTAGAGCTACCCTTTGAAAGGTTCACTCAATAGAAAAGCCTTAGACCTATTCTCTTAGGAATCCTTGTAGGACACAAAGGAGCTTCATACCCCTACACTCAAACAAACACTAATACATTTTTCTCATTTCCCTAAAAAAAACCCAAAAAAAAAACCTATTTTATTCTTGCAAACATGTCTCATGCATTCTTATTTTCCTTCTTCTCTGCATATCATAAAAAAAGAAATATATAAATAAACTCATGTTGCATGCATCTCAATGACCGTCGGGGAATTATAAGACCTTTTTTAAGAGAGGTGGATGAAAGTATAAGGAAAACAAAAAAACATGTAAGGCAGACCACTAGAATCATACTTTATTCTTCGAATAAAAAGCTTACAATTCCCCGACGCGATGAATAAAATCATACATTCGCATTTCATGCACATTCATTCATTCATGAGCAAAAAGGCAAGCTGGTTCGTCAACATTCATGCGTCTGGTTTCCTTTCTCCAAAAAACAAACAAAAATATTCAAAATCATGTCAAGCATCGTGCATTCTTTTCTTTCCATGCATTAAAAAAATCATTCTGAGTATCATGCATTTTATTTCCTCGCATATAAAAAAATGTTTAAACCATATAATATAAGCATCTCATTATCATGCACCACCGTTCATTCATAATCATTCACAAAATTCATCATCACATAGTGTGTTCATCACATCATTTGCAACGTCATTATTATGAATTACATTTCAAAAAAAAACATAACATTCATACATCATTTCACTCATATTGCCATCCTAGTTCAAATGCATCATTTCTAAATAAAAATAAAAATAAAAGAAAGTCATGTCATTATTCTTGCATCATTCATCATCCAAAAATATAAATAAGTTAGCATTCATTTTAACACGTAAATGATACTATGTATCATCTACATGTGTCATTGCCCCTAAAAAAACAAAAACAAGAACAAAAAGTCATTTAGCATAGTTAGTCTTTTCAAGTGATCATTCCTTTATGCATTTCATGCATTTTCATCATGCCTATACATTATAGTTTGTTCATTCATGCATTACATTTTTAAAAAAAAAACCATGAGCATAACTTAAAAAAATTGTGATGAGAGATGATACGTTCTTGCGAAACACACTCTAATTGATTATTTTTCTTTGGAAAAGTTTAGCCTTACAAAACAAGGTTGAATAATTGGTCCATTTTGCCAGCAAAGCGATGCATCTCATCCATCTCATGATAAATGATCAAATTGGTCCATTTTGTTAACTAATGTGTTATCAAAAATTTCTTCTATCATGTTTCTAACTAATTTTAACTCTCTATGAAGCATTCGTATTATGCCATGTGCATTTACACTTGTTTGAGTCAGTTAGTGTCCACATATTTGCATCTTATCATCGCCCCTTCTACATGTCCAGTCCCACCCCGACCACCCAGTACATATTCTCCACACAAGTACCTAGTTGACTATTTGGTTTGTTCTCAATGATGAAATTTCATAAACCAACACTTTAGTTCCTCCAAACTGGGGCAAGTTAGTGACCACTTAAACATCTTGTCAACATTATATTCACTCGGTGCAAGTGCGAGTCTTTTAAAAAAACATAAAAAAGGGCCTGTTAGGTTGAAAACTCGCAAGAGCAACCTAAGCAAAAATTAGGGCATAAAAAGAAATGAAGAGAAAGAGCAAATATACAAAAATAAATAAATTTTTGTCCTAAAGTTAAGTTTTGAGAAAGTAAGCAGTCATGATTTGGAATGAAGTTTGGCCATCTGTTCATATCCTAAAAAAAATAATAGTAACACCCTCTGCTACCCACTTTGAGCCAAAAAAATCAAAAATCTTTCAATCACCATAGACAAGGATCCATTCCATATCAAAAATGGTGTTTCATTTTTATCAGCTTACTCAACTCAAAATGAAAGAAAGTGAAAATCACACAAGAGAAGTGAATCTCACGAAAAGAAAAAAACCAAAATAATATTAAAAAAAAGAGAGAAAAAATCAGAAAAATGGTAAGCTGATACATCATACCATCAAACACATAAGATATCCTTGTCTGAATAAACCCTCACACACTTCATTGGGTATAATTATCCCTTCTTTCATAAACCCTCAAACACTCCATTGGGCCTATTTATCCGTCCTCTCATAAACCCTCGAACACTTCATTGGGCCTAATTATCTTTTCTTTTATGAACCCCTAACCATCGGCCACATTACAACCCTATAAAGTCCATTCCGATCAATGACTGATTGCTTTTGTTTTCTCAAAGTTTTAATTTTAGGACAAATAAGTTTATTTATTTACAATATGTTTGCTAAAAAAAATCAAAAAAAAGAAAGTTAAAAAAAAAAATCAAAAGGCTTGCACTCCAAGGTTCATTCAAGTTGCATTGATATAAAGACAATGTTTAGTGATCACCAAGTGAAGTTTTCATCATATCAAAAAAAACTCAAGACTGTCACAGTCTTTGGGATTCACCTAAAAAGAGAACCAAAAGTTTATACTAGGATCACCACCTAAATCCCAAAGTGGGACATTCCTTTTATCATCCATACCACTTGAACTTGGAGATTTAGCCATTGTCCATCCCATTCATATACCACACCCAATCCATATAGCCATACGACCAACTCCAAAAACCCATAACCTTAACTCTGTCACCTCTCATAGTCTCACTAAAATCAACCATTTGAAATACCATTCCAAAGTGGGGCAATCCCGTCATCCTTCACTCCACCTAAAATTAGGGAAATTCACCTTCGACCCATTTCATTCCCTTATTCACATCCATAAAACCACACCAGGGAAATTTCTCAACCCACTATCCTAAATACAGCCTTTCACAAACTCTAGTCAGGGAAACCAATTGTCATAATTGGGGCAACACCAAACGCCACGGGTTGAGACAAAATATTTTGCTTCCCACCTCTCATTTCAAAGCCAAGGCATTCCCAATTTATCATCTTCTACACCCCTAGCTGTTTTCACCACTAGACAGGGGCAAGTTATGCACTCACCGTCATCAACGCTAAATTGGGGAAGTCCCACATTTCTTGAGTTGGGGAGAACCTATCTTTCATGACTTTGGCAAAAACCTGTCATTTATCCCTTCATCTGTCTGTACCCTAAATCTCTAGAACCCTGAGTCAACTGGCTCATTCATCTATATTTGCACTACTCTGCATGTTTACTAAACAATTATTCAAAGAGAGTGAACACAAGCTAATAATGTGATACTGAAAAGCCACTCAGTTAACTTTGTGGACCTGAAATTCAGCCATCATGGGGCATCATAGTCAAATGGAAGAGCAATATGAACGAGTTTGCAAATACGACCAAAAGGTATACTTTTTCACATCAGTGTCTGTAAATAACAATCTTGAGATTGCCAAAGTTTGAGTTCAGATCAATCTAATTTTTCCAATAAATGATGACTCCAAAATACTCATCTCTCTACTTCTTGCATTGAAAATCTCATTTCTCATCTCAAAATTTAAGAACACATATGCATGCATTACTAATATACCATATCATAAATCATTGCACCATACATTGTATTTCGACATCAAGTCATGCGTCTACCACAACTCTTGCATCTAAGCATTACGTGTGCACATTCATTCATTCATCCATTCATTCATTCGTTCATTCATTCATTCATTAAAAAAGAGGGCCAAAAGAGAAAAAAAATCATCCACATTGCATTCATTACCCCCACCAAAAATCATTCCATCATGCAACCTTGCGTTTCATCGCAATACGTGCATCTAAGCAATACAATTACATCTTATCTGCAAACGCATACACAGTTTATCAACTTCGTTATTCCATCAACTTCAACACCCATTATCTGCTACACCTCATTTGCTACCCCAACAAACATCCATCATTGCACGCGCATACAACACATGCATGCATACACCATTCATTGCATTATTAGACATGCCAAATATAGATAGCTTTTCCCTTCTCAGGTAAATGCATTCATTAGGTATGTTCGGGTAAACACGCCAAGTGTCGATCCCTATATCCTGTCCCTCGAAATCGGCGCTCCAAGCGCCAACCCCATATCGCAATTCGGATCACCAAGCTGATCCTTCAGACCCCCAGCGGTCCTTTAGAGCCCCAGCGCTCCTTCAGACCAACAATTGGTCCATCAATCCAGATCGCACGCCGCGTTATCGAGCAACCGACGGATCATCCGGCCCCAGGTCCTTCAGTTCAATTCGAATTAACATGTCAAAGCAACAGCTTCGAACTCTACCTTCAGATCACTACGTCGACACTGAGCGCGACGGATCATTCGACCTCAGGTCCTTCAGACTAGCTGTGTCAGCCTAAGACATAGTGGACGTCCTTCGAGGTGAGCAAATCAGGTCAACGACCTGATCTTCACCCCTATGGCCGCTCGAAAAAGGCCACCCCAAGCAGACCGTTTTACTAGTACCATTGCTAGTTTGCGCTCCATCAGACCATCTTGGTCCATCAGGCCTAGGCATGCCCTTCAGAGCCCATCGGTACTTCAGTTGAACTCAAGTCAATGCACCAAGCATTGATTTTGAACTAGACCTTCAGATCCCTAGTGATCCCCTTTTTCCGGGTTTTAGGACAAAATTAGTGTCATTTTATCTTTATTTCTATTTTACTTAGAAAATTCTGGAAATCATTCAAATTTTCTAGTAGAATATAAATAAAGAGGGCCAGCTGTTATACCCCAATTTTGTCCGCTCTCTTTTTACTATAGTCATTTTTATCATCTAGTTTTGTGTGTCGTAAGTCCCGGGTTCTATTACCGCAAGTTAGTTTTTGGGCTCGTTTAGACGCTAGTTCGTTTTATTGGGTCTATACTTAGTAATTCACTTTATTGCGCCTATGTTAGATTTTATCGTTTGGGCCTTGGCCCAGCTTGTCATTTTTCTAGATTTGTCTTTTTAAAATAACATTTTCTCTAATTTAAAAAAATCAGTCATTTATTTACATTATCACCCAAAACAAAAATAAAATTACATAAAAATAAAAAAAATAGAGAAGAACGAAAATAATAAAAAGGGGGGTGTCAGTAGCATGAACCTTCAGCCCAACAAGCTGCTTGCCCAGCAAGTCGACTTGCCCAGCAAGTCTCTTCACCTAACCCTTCACCTATAAAAGGAGGCACTGTCCACGGTGAAAAACACACCATAGTGATTCAACAAGAGCACTGAACACATTCTCTCTCTCTCCCAGCGAAGTTCTCGCTCTCTCTCTCCCCCTCCCTTTTTTATTTTATTTTTCTTTTAATTAGTTTATTTTTAAATATTATTGATAATTATTTTTCACTAGTTGCACTTTTCATTTTTTCTTCTTTGTTAACTTTTTGTTCATATTCAAAACAGAAAAATAAAATAATAATTTTCCTCCAAAAATAAAAATATTATTTTCAAAATAGGGGATTAAGTCAGCCGTACGGCCGGGTTTGTCATCGTGTTAGGACAAATGGGTCGTACGGCTCAAGAGTCCTAAAATACCTATTCAAATAAAATCACTCCCTACACAAATCGTTTTCTTCCAAAAAATCAAAAATCTTATTTTCAAAAACAGGGGATTAAGTCGGTCGTACGGCAGGGTTAGTCATCGTTTTAGGATAAATGAACCGTACGGATCACAAGTCCTAAAATCCTTAAATTAAAAAACACAAACAAACCAAACTTTTTCTACTCAAGAACTACGTAGCCTTTGATTCTCTACCCCGAGATACGTAGGAGTAGATGGGGGCCCACATCTGTCAAGTGCAATAATTAAAAATCTTTTTAAGTCTTTTCTCAAATTTTCATTCATTTTTTTTGTAAAAGGGAAATAAATATTTTCAAAGTTAATATAGTTTTGACAATTAATTAGAGGTAACCTTTTTCGAAAGGATGCTGTGGGGTGCTAATACCCTCCCCGCGCATAATCGACTCCCGAACCCAAAATTTGGTTTTCCAGACTGTCGTGGTCGGTATCCCGACGTAGACGGCCCAAAAATCGATATTTCAGGGAGTTGCCACCCAATTTATTAAATAGGGAAAATTAAGAAAAACCTACCCCAAAATTATTAGTATGCGTAAACTAGGTTGGATTCGGGAGTCGGTTATGCATAGGGAAGGGCGAAAACTTAATTCCACTACACCCCTAGTACATCCGTCCTAAGACAATTACCCTAAATCTGGTTGTGCAAACATAAATTACGAATTTATTTGTTTTTCCCAAAAATAAAATAGTAGAAAATAATAAGAACTAGTTTAGAAAAGTTTAATTTTGACTTGACGGGGAAGCCCCGCTCCTATGTATCCTCAGGTACAATGAGGGACTCAAAAGTCACGTAGTTCTTTCTGAAAATTTTTGTTGGTTGGTTGATTTTATTTTTGAAGGGGTTTAAGATCAAAGCCGTACAGCTAAAGTCTCTTAAACCGGAATTGACAAGATGTACATCTCAGTCAAACCCATTTTTATAACTTTTTATGAAAATAGGTGTTAAAGGAAAAAATTGATTATTTATTAGGAAAATTATTTAGCTTGACCGGAGGCCCCGCTCCTACATATCTCCGTGTGCGGAGAATCAAAGACTATCTAGTTCTTCTTGAAAAAAATCTTGTGCGTTTGTTCATTTTAGCTTTCGAAAGGGTTTAAGATCATAGTCGTACAGCTAAAGTCTCTTAAACCGGTTGGACAAGATGTACATCTCAATCAAACCCATTTTTATTTTTTTATAAAAAAAAGAAAAGAGAAAAATGCTATTTTATGTGAACTAGGTTTATTTACATTTTTAGAAATAATAATGTAAAAAGGGAAGATAAAAATAAATAAATAAATAAATAACTATACACATAAAAATAAATAAATAAATATATACATAAATAAATAAACAATAAATAAGAAATAAATAAATATGTACGTAAATAAATAAATAAACAAACACTAAACCAACCTTAAGTTGATAAACACGATGAAGGCCAAACCAGACCAAGCAGTCTGACCAGGTCAACCGCGAACCGGACTCCTCTCTGGTCATTTTTTGCACCAAAATCGCCTTATGCAAAAACCGCTTTGAGAACCGAAAAATCGACTCAAAAACGTACAAAATAGTCAAAGACGGACTTATAGTGTAATAGACCGCAAAGGCTAGCCCAAAAGATCACTTAATCCGTGTTGCACCCCAAAAAATCCGGTTCGGACTTCTCATTGTACAACGTGGAAAAGGTATGGAGCCGCCACCAATATTTTAATTTTAAGACCAAAACATTGAAAAAAGGTCTTTTAGACAAGGCGGGTGGTCTTTCGAAAACTAGAGATATGCGTTCGGGGGTCGGTTAGGCATGGGGAAGGTATTAGCACCCCGTACCTCCTTTCTACCGAAAGGGAACCTTTAATTAAATGTGTGGTTTGAAGGGTTGATTTGAAAATGCTTTTATTTTGCCTCTTTATTGAAAAGGGAGTGAGAAGACTTAATGAAAATTTTTATTTTTGGCGCTTGACGAGAGTTGGCCTCTCGCTCCTACGTATCTCCTGGTGCGATGGAGAATTCAAAGCTACGTAGTTCTTAGTTGTCCTAAAAAGGTTTTTGTTTTTTAGTCTGTTTAGATGAGTTTTCGCAGTAGGAGTGAGGATTTGCGATGACCAAACAACAACGGTTTAGAGTGGCCGCGCTACTAACTCTTTTGAAAATGAAATTATTATTAACAACCAAACGGCAACGGCGCGAGTGATCATTAATGATAATCGGTTTTTATTTTAGATGATCAAAAAGGACTTTCGCAATCGAATTAATTTTGGTTTGTTGTGCTTGACGAGGACGTGGCTCGCTCCTACGTATCCCAAATGGGAATCAAAGCGACGTAGTTCTAATTCTTTGGTTTTGAAAAGGTTTTTGTTTTGTTCTTTTTGGTGAGTTTTCGCAATAGGACGAGCATTAATGAGTGATTAAACTAACAAAGGCTATGGGTAATCACTGCTAAATACTCAAAAAGAGTTGTTACCTCTAGTCAGACGAAGAAAGGCTCTGATTGACTATTAGTAACACCTTGCTTTTATTATATTTTCGAAAAGGTTTTCGAAGTAGGACGAGCATTAGCGAATGATTAAACTAACTAAGGTTATGGGTAATCATTGCTAAGTACTCATGCGAAATTGAAGACTGTTCATAGAGATCAAACTAACAAAGGTTATGGGTGACCTCCACTACTTGCTTATTTTTGTTTATTGAAAATGCTTTGAAAATTAATTGGTTTGGAAAAGAGTTTTTAGAAAATAAATAAATCATTTTCAATCGAATTCTATGTCCAAAACCAAATGCAAAATGAATGAATGAAGTTCAAACATATTCAACTAATCAAGCAATCATGAACATGTTGACCATCAACTAAGATTAAGCATGCCGATATAATCAAGAGATTTAATTGTCAAAGATGCGAGACAAAGTTCTCAAAACAATTGTGTTTGTGTGTGAAGGGGAATTGCTACACAAGTTGGGAGCAATCTCAAGAGGGGCACATATACCTCTATGCTACACATGTTGGTAGTCTTATAAGGGCACATGATTGTGTAAAAGGGTTTGTGCACAATTAAGTCAAGACATTCAAATGGCATCAAGAACAAAGAAATACAATTAATCATAGGCATAGAGTATTCTAGGTTAGGTGAGTGAACATGTGAGCAATGATGCATGATTAGGCGAGCATGTGAACGCATGAGCATACAAGAATGCATGAGCATTTAAGTAGGATTACGTTTATTATGCAAGGCATAGATACTGGAGGATGCATGAGAGTGTTGCATAAAATAGGGATGAATGAAGATGCATGCAAGTGAAAATGTTTTGGTAAAAGGTTTAGGTAAGAAAGTGGTAAAATGTTTTTGGGTTTTGGTGTTTTGGAAATGAGATGAAATGTTCTTGGTCTTGAAAGTGGTAAAAGTATTTTGAGGTTTATTTTATCAAGTTGAAAAAGTTTGAAATGCAAATGAGAAAATGTTTTTGGGGTTTTTATGCAAAGATGCAAGTGGTGAAAACTTTTAGTAAAAAGTTAGTGAAATGGTAAATTTATTTTACTTTGAGTAGAAAGTAATTTTTGAAAATTAGTAAAGGTAAAAAGTGAAAAGTAACTTATTAATGAAATGGTACATGTGAAATGGTAAAAGTGAAAAGTTAATGAAATGGTAAAAAGTTAAAAAACACAATGACACAACTTGCATTTACTCAACCACAATCAAAATGACACATTTCATGCAATCAAAGGGGTAAAAACTCTAGTCATGGCCGAATGCATACAAGCATGGAATCATCAACTTATTTCATGCAAAAATTGACAAATTAACACACAAAACAACACAAAAGAAGAGGACCTAATCTATCATGCAAGTTCCTAAAACAAACACTAGCCAAATCATGCATTTATTCATTCAAAATTAAAGAAAACAAAATAAGCAAACATGAACTCTATTTTCCTTGCCCAAACCCAAGGCTATGTATGGTCCAAGATCAACAATTATTTAAACCCAAATCATAAAATGAACAAGAACCCTAGAATAGAGTTCATGGCCGAATGCACATGGAGTATGAGAATGAGTTTTCGTTTGATGAAAATTAGGCAACTAGATTCAAAATACAAGCAAATGCAAGAAAACACAAGAACAACTCCTTCAAAGCCAAGGAGCCACCTCAAACACCCAAGCCTCCCTAAGTGCTTGTCAATAGTGTTTGAGATGGCTCCTCAAAGCAACAACAACAATATATGAAGGAGTTGAGATGAGGAGAAGAGAGATTATGCAAAAATGAAGAAAATACAAGAGTTTTGAAGTTTTACCTTGAATCCAAGCTATGAAGGGAGTGATATAAAGAACAAGACCACAAATCAACTAAATCCTCCACAAACCTCCATGAAACTTGCGCCCCTTGCCTTGATCCTTAGCTTTGAGTTGGTGATGATGCTTGAACTTTGAATGAGAAATGGAGGGAGTATGTGAAAGAGGGATGCAAAATGAGGTGAGTGGTTTGTTAGGGTTTTTTTGGTGTAGGAGACAAATGAGAAGGTTTCTTTGAGATGGAAGAAAACAAGATCAAGTGAGAGAGAGGAGGGGGCTACGGCCTTTGGTTCTTTTTCTTGGAGAGGAGTGAGTTGCCAAAGATCTAATGGGTTAAGGGTTGTGTGAGGGAAGTAAAGGGATTAGTGTGTATTTAGTGGTGTAGAGAGAAGGAAGGTAAAAACATGTTGTGTATTCAAAGGTGTGCTTGATGAAAGGCTTGATGTGGACTTGATGTGGGCTGAAGTGAGGGGAGGCGTGGAGCTTGAGGGTGGAGTGAGGGAGATGGTTTGCTTGTGAAATTGGTACTTACTTTGGCCAAAAATGGATAAAAGCAAAAGGCACCTAAAAGGAATTAGCCCTAATTCTAAAAATACAATAAACATCCAATATTATTTTATTATTCATTTTTCATTTTTGATTTCAGATTTCATATTTTTAATTATACATATTTTTTTGAGCCTTTTTGGAAAAAAACCGTTACAATTGACCAAAATACCCTTTTTGACGCTAAAACCCTAATTTGCCCGAAAAATGCGTTTCCACTTCAAAAATGAATCTATAACCCTAGAAATGACCTCTAGAATCTTAGAATGCATGCTCAATGACCTTCATGAGGAATTATCATTTTTATTGTGAAATGACCAAAATACCCTTTTGGACTCAAAAAAACCTGATTTACCCAAAAAGTGCATTTCAACTCTAAAAATGATTTTAGAAACTTTGGAATGACTTTTAGGACTCAAAATGCAATGCATGATGCTTCTCACTCCTCAACTTATTTATTTTTGTGGAAAATTAGGGTTTTGATCTAAGCTCGTACACAATGTTGTGATCTGTGGAAGGAGTTCACTAACTCGGTGTTGAGGGAGTTTACTAACTCAGGGTTGATGGAGTTTACTAACTCGGGGTTGATGGAGTTTACTAACTCGGGGTTGATGATTTTCTAAAAATGAGATTTTTGGGATTCTCTGGTCCGAAGTAACTTTTCTCTTGGATGGTGCATGAAATGCGTGCACTTGGATGTTTGGGGTGCACATGAATGCAATGATTGACTTTGGTGGGATGCCTTTTCTGTTTGATTTTTCTCTTCTTTTCCTTTTGTTATTCTTTCGCTCTTCTGAGATGCGAATTTGAAGGCGTAATGTACTGTTTGATGCCATGGAGTGATGACTGGTATGGATGATATGAGAATGATGAATGATGTGAAAATGTTGTGTTCTTTTATGTTCCGTCTTCTGTGATTTTCTTCTCTCCTTTCTTATTTGCTCTTTTTTTCTATGGAATGCAGATATCTATGTAAATGGAGTGTGAATGTATGTTATGCAAAGTGTATGTGATGTGATGATTTCAACGGAATGATGGATGCTATGAGATGCTATTTTTGATTTTCTTCCTTTTTATTTTGGTTAAGGATCAACACTTCAAGTGCCTACAAGGTAAACATCCTAATCCCCAAGGATTAAGGTGAGCACCAAAGCCCTACAAGATAACAACCTAATCCCTGAGGATCCAGGCGAGCACTAAAACCCTACAAGATAACAACCTAATCCCTAAGGGTCCAGGCGAGCACCGAAGCCCTACAAGATAACAACCTAATCCCTAAGGATCCAGGCGAGCACTGAAGCCCTACAAGATAACAACCTAATCCCTAAGGATCCAGGCGAGCACTGAAGCCCTACAAGATAACAACCTAATCCCTAAGGATCCGGGCGAGCACCAAAGCCCTACAAGATAACAACCTAATCCCTAAGGGTTAAGGCGAGCACTAAAGCCCTACACGCGGCCAACTTTAGGCGACCCCCTCATGTGCTGAGATAGCTGGTTAAAGAATTTTTCCTATTTGTCTTTTTGCTATGTGAGGATGCAAATGCAGTATTTTGATGCATGATATGACAAAATTTTTTGGGGTATTCAAATACTTTTTTTGTGAATACTTTCATAATGATGAGACGCGAGACTTTGGATGCAAAAGTGGGGGTGAATTTGATCATCCTTTTTCTTTGGAAAAACTAGTTTTGATTTAAACCGCGGTGTTCTCAAGGTTATTATTTACAAGCAAACCCATTTATGTTTTCCTCCATTCCATGATAACTGAACCTTCAATAACAATCTTGTGCTTTCTCTATCAAACATTGCCAAGTGAACACACATGAACATGCAGACGCCAGGTGAGTGTTTAGGATGAATGCCAGACTGCCCCCAATTCGGGCCTTCGGCGACTGTGAATGAATGACTTGCCCCTGTCCGGAGTGTGAAAGGAAGCGGAGTGAAAGAGCAAATACGCAGGAACTAGTGCCATGGCTGACACCGGGTGAAAGGATGAATGGCCATGGATGGACACTGAACAGACTCTCCCCGGACTAGGGTGGGCAGGTGGTGAAGAGAATACCCCAACTTTTAGATCTGAGTGGTGTTCTCAGTGCAAATCTTTGGTTCTCTGTGAATGTCTCAACTTTTGGCATGAAAGAAACCTTACTTGGTGATCACTAAACCTTGTTTTAATGCAACTTGAGTGTGTTTTGGAGTGCAAGTCCCTCTTTTTTTATTTTGTCAGCTTTCTTTTTCTGACTGTTCGTTTTTGTTTCCTCAGTTCTCTTTTTTTCTGAGGGTTTATTCTTTCTTGATCAGCTTTCTTTTTTCTGATCGTTTATTTTTTCTTTTGAGCAAACACATTGTACATAGATAAGCTTGTTCGTCCTAAGATTAGAATCTGAGAGAACAAAAGCAACCGGTCATTGATCGGAATGGACTTTTCGGGATTGTCGTGTTTTGTGGAGGAAGGAGGGTTAGGCTTAATGAAGTGTTTGAGGCTAATGGGAGGATGAGTTTTGTTCGGCGTTGATTGACGGTTAATGGTCTATGAGGAAGATGGTTATTGGGCTTGTTTGGGCTCTGTTAAAGCAAATTCGTGTCTCATGGTAGAATGACTAAGGGGTTTGATGTTGAGGCCAAAGAAAGTGTTTGAAGGTTTATGGGACCAGGTGTTGGAATGATGAAGTGTTTGAAGGTTTATTTAGACAAGTATCTCTTGTATTTTGTGGTAATATGTACCAGCTCACCACTTACATTTCTTTTGTATTTTCTTTTGTTTTGGGATTTTCAATTTTGAATCCCCTTTTTTTGATTTTCTCTTTTTCCTTTTTTTTTGTTTTATGATTCTTTTCCTTCTTTGACTCGGGTGAGCTGATAAAAGTGATGCACTGTTTTTTTTTATTTGGGGTGATCCTTGTCTAGGGTGATTTTTGGATTTTGGTTTTTCTTGGCTCAAGGTGGGTAGGAAAGGGACTTTCTGGGATTTTGGGGTTTTTGAGGAGATGGCCAAACTTCATTTCAAATCCCGATTGCTTATTTCTATAAGACTTAACTTTAGAACAATAATTTATCTATCTTCATGCGTTTGCTCTTTTTTTTCCTTTTTTGTGCCCTAATTTTTGCCTGGACCGCTCTTTGCGAGTTTTCAGTCCACCGGGCGCTCCTTTTTGCCTAGGCCGACCTTTGCGGGTTTTCAACCTAGCGAGCTTGTTTTCTTGTTTATTATATTATTATTATTATTTTTTTTGAGAGACTTGCACTGAAGGAAAATGATATTAACAAGGAAAATTAGTGATCACAGTCTTGCCACAGCATGGAGGACTTAAAGCGTTAGACTGAACTAAAAGTCAAATATGCACTGATGGACTTATGATAAAACAGGGCAATGACGATCTTGAACAAAAGTGACTGAAAAGGGTAACTTTTATAGATGACGATGCTGAAAAGGAAACATGTGCCCTTATTGAAATATCCTAAGGCCTTGGGCAGAGCCAGAGGATTGCATTACATAAAATTTGTTTTGAACTGAAGACTACGTGGAAATGCATGACGAAGACACAAATGCTTGACGATCAACACCTCGATCCTCTTCAACTACTGCCATCCCGGCCTGACAGCCCTGATCTCAAAGGGTTTAGTCCTTCACCTCCCTCATCAAAGGTCAACTGTTTTGTATCAATAAGATCCTGAACCGACTGCTTCAAAGGATGACAGTTCTCAGTAGAGTGACCAATTGCCCCAGAATGGAATTCACAGGTAGCCTTTGCATTATACCTTCTTGGGAATGGAGGTTGGACTGGCTTCATCCCACGAGGAGAGATCAACCTATGGTTGATTAGATAGCTGCACAAATCAGTGTACGACACAGGAATGGGGTCGTACTGATGTGACTTTCCTTGTCCCACTATAGCATTGATTTCTCCATTTTTCCTTGCAGGCAAATCACTAGCATTGTCGGCGCCATTAGGATTGCAGGGGATTCTTCCTCTCTTCATCCCGACTTCAAGTCTTGCCCCTACTTTGATCACATCTGAGAAGCTTGAGGACCCACTTCCAACCAGACGTTCATAGAAAACAGCTGGGAGAGTCTCCATAAACATGTACACCATCTCCTTTTCAGTCAATGGTGGCTTCACCTGAGCAGCTATGCTCCTCCATCTTTGAGCATATTCCTTAAAGGACTCATGATCTTTCTTGCTCATATACTGCAGCTGAATCCGATCTAGAGCCATGTCTTTGTTGTATTCGTACTCCTTTAAGAAAGCTTCAGAAAGGTCCTTCCAACTGTGGATGTCGGAAGGCTGCAACTGCATGTACCAATCCAGAGATGCCCCAGTTAGGCTGTACTGGAAGTAGTGGATGAGCAGTTTGTCATCGTGATTGTATGCGGTCATCCTTCGGGCGTACATGGTTACGTGTCTATTTGGGCAGCTGGTACCACAATTTTGGTCAAAGACTGGCACCTTCATCTTTGGGGGAATAACCAAGTCTGGAAAAAGACATAGATCACGGGCGTCTTTAGCTTTGGTCTTTGAATCCTCTATGGCTTTTAAACGCTTTTCCAACTCATGCAACTGATCTCTGGGTTGAGAGTTCTCAAATAGGTGACCTTGAGGATCACTATCCATATTGAAAAGAGAAACCTCATGTGGATCAGCATCTCCCAGGGCGTGAGCAGGATAATTAACCCCAGATCCCGGATGGGGAATAGCAGTCACAGCTTCAGCGGGTCCCGAGGTAGGAAGGATGGTTGCGGCCCACCTGGGTTTACAACAGCAGTATCTTCGGTAGTGGTCCCGTTTTTCAAACCTTGCAGGGTGCCCATCATTTCAGTCATCTGCATTCTTATCGCATCCATCTGCATTTCTATCACCCCGACTTTATTATTTAACGCCTGATTCTCTTGGACTAGTGCCTGATTCCCTTGGACTAGCTGTTTGAGGACTTCCATAATCGGATTATCTAGACCTGAATTGCTGGGATTCTCAATCACTAGGTTTCCTTGATTGGTCTCCATGAATCTTGAGTCTGAAGCGGATATCGGCAAACCAGTTGGCCTCTTTCTAGAGATAACAGGGCACACAACATAAGCGCAAGAACTAATGACTGAACAAATGCATGCGACACTTTAGGCTTTACGGGCGGGGTTAGACTAAGACGGGGAATGATGATAAAGCAGGGAAACTGACGGACACGGACAGGGGCGACTGCACATGGCATGCATGCCTGGGAGAATGCTTCACATGATAGAAAAAATTTATGAACAATTTTAATCTTTTATCATGGGATGGATGAGATGCAAAAATTTTGAAGTTATGTGAATGAGCTGCTGACTCGAGAACTGGGTACTTTGGAACACCTTGAGTTTTTTTTTTTTTTTTTTTTGGGGAATGACCATTTTGCAAAACCGTCTCGTCTCTCATCAAAACCTTTATTGTACAGATCATGATATGCAAATGCATGGAAAAATGACCACTTGAGAAGTGTACTTATTCTAAAAAATAAAAAAAAATTGTTTTTTTTTTTTTGGGGCAAGATGAAATACAAAGTTTCAATGCATTTTTGAATGCAAGAATGATGCTTTTTCAAAATGGCTTTTTTCATTTGTTATGCTTGACGGGGCGGACCCGCTCCTACGTATCCTCACTGTGATGAGGAATCAAAGCGTACGTAGTTCTACCGTGTCTTTTTTGAAATAATGCTTATGTATGAATGCCTCGTCTTGGATGAACTTGACGAAGATTTTTTGCATGATTATAAATGAAATGCTTATGCTATGCAGATGATAATTGTTTTTTGTTTTATCTTTATGTAATGAAAGGGAATGCAAGATGAATGATTCTTTTCAAAATGGGAACTTTATTTAATGCAAATGACGCAATGATGTAATGATGCAATGATGCAGGATGCAAGATACTTCTTTTTGTTTTTTTTTTGAAAAATGCGGGCTATACGTGGTTTCATATGGCCCTAGTAAGAGAAAGGCTACAACGGCAGCTCGTTCTCTCTTTTTTTTGAAAAGAGTGGGCCATATGTCACTTCGTACGGACCGGCAGAAGAAAGGCTACAACGGCAGCTCTTTCTCTACTTTTTATTTGAAAAACCTCCTGCTCTTTTTTGAAAACATGTCTATATTACGATGCAACACACAATTTGGTATGCCCCTTGTGTCCTACGAAGGTGGGGACCTAAGTTCTAGGACAACTCAAATGTTCCTCCCATGTGGGTTCTAGTCACTTCCTCACCAGGTTATTAAAGCTAATTCTCTTTCACAGTAGCACCCACAACGATGGAACGCCATCTGGTGTGAGGCATCATGAAAGAGCATACTCTGGCTGAAACTTTCGTGAGAGTCGGAAGGACAACAGTCCAATTGCCAGTCACTACTCGTTTCCACTCCCCTAAGTCTTGTCAGACCTTGGGTTTTAGGCCTCTCTCAAAGCACATAATCATAAGGGTGTGAGTGTGTGTGGTAAGGGCGTACCACTTAAAACTACCCGACACATATTACCCCACCTGCAAGTGAGACGCCAGAACAGTCCAGAAAAAGCAAGGTAACAACATGTCGTCTACACTAGGGTTCAATATCAAATAAGCTAGCCTGGGGTTTCAACAATAATCAGGTACATTGCTTACCTCAAGAAAGGGAGCCAAGAAGGGGGGATCCGGATAGAATTGGGGAGAAATGCATGAGCATAAGCAATAAAAGAAAAGGAGATAGGGAACAAACATAGAAGAAGACAAATGCGTATGCCTACAATTAATGATAAGAAAGAAAGGAAAAAGAATGAAGGCAAACAAGGTATCAGTCAAATCAACAATACATTAAACCACACATCTTAATTAGTTAGGCTTGACCCACTTAAAAAAAGAAAAGTCCCCAGTGGAGTCGCCAGCTGTTGCACCCCAAAAAATCCGGTTCGGACTTCTCATTGTACAACGTGGAAAAGGTATGGAGCCGCCACCAATATTTTAATTTTAAGACCAAAACATTGAAAAAAGGTCTTTTAGACAAGGCGGATGGTCTTTCGAAAACTAGAGATATGGGTTCGGGGGTCGGTTAGGCATGGGGAAGGTATTAGCACCCCGTACCTCCTTTCTACCGAAAGGGAACCTTTAATTAAATGTGTGGTTTGAAGGGTTGATTTGAAAATGCTTTTATTTTGCCTCTTTATTGAAAAGGGAGTGAGAAGACTTAATGAAAATTTTTATTTTTGGCGCTTGACGAGAGTTGGCCTCTCGCTCCTACGTATCTCCTGGTGCGATGGAGAATTCAAAGCTACGTAGTTCTTAGTTGTCCTAAAAAGGTTTTTGTTTTTTAGTCTGTTTAGATGAGTTTTCGCAGTAGGAGTGAGGATTTGCGATGACCAAACAACAACGGTTTAGAGTGGCCGCGCTACTAACTCTTTTGAAAATGAAATTATTATTAACAACCAAACGGCAACGGCGCGAGTGATCATTAATGATAATCGGTTTTTATTTTAGATGATCAAAAAGGACTTTCGCAATCGAATTAATTTTGGTTTGTTGTGCTTGACGAGGACGTGGCTCGCTCCTACGTATCCCAAATGGGAATCAAAGCGACGTAGTTCTAATTCTTTGGTTTTGAAAAGGTTTTTGTTTTGTTCTTTTTGGTGAGTTTTCGCAATAGGACGAGCATTAATGAGTGATTAAACTAACAAAGGCTATGGGTAATCACTGCTAAATACTCAAAAAGAGTTGTTACCTCTAGTCAGACGAAGAAAGGCTCTGATTGACTATTAGTAACACCTTGCTTTTATTATATTTTCGAAAAGGTTTTCGAAGTAGGACGAGCATTAGCGAATGATTAAACTAACTAAGGTTATGGGTAATCATTGCTAAGTACTCATGCGAAATTGAAGACTGTTCATAGAGATCAAACTAACAAAGGTTATGGGTGACCTCCACTACTTGCTTATTTTTGTTTATTGAAAATGCTTTGAAAATTAATTGGTTTGGAAAAGAGTTTTTAGAAAATAAATAAATCATTTTCAATCGAATTCTATGTCCAAAACCAAATGCAAAATGAATGAATGAAGTTCAAACATATTCAACTAATCAAGCAATCATGAACATGTTGACCATCAACTAAGATTAAGCATGTCGATATAATCAAGAGATTTAATTGTCAAAGATGCGAGACAAAGTTCTCAAAACAATTGTGTTTGTGTGTGAAGGGGAATTGCTACACAAGTTGGGAGCAATCTCAAGAGGGGCACATATACCTCTATGCTACACATGTTGGTAGTCTTATAAGGGCACATGATTGTGTAAAAGGGTTTGTGCACAATTAAGTCAAGACATTCAAATGGCATCAAGAACAAAGAAATACAATTAATCATAGGCATAGAGTATTCTAGGTTAGGTGAGTGAACATGTGAGCAATGATGCATGATTAGGCGAGCATGTGAACGCATGAGCATACAAGAATGCATGAGCATTTAAGTAGGATTACGTTTATTATGCAAGGCATAGATACTGGAGGATGCATGAGAGTGTTGCATAAAATAGGGATGAATGAAGATGCATGCAAGTGAAAATGTTTTGGTAAAAGGTTTAGGTAAGAAAGTGGTAAAATGTTTTTGGGTTTTGGTGTTTTGGAAATGAGATGAAATGTTCTTGGTCTTGAAAGTGGTAAAAGTATTTTGAGGTTTATTTTATCAAGTTGAAAAAGTTTGAAATGCAAATGAGAAAATGTTTTTGGGGTTTTTATGCAAAGATGCAAGTGGTGAAAACTTTTAGTAAAAAGTTAGTGAAATGGTAAATTTATTTTACTTTGAGTAGAAAGTAATTTTTGAAAATTAGTAAAGGTAAAAAGTGAAAAGTAACTTATTAATGAAATGGTACATGTGAAATGGTAAAAGTGAAAAGTTAATGAAATGGTAAAAAGTTAAAAAACACAATGACACAACTTGCATTTACTCAACCACAATCAAAATGACACATTTCATGCAATCAAAGGGGTAAAAACTCTAGTCATGGCCGAATGCATACAAGCATGGAATCATCAACTTATTTCATGCAAAAATTGACAAATTAACACACAAAACAACACAAAAGAAGAGGACCTAATCTATCATGCAAGTTCCTAAAACAAACACTAGCCAAATCATGCATTTATTCATTCAAAATTAAAGAAAACAAAATAAGCAAACATGAACTCTATTTTCCTTGCCCAAACCCAAGGCTATGTATGGTCCAAGATCAACAATTATTTAAACCCAAATCATAAAATGAACAAGAACCCTAGAATAGAGTTCATGGCCGAATGCACATGGAGTATGAGAATGAGTTTTCGTTTGATGAAAATTAGGCAACTAGATTCAAAATACAAGCAAATGCAAGAAAACACAAGAACAACTCCTTCAAAGCCAAGGAGCCACCTCAAACACCCAAGCCTCCCTAAGTGCTTGTCAATAGTGTTTGAGATGGCTCCTCAAAGCAACAACAACAATATATGAAGGAGTTGAGATGAGGAGAAGAGAGATTATGCAAAAATGAAGAAAATACAAGAGTTTTGAAGTTTTACCTTGAATCCAAGCTATGAAGGGAGTGATATAAAGAACAAGACCACAAATCAACTAAATCCTCCACAAACCTCCATGAAACTTGCGCCCCTTGCCTTGATCCTTAGCTTTGAGTTGGTGATGATGCTTGAACTTTGAATGAGAAATGGAGGGAGTATGTGAAAGAGGGATGCAAAATGAGGTGAGTGGTTTGTTAGGGTTTTTTTGGTGTAGGAGACAAATGAGAAGGTTTCTTTGAGATGGAAGAAAACAAGATCAAGTGAGAGAGAGGAGGGGGCTACGGCCTTTGGTTCTTTTTCTTGGAGAGGAGTGAGTTGCCAATGATCTAATGGGTTAAGGGTTGTGTGAG
This sequence comes from Astragalus membranaceus, assembly GCA_039519185.1. Taxonomy (NCBI): domain Eukaryota; kingdom Viridiplantae; phylum Streptophyta; class Magnoliopsida; order Fabales; family Fabaceae; genus Astragalus; species Astragalus membranaceus. The sequence continues at coordinate 30,553,589 of CM076853.1, read as the reverse complement.
GGAAGTAAAGGGATTAGTGTGTATTTAGTGGTGTAGAGAGAAGGAAGGTAAAAACATGTTGTGTATTCAAAGGTGTGCTTGATGAAAGGCTTGATGTGGACTTGATGTGGGCTGAAGTGAGGGGAGGCGTGGAGCTTGAGGGTGGAGTGAGGGAGATGGTTTGCTTGTGAAATTGGTACTTACTTTGGCCAAAAATGGATAAAAGCAAAAGGCACCTAAAAGGAATTAGCCCTAATTCTAAAAATGCAATAAACATCCAATATTATTTTATTATTCATTTTTCATTTTTGATTTCAGATTTCATATTTTTAATTATACATATTTTTTTGAGCCTTTTTGGAAAAAAACCGTTACAATTGACCAAAATACCCTTTTTGACGCTAAAACCCTAATTTGCCCGAAAAATGCGTTTCCACTTCAAAAATGAATCTATAACCCTAGAAATGACCTCTAGAATCTTAGAATGCATGCTCAATGACCTTCATGAGGAATTATCATTTTTATTGTGAAATGACCAAAATACCCTTTTGGACTCAAAAAAACCTGATTTACCCAAAAAGTGCATTTCAACTCTAAAAATGATTTTAGAAACTTTGGAATGACTTTTAGGACTCAAAATGCAATGCATGATGCTTCTCACTCCTCAACTTATTTATTTTTGTGGAAAATTAGGGTTTTGATCTAAGCTGGACAAAATTGGGGTATGACAATCCGCCAATGACTTCCCCCTTTTTTTATTTTCTTTTGTAATTTGTATAATTTCTTATCTATTTTATTTTTTATTTTCTTTTTTTAATTAAAGATATTGTAACAAGAAAAATAAATTTGTGCTACTTTGTCATTTTTTGAATTAGCATGTTTAACCACTAAAAAAAGTAATAATAACGCAAAATTAGTAAATTAGAGCAAAATGACCTATTCGAGGAATTAGGAATCAAATATACGCGAAAAACATATTTTTGTGATTTTTTTTTGAAAAAGTAAAAATGTACCGGTTAAAATTGGGTGTTCACAGTTGCCCCTCTGTGCTTACTTTCTTACGAGATAATACATAAAACTATGTTTTCTTGTTTTATCAAAGTAAGGAATAAGTACAGATATGAACCTCAATTTTAATCGGTGAAATATGCACAATTGTCTTTTGACTGTTAAAGTTAAATGGGTAACAAGAAATACAAACAGTGTCAGAGCTGAATTGATAGCACGAAGTTTCAAAACAATGTCAGGGCGAGACCGATAGCACAAAATTTAAAAATAATGTCAGGGCGAAACCAGTAGCATGAAAATCAAAGACAATGCCAGGGCGAGACCGTTAGCACAAAAGTAAAGACAATGCTAGGGCGAGACCGATAGCATGAAAATTAAAGACATTGCCAAGGCGAGACCGGTAGCATGAAAATTAAAGACAATGCCAGGGCGACACCGATAGCACAAAATTAAAGACAATGCCAGGGCGAGACCGATAGCAGGAAAATAAAGACAATGCCAGGGCGAGATCGATAGAATGAAAATTAAAGATAATGCCAGGGCAAAACCGATAACACAAAATTAAAGACAATGTCAGGGCGAGACCGATAGCAGGAAAATTAAAGACAATGTCAGGGCGAGACCGATAGCACAAAATTAAAGACAATGTCAGGGCGAGACCGATAGCATGAAAATTAAAGACAATGCCAGGGCGAGACCGATATCCCAAAATTAAAGACAATGCCAGGGCGAGACCAAAAGCATGAAAATTAAAGACAATGCCAGGGCAAGACCGATAGCATGAAAATTAAAGATAATGCCAGGGCGAGACCGATAGCAGGAAAATTAAAGACAATGCTAGGGCGAGGCCGATAGCAGGAAAATTAAAGACAATGCCAGGGCGAGACCGATAGCACAAAATTAAAGACGATGCCAGGGTGAGACCGATAGCACAAAACTAAACACGGTACCAGAGCGAGACCGATAGCATGAAATTAAAGACAATGTCAGGGGGAGACCGATAGCCCAAAATTAAAGACAATGCTAGGGCGAGACCGATAGCATGAAAATTAAAGACAATGTCAGGGCGAGACCGAAAGCACAAAAGTAAAGACAATGTCAGGGCGAGACCGATAGCACAAAATTAAAGACAATGCCAGGGCGAGACCGACAGCAGGAAAATTGAAGACAATGCCAGGGCGAGACCAATAGCACAAAATTAAAGACAATGCCCGGGAGAGACCGATAGCATGAAAATTAAAGACAATGTCAGCGGGAGACCGATAGCATGAAAATTAAAGACAATGCCAGGGCGAGACCGATAGCACAATACTAAACACAGTACCAGAGCGAGACCGATAGCACAAAAGTAAAGACAATGCCAGGGCGAGACTGATAGCAGGAAAATTAAAGACAATGCCAGGGCGAGACCGATGGCACAAAATTAAAGACAGTGCCAGGGCGAGACCGATAGCACAAAATTAAAGACAATGCCAGGGCGAGACCGATAGCACAAAATTAAAGAGAATGCCAGGGCGAGACCGATAGCAGGAAAATTGAAGACAATGTCAGGGCCGAGACCAATAGCACAAAATTAAAGACAATGCCAGGGCGAGACCGATAGCATGAAAATTAAAGACAATGCCAGCGGGAGACCGATAGCATGAAAATTAAAGACAATGCCAGGGCGAGACCGATAGCACAAAACTAAACACTACCAGTGCGAGACCGATAGCATGAAATTAAAGACAATGCCAGGGCGAGACCGATAGCTCAAAATTAAAGACAATGCTAGGGCGAGACCGATAGCATGAAAATTAAAGACAATGCCAAGGCGAGACCGATAGCACAAAATTAAAGACAATGCCAGGGCGAGACCGATAGCACAAAATTAAAGACAATGCCAGGGCGAGACCGATAGCAGGAAAATTGAAGACAATGCCAGGGCGAGACCAATAGCACAAATTTAAAGACAATGCCAGGGCGAGACCGATTGCATGAAAATTAAAGACAATGCCAGCGGGAGACCGATAGCATGAAAATTAAAGACAAATGCCAGGGCGAGACCAATAGCACAAAATTAAAGACAATGCCGGGGCGAGACCGATAGCACAAAACTAAACACAGTACCAGAGCTGAACCGTAGTACAAAAAAATACCATTGCCAGGGTTGAACCGTAGCATGGAAATGCAGTGTCAAATGCCAGGACTAGACCATAGCATTGAAATGAACATAAAATGCAATGGATGTCTTGCTTTGAATATTTCTTTTTTTTTCACAAAGCGACTGAAAAAACACATGCTTCTATTCATGAAGGGGGTGCATGGTCGGACATGAAATGTATGAAATATGCATGATCTTTGAGTTAAAATTGATCTTTGAGTTAAAATTGAGATGCACGTGTCATGAAAGTTAGATTCACGGAAAACATTTTCTTTTTTGTGCATGCTTCATTTGAACCCAATCAAACTGATTCTCAAATGGAAGGTGATCCTCATCCTCGCTAGCTTTTTAAGATCTCCTTCCTTTTATGATCACTTCTCATTCTTCAAACAAATCATTTTCAAGTTTGACCTTCTCTCTATATTTATTTTTTCACAGATATATCGTCATTAGCCCTCTAAATCATATCATTGATTCCAAGTTAACTATTTTTGAAGCATTACTTAATGAGCATGCATGGATTTGTGAGTATTGACAAGCTAGACTTTTCTGTGTTTCTTGGTTTTCCTGTTTTGGATTTTGAAGGTTTGGAAGTTGAGGGTTTTTGGAAAGCGAAGGCGTAGGGAAGACAAAACGACACAAGATGGTAGGGAAAAAGGTTAGTGGTAACCTCCAGCTATTGAGGGTTTCTTTTATTTGTGGTAGCTGGCTTGCTGGAAATTGGTCAGCTATTGGAAACAAGTATTACCACCGAGGGAAGACTACTAGGTGTAGCAAGCAAAATCTGACTCATCAAGGATCATGCAAATATTTCTGCGCCAGTATTGGTAAAAGGAACTCCCAAGAGTAGGATGCACTGGTGTACTATACAAGTTTGACTCATGATGGGTCTGGCAAATTTTTTCCCCAGTATTGGTAAAAAGCATTGCCCCAGGAGAAGGATGCATTGGTGTACAAAACTAGCTTGGCTCATGAAGGGTCTTTGCAAAAGTTTCTTTCCTAGGATGGGTAAAAGGTGAGGCCAATGTAGGATCTTGTAAGATTGCTTCCTCATTCTAGTGAAAGACATTCCCCCGAGAGAATACTACACTGGTGTAGAAAGAAATATTTGACTCATAGAGGGTCTTACAAAATTTTACCCTAGTGTGGGATTTCTTGACACTCTCAAGCTTACATTCCACAAAATTGCCCCAATGTGTACTCCTGTTCGGCATAAGTAGGAGAACTCCAGTGAACTACCCAAATAAACATTGTAAGTCTCATTCCCCTTTTGTACCCTAATTTTTGCCTAGACTGCCTTTGCAGGTTTTCAGTCTAGCGGGCTTTGTCTTTTTATTTTTTTATTATATTTTTTTTAACACCCTAATTTTTGCCTAAACTACCTTTACAGGTTTTCAGTCTAGCGGGCCTCATTCTTTTTTCATTTTTTCTTAGAGCAAAGAAAAGTTTAAAAGAAGCAAATGATTTATTTCAAAATTAATATTACGAAAATGAAAACAATCATTCATCAATCAGAGTGGACTTTTAAAGGCTTGTAATGTGGCAATGGGTTATGGAAAAAAAATGATTAGAGGGCTCAAAGAAATGTTTTACGGGTATGGGTTATGGAAGAAAAATGATTAGAAGGCTCAAAGAAATGTTTTACGGGTTATATGGACCAATGATCTTTAGTGCATTTGGCTTCCAAGACATCACATTTTTCTTGTAAAACCCATCCATTCACATGACTTTTGATTTTTTGCACTTCTCTACTTTTTCACTTTTTTTTTCTTCATTTTTCACTTCTTTCTAATTTGGCATAGCTGATTTCACCCTTCACCTCTTCGTCATTTATGACTCTCATTCTCTTTCTTTTATGCCCTAATTTTTGCCAAGACTGCCTATACATGTTTTCAGTCTTGCAGGCTTCATTTTTTCTTTTATCTCATTGTACATTTGGAAATCTAAATGCACTAAATTTCACTGCAGGGTCGATCCTTGTCCAGGGTTTAATGGAAAGAAATTACAGGCTCAAAGGGGACAGCAAGGGTTCATTTTTGGGATAGAGAAAAATGGCCACTCTTCTTTTCAAGTCATGATTCCACATTTTCAAAATTTTAATTTCGAAATAACATTCACTCTTTTACACATTCTTTGCTCTTTATTTCTTTTGCTTCTTTTTGTCTTTTATTTCTTCTTTTTTTTTTGGGGAAATGGACCTTCAAAATGTGATATTCGTTCACAGGTTTGCCCTTGAATGATACAACCAAAAGGGCTTTATGAATTATCGCTTGAGGCAAGAACTCGAAAAGGGGTTAGTGTTTTAAGGGAACATGGGTAAGAAATGATGGAAATGGGTTTTCATTAGCACAAAACTTCAACTAAGTCAACTTGGTTTCGAACTACATGATTAAAGAAGTGCTAATGACAATCATCTTTCTCCTTCTCTTTTTGAGCAAAACACAATTACCAACCTTATGTCTCCCTTTTTTTTCAATATGCCCAAGTATTGTGCCCCATGATATCTTTCCTCTCACATTATTTCTCTACACCTCTAATGATTAATCTTCCCAACAACTCTCAAGCGAATGATCCAATTCCACGAGTCTAAGCTTGATTGGAACACAAGCACAAAAATTTCAAACTCTTTTTTATTTATTTTCTTAAAGAATAAATTTATGAGAAAGAGTCAAAGAGACCAATATGTTATGAAATGCATGGTATGTATGCAAGCATTCACCCCTAAAATGCAACATGCGTTGTTTTGTAATGGCTTTTTTTTAATCCTTTTCATGCAAGAAATGAGATGCAATTTTTTTGCCCCATTTGAAGGGAAATGCTATGAGGATTGACAAATGATAATGTGCTTTGTTTTATTCACTCACGAAAGTATGCATAACATGCAAAGATTTTTATATACATGCAAAGAGAGAAAAAAATGAAATATGGAGAAATTTTATGATGAACGATTTTTGACAAATGAGAATGATGATTGACAATGAAATGAAAATATGCACTACCCGCAGAAAAAAAACAAATGTTCCTAAGGACTTATGCAAAGAAAAATGCAAATTCTATTTTTTTTACATGAAATGCACTTTTATTTTACAATGCAATATGTTTTTTTCTTATGTTTTTTATGCATGAAATGTAATGCAATTTTTATGTTGTTTATGCATGAAATGCGATATGATTTTTAAATTTATAGAAAAAATGAGTGATTTTCTGAACCCAAAACTTTGTTTATGGGGAAAAGATTTTTTTTATTATTTTTTTTGTATGAAAAATAAGGTAAGAGGTGGAGTAGCTCCCTTTGTAACTAAAATTGGTTGGCCCATGCTATTGGGCTTTGGACCCTATGGATCTATGGTCTTCTATTGTGAGTACTCACGAGGTGGGTGTTCTAACCTATTCAGATTTAAGGTCTCTAGAGTCAAGTACTCTTCTAGAAGGTTAAACACACCAGGATGTACATCCAAAATGTGGATACCCGCATAGAAGAATCGTACTCTAGATGAGGAATTCATGGAAGTCACACAGGATGTACATCCAAAATGAGTCCCACTTATCCTCGTTCTAACTTACGTGTTTTTTGCGGCTCAGGTGTGAGCTCAACTCTCAATGCGTGCTCACGGTGTATGTGTAGTGTGTGAATGGAGCATACAAACCTCAAACCCTAAAATAAACAAAGACCAAATAGTACCTGCAAAATAACCAGAAAAATACAACCAGGCAGCAATATCATGTGTTTTCTAACCTAGGGTTTATAACAAGCACAATATAGGAATAAATATATAAATATATATAGAAAAACTAATAACAAGGGTAAACAAATAAACGTACCTTATAATCACTTTGCACAAACAAATTAAATAGGCTTGACTCCCACGTGTCCCCAGAAGAGTCGCCATCTGTCGTGGTCGGGTTCCCGACGTAGACGGCCCAAAAATCGATATTTCAGGGAGCTGCCACCCAATTTATTAAATAGGGAAAATTGAGAAAAACCTACCTCAAAATTATTATTCTGCGTAAACTAGGATGGATTCGGGAGTCGGTTATGCATAGGGAATGGCGAAAACTTAATTCCACTACACCCCTAGTACATCCGTCCTAAGACAGTTACCCTAAATCTGGTTGTGCAAACATATATTACGAATTTATTTGTTTTACCCAAAAATAAAATAGTAGAAAATAATAAGAACTAATTTAGAAAAGTTTAATTTTGACTTGACGGGGAAGTCCCGCTCCTGCGTATCCTCAGGTGCAGTGAGGAACTCAAAAGTCACGTAATTCTTTTTGAAAATTTTTGTTGGTTGGTTGATTTTATTTTTGAAGGGGTTTAAGATCAAAGCCGTACAACTAAAGTCTCTTAAACCGTGATTGACAAGATGTACATCTCAGTCAAACTCATTTTTATAATTTTTATGAAAATAGGTGTTAAAGGAAAAAAATTGATTATTTATTAGGAAAATTTTACTTAGCTTGACCGGAGGCCCCGCTCATACAAATCTCCGTGTGCGGAGAATCAAAGGCTATGTAATTCTTCTTGAAAAAATCTTGTGTGTTGGTTCATTTTATATTTCGAAAGGGTTTAAGATCAAAGTCGTACAGCTAAAGTCTCTTAAACCGGTTGGACGAGATGTACATCTCAATCAAACCCATTTTTATTTTTTTATGAAAAAAAAAAGAGAAAAATGCTATTTTATGTGAACTAGGTTTATTTACATTTTTAGAAATAATAATGTAAAAAGGGAAGATAAAAAGAAATAAATAAATAACTATACACATAAAAATAAATAAATAAATATATACATAAATAAATAAACAATAAATAAGTAACAAATAAATATGTACGTAAATAAATAAATAAACAAACACAAAACTAACCTTAAGTTGATAAACACGATGAAGGCCGAACCAGACCAAATATGGAGCACAGAAACCTGGCGCCCAGGCAACAAGCGCACAGGCAACAGGCGCGTAAGGAACCTGGCGCCCAGGCAACAGGCGCACAGGAACCTGGCGCCCAGGCAACACGCGCACAGGAAACTGGCGCCCAGGAAACACGCGCACAGGCAACAGGCAACAGGGGCGTAAGGAGCTTGGCGCCCAGGCAACAGGCGCCTAAGGAACCTGGTGCCCAGGCAACAGGCGCATAAGGAACCTGGCGCCCAGGCAACAGGCGCAGAGGAACCTGGCGCCAAAGAAACAAGCACGCAAGGTACCTGGCGCCCAGGCAACTGGCACGCAAGACACCTTCCCACACAGTGACACCGAAAGCCAACCACATCACAACGTGCCTCGTCCGGCAAATTTGTCCCACAACCAATGTTCCCGGAAAGCCCAGTACTTTGTTTCTTGTGTGGCACCAGTGCTAGATGAGGCACAGTATGATGTCCCCAAGGCACCTGCGCCAAGGGGGGAAGACGCCCAGGCACAGGGCGCCAGTGCACCCAGCACCCAAGTGCCCTCATAGGGACATCGAAAGCCAACCACATCACGTCTTGTCATGTCTTGCAAATTTGTCACACAACCAACGTTCCTGGGCAAGGAAGGGACACGAGTTACCTACAGACAACCCAGAACTTGTTGCTCATGTGGTGCCGGCGCTAGACAAGGCAAGACATGATGTCCACAAGGAATTACGGCTTTTTTTGAAAAACATAACTCCACGAAATTCCCACATTTGCCATGAAAAACATGCCACACAAGCCAAAAAAGGCTTGGGTGTGGCACGAGGAAGGAGCCCATGGCGCCCTGCCATGCGCCTGGGGCATGGGCAGGCAGAGTGCTCCCCCCTATAGTAGCGTAATGGACCAAAGCCACTCCTACCCCAATATTGACATTTTTTTTCTGGAGACATAAGGCCCTTTTTTGGAGTTCTAGAAGGAATTTTTTTATGCCCTTTTGCAGGATTTTAGAGACTATTGAGAGGTACAATCCTACCAATTTTTATAATTTTTTGACAACCGAGCTATTTATTATGAATTTTTTTACCTAAAACTTGAAAAATCCACGAAAAATCATAGAAATTGAACTTTGGCTTCTCTATTTTTCTGGGAGTCTCTAATAACATTTAGAAGAACTCCAGGAAGGGATTTTTCATTTTGAGGTGTGGAGCTCCTGATTTGAATTTTTTACCGAAATACACAAAACCGTCATACCGAAAACTATGAATTTGCACTTGGAGTGTGAATTTTGGCTTCTCTATTTTTCTGGGAGCTACTGGGAACATAGCCCAAAATATCACTTAATCCGCCAATGACTTCCCCCCTTTTTTGTTTTCTTTTGTAATTTGTATTATTTCTTATCTATTTTATTTTTTATTTTCGTTTTTTAATTAAAGATAGTGTAACAAGAAAAATAAATTAAATCTACTTTGTAATTTTTTGAATTAGCATGTTTAACCACTAAAAAAATAATAATAACGCAAAATTAGTAAATTAGCGCAAAATGGCCTATTCGAGGGATTTTTCTGACAGACCGGTTAAAATTGGGTGTTCACACAGACCGTTTTCTTTTTCAAAGGGATTTTTCAGTGTTTTCCCTTATAATTAAACATTGATGGCGACTTCATTGAATGCGAGAGATCCTCCTGATTTTTCAGTCGCTACAATAGGTATTGATAGATCTATAGGGCAGTGACTCCTCAATGAGTCAGCAAGTCAGATCAACAATCTTTACAACATATTTTGTTAATATAAGATGTTTCTAGAAGCTGATAGACACTTCCTTCTATTACTCCCCGTCAAGCTCAAGTGGAATCCTGAGTAGGGACTCACTTTGAGCTGGAATCTCATGTCTGCGAAGGATGTTGAAGGGAGAGGCTTTGTGAGATCACCTACGAGTTGGTGAGCACTTGGCACATGTTTGATTGAGATTTGTTTCGCAGCAAAAAGTGAATGTTGACCTCCAGATACTTCGCGCGGACATGCAAGATTGGATTGTGAGACAACATGACAGCACTGAGGTTGTCGCAAAGTAACATTGGAGCTTGAGTTGGGATGCGCGGTTCACTTGGGAGAGAATGAACCCATAGTAGATCAACAGTAACATTTGCCACGCCCCTATGTTTTGCTTTAACACCGAAACGAGCAATGAGAGACTACTTATTAGAGCTCTACGACACTAGATTTGGTTCAAAGAAGAGGCAAGAATCTGAGGTAGAGCGACGATCATCAAGATCACTCGCCCAATCGAAATCACAATACACACGAAGAGAGAATGTTGTATCTATAGGTGCTGGTTGGATAAGGAAACCATGATGATCAGGTTTGCCACTGAGATAGCGAAGGATCTACTTTACTGTGCGCCAAGGCTAGTCCAAGGGATTAGCAAGGAACTGACAAACCTTGTTAATGTTGTAGGAAAGTTTAGGTCGTGTCAATCTCACATATTGCAGAGCCCCAACAATAGAGCGATATTGGGTAGATCCGAAAGGGAGTCAGTGCAGTGGCGACTTAATGTGTTGTTGGACACCATGGGCATGAAAATCAAGTTGCAAGTGAGCATCTTTACACGTTGTAACAAGTCTTGAAAGCACTTAACTCATGTAGGAATAATATCTTGTTCCAAGGAAATATTCTAGCTTGCCCAAATGCTTTAGTGAAAATTGTGACTGTAGCTTGTTGATAAGATTGTGTATTAGTGTAGATGAAGGTCCTATATCACCCACATAAAAATGTTCGTACAGCTTGATCCCTTTGGCATTGAGAACAAATAATGAATGATGACATTTACTGTGTTGAAGCCCAAACTGTAGGAGAGCTTGTTGTAGTGTTTTATATCAGGCCCTTGGGGCCGGTTTTAGGCCATAGAGGGGTTGATTCAACTTGCAAATCAAATTTTTATTTGTGGATACAAACTCTGGGGGTTTGTTCATATAAACTTCTTCTTGTAAATTCCCATTGAAGAAGGCATTATTGATATCTATTTGTTGAATTTCCCACTTATCTCTTAGAGACAAAGTGAAGATGATTCTTATGGTGGTAGGTTAGATGATTGGGAAAAGTTTTAACCATAATCTTGGCTTGGGATTTGATTGTAGCACTTGGCTACAAGTCTTGCTTTATATTTGTTTATGGACCCACCCCGGATTTTCTTTCATACGAAACACCCACTCCCAATAGATTTCCTATGAGAAGGTAGTTTCGTAAGAGACCAGGTGCTATTTTTCATTATGGACTCATATTCCTCCTTCATAGCTTCAAGCCATTGAGGTTGAGCAAGATCTTCCTTGACACTCGTAGGTTACGCATGTGCCACCAACACTCTAGGTTTAAGGTTTCCTGTATTAGATATGGTAACCAGAGGGTGAGAATTTGAGGTGGATGGTACTAGGAGTTATAGGTGTTGATGCTTGAAGACTTGCGTGAAGGGTCAAAGCTATTAGATTTAGATGCATGTGAAGGAAGCGTAGTAGGTGGAGAAGTTGGCTCTAGAGAATGTATCATTGGTTCTGAAGTTGATTGTGATATAGTATGAATAGGTGATGTGTGTTCTAGTGTAGTTAATTACACATGAGAAGTAGGAGAAGGTGAGTAATGCTTGGAAGGTGAGCAGGGTAATAGTTTGGAGTAAGGAAAGGTAGACTCATGAAAGATGACATCTTTGGAGATGTAGACAGGACCATTTGAATTTAAACACTTGAATGCTTTATGTTGAGGAGAAGGTCCCAAGTTAACACATTGTTGACTATGAAATTGCAACTTTTTTTATTTGGGTGGAAAATTGTGTTTGAATTGTGATAGAAACCGGCCAACAATGAAATTAAACACAACAGAATACTATTTATTGATGACAGATTCTGTAAATACAAGCAAATTCACACAATATTCACAATAGTATTTCCTAGAGAACATATGAGAGTCTCTAGTCTCTCCCAAACCCAAACCACTTTACAAATGACAAGATAACTGTCCCTAGGACAGTTTGCAATACTTAATACAATCCATAACTGCCACTTAACTATTTTTATTTAATAATAAACATAAATATAACACACTAACAGACTAATAAGTAATAACTGCCAATAACTGTCAATAACTGTCCCTGTCCAGAATCTGTCCAAGCGCCTGGCGCCCTACTGCAGCCCATCCTGGGTGCCTGTGGCGCCATTCCTTCTCCTCTCATAGACATTTCTAATGAGAGGTCTAACAATACTCCCCCCCCCCCCCCCCAAAAGCGTCATCTTGTCCTCAAGGTGAAAAGAAGGAAATTGCTCTCTGATTACTTCAACTGATTCCCAAGTTGCTTCAAAATCCGGAAGAATCCTTCCATTGAATGAGTACTCCAGCAACACCTTCCGGAGTATTGTGGACAGATTTGATGGCTTCGGGGTAGACCTGTAGCTCCAAATTTTCTGTCAATATTGGTGGGAGAGGTTGTGGATTTGCTGAAGTACTCATTCAATGGAAGGATCTTTCGGATTTAAAAGCAACTAAACCAGTCTTTTTTATAATCTGATATGGACTATAAAATCTAGGACTCAACTTCTCATTTCTCTTCTTAGCAAGAGACTTCAACCTGTAAGGCTGGAGTTTGAGATAAACCCAATCATTGACCTCCAAAGTGACTTGTCGCCTGGATTTGTCAGCATAAGTTTTCATTTGAACCTGTGCTTTAACCAAATTTTGCTTCAGATCATGAAGAATCTGGTCTCTCTCCTCGGTCATCAGGTTAACTTCTTCAACTGATGAAGGAATGGTTGTGCCTCTAAGTAGATGAGGAGGTTCTCTACCATAAAGGGCCTTGAAAGGAGTCAACTTCAAAGAGCTATTATAATTAGTATTGAACCAGAATTCTTCCCACCCAAGCCACTTCATCCATTGTTTTGGTTTGCTGCCGGTAAGAGATCGTAAGTAAGTCTCCAAACACCTGTTTATTACTTCAGTTTGACCATCAGTTTGTGGATGATATGCTGAACTAAATTTCAGTTTAGTCCCTGCCAATTTAAACAATTCGGTCCAGAAGTGACTAAGGAAAACCTTGTCCCTATCTGAAACAATGGTTGAAGGGAAACCATGTAATTTGACTACCTCTTGAATGAAACTTTCAGCCACATCCTTGGCTGTAAAAGGATGGCTCAAAGGAATGAAATGGGAGTATTTGGTTAAACGATCAACCACCACCAGTATAACATTCTTTCCTTGAGACTTTGGAAATCCTTCTATAAAATCCATAGAAATATCAGCCCAAACCTGTGTAGGTATAGGCAAAGGTTGTAACAAACCTGCTGGAGAGAGAGTCTGGTAGTTGTTGATTTGGCAGGTTTCACAAACTGATAGGGCCTGGCTGTAGAATGCTACCAGTCATCCTTCTTGCAACAAAACAACACCAAGACCTTTGTTGGAGGCATCAGTCTCGAGGATGAACACTTTAGAGAAATCTGGAACAGTTAGAATAGGCAATTCTGCCATCTTCTGCTTCAATGTATCAAATGAGTCTTGTGCCTCTGGATTCCAATGAAATTTGTCCTTCTTCAAAAGTTGAATCAAGGGCCTTGTAATCTTGCCATAATCCTGCACAAAACGCCTCTAATAACCAATCAGGCCTAGAAAACCCCTCAAGGCTTTCAAATCATTCGGAATGGGCCAGTCCATCATGACTTCTATCTTCTTAGGATCTGCTGCCACACCTGCACCTGAAATGATATGTCCCAAATATTCAAGTTGGTTTTGGCAAAAAGAACACTTCTTGAGATTAGCATACAACTGATGCTCTCTGAGTAGGGTCAGCACTGGCTGTAGATGAGTCCGGTGCTCTTCCTCGGACTTGCTGTAAATCAGAATATCATCAAAGAAAACCAATACAAATTTTCTCAAGTAAGGCCTCAACATTTCATTCATCAAAGACTGGAAAGTAGAGGGGACATTAGTGAGCCCAAATGGCATAACAACAAACTCATAATGTCCCTCATGTGTTCGGAAGGCTGTCTTGGGAATATCATCTTCTTTCATTCTTATTTGGTGATAACCGGACCTTAAATCCAGTTTAGAAAATACAATAGCCCCACCAAGTTCATCTAGCAGTTCATCAATAATAGGAATTGGAAATTTATCAGACACAGTAATCTTATTCAAGGCTCTATAATCAACACAATCGCCATCCACCATCATTCTTTTTGACTAAGATAATAGGACTAGAATAGGGACTGACACTAGGCCTAATCACACCAGAACTTAACATATCATTCACCAATTTTTCTATTTCATTTTTCTGGTAATGAGGATACCTGTAAGGCCTGAGATTAGGGATTTGTGCACCTTCTTTCAACACAATGGCATGATCATGTCTCCAGGAGGGTGGTAGTCCTATTGATTCTTGAAACACATCACCAAACTCGTCCAAAACAACCTGGCACCATTCAGGTTTCTGAATTTCCTTGCTGTCCAGCCCATCAAGTCCATGGAATTCCAAGACATATGCCTGTCCCGTGTCTTTAACAGCCTTAAAAATTGATTTTAAAGAGGCTGAGCCCCTTAAAAGTTCTGGTTCTCCCCTCAAAATGTGATACCTATTACCAATAGGGATCTTAATCATCAAATCCTTGAAATTAGCTTTGATTTCACCCAAACTAGAGAGTCATTCCATGCCAAGCACCATATCCACACCTCCTAACTCAAATACAAAGAAGTCTTCAAATGTATCAAGGCCTTGCAATGTTAATTTTAGCTTTGGACACATTCCTTCACAAGGAATCTTTCTACCATCTCCTACTTCCACATAATATGGTGGTGTTTCCTCCACGTTAAGTTGTTCTTCCTTAACCAACAATGAAGATATAAAATTATGAGAGGCTCCACAATCAATCAACACCACTACTTTTCTTCCATTCACAATTCCCCACAGTTTAATAGACTTCTTAGTGGTTAACCCGGTAATGCTGTACATGGACAGTTGAAGTGCTTTCATCTCTTGGACAGCCTCCACCAATTCTGGTTCAGTGACATTTTCCTCCTCTATTTCATCTTCTTCCATGAGCAACACTTGTAGTTGTTTATTAGCACATCTATGCCCCGGTGCAAACCTTTCATCACAACGATAACAAAGTCCTTTGACCTTTCTATCTTCATATTCTGCCGGTGAAAGCCTTTTTAATCCCCTTCCGGTAGTCACATTTGCTTTATTGTCCTTTAAAGGGTTGCTGACCGAAGTGGTTCCGGTGGTAACATTTCGATTATTTGGCTCCCAAGTGGCTGTTCGGGTGTTGTTATAAGGTCTAAAATTAGACCTAGTACCGGAATTATTGTTACTTAATCCATTGGCCAACAAAGAATTTCTTTCATCAGCCCTTTGTGCATATTCCATCAATTCCGATAAAGTATCCACTGGGTGAAGATTCAACTCAGCCTTGATCACATCTTTCAAGCCATTCAAGAATATCCCTTTCAAATGAGAGGGATCTACATCTTTTAAGGGTCCTGCATACAATTCAAATTGTTCCCGGTATTCTTCTACACTTCCGGTTTGTTTGAGACTCAACAAAAATTCAAAGGGGGTCTCAATCATAGATGGTTGGAAACGTTTCAGAATTGCATTTCTGAAATCAGCCCAAGATGGAAATGGAGTTGTACGTTCCCACCATTGATACCAAGCCAAAGCTTTTCCATCCATGGCCACCATTATTACTTGCAATTTATCTCGTTCATTCACTGCTTCCAATTCAAAGAACCTTTCAACCTTGTTCAACCAACCATATGCATCATTTCCTTCAAAAACAGGAATTTCCAATTTCCTCCAACGTTCTTCTCGCACACGCGGATAACGATTCTGACCATAGTAATTATCACCATCATAACTGTACTCAGTTTCGTCCCAATCATCATTCGGTTGTTCTTGGTAATTGAGCCCATCTTCATACTGGCCAGAATTGCGCCCAGCATTGCGCCTGTGGTAGTAACTGCCACCATAACTGTCCTGCCTGTAAGGAGGATTGCGCCTGACTGCGCCCTGTGTTCCCTGCAGTGCGTTAACTGACTCCTGTAACTGCTGGACAGATTGCATCAGAGTTGGTAACTGTTGTACAGTTTCCAAAACTGTAACATCCCCAATTTCGCTAATTTAATTATTTAAATTAGCAAGATGTCAAGGTGATTAATTAAGCATTTTTGATTAATTATGATATGGTGAGTTAATTGGGATTTTAAGCAAATAGGAGCACAGGGGTATTATCGTCTTTTCCGCCCTTAAGTGGGTTCAGCTGACCCATTCTTCCACAAGACACCCACATAAGCATCATTTAATTATTGTACTACTTATTGAGGAGTTGCATGATTAGTTGAGGTTTTGGTGATTTAAATTGGCTTCAAATAAGTATTTAGAGTGAACAAAGGGTAATAGGGTCTTTTCATATCATTAAGTGACCTTCAGCTGAAATACCCAAGATCAGACCCCACTCACTCCCATACACCTCACTTTCAGAATTTTGAAAGCATAGCACATGGAGAGAGTGAGAGAGGCCGTAGGGAGGGAAGAAGAGGGAGAGGAAGGAGATGTTCTTCAACCATTGATGCATGTTGCATATTCCTCCACCATTCAACTCAGTTTCTTCTCCTCTACCTATTGATACTAATATCATCAACTGATTCCTTCTCCATCTCATTCCACCATTTTTGAACCTAGAAGCTAAAAGTGGATGATAATGGAGTTTTGAGCTTTGTGATGCTTTGCATATTCATTATAGAACGAAACTAGAGTAGAACTGAAAGTGTATTGTGGATTGGAACTCATTGGGAGGAACTACAGTAGCTAGAGGTATTTGGAATTCATCTTGAAGCTTGTTGAAGCTGGAAATTCGAAGTTGGGGTTGAAGATACTCAAGTTCACCAATAGGGAAACAAATCCAGTAGAAAACCCGTATGGACCACCTTCATTGTCTTCATCGTATCTCACTGTACACTGCTCCGATGATCGTGATTTTTGTCCCTCTGGAAACTAGACACAAAGATCTTCATTTTGGGCACAAGAACCATGGGATTCCAATTAGAAATGAAGAAGATATCGTATCCACAAGTTCCAGTTGTGAATCAGCCACTGTCCTGGACCAGTCACCTTGTTTCGGGTGTATCTCCCAAGTTACGGGATGCATGCGTATGAACCTTTGACCATCAGAAAGTAGACAAAATTATCTACAGAATGGGCACTGGTTTGAAGGGTTTTGGCCACGAATTGACCAAGATACACGTGTTACAAAACTGCTCACTGATTCTGGAAAACGGATGCGAAATTGGAAGTGTTAGTTCCTCAAATTTCGGATCGAATCGCCAAAGTTCGAGAGACGCCAATTCCGTAGTCAAGGAGGAAGTTCAGTAACTGGATTTGTGATTGGTTTCTGTTCCGAAGTTCAGTTTCGAGTATCGGACGAGTTCGGTGCGAGTACGTGATTACGGGGATTGTTCGAGAGGTTACGGTTCGTGAGGACGTGATTTCTCGCGAGGTCGTCAAATCGGTGAGTTCTATACTCGCTTAGGGATGTTTTTGACATTGAGTCATATTACTTTCTGAAATGATATTATTGAAAATCCGCTTTGTGAAAACTTGACGCAAACGTTTTATCGAAAAACCGTAAATTGCATGATTGCCCGAATTGATTGAATTGTTGATTGATGATATGTGTTGTTTGATTGTTTAAATCGCTTTCACTGGTCTGCAATAATAATTGTCATGTTAGGATATCGATCGGAAGGGAAATTGGAATCAGAACGGAATGGAAATTACTCATGGAAAGCCTGTTTTCTAGAAAACTGATGGAGACGCACGGATCGTGCGCCTAGTCGCACGGGTCGTGCGTATCCTTCTGAAACTTTTTACCATTTTGTTCAACAACGCACGGGTCGTGCACCTACACGCACGGGTCGTGTTAGACCTTCTGATCCTCAGATTTAAAGTACCTTTTTATCCATTCCAAATGATTCCAATCCTCTTCTAATCCATTCCCCATGGTTCCCCAACAATGTAAAGATTGATATCATGGAGTTAATCATGTTGGATAGAAAACTTGTGTGTTATGAATGTGACGAAAACCGTACTTAGAGAACGCGTGAGAACACAAGTCAATAAATGTTAACGGACCTTGAGTCCAATCATGTTAAGATAACGAACTTCAAGTTCATCATGTCATGTAAGCTAATTGATTGTAAGTCTATAAAGACATAAAAACTCTCAATTCATGTAAACACAAATCAAGTTACTTTCCCTCGGGGAAAGGTAGATGGTATACCTTGTGTATATCGAGGATGACGATCCTCCAGTTATTAGCATACCTAGTGGAGGGGAGTCATGAATCCAACGCTAGGACCCTAGCATTATTCGAATAGAATTTCGGATTGGGGTTTCCGTAGATATTGGGCAATCAAGATTGTCTAGCATTATATCTCGGGTTGTGCTAAGTTCATGTTAAAATATGATCCGTAGTCGCTTATTAGGGCTACATCAGGAAAAATCAGAAATGTAACGAGTAGTCGCTTATTAGGGCTATAAGTTACGAGAAAACATCATGTATTCACGTGGTCGCTTATTAGGGCCACGAGTTCAGATTCGAGTATAACAAACCGTTAGAGTTGGTCAGGGGTCTCGATAGGACTCACTGAGATAATGTTTATCTCACCCTTCATATTTGTGGTTTTTACAGAGAAACAGGGGAAGGCCAAGGCAACCAAGCACGGTTAGCAGGTGTGACTCGAGGAGTCCGGAAGTTTATGTTTCTTGTTTAGGCCCTTGTCCTTTTGTAGTACTTTTGTTGTCGGTTGTATAACTATTATGTATAAGTTATAAATCGTTTCCGCTACTTTATGTTTTGATTATTGAACACCAGGATCATGTACAAGTCTTAAGTTTTGGAACTTAAGCATTTTCAGGAAGTTTATAAGGTTCAGAGAACCATTTGATATGTATTATCAAAAGTTTTAGATGTGTTCAATATTTCAATAACAGGAAGTTACTTTGATGTATGCCATTTAGTGCATTTCGGTGATTCTACATGTTAGAATTTATCGGGGTGTTACAAAAACTGTCTCGATTCTCCTTCTGTCTTCTTCCCTTGCGTGTAACGCCCCAAAATAATTTAATTATTTATTTAATTAATTTATTTAAGGCTTACAATATTTATTTAATTTATTTATTCTATTTTATTTGTTTAGGAGGTGTGGTCACGAATTAGGTGGTGTGCATGGGGGCCCATGATCCACAAGTATGCCCATGGCCCATTGACTAGTCATAGAATTCGACTCACTTAGGGGTCTTGTGAGTTAGTTTTCATTTTACTCAATTGTGCAAAAGAAAGAAAAAGAAAACGTAAAAGAAAAGAGAAGTGAGAGGAGAGGTCGCGAAGAGAGGAGGAGAAGGAGAAGAAGGGCGAATCACTCAAGGAGGAAGAGAAGGCTTGTTGGTGTCTTGCAATTCCTTGGAGCTTTGCTTGGTGGTTTCGAATTCTAAGAGGTTAGGGGGTCCTCTTTTTATCTTTAATAGCTTATGTGATGAGTATTGTCTAGGGTTAGGTTTTAGAATGATTTTCTTGAATGAATTGTGTATTATAATGTTGTTGCTATGCTGAAATTGAATTGTGCAAAAATGTGTTTAATTGGTGTTGAAATGAATATGGTGCGCAATATGCATGCTAGGGGTTTGATGTTATGACTGAAGGAATTTTGGTGGTAAATGTGTTGGTTAGTGTTTGTATTGATACATGGTGTTGGTGATTTAATTTGGTGTAGTTATGTTAAGAGGAACTCAAAAATTGATGGAGCCTTAGGCGCCTAGGTGTGTGTGTGTGTGTTGCTGGAAATTCTGCTGGGCGCCAAGAGCTGTGCTGCCACTGTTGTGTCTGTTGCTGTTCCAGGCGCTGGGTGCCCTCCTGGGCGCCTGTGCCACTGTGTTGCCAGTTTTGGCGCTAGGCGCCTTGTGTCATGGGCGCCAAGGGTCCCAACTTTCTGTTGTTCATTTTGCGAAAATTGATACTGGGTTTTCATGTCCAAGTTAAATGGCTCGTGTAAAATAATTTTTGGAGTCATATGAGTTGTGGTCTGTCCTGGCCTTAGGCGCCTAGTCCATGGGCGCCAATGATGCGTGTCATATTTTGCCAAAATTTTTGTTGGGTTCCCATATTCTGAGTATTTGGCTCGTGCAAAATTAATTTCGAAGTTAAAAGAGTTTTCTTGCGTGTTTTGCCAAGGCGCTTTATGCATGGGCGCCGTGTTCCTGCGCCAGTTTTTCCTGCGCCAGTGTCTGGGCGCTAGGCGCCCTGCGCCAGTTTTTCCTGCGCCAGTGTCTGGGCGCTAGGCGCCCTGCGCCAGTTTTTGCAGGGCGCCAAAATCAGGATGTTGCCCAAATTTTTCCAAACTTGTTTTTAATGTAACTTTTGACTCGGTTATCCAAATTTAACGGTTCAAAATGCGTTTCGAAGATAATTTCGGTGTCTATCCAAATATTCTAGTTTTATGCAAAAATGGATTATTTTACTGATGGTTCTGGACTGAAATTGTTCAAGGTGTCTAATTGCAATTTTTATTCACTTTCTCCTATTCCGTGTCAATATCCTAAAACGGTTTAATTAAATTGGTACTGATTTATTGGCGAGTTTTATTGGTGAGATTTATTGGTGAGTTTTATTGGTGTGTTTTATTGGTGAGATTTATTGGTGAGTTTTATTGGTGAGTTTTATTGGTGAGTTTATTGGTGAGTTATGGTGAGTTGATTAAATGTGAATTGGTGAATTGTGTGGTGTGTTGTGGTGCATTGTCATGGCGTCTCATGAACCATGTGCATTATCGGTGAGCAGAGGCTTCGGCCTAATTTTAAATGGTGAGCAGAGGCTACGGCCTAATTGTATTTGGTGACGGATCCGACATGCATGTGCCCGTGGAGTTTGGGTTGCATTTCATGCATAACCATACCTTGTGTGTTGTTGTTTGGAGATTGTAATTGTGATGTGGTTGCTGCCTTGTTGTGAATCGGTGTGCCTAGTTACCTTTCCTATGCAGTGCTTATTCCATATGTTATTAATTATGAAAAGAGACTCACCCTACTGCTTTTATGTTGATTTAATGGAGTAAGTGTAGCACTCGCTTAGATTATTTTCAAAAAAAAAAAAAAGAAACTCTGATTTTATTAAATAGTAAGGTTATTAGAAAAGGGGTGTTACATTAGTGGTATCAGAGCAGTTCGGTCTGTCCGGCCAAGTCGTCCTGTCATAGTGTCTTATGACGAATAGGAATTGTTAGATTAGTTCTAAATTTCTGTTTGTGCTGCAGTGACAATTTGAAATGGCTGGGAGAAACGATGCTGCTCTTGCTGCTGCCTTGCAGGCTATGGCTCAGGCTGTTGGGAACCAGCAAAATGGTGCTGAAAATGCTGGGACTCGCAGTTTAGCCACGTTTCAGAGGGAGAATCCACCCGTCTTTAAGGGCAAGTATAATCTAGATGGTGCTCTAGCATGGCTGAAAGAGATTGAAAGGATATTTCGTGTCATGGATTGTAATGATGCGCAGAAGGTCAGGTATGGTACCCATACGCTGGCAGAAGAAGCTGATGATTGGTGGATGGAGGTTAGGCAGAGATTAGAAACTGCTAATGAAGAGATAACTTGGGCTGTTTTCCGTAGAGAGTTCTTACGGAAGTATTTTCCAGAAGATGTGAGGGGAAAGAAAGAAATCGAGTTCCTTGAGCTAAAGCAAGGAAACATGACAGTGACAAAGTATGCTGCCAAGTTCACTGAATTGGCTAAGTTTTATCCCCATTATGCTGATGCTGATTCTGAATTTTCAAAATGTATTAAGTTTGAGAATGGATTGAGGGCTGATATAAAGAAAGCTGTAGGGTACCAGAAGATTCGGGTATTCACTGATTTAATCGACAGTTGCAGGATATTCGAAGAGGATAGTAATGCTCACTCCAAGGTCATGAGAGATCAGAGGGGTAAATTTCAGAACCGGGGTAAGCCATATGAGGTTCCGGCCGGTAAGGGTAAGCAGAGGTATGCTGATAATAAGAAAACAAGTGGGGGAGATGCCCCTGCGAAGGTTGTGTGCTACAGGTGTGGCAAGCCGGGCCATAAGAGTTTTGACTGCTCAGATAATAAATGTTTCAAGTGCGGTAAAGAAGGTCATGTAGCTGCCAAATGTGAGAAAAAGGATGTGGTGTGCTACAACTGTGGGGAAGTAGGTCATATTAGTACCAAGTGTACTAAGCCGAAGAAAGAGAAATTCAGTGGAAAAGTGTTTGCTCTCGCAGGATCAGAGGATACTAATTAGATTAGAGGTACATGTTTTATTAATGGTATTCCTTTGATTGCTATTATTGATACCGGTGCTACGCATTCATTTATTGCTGCTTTATGTGCTAAGAAATTGGACCTTGCTTTGTCTTCTATGATGAGGGAGATGGTTATTGACACTCCAGCTAAGGGTTCAGTAACTACCTCTCTTGTTTGTGCTAAGTGCCCTCTGTCAATCTTCGGCAGAGATTTCCTTGTTGACCTTATTTGTTTGCCGTTGGGAGGGTTGGATGTCATTCTTGGTATGGACTGGTTAGTAGTTAACCATGTGCATATTAATTGTTTCCGAAAATCTGTGAGTTTCCTTCCTCCCGAAGAAGAAGAATCTGTTTTGTTGCCTGCCGGTCAATTGCATAAGGTAATGAAAGAGGGAGTTCATCTGTTTGCTTTGATGGCGTCATTGTCTGCTGAGAATCAGGCGATCATTGAAGGGGTACAAGTAGTGTGTGAGTTTCCTGAAGTGTTCCCGGATGAAATTCCAAGTGTTCCGCCAGAGAGGGAGGTTGAGTTTGCTATTGATCTTATACCTGGTACGAGGCCTGTGTCTATGGCACCGTACCGGATGTCAGCCTCAGAGTTGTCTGAATTGAAAAAGTAATTAGAAGATCTACTTGAGAAGAAATTTGTAAGGCCAAGTGTGTCACCATGGGGTGCTCCGGTATTGTTGGTGAAAAAGAAGGATGGGAATATGAGACTTTGTGTCGATTATAGGCAATTGAACAAGGTGACAATAAAGAACAGGTATCCGCTCCCCAGAATTGATGATTTGATGGACCAGTTGGTAGGTGCTAAAGTGTTTAGCAAAATCGATTTGAGGTCGGGTTATCACCAGATCAAGGTAAAGGATGAAGACATTCAGAAAACAGGTTTCAGAACGAGATATGGGCACTATGAGTATTCTGTGATGCCGTTTGGTGTTACCAACGCGCCGGGAGTGTTTATGGAGTACATGAATCGTACCTTCCATAGTTACTTGGATCGGTTTGTAGTTGTGTTTATTGACGACATTCTGGTGTATTCTAAGACGGAAGAGGAGCACGCAGAACATTTGAGGTTAGTACTAGAAGTGTTGAAAGAAAAGAAATTGTATGCAAAGTTGTCCAAGTGTGAGTTCTGGCTGAGTGAGGTAGGTTTCCTTGGTCATATTATCTCTGGTAATGGTATAGCCGTGGATCCAGCCAAGATTGATGCTGTGTTGCAATGGGAGAGCCCAAAGTCAGTTATAGAGATTAGAAGCTTCTTGGGATTAGCTAGTTATTACAGGAGGTTTATTGAAGGTTTCTCGAAGTTGGCCCTTCCGTTGACTCAATTGACGTGTAAGGGAAAAGCATTTGTGTGGGATGCTCGCTGTGAGGAAAGCTTCAATGAGTTGAAGAAGAGGTTGACAACATCGCCCGTTTTGACTTTGCCTGTTCCGGATCAACCGTTTGTAGTATATTGTGATGCTTCCAAGATGGGTTTGGGAGGTGTGTTAATGCAAGAGGGTAAGGTAGTGGCTTATGCGTCTAGACAGTTGAGGACCCATGAGAAAAACTACCCTACTCATGATTTGGAGCTAGCTGCAATTGTGTTTGTGCTGAAAATTTGGAGGCACTATCTGTATGGTACTAGATTTGAGGTGTTTAGTGACCATAAGAGTTTGAAATACTTGTTTGATCAGAAAGAGCTAAATATGAGACAGAGACATTGGTTAGAATTGCTGAAGGATTATGATTTCGGCTTGAACTATCACCCCGGCAAAGCTAATGTCGTGGCTGATGCTTTAAGTCGGAAGAGCTTGCATATGTCGGCTATGATGGTGAGAGAATTAGAGCTGATTGAGCAGTTCCGGGATATGAGTCTAGTTTGCGAAGTGACACCGCAGAGTGTCAGATTGGGAATGTTGAAGATTGACAACGAATTTTTGGTTAGTATTCGAGAAGCCCAAAAGTCAGATGTAAAGTTGGTGGACTTGTTAGTTGTGAATGATCAAGCTGTGAATGGGGATTTCAAGTTAGATTCCCAAGGTGTATTGAGATTCAGGGATAGGATCTGCATTCCCGATGATGCTGAGATGAAGAGAATGATTCTTGAGGAGAGCCATAGGAGCAAGTTGAGTATTCATCCAGGGGCTACGAAAATGTACCAAGATTTGAAGAAGCTGTTCTGGTGGCCTGGTATGAAGAAGGATGCGGCACGGTTTGTGTATTCTTGTCTGACTTGTCAGAAGTCTAAGATTGAGCATCAGAAGCCCGCATGGTTGATGCAACCATTGGAGATTCCGGAATGGAAATGGGATAGCATTTCCATGGACTTTGTGACTAGTTTGCCTAGAACCGTGAGAGGATTTGATGCTATATGGGTGGTTGTGGATAGGCTGACGAAGTCTGCTCACTTCTTACCAATTGATATTACTTATCCAGTTCCAAAATTAGCAGAGATCTACATCAAGACAATTGTGAAACTGCATGGCGTTCGGCTTAGTATTGTATCTGATAGAGATCCAAGATTCACTTCTGAATTTTGGAAAAGTTTGCAAGAAGCTTTGGGTTCTAAGTTGAGGTTGAGCTCCGCTTATCATCTGCAGACAGATGGTCAGACGGAGAGGACTATTCAGTCGTTAGAGGACTTGTTGAGGGCATGTGTTCTCGATCAGGGAGGTTCATGGGATTCTCATCTTCCGTTGATTGAGTTCACCTACAATAACAGTTTTCATTCTAGTATTGGAATGGCACCGTTTGAGGCGTTGTATGGTCGGAGATGTAGGACTCCGTTATGTTGGTATGAATCTGGAGAGAGTGCAGTGTTGGGGCCTGAAATTGTGCGAGAAACAACTGAGAAGGTAAAATTAATCCGGGAGAAGATGAAAGCGTCGCAGAGTCGACAAAAGAGCTATCATGATAAGAGAAGGAAGGATTTAGAGTTTCAGGCCGGTGATCATGTGTTTCTGAGAGTCACTCCGGTGACTGGTGTTGGACGTGCCTTGAAATCAAAGAAGTTAACTCCCCGTTTCATTGGTCCGTATCAGATTACGGAGAGGGTGGGAAGTGTTGCCTATAGGGTGGCCTTGCCGCCTAATCTTTCGAACTTGCATGACGTGTTTCACGATTCACAACTTCGAAAGTATGTTCCAGACCCGTCTCATGTGATTCAGATGGATGAAGTAGAGGTGCGGGATAATCTCACTGTGGAGACTATGCCTGTGCGAATTGAAGATAGAGAAGTGAAGACTCTGAGAGGGAAGGAAATTCCCTTGGTGAAAGTGGTGTGGTTAGGAGCTGCTGGTGAGAGTATGACTTGGGAGCTGGAGAGTAAGATGCGGGAAGCATATCCGGAGTTGTTCGATTCAGGTAATTTCGAGGATGAAATATTCTAAGTGGGGGAGGATTGTAACGCCCCAAAATAATTTAATTATTTATTTAATTAATTTATTTAAGGCTTACAATATTTATTTAATTTATTTATTCTATTTTATTTGTTTAGGAGGTGTGGTCACGAATTAGGTGGTGTGCATGGGGGCCCATGATCCACAAGTATGCCCATGGCCCATTGACTAGTCATAGAATTCGACTCACTTAGGGGTCTTGTGAGTTAGTTTTCATTTTCCTGCGCCAGTGTCTGGGCGCTAGGCGCCCTGCGCCAGTTTTTGCTGGGCGCCAAAATCAGGATGTTGCCCAAATTTTTCCAAACTTGTTTTTAATGTAACTTTTGACTCGGTTATCCAAATTTAACGGTTCAAAATGCGTTTCGAAGCTAATTTCGGTGTCTATCCAAATATTCTAGTTTTATGCAAAAATGGATTATTTTACTGGTGTTTCTGGACTGAAGTTGTTCAAGGTGTCTAATTGCAATTTTTATTCACTTTCTCCTATTCCGTGTCAATATCCTAAAACGGTTTAATTAAATTGGTACTGATTTATTGGTGAGATTTATTGGTGAGTTTTATTGGTGAGTTTTATTGGTGAGATTTATTGGTGAGTTTTATTGGTGAGTTTTATTGGTGAGTTTATTGGTGAGTTATGGTGAGTTGATTAAATGTGAATTGGTGAATTGTGTGGTGTGTTGTGGTGCATTGTCATGGCGTCTCATGAACCATGTGCATTATCGGTGAGCAGAGGCTTCGGCCTAATTTTAAATGGTGAGCAGAGGCTACGGCCTAATTGTATTTGGTGACGGATCCGACATGCATGTGCCCGTGGAGTTTGGGTTGCATTTCATGCATAACCATACCTTGTGTGTTGTTGTTTGGAGATTGTAATTGTGATGTGGTTGCTGCCTTGTTGTGAATCGGTGTGCCTAGTTACCTTTCCTATGCAGTGCTTATTCCATATGTTATTAATTATGAAAAGAGACTCAGCCTACTGCTTTTATGTTGCTTCTTATGTCGGCAACGTGCAGGTAATAACGAGTGAAGGTTACCCTTATGCCTTCGTCTGGTAGGAAGTGTCATGCTCTGATACGTAGCACCGGGGGGCGTCTTATGCTTATGTGTTATTGTCTTTATACTGTTAGACTATTATTGGTGATGTATTGGTTTTGTTTTCGAACTTATTATTATTCCGCTGCGGTAGTGACTGTATTTGGTTGATGTGAACTAAACGGTATTTCATGGTGCTATGTATCTTGTGGCTTTTAGTGGAACTATGAAAATTGAAGTTGTTGATTTAATGGAGTAAGTGTAGCACTCGCTTAGATTATTTTCAAAAAAAAAAAAAAGAAACTCTGATTTTATTAAATAGTAAGGTTATTAGAAAATGGGTGTTACATTTTGTAACAGCCCAGGTCCAAGGTTCGATTCCCACGGAAGGCAAAAATTCTACAAGAGGGGTAGAGAAGACCGTGAGGTAATAGTGCCGGGGTGGCCAATGCGTTGGACCTGGGCTGTTACATTGCGCGCTCTATCTCTTCGAAGCGTGATTCCACTTCTCCTCTCGTAGTAACCATCAGTTATCCAGGAAAATAACTGCTTTGATACCAGTTGATAGAAACTGGCCAACAATGAAATTAAACACAACAGAATACTATTTGTTGATGACAGATTCTGTAAATACAAGCCAATTCACACAATATTCACAATAGTATTTCCTAGAGAACATATGAGAGTCTCTAGCCTCTCCCAAACCAACCACTTTACAAATGACAAGATAATTGTCCCTAGGACAGTTTGCAATACTTAATACAATCCATAACTGCCACTTAACTATTTTTATTTAATAATAAACATAAATATAACACACTAACAAACTAATAAGTAATAACTGTCAATAACTGTCAATAACTGTCCCTGTCCAGAATCTGTCCAAGCGCCTGGCGCCCTACTGCAGCCCATCCTGGGTGCC
Source organism: Astragalus membranaceus (assembly GCA_039519185.1). Classification (NCBI taxonomy): domain Eukaryota; kingdom Viridiplantae; phylum Streptophyta; class Magnoliopsida; order Fabales; family Fabaceae; genus Astragalus; species Astragalus membranaceus. The sequence goes on along the minus strand of CM076853.1, from coordinate 30,525,892 downwards.
TGTGGCGCCATTCCTTCTCCTCTCATAGACATTTCTAATGAGAGGTCTAACAAATTGTTTGAAGGCGTGTAAGGCTTCAAATTTATGCTGTAGAAAATATATACAAGTGAATTTTGTACAAGCATCAACAAACACAATGTAATAGGAATAACCACGCCTAGAGGGAGAGGGACCCCAAAAATCAGTGTGTATAAGTTCAAATGGTGTGTGGTAATGAGCGGTGAATGAACACGATGTGCTTTACCAATGACACAAGACTTACACAGAAAAAACATGTTATTAGACACAATTGAAGTATTGCAAAGACTAAGCATAGTTTGAACAACATGTAAGTTTACATGACTTAATCTATGATGCCATGCAAAGAAATTTGTGACATTACTGTGTGTGAGTGGATGTGGTGGGTGATACATTTGTGTTAGATGGTGAGACTGCTACTGGTGAAGCTGAGGGTGGAGATTGCTTGGGAATGACAAACAGAAGGGGAAGGAAATAGAGGTCATCAACACCACAAATTCTTTGGGAACACTTGTTTAGATATCAGTGATTTTACATGGCAAGTGAATGGGTGAAATTTGAATAATATATTGTTATTAAGAGTGAATTGACCTACTGATATTAAGTTAGGATTTATGGCAGGCACAAGCATTAGGTTTATAAGTTTAAATAGTGTGTTAGGGTGAAATTTATTGTGTAATATGGAGGAACCAATTGAGTGTATAGGAGCACATTGTCAATTACCCATGTGAACTTGTTGTTCACCTTGGTAAGGAACACTTTGATGCATATTTTGTGGGTTTGCAGTGAGGTTGTGTGAAGCACAAGTGTTAGCAAACAACCTTGTGCTTCAAGTTTTGATGGAACACCAACTGCACTACTAGAAGTATGCACGAACGAAGTATATATATGCAACAAAGTCTTGTAGTGCATTTATATGTTGTACTGGTTGTATGGAACCTGGTTGAGGAGTAGGTCTATTAGTTGCATTGGCAGGCTGAGAGGTATAACTGAAAGAGAGTTTCAACATAATTGAAAACTGAATTTGTTATTCACTAATTGTCTGTTACACGTAGGTATTTGGTGGGTCTACAGGGCAGTGACTCATCAATGAGTCATCATACCACATCAACAATCTTTACCACAAAATTAGTTAAATTCAAGATGTTTCTGAAGCTGCTCGAGACTTCACTCTATTTCTAGATACTTAATTTTCCATCTCTCAACAATAAAATAGTTCTCCATGATCAACCAAGGACCCCTTCAAATCTTGTTCTAACATTTATCCATTAAAATAATCATATGATAAAATATTCATTCTCATCTTAAAATATACATCCTAAGGTAGGGGTGTTCAGTGGTTCGGGCAAATCCAAACCAACCCACGATCCAATCCAAACCGATATGTTTGGTCAAATCCGATCCAAACCGACCCACAAACACCCCTATCCTAAGGGTGTGACATCATCAATGAGGTGGGCTCTCCCTCCATTTTGGCGCCAACTTTCCCCCTCCTCCACCCCTCCCCCCCCCCCTCTTTTTTTTCTTCTCATTTTTTATATTTTCATTTTTTAAGAATACATTTAAATTTAAAAAAAAAAATTAGATCCATAAATAGATAAAGTTTGTTTCTCAATAATCGGATTGGTGAAAAAAGAAAAAAATTAATTTCATGATAAATTATGTAAAGTGTGATGCTAGCCGCTGTGTTTTAAGGTAATTTAGAGTCTAAAAAAATTAGCTATGTTTTGGGGTTCTTAAGCGGTCGGAAAAAAATTAACTGTTCACTACAAAAAAACTGGTCATTAGCGAGGGAAATTTCCCTCGCAAAATGACCTAAATCCGTCGCTAATGGTCATTTGCGAGGGAATTAGCGACGGACTAGTTCCCTCGCTAATTCCCTCCTCACTACTGGGATTAGCGAGGAAATTTTAATCCCTCGCTAATTAACGAGGGAATTTTCCCTCACTAATTCCCTCGCTAATTAGCGAGGGATTAAAATTCCCTCGCTACTAAAGACAGCCACGTGGTTAAATTCTGACAGCCACGCGTCCAACTTCCCTCGCTAATTCTGTCACTAATGCCCAACTGATTGACTTTTTTTTTATAAACCTGCTCTGTTTAATTTAATAATAAATAATAAAATCTAAAATACATAAAACAGTTTAAAATAAAAATTCCGATAATAAAATTCTTCAATAACATAAAATTCGAATCAACAACACTTAATCTGAAATGTTATAACAAAATATTGAATTGTCAAACTGATACAACAAATCCTAAAAGCTGTCGCCATCAGACTCCTCGGCCTCCCCAGCCTCTTCAGACTCCCTAGATTCGAATCAACAACACTTAATCTGAAATGTTATAACAAAATATTGAATTGTCAAACTGATACAACAAATCCTAAAAGCTGTCGCCATCAGACTCCTCGGCCTCCCCAGCCTCTCCAGACTCCCCAGACTCCTCAGCTTGCTCCTCATCTTGCTCCTCATCTTGCTGCATATTCTTAAAATACCTAAACATCAGCTCCTGCCTACGGGACACCTTCGCAAAGTCTTCCTGCATCTTTTTCATAGCCTCAGTAGAGGTCCTGACCTCCTGTCGAGTATCAGGCAGCTTAGGTCGAGTAGACTGCAGCTCCTGCTCCAGCTGCCTAATATGCTCTGTCTGCGCAGGAGTAGAAGCTGGTCGACTGCGTCTTCTGCTACTCTCGGCCACAGACTGGCCCATACATGGAGCCAAGGGCCCCGTACCATACAGGCAACCCTTAGACCAACCTACTGTCTTCTCCCAATTTTGGTTTGCCAGATCTATCATCTCAGGAGTAAGTTGGCCAAGTGATTCAGGATCCCAGCTCCCCTGAGTCAGCGGAGTCATGATCTCATTTATTTGCTCCTGTTTTGAAGAACCGCAAATTAGCGCTTTATATTGACAAAGCAACATTATATAATACAAATCAAGTTGTATATTTACCTGAGTCATCCTGGAGCGCTCATCAACATACTCGCCAGTGCCTTTCCTCACATGGGTGGCTCTATGCAGCTCAGGAGCAGTGATAGGGCGTCCTGCCTTCTTACTCTGTAAAATGAAACACATTTTCAAAAATTGCTAACTGGTTAACTAATGTAAAAAAACACACAGATTTTAAAAATAATTTACCAATCGAGAAGCATGTTGAGCCTGGTTGATGGACCCGCCGCAGTGAAGCGAGCCACCCTTTTCGGAGTTTCTATTATTCTTGGCGTTTGCAGCATTTTTCTTGAAAGTTTCTGTAGCCCAATGGCCCTTGAAGGCATTCCAAATTTCATCACTCATGTAGTTAGGCTTCTTATCTTTACACCGCAGCTTATAAAGCAAATCTGATATTTGATCGCCCATCCTTTTAAAAAAAAGTCTCTGGACATTGTCATTATCTTCTATGTCCCATGTCACTTTGGTCTGTATTAAGTAAAATGAAAATATGTATTAGTAATTATATTAAAGGTTATTAAACATAAAATTTAAACTAACAATATAAGTAATGACAAAATAATTGACACTTACCCTAAAGAAGTCCAGCAGATCATTCCTGTCCTTTTCATCGACTTTACTCCACTTTTTATGGAACTTTTGAAAATATTTTTTGCGGGTGACATGAGTGATGCTTGATGAAGCTGCCTTTGCAGGAAGAAGCCTGCATAATGAAAGATATATCAAACAATCAAATATATATATATATAAGTCGTTGCATAATTAACTTAAAATAAACAAACAATATAATACTTACGCGTTACCACGACTATAAATGACTTGAGTCTGACACCATTAATAACAACCACCTCCACTCTCTCGTCATCAGTCGATGAATCAAAATCAACATTACCACCACTAATATCATGCTCAATATCATCCTGGGGCTCTGGTGTAGGCATAGATAACCAACTGTGGGCCCCATATGACCAGATGATGAGCCTATATGCCCAACTGATGTGCCCATATGCCCAGCTGGTGTGCCCATATGCCCAGCTGGTGTGCCCATATGCCCTGCTGCATACACATTTGGTGGGCCCATATAATGCCCATGTGATGGTAAATGATACCATCCGGGGCCAGATGGAGGTGGAGGTTGTGGGGCAATCGGAGCGGTAGCTGGTGGGCCCAAAAACGTATGACCCCTCATATTCCCAATATTAAGTACCACCTCACGATTACGCCTCCTCTTAGGAGGTTCATCGGTCATAGTCTTCGTCCCTTTATTAGGACGTCTCGGTGGGTCAGAACCTTCTCCTGGATCCATATCTATGAAAAAATAGAAACGAAATGTGATACTAACAACATTCATTATATATATTTATAAATAAATTAAAGAAAGTAAATTAACAAGAACAATATTGATATATTAATGATTCTAATAAATTTAAAGACAACATAAGGAGTCATCATAAGTAGACAACATATATAAGATAACAAGAACAATAATGAATCTAATAAATTTAAATACAACATAAGATTAATCAAATTATTCATCTTCATTCTCTTCTTCATCATCTTCATATTCATTCTCTTCTTCATCTCGTTCATCTTCATTCTGTTCTTCATCTTCATCAACTTCTTCAACTAGGAGTCGATCATCACATAAGGAGTCAATCGGTTCAACTTCAATTACCTCATCTACTCCCGAAATTTCATCCACCTGATAAGGAACCTCATCGCCCGCATCAGTTGTAACACCCCCTTTCTACCCTTTTATTTTAATTAAGAAAATCAGAGTTCAAAAATCATTTTCGATTTCACCACGAGGGTGTCACACATACGTCAAAATAAAACCTCAAGTCTCAAATAAAACAGTACGTCGTCAAAGGTGCAATACATAGCACTCCACAATAGGGAGACCTCAAAACATCGAAAACTACGTCATAAAATCCAATGACAACGCAGCGGAAAAGTAAATCAACCCATCAACGGTATAAACATCTAAATACATCAGCAAAGCATCAAATACATCCCCCCAGGTGCTACGTATCAGAGCATGACGACTCGACTCAAGAAGTGAAGCTACGGCCTTCACTGGGAATCACCTGCACGTTACCAACACGGGGGTAACATTCAAACAGGAAAGGGTGAGCATCATTTCAATCCATATAATAGAAAATATGATAAGTACTAATCGTAGGCTACGCACTAGAGCAATCAGCATCCAAAACACTAAATACTCACATCACCATCATCATTCACATCACTTACAATAACTCATCTCATGTCATGTAGGCATATGAAATGCAACCCACTCGCGGGCATATGCATGAGGTACCTTTTCACAAACGTCGCTTAGCCCTTAAGGCCTCATCGTCACTTAGCCACATGGGCCTCAAAACGTCACTGGGTTTATGCATATGGGGCATGAGACACTATGACATGCACCACTCACAAACACACACATACACAAATACCCAAAATCATAGTCAACCATGTGACCCGCCACTTACCAGTTTGCTCACAAGGAGCACTGCACCTGTCAAATTCACAATCAACACACAACGTCACTTGGCCCTTTAGACCTTAACATCACTTAGCCTTTCGGGACTCAAACGTCACTGGGTTTCCATCGTCACTCATACAATAAATATCATCAGCTCAAACAATAGCCACTGAGGGCGAAAACGTCATTTACTAGCCACCAAGGGCATCATCGTCATTTACACATCATTATAATTAATTTTAGCCACTAAGGGCAAAACAGTCGTTTACACGTCATTATAAAATAATATTAGCCACTAAGGGCAAAACAGTCATTTACACGTCATTATAAAATAATATTAGCCACTAAGGGCAAAACAGTCATTTAACTAACCACTAGGGGCATCATCGTCAAAATCATCATTTTGACGCTAAGTCGTTAAAACCACTGGTCGTACGCAAAAGAGAGTTTTTAAAGACATCAAAAATATATTTTCATTGTCACAGCAACGGTCACCGGGAACAGCCACTTGGGGCGCCCCAGCAACCTTCAGAAATAATAAGTCTTTTATTTTTAAAAATGGGACACGCAGATGGACAACTGAAAATGCTTCACAACGCTTTTTGAATCGTTCAAAACGGATGTCTGAGTCAAAAGATACGGCGAAAACAGTTTTCGAAAATATTTCGGGACATCCTGAAAACTGGCGCCATGGGCGCCCAGCGCCCGGGCACCTGGCGCCCAGCAAGGCGCAACACACACACGGGCGCTCAGCGTCCAGCGCTGGCACCCAGCGCCTCAGCGCAACACGCAACGCAACACACACGGGCGCTCAGCGCCCAGCGCTGGCACCCAGCGCCTTAGCGCAACACGCAGCGCGCCACACACAACACACGGGCGCTCAGCGCCCAGCGCTGGCGCCCAACGCTCAGCGCTACACACGCACACACTCAACACGGGCGCTCAGCGCCCAGCGCTGGCACCCAGCGCCCAGCGCCCCAGCCACACAAAATTTGGCAACACCCAGGCGCCTTAGGCGCCCTTACAGCAACAAAAATCCAGAATTTCTCAGCAACTTTTTCAACACTAAAATTTGATTCCTAACAATTTTAAAGTATCAAAATTCATATTTTTCAGCATCCCAAAAATGCACTTATTTTATTCAAGATCACTAAAACTCATTGAAAAACATCACCAACATCATCATGGCGTCCTAGGCGCCCAAACATCCACAATCACCTATGCGACCTCATCACCACCAAGCCAAACACATAGATCAATATTATGGGTTCCCAACACATACGCATATCACCATCAATAAGGAAAAATCATAGATCATGTTCAAGTAATGGATCAAATTCGCATATACATATATGAATATATAAAAATTAACATCAAGAACATCAAGATCATCAAGAACATCAAGAAACAACACTAAGAGCATCAAGGATCTAGTCAAAAACCCTAGATCTAGGACCTATCATGAGATCTATTAGATGGAAGGATAGAGCTCCCCTAACCTCGAACTTGAAGGATATAAGCCCTAGAGACAGTCACGATCGAAACCCCGGCAACACGATCATGTCCCTTCCTCCTCCTTGAACTCGCGCCCTTCTCCTTTCTCTTCTCCTCTCTACGGCACCCTCCTTCTCTCTTTCTCTCTATTCTCCATTTCGCAAATGCCAACACCAACCCTAACCCCCATTTGGCTTGCCCCCTTCGCATATGATCTTGGATCACGGGCTTGGGCTTTCCACTTAAGCCCAAGTCTAACTAATTGGCGCCCTCCTCCCCTAATACCACCTACACCATTTAAATATAATTTTTAATTAATTAAATTATACCCAATAAATTAAATAAATTCCTAAATACTTAATTAAATAAATTAATTAAATATTTTAGGGTGTTACAACTCTCCCCCACTTAGAATATTTCGTCCTCGAAATTCACCTGTCAATGCCAACACTCTCCCTCTAAGGCCACCTAGACAACTAGTGCTATCTATTATGCTAGTTACTATTGCTTTGATTACAGGCGGTAAGTGCTTGGGCGGCCGTCCCTCCTACTTGTTCAGCCAGGTAACTTCAAGCAGTAATAATTAGACTCACTCTCTACTCCGCTGCGCTACTCTGATAAACTAGCTCGCATTTTACCTCACTCATCTACCCTTAAGGGTAACAAAATACATCAATCATCACAGCATCACGACGAAACTCACAGGGTGCATAACAGTCGTACGACAAGCCTCATAATTTTAGTAACACGACAACAACATCCACAAACAACTTTGCCACTCAGGCGACATTAACAACTACAATTGCCACTCAGGCGACATCAACAACTACAATTGCCACTCAGGCGACATCAACAACTAAAATTGCCACTCAGGCGACATCAACAACTACAATTGCCACTCAGGCGACATCAACAACTACAATTGCCACTCAGGCGACATCAACAACTAAAATTGCCACTCAGGCGACGTCAACAACTACAAACCAACAGCAAAGCAACCTCATCAACAACAACAATATTAACAACTCAGTCACAACAATCGGGCACTAAGGCACCGGCAACAGTTAACAATCGAAATAGGCACAACTCATAAAAATAGGGGCAGCGCATAAGTTAGGAACAGTAACAGTACTTTTCGGTACTGTGAAAGTAATTTTTAAAGACAGCAACGATGATTTTTCAGGAAAGAACAACAATCATCTTAGGAGGACAGCATCAGTAGTTTTCAGAAGACAGTAACATTTATTCTCCTGAAAAACAGCCAATATAGTTTTCGGAAAACAGTAGCAATATTTTTCAGAAAACAGCATCAATAATTTCCAGAAAAACAGCAACAAAAGCAAAACAACGACAACAGTAGCGTCAACAACATCACGAGAAAGTTTACCAAATGCGTAAATATAGTAAGACAAATCACTAAATCAGAGTGCTTGATTCCTTAAATCAGTTTCAGAAAATTCAGAGAAAATAACAATCGTGTAATAGGACTTTATTATTTTCCAAGAGTTACAGCATGCTAGTATGGCAATGACACCAAAAACAATTTAGTGGAGCAATATCCACAAAACACTTACCCTAGAGTGTCAACATAGAAGTAAAAACGTGCTACAGCAAAAGTATTTATATAAAGCTACACATCAACCGAACCAAATTAGTTCAAGCATTCATATGAACGTCTAGCAACAAAACTAACTTTTAGGAAAACATATATCCATCCTCGGCAGACATTATCATCTTAATATTTCCAAAACTACTCAGGAAGAAGCAACCAAAAGGAAATTTTATCATAAAGACTCAAGCGCACCATATCAAGCTTCACGTGGTATATACCGGATTAGAATACAACTGCTAACACAAAATCACGAAGACTCGGTACAGGCGATTTCTATTCATAGTTAAGGCACATATACGAAATGTACAACCACACACATGCACAAAATACTCATTTAGAATTTTTCGACACGGAAATAAATCACGTTATGGAAACTGATTTTTCTCTCTACAAGATTAAACATCAACTTTAAAATTTTGAACAGAGCATTCTTAAGAACACACGGCATTAAAAGCTAACTCCATGAATTACACAAACCGTGCCAATGCGCATTTTAAATGTTTATGGTTTCTCAAAATCACTTAGCACCAATTATAAAGAGTACAACAGCCAAAACAAAATCAGTGTTAATTTGTTAAAATAAATTTCATACCAATATTAGCACTCAACCACAAAATTGTTTTACAGATGTCTAAAAACAACTTCAGAAACCACTTTATTTTTCAGATCTCAAAACCACGTAACACAATTCAAAAAGTAACGACCAAAAATTTTTCATAAAATCCAAGCGTACAATATCAAACTCCAAGTAGCATGGAAATTGCAAAACAGTTCATGAAGACCCTAAACTTACAACACTGCATGTCAAAACAATCAGGGATAACACCCAAAAATAAACAACTAACGCAAAGGATGTCATAATTGTTTTCAAATAAAACTAACAATTCTCTCCTGATAAGTAAAAGATGTCATAGTTCCTTAAAATAAATATAAACAGTCTCATAATGGAAAACAATCATAATTCAAGGAACATCAAAACTCAACATTTTTAAGCATGGAAGACATCACTTAGAGTGATCAGAACATTTTTTTGAGTGTCGGGTAACAGCTTGACGTAATTTACCAAAACAACTTTCACAATGCACTTAGACTCCATATCCAGACACACCACCCAAGGGTTCATACAAGACCTAGTGTCGAAACAAATTTAAACCAGTCGAAACACACGTAAATATTAAACAACAAGGTAAGTTATTGAAAAACCACACAAACGAAATCTGAATTCGTTCCACAAGAAAGTTGAAGAACAGCAACCAACAACAGGGACACAGAGTTCACACACGGAAATGCAATACAACACAAAGCACCAGTAGGGGAATCTCCCCCACTAGTTCACTTACCATTAGCAACTCTTGGCTTACCTGCAATACAAATATTGGTCAGCACTTAAAAGACAACAGTTGGTCGTACACCGACACAACGACTCGACGACTTGGCCGGACGGACCAACCATTGCTCTGATACCACTTTTGTAACACCCCCTTTCTACCCTTTTATTTTAATTAAGAAAATCAGAGTTCAAAAATCATTTTTGATTTCACCACGAGGGTGTCACACATACGTCAAAATAAAACCTCAAGTCTCAAATAAAACAGTACGTCGTCAAAGGTGCAATACATAGCACTCCACAATAGGGTGACCTCAAAACATCGAAAACTACGTCATAAAATCCAACGACAACGCAGCGGAAAAGTAAATCAACCCATCAACAGTATAAACATCTAAATACATCAGCAAAGCATCAAATACATCCCCCCAGGTGCTACGTATCAGAGCATGACGACTCGACTCAAGAAGTGAAGCTAAGGCCTTCACTGGGAATCACCTGCACGTTACCAACACGGGGGTAACATTCAAACAGGAAAGGGTGAGCATCATTTCAATCCATATAATAGAAAATATGATAAGTACTAATCGTAGGCTACGCACTAGAGCAATCAGCATCCAAAACACTAAATACTCACATCACCATCATCATTCACATCACTTACAATAACTCATCTCATGTCATGTAGGCATATGAAATGCAACCCACTCGCGGGCATATGCATGAGGTACCTTTTCACAAACGTCGCTTAGCCCTTAAGGCCTCATCGTCACTTAGCCACATGGGCCTCAAAACGTCACTGGGTTTATGCATATGGGGCATGAGACACTATGACATGCACCACTCACAAACACACACATACACAAATACCCAAAATCATAGTCAACCATGTGACCCGTCACTTACCAGTTTGCTCACAAGGAGCACTGCACCTGTCATATTCACAATCAACACACAACGTCACTTGGCCCTTTAGACCTTAACATCACTTAGCCTTTCGGGCCTCAAACGTCACTGGGTTTCCATCGTCACTCATACAATAAATATCATCAGCTCAAACAATAGCCACTGAGGGCGAAAACGTCATTTACTAGCCACCAAGGGCATCATCGTCATTTACACATCATTATAATTAATTTTAGCCACTAAGGGCAAAACAGTCGTTTACACGTCATTATAAAATAATATTAGCCACTAAGGGCAAAACAGTCATTTACACGTCATTATAAAATAATATTAGCCACTAAGGGCAAAACAGTCATTTAACTAACCACTAGGGGCATCATCGTCAAAATCATCATTTTGACACTAAGTCGTTAAAACCACTGGTCGTACGCAAAAGAGAGTTTTTAAAGACATCAAAAATATATTTTCATTGTCACAGCAACGGTCACCGGGAACAGCCACTTGGGGCGCCCCAGCAACCTTCAGAAATAATAAGTCTTTTATTTTTAAAAATGGGACACGCAGATGGACAACTGAAAATGCTTCACAACGCTTTTTGAATCGTTCAAAATGGATGTCTGAGTCAAAAGATACGGCGAAAACAGTTTTCGAAAATATTTCGGGACATCCTGAAAACTGGCGCCATGGGCGCCCAGCGCCCAGGCACCTGGCGCCCAGCAAGGCGCAACACACACACGGGCGCTCAGCGCCCAGCGCTGGCACCCAGCGCCTCAGCGCAACACGCAACGCAACACACACGGGCGCTCAGCGCCCAGCGCCTTAGCGCAACACGCAGCGCGCCACACACAACACACGGGCGCTCAGCGCCCAGCGCTGGCGCCCAGCGCTGTCGCCCAGCGCTCAGCGCTACACACGCACACACTCAACACGGGCGCTCAGCGCCCAGCGCTGGCACCCAGCGCCCCAGCCACACAAAATTTGGCAACACCCAGGCGCCTTAGGCGCCCTTACAGCAACAAAAATCCAGAATTTCTCAGCAACTTTTTCAACACTAAAAATTGATTCCTAACAATTTTAAAGTATCAAAATTCATATTTTTCAGCATCCCAAAAATGCACTTGTTTTATTCAAGATCACTAAAACTCATTGAAAAACATCACCAACATCATCATGGCATCCTAGGCGCCCAAACATCCACAATCACCTATGCGACCTCATCACCACCAAGCCAAACACATAGATCAATATTATGGGTTCCCAACACATACGCATATCACCATCAATAAGGCAAAATCATAGATCATGTTCAAGTAATGGATCAAATTCGCATATACATATATGAATATATAAAAATTAACATCAAGAACATCAAGATCATCAAGAACATCAAGAAACAACACTAAGAGCATCAAGGATCTAGTCAAAAACCCTAGATCTAGGACCTATCATGAGATCTATTAGATGGAAGGATAGAGCTCCCCTAACCTCGAACTTGAAGGATAGAAGCCCTAGAGACAGTCACGATCGAAACCCCGGCAACACGATCACGTCCCTTCCTCCTCCTTGAACTCGCGCCCTTCTCCTTTCTCTTCTCTTCTCTACGGCGCCCTCCTTCTCTCTTTCTCTCTATTCTCCATTTCGCAAATGCCAACACCAACCCTAACCCCCATTTGGCTTGCCCCCTTCGCATATGATCTTGGATCACGGGCTTGGGCTTTCCACTTAAGCCCAAGTCTAACTAATTGGCGCCCTCCTCCCCTAATACCACCTACACCATTTAAATATAATTTTTAATTAATTAAATTATACCCAATAAATTAAATAAATTCCTAAATACTTAATTAAATAAATTAATTAAATATTTTAGGGTGTTACATCAGTGGCTTCAATGCGACCCCGGCCCGTGGTTTTGTCTTAATTGCAACACACCATCCTCTCTGAGTTGATGGATATGGAACATAATACACCTGCCTCACATTTTCTGCCATGATAAACGGATCGTAAAGTTTATACCTTCCATTCATTCGAATGTCCACGGTATTACATTTTGGATTAAATTTCGTTCCTCTAACTGATGGATCAAACCATCTACAAAAAAAAACAAAACTATTCTCTTTTCATAGTCTAACCGTGGGTATTCAAGTTCATATATGTGTTCGATCACACCGTAGTAGTCATTTTCACCTCCTCCTGTTTCACCTTTAACATAAACCTAAGTCATGGGGAGTTGGTTCCTCTTCATAAACCTAAGTAAACAACATATGGAAAAACTAAGTCATGTCTCATATCAACTTTAAACATGTGACATTAAAACATTAGTTTTATTTACTTACTCTAGCCTTAAACCGGGATGGAAAATTTTCATGTATACGAATAGAAGATTCTTCAGCGCCTATTCCCTCAATTCGTAAGAATGCACTGAAAAAGAATTATTATCACTCTTTAGATTGAAAGTTGATCAAAATCTGATTTAACTTCATACTGTATAGATTAACAAATGAATTGGAGCATAGTACTTACTCAAGATATGGTTTAACTTCAGTGCAATTGATCAAGACATGAACATGTGCTGATTTATGCTCTTTATCTGATAAGTAGTTGGTTGACTTCTTTCCCGAGGGGCGACCAGGTTTGATAAACACAGATAAAGTGAGCGGGTTTCTTTCTTCATCAATCTCCATTTCTATTATTTGTTGACAACATAAAGTTGTTGAAATAATGTGAACAAAAATAAATTGTTTCACGGTGTAGGTAAGCTGTGCAGATCGATCCTTCAACTCTAGCTTTATTCTTCACCGATCGTTTATAATCACCCATTAATCTACATATGACCGAAAAACACTTCATTAAACTATTCTCTCCACCAAATGTTGAAAAAAATAATTACCTCTCAAATGGATACGTCAGATGGGTGGCGTAAAATGTCGTCTGAGGTACGCTTATTGTCATAATGCCAAGTCATTTTCTGCGCAATTTCGGTCAATGCAAACTTTCTTTTCAACCTTGGAACTATAGGCAAATAGAACATCGACTTTACAGGGATAGGTTTATAATTACGTTTTGCCCCTTTACGATCATGATATCTTGGCTTTCCACATAATTTGCATTTAAGTAGCTCACCATCATTTTTACCAAATTCGTTGTTGTAAAACAACATGTGCCATTTCTCACAACAATCAATCTTCTTAAATTTCAATCCCAGCTTCGAAACTAACATCTTTGCTTCATAATAACTTTTTGGCAAATTATCCTTATTAGGTGTCGCTTCCAACATCATTTCAGTCACATAGTCTAAACCCACCTCAGAAATATTACTCATGGACTTGAGAGCTAAAAGTTTCACACACATAGATAATTTTGACTGTGGCGAGCCTTCAAACAACGGTTTGTTGGAATCTCTTAACAAATTATAATATTTTTGTGCTTCTTCATTTGGAAGTTCATCATGATCGTCATATTAAGGCTCATCAAATGGCACATTCACCCTGAGACCATCACAAATCATGTTTTCCATCGACTCAAAAATTTCATTACGTGGAACACCAACACCAGAACTGCTTGAAGCCCCTACCTCAAAATTTTGACGTCATTGTTCTCCATGGTCCACCCAAATCAAATAATTAGGCCTAAACCCCCAATGATACAAGTGTTCCCTGATTTCATTATCGGTCCTAATAGGTACACTGTCGCAATTTAAGCATGGACATCTAACCCCCTTTTCCCGTTTAGCCAATTCATGTCGCCACGCTACCATAAGAAACTGTTCAACCCCAATTACAAAATATTCCTTCAAACCCGCTCTTCCCGGATATAACCGATCATACACCCAATCACGATTAAATTCATACAAATTCATCTACATGCATTTAAGAAAACGTGTTAGATTCCCTTAACATTCCCAATAATCTATCAAGTTAGTGGCATCGATATGATCTCAGTGGAGATGATTTCGAGCTGAATATGGGGGTTAAGGACAGATCAGACAAAACCCTTTTCCATATAAGTAGTGAAGGAAGTTATTTCTAACTCCCAACCTTAAAATTGTTAGTATCGCCTCGCAATTATCTCAATGGAGATGATTTCGAGCAAAATATGGGGGTGAGGGACGACATCACCTCACCCTTTTCCATCAACAACACACGGTCATCTAACCTAGGGTTCATGAAAACAACAATTAAACACTTTTCAATTAACAACTCTAAAATAATACACTTTTCAATAACACACATTTCAATTAACATCTCTAATTAAGTCTTGCTCTAACAACATACACTTTTCAATTTCAATTTCAACAATTTAACACAATTAACAACATACACAATTTTCAATTTCAGCAATTTTCAATCTAACTCTTCTCAACAATTTCAATTTAACAAATTCAAATTCACTTTTCAATTAATAACACTCAATTTAACTCACATTTGACAACAACACTTAATCCTTCTAACTCACATTTCACAACAACACTCAATTCTAACACACAACAACAACAATAAATTTATTTTGAAAACTAACCATTATGAGATTGAGGTCCGGTGCGGTGGTTCAGTGACGGTGCGCACTCCGGTGCGGTTGTGAGACTTCAAACACCAACAATTTCAATCCTAAACCATTTCAACTTCAATTTCAATAACTAACTTCAATTTCAACTATTAATTTCAATTTCAATAACTAACTTCAATTTCAACAAGCAACAATTAAACACTTTTCAATTAACAACTCTAAAATGATATACTTTTCAATAACACATTTCAATAAAACCATTTCAATTTCAAGCAAAAAACATAAATCAATTCACTATTAATTTCAATTTCAATAAAACAACTTCAATTTCAACAAACAATTTCAATTTCAACTTCAAATTTTTATCCTACACAATTTCTATAAATCCTAAACCTAATCCTAAAACCTAAAACACAATTTCAATTTCTACCCAATTTCAATTTCTAATCCTAAACACAATTTCAATTTCTACCCAAACCTAAAACCCTACCCAAACCACAATCAACAATATCACAAAACCTAATCCTATTTTCTTCTTTCAAAACAACAATATCACAAAACTAAATTCACTAAAATTACCAAACAACAATATCACAAAACTAATTTTACAAATCCTAACAAAACAATATCATAAAAAATAAAAACCAGTAAAAATCAAAACCTCCAAAGGTAGAGCTCCGGTGGTGAAGAGGGAGAACTCCGATGGTGGTGAAGAGGGCGAGCTCCGGTGGTGGCGAAAAGGGAGAGCTCCGGTGAGAGAGAGGTTCCGGTAGGAGAGAGAGAGAGAGAGAGAGAGAGAGAGAGAGAGAGAGAGAGAGAGAGAGAGAGAGAGAGAGAGAGAGGAGAGAGGGAGACGTTCGCGTAGGAGAGAGAGACAGAGGAGAAACGGCGACAGTTTTGTCCGTCGTCTTCTAGTCACTTGCTTTACTTAATTTTGTCCGTCGTCTTCTAGTCACTTGCTTTACTTAATTTGTATTTTGAGTAGTTAGAATGGCGTCTTTTTTTAATTTAAGCCAACTTCAATTATCCGTTCAATTAAGCCGAAATACCGTTACTTAAGCTAGGCATGCGTGCGAATGATCGATCTTTTCGCGCATTCTTCAGTTTAATCTTGATATTTGGGCCTAGTTGAACCTAAGCGGGCTTATTTAAGTCGCTTTTCTCACTATTGGGCTTATCATTTTGAGTCGGGCCCACGAACGTGGTTCCTAGTTAATTTTTAGTGTTAGCGGGCCTATTTGTTCTATTTGAGCCTCGTTCTAGCGCATTTGTCTAGTTGAGCCCGATTTCGCTTTTGTATTTGGCTCAACTTCTTTTATTTTTATTTTGTCTATTTAATTTGTTTTGAGTTTAAAAATGTCAAAAAATTCTATTTATTGTTTGTTTACAATTTAATAGTGTCTAAGATGTCCAAAAGTCCAAAAATACAAAAAATGATAATACTAAAAATACCAAAAAATACAAATCCGAAAATAATAACCAAAAATACAAAAAAATAGGAAAAACGAAAATAAATAAAAATAAAAGCAGCAGCAGCAGATCCATGGGCTGATTCTTGTTGCCCAAGAGTCCAATAACCTGAAAAAGGAAATAAAATCAGGTTAGAATCAAAGAATTCATTTTCCTAAGCCTAAAAATTGCCTATAAAAAACAAGCTGAATCAAGAGAGAAAAAGACAGAAATTCACACAGAAATGACACGTAAAATCAGAGACGAAATTTAGAGCAATTCCGGGTAAGAATTAGGGTTTCACCCTGGAACCCTAATGACCAAACACTAAGAGATCCAGAAACATATGCAGTCAAACAGAACAGAAGCAGCAACCAACAGTAGCAATAAGCAAGCAACATCAACAAGCAACCATAGCAAGAGGGGACTAAACAGATGCAAGAAAAGGCAGCAGAGCAAGCCACAGGAAGTTTTACAGAAGCTGGAATTTGAGGTTGGTTTTTTTTGTCCAATTTAGTACATAATAAGTCACTTTGTAAAAACTGTATTTGTTAATATTCTGAAAATCCAAACTTCGTAGGTTCAGTTTATGAAATATTGATGCTTGTAAATAGATTAGGATTTATGTTGAAAATAGATTAGGGCTGAGAATGTCAATATGAACAGATTAAGAACACATTAGGGTTTTAATATTCTGTTCTCTTATTAAAAAAGCGAAATTAGCAATCAAACTGAAATAGGTCAATAACAGCAAATTATGGTTTAGTATTCTGTTCTTGTAAAAAAGAAATTAATCAGAACAAGTAAAAAAGGAAGAGAAAACGAACCTGAACCACGAAAACACCGCCAGATCGCCGGCGAACGCACCGGAAAACACCTAGGAAGTCGTCTTCTCCGATCAGTCCACCGTCGCGAGCCTACGCGTCTGCCTTCGTCGCACTCCCAGCACCTGCGCCGTCATCTCCTTCCCACGCTCGCCGTCATCCTCGCGAACACAGCAGCCCGAATCACCTCCGCCTGAAATCACCAGCGTGAGCCACCCCTCACCCCGTCGAACCGTCCGGCTGCAGAACCCCCTTCACCGCTACAAACAGACAACGCCGGCCAAGGGACGGCCGGACGTCGTCGTCCTCTCTCTCATCTCAGGCCGATCGTTAATCTCTCTCTCTCTCTCGGTCTCGAAGTAGCAGTGTAGGTTGCGGCGGTGGATGCTGAGAAGAAACGGAGTTTGTGGTGCTAAAAAGGGAAAGGAAGCGAGAGGAGGGATTCGGATGATGAGAGGGAGATGAAGTGAGATCAGGTTGGAGAGGAAGCAAGGAGAGTGGCGCTGAGAGAGTGGGAGCGAGGGCTGCGGCGCGCTGAGGGAGAGGGGAGTGGCGCGGCGTAGATGAGCTTGGGGGAGGGAGAGAGGCGGATGCATGAGAGAGAGGGATTTTTAGGGTTGGGCTGATTTGGGGGGTAGAGCTGCGGCGCAGCTGGATGAGGAAGGGAAGATTGAAATTAGGGTTTTTAAATTTAGGTTTCCTCTTATATAGTGCCTCCAATATTTCATTTTATTTTAATTTTATTTTTATTATCAGAATGCTATTAGCACCCCCTCAATTCACGCGTGCACCCCTCCTTCACTTAAGCCCAGTTTCGCGTACTGGGCCCTCAGGTGCGAACTGGGCTTCCTTTTTACACCCGCTATTAATTATACAGCCCCCTTTCTAATAACACCATATTTTACCATTTCACCCCCCTTTTTTCGTTTTTTTAATTTAATTTAATTCTCTTCAAGGCAAAATATTTTCTCGTAAATTAAAAACTTTGTTAATAGTCTTGTGAAGCCTTTGCTTGCATGATTATTAACAATGAGGTACTAGTGGCGATCACTTGGAGCATTTGCTCAATTGATCATCATGAACGCCTAATTTTCCTAAAGATTTTCACTAAATCAAAAAACTTTGTTTATAGTCTTGTGAAGCCTTTGCTTGCATGATTATTAACAATGGAGTGCTAACGGTGGTCACTTGGAGCCTTTGCTCAATTGATCATCATGAAAGCTCAATTTTTACAAATTAAACAAGATAAAAAACAAAAACCGTTTTCCAAACAAAGAAGAACTACGTAGCTTTGAATTCTCCATCGCACCAGGAGATACGTAGGAGCGGGTCACATCCCGTCAAGCATAACAAATAAAAATCATTTTCACAATAAGTTTTCAACAATTATTTTCAAAAGAACCTAGAACTACGTCGCCTTTGATTCTCCACCCGGAGATACGTAGGAGCAGGGCCACGCCTCTGTCAAGCGCAAAAACAAATAATTTCTAAATAAAAAATACAAACACATCTCTTTCAAAAATCAAAAATCTTGTTTTCAAAGTAGGGGATTAAGTCGGTCGTACGGCCGGGTTAATCATTGTTTTAGGATAAGTGAACTGTGGTCCTTCAGAGCCCCAGCGCTCCTTCAGCCCCCAGCGGCCCTTCAGACCCCCAGTGGTCCTTCAACACAGATCACACAATCCTAAAACCCCTATATTAAAAAACACCAAACACACGAACATTTTCTACAAGAACTACGTAGCTTTGAATTCTCCATCGCACCGGGAGATACGTAGGAGCGGGCCATGTCCCGTCAAGCACTTTCTTCTAAAAACCCTTTTTTTTTTTTCCTTTCTCTACAAAAATAAAAAAAATTTATTAAGTTCTTTAATTCATTTTCAATAAGAAATAAAGAGGCAAATTAGATATTTTTCAAATCAACATTTAAAACCACACATTTAATTAAAGGTTCCCTCTCAGTAGAGAGGACGTGTGAGGTGCTAACACCTTCCCCGCGCGTAACCGACCCCCGAACCCTATTCTCTAGTTTTGCAAGACCAATCGCTTTCCAAAAAAAGGTTTTCCTAATATTTTCCTTAATAAATATTGGTGGCGGCTTCATTGTCTTAGGAAAAGTTGTGAACGAGGAAGGTTCTCCCTCGGGGACTTTTTCGGGCGCAACAGTTGGCGACTTCACTGGGGACACTAAAAAACATTTTTTTCAAAAGTGGGTCAAGCCTAATTAATTAAATATGTGGTTTATGTGATTGATTTGAATATCTTGCTTTGCCTCTCTTCTTCTTCCTTTTTCATAAGCATGTTACATCCATGTGCATTCTTATTCCATGTTTGCTTTTGCAATAGATAGTTACTTCTTTGTTTAGTTCCCTCATGCATTACTTCCCCTTTCTTATCATGTCCCCTTCTTCTCTGCTCCCTTTCCTATGGTAAGCACATGCATACTTCCCCTTTCTTATCATGTCCCCCTCTTCTTTGCTCCCTTTCTTAAGGTAAGTAGTGCATTGTTATTGGCACCCTTGATTAGTTTATATGGGATCGATATTGAACCCTAGGATAAACAACATGCTATTTGTCTGGACTGCTCTGGATTTTCATTTGCAGGTGGGGAAGGGTAGTTATTCCTAGGTGTTGTGCCCTCGACACACACTTCACATCCTATACTTGTGAGCATTGAGTGGGGCCTAAAACCCAAGGTCTGAACAAAAACCTAGGAGAGTGGGAACGATTAGTGACTGCCATTCGTAGACCTTTGTCTGTATGGCTCTCATGAAAGTTCCGCCCAAGAGTGCGCTTTGTCATGATGCCTCACACTCGGTAGCTTTCTACGATTGTGGGTGCCATCATGAGAGAGACTTCAGCTCTTGGTTGCCATTCTAAGGAAGTGATTAGAACCTACATGGGAGGATTACCCCTTTCGTCGACTTTAGACCCTAGGATTCCCACCCTTTGTAGGACACGGGGGCACGCCTTTGTTTGTTGCATTAGTTTAGGCATTCTTTTTTCTTAAACTCTATTTCAAAAATAGTAGAAAATAATATCCTTATTTTCTTACCCTCTTTTTATGTAAATGACACATCATTTCGCATCCACATCATTTCGCATCCACATCATTTCGCATTCGCATCGTTCCGCACCATTTCATTTGCATCTAATAAAAGTTTGAAAAAAAAAAACATTCATCTTGCATTCCTTTTCATTACATAAATATAAAACAAAAAACAATTATCATTTGCATAGCATAAGCATTTCATTTATAATCATCCTCGTCGAGTTCATCCAAGACGAGGCATTCATGCATAAGCATTATTTCAAAAAAGACACAGTAGAACTACGTAAGCTTTGATTCCTCATTACAATGGGGATACGTAGGAGCGGGTCATACCCCGTCAAGCACATTTTTCTAAAAACCTTTTTTCCAATAAATCATTTGCATCTCCAAATAATTTTCAAAATCATGTTCCAAAACTAAAAAAACAAAAAAGAAAATCATTGTGAGTATCATGCATTTCATTGCACAAAAAAAAATGAAAACAAGAAAGCATCTCATTCATAATCATGAATAAAAATCATCAAAATGTAGCATTCATGCACCATTTCATTAACCTCATCATTTTGGTTCAAATACATCATTCCTCCATACATGCATCTTTCAAAAAAGGAAGGGGCATTGGCATTTCATACCTTGCCTTGCCTCTAAAAAAAAATCATCATTTAAAAAAAAAAAGAAGCATCATTCCTGCATCTTTCATCATTCAAAAGAAAAAGGGGGCATTGGTATTTCGTACTTTGTCTCGCCTCTAAAAAATAAAAAATCAAAATCAAAAATCATTTTGAAAAAAAAAAATCATCATTCTTGCATCATTCGCATTGGCATTCCATATTTTGTCTTGCATTAAAAATAACAAAATTATTTAGAATAAGCCACACTCTTCGAGTGGTCATTCTCCACGCATTTGCATCATACTTGCATATCATAATTTGTTTATTCATTCATTGCATAAAATAAGAGGTGTGATGAGAAGCGAGACGTTCTTGCGAAACAATCATCCTTTTTGAAAAAGTTTATCCTTACTTGGTTGCAAACTCAAGGTGTTCCAACGCACTCAGTTTTTCAAATCAATAGCTCATTTGCATTTCTTTCAAAAGCACTGCATCAAAAGACTGAAATAGTGTATCAAAAAAAAAAAAAAACAAATTTTTTAACTGATGTTAACTCTCTGTGAAGCATTCTTCTAATGAGCGTGCATGCCAGGTGCAGTTTCTCTTGTTTGAGTCAGTCAATTTCCTTCATTCCTTATCCAAGTCTAATCCCGCCCCGTCCACCCATAAAGTGCATATTCTCCCCATCAGTGCGCATTTGACTTTTGGTTCAAGTCCTCCATGCTGGGGCAAGTCTGTGATCATTAATTCCCCTTGATTAATATCATATTCCTTCAGTGCAAGTCTCTCAAAAAAATAATAATAATATAATAAACAAGAAAACAAGCTCGCTAGGTTGAAAACCCGCAAAGGGCGGCCTAGGCAAAAAGGAGCGCCCGGTGGACTGAAAACTCACAAAGAGCGGTCCAGGCAAAAATTAGGGCACAAAAAAAGAAAAAAGAGCAAACACATGAAGATAGATAAATTATTGTTCTAAAGTTAAGTCTTATAGAAATAAGCAATCGGGATTTGAAATGAAGTTTGGCCATCTCCTCAAAAACCCCAAAATCCCAGAAAGTCCCTTTCCTACCCACCTTGAGCCAAGAAAAACCAAAATCCAAAAATCACCCTAGACAAGGATCACCCCAAATAAAAAAAAAAGTGCATCACTTTTTATCAGCTCACCCGAGTCAAAGAAGGAAAAGAATCATAAAACAAAAAAAGAAGAAAAAAAAAGGAAAAGAGAAAATCAAAAAAAAAGGGGATTCAAAAATGAAAATCCCAAAACAAAAGAAAATACAAAAGAAATGTGAGTGGTGAGCTGGTACATGTTACCACAAAACACAAGAGATCCTTGTCTAAATAAACCTTCAAACACTTCCTCATTCCAACACCTGATTCCATAAACCTTCAAACACTTCCTTTGGCCTCAACATCAAACCCCTTAGTCATTCTACCATGAGACACGAATTTGCTTTAACAGAGCCCAAACAAGCCCAATAACCATCTTCCTCATAGACCACTAACCGTCAATCAACGCCGAACAAAACTCATCCTCCCATTAGCCGCAAACACTTCATTAAGCCTAACCCTCTTTCCTCCACAAAACACCACAATCCCGAAAAGTCCATTCCGATCAATGACCGGTTGCTTTTGTTCTCTCAAATTCTAATCTTAGGACGAACAAGCTTATCTATGTACAATGTGTTTGCTCAAAAAAAAACAAGCGATCAGAAAAAAGGAAGTTGATCAAGAAAGAATAAACCCTCAGAAAAAAAAAAGAGAACTGAGGAAACAAAAACGAACAGTCAGAAAAAAGAAAGCTGACAAAATAAAAAAAAGGAGGGACTTGCACTCCAAAACACATTCAAGATGCAATAAAACAAGGTTTAGTGATCACCAGGTAAGGATTCTTTCGCACCAAAAGTCAAGACATCAGTAGAGAACCAAAGATTTGCACTGAGAATGCCACTCAGACCCAAAAGTTGGGGCATTCTCTTCACCACCCACACACCCTAGTCTTGGGAAAGTCTGTTCAATGCCCATCCCATGTCATTCCAGTTGTCAATGTCATTCCAAAGTGGGGCGAGTGCATTCCCATTCCTCCACCTCATTCATTCCCATAAAAACCTCACTGGGGCAATCTCTTAACTCACTATCCTAAACAAGACATTGTCATTCTGATTGGGGCAGCTTTGTCTTCGTTATGACTGGGGAAACATCAAATTCTGTGGGTTGAAGCAAAACCCCTTTCATTCCAGCTTTCATCCCAAGAGCCGAAGCGTTCCCAATTCATCATCTTCTACACCCCTAGTTGTTGTCACCACTAGACAGGGGCAAATTATTCACTCGTCAAAGACCTGAATTGGGGCAATCTTGTATCTCTTGGTCCCTCATAAGCTTCGGCAAATGTCTGTCATTCCTTCACTTGCCATAAATGTCCATGCCCTAAACCAATTCCAAGTTAACTGACTCATTCATTCACATTTGCACTCCTATGCATGCTTACTAGATAATGCTTCAAAGAAGAGAACACAAGTTGTTTACGTGATATCTAAAATTCGGTCATCATGGAAAGAAGGAGGAAACGAATGAGGTTGTTTGTAAATAAAAACCTTGAGAACACCAGAGTTTGAATCAAATTCAATTTTTCAACAGAATGATCAATAATCATCTCAAGTCCTTGCATTCAAAGTCTCGCATCTCATCATCACAAAAATGTTTACCTCATGCATCTAGGCATTATAGCATATGCATCAAAGCATTACATTTGCATCTTCACATTTTGTGCATTCATCGCATAGTAAAAAGAAAAAAACGTTCCACATCAATCGCACCATATTAATACTTACATTTCATAGAAGAAAATAGTAAAGAAGAAAAAGCAGAAATCTTTTCATTGCATTGGCATCATATTCGCACTTCATAAAAAAGGAAAAGAACAAAATCATTGCATCATTAGAGCATTACATTTTGCATCAGATATTCCATAGAAAAAGCAAAGAAAGCAAAAAGAAAACAAAGAAAAGAAACCACAAAAGCAACACAAAAACATTCCCTGTCATCCAGCATTCCATATCATTCATCATTTCACAAAGCATTCCTTTGTCATTCAATCATCAAACATTAAAGCAGTGCATATGCATCATATTAACGTTAGCATTTCCATAAAAAAAAAAGAACAAGAATCATTGCATCAAACATCAGAGCATTGCATCATATTAATGTCTGCATGTCATAGAAGCAAGCAAAAAGAAACAAACAGAAGTTAGACCAGGAGCATTTCATTCATCAAAGCATCAATCACCGCATACATTTGCATTCAAACATCAAAGCAATACAGTTGCATCACATCAATACTGGCATCTCATAGAAAGCTAGAACATCCCATGTCATTCATCATTTCATATCATTCATCATTTTACAACAATATCCCCATTTCATATAAAAAAAAAAAAAGAGTTTTCCATTGCATGTCATCTGCCATTTCATTACATATCATCAAACACCAAAATGTTGCATTCGCATACCTGCACTTCATAAAAAGAGCAAAAGAAAAGAAGAAAAGAAAAGCAAAAGAACAAATAAAGTCAGACATTACATTCACCAAGCATAAAATCATGCATTCATCAGACATACGCAAAAGAAAAAGAAAATCATGCATTGCGTACAGACAAGAGAACAAAAGGAAAATCATTGCATTCATCAGGCATATAGGAACAGTAGAGGATCATGCATTCATCCAGCATAGACAAAGGAAATAAGAAACTCATCATTCATCATAAGAAAAAAAAAAAGAAAACAGCAATCATGGCATTTGCATTGCATGCATTTGTTCATTTTCAGCTACAGGTACAAAAGAGGACGAGCACTTCGGTGTTAGCCCTCGCCCCCAGATTCCAGAAAATGTTCCCCCAAGTTGGGAGTTCAGAAAGAGAAAAAAAAAAGAAAGAGAGAAAAAAAAAAAGAAGTCAGCGCTCAAGCGTGCATTGCAGTTTGGAGTTCAAAACCGCTCTCGTCAGAGTTCAACGCTCCCTTCTGTCCAGGTCTCACGTCGTATACGAGCAACGCGATGGACCGCAGCCCCATGTGAGGTTCAACGGAATAGTTGTATCAGCCTAAGATACAGTGGACGCCGTGCATTGATCAGTATATCAGTTCCGGAGCTGATAACGATCCCCCCGGTCGCTCGAAAAGGCCAATAGGAAGCGTGCTCCTCAAAGCCACGTGCAAACTCGGATTCACCAAGAGTCCGTTTAAGGATTACAGGTTCTAGGCAGCCTGGGCAATTTACCGCTTTCTGCACGCCAAGTGCCCATTTACCGCTTTTCTGCACGCAAAGTGCCCGTTTACCGCTTTCTGCACGCCAAGTGCCCGTTTTGCCTTCTTTTGCCTCAGGTTTATCTAGGTAGACAAAATTGGTATAATTTCTGAATTCTTTATTTCTATTTTGCCTCGGAATATGTTTCGGCCAATTCATATTCCTTGTCAAAATCCAAATAAAGAGGGGCAGCTGTCATACCCCAATTTTGTCCGTCGTCTTCTAGTCACTTGCTTTACTTAATTTGTATTTTGAGTAGTTAGAATGGCGTCTTTTTTTAATTTAAGCCAACTTCAATTATCCGTTCAATTAAGCCGAAATACCGTTACTTAAGCTAGGCATGCGTGCGAATGATCGATCTTTTCGCACATTCTTCAGTTTAATCTTGATATTTGGGCCTAGTTGAACCTAAGCGGGCTTATTTAAGTCGCTTTTCTCACTATTGGGCTTATCATTTTGAGTCGGGCCCACGAACGTGGTTCCTAGTTAATTTTTAGTGTTAGCGGGCCTATTTGTTCTATTTGAGCCTCGTTCTAGCGCATTTGTCTAGTTGAGCCCGATTTCGCTTTTGTATTTGGCTCAACTTCTTTTATTTTTATTTTGTCTATTTAATTTGTTTTGAGTTTAAAAATGTCAAAAAATTCTATTTATTGTTTGTTTACAATTTAATAGTGTCTAAGATGTCCAAAAGTCCAAAAATACAAAAAATGATAATACTAAAAATACCAAAAAATACAAATCCGAAAATAATAACCAAAAATACAAAAAAATAGGAAAAACGAAAATAAATAAAAATAAAAGCAGCAGCAGCAGATCCATGGGCTGATTCTTGTTGCCCAAGAGTCCAATAACCTGAAAAAGGAAATAAAATCTGGTTAGAATCAAAGAATTCATTTTCCTAAGCCTAAAAATTGCCTATAAAAAACAAACTGAATCAAGAGAGAAAAAGACAGAAATTCACACAGAAATGACACGTAAAATCAGAGACGAAATTTAGAGCAATTCCGGGTAAGAATTAGGGTTTCACCCTGGAACCCTAATGACCAAACACTAAGAGATCCAGAAACATATGCAGTCAAACAGAACAGAAGCAGCAACCAACAGTAGCAATAAGCAAGCAACATCAACAAGCAACCATAGCAAGAGGGGACTAAACAGATGCAAGAAAAGGCAGCAGAGCAAGCCACAGGAAGTTTTACAGAAGCTGGAATTTGAGGTTGGTTTTTTTTGTCCAATTTAGTACATAATAAGTCACTTTGTAAAAACTGTATTTGTTAATATTCTGAAAATCCAAACTTCGTAGGTTCAGTTTATGAAATATTGATGCTTGTAAATAGATTAGGATTTATGTTGAAAATAGATTAGGGCTGAGAATGTCAATATGAACAGATTAAGAACACATTAGGGTTTTAATATTCTGTTCTCTTATTAAAAAAGCGAAATTAGCAATCAAACTGAAATAGGTCAATAACAGCAAATTATGGTTTAGTATTCTGTTCTTGTAAAAAAGAAATTAATCAGAACAAGTAAAAAAGGAAGAGAAAACGAACCTGAACCACGAAAACACCGCCAGATCGCCGGCGAACGCACCGGAAAACACCTAGGAAGTCGTCTTCTCCGATCAGTCCACCGTCGCGAGCCTACGCGTCTGCCTTCGTCGCACTCCCAGCACCTGCGCTGTCATCTCCTTCCCACGCTCGCCGTCATCCTCGCGAACACAGCAGCCCGAATCACCTCCGCCTGAAATCACCAGCGTGAGCCACCCCTCACCCCGTCGAACCGTCCGGCTGCAGAACCCCCTTCACCGCTACAAACAGACAACGCCGGCCAAGGGACGGCCGGACGTCGTCGTCCTCTCTCTCATCTCAGGCCGATCGTTAATCTCTCTCTCTCTCGGTCTCGAAGTAGCAGTGTAGGTTGCGGCGGTGGATGCTGAGAAGAAACGGAGTTTGTGGTGCTAAAAAGGGAAAGGAAGCGAGAGGAGGGATTCGGATGATGAGAGGGAGATGAAGTGAGATCAGGTTGGAGAGGAAGCAAGGAGAGTGGCGCTGAGAGAGTGGGAGCGAGGGCTGCGGCGCGCTGAGGGAGAGGGGAGTGGCGCGGCGTAGATGAGCTTGGGGGAGGGAGAGAGGCGGATGCATGAGAGAGAGGGATTTTTAGGGTTGGGCTGATTTGGGGGGTAGAGCTGCGGCGCAGCTGGATGAGGAAGGGAAGATTGAAATTAGGGTTTTTAAATTTAGGTTTCCTCTTATATAGTGCCTCCAATATTTCATTTTATTTTAATTTTATTTTTATTATCAGAATGCTATTAGCACCCCCTCAATTCACGCGTGCACCCCTCCTTCACTTAAGCCCAGTTTCGCGTACTGGGCCCTCAGGTGCGAACTGGGCTTCCTTTTTACACCCGCTATTAATTATACAGCCCCCTTTCTAATAACACCATATTTTACCATTTCACCCCCCTTTTTTCGTTTTTTTAATTTAATTTAATTCTCTTCAAGGCAAAATATTTTCTCGTAAATTAAAAACTTTGTTAATAGTCTTGTGAAGCCTTTGCTTGCATGATTATTAACAATGAGGTACTAGTGGCGATCACTTGGAGCATTTGCTCAATTGATCATCATGAACGCCTAATTTTCCTAAAGATTTTCACTAAATCAAAAAACTTTGTTTATAGTCTTGTGAAGCCTTTGCTTGCATGATTATTAACAATGGAGTGCTAACGGTGGTCACTTGGAGCCTTTGCTCAATTGATCATCATGAAAGCTCAATTTTTACAAATTAAACAAGATAAAAAACAAAAACCGTTTTCCAAACAAAGAAGAACTACGTAGCTTTGAATTCTCCATCGCACCAGGAGATACGTAGGAGCGGGTCACATCCCGTCAAGCATAACAAATAAAAATCATTTTCACAATAAGTTTTCAACAATTATTTTCAAAAGAACCTAGAACTACGTCGCCTTTGATTCTCCACCCGGAGATACGTAGGAGCAGGGCCACGCCTCTGTCAAGCGCAAAAACAAATAATTTCTAAATAAAAAATACAAACACATCTCTTTCAAAAATCAAAAATCTTGTTTTCAAAGTAGGGGATTAAGTCGGTCGTACGGCCGGGTTAATCATTGTTTTAGGATAAGTGAACTGTGGTCCTTCAGAGCCCCAGCGCTCCTTCAGCCCCCAGCGGCCCTTCAGACCCCCAGTGGTCCTTCAACACAGATCACACAATCCTAAAACCCCTATATTAAAAAACACCAAACACACGAACATTTTCTACAAGAACTACGTAGCTTTGAATTCTCCATCGCACCGGGAGATACGTAGGAGCGGGCCATGTCCCGTCAAGCACTTTCTTCTAAAAACCCTTTTTTTTTTTTTCCTTTCTCTACAAAAATAAAAAAAATTTATTAAGTTCTTTAATTCATTTTCAATAAGAAATAAAGAGGCAAATTAGATATTTTTCAAATCAACATTTAAAACCACACATTTAATTAAAGGTTCCCTCTCAGTAGAGAGGACGTGTGAGGTGCTAACACCTTCCCCGCGCGTAACCGACCCCCGAACCCTATTCTCTAGTTTTGCAAGACCAATCGCTTTCCAAAAAAAGGTTTTCCTAATATTTTCCTTAATAAATATTGGTGGCGGCTTCATTGTCTTAGGAAAAGTTGTGAACGAGGAAGGTTCTCCCTCGGGGACTTTTTCGGGCGCAACAGTGGTGTTGTGGTGGTGTGGTGGCGGTGGTGTGGTGGTGGTGGTGTGGTGGTGGTGGAAATGAGAGAAGAGAGTTGGGGTTCGTGAGAGAGAAGAGTGAGGGAGTGAGGTGAAGAGTAAACAGAGAGAGAAAAATTAGGGATCTGATACAATTTAAGTGGGGTTAGCGACGGAATTTGCGAGGGACCGTTCCGTCGCTAATACCTTCACGCTAACCAAGACCGGAACGGTCAAAATAGTTAGTGAGGGACCCTTATTTCCGTCGCTAATCCCTTCGGTTTTCGTGCTGTTTTAATTTCAGATTCCCTCCCAACAGTTAGCGACGGACCAGTCCGTCGCTAATGCCCACCATTCCGTCGCTAATGATCAAAACAAATGAGGACCCTTATTCCCTCGCAAATTCCGTCGCTGATGTCAGTTTTAGCGAGGGAACAGTATTCCCTCGCTAATGTCCCTCGCAAATGACCTGTTTTTTTGTAGTGGTTCAAATATGCAGAGTTTGTTCCTTAGTAACCTGTTTGTTGAAAAAAAAACTTTTATGTAATGTGATAATGGCTTACTTGATTATCATTTGTTGTCTATAGTGTTGTTGAAAAAAAGAACGTGTTGTTCAAGATTCTTATGTGTGTGTAACTAAGGTTAAACATCTATGTTCTAAAGATCAATTAATTGTTAATCGTTAGGATGATAGGTTGTTAAGGGTTCGTGAAGAACTTTGAGATTTTATATCTCACCTTGTTTCTTATTGTTTTCATATGAGAAAATGTTGAAGGGCACTGAGGATGATCATAGAGCCCTAGCTAGCCTTAGTCTGTAGTCCTTCCTTCATGTTATAGTTTAGTTACTGCATTACAATTCCTCTTATTGCAATGTTCGGGCAAGTTTCTTCGCAGCTACAACAAGTGTAGTTAATTAAGACTTGTGTGGTTTAACTTGACTTTTATCTGAAGTTTTTATTTTCATATTTTTGAAGACCACGAATGCTTGAATACATTAACTTTAACTAGCTATTAAAAATAGAGTGTTCTAATTTTCATGCGTTAGTTACCTAAATCACCCTTGTCCACGTCCCTACTCGAAACACACATGTCATTGACAAGATTATTGAATATGTTTGTAATTCAATTGCTCTTAGTATTGTTAGGTGTCACTAATAAAACACTCAATGGGCCAATATGTGGCACAGTCGAAATATAGGCCCAATATGGGCGCTGCATATTTGTATATATACACCTTCGACCAACTTGTAAAAACACACTCTTTCGATACAGTTTTTGAATTACTGTTTAATTGCCTTACCCAGTTTTTTTCCCTCTCCCTTCTGCGTTTTCTATTCTTTTCCCTCTCCCTGCGCAACTCTCCTCCAACAAATTGGTATAACAGAGCTATAAAGATCCTTCAAGATTCATCATGGCGATGCGAGACAACAGTGGCGGAGGAATTCTGACGAACCTCCATGTCTTTAATGGAAAAGATTATGACCGATGGTGTGCGCAGATGAAAGTCTTGTTTCGTTTTCAAAATGTACTTGAAATCGTGAATGATGGTGTTCCACCATTGGCAGCAAACGCCACTGAAGCGGTGAGGAACAACAACCATGCACTGAGAAAGAAAGATGGAAAAGGGCTGTTCTTGATTCATCAAAGTGTTGATTCAAACATTCTGAACCTGATCATTGACTGTGATTCAGCAAAAGAAGCATGGGATATCCTCAAGAATGCATATGGAGGTGCGAATAGACTGAAAAAGATACGCCTGCAGTCTCTCAGGAAGCAATACGAGGCATTGAGGATGAAAGATGGAGAATCAATTGGTGAATTCATTACGAGGTTAGTAGCTCTAACTAATCAAATGAAAGGCAATGGTAAGACTGTATCTGAAACAAGTAATGTAGAAAAGTGCTTAGATCCTTAACTCCAGAATTCGACTATGTTGTAACTGCCATCGAAGAATCCAAGAACATAGATGAAATGAAGTTAGATGAACTTCAAGGTTCCTTAGAGACTTATGAATTGAGAATTAGGCAGAGAAGTTCAGAGAAAGAGATTGAACAAGCCTTACTATCACACTCCTCTAAGAAAAATTGGAAGGCAGGCAACAAGAAAGAAAAACGAAAGTGGTAGGGTAAAGAAAAGGGATCTGGCAGCAAGAAAGAAGAACAAGGAAGTTTCGACAAGAAGGAGCAAGATCTGTCGAAGGTGCAGTGCTATAACTGTCAGCAATTTGGGCATTATAGGAACAAATGTAAGAACAAGAAGGTTCCTAGGAATAAAGATGTTGAAGCCAAATTAGCAAGTGATGGAGGCACAGACTCTGATTCTGACTCAGAAGGATTAATGCTAATGGCAGTCATAGATGATGAGATTTAAGAAGACACTCATCTCAATGTAACAGTTGCTGAAGGTAATGACCAGGACAGTGGGAACACTTGTGCCAGTGGAAACACGTGTAACGCTCAAAATACTTGTGCAATGTGTGAGGGGCAGGGCAGTGGTGACACTGGTGATGCCTCAAACATGGCCAACAACAATGATGAAGAATTATCCTTCATGACAGCTACTGACACAGAATTGTTGTTGCTGAAGGCAGACACAAATGAGATCGAAGAAAAATCTGTCGAATGGTATCTCGACACAGGATGCTCAAACCACATGTGCTGCCATAAGGAGTGGTTTGTCGAACTGAAGCAAATAAGTAAAAGAATCAGATTTGCAGACAACAGCAGAGTCACTGCAGAAGGAGTTAGTACCATAAAGTTTCTGTCGAAAGATGGAAAGTGGTGCTACATTCAGGAAGTGTTCTATATACCAAAGATGAGGAGCAATCTGCTAAGTCTTGGGCAGATGATTGAGAAGAAATTCTCTGTCGAAATGGATGATAACAGTCTCAGCTTGTTTGATTCAAACAAGAGGCTGATCCTAAAGGTGCCAATGCAAAGTAACAGAACATTCAAGGACGAATTGCAAGTAGTCGAAGAGCAATGCCTCACAACCACTGTCGATGATGAGAACTGGAAGTGGCGCAGAAGATTTGGCCACCTAAACTTCAAGAGCTTGAGACAACTACATGAGAAGAAGATGGTCCATGGGTTGCCGGCAGTAAAGATGCCTGGTGAAGTATGTGATAGTTGCTGCAAGTCGAAGCAACCAAGAAATTCCTTCAAATCAGAGGTGCCGGGCAGAGCAAAGAAAATGTTAGAGGTGATATTTTCTGATGTTTGTGGTCCCTTTGAGGTCAGTTCATTAGGAGGGAACAATTACTTTGTCACCTTCATTGATGAGTACACCAGAATGACATGGGTGTACCTGATCAATAAGAAGAGTGAAGTACTTGGAGCATTCACAAACTTCAAGGTGATGATTGAAAAGCAAAGTGAGTGTGTAATCAAAACTCTTAGAACAGATGGAGGTGGTGAGTACAACTCACATGAATTTGCAAAATTCTGTGAAAGTGAAGGCATAGTACATGAAGTCACTTCACCTTACACACCTCAGCATAATGGAACAACTGAGAGGAAAAATAGAACCATCCTCGACATGGTGAGAAGTATGATGAAGGAAAAGAAGCTACCTCACAGCTTATGGGGAGAACTAGTAGCCACAGCAGTATACATTCTGAACAAGTGCCCCACAAAGAGATTGATTGGGAAGACACTTGAAGAAGCTTGGCTAGGAAGAAAGCCAAGTGTCAAGCATCTCAGAATAATTGGCTCATTATGTTACAAACATGTCCCTGAGAAACTAAGGAAGAAGCTGGATGATAGAGCACAACAAATGATCCTTGTTGGTTATCATTCGACAGGAGCATACAAACTGTATGACCCTGTGCAGAAGAAAATAGTGAATAGCAGAGATGTCATAGTTAATGAGTCGAAAAAGTGGAACTGGGATACTCAGAATGAAGAAGGCTGTGAAAGAACTACAGTACTAGACTTTGATGAAGTTCAGGATATAGAGGATCAGAATGTAGCTACTGAAACTGTAGAACCTGTTACTGTCGAACCTATCAGAAGGTAACAGAGGGAAAGGCAAAGATCAGTAAGGCTAGAAGGATTCGACACATTTCCAGATTCTACTATTACAGCAGAAGGAGACCTGACTTATTTTGCACTAATGGCTGAAGCAGAACCAGTGAGCCTGGAGCAAACTCTTCATCACAAATAGTGGAAGGGAGCTATGATTGATGAGCTGAAGTCAATAGAGAAAAATGGCACATGGAAGTTAGTCGAACTTCCAAAGCAAAAGAAGGCAATAGGTGTGAAATGGGTTTACAAGACCAAAGTCAAACCCAATGGAGAAGTGGCCAAGTATAAGGCCAGATTAGTAGCTAAAGGTTTCCTGCAGAAACCTGGGTTGGATTTCAATGAAGTCTTTGCCCCTGTAGCCAGGATCGAGACCATAAGACTGGTAGTGGCATTGGCAAGTCATAGAGGCTGGCCCCTACATCAACTTGATGTAAAATCAGCATTTCTCAATGGCCTTTGGAGGAGGAAGTCTATGTTTGCCAACCACCTGGATTTGAATTAAAGGGACAAGAAGACAATGTATTCAAGCTTGAGAAGGCTCTATATGGATTTAAGCAAGCCCCAAGGGCATGGAACAAGAGAATTGATGGATTTCTCTTGGCTCAAAAGTTCACTAGATGCACCAATGAACATGGTGTGTATGTTAAGAAAAATGGAACTGAAACTCAATTGCTGCTGTGCCTGTATGTAGATGATCTACTAGTAACTGGCAGCAATGAGATTGAAGTCGACTCCTTTAAGAGGGTGATGATGTCTGAATTCGAAATGAGTGATCTAGGACATCTATCATATTTCTTAGGAATGCAATTTGTGAAGACAAGCAAGGGAATATTTCTGCATCAGTCGAAATATGCAGCAGATATCCTGAACAGATTCGACATGACCAATTGTAAGTCAGTTTCGACGCCAACTAACATAAGCAACAAGCTGTCGAAAGATGATACAGAGAGTGAAGTAGATGCCACCCTCTACAAACAGATTGTTGGTTCCCTTAGGTACCTCTGCAACACTCGACCTGACATTATGTTTAGTGTTGGAATGATCAGCAGATTCATGGAGAAGCCAAGAACCTCCCATCTAATAGCTGCAAAAAGAGTGCTTAGGTACATCAAGGGAACACAAAGTCAGGGTATTCTATTCCCTAGCAAGACCGAGTCGAATGCTACCGCTGAAGTGTTTGGTTACACTGATTCCGACTGGAGTGGAGACAAGAGTGATCGAAAGAGCACAAGTGGCTATGTCTTCATGTATGGAACAGCACCCATCTCATGGAGGCTCGAAGAAGCAAAGCATAGTAGCTTTGTCCTCCTGCGAAGCAGAGTATGTGGCTACTTCATTTGCAGCATGTCAAGCATCATGGCTAAGCATGCTATTGGCTGAAACTGGCCTGCACAGAATCACAGCAATGAAGTTGCTGATCGACAACAAATCTGCGATAGATCTGGCCAAGAATCATATCGCCCATGGTAGGTCGAAGCATATAGAGACCAGATATCACTTCCTGCGTGATCAAGTCAACAATGAGAAGCTGAACCTGCAATATTGCTGCTCAGAAGTTCAAGTAGCTGATGCAATGACCAAGCCATTGCAAAAGGGAAGATTTGAAGAACTAAGAACAATGCTTGGGATGATGTCACTTAGCAATGTGAATTAAGAGGGAATATTGAATATGTTTGTAATTCAATTGCTCTTAATATTGTTAGGTGTCACTAGTAAAACATCCAATGGGCCAATATGTGGCCAAGTCGAAATATAGGCCCAATATGGGCGCTGCATCTTTGTATATATACACCTTCGACCAACTTGTAAAAACACACTCTTTCGATACAGTTTTTGAATTACTGTTTAATTGTCTTGCCCAGTTTTTTTCCCTCTCCCTTCTGCGTTTTCTATTCTTTTTCCTCTCCCTGCGCAACTCTCCTCCAACAAAGATCTCCCTTGTTAGAAAATTCATCATTCTCTAAAGAATCTTCCTCGCTGATTCCAATTAATCCAAAGAATTACATCTTTATAAAACACAAGTGAGCGCTTTATGGTCATGCTCGTTGTAGTTGGGAATATCTGAGGGCGAGGAGTCAAGTTCATTCTCATCTTCCATCACTTGCTCAGTGCCTTCACCTCTTTCAGCTACCAGAGTCTTGCTCGCTAGGTCATTTCGCATAAAACTCCGCCTACTTAGTACTCAGAATTAATTGCTCAGATCCCTTCCCTGAAGGGGTTTACGAGATTTCGACATAAATCACCATTGATGATAATTAATACAATAGTATATGATTTAAAGAGGGGGGGTGATGAAAGAACAAATAACAGTATATATGATTAGGGTTAAAAGTCAAAGCTATACATACTTGGTTTTGGTGAAGGGAAGATGATGAATAATTTCACCTAAAGCATGTGGTTGTTAAGCATAGACTTTACATGTATTATCAGTTGTAATGTCTCATTCACCTTTTAAAAGAGAAAAAAAAAGAGAGAGATAACCACACATTGTAATTGATTCTTTTTTTATGTGAATTCACTTTTGTAAACATGGACAGTATTTTATTGTCATATAATGGCTGATCTTTTGCAAATTATGCAGTGATGTACTCATATAAGCGACCAACAAAACAATTGGATGCCTTTCCATTTTATTTTTTTCCTTCAGTTTAGGGTTATGTTCTCTCTTTTCACTTTTTTAGCCCCTTATTATTAAATTAGTTGAGTAGAACTTAAGACACTAAATTTCAAACCAGATTTAATTATATATATATATATATATATCGAACAATACCATAAAATTATATGATATATTAAATTTGAAAGTAGACCCTCAATATCTAAGTCTTACAATTAAAAATATTTTAAGCATATACTTAACAAATTATATTTTATTAAAATATATTAAAAAAATAGGTCAACTTTTTTTAAAAAAAATCGTATACATATAATATTTTTATATTTATATTTTGAATAATATTCACAATATATATATATATATATATATATATTACAATTTTTTTGACATATATATATATTACAATTTTAATAAACATCACATGCAGTCAAAAATATATATACATCATATGTTTATAAAATAAAGATACCATTAGATAGGAATGATGAATTTGAGAATCTGTAGCAGGACCACATATACATTCCAATTGGCAAACAAATGGCCGTACACTTTGTCTCTCCAAGGGATGAAAAGAAAATATGATTTGATACCATTCCTTATAATTAATTGTGCTGGTTTTAAATTTGAATGAGTAGCTCTTATTCTTGTGGGATGCACAGATTAATATTAGTTATATATGTATAAATATATGACACAATAGAAAATTAAAAGAAAATGATGCATGATTAAGGAAATAAATTCGTATATAAAAAGACAAATTTAAAACTTAATATTAATAAAATATTATTAGTTTATTTAATAGTTTTACTTACATAAAATATCAGTATTTAAAATAATAATTACTTAAAGGAACTGAATTTTGAAATATTAGTATTTAAAATATTAGTATTTAGGTTAATTGATTTCATTAAAGTGATGAAAAGATTAAAAGAAGTGGGCCAAATCCCATGGCCCAAGTGAAAATAAACATTAAAATTCTAAAAAAGGAGAGTGAGTGAGAAAATATAGAACATATCATAGATACAATCACCAGAGAACCATGAAATAAAAATCATCGATCATCAATATCATAAAATCATCTTGTTTGTTGAACAACCCTCCACAGCCTAAACCTCATTTAGCCTTACTCATAAGAATGGCCAAATGGTCTTTCAGTATCGTCGGCTATTCAACTCTACTACGGTTTAAGTCACCCTACGCATATAAAATGTATTATTTTACACTAAACATCCCGACGAATACTAAATCTTTCTCTCACCTTTTGTAGAAGAAGATATCTCTACCCGGTAGCACCCCAGATGTAGAAACCCTAACTTGCACTACAACGATACGAACAGAGGTTGACAATGGAATTCGGTCCAGAAACCAAAACTCACACCGAGAACACTTCTAGAGAGGAGGGAGAGAAACTCGAGGGAAGTTAATTCCCAAAGTCTCGGTAACTGCTCCTGCTTATAGGAATAAATTTTGGCTTTGTCTCTCCGGCACACTACTTTAATTTGGGCTGTCAAGGAAATGCCATGTGTCTTTGTTGTCAGCAGGTGATCTAAAGCACTATCGCTTAGCGAGTGACGGCTGTTACACCGCCTTACTGTATGCTGCCACATGTCTCGTTTGTCAGCAGGTCCTGGAAAGCACTACTCGCTTAGTGACTCAAGTCACTCAACGAGCTGCTGAATTTTCAAAACCCTAATATCTTGACCTTTTCACCTCTACTCTATACTTTGGTCTATTTCTAATCCCCACAAAACACATATGCACCTATAAAAGGGTTTCTAACTTGTTATTAACAACAAGACATGAAAAATGAGATGTTACATATATGGTCCAAATTTAGACAATATACATGTACTGTTTTGCTTAGATTCAAGTCCAGATCATGCCTTAACTTGAGGTACACCTTAGAGAATTCATTAAGTTGTATCTTGCCTTTTCTAATTAAGCAATTTGAAATTAC
Organism: Astragalus membranaceus; assembly: GCA_039519185.1. Lineage (NCBI taxonomy): Eukaryota > Viridiplantae > Streptophyta > Magnoliopsida > Fabales > Fabaceae > Astragalus > Astragalus membranaceus. The sequence continues at coordinate 30,488,048 of CM076853.1, read as the reverse complement.
GAGATTAAAACAAAAGTGCAAGGATGGATAGATTTATGTTTTTATAAGGTTTTGTTTACACCCAAAAAAATACTACGCCCTAGTCAAGGGAAGAATCAACTGAGCCGATGGGCTAGCCAGTTCAGAGGTAGGGATGAAGATTAACATGAAGAACACGTGGATGAATTAAAACGAAGCCAAGACGATCATGGTCTACGAGGAAAACATGCATAATAACGTTGTGCGCTAAGGATGGGGAAGTCACTCCTACAATTTAGGCAAAGTGGATAGCGTGTTTAAGAGATGTTGCAAGTAGTTTGTGGCGATAAACACAGGACATGACCTGTTAGTGGGCGTAGCTAGCCGAATAACTACTAGGCGTGGCAAATAGAGACTAGACTATTGTTGTACATACAAGACTTGTAAATACTTTTGACACACATCAATCATTACATAACTTATTATTTTGAAGCAGATTTTACTTGATACTTTTCCTAGTTTAAATTATTAACCGAGTCCATGGCCAACTCTCAGTTTGGGCAACAAAGTTATATTTTCTGTTTTGGTTGAACGATAAGAGTTTTTTATATCAAAAGTTACCCAAAGATAGTCATATAAAAACAATCCTAGGGCTCTGATACCAAGAGGGGATCGGAATCAAAAGATAAAAGAAATTAAAGAGACAGAGTGGAAGTAGGGAGCATGCGGAATGCTAAACAATAAATAAAATTGCAGAATCAAAATTGCATAGATAAAGTAGGAGGCAAAGCCTTCCATGATTGAGACAGAAGACTGTCTATGAGTTACAGTGTTTGAAGAAGAGAAGAGAAGAAGAAGATTGAAGCTTACAAAGCTCTGGGTTCTCACTAGAACTAGAGAGAGAAGCAGAGAGAAGCGTAAATTGAAGCGTTGTGTAAATTCAAGCGTGCCTTCTAACATCAGCCTAAGCACGTATATATAGATTGAAATTGAAATAGTAACCGGTTATAAACCGGATAAAATTGGTATCCTATGCTAGTGACCGGTACTGTGCACTAAAGTGTGACCGGTACTGTTTGGCAACGGAATGATTTGGGGAGGAACTATTCAGGAGCATGCGCAAATGCTTTGAAGGGTCGGTGACTATGATAGTGGGGAACATGGTGTGGTCCACCAAGGGATGAAATGCGCAAGCCATCATTAAAGGGAATAAAATGATTGATGCCTTTGATGGTGGGAGACAATGTGAATTCCACCAAAGTTTTATTGCTAAGGAAAGATTCCTTTGACCAAACCTGCAGAGGAGTAAGCAATCTGCAACGAAGATTAGTTAAAAATAAATAATTAATAACTAAACAGTTTTTCATGCCTTTGCAGACACTACGATCACCATATCCAAGGGTGGAGGAATAGTTTTTCATACCATAGGTGGCATTACTATCACCATATTCCAGGGTGTTGAAGGAACAGTTTTTCATGTCATTGCTGACACTACAATTACCATGATCCAGGGTAGATGAGCGGTTTTTCTCACTGAGGGTGATACAATTGTCATGCTCAAGGACATTTTTATGAAAATGATTGAAAACAATAAAATTCTTGACGACCATAATCAATGGAGATCATCAGGAGAGTAATTGTCAGAGCAGCCATCTTCATTTTGATAGAACGAATCTATTGAAGAGGATGAAGAAGACATGGTTTGGACCTGTTTCTTCTTACTGTCCTTTTTAGAAGATGAAGGGACATCTTTGACTTCAGTTTGATTTTGAAGAAGTTTCATAATATTCTGGAGCTTTTCCAAGACATCTTCTTCTGAGGTAGAAGCTGCGAGAGCTGCAGAAATCCTAGCCTTTTGATTAAGGAATTTGCAGGTGTCTGGGTCAGCCACTTACAGAGCCCTAGGATTGTTTTTAAACCAGGTGGTTACACTATCTGGTGATGCCATAGAAGCATCAAAGCGAGGCTACCATTTTACAAAAGCTTGTTTATAAAAAGATAATAAAGATTTAGGGAGATGGAAATTGCCAGTTTTATACTGCCATGAAAAAATCCATGAAAGTGAAAACGTTGTGAAGAAATTTAAAATGATTGGGTAGCTATTGAGATCCTTGTTGAATCTCTTAGAAAAAATTTGGAAACCTCCCTGGACTTCAATAGGTAAGATTTCAGGGACAGGCCCAAAGAAGTCCCACCACTGAAGGAACCAACTAGGGAATGAGTACTTGGTCGCCTTCTTAAAGTAGATCAACCAAGAATGTTTGAAAGATTTATTTTGTAAGCCAAGGATAACATAATCCCAGGCCTTGATATAATCCCAGTAGTTATAGCCTATAGGGTCAAATAACTGAGAAAACTTTTTTGTGTTGTTTGGATTTTGTCCAAAGGCTGAAGGTGTCAGGACACTCAGAATTTGGAGAGTTGAATGGGTGATGAAGGAATTGTCTCTGGGTTCCTTGTAGTGTTTGATAGAGACAGATTCAGTATCAATTAAGATGAATTCATAAAATCTTTGAGTTTTGTTTGGGGTAAAAGGCAAGAAATGAAATTGAGATGGAAAGATTTTTGAAGGAATTCTGTTAGGATCTTTATCCCAGAATTCTGGTTCTAGATGGGCCAAGAAGAAGAAATTTTCTTTTGGTACATACTGGGTTTGAGCAGGGGGGATTTGGGGTGATTGAGTAAGAATAATTTGAGATTGGTTTTGAGTAGGGATAATCTGTGATTGCCTTGGTTGGGTTATTTGAGTTTTCTGAGTTTGTATGGCAAGGTCCAAGGCAGGGATGTCTTGGTCACTATCTTCAGCTATGCTGGCCCAAATTTTTGTTGGAAGATTGATTAATCCTTGTTCTTGAAAGGCAAGGAGGGTTTGGACAGGGAATGCATAGTCCGATTTGGTTTGTTTGTTTTGATTTTGGGAGTTCTGGGTAGAAGGCCTTGATTGGTTAATGGTAGAAGATTCCGGTAAAATGCTAGGGTTAGGTTTACCTCTACCGCCTCTTCCTCTTCCTCTCGAGGAGGAAGCTCTGGAAGTCATATTGATTGTAGCCCTGTAATTAACCATAAAAGAGTTAGACAGGGAAAGAATTATATGAACTCTTAATATATCAAAATCAAATAAACTTAAGATATCAAAAATACTTTGAATATTGCGCCTTTTGATATAAACACGGTATGTCACTAGTTTATATTTAAAAGCAAATATAAATTGATTTTTAGGAATAAGAAAATTGATAGTTAAAACTTTTCTTTTATATAAAGGGGTTTTAACAGGATTAAAAGACAAATCAATTTGTTCATCAGGAATGAAATAATTGATGGTGAAACCCTTTCTTTTGTCAAAGGAGGTTTTAGCAAGATTATAGGGACTATGAACAGCATAAGAACTAGTACTAGAGACTGGTTCATTCCTAATTCTATTGGTACCCCTATTGGCCCCTGTTTTGATATGGTTCTGTCTAAGGCCAGAATTAATATCAAAGATACAGATGATATTGTGGTTTAAATCCAAGGATCTAAATATAATGGGTTGCCCCAAGTAGTGGATACATATGTCATTTATAGAAGGATGAAAGAAAAGAGGTATAACTGGGGATTCCCAGATAATTCTCCTCTCATTGTTTTTAACAAAAGACAAAGTGTTGACTTTGCTAATGGCAGAAAGAGGCTTGGGAGACTCTGGGCTAGAGTCTTTAAGATACTTATTTAACCAATTGTAAATCTTACTGTTGGTTCTGGGATCAAGATTGGATGTTCTAAGAATACTCTGGATATCATTATTCCTACTGGGTTTGTTACCCCTGCAGTGGGTGATGATATTGTTTTTGATATTAGGATCTATCTTAAGGGCTTTAAGCTTCCTAATGATCCAACAAGTTCTGTTTTTGTGACCGATTTTGCCACAGATAAAGCAAATGGTAGTTTTTCTGGTTTTATCTCTTTGCCCTTTTGGCGATTGGTTGGTAGCCTGGGTTTCGGGTTGGTTCTTGCCACAAGTGTATTTACCACAAGTACAAACGCTAGGAATAGCTTGGGTCTTGTCCTGGATATCAGGTTCTTGGTTAGCCCCTCGGTTTGCCTTCTTTCCCTTTTGGTGTTTAGGCATATAACCAGGTTGGGGAAGATTAGGGCAATGCCTGCTGATGTGGCCAGGTATACTGCATTTGAAGCAGATGATTTTGTTATTGTCAGGGGGGTCGTGTTTAACCATCCTGATGGACTTGTTCTTGTTAGGTAAAGGATCGAGTTTTTTAGCTTTGAGAAGGTCAAGCTGTCTTTTGACCATGGCTAGGAGTTCTTTCCTACTATCACTTTGAAGATCATGGTTGATAGTGGAATCAATTTTCTGGGTAGGACTATCTAAGGTCTGAAGATACCTATTTTGTTTTAGGGTATCTATGGGATCCATGATAGTAACCGGACAACTGGTAGTGTTAACAGGGATATCCTGTTTTTTACTAATAGACTTAGATTGAAAAGGGTAATCAATATCTTTCTTAATGGTATACTTGCGAAACCAGTAAAAGAAAGGAACATTTCGTTTGGTTTTTCTGAGAAATTTATAGAATTTCTCCTGGATTTCCTTAGCTTTGAGACCCTGATAATGCAGAAAGAACCACTCTCTTTGAGGAGACCATTCCTTAGAGTATAAGTCTTTCTTAAGGGTTTTCTTATCAATAACGAACTCAGATATCATAAGGTTCATTAAGGGAAGAGTAGGTTGGAGATTGGATAGATCTGGGTTCCTCATCATCCTTTTGATAAGAAGTTGTTACAGGGGTTGTGGTTTTGAATCCCTGTAAATGGATAGTGGATCCATCATGGGATGTTCCAATATGGGTTTAGAAGGTTCTGTTGAAAAGGACCTTCTAGACAAGGTTCCCCTAGACATAGCTGTTCTGAAGCTTTCTTCAGAATGCAGGGATCTAGGAATGGAAAATGAGTTACTTCTATTGAAGACGAGGTCCACTTTTCCAGATTGGTATTGGATGACATCTTGGAATTCTGGTGTTAGCCTAGGGGCCGCAGGAGCAACTTTTTCTAGGGTCCAGGTTTCTGGTAAGGTGATATCACTCCATTGGATGGTCTTAGGAACAATAATATTGGTCTTGCTATTGTCAGTGAGAAACGGGGTTGTTTCTCCTGATTTGTGACATTTAGTTTTCAAAAAATTGGATCTGATAGAGTTCATCACTTTGTATTGGACCCTGTAGATGAGAGTGATAGGAACAGACCCTTCTTTCATGTCATAGCCATGGCATTTGACGTTAAGGAAGAGAACATCAAGGATGTTCTTATCATCTAAACTAACAGTTAGGTCAGGAAAACAATTGAAAAAGATAGGTCCATGTATGAGGCTGGTTTCAACAGTTCCTAATAAGGAATCATGAAACTGATTGTGACGAGCATCTCTTAAACATAGTAAAACTGCTACGTTAAGAGATTCTCTAGTCAAGGGTTTCATACCCACCTGAACACTTCCTATGTGCAAGTAGTTAAAATTGTCCATTTGATGGGTTTTTATACTTTTCTCAGAGAGAAGATGAAGTTCTTCATCATCTTTTCGAAGTATGATTTTTTGTTCAACTGTTCTGATAATGTAATCAGACTTAGAGAAAAAGGACGTTTTTGGTTTATAAAGATCTTTGTGGGATATTTTTGGGATATCCCAATTATCAAGATCTTGATTGATATTTTCAAAATGAATTTCTTCTTTGAAATCTTATTTGAAAGAGAATGTCTTGATTGGTCTTCGTTAAACGAAGGAGATTGAGACGAGGACGAAGGTCTGCTTGAGCTGCAGGAGAATCGTGAGGAAAAGGCTTTAAACATATATAAAACAATATTTCCTCACTCGTAAGCATCATTGCCTTCATCTGGTTACTTGCAGAAATATAAGTATTAAAACTGAACTAGTTAATTACTTTCTGGGAAATGCTGTTAGGTTAACCATGTTTTGTTCAAACCTCAGTTATAATGCCATGTTGCCGGATATCAAAGCTTGAATAAGAAAATTATTTTCTATTTTATATTTCAGAGTAGAAATTACCATAGTACAGAGAAAATCAAAGTAAATACTGAAATGTATTAAACCAGATTTAAACACTCAGAGTCTAAGTTATTCCTTACTTCAAACCTGTGTATGATCAAAAATAAAGCACTTTCGAAAATACTTTTCTCCTTCAGGATTAGAATACTTTAGGATAATAAATCTCAAATAATGGTATATGACCGCCCAATCACCTGCAGGGTCTTACGTACTTCGCTACCATTTCGTCGCTAGTGAGATACCCAGATATCCTTACTAATATTCTACGGTCCTTGGAGTATATAAAAATTTTCTTTGAAAAGCTCTAGAGGTATTTTGATCAAAAACATTTTAAGTACGAAGGTACAACATAGAAATAAAAGCGTATCTTAGTATAATACATAGCAGTAAGTTTACGATAATAATACTGAGAACACCGGTAAGTACTGCAAAATATAAACATAGATGAATAATTTAATTATGCAAATATCATTATGTTCAATTTTAAATGATTATAAAATAGTGGACTAGTTGACTATAGGATTATCCGATCGAGGCGGATAAATACGGCACATTTCAATTGCCCTTGCCAGACGCCTGTATTGACGTACGCTGCGGTATTTAGCTATAGTCAAAGAGTACACTAATAGTATAACCTTTAATTTAATTTTAGAATTAATATCCATATATGGCAAACATATGAGTATGAACAAGTGTATGATTAAATTAAAAGCATAATCAGAGTAGTAACCAACAGTTCAAAGTTAATATCTACATTCCTACTTCCACCATCTAGCTCTGATACCAAGAGGGGATCGGAATCAGAAGATAAAAGAAATTAAAGAGACAGAGGGGAAGTAGGGAGCATGCAGAATGCTAAACAATAAATAAAGTTGCCGATTCAAAATTGCATAGATAAATTAGGAGGCAAAGCCTTCCATGATTGAGACAGAAGACTGTCTATGAGTTACAGTGTTTGAAGAAGAGAAGAGAAGAAGAAGATTGAAGCTTACAAAGCTCTGGGTTCTCACTAGAACTAGAGAGAGAAGCAGAGAGAAGCGTAAATTGAAGCGTTGTGTAAATTCAAGCGTGCCTTCTAACATAAGCCTAAGCACGTATATATAGATTGAAATTGAAATAGTAACCGGTTATAAACCGGATAAAATTGGTATCCTATGCTAGTGACCGGTACTGTGCACTAAAGTGTGACCGGTACTGTTTGGCAACGGAATGATTTGGGGAGGAACTATTCAGGAGCATGCGCAAATGCTTTGAAGGGTCGGTGACTATGATAGTGGGGAACATGGTGTGGTCCACCAAGGGATGAAATGCGCAAGCCATCATTAAAGGGAATAAAATGATTGATGCCTTTGATGGTGGGAGACAATGTGAATTCCACCAAAGTTTTATTGCTAAGGAAAGATTCCCTTGACCAAACCTGCAGAGGAGTAAGCAATCTGCAACGAAGATTAGTTAAAAATAAATACTTAATAACTAAACAGTTTTTCATGCCTTTGCAGACACTACGATCACCATATCCAAGGGTGGAGGAATAGTTTTTCATACCATAGGTGGCATTACTATCACCATATTCCAGGGTGTTGAAGGAACAGTTTTTCATGTCATTGTTGACACTACAATTACCATGATCCAGGGTAGATGAGCGGTTTTTCTCACTGAGGGTGATACAATTGTCATGCTCAAGGACATTTTTATGAAAATGATTGAAAACAATAAAATTCTTGACGACCATAATCAATGGAGATCATCAGGAGAGTAATTGTCAGAGCAGCCCTCTTCATTTTGATAGAACGAATCTATTGAAGAGGATGAAGAAGACATGGTTTGGACCTGTTTCTTCTTACTGTCCTTTTTAGAAGATGAAGGGACATCTTTGACTTCAGTTTGATTTTGAAGAAGTTTCATAATATTCTGGAGCTTTTCCAGGACATCTTCTTCTGAGGTAGAAGCTGCGAGAGCTGCAGAAATCCTAGCCTTTTGATTAAGGAATTTGCAGGTGTCTGGGTCAGCCACTTACAGAGCCCTAGGATTGTTTTTAAACCAGGTGGTTACACTATCTGGTGATGCCATAGAAGCATCAAAGCGAGGCCACCATTTTACAAAAGCTTGTTTATAAAAAGATAATAAAGATTTAGGGAGATGGAAATTGCCAGTTTTATACTGCCGTGAAAAAATTCATGAAAGTGAAAACGTTGTGAAGAAATTTAAAATGATTGGGTAGCTATTGAGATCCTTGTTGAATCTCTTAGAAAAAATTTGGAAACCTCCCTGGACTTCAATAGGTAAGATTTCAGGGACAGGCCCAAAGAAGTCCCACCACTGAAGGAACCAACTAGGGAATGAGTACTTGGTCGCCTTCTTAAAGTAGATCAACCAAGAATGTTTGAAAGATTTATTTTGTAAGCCAAGGATAACATAATCCCAGGCCTTGATATAATCCCAGTAGTTATAGCCTATAGGGTCAAATAACTGAGAAAACTTTTTTGTGTTGTTTGGATTTTGTCCAAAGGCTGAAGGTGTCAGGACACTCAGAATTTGGAGAGTTGAATGGGTGATGAAGGAATTGTCTCTGGGTTCCTTGTAGTGTTTGATAGAGACAGATTCAGTATCAATTAAGATGAATTCATAAAGTCTTTGAGTTTTGTTTGGGGTAAAAGGCAAGAAATGAAATTGAGATGGAAAGATTTTTGAAGGAATTCTGTTAGGATCTTTATCCCAGAATTCTGGTTCTAGATGGGCCAAGAAGAAGAAATTTTCTTTTGGTACATACTGGGTTTGAGCAGGGGGGATTTGGGGTGATTGAGTAAGAATAATTTGAGATTGGTTTTGAGTAGGGATAATCTGTGATTGCCTTGGTTGGGTTATTTGAGTTTTCTGAGTTTGTATGGCAAGGTCCAAGGCAGGGATGTCTTGGTCACTATCTTCAGCTATGCTGGCCCAAGTTTTTGTTGGAAGATTGATTAATCCTTGTTCCTGAAAGGCAAGGAGGGTTTGGACAGGGAATGCATAGTCCGATTTGGTTTGTTTGTTTTGATTTTGGGAGTTCTGGGTAGAAGGCCCTGATTGGTTAATGGTAGAAGATTCCGGTAAAATGCTAGGGTTAGGTTTACCTCTACCGCCTCTTCCTCTTCCTCTCAAGGAGGAAGCTCTGGAAGTCATATTGATTGTAGCCCTGTAATTAACCATAAAAGAGTTAGACAGGGAAAGAATTATATGAACTCTTAATATATCAAAATCAAATAAACTTAAGATATCAAAAATACTTTGAATATTGCGCCTTTTGATATAAACACGGTATGTCACTAGTTTATATTTAAAAGCAAATATAAATTGATTTTTAGGAATAAGAAAATTGATAGTTAAAACTTTTCTTTTATTTAAAGGGGTTTTAACAGGATTAAAAGACAAATCAATTTGTTCATCAGGAATGAAATAATTGATGGTGAAACCCTTTCTTTTGTCAAAGGAGGTTTTAGCAAGATTATAGGGACTATGAACAGCATAAGAACTAGTACTAGAGACTGGTTCATTCCTAATTCTATTGGTACCCCTATTGGCCCCTGTTTTGATATGGTTCTATCTAAGGCCAGAATTAATATCAAAGATAGAGATGATATTGTGGTTTAAATCCAAGGATCTAAATATAATGGGTTGCCCCAAGTAGTGGATACATATGCCATTTATAGAAGGATGAAAGAAAAGAGGTATAACTGGGGATTCCCAGATAATTCTCCTCTCAATGTTTTTAACAAAAGACAAAGTGTTGACTTTGCTAATGGCAGAAAGAGGCTTGAGAGACTCTGGGCTAGAGTCTTTAAGATACTGATTTAACCAATTGTAAATCTTACTGTTGGTTCTGGGATCAAGATTGGATGTTCTAAGAATACTCTGGATATCATTATTCCTACTGGGTTTGTTACCCCTGCAGTGGGTGATGATATTGTTTTTGATATTAGGATCTATCTTAAGGGCTTTAAGCTTCCTAATGATCCAACAAGTTCTGTTTTTGTGACCGATTTTGCCACAGATAAAGCAAATGGTAGTTTTTCTGGTTTTATCTCTTTGCCCTTTTGGCGATTGGTTGGTAGCCTGGGTTTCGGGTTGGTTCTTGCCACAAGTGTATTTACCACAAGTACAAACGCTAGGAATAGCTTGGGTCTTGTCCTGGATATCAGGTTCTTGGTTAGCCCCTCGGTTTGCCTTCTTTCCCTTTTGGTGTTTAGGCATATAACCAGGTTGGGGAAGATTAGGGCAATGCCTGCTGATGTGGCCAGGTATACTGCATTTGAAGCAGATGATTTTGTTATTGTCAGGGGGGTCGTGTTTAACCATCCTGATGGACTTGTTCTTGTTAGGTAAAGGATCGAGTTTTTTAGCTTTGAGAAGGTCAAGCTGTCTTTTGACCATGGCTAGGAGTTCTTTCCTACTATCACTTTGAAGATCATGGTTGATAGTGGAATCAATTTTCTGGGTAGGACTATCTAAGGTCTGAAGATACCTATTTTGTTTTAGGGTATCTATGGGATCCTTGATAGTAACCGGACAACTGGTAGTGTTAACAGGGATATCCTGTTTTTTACTAATAGACTTAGATTGAAAAGGGTAATCAATATCTTTCTTAATGGTATACTTGCGAAACCAGTAAAAGAAAGGAACATTTCGTTTGGTTTTTCTGAGAAATTTATAGAATTTCTCCTGGATTTCCTTAGCTTTGAGACCCTGATAATGCAGAAAGAACCACTCTCTTTGAGGAGACCATTCCTCAGAGTATAAGTCTTTCTTAAGGGTTTTCTTATCAATAACGAACTCAGATATCATAAGGTTCATGAAGGGAAGAGTAGGTTGGAGATTGGATAGATCTGGGTTCCTCATCATCCTTTTGATAAGAAGTTGTTACAGGGGTTGTGGTTACAGGGGTTGTGGTTTTGAATCCCTGAAACGGACCTTCTAGACAAGGTTCCCCTAGACATAGCTGTTCTGAAGCTTTCTTCAGAATGCAGGGATCTAGGAATGGAAAAGGAGTTACTTCTATTGAAGACGGGGTCCACTTTTCCAGATTGGTATTGGATGACATCTTGGAATTCTGGTGTTAGCCTAGGGGCCGCAGGAGCAGCTTTTTCTAGGGTCCAGGTTTCTGGTAAGGTGATATCACTCCATTGGATGGTCTTAGGCACAATAATATTGGCCTTGCTATTGTCAGTGAGAAACAAGGTTGTTTCTCCTGATTTGTGACATTTAGTTTTCAAAAAATTGGATCTGATGGAGTTCATCACTTTGTATTGGACCCTGTAGATGAGAGTGATAGGAACAGACCCTTCTTTCATGTCATAGCCATGGCATTTGACGTTAAGGAAGAGAACATCAAGGATGTTCTTATCATCTAAACTTACAGTTAGGTCAGGAAAACAATTGAAAAAGATAGGTCCATGTATGAGGCTGGTTTCAACAGTTCCTAATAAGGAATCATGAAACTGATTGTGACGAGCATCTCTTAAACATAGTAAAACTGCTACGTTAAGAGATTCTCTAGTCAAGGGTTTCATACCCACCTGGACACTTCCTATGTGCAAGTAGTTAAAATTGTCCATTTGATGGGTTTTTATACTTTTCTCAGAGAGAAGATGAAGTTCTTCATCATCTTTTCGAAGTATGATTTTTTGTTCAACTGTTCTGATAATGTAATCAGCCTTAGAGAAAAAGGACGTTTTTGGTTTATAAAGATCTTTGTGGGATATTTTTGGGATATCCCAATTATCAAGATCTTGATTGATATTTTCAAAATGAATTTCTTCTTTGAAAATCTTATTTGAAAGAGAATGTCTTGATTGGTCTTCGTTAAACGAAGGAGATTGAGACGAGGACGAATGTCTGCTTGAGCTGCAGGAGAATCGTGAGGAAAAGGCTTTAAACATATATAAAACAATATTTCCTCACCCGTAAGCATCATTGCCTTCATCTGGTTACTTGCAGAAATATAAGTATTAAAACTGAACTAGTTAATTACTTTCTGGGAAATGCTGTTAGGTTAACCATGCTTTGTTCAAACCTCAGTTATAATGCCATGTTGCCGGATATCAAAGCTTGAATAAGAAAATTATTTTCTATTTTATATTTCAGAGTAGAAATTACCATAGTACAGAGAAAATCAAAGTAAATACTGAAATGTATTAAACCAGATTTAAACACTCAGAGTCTAAGTTATTCCTTACTTCAAACCTGTGTATGATCAAAAATAAAGCACTTTCAAAAATACTTTTCTCCTTCAAGATTAGAATACTTTAGGATAATAAATCTTAAATAATGGTATATGACCGCCCAATCACCTGCAGGGTCTTACGTACTTCGCTACCATTTCGTCGCTAGTGAGATACCCTGATATCCTTACTAATATTCTACGGTCCTTGGAGTATATAAAAATTTTCTTTGAAAAGCTCTAGAGGTATTTTGATCATAAACATTTTAAGTACGAAGGTATAACATAGAAATAAAAGCGTATCTTAGTATAATACATAGCAGTAAGTTTACGATAATAATACTGAGAACACCGGTAAGTACTGCAAAATATAAACATAGATGAATAATTTAATTATGCAAATATCATTATGTTCAATTTTAAATGATTATAAAATAGTGGACTAGTTGACTATAGGATTATCCGATCGAGGCGGATAAATACGGCACATTTCAATTGCCCTTGCCAGACGCCTGTATTGACGTACGCTGCGGCATTTAGCTATAGTCAAAGAGTACACTAATAGTATAACCTTTAATTTAATTTTAAAATTAATATCCATACATGGCAAACATATGAGTATGAACAAGTGTATGATTAAATTAAAAGCATAATCAGAGTAGTAACCAACAGTTCAAAGTTAATATCTACATTCCTACTTCCACCATCTGGCTCTGATACCAAGAGGGGATCGGAATCAGAAAATAAAAAAAATTAAAGAGACAGAGGGAAAGTAGGGAGCATGCGGAATGCTAAACAATAAATACGTTACTATTTCAATCTATATATACGTTACTATTTCAATATATATATATATATATATATATATATATATATATATATATATATATATATATATATATATATATATGTCGACTTTTTTTTAAAATCTGAATCTGACCTAGCATTCTCCTTATGTATAAAGTAACTTAGAAATGCAAACATATTTTTATATTCATCATTTCACAAGGACAAAAGTTATTGTCTTTTGCGAATTTTGTGCCAGCTTTTTAGACTTTTTTTTAGAGTTAACTAAGTTTTACCAAACGTGTAAAAGATTTTTGAAATTCATTTCTCAACTTTTTTTATACATTCATATCTCAACTTTTCGGCTACGTACATGAAGCAGAATATTAAGCAACATTCATTCATCCATGTGACCAAAAATTCTCTCAAGGATGTATTATATGGAGCTATCATTAATTATAATGATGATTAATCATTACATAATACATATCACCACATGTGTCTTAATTTTAAATATTGACCTTATATTTGTTATCAACAATGTACAGAAAAAATTCAAACACAATCTCCTTTTATTTCTTGTCGGTACATTCTACTTTGCAATGTAATAATATGTGTCTTTAATTCTACGATAGCTTAACTTATCAACCGACTAAAACATAGCTTGCATATATACCAATGATGAACTTTAATTTGTATTTTATATATTTTGACAATAAATGAGATACCAAAATTCAACAACAAAATCCGACAACGAATTAGATGATTAATGTAATTTTAGTACATGGTTAATAACTAGTCGATAAAACGAGTTCCTTATCCATATGTTGCAGGTAGTTTAATGTATGTATTGATGAGCACAATGCCGGATATAACACATGTAGTTGGTATTGTTAGTAGGTTTTTATATCAAATGAAGGTAGAGAGAGGGAGATATGTTGGGTATTGGGCTCCTTCCTATGTGGAGAAAGACCCAAGTATTGTAGTTCATTGTGTCTCACTTCTTTAAGTGGAGAAATGGCCAGATTAGGGTTGTTAGGAGAGATTATTTTTGGTAAGGAGAACCGGCACAAAAGAGATAAACAAGAGGAAAAATTTGTTCCCATTTTTAAGCAACTTGTCACCGTAAAACCATCGCCGGAGATTTTGTTTACCGTTGAATCAGGCTGGTTTTTTTACGGAAGGTTAGGAACTCATGATTCTTCATTTTCAACAATTGGGGTCAGATAAAGGAGGTGATCTGGTGCGAGAGACATTGCAGTCACACAGTAGCTGCAGACAGTGCCGGCCATAAACAAGTGTGGGTTGTGCTATTGCACAGGGCCCGGGCCAAACAAAATTGTTTAGGGCCCCAAAAACAAAACTCGCCCCAACCCAAATCCAAAAAAGAATCAATTTAAATAAAAAAAAGTTTGAGTTTTTGGTGATTTATTTAATAAAGTATAATTGGGCCCAATTTTTTAGATTTGAACAAAGCCTCCAAGTTGTTTGGGACGGCCCTGGCTGTAGGTTTTGGTATTTTTCAGCTTCTTGTTCTCATTTGTAAGCATTTGCCCTTTGTTGTTTTGGCTAGTTGTTGACACTTTTTGTACACCACATTGAGACTCTTTTGTACTTTTATTTGATCATAGTGGAGCTATTTTCTTGGTTTACTCTCACTTTGAGGGGCTTTCCACGTTAAAATCTCGATGTTTGTTGTACATTTAAATATATTGCTCTATTTACTGTCATATGTCTTTTGTTCCTCCTCAAAGGTTCTTGCTAGTTGGAAAAAAATTTCTTTTCTGCTGCTATTAGTTTACTTTTCTATTGTGTTTGTGTGTTAATTTCCCTTCGAGATGTAATTCAAGATTGAGATATGACTTCGACAAATAAAGCTAAATACTAATAATCCATTTAGGTTTGCTCTATATAATGGAAAATATATTTTCATGTAAATGTAAATATATCCGTTCTTTAAAAGCATAAAGGTAATTTACAAATAGGATAGACCGATAGAGCAAGTAATTATAAAAATTGTGATGGTTTTACATATATACTATGAAAAAAATAAATCCTCAAGTCTCCCATTATAGTTTCATTTGATTGGATGACAAGTTTTAGTTGGAAAAATTAAACAATTCCATAATACAATCATGGCAGCAATAAGAGGCCAAGATTCAAATTCTACTTCCATAATTATACAACACATTGCAAAAGAAAATATGCAACTTGAAGATTCATTCAATCTTCATGTAATCATATACAAAATGCATCCCTTGTGTAATACGTCTCCTTCTGTATATTGAATTATATATGCAGCACTAACTTATTTTTTTTTGACCAAATGCAGCACTAACTTATGATATGGGCAATATGGGGTCAATGGAAAATATTAAAAATACTAAGTGTTTTTAGTCACATGTACATAACATATCAACAAAAAAACGTCACGTGTACATAGGAATTCATTGAATTCCACACGAGAAAAACAAAATGAGGAGCTGAATATGAGGAGCCCGTAATTAATTCTTCCATATGATTTTCGGTTTTAGTGGGACTAGTTAAATATATTTTATTGAAGAAACTTTAGGGTATGTTTGGATGGAGGGTTTAGGAGAGGGGAGGGCTTGATTTTCATTTCTAAATTGAGGAAGCTATATAATGTTTCTTCACAAAAATAAAGTATGATTAACAATGGTTTATCTTTGTCTATCATGTATTTCTTTCAACTTTTTAAAATTTCAAATGGATATTAAAATATAAACCAAGCCCTCCAAAATCATCCCCTACAAAACCCCGCCAATCATACCCTTAGGGGTGAGGAAATGAGATATTGGTTCAAGGTATGAAAATCTTCAAACGTGTGGGTAGCAAATTATTGGGGTGCATGTAGCAATCCCCTTGATAATTTTCACTTTCACTTGGGTTTAGAATACCCTCGCGTGACTCTTTTTCTGCAACATATACACACTCGTTACCTTGTTACTGAGAGAATTCAGTATCAAGATGCAGAAACCCCCTCGATATCTTGGCACTGAGTGTGTAATGGAAATGAGTTCTCACACAATTCAACACACTTAGTACCTTGTTATCAAGGGGTTTCAGTATCTTGATATTGAATCCTTTTGGGATACTTCTTACCAACTAAGGATACTTCTCAGATACTTTTTCGATACCTCTTACCAACTAAGCACATGATTCTCACTCATATATGATACACTTGAATACCTCAATAACTAAAAGACAAAATTATATGTTTTTTCGTAATACAATAATAGAAGAAATAATACATTGTGATATGAGTGGGATAAATATACGTAACTATCTCTACTTGATAAGATCACAAGTATTTATTTCTACAATGTGATGAATATATATTGACTAATGATATGATTATGTTTTATTGACCAATTACGTACTAATATGAATATCTTAGTTTATAAAAAGTCATCTATTTCTGCCACTGACTATTTGTATTATATGATTTCGGGTGGTCTCAGTTACTTGTCCACCATTACTTTTTATGACTAGTCACTCATTCATAGGTGTGTCGGTTGTCCTCTTTCTTTCATCCATATATTTTGTGTTATTTTTTTTATCTATTTGGGCAGTTTTTTTTTCATATCTATACAAGGTACCGAGTGTGTTTAATTGTGTGAGAACTCATTCTATTACCACTCATTACCTAGGTATCGAGGGGTTTCAAGATCTTGATACTAAATCCTCTCGATAACAAGGTACCGATCGTGTAATTATTGCAGAAAAAAAAAGTCACGAGCAACTACCTACTAAGAGAAAATGGAGGTGAAAAGAGATTTAAAAAGGGGTATTTTAGGGATTTAAGGTGGGGTGGGGAGGTGGGAAAGTATGAGGGGAGAGGGGAAAAGAAATTCCCTAGGATTCTAAGGACCTTTTTTTTCTTTCTCTTGGAGTTTCAATGGGAACATCAACAAAAAAATCTTTTACAAAAAATAAATAAAAAACCCACCATAAATATCTGGTGATTGTTGGAGATCAATCGCTATCCCACTACATTATTATATATCAATAACTTATAATCCTTTTCTTAATAATAAAAATATTTAATGTATATTTCACCAAAAAAAAAAATATTTAATGTATTAAATTTTAAAACTAAAACTTAAAAATTTTACACGATTACAAATTCCAATATAATATTATCCTAATTTATAACACTCGCAAAATTAAAAGTATATTAGTCATAATCATTCTCTTCCACAACCAACACTGTTGGTCTAGTGACTTAATTTACCCTAGAACATGGGGGTCGACCTGGTGCTCCCGGGTTTGATTCCTGCAAATCTCAGTCGTTGGCTGAAGATTAGACGGCCTGTATTTTGAATTTTATTTTAAATCCGATTTATAGAACAAATAATTGGGATGGAGGATCTCTTGAGAACTCAACTCAGAGGTTAGTCTAACAATACTAGTCCATTACTTCATGAGCATAAGAACAAGTCATATACGTAAAATCAATAATAACTTGTTATTACAAATAATTTGTATCACTTTTGTAGAAAGCATATATCTTGCTTCAGCCATATATTGGTGTATCAAGCTGAAAGATTAAATTCTTTAAAAAATTTGCAAGTATGCAGCATATTAGTTAGAGAAAAGAATCAGACTTATCAACTTGAAACTTCGTTGTATTTGAATACACAGTCATACAAACGCCCCCCAAGAAATTGTGCAACCTCAGGATGTTTCACCTGAAGAAAAAACATAATGTTATAGCTCAAGTTTTCATTATTATGTGATGATGAAGCTAGTGAAGTAATGGTAAAATACTAAAATGCATTACCATTCCAATCTTAAGGGAATCACATTTAAATTGAGCATAGAGATTTGTTTCTATTCCACGACCCTGTCAAAAGAAACAGATCATTCATTAGTATTTAAATTTGAAAAGCATCATCCTTAAGCTCTATTCCCTATCAGCATTTGGAAACAAATAAATGCCACTTTCATCATATTTTTGAGCACATAACATAACACTTTAATGTTGTTATGAATGTACAGAGAACATTATAGGATCAAACTAATACAGTGATATTGTTACGAACCCGAAGATAAACCCTATAATCCCAGAGCAAAATGCTCCTTCAAAGATGCCCCCCCCCCCCCCCTCTCTCTCTCTTCCCAACCCTTAACAACAAAGTTGGTTACTCCATTCCTTACCCTCTGCCACGTTAACTTCCTTCCCTCCTATTTCCTATATTTTCCTAGCATCTCTCCCCACATAATAAACATGGGCCACCAATTAACTAAATGCCTATTTGGGCCCAACATCTCATATTGGGTCCTATCAGATATAGAGACTGTTTTGATCGGCTTATTTTGGCTTATCTACTGACATAAGTACTCGTGAAACTGTTTAGGAAAGCTTATGGAAACAACTTATGACATGTTCAGAAGCTGTTTTAAGCTAATTTCCATAAGCTCCCCGAGATAGCTTATGAAAACATCTTATAGCTTAATTGAGCTGTTTATCCAAACGGGACCTTAGACAAACTCATTAGTATACGATATATAATTTACGAACGGGCGAACGGGCCGTTTACCAGCAAGCTTAAAAACAAAAGTTACATGTGCATTCAAATGGCTACTTTACTAGTTACATTCTATAATAAGTTTATAATTGATTTGGACTGCAAAATACTGATATAACCCCAAACCTTCTGTTAGATATCTAATCTAACGTTCACCGGAATTATACAATGAAAGCCTTGGAAATTAGGAAAGAGAGGAGAGGGAGGAGGAAGATAGAGTATTATTGATAGAAACTACAAGGTTTATCAAAGGAGTTACACGAACGCAATCTATGCACCTCTTGGAATCTATCCAAGCCTCAACTACAAACTGAAAACTGGATGCTATCCCTTATCATGATTCCTCTATATATAATAGAGGAATAGAGCATAGGATAGGATAACTAACTAACTACCTCTATCTATTAAAATAACTAACTGACAGCTAATGCACTAACAGTTAGTTACTGGCATAAAACAGAACAAAACAGAATAAACAGAATAACAGAACAGCAACAAAACAGAACAGACTAAACAGAAACAGCAGCTATATGGACCAGGAGGGGCCTAACAATACCACCCCCTTAAAAATCAGACTTGTCCTCAAGTCTGGGTGTAGTGTTCTTCATCACTGTGTTCTTCTTCTAACACCACGATCTCTCCATCCCCAGTAATATCTTCATTTTCTGCCAACACCATGACGCGCAAATTACCTTCTGGGCAACGATGGCCAGGTGTGAAAGGTGCTGCACAGGAGAAACAGAGCCGTTCTTTCCACCGTCTGGCTTGCTCTGTTTTTGAGAGAAATTGAATACCTGGTTTACGCGGCGGAGTGGGCGACGTAGGCTTGCTGGTGTTGCTCGTATTTGAAGAGGCAGTAGAATTGGTAAAGGTGGCGGTTGAATTGGTAAAGGTGGCGGTTGAATTCGCCGGCGAGTCATGAAGTAGGCGTCAAGACCCGTTTGGGTCATCGTGTGACCCGATACTGGTGACAACTCCCGAGCCGCGAGAACGCGATTCTTTGTAGTTGTTTGATGACGGTGGTTCGTTGCGAGGATCCCGGTGTGCTTCTTCCACGTGACGAGCCAAGGATAATGCCTGCACCACTTTCTTGGGCCCCAAGAGACGAACCATGTCTCTGATGGGTTTGCGCAACCCGTTGAGGAAATAACCAAGCATAATATGCTCCGGCGTTCCTCGAGCTTGTGCGAGCAGCAATTCAAAGTCACGTATGTACTCTGTGATAGTGGAGCGTTGTTTAATGGCGGCGAGGCGTTCGTGAACGGAACCGAGTGCGCAATCACTGAAGCGTTCCATAATTTCCTCTGAGAAAACTTCCCAGGAGGGATCTTGAACATCAGCTGACCAGTACTGGAACCAATGAATAGCGTCCCCTTCCATGCATATCAGGGCGAACTTGAGTTTCTCAGAATCTGCCATAATGCCCTGTAGTTCAAAGAACTTTCTTGCGCGAGTTAACCAAGCCAATGGGTCGTCCCCCTCGAAGGTAGGCAGCTCCACCTTCTTGGTCCAAGCTCTAGTGATGGCTGGGGGTGTTTCTCCAGTGACATCAATGATCGTAGGAATAGAATTACGCTTCTGGTTGATTGTAGGATCGGTCTTGGGTGTTTCTTGATCTTTCTTGGGCTGTTCTTTGTTGTTAGCAGCATCTGAACTTTCTGGTGTTGGAATTGCAGAGGGTTGTTTGAGTGTTCGGATGAGATCTTGAAACTGTGTGGAGAGGAAGAGAAACTGTGAGTCCAGTTTCTTGTTGAGAGCAGTGTTTTCCGCGCCCAAGTGTTGCAATTGCGTGGTGATGGAAGTGTTTCCTGAACCAAGGTGCTGCAACTGTGTGTTGAGTGCGTCCAGTTTCTGATGGAATGTAGTTTGAACCTCTGCAAGGCGTTCTTCCATCTCCTTTTTCAGTGATGCCACAGTCGTCATGGTTCATCCGGCAGGTCGGACCAATTGTTAGGTATCTAATCTAACGTTCACCGGAATTATACAATGAAAGCCTTGGAAATTAGGAAAGAGAGGAGAGGGAGGAGGAAGATAGAGTATTATTGATAGAAACTACAAGGTTTATCAAAGGAGTTACACGAACGCAATCTATGCGCCTCTTGGAATCTATCCAAGCCTCAACTACAAACTGAAAACTGGATGCTATCCCTTATCATGATTCCTCTATATATAATAGAGGAATAGAGCATAGGATAGGATAACTAACTAACTACCTCTATCTATTAAAATAACTAACTGACAGCTAATGCACTAACAGTTAGTTACTGGCATAAAACAGAACAAAACAGAATAAACAGAATAACAGAACAGCAACAAAACAGAACAGACTAAACAGAAACAGCAGCTATATGGACCAGGAGGGGCCTAACACCTTCCCACTAAAACTATATTACCTTTGTTACCCTACTTCACTCCAACTAATATCAAGTCCCAACATAAATGCACTAACGTTTTCGAATCATATCCCAGCAAAAACTTACCATCCCTTCTAAGATGACAAAATCTGCATCACTGGCAAGGTAAGCAAGCTCCTGTGACACTCTTGTAAGATCAATAACCTGTGATCCATCGAATAAAGCAAGAAATTTGTAATCATCATACAGGTTATAGATTTGATGCCAGGTTCAAATACCAAAATTTGTCTAGTTAATTAAAAGAAATGTTTATTTACTTACGGGTAAATCATTTCCAGAGTTAGCAATTAAGAGATTTGAAGTGCTGACACCCAAAAGATGTCCTTCTTCATCCTTTAACTGTAAACCAACCTGATTGAGTTAGAAAAGAATAAGGAAATACCAAAAGTTTGCAAAAGAAATTTTCATTACCTTTGATATAATTTCAATTAGCTCAGAATATGTCACATCATTGATGGAAGGTAAGTCATTTGCAGCCAATACAACCTGCATTCAAACAGAATAACATAAAATATCTAAAGATGGAAGCTTTTTTTTCTGACAAAGATTGTGCGCAAAGGCATCACTGTATTTACTAACATCCCAACTATGTTAACAACACATCAAAAGCAGTTTCAGTTTCAAACATGCGTGTGTGTGCGCGCGCGCGGATAATGGAAAAAACAAATAAATACCTACGAGACAGTAAAAATAATCTCACTTGATATCCGCAAATTAGAGTTCAGAAGATTGAATTAGAATTAAATTTTCATAAAAATTCACTTTCATGGCTTAGAAAGTTATGAAGAGCCAAAAAATTTGCGACAATATGCACATTCTGCTACATTTTTGGTGCATTTGATTGGAGCATAACTTCTGTACTTCCTAAAGAGGTATCTATTGCACCAACATGGTGTAGCACATGTGACAGATATTTGGACTCCTTGACTATCTAGTCAAGGCTTCGATCCCTAGCCGGTGCATATGGAAAACATCTGGTGCGAGAGGTCAACCAACCCCTTAAACGGATCTCATTACCTAAAGGGATTAGTCTCTGCAGTTCCGCACAGGAGATACCTTGGTTTACCCAAAAATAAAAAAGAGGTTTCTATGGCGTATCATTTTGATTTGGTATAAAAATAGGTGTTTAGCTAAAGGGGTTTGTAAATGGAATTTCTTAAAAAGATATATGTCTAGTGAACGGATAGGTTTGCTCTAATGATTTTCTCTTCTTTAATTGGTGTTTTGTGTTTTATTCTTATTCTCATGCTCTTATTCCCCCATCTCTTTGAATTTCTTATTGAAATTTTCTTTTCTAGGCTAAATAAATAAAATGTCAAGAAACCTGACTCCCACGTCGAAGAAGCTCCCTTGCAAATGGTAAAATACCCAAAATGATATCAGCACCAGAGTTATCTACAAATATGATAACCTGCCAGGATAAAGGGAAAAGATTACAACAGCACCATGGCAAAAAATAGTACAGAAGACAAAAATAAATAATTTATTATGAAATTCTATCTACTTAAACACATATAAAACTTGCCTTCTTCCATGATTTTTTGCTCCATTTCGTTTTGAAAGTGTCGAGATCATCGATAACCCAAGGTCGAGGGACAAGATTTTGACAACTAGCTAAAAATGACATTCCATCCTTAGAGAAAACCTCTGCAAGCTTCAAGGAATTGTGAAAAGAATAAGTTGCTAAAAAAGAATGTTAGGAAATCATCCAGAAGTAATCAGAAGAATGCTAGGAAATCATCTAACCTGTGCTGAGCCAAGATCAAAAATGTTTCCTGCAAAAATTCCCCTGACTAGATTCTCGATTCGCTTGTCTTCATCTTCAATGGCATCATTAAGATGAACAACGTTCTCAAATAAGGAAATGGCTTTTGCATTTTCTTCGTCCTATTGCATTCAATCAGAAAAGTGTAACTTATCTTGGTCAAGATAAAACTACATGGTCCACTGATAATGTCATTTATACCACACC
The DNA here is from genome assembly GCA_039519185.1 of Astragalus membranaceus. Taxonomy (NCBI): domain Eukaryota; kingdom Viridiplantae; phylum Streptophyta; class Magnoliopsida; order Fabales; family Fabaceae; genus Astragalus; species Astragalus membranaceus. The sequence goes on along the minus strand of CM076853.1, from coordinate 30,465,124 downwards.
GCCTTCTATTTTATTACATCATATGTTCAAATTTTGTTCAACTTTGGCTAGTAAATGCAAACCATTTCAGCCAACTAAATCTGAACAATTGCATTAAATTTTCCTCGATATTCATGCAAGATGTTACATCACATCAACCACTATACTCAGCTAGGCACACACTTTTCTGACATTTTATCATCTGCGGCTGCATAGCAGTGACCTATGAAGCACGAACACCACTGAGATTACACGTGTCCCGGTGTCCGACACGTGTCAGTGTCTGACACCGGTACGACACGTGTCCAACACCTCAAACAAGTGTCCCAAAAAAAACAAAAAATTTTCTTCGACACATCTTAGACACTTCAGAGACACTTCTACAAAGGTTAAAGAAATGTCAAAGTAGTGATAATCAAGGAAGGAGTTAAAAATATTAAATTTGATTACATCATTTTTAGCTTATCGATATAGTAGATGGAAAATGAATGTGAAAAACTATCTTATTTTGTTTAAGAACTTTTATTGTTATCAAAATAAATTGCTCAATTTAAATCTTTTATAAGTAATGTTCATATTTTATTTAATTATAATAAATAGATAATGATATATATGTGGTATCCCGGTGTCCTATATTTTGGACATTAGCAGTGTCTGTGTGTCCGTGTCAGACTCCGTGCTTCATAGGCAGTGACAACGAACAAATAAGATCCCAAATTGTGGATGAACGTACCTTGACTTTTTTGAAGATATCTCTGAATCCCAGTTCTCTAAGTATTAGCTCACGAAGTCTACAAAGAAGCTAGAAAATTCCCCGACCAAAACAAAGGACAAAGGTAATTAGATAAATCACCAAACTGCTGCATTTTTTGATGGATTTAATTTATATACACTGTCGGTGTATATATGTTTTACAGCATCAACCAATTACAAATTGACATGTCATTTAAAAGATGAGTCAACTAATAACCACCTTATGTCACGCATACCGTGAATTGTTATTGGTTGCGAGTGTAAAAGAATTTATGCCGACAGTGCGTAGAAATTAAACTCTTTTTTGTTCCGGTTTCTATTTGGGGGAGACAAATTAAGGGCACAATATCAGCAATAGTATAGAACATACAATGCAATCAGGTGGTCCACCATGACTTTCGGGATCTTTCTTGAGATCTTCAAGTATGTCAGCATACCTTTCATGCAAAAAAATAAAATATGCAATTAGAAAATCCCATGCAGTAAACTAGTTTATAGAAAAAATAAACAGAAATAGGTCACCTTTGAGCAAATTTTTCAGCTTTGATTGCAGCATCAGGAACAGAAGTATCGCTCTCTGCACGCTTCCTGTGAAATCAAAGCTAAAAAGTAATGTAAAAGAGAAAACAACCACAACAACATAACAACTAAAACCGTTTTCCATTAGGTGGGATCAGCAGTAAACAAGAATCACACAAATCATAGAATCCTTGCAATGATGTAGAAACCACATATTTCAGTAAAATTATTAAAGGTTAGTTGCACATCACTATCAATTACTTGCTTCTAATTACCTTAATTAGAAAAAACAACTATGCATGCTTGTAAATTGATTAAAGATGTGCTCTTAAATCTAGGTTAAGGGAGGCATTGTGATAGAACCTAGAAATTCAATAAAGTAATTAAGAAGAAAATGTGAGTATATTGATAACCAAATTCAGAATTGAGAGATAGACTCTACAAAAACTGACCCAGAGTCACTGACTCCTCAGAGAATATTTTCTCTGCCTACACATTTAACAAAATACCACCATAATAATCAACTATTCTCTCACTCACTTCTTATAACAAACTCATGCATAACAACCTCCAGCTAGGCAACCTCACATACTCTCTAGCCAGCCCATTCATATTAGTTATTGGGCTTAGGCCCAGAACCAGTGTCCTATCACTACCACCCCCTTGTGAAACAACATTGTCCTCAAGGTTGGAAGTAATCTCTATTGCTCTTCTAGTATCTGGGGGAAATATTAACTTGCTTGAGAGCCACATAAGGACAAGCCAATTCATGAAACTGGAGTTGGGGAACAAGGACACCAATGTTTTTAAGACTTCCAAAAACTTCCCTCTATCATATACAAGATTGAGCCAGCCATGATCGGACACTGATTATTGGGCTTAGGCCGGGAACCAGTGTCCTATCACAACATTGTCAAAATCGATAGTACATAGATAAATTCAGGAATCATTATTGAAACAATTATTTTAGATAAGGTATACTTTATGCACGGATAAGTCGGTCCATTGTCTATATTGACGATGTTGCTTACGCCTTTCATAAATATTCCCCAAACACACTAAACTACATAAATCAGCTTTTCTAATTCTATTACTCATTCTACGATAACTCCTAAATCATCCTTAAGACGAAGGTTTTAGTAGCAAGTAGCAACCCTTAAACTGCAACAAGAATAACCAACTCTCCCTAACCCATTACTAAAGAAATGGGAAGAAAGATTTCAAAAGGCCGGGATAAGCAAAATCATGATAATTGGAAGCCAAAATGTATAAATTGGGCAATTACTATACTTAACCAGAACATAAAATCTTACAAATATGTGAAAGTGCTATTTTCAAAGATAAGTAGCGAACAAATGGTCCCTGTGACTCTGAGTCTGATACTGACACAACTGAATGTTATTCATCCCTCATCCGAATAATACCAATTACCATTACAAACTTGACATGATTTCCAAAAGAAAAATCTTATTTACAAGAAAAAACATAAGTGAATGAGCAAAAAGCTTGACATGATTTAAAAATCCACACAGGAAGTGAATGAAACTAAATATATACACGAAAAACAGACAATAAGTCCTCATTGCGGGTTGCGTAGTCAATTTCAGCAACACGGAAATGCAAGTAGGACCGTGTGGAAGAGTGTGTGTGGGATTTATTTGTCATTTCATCTAAACCGACAACAAAAACACACAATACAACTAGTATTACTAAGATATAGCAGTATCAATTAACCATTATCCTTATCATAAAGAGTGCATAATCAAGTATCACAAAATAGGTATGATAAGTAAAATCAAAAAACGAAAATCAGATATTATTACACTTAGCTATGAAAATGAAAAAGACAAAACAAAAAACACCAATTTATATCACAAACAACAGCAAAAAGCATCATTTTTTATTACAAACAATAGCAAAACAAGCCATTAATACTTAAATTGAACAAAAGGGTATGCTACAATCAATCAATAACAACGAATCAGATACAAAAAAAAAATCAATTATTTCAAACTAAAAACGAAGGGAAAAAGGAAGGAAAATTGTACTTGAAAGAGGGAATGGAGTTGAGAAATAGATCAATCCAAGAGATTTCATTTGGAGTTGGCTTGCGAGGATTATCAGAAGGGAATCTATAAGGAATAGTGCAAGCCCTGTAGTGAGTTTCAATTGGTGTAACCAATAATGGGAATTCCACAAGCTCTGATGCGCTTTCCATTTTCACTGCAAAAATGCGATTGCAAAGAAGTGCTTTTCTGAGAAAAAGGAATTTGATGGCACAAAGAGAAGGAGAAAGCGTATCGTAGTGGCGATTCTTTTCTTGCTTTCACTTCTCGAAGTTCTCAAACATGATACTGGAGAAAACTGATCTCATTAGTCAATATTATTCTTTTGAATTTTTATTTTATTTAATTTTATAAAGAATAAACATTTTTTTGAAAAAAAAAAAACAAAGTTAAGGGGAATCATTCTCCTTCTCTTTAAGATTCCAAAAAATATATTTAAAATAGTTTTTATGTCGATACATCATACATCTAATAATATTGTTTTTTTCTTTGACAAACACATTTAATAAAAGGCTTAAATATCATTTACCCCCTGTAAATATCACGTTTATCCATTTATCTCCTGAAAAAAAAAAATTAAAACAAACCCTGCAAAATGTAATTGTATCCAGTTACCCCCTGCAGTTAGTTTTGGCTAACAACGTTAAGTCTAGGCTGACTTGGCTGACATTTGGGATCTAGTTAACCCCCTGCAAATATTAAGTGTTTTTAGTTACCCCTGCAAATATTAAATGGAGGGTAGTTACCGCCTGCAAATATTAAGTGTTTCTAGTTACCCCTGCAAATATTAACGTTTTTAGCCAAAACTAACAACAGGGGGGTAATTGGATACAGTTACATTTTGCAAGGTTTGTTTTAAAAGTTTTTTTTTCAGGGGGGTAAATGGATAAACGAGATATTTGCAAGGGGGTAAATGATATTTAAGCCTTAATAATATTATGTTTTCAATAAAATACTTGATGCTTGATATAATTTTTTTATAAGCAATTTATGTTATATGTGTATTATACCTCTTAAATTTATTGAGCGTTCTTTTGTCATATAATTGGGAAAATTTTCTGCATAAAATTTAGTCTAATAGATGTTTTTAATCCCATAAAATATAATAACTTTTGTTTTTAGTCTCGAACAAAATTTTCAACTTTTCATTCTCTATTAGTTTTTGGCATTTTTTTTTACCTCCATTGTACCCCATACTCTTCAAATTGACCAAACGAACCAAAATACCCCTAAAAAAATGTTAAAAAACGAATTCATTTCTCATTCCATCATATTTCCGGAAAGAACCTTCCGAAAATACCGTAAAAATGGCTTTCGGAAATACCTATTTTTGAGGTATTTTCGGAAAACCCATATTTCTGTCTTTCAGAAATATGTGTATTTCCGAAAATTTTTAAAAAATAATTTTTTTAACGGAAAATTAGGGGTATTTTGAGGATCTAATATCTATTTATACAAACAAACCTCCTATGAAATTACCAATTTGGATCTCTTATTAACAAGACACATATCTAATTTAAGGGTAAAAATGTCATTACACTCTTTTTTTTCTTTTTTTTTCTCTTTCTTCTTACACTCTCTTTCTTACTTTTCACTTTTCTCTTACACTCTCTTTCTTCCTTTTTTCTCTTTCTTCTAACACTATCTTTTCTCCTTTTCACTTTTCTCTTACACTCTCTTTCTTCCTTTTTTTTCTTTTTACTTTACTTTTAATTTTTCCATAAATAATTATTCTCTTTCTTTTATCACTTCACTTTAATTTTTTTAACTAAATTTCTAAATTTATACAAACACTACTCTATTCAAATTACCTATAAAAATGTAAATGAGTCACACTAAAAAACAAAACAAAACTATCACCTTAAAATTTTAATTTTTCTCTCCGAAATCTGTTTACACTCTTATTGATAATCTACTAGCACTCTTATTGATAATCTACTACCTATCTTTTAATATCTATTATAATCAACTAAAGAAATCAATTGAAACTACGAGATAACTGCAATGATATATAAAAATCACGGGATAACTACACTGATATACAAAAAAACACAAGATAAATATTTGTCATTGATAATTAATATTTTTGAAGACTACTATAAACCTACTATCTAAAAACAATAATATTTAAAGACTATTTAAACTACTGATTAATATTTAAAACAGATATCTATTTATACAAATCTATTTATACAAACAAACCTCCTATGAAATTACCAATTTGGATCTCTTATTAACAAGACACATATCTAATTTAAGGGTAAAAATGTCATTACACTCTTTTTTTTCTTTTTTTTTCTCTTTCTTCTTACACTCTCTTTCTTACTTTTCACTTTTCTCTTACACTCTCTTTCTTCCTTTTTTCTCTTTCTTCTAACACTATCTTTTCTCCTTTTCACTTTTCTCTTACACTCTCTTTCTTCCTTTTTTTTCTTTTTACTTTACTTTTAATTTTTCCATAAATAATTATTCTCTTTCTTTTATCACTTCACTTTAATTTTTTTAACTAAATTTCTAAATTTATACAAACACTACTCTATTCAAATTACCTATAAAAATGTAAATGAGTCACACTAAAAAACAAAACAAAACTATCACCTTAAAATTTTAATTTTTCTCTCCGAAATCTGTTTACACTCTTATTGATAATCTACTAGCACTCTTATTGATAATCTACTACCTATCTTTTAATATCTATTATAATCAACTAAAGAAATCAATTGAAACTACGAGATAACTGCAATGATATATAAAAATCACGGGATAACTACACTGATATACAAAAAAACACAAGATAAATATTTGTCATTGATAATTAATATTTTTGAAGACTACTATAAACCTACTATCTAAAAACAATAATATTTAAAGACTATTTAAACTACTGATTAATATTTAAAACAGATATTTCTTATTGATAATCTACTATCTCTCCTTTACTATCTACTACAATATACTAATCAACTAAAATAATCAATTGAAATTACGAAATAACTGCATTGATATATAAAAAAACACGGGATAACTCCACTGATATATGAAAAAAAACACGAGATTAACATTTGTCACTGATAATTAAATTTTTTGAAGACTACTACTACAAACCTACTATCTAAAAAATAAGAAGACTTAATGACTATGTAAATTAGTAATTAATATTTAAAACAAATATTTCTTATTGATAATCTAATATCTAACTTTTACTATCTACTATAATCTACTAATCAACTCAAATAATCAATTGAAACTACGGGATAACTGCAATGACATATAAAAAAACACGGGATAACTGCACTGATATATATATATATATATATATATATATATATATATATATATATATATATATATATATATATATATATATATATATATATAAAAACACAGGATTTATATTTGTCATTGATAATTAAAAATTTTGAAGACTACTATAAACCTACTATCTAAAAAACAATAATATTTAATGACTATTTCAACTACTGATTAATATTTAAGAAAAATATATTTCTTATTGATAATCTACTATCTCTCTTTTACTATCTACTATAATCTACTAATCAACTAAAATAATCAATTGAAACTACGAGATAACTGTACTGATATATATAAAACACGGGATAACTGCACTAATATATGGAAAAAAAAACACGATATTAATATTTTTCATTGATAATTAAATTTTTTGAAGACTACTACTACAAACCTACTATCTAAAAAATAAGAAGACTAATTAATATTTAAAACAATTATTTCTTATTGATAATCTACTATCTAACAAAATTACTATCTACTATAATCTATTAATCAACTAAAATAATCAAATGAAACTACCAGATAACTGCACTGATATATAGAAAACAAGGGATAACTGCAGTGATATATAAAAAACACGGGATTAATATTTGCCATTGATAATTATAATTATTGAAAATTACTATGAACCTACTATCTAATAAAAGAAGAAGACTTAATGACTATTTAAACTGATTAATATTTAAAACACATGGGACAAATATTTGTCACTAATACCAAAAGAAGGACAAATAATTGTTACTGATATATAAAAAAACACGGGATAAATATTTCTTATTAATAATCTACTATCTATCTTTTACTATCTACTATAATCTACTAATCAACTCAAATAATCAATTGAAACTATGAGATAACTGCACTGATACATAAAAAACACGGGATAGCTGCACTAATATATAAAAAAACACGGGATAAATGCATGTATTGTTTTTAAATGATACTTTTACATTTTTAGATTTTAATATTTATCTATTTTTAATTTGAAACTCCTTTTTTATCTACTTTAAATTTGTCTCTATTTTCACGGGGTAATGTTCAAACTATTTAAATACTGTCTAATTTCATTCATAAAAATAACACGACAGCACCCGTGCGTATGCACGGGTATCCTACTAGTTTATGATAAAATGGGATATGGGGTCTAATGAGAAAAAAAAAAGTGGCTTAAACTTTTATCAGCACATTTGGTCATGCTAACATGGACAAATGATCTCACGCCACATCAAATGATATGTGTGGTTGCCACTTGCCTATTATTGTCACACATGCATTTGCTACTTCAATTAGAGTCGTTTAACGAGGCTAGTATATATATACATCATGTTATGAATAACGCACTGGATGTCCACTTCCACTTCTGGTTACTCCTTTTGAAATGGGTTGATTAGTGGCTCTTCAAGTTTGATCTTTTGCCTGCCTTCTCACCTTATAAATAGGGCTTTCTCCTATGTGTAGAGATACACTTTAAGTGAATAGAAAATCTCTCATCTCCTTTTATCTTTCTTTTTGTCATCTAATATCTTCTACATTTTCTTCTTTGTTTTTTATAATATATTTCATAACACGTTATCACAACGAAGCTCTTACGGTACCAACCTAAGGTATGTAATATTATAAGTTCTTACTTATTACATGATATAACTTAGTGTGTTGTATGCTTGCTTATTGGTTTTTGTGCTTTCACATTTTATCAGAATATTCCTTTAAAACCTTCATTGTATAATTTTTTTTGAAAGACGAGATGTATTAGTGTTTTATCGATAGTTTAATAGATAGTTATTTTGGAATAGAAATGTTTTACATATTGTGATCAAAGTTTGGATAGTTAATCTCGTATTGGGAATAGTTGTTAACTGGACTGAATTACCTTTTATTCGATATGATATGATATGATGTTGCGATATGATTGCATTATCTTTTCTATATTTTGTTTCTTTGACGAACCTTTATTTTTGTGCGGAGGGGAATAAAAGATTAATCTATCAAGCAATAAGTTGATATGTTATTAATTACAATGTGAATTCAATTGGTAAATCAAAAAGTCATTAGAATATGGCATAATCTTATGTAACTATCTCCTTAGGAAACTTACTTTTTGTTGTGACTTTTAATTTTTATTGTGTTGTTGCGCCTTCAACTAAAAGTCATTGGAATATCATGCGGTACTGCTTCATTCCTAGAAGTGAATGTAGCAACACACCATAAGAAAATAATGAACTTTTGATAAAAATCATGAGACTCGTCCCACTAGTACTACTTCATTCTCAAAAGTGAATGTAGCAACGCACAATCATAGTAACAGTAGAAATTACAGGAAATTACAAGAAGACGTCTTTTCACCAAAAGTGGAAATATGTTGGAAAGAATGAAAAAAGTGGGCAGAGTAGCAAAAGTAATGAAAATATTTGCTATCATTGTGGAGGCAAAGATCATTGAGATCGTACCTATCGTACACCAAAACTTCTTGTTGATCTCTATCAACAATCAATTAAAAAATAAAGATAAAAAGATTGAGAGTCATTTTGCTTATGAAGATGATGAAAATACAAATGTTACTCACTTATATGTTTTCCTCTGATAAAGTTTTATAGTTAAGTGTATTTTCAACATCCATCATTATTTTTATACTTATCTCTAATCAAGTTTCTTTATTTTGGATAGAATGATTATTTACACTAGCATCAATAATGGAGATATGTGTCTCGCTAGTAGCAGAACTACCCATACAATTTTAAAGGATAAAATATATTTCTCTTATTTAGTAAAGCGAGAAAGCAATGTTAGCACTATATCTCACACTTCAAAGATAATTGAAGGCACCGAAAGAGCTAATATATTGTTATTCGGGGGAACAAATTTACACATTGAGAATGTATTACATTCCCCTAAGTCTCGTAGAAAATTTAATAAGTATAAAAGACATCCGTCTAAATGGGTATCATATTGAAACGAGATATGAATCATATTGAAACGAGATATGAATGAGATATTGAATAATGAGACATACTTTGAAAAAAAATAAGTTTAGTGGAAAAGTTGTCTGTCATTTTCTCTGGTTTGTACTACACTTATATATGTGCAATTGAAGCACATGTTGTAAACCAAAATTTTACAGGTCACAATAAATTTGTTGTTTGGCATGACCGGTTGGGTCATCTCGGGTTCATTATGATCCGAAAAATAAAGTAAAATTTATGTGATTATCAATTGAAGAACCAGAAGATTCTTCAATCTAATAAGATATATCTCTTGTACACAAAGGAACTTTATAATCACCACAAAAATTGGAAGTGAATCTCTCAAATTTTTAAAACGAATAAATATGGTGGTATTTGTGGGCCTATATTCCCACCATGTGTACCATTTAGATAGTTTATGATTTTAATTAATACATCAACTAGATGGACACATACATATTTGTTGTCAACTCACAACCAGTAGTTTGTGAGATTGTTTGGCTAAGAGTTCATTTTTCTTAATTATCTAGAAAGAATGAGAAAAGTATTGTACGTATATTAGAATAGATATTGGACACCACGTAGCATATGCTCAATCATAAAATGGTCTTGAAGAACCATTATTTAGATGACTAAAGTTAATTATATGACCAATACTTATGAGATCAAAACTTCCAATTTCTACTCGGGAACATGCAATTTGCATGCTGCAACATTGATTCGCATCAGCCCAACAAATTATCACAATTACATCTGGTTTTTTGGTCGCAAGCCTAATATTTCCCATCTTAGAATTTTTCGATGTGCGGTGTATGTTTCTATTTCTCCACCACAACTCACTAAGATGGGTCCTAAAAGAATTTTGAGAATATATATTGGATATAAATCTTCATGTATAATAAAGTATCTTGAGGCAATAATTGGAGACTTGTTTATAGTCCGGTTTGATGATTATCATTTGATGAATTAAATTTCTTAACATTAGGGGGAGAGAATGAGCAGCTGAAAAAAAAAAAGAAATCAATTGGAATGAATTGTCATTGCCTCATTTTGATCCTGAAACTAAACAATGTGAACTAGAAGTTCAAAAGATAATTCATTTGTAAAGATTAGAAAATCAATTACCAAATGCATTCACTGATCCTAAGGTGTGACCAAATCATACATATCAGCTACTAATGCTCCAATAAAATTGATGTCCCTGTTGGACAATCTAATATTACAAAAGAGTCTCAACCATGCCTGAAGCGTGTTAGACCAATCGGTTCCAAAAATAAAAATCCTCGAACAAGAAAAGGAGCTAAAACGAAAGATGGTCCAAGCGAGGATATAGAAACTCTAAAAGAGTCTTCAGACATAATTGACATTTCTGTTCCAGAAAAACTGATCAGGTACTTGAAAAATTCTGAAATTAAAGAGATCTCAATGAATTATGTCAAGAATGAAATACAATGGAACCGAAACGAAGTCAACGTTAACGATGTTTTTACATAGAATATAGCGCTAAATGTGATAACTGATAGAGAGGATCATGAACCAAAGTCTATTAAAGATTGTAGACAAAATGAGAATTAGCCAAAATTGAAAGATAAAGTTGAAGCAGAATTAAACTCATTTTACAAAAAAAAATTGGACTTGTAATCCAAACACCATGAAGGTGTGAAACCAGTCGAATACAAATGGGTTTTTGTGCAAAACTAGAATGAGAATGGTGGAATTATGAGATACAAAGCTCGACATGTTGCTCAAGGGTGGATGCAAGTACTTTTCGGTACTTAATTAGCCTTGTAGCTCATGAAGAGCTCAATTTTCACAAGATGGATGTCGCTACGACTTATTTGATAGCCATAACTATTTGAAGATCCTTGAAGGATTTAATATCCAATACAAACTTTTCGGATTCTCGAGATGATTACTCAAATTGAATCAATCCCTCAATGAGATAATATAATTTTAACACATATGGTATAATCGTCTAAATTTATATTCTAAAGGAGGGATACAAAAATGACATCACTTGTCCATATAGTTTTATGAAAATATTTGGAAAAGAATTTGCTATAACTGATATCTATGTTGATGACATAAATATTATCGGAACTCCTGAAGAGCTTCTAAAAATTATAGACTGTTCAAAGAAATAGCTCCAGATGAATGACCTCAAATTATATATGATGGATTTTGAGGTTGAACCTGTAGTTGACCTCTACATGGAAAATCCCAGAAAGATTCAAGATAGAAAGAAATATCTTCAAGTAAATTCCTTTGAAAAACAAATTTTATTTTTAACTATTCTAATGAATAAATTATTTTATATATGTTCTGCAAATTAACCACGCATGCAAATACAAAGTATTTTTATGATCTAGATCAAATCAGATCCCAAGTCAGCTATTATCTACATGCGATGACATTGAAATATCTTTATAATCTACAAAACAATCTATGGTTCTTGCTTATTCATTTCATGTCCAAATGCCAACAATTCAAGGAAGATGTTCTGAAGATAGTACTGACTGCAAAACTCCATCAAAAGAGGATATATCACAAGTGACAAAGCGAAGTAGATTGCTCCATATGCACTCAGGGAGAAACTCCAGATATTAGAATTCATATTCTTAAGTGACGCTTCAAACAGGGGGAGAAAAACCGCACTCTTTTTCCCTTTGTCATGGTTTTGTCCCACTAGGTTTTCCTGGAAAAGTTTTTAACGAGACAGTTCCCACTGAAGAGATATTGTACTCTTTTTCCTTCACTAGATTTTTTTTCCCACTAAGTTTTTTTCTAGTAAGGTTTTAATGAGGCATATCCTAAATGGACATTCAAGGGGGAGTGTTATGAATAATGTAGTGGATGTCCACTTCCACATCTCATTACTCCCTTTGAAATAGGTTGATTGGTGGCTCTTCAAGTTTGATCTTTCACTTGTCTTCTCACCCTATAAATAGGGCTTTCTCCTATGTGTAGAGATACACTTGAAGTGAATAGAAAATCTCCCATCTCATTTCATCTTTCTTTTTGTCATTTTATATCTTCTACATTTTCTTTTTTATTCTTTATAATATATTTCATAACACATCACTGGTTCATAATTTTTTAATAACTTATGTGCATTCAATCTCTCCAACCCAATACCTTAAAAAAATTACTAAATAAATATAGCTAATAATTCTCTGTCATTACATTTCAACAATTCAACTTTTTAATATATAAAATAAAATAATGGCATTGTCAAAAAAATATATATAAAATAATGGTGGGTGCTGCATTGAAAAAGTAGATGTATGAACACTCCTCCGAATGAAGAATATGGAATAAAAAATCTGGAATGGTTCAATACCGCCCTATTGTGCAAGTGGAAATGGCGTATATTAACAACTGAAGCGGCAATGTGGAGTGAATTAATGGCTACAGGTGTGGTTCCCTCTCACAAAAAATCATGAACATGAATTAAGTCATCATTAGCAGCAAAGATTTTATATGGTGGGGGATGTGCTGTTAGCAAGGAAGTGTCAAAGGCTCTATATGGTTTCCCAAGAAATGTAAGTTTTAAGTTGGGAAATGGAGAGAACATTCAATTTTGGAAAGATCAATGAATTGAGGTCTAGCCTTTTATGTAAGAATTTCAATCTCTATATTCTGCGAGTACCACGAAATAAAACAACATTGCTGAAATCAATGGATTGAGGTCAAGCCTTTTATGTAAGAATTTCAATCTCTATATTCTGCGAGTACCACGAAATAAAACAACATTGCTGAAATCAATGGATTGAGGTCAAGCCTTTTATGTAAGAATTTCAATCTCTATATTCTGCGAGTACCACGAAATAAAACAACATTGTTGAAATCAATGTTGTAAGAGCTGGAGCAGCCTGGATGGTTTAACCGAGAACCGCGTAGTCTAGAGTTGGTTCGACCCCTAATTGGCCTACAATCAGGTTGGACTGCCAGAACTGAATTGGACTGGATTGAAACATGGTTGAACCGCCCAAAATGTATTTTTTAATTTATTTTATTTACTTTTTTCCCAAAATTTAATATTTTTTTATTTATTAGTCATTCAGTTCAACCCCCAAATGAACCAATTGAGTCATGACTCGAAGGTCATCCTAGTTCGAACTCCAACCCAATTTTGAACACATTGACTGAAATGGGCTCTTGCCGTGATGGAAGGTGGCAATGGGACCTACAACTGTCTGACATGGAAACACCGTCGGGCAAGCAATCAATCACATGAGTTGTACACAATGCTTGAAGGAATATACTCATTCGAAGGACAAGGGAGTTCTTGGATTTGGAGTCATGACAAAGTGAACGGCTTCTCAGTTAGAAGTTACTATCATGGTTTAAGGACCGAAATGCAGCAGGCTAGCTCCTAGTGTTTGGTTGGAAGTTGTTATTCATGCTCCCTACCCGTGATGAATTGAATAAAAGAGGTGCTATAATGGAAGAAAACGTCGTGTCATGTGTGTTGTGCTTCAGACAATCATGTTTTTACTTCTTATTCGTTTGTAGGGAGGGTGTCATATGAGATTGGAAGGTGGTTGACACTAAAGTGATTGTATCAACCTCTTCTTAGAATTTCAAAAATTAATTAAGGGAAGAAAGTTAAAAAAAAAACGAAGGATTAATTTGACTAGCCACTACTACATGGTGCATCTAGATAATGAGAAATAGCATTATGTTCAGTTCGTGGGGTTGGGAATGTTTCATAAGTGGTTAGCAGTATCAAATATCTATCATAGATATGGTTTATTAGTATAATTAATTGGAACTCTAACTTTGTCTTCGCCAACTGGTGGTCTATTCATGTAGCCCTACTCTCCGTATAAAGGGTTAGAGTATCAATTATACTTTTATTTTAATTCCATTTTTGCTTACTAAAAAAAGCACCAGCATTTTTTTAACAGAAATTAACAGCAAAAATCAAAAGAGGACAATCACACTAGAACGGTCTGCTGAAAAGAAAAAAGGTTTGTTGAATGGTTGAAATCTAACACTAGTGTCCGGTGAAACATCTACCGGAGAGAATCCCCTCCCCCAATTTCACAATTGAAGATTTGTACCAAAATCAATTTAGGCATAATCCAAACCAAGGATTTGTGCTAATATTGTATATTTGAGAATTAGCCAACCAAAGATGCAGCAAATAAAGTTTACTGCCCTATTTCTCTTTGTTCCAAAATTCCACACACTAGACAAGACTATATATATATATATTCTCTTATAGAGAGAGAGACAAACACTTAGTTAGCAAAGAAATACATGCCCGATGCTGCAACATCAACAGAATCTTATTTCAATTCTGCTTAGTGAAATTGCATTAAGCATCAATATGGCTCCACAGGGGCTCTGAATTTGGAACCAGCATAGACAGCAGCAGAACCAAGTTCCTCTTCGATCCTAAGAAGCTGCAACACAGAACAGAGAAGTTTTTAACTGACAACGGTCCAATTTACATACAGATAAAAGCTATCATCCCAATTTAATTTTACATTTTTGTTGGTCCTATGGCGTGCAAGAGATTTTAAATGAAATAAACATGACCTTACAAAATCTGGTTTTGGAAGGAATAATTAGCTATCGAAAGTGATCGTAATAGTATTCAGCTTATTTAACAATAATAAAAAGTGTAACTGTTTTACCTGGTTGTATTTTGCCAGCCTTTCAGATCTGCAGGGAGCTCCAGTCTTGATCTGCCCCTGTTAAACAATGACAAAACGTTATCAAATTATATAAGCTTCAGCAGAAGGTGAAATATTTCCATTTCAAAATCTTGAGACAATTGTATGGTGAAAGGCACTGAACGAAGAGAAAGAACATATATGATCATCTGATAACTTACTGTTGCTAACCCAACTGAGAGATCAGCTATGAAGGTATCCTCAGTTTCTCCACTACAATAAGCAAGATATAACTAATTTAGAGTGCACTTAAAAAGAATGAAAAAGTCAGAAAACAGAACAAAATGGGAACCAATGGGAAAACAATGGACATGGACGTTCAATACCTTCGGTGGCTAGCCATGACACCCCATCCAGCTTGCTTAGACATCTTCACAGCTTCAATACTTTCAGTTACACTACCAATTTGATTCACCTATCAAATAGATAGTAAAATAAATGTGTTGACAGTGAATTATAAAGATAGTTAATTAAGAGGGAACGCTTCATCCATTCTCTAGCAGATAAAAGAAGGCAAAAGCTAATTTACCTTCAACAACAGGGCATTGCAAGACTTCTCCTTAATTGCTTTTTCCACACGCTACAGAACCAATAATGAACAGGATAGCGTCAAAACTCAAGAATATATGTTTCTGGAACATGACTCACAAAGTTAAAGCAAATAAAGCATACCTTTGGGTTGGTTACAAGGAGATCATCACCAACAATCTGCACTTGCTGACCAACTTCAGCTGTTAATTTTGCATAGTGCTCCCAGTCATCCTGATCAAATGGATCCTCAATGGACACAATTGGATAATCTGTCACAAATGACTTGTAAACATTCTTTAAGCTATCTCCTGAGATTTTCTGTGATCCATCATTATTCTGCAATAAGGTAGCAGTCACTAGGTTAAAGCATTTGATAAAGAAACATAAAGGAAAAAAAGTGAAGAAAATTTGGGAAAAAATTTGTAAGTTGTCTACCTCTTCCTTAAAATTCAAGTCATACGTCTTGCCCTTGTTATCATAAAATTCTGAAGCAGCAACATCCATCCCAATTACAACCTGTTATAATAGAAATAAATCAGCGACATTAAGGCCATTCAAAAAAAATAAAAAATCAGACATACATTCAGATGCTAAGCAAATTCAGTAGATGAATATTCAACCTTTCCGGTATAACCAGCTTTTGCAATGGCATTCTTCAGAAGCTCAAGACCCTCTTTGTTATCCTATAAATTAAACGGCAAACCTATCAAAACCGCAATTTGGTGACATGAAAATGAAGTGAAGCAGATAGTAGAGGTAGTTAATCAACAAGAATTACGAGATAAAGAACTATTTTTTAATGGTAACATGAAACTGCAGAAAGAATTATTTTTTATGCACATTCGGATTATTAACCAACAAAAGATCCTGATATTCAAATAAGATAAATGACTCAACTAATTGCGAGATATCAAATCATGGACTACTTTCAGATAACACTTCAATCACAAAAACCAAAAGAAGTATGTAAGCACCTGGATATTAGGAGCAAATCCACCTTCATCACCAACATTGATAGCATCTTGTCCATACTTCTTTTTAATCACAGACTGTAAGACAAAACACATTAATATCTTAATTTTTGACTAAATGAAAAATTTGTTTCCTTCGATCTATTTTTTTAAAAGCAAGTTGGGTAAAAAGGATATTAACCTTCAGATTATGGTATACTTCTACACCCATCTTCATTGCTTCTTTGAAGGAAGATGCCCCAACAGGGAGAATCATAAATTCCTACAAGAGGCAGTGGCATAATTATTTCAATTAAACAAGAAGGCCCCTATTCAATAGCTATGTTAAGTAGATGTTACCTGCATTGCCAGCTTATTTCCTGCATGTGAGCCTCCATTGATAACATTGAATGCAGGTACAGGCAATACCAAAGTCTTGTTCCCGGCTAGATTAGCAATATGCTGAAATGTTTTTAAAAAAATATCAAAGCAAACCATGAGAACACAAGATATCCAATAGAAACTATAGTTAATGAAACCTCACAAACCTTGTACAGGGGAATTTTCTTTACTAAAGCACCAGCTTTACAGACAGCAAGCGACACTGCCAAAATAGCATTGGCTCCAAGCTGAAAAGGTCAAGATTGTGGTAACCCAGTGAGCATAAAATGGAATTGGACGGCCATTAATCCATTGCTGTCTATGAAAACGAAGCTACCGGAAATAAGCCAAAGAAGATACCTTCTGCTTGCACCATCCCCACTCATTGACAGTTCCATCAAGTTGCTGTACCATAAAATTGTCAATTTCTGTCTGCTTGGTTGGGTCCTGTAAACACATATAACAAATAATTAGTTGCCTACAGATAGCATGATTTATACAATATACTATACCCATTTTATAGCTGCACAATACCTTGCCAAGCAGAGCAGGTGCTATAATTGCATTAACATTCTCCACAGCCTACGCCAAACAAATTTGGAATCTTATCATCAGCTCCAATTCATTAAGAAAATAAAAAGAAAATTACCCCCTCCCCAAAAACAAATCAAAGTTAGCAGTAAAGGAAACTATAACAGGGACAAAATAAAACAGCATATCCATCAGACACAGATTTTAAAAAACAAATCCATCATTCTGCCCAAAAATAGAAAATAACTTCAAAATATATCACTGTGAAGGGGTATCAAGTATCACACACCTTGAGAACACCTTTTCCAAGGTAGTCTGAGCCTCCATCCCTCAATTCAAGAGCTTCATAGACACCTTTAATAGAAAAACAAACATAGGATTTTCAGAACTTACCAATCCATGCAATAACCAGATGAAGCTTTGCAGCCAATAGCCCTCAATATAACACACAGGACACATGCATGTTAGTTAGTGACCACAAAATATCACTTCAAATTCAACATTATCTGCTTTTTCCTCCTCATAACACAATAAATAATTTACAACAAAAATGCACAAAAGTACAACAAATCAAAATATTCCTCAAACCATGCAAGCAGTTCAGTAAAAGCGATACATCATACACAAGAGTCTAAAGACTCTAAACTACTTAGAGCCTGTTTTGACTGGCTTATTTGGGCTCATATAATGGTTTAAGAACTTGTAATTTAAAAGAGCTTATGGAAACACTTATGTTCATAAACATGGCCATAAACTGTTCTCGACTTATTTCCATAAAGATAGTTTATAAAAACAGTTTATAGCTTATATAAACACACTTTTTACTTTACTTTATCTTAGCTTATGTAGAAGTGTGCTTAATTAAGCCGGTTATCCAAACAAACAAGGCATTATCTAATTCCATTTTCTTTTATCTCTTAAACAAAAATCGATCGTCTACCTGTTGAAGCACCGCTAGGAACAGCAGCTCTGGCGAAAGTTCCATCGCTAAGGGTAACATCAACCTGACAATACAACAAACTACGTTCAGAAATCACAGTTTCGCATAAACCACTTCTTCCAACAAAAAACGAATCAAAAACTTTCTCTGTAACACCGAAAATAAAGTAAAACGAAACGTCGTTTTTTTCCTTCTTTTTCCCGCTTATTTTCACGGCATCCAAACAGAAAACGACAAAGGAAAACGCAAAAAAAGAGCGCGAGAGAATCAAGTGAGACTCACTTCAACAGTAGGATTTCCACGGCTATCAAAGATCTGACGAGCTTTCACAACCTTGATCGTTGCCATTGTTAAACGTCGAAAGCTAAGAATCGGTGAATCACACTTTCTGTGTTTTTTTCCTTTTTACGGTTTTTGAATCGTCGCTGTGATTTTCTGACCCTATTTTCTCGAGAAAGTGACAATGAGGTGAAAGTGAAATGAAAATGATCAGGTGGATGTGGATGGTACTCGAATATATAGGAAGTTGCCACGTGGTGATCAGTGAGGGGTTTCGAATCTAGATCGTTGGTCGTGGGAAAAGAGGGATGACGTGGACGGTTGAGATGAGTTTGTGTTGGGTATCATGGGATTCTCGCTCTTATGCATGAAGCACATAGAGAAGAATATGCTTATGCTTTGTTTTGTTTAATCTTCATTTTCTGTGTGCTGAGAAGAAAAATCCTTGAGTTGTTTTTGAACTTGAAAACTTGAAATATATTCAATAATATTTTTTAAAGGTGATTATTGATAAAGTTATAAATTAATTAAGAACTTAAATAGTAATTTTTAGTTAAGAGGTGAAATATTAGTTAATTGAATCTAAATATTTAACAAAATTAGTTGTAGCAATTATTTATCAATGAGTCTACCAAAAAAAATTACCTATCAATGAAACTTATTCTATTAGCTAACTTTTAAATGTATCGCTTTTTTAGATTATTATGTGATTCATTAAATTTTAATTTTAAAATTACTTTTCATGTGTATGCTTCTAAACAGTAACCTTTTTCTAAGTGTTATGTACCTAGCAGCTCAAGTCAGTATGAGAATAAGCTAGTGAATTTGTAAGGGAATAGTGTGTACCTCGTAAATGGCTATGCGAGCCGGAATTTATAGGAAATTGCTGTTCGTTGTGAATCGTCGGATCAGTGGAGGCGATCTGAACCCTCCAAGCGTATTGGGCTTGTATGTAGTGGATATGGGCCAAGTTGATTGGGCTGATCCATATCTTGTTGCTAATTGCACCCCCTGATATTGCTAAATGGACCTCTTGGTCCAGTCCAGAACAGTTGCCCCCCAAGCCGAGATTATTTCGGAGGATGGTCTTGGCTTGATGGTCTTCGTTGATTTGCCAGATCCGTGGTGTTGCGCGAAACACTCCTATAAATAGGCGGGTATTTGTCTTGTGGTCCACATTTTTAAAATTTCGTGGAGGAGTAGGGACCAAGCCATCATTGGAGCGCTTTCTTGGAGAGTGGAAAGGAGTAGGGACCAAGTAACTGTCAACCCTAGCGCCTACTTCAAGGAGGAGGAAGGAGTAGGGACCAAGTCACCAACCTAGAGCCTCCTTAAAAAGGAGAGGAGGGAGTAGAGTCCACTTGTTTCAACGTCTTTTCTTCCTGGTAAGTATTGATTTTTGCTCTCTTTTGCGTTGTTGATGGCACCCTCGTGGGCGCCTTGGACGCTTTGCCATGGTGTCTTGGAGGCTGCCTCTTGGAGCAGGAACTGGCGCCCTCATGGGCGCCTTGTCTGGTTGATCCAGTTGCTTCCTCTTGGCGCAGGATCTGGCGCCCTCATGGGCGCCATGGGCGCCTTGTCTTGCTGACCCGGTTGCTGCCACTTGGCGCAGGATCTGGCGCCCTCATGGGCGCCTTGTCTTGCTGATCCGGTTGCTGCCTCTTGGCGTAGGATCTAGCGGCCCCATGGGCGCCATGGGCGCCTTGTCTTGGAGCGTTTCTTGTGCTAGGTTTTTAGAGAGGGGATCCAGCGCCCCCTTGGGCGCCCTGGGGCGTTGCTTGCGCCAAGTTTTGTGGAAGGGGCTCCGGCGCCCTCTTGGGCGCCCTGGAGCGTTGCTCGCGCAGGATTTCGAGGAAGGGGTTCCGGCGCCCTCTTGGGCTCCCTAGAGCGTTGCTCGCGCAGGATTTTGTGGAAGGGGATCTGGGGCCCTGGGGCGTAGCTCTTTGTTGTCTTGGCTCCCTGCCAGGCGCCCTCCTCGGTGTTGTTACCTGTGGCTGCCTTGATGCCCTGCGAGGCGCCCTCTTGGGCGTTGCCTGCCTGGGCCTTATCCTTGGCGCTTTGCTAGGCGTCCTCATGGGCGCTGCCTGCTTCGGCCATGTGTTTGGCACTTCGCTTGTATTTATTTTTTTTATCTTGTCTCTTAGCCTGTTTTTCTTTTCTATGATGTTTCAAGGCTTGGTTGGCATCAAGGAAAATTGCTTCTTCTGCTCTCACCGGAGTTTGTTCAATATTTCCACGAGCTTCACTGCTTCTTGTAACATCCCAGACTACTTTCAGAACTGTCAACTGCCCCCACAAACCAACACGTGTCTTTCCAGCATGCGTTGTCCTCACTTGCATGCTTTGTAGGAAACTTCCCAGAAGGTCACCCATCCCACTACTACTCCAAGTCAAGCACCATTAACTATGGAGTTCTTATGGGAAGGGCTCCCGAAAAGAAGATGCATCTTGTTGGTATAGGTAGTCCAAATCAACTCTTTTAAGCCTTCCTTCAACTATACAGTCCCATACCTGCACAGCCTCAGGATCCCTCTCATTCCGGTGTGTATTCGGTTCATTCACGTGTCCCTTCGCCTAGAAGCTGCCAGGAGCCGCTCTTTGCCGTGCCAACTTTTTGGGCACCGGCGATCACTCCCCGCCCTCGTCAGCCACAGATGTCACATGCCCACCAGCTTCCGCTTGGTTCGTCCCCAAACCACACAGTACTGAGAGAGGTCTGCTGCTCTGATACCATTTGTAACATCCCAGACTACTTTCAGAACTGTCAACTGCCCCCACAAACCAACTCGTCAGCCACGGATGTCACACTTCTCACTTACTAAGGTAATTTGGGCTGACCCTTAGCTTTTATTTCTAGCTTTCTTGTTTTCGAGCATGTCTCGTCTTGTGGAAGTCTCCATCCTCAGGAGAGGGGGTTGTCCGCAAGTTTTTGTTGTCTTTCTCGTAACTACTTGTTCTGGCCCCTGTCCTGTAGGTTGAGAGATGGCAAGGACGAAGGAGACAGCCCGAACGAACGGGGGGTACCCCGGTCCCGCTTCTACTGTGGGGCAGGCTGTGGAGGGAGGGGCGTCGGCGGTAGATGATGATACAGTGCCTTTGGAGGAAGCGGGCGCCCCCGGCTTTATCGTTACCTCTTCTGATGTTGATTTGCCATTTGAGCACGAAGTGGTGGAGATCAATGGTTTAAATTATGACTGGGTTGCTCGTGTTGTTCGCTCTACCAGAAGTTTCTACCTTCCAGGGAAAGAGCCCCCCCGCTACCTACAAGACTTAGTGGGGGGCGACTGGCGGGTTGAGGCGGTCGACCCCAATGATAGAGTGTGTAGGGTTCCTGATAGCCGGAAATTCATGATGTTCCATAGCATGATCTATGATCTATAAGGTGCGGGTTTCTCCCATCTTTACACCGTTTCAACTAGAAGTCTTAAACCACTTCCAGATAGCTCCATCTCAGCTCAACCCAAACTCATGGTGCTTCGTGAAGTGTTTCGAATTGGTGATGAGAGTTTTACAAAGGAAGTGCAACTTGAGGGTCTTCTTGACTATCTTCGAGGTGCAGCGTCGTCGAGAGTCTTCAGGTGGCGTCACTCGTTACGAGTTTGTACACTTGAAATGTCGGGCCAGCTGTGCTTTCTTTCAAGTGTATTCCAATAATCAGCATGACTGGAGATTTAAGTATTTTTACCTCGTCCCCCAGAGTCCGAAGGCTGTGGATAGCATGTGCTTTTTTGATGAACAAAGGTGTTTCATCCGAGATAAGTTTCATTTTGGGTGGTGTAATGCTGACGCTGATCGCACCTCTCGGTCTTATCGTGTTCTCCCGTCTGAATTATCAGATTCCTAGCTGAGGACTTTGAGTATGCTTAGGGGGATCGTCAGTCGCTTATCCCCTACGCCTCAAAAGATTTTGTGTGGCGAACTATCAAAGGCTTCAACGGTTTCCGAGGCTGTTGAGCTCTTAGGTTGCTTATTTGGATTGGTGTGCCTTTATTTTCTCCTTTTAACTCTTTGTTTCTATTGCTGATTTGTTTCATTGTTGTTTTGCAGATAAGATGGCCGCTCCACTTTCCTTCAATGATTTGGCTTCTTGGGCCGGGAGGAGGAAACCTTTAGGTTTCGAATCTGATGAGGCGAGTAGTCCGGCTCCTGCAGCGTCAGCTCCTGTTCGTCCCTCCATGGGACCTCGTCTAAGCCTCGGGGCGCCAAGTCGGGCTGCTAAAGATCCCTCTGGGGAACCAATTGGTTCTACCAACCTGGGGGACCAAAGTCAGTCCAAGCGGAAGAAAAGTTGTATCCAGCGCTCTCCTCCTGCTGATGGCTCTTCTCCTGTCAGGCGCCCCTCTCCTGAGGTTACAGAGGAGGGCGAAATCAGCTTCACTGTGCAAGAGCGTGACCACCTCTGGGAGCACCCTTTCGAACTTTCCATGCGTATGGTCAAGGCTGGGGAGAGTCTGCACGCGAAGTGGGGACCTGAGAGGGGGTGCGGATCTCATCCAGGTAATGCTCCTGATTTATTTCCTTAAGTTTTTAACATATCTGGAGTTTGGCCTCTTGAACCATGTTGTGTTGTTTTTCCCTTTGTGTAGGGTTGAGCGAGGAGAGGGATCAGCTTGTGTTGGATAAGAATCGACTTCAGGAAGATCTTCATGAAGCTTTAGAATCCGCTTGCCGGGCCAAAGAGGCCGCTCGTCACTATCAGAAAGACCGGGCGGAGGCCTCTGTTGAGAGGGATGAGTACAAGAGGAGGGTGGAGGAGCTCCAATCTGAACTGGAAAGTATGAAGAAACTGAAGGATGAGGCCGAGACCAAGGTGCAGTTGGTGGCCGGGAAGGCTGTAGACTTTTCTTATGCCGCCTACGATAAGGCGATTAGCCATGTTTAGTGTTTGTATCCGCAAGCCATTCTTGAGTCGAGCGTCCTTCAATTTGATCATGATGTTCGAGACGGGAGGATCGTCAGATACCACTCCAACGGGGTTGACTTCGATGTCGTTGCCCCCTGACTATTTCTTTGTTGCTTTGATTGTGTAATTTTTCTTTGACTTGTCGAATTTCGTTATGCGTCTTGCTTAATGGATGTATTACACTTTGCCCTAACGGGGTTGACCTCGATGTCATTGTCCGCTAATATTTATGTTATCTTTTGAAACGTCTATGTTTCATCGTCATGTGGCTTGTTTCTTATGTTTATAATTGGCCCGCGTTGGATGGCCTCGGGCACGCCTTCTTGCCTTGCGCACCTGAATATACAATTTCATATCGCCTCGTGGCAAAGTGTTGTGTTTTGGAGTTGGTGCCTTGGTGCCTTCGTGGGCGCCTTGTGCCATGCCTTCCTGGACTCAGGTGCAAGTTACTACCTTGCACATTTGTGTGTATGATCTCATATCTGCTTTTTTATCCACATGCTTGTGTGCTATTTTATTTTCTCACGAGCTCGCGCACTATGTTATTTTACGTGCTCATGCATCTTTTAATCTTGCGAGACAGGGTTTGGTGCCCTCATGGGTGCCTGATGCGCCTCGTCGCACAGTGCTGTCTGCCCCCTTGCGAAGGACTTGCTTCCAGACTACCTTTTGCCAGGCGCTCTCCTGCCAGGCGCCCTCATGGGCGCTGACTGCTCACTTGGCGCCCTGCCCTCATGGGCGCTGGCTGCTCACCTGGCGCCCTCATGGGCGCTGGCTGCTTTTTCATTGGCGCCCTGTCAGGGGCCCTCATGGGCGCTGGCTGCTCACTTGGTGCCCTCATGGGCACTGGCTGCTTTTATTTTGGCGCCCTGCCAGGCGCCCTCATGGGCGCTGGTTGCTCTCTTGGCGCCCTGCCAGGCGCCCTCATGGGCGCTGGTTGCTCTCTTGGCGCCCTGCCAGGCGCCCTCATGGGCGCTAGCTGATCTTCACCTGGCGCCCTGCCAGGCACCCTCATGGGCGTTGGCTGCTCACTTGGCGCCCCGCCAGGGCGCCCTCATGGGCGCTGGCTGCTTTTATTTTGGCGCCCTGCCAGGTGCCCTCATGGGCGCTGGTTGCGCTCTTGGCGCCCTGCCAGGCGCCCTCATGGGCGCTGGCTGCTTTTATTTTGGCGCCCTGTCAGGCGCTCTCATGGGCGCTGGCTGCTTTCTTGATCTGGAGGCAGTTTGTCAGAGGGGTCTGAGCCTAACTTGCCCGTTTAGGGGTTGCGACAGGTTTTAAGTCGCTTCGCGCCTTGTGGCAGCGTACACTCCGAGGGACAGCTTATCAGAACTCGGTCTGAAGTTAACTCGCCCATCAGAGGTTGTAACGAGTTTAAAGTCACTTCGCACCTCGTGGGACTGTAGGGCAGTTTATCAGAATCGTTCTGAATTTAACTCGCAACCCGTCAGAGGTTGTGACACGTTTAAAGTCATTTCGGGCCTCGTGGCAATGTACATTCTGGGGGCAGTTTATCAGAACTCAGTCAGATTTTAACTCGCCCATCAGATGTTGTGACACGTTTGAAGTCACTTCGTGAAACTAGTAGGTCGACTCGTGTCTCGGTTTTTAGGGAGGCGCAACCGATCGTCGGGTTGATGGTTTCCCTTGCTCACCTAGCGCTCTCATGGGCGTTGGCTGCTTACTTGGCGCCCTGTCATACCCCAATTTTGTCCGGCTTAGGTCAAAACCCTAATTTTCCACAAAAGTAAGTAAATTGAGGAGTGAGGAGCATTATGCATTGCATTTTTGAGTCCTAAAAGTCATTCCAGAGCTTTTAAAATCATTTTTAGAGTTGAAATACACTTCCTGGATAAATTAGGGCATTTTGGTCATTTCACAACAAAAACAGTTTTTCATCACAAATCACTGGGTAATCATCAGGGGAATTATTTGAGGAAGTATGTGCTTAATTAGATTTTATTTTTTTTTTATTTTATGCGCATGGATGTTATTCATTTGCATAGAAAGCTCAAATTTAAAGGAAAGGGTAAAATGAGAATTTCCTTCAAGGTGAGGTATCAAATCAATTTTGGGAATGGTGGTATCATAGAATTTTGGGCCCAATGATTGATTTCCTAAGACATGGCCCAAAATGGTAAGATTTTCATGGAATAATCAAGAAAAGAATAATCAAAATATGGAAGGGATAATGTTGTGCACATGGGAGACAAATAGTACAATTGCCAACTTGCAAAAGTTGGCAAATTCTCACCCTCTCTCCTTACTATGCGAATACCTCCTCCCTTCCTCACTCTCTATTTTGTGTTTTCTCCCTATCCTTAATCCATGTGATAAGTGATCTCAACCCTTTATTCAAAATTCAAAGTTCAATCCTAAAGCACTTCGCAAGAACAATGACCAAAATGACCCCTTTGCTTGGTGCCCAAGTTCAATTATTCATTTCCATTTATTTTCAGCTGATTATTAATTCATTTTTATTGCTTGATTACCATTTTAACCCTAGACCTAATCTCATTCTATAAATACCTCTCATATTCACTCATTCCTAACTTTTTGGCTCATTCTCTCCTACACTAAAATTAGCACACCACTCTCCTCTCCTTCCTCCTTGCTTGGCCGAAGCTACACCCTCTCCCTCTCCTCCATTTATTTTATTTTTCTTCATCCAAACACCACAAATCCATCTCCCCTTCATCCCTCTCTCACATACTACTTCCATTCTCCACTAGAACTCAAGAACTTTCATCAAGAGGGGTTGATCTTCATTTTGGGCGTGGGTTCTTTGTTGGTGTCTTTGGTTGATTTGTGTTCTTGCTCTCCATTTCTTGCATAATCTAGCTAGGATCTAAGGTATACTCTAAAACCCTTGCATCATCTTCAACCTTTTTGCATTAAAACCAATTTTCGTCTTCACTTTTCATTTCGCATATCATTATCATTTTGTTTAAAATGTAGTTTGTTGTTGTTGGTGAGAGGAGCCTTAAACACTATTGACAAGCACTTAGGGAGGCTTGGGTGTTTAAGGTGCCCCTCACCCTTGAATAATTGGTTTCATGTTGTTTTGTGTTAATTTCTTGTATTTTTTGTGAAATAAAATGTGAATCCATGCTTGTTTGGCTCGCGTACTATGATTAATGTGTTCTTAAGCTAATTTTGTTGTTCCTCTTTGCTTGATGATGTACAATCTTGGCATTGGTATTTGATTTTGGTGTTAAATGTTATTTTCAACATATTTCACTTGCAAATATTTGTTGATGATCTGGCAAGATGATTCATACTTGTGCTTTGTGCACTTTATGTTAAGTAGTTGAAGATTGCTAGATGTGATTCAACCTTGTTTATGTGTTCTCTTATTTAGTCTTATTTTAATGTGCTTATTGTTAATGGTGGATGATCTAGCAAGATGATTCCTACTTGTGCTTTGTGCACTTTATGCTAAGTAGTTGAAGATTGCTAGATGTGATTCAACCTTGTTTATTCTTTTATTTAAGCCTTGTTCTAATTTGCTTATTGTTAATTGTGGATGATAGGCAAGTTGATTCTCACTAGTGCCTAGTGCACTTTTCTCAAAGTGAGAGGATTGCTCTATATGATTCAACATTGTTTATGTGTTCTTTTATTTAAGTCTTGTTCTAATTTGCTTATTGTTAATTGTGGATGATAGGCAAGTTGATTCTCACTAGTGCCTAGTGCACTTTTCTCAAAGTGAGAGGATTGCTCTATATGATTCAACCTTGTTTATGTGTTCTTTTATTTAAGTCTTGTTCTAATTTGCTTATTGTTAATTGTGGATGATAGGCAAGTTGATTATCACTAGTGCCTAGTGCACTTTTCTCAAAGTGAGATGATTGCTCTATATGATTCAACCTTGTTTATGTGTTCTTTTATTTAAGTCTTGTTCTAATTTGCTTATTGTTAATTGTGGATGATAGGCAAGTTGATTCTCACTAGTGCCTAGTGCACTTTTCTCAAAGTGAGAGGATTGCTCTATATGATTCAACTTTGTTTGTGTTCTTTTATTTAAGTCTTGTTTTAATTTGCTTATTGTTAATTGTGGATGATAGGCAAGTTGATTCTCACTAGTGCCTAGTGCACTTTTCTCAAAGTGAGAGGATTGCTCTATGTGATTCAACTTTGTTTTAATGTTTATTTATTTGTTCTTATATTCGAGTTTGATCATTGTTCATTGTTGATGATAAATCATGTGACTCCCACTTGTGCCCAGGGCATCATATTTTAAGTGGTGAAGATGGTTTTAGATGATTCAACATTCCTCTTGTAATTTTGTTTTTTTTTAGTGAATAAAAGATGAGATTGTAGGTTTATGGTTTAGGGTTCGTGAGGTATTACAAGGGATAGGTTACCCAAAACCTTGATGCCCCGTCCTCTTTGATCGTGTTATTAACCTTTGGGCATTTGTTCATATTATTGATTGCAAAGGATAGGCTTACCCTAGTCTTGATGCAATTCCTTTTGTTCATGTTATTGAGAAATCATTGCTCACATGTTTACTAGCTTAACTAAGATCATTCTATGCCTGTGATCAATTGTTTAATTGCTCTTGATGCAACTTAAATGTCTTGATTTAATTGTGTGCCATCCTCTCCACTTGTATGACCTCCTAATGAAGACGTAAGCCTACTTGCTTGTTGTAGCATAGATTCATTAGGGTAAATACACTCTTTCTTACACACACACACACATTTGTCTTGAGAACCTTATTTTGCATCCTTGACATTTGAATCTTTGATTGTATTGGCATGTTTAGTCTTAGTTGACGTTCAACAAATGCGTGATTGCTCGATTAACGAATGTGCTTGAACTTTATAACCAATCTTTGATAATAACTTCACTCTTTCTCAAAAACCTCTCAAACTCTTTTCTAACCAATGCAAGTTATCAGTGACTATCACCCAAAGCCTTTGCTTGTTTGATTGTCATGAACGCTATCAAGAGTTATTAGTAATGATCACTCAAAGTCTTTGCTTGCTTGGTCATTATGAAAGCTTTTCCTTTTTCCAAACCCTTTCAAAAGCATTTTCATTTTCAAATTAGAACTACGTCGCTTTGATTCCCATTTGGGATACGTAGGAGCGAGTCTCGTTCTCGTCAAGCGCAGCAAATAAAAGTCATTTTAGCAATCAAAAACTAGCATTTGTGTAACAAAGAGAATCATTTCTATAAGCTAGAATCATTTTCAAACCCATCGTTGCCAGTGGTTAATCAGAACCTTTGTTCGTCTAGCCATTGGTAGCGATGTCTTTTCCCCCCAAAGAACAATAAGCGGTGATCACCCATAGCTTTTGTTAGTTTGATCATCCGTGCTAATCAATCTCTTTCGAAAACCATTTTCAAAAGAGCAAATAAAAACGAGTAGCTACTAATAGTCAATCAGAACCCTTGTTCGTCTGACTGGCGGTGGTGACTCTCATTTTCAAGAACACTTAGCGGTGATTACCCATAATCTTGGTTAGTTTAATCATTCACTAAATGCTCGTCCTATTTCGAAAACTCACCAAAAGATAAAAAACAAAAACCTCTCAGAAAAAGACACACAAAAACTACGTAGCCTTTGATTCTCTACCAAGAGATACGTAGGAGCAGGGTCACGCCCCTGTCAAGCGCAAAAATAAATAATTTCTAAATAAAAAATACAAACACATCTCTTTCATTTCAAAAATCAAAAATCTTATTTTCATAGTAGGGGATTAAGTCGGTCGTACGGCCGGGTTAATCATCGTTTTAGGATAAGTGAACTGTGGTCCTTCAGAGCCCCAACGCTCCTTCAGCCCCCAGCGGCCCTTCAGACCCCCAGTGGTCCTTCAACACAGATCACACAATCCTAAAACCCCTATATTAAAAAACACCAACACACAAACATTTTCTACACAAGAACTACGTAGCTTTGAATTCTCCATCGCACCGGGAGATACGTAGGAGCGAGAGGCTAACTCTCGTCAAGCGCCAAAAATAAAATTTTCATTAAGTCTTCTCATTCCCTTTTCAATAAAGAAGCAAATTTAAGTATTTTCCAAATCAACACTTAAAACCACACGTTTAGTTAAAGGTTCCCTTTCGATAGAAAGGAGGTGTGGGGTGCTAATACCTTCCCCATGCTTAACCGACCCCCGAACCCAAATTTTCCGGTTTCCAAAAGGCCATTGCTTTCCTAAAAAGGTTTTTTCCAATGTTTTACCTTAAGAAATATTGGTGGCGACTTCATTGTTTTAAAAAGTTGTAAACGAAGAAAGATCCCCTCAGGGACTTCTTTGGGCGCAACAGCTGGCGACTTCATTGTTTTAAAAAGTTGTAAACGAAGAAAGATCCCCTCAGGGACTTTTTCGGGCGCAACACGCCCTTCCAGGCGCCCTCATGGGCGCTGGCTGCGTTTATCTTGGCGCCCTGCCAGGTGCCCTCATGGGCGCTGGCTTTCTACTTCGTAAGTGATAGTAAATATAGCTGACATGATATTTTTGAATCGTAAAGAGTAAAATTCTATTTATTCATTCGTGCGTGTTATCAATCCACGCTACTACATTATTATGAAAGAAAGGCTCATACAACCAACTTCTTTAGCGTAAGGGCGTTCTAGGTATAATGATCGACAGCTGTCTGGTGGCAGGCTACCTCAGGTGGTATCCCTGGCCCATCTGCTGCAGATCAGGGAAACAGGTCACCATTCTCCCTTGGGTGGATGATGAGTTTCTCCTTAACCTCTTCGAGGGGGTCAGAACACCTTTTGTCTGACTTGTACCTCTGAGACTTTCCCTCACCGTCTGAATCACCTCTGGCATCCCAATCTGTCAAGCACACCTCAACTTCTTCCCCTAGATCATTTTCCGAGACTTTCACTTCAGCAGTCTCTCTTTCATCCTTCGTGCTCATATAAAAACACCTGCGTGCCGCACCCAGGTCCGCTTGGAGGGTTACCACCTTATTTTCCAGGTTGTAGAACTTCATTTTAAGGTGAACCGTTGATGTTACTGCCTCCAGCTTGCCTAGTGTGGGTCTCCCAATAATGCATTGGTAGACCGACTTGCAGGGGAGGACTAGGAAAGCTATCTTGACAGTTCTGAACAAAGGCGGTTTGCCATCAGGGTCTCCATAGGTGACCATCAACTCCAAGTGGCCCAGTGGTTTGGTTTTTGACCCGTTGAAACCTGTTAGATCCCCTCCTCGGTATGGAGTCAGGTCATCGGGGGATATGTTCAAAACTGGCAGCAAGTCCTCAAAAATGATTTCCACTGCGCTTCCCTGGTCGACCAGGATTCTTCTTACCTCCATTTTGGCCATGATGGCAGTGACGAGCAACGAGACGTGTTTATTCGGCTCCCTAGTGTGGGTCTCCCATTGAGAAGCTTTTCCAGATGATCAATATGGCGGTTGAGAACGAGCAATGGAAACCCATTAATCTCGCTCGTTAGGGTCCTCGTATCTCGCATTTTGCGTTCGCAGACAATGTCCTTATCTTTGCGGAGGCAAGCGAGGGGCAGGTGTTACTTATAAAACATATTCTTGAGTTCTTTTGCAGGTCGTCCGGGGAAAAAATTAATGATAGCAAGACTCGGATTTTTTCTCTAATAATGTGGGTGGGCATGTTAAAGCAAGCATCTGTGCAGCTTCAGGTTTTCAAATTACAAATGACTTGGGGAAGTACTCAGGTGTTCCAATTCTGCATGAGAAGGTAAATAAGAGGTCGTTTTAGTTTATTCTTGATAAGGTTGATCAATGGTCGAACAAATGGAAATTTAGAGTGCTCTCATTCGTTGGTCGAGTCACACTCACTAATCGGTAATTCAGGCTCTTCAAACTTATGTTATCCAATCAACTTATATTCCTTGGTTTATATGTGATGAGATTGATAAGAGGTGCTGGAAGTTCATTTGGGGAGATACTGATAGTCACAGAAATATTCACATGGTGAGCTGGAGGAACATGTGTAAGCCTAAGGCTAGTTGTAACACCCCGATATTCCTAACAAGTAGAAATACCTAAGTGTACAAACTATAATATATTAGAGATATAAATTCCTGTTTAGATATTGAACACCACTATAAAGTTTTTGCTGAACAACGACAAAACGGTTTTAATCATAATTAAAACCACAACGGTTCCCTGTCTATCAACATCACCCTAATACAGTGTTCAATACCATTACAAGAAAGTGCGGAAACAATAACATAACTTTTACATTAGTTAAAGTCATAATGTCGTGATACAAAGACAACCAGGGAAAACATAAGCATAAGCATAACAGCTAAGTCTTCATCAAACTCCCGAGTATAAATCTACTCGTGCCTCTTTTATCTCCTCTTTCCCTGTTTCTCTGTAAAACATCAACATATAAACAATGAGATACAATCTCAGTGAGTTCTACCGAGACTCCTAACTACACTTTCGGTTCAATTATGAAACCTTTTTATCTTGTAGTTTAATTTATAAACCACGTGCATTTTCAATTGAGCACGACACCGACTGCAACTCTGCTAAATCCCGGTGAACCGTGTTATAACTCAGTACGACACCGACTGCACCTCTGCTAAATCCCGGTGAATCGTACCACATAACTTTTAACATAACACCGACTGCAACTCTGCTAAATCCCGGTGAACCCCCTTACCAATAGTACTTTCCCTAATGGTATACGGGCCTAGGTTTAAGGATCATGACTTCCCCGCCTAGTATGTTAACCTCATGGGTCGTCACCCACACTCGATATAATTTATATATCCACCCGCATTGGGCCGGCTCCTATACTCGATATAATTTATATATCGTGAATCATAGACCGGTTTAGATGAATAAGTAATAATCATCCCGCGTCAATTAT
This sequence comes from Astragalus membranaceus, assembly GCA_039519185.1. Taxonomy (NCBI): domain Eukaryota; kingdom Viridiplantae; phylum Streptophyta; class Magnoliopsida; order Fabales; family Fabaceae; genus Astragalus; species Astragalus membranaceus. The sequence continues at coordinate 30,432,506 of CM076853.1, read as the reverse complement.
ACAATGTTAAGTTGAACATATAGTTTGTTTTATTTTCAAAGGTATATGACCTCACACGTTTTCTATTGTTCGGTTTTTCGAAACAATTTCAACTTCAAGAGCATTTTATAAAACCCTTTTGAAACATACCCAAAATCATGGCATTATAAGCCTAATATCATTGGAAAAGGGTTAGGAAAAGATTAGAAGGGGATCGAAAGCTTTTCGGGCAAGTTTTCAAAATGGTGACAGAACAACAACATCTTTAAGCTCATTTGGAGATGGCCGGATCCAGAAATTTACAAATTCTTCCTTTGGCGTGTGGGAAATGATTCGCTGCTCACTAATACGGCACGATAAAGAAAAAGACTGGCGGAGTCAGGTACGTGCCCTCTGTGCAACCAATATGACGAATCTTTGTTACATCTTTTGCGTGATTGTGATCGAGTTCGCCCCATTTAGGAGTACCTCTCCGAACATGTGTTGGAGAATCCGTTCTAAAACCTGGACCACAAGCCTTAGGTTGCTCAAAAAATTAATGGTGGTAGTGATGGGGATAGCGACATGTGGACCATTGGATTTGGTGTGGCGCTAAGGTTGATTTGGTGGAGCCGAAATGAGTATATTTTTACGAACAAAGAGTTCTCGACTGCTGGCATTCTTGGGAAGATCAGGAACACTGTGGCGAGTATTAGCGCTAACTGGTTGGAGCATTCCAAATGGAACATTTGTGATCTTGATAAGAGTTATCCTAATCATGTGCGTTGGGTGTCTCCTAGCCCAGGTTGGGTGAAAGTGAATTGTGATGGCGCTGTCACTGACCATGGTGCCTCTGCAGCTATTGGAGGTTGTGGTAGGGATGAGTTTGGCAACTTTGTGTTTGGTTTTTCTTCATATGTTGGATCTAGCTCTGTTGTTGAAGTAGAGCTCAAAGCAATCCTTATGGGGCGGCAGATTGCTATCCGCAAAGGCTACATGAGGATTGCCATGGAATCTGATTCCATGGTAGCAGTAAAATTTCTTCAGATGGGAAGTTCCTCGCAACATCCTCACTTCTGGTTGATAGAGTCTATTTGTACTTTGTTGTCATCTTGTCCAGAAAGCTCGGTTTCTCATACTCTTAGAGAGTCCAATCAAGTAGTTGATGGGTTTGCCAAGCATGGTCTCTCCCTTGAGGAGTGTAGTCGTACTTTTTATAACATTCCTAGTTTTGTTGCTGACGCCTTTAAAGTTGATTTTGTAGGGACAATGTTCCCCAGAGGTTTTTAACTTTTCTTGGGGCCGATGCCCCTTGAGTCCATAAAAAAAATGTAAAAATTTGCGCATGTGCATCCCGATTAAGTAGCTTAGTTCGTGAGCTAAATGATACTGAAGAAGTGCAAGTAGGAGGTCCCTGGTTCAAACCCGGAAAACTAACACCCCCTAACTAGTAACCACTAACATTTGCCTATAAAAAAATTCTAGTTGTGCCTACTTTATGCATAAGTTGATTAACTCCTCATTCATTGGATTTCTCATTATTTTCAGATTGGGAGACATGATGAGGTGAATGAAAGAACCGAGGTGATAAGAACTTAAAGAACTTAAAACTATGAAAAGTTCCTTTAGATCACGAGAAGTTCCAAAATAAGAAGAAGAAGAAGAAACTACTGTAAATTGTTTATGCAAAATATTTTCTTATTTTATCATTTAATGTTACATGATATACAATATATAGCCACTAGTCTACTATAGTGTCCTACATACATGCTCATCATCTATTAGATAAAAGAATACAGGAATATTAACAAAATTGAAAGCTTGCAAGGAAATGAAACAAAACGTGACTCTTTTTTGGGCTTCAGTTGGAATCCCTAATCCAAATTGGGCTCATACTTCGTACAACCCCCTCTCTACTCACTAGACACCCCAATATCCCCAAAATACCCCCCTTCAAAATCCCCAATCTATTCCCTTTCCCTCTCTCACCCCCCCATTCCAACTCATTTTCAACTGAACCCTACTTCTCTTCTCCCTCAAAATCACCCCCTTCTCTTCTCCCTCAACCTCGCTCTTCTCTGCTCACATTGCTAGTTGGTGACTCTCCATTCGTCTCTTCTTACGCTGTTACAGGTATCATTTCGTTTTCGTTCAGTTTTCTGCATTTTTTATTTTCTGGTTTTCCCATGGTTCGGTCGTTAAACAATCGAATTGGTTCGGATTTAAAATACCGACCTGGTTCGGATTTAAAATATCGAACCCTGCTTGGCAATCCTGATTTTAATTTCTGAATTTTAATTTATTTTTAATGTTCTTTTTAGTAATGGCAAAGACTAGGGTGGTGGTAATTCTCGACAGGAAAGGGAGGACGACGAGAGAGTGTGTCCTACGACTTTTGTCCGCAATAGGAATGCTCAGAATAATCCACGTGGACGTGGACGCGGAAAAACCCTCCCACCGCATGCTGATGCTGCACTTCGATATGATGACCTTGAGCAGGATGCTGGCAACTTTGTAGCTGCTGACTTGGCTGGTCCAGATGACGCCACTGATATTGCTGCCCCAGCTGCTGATACTGCTGTCCCAGCTGGTGAGTCATCTACATCGAGACCTTCGACCTCGGCACCAGCCACATCTGCACCAGCCACATTCCCTGCACCAGTGGTTGTATTTTTATGACTTTTTTTATGAACAACGTTGTATTTTTAAGACTCCTTTATTTATATATGACTAGCATTTTCTCAGTAGTTATATATGTGTTACATTTCATCAGTATAATTAACAAACAAAGTTATTGATTTTTGACAACTCAAACGAACAAAATATCAAACACACATAATTTCAACATTTCAGAATTTAAGGTAGTTCGTTACTTCTGTTTCGAACAGGTTCGGTCCCAAACTGCCGAACTTGTTCGGTCACAAACCTCCGAACTTGTTAAAAAGTCATGAAGCGGGTGTCTGTGCTTTTGATTAGTCAAGAAAACACACTTAGAACTTATTTTCCAAACCGGTTCAGAAGTTAGGTTCCGAACCTTCTTAAACCCTGGAAAAAAAAAGACGCACGCGTTACTCTTTAATGGCATTTTGGTCTTTTCGCTAGTTTTGGAGGGTATCCAGTGAGTAAAGGGGGGATTGTACGAAGTTTGGGCCTCCAAATTGACATCTTTCGTGCATTGGGCCCAATTGCCCCTTCGTGGCCCATTGGAGCATTTTGTGGCCCAATTTCATCACTTACACCACACCATCCCAAAACACACGTGTATCACCATTTTTATGCCTAGAAAAAAAAACAATTAGTTGACGGGAAAGCAATGAGAAGAACAATACATTGGGAAGGATTGAGTGCTTTAAGGTAAGAAAGACATCATGTCTCCTTACCTATCTTTCGCCTATGTCTCTCATTTATTGTCTTCTTTATCATTTTATCTCATTTCTCCCTCTCTCTCTCTCTCTCTCTCTCTCTCTCTCTCTCTCATCTCTGTCTCTTCAAAAATAGCATAAAGTTATCAATGACATGGAAAACTAAAGGCTCCTAATCCAAATCCAAACATATTGTGTTGCTCTAACGTGAAGTTCCTTGCACAAGAGGAAAAACTCGTCAATATGGGGTGACATTTTATTGAGCCATTCAAGTGACCGCTAGCAAAACCACCAGATTGGGTTGGTTCTTCAGATATTTTGAGGGTTGTTAAGTTACACCTCATATAATATTTGTGGAATTTGTCAAATATTGAATGAAATGTTGCACTATTGATAAAAAATATACTGTGTATTGGTTTTACAGTTAAAATAATTGATTTTGTAAAACTGATTTGAAAGTGCTAACAATACTCTATTTAACATTATCCCTTCAACACTCACTTTTTAATTAGTTGAAATACATGTGAATTCCACTACTTATGGAAATGGGAACCATTAAATTAGTGAGAGCGACATGAATTTCAATCAACTAGAGAGCGAGTGTGAATAAGAGAGTGTTAAAGTGAGTGTTGCTAGCGCTTGTCTACTTGAAAAGTTCTAAAGGTGGGTTGAACATAACGTGATTTATATTTGGATCACTACAAGAATAACTGCTGTTTCCTGCCATTTTTCCCGACGAACTCTTATTCGTCGCAATTTCCGACGGATTTCCGACGAAAAAGTCGTCGCAAATGTTCAGAAAAAAAGGCGCTTAAATTCCCGCTTGCGTTTCCGACGAAAACATTTGTCGTTGCAAATTTCCGACGGACACTTCCGTCGGAAAACACTAAATATCCGTCGGAAACCATAAGACACGAATTAAAAAAAAGTAAAACCCTCAATCCTCTCCCACTCTCCTCAAACCAGCACGCGAAGGCTCTCCTCCTCTCCTCCCTCTCACCCTCGAAGGCTCTCCTTCATCTTCTCTCTCTCACCCTCGAAGGCTCTCCTTCATCTTCTCCCTCTCTCAGCGCCTCTCCTCTTCTCCTTTCTTAGTCGCCCCCTCTCTCTCTCAGTCGCTGTCCCTCAGCCCCATCTCCCTCTCTCTCTCAGTCGCCCTCTCTCATCCCCATTGAAATCGCGAGCCCTAATCCCTAATCCCTTCCTCTTCAAACGCGAACCTATCCTCAAATCGCTCCCTCTACAAACGCGAACCCTAATCGAAGATTGCAATGGCAGAATCGAACATCACTGGGGTTTTTTCGTGAGAACTGTAAATGAAGAACCACCGCGAACTGTAACTGAAGAATCGTGGAGCATCTACTTCGAACTGTTGAAGAGCCACCACGAACTGTGGAGCATCTACTTTGAAGTTCAAACACATTCAGGTAAATGTTTCTTCCATTTTCATTCCTTTTTTATTACGATTTTTACCAAATTTAGGGATTTTATGGATAGAGGTTTTAATGATATTTCTGATTTCAGATTTTGGTTTTCTCAAGTGATTTTAGGGTTTTTAGGATTTTGGGAAAAATAGGATTTTAGGGTTTTTAGGATTCTGAGAACCTGATTGAACAACTTGGGTCTTGATGTGGCTTGGTGTTTTGTGTTTACTACTTCACAGGTTCTACCTAAAAGCTGCTGATGCTGATGCTATTGTGGAGAAAAGGGTCAACTACCTAGCAGTACTGGCTCTGTCAGCTTATGGGCAATTGTGCTATTGGCCCTCAACTGTTGCTGCTGCACTTGTAATCTTGGCTTGTCTAGAACACAATCAAAATGCATCCCACAAAGTCATAGGGGTAATTACTTTTGCGATACAGAACTAATGCTTTATTTGAATCTTCAATGCATCAAGCAAATTGTGGGGTTTACAATTAATTATATGACATAGTATGTATAGTTATATATTCTCTACACAAGGCTAGACATGCCTCGGGGATTTCAGTTTAATTTGGTCGTTTCCTAATACTTAAATCACCCTTGTTGTTGTAGTAAATAAAATTCAATTAAAATGGAGCAAGAGGGTCGGGTTTGTATGGTCTTGGTTTGCACTGAAACTGTGGAAAATTGATATCTCTACAGTTGTGTGTGCCCTTTTCTGAATCATATCCTCTTTCCCCTTTTTCCAGTACGAGTAAGATTGTAATTAAAATGCCATGTAAACTATTAATTGTGTGATTTTGCAGATCCACGTTAGATCCAAGGATGAGAATTTGCATCAATGCATGGAGGTATGATAGTTCCAATTTACAATCAAAAGCAAGTCTGTTATATTCTGTCTTCTCCTGATTACAATTTATGGATCAGCTAATTGAAGTCTTGCTGTATGTGAGGAAGAACTTGCCTGCATTATGCAGCTTACTATGGTCATTCTTCTTCTCTTAAGGCAATACTTTCTGCTGCTCAAACTAATCCAGTGGCTGCTTCTTGGTTAGTCCTTTTTTCTGTTTTGGGGTTTATTTCTTCCTTAATTGACTCCTGTGGTGATTAGTTTTTATGCTTTTGACAAAGGATAGAAAAAAAAATATGCATGTTCATAGAAACGTTTTAGGTCTATTATATGTATGGAAGTCTTCTGTTTTATGCTTCTGAACATCAGTTGACATTGTCATAAATGGGTGTACTGATTTGTGCCACTGCCAACAGGTGTATAAGGTAGGGAAAGGTGCAGTTTGTACATATTTTCCTTAATAATGTGATAATATGGACTATGGTAACATTTGCATGGTTATTGCTGGAAAATTCCTTATTTGGAAGTATAGGAATCCCGAAAAATAACGCTGGTAATAATGGATTTAATTTACCAGCAACGGAGGAGTCAGAGTATGTTTCTGCTAATCATGATCAGCGAATGATGTGATTCACAAAGATGAAGATGTGCGTGAGAATCCTGCTGGTAACACCTGCACGGAGATGGATTTACCTGAAGACACACATGATTCTATTGCTTCTGGTGATCAGTCTGAAGAGGTATTCAACATATTAGCAAATTTTTATCTAAATATTTTGTTCAGAAACATATGTTCCATGCTCTTTTGAAACTAATTGATTACTTTGGTACATTATTTAAATGGCTGTTACTTGTTAAATACTGCAATGAAAGTGGAGTTACTAGTATTAAGAAACATATGTGACTAGCAGATCCAAACGATGGAGAAGTTCTGTCACAGTATGAGAAGCTAGTTTGGGAGTTACATAAGGACCAAGAAAGAGCATCTACCTATTTTGAAAGATCAGTGCAAGCCTCTCCTGAAGACAGCCATGTACATGCAGCATATGCTAGTTTCCTTTGGGACACTGAGGAAGAGGAAGATCAGGATGATGCTGCAGATATAGCACAATCCAAGTATGAACATTGGTCTGCTCTAGCTCCTCTTCCTTTTGAACTTGTCATCTCTGCTGGACAAAAGGCTAAGGAGGAATCTTGGAACAAAAGTGAGCATGATTTAATACTTCAAATTTTAGTTTGAATATTTTATCTCTTAAATTAGTTACAGTGGATGTGCAGACTAAATATTTGTTTATAAAAGATGATATTAATTATAATGTTCACATTCTTTTAAATTTATTTTCAGATTCCAAATCACCTGGTGATGCCAAATATTCAGAAGCATTTGGTAAGATTTAAGTTGTCAGCATTTATTTTAGAGTTTAATTTGATGTTTAGCTATTAAACAAATATGTTACTGTTTAATCCAACAATCTAGTTGTAACTCATCCATGTTTGGGAAGTTATTATTAAGTATAGGTTGTTAATGGTTAATGGTATGTAAATTTTGGTTGATTAGTGACCACAACCATGGTACAATATTTGATTTTTTTGTGAAAGTTTTTTTTCCCAAAGCTTTGTGATAATCTGATGTCTTGTGTTGATAATTGGAAGGTCTGCTTGCTCCGTTTGTGCCATGCCTTCATAAAAAATTAGGCGCATTTTTAATTTCTTATTAATTTTCTGTTGATTTTTTCCAGTTTTTAAATCTGTTTGGTGATGTTCAATCTATCAAGAGGGGTGAGGATAGGCATGCAAAACTGTTCTTGCCACACAGGAGCATGTCAGAGTTGAAAAAACGCCATGCAGATGATTTTTTGGCTTCGGAGGATAGACAATGAAGCTACCCGTGGATTTGGTCCTTTAATGCCAGGCCATCTTCAATTCAATGTATAGTTGCCAAGTAGTTGTATTATTAGAAATTTAAACTATGAAGTATGAACAGATAGATTTAGGGCAGTTTGTTTTTTCCTGGCTAGTTTGCTGCATGCTCAACAAGTATATCATGATTTTCAAGAATTGCCTAAGCAGTTTGGTCTTGGGAAGCATCCTTTTAATCTCTTGCATTTTAGTTCAAGGAGTGGATCAAATTTCTTGGTATCCTTTGTAGGGAGGTACTTGCTTGGACGTCTTATGGATTTTTTCACCATATTTAACCAGGATTCCACTCAATTATCACTTAAAGTTTGCACTCTTTGTTTGGCTGCAACTTCCCACTATCAATGTAAGCTTATACAAACTGCTACATTTATTCCTTTGCATACTATACTTTCAGATGCTTGGCTTTGTTTGAAAATAAATTTGTCTCAAAAACATGCTTCTTTCTTCCTACTATTTGTTAATTAAATTAATTTATAGCACTATAGTATGAAAGCATAAACTTTTGTAGTCTTATAGGTTGTTTGAGTATTGTTGATCGTGTTGATCTTAGAATGAGTGAATGTTTTTTTGTTGTGGTCGTTACCTTTGCAGGAGCATTTCAGTAATTTTCCAAAAAATAGAGGAAGCATTGCAGGGTAAATTTTGTACTAAATAAGGGTAAGAGGAAGCATTGCTGACTTGCTGCTATAAACTTTCTCCGTGGTTCCGATTGACAATTCCTTTGTTGCATATCATGAAAGCAAGAGAAGCACACATAGAGAGGCAAGAGAAGCACACATTGTAGTTTTGACAGAAAGAAGTTTGCTGATAGATGAATAATGTATATGCCTCACTATATTTTTTCTTATCAGTATCTCATAAAAAACCTTCCTTTTCGCATAACTAGGGACACCTTCCTTTTCATAGAATCCATGCCATACTAGAGTCATTTATATTGACTTTTAATATTACATTGGTAGATTGTTTTAGGACTCAATGTAGTTTTTATGTGGGTTTAGGGCTGTGATGAATTTGTAAATTTTGATGCTAAGGGATTAGGTTTAATCTTTTTTATAGATCTAATGCATATCGAAATTGGTCTACTATAATAGGTGGAGCAGTTTATGTATAGTACAACTAAAATAGGTCTATTCTATTTAGTGTCTATGTAATCTATACTAAATGTATGAGCTCTTTTTTTGGGTTTTGTTGGTGTTGAGAAGGTGTAATACTTGCTAATTTGCTCTTATGTTCTTTAACCTTTCTTTTTCCGTTTATTTAACAGAAACTTCTTAAGGTTAAAGGAGCTGATATTGCTCTAATGTTCACTATGTATTTAGTTGTCCTTATTTATGTTCTGTCTATTGGCAGGTGATGAGAATCACTGATAAAGGAGTTGATTCTCGTCTATTGCCATGTTAAAGCGTGTGAGGATAGACCATATGAAAGTCTTGAAGAAGATGAAAGCTGCTAAATCCTCGCAGTCTTCCGGTTCCAGTAGCAGCATGTTTGCCTTGGTTTTCACTTTCGTCTTCTGCATTGTGATCATACTCCAAGGTAATATTTGTATTCAGATTCATATTTATCATGCATATGATCTTTAGGTGTGCAGATTTGAGCTAGCAGTTGATGAATGAAACAATGATAATGAACATATTGTTGCTAATTCGTACATAAATTGTTCAATGTGCATGCACATTTGACTTCTCTATTAGTATGAAATGAGCTTCCTGCTTTTGTTTGTGTTTAATTTAATGTGCTCAGTGGTGTTTAGTTTTTAGAGATGAAAGTCCAGTTGGAATGTTGTAAGTATCTTGGTTGTACATGTGTATTATTATAGACGTGAGTTTTACAATGGTTTGATCGCATGTGTGTAGTCTACATGCCAGGGTTGTAGCACTTCTATATCATACATATTATTGTTTATGTCAGTTATTTGTAATTCTCTTCAGTGTCTTGTGAATTATTTATGGAGTGGACTTCATTTGTGGCAAAACTTACTTAGCATTTAGTCATTCTTCATTTGTAGATGGAAATGTGTCTGGTAGATTACTTAAATATACTTTGTTGATTTTCTGTTATCTGTTTCCTCCAGAATTAAGTGAAGAGGAAGCGGAAGACGTTCTTTTCAAAGAGGTCAGTTGTTTGTTCTTTGAAGATTCTGAAATTTGGCACTCTAGTTCTTAACTTCAATCCTATGAATTAAGTAACCTTGAGTTGTTTTCCTTTGTATCTAGGGATTGGGCACACTGGTTGGTGACCTTGGAACTCAGTTGTCTGGTGGATAGAAGCTGCGCAGTGCCGTTATAATGGCCGAGGAGAAGACTGCCAGACTTGTTTCAGCAGCTAAGGCTGAGGAAGAGGGTTCTGTTTGCATTCTTTGTTGTACAAATTGGTATAGCAATTTTGTTTTGTCTATGTAAATTTGGCATGGATGCCTTGATTCTTATCATTTGATTCCTAATAGAAAATGTGTCACAGACATTTGAGATAGTTTTGTTTGTGTAAAGTTACAATTAGTTACAAAAATAATTGATTTTGGTTACACTGTGTTAGATGTTTAGCTTGTGGCTTCAAGCCTGCAACAAATATGCTGAAATAAGATCGGTTTTGTATAATTTAATTTTTTTTTATTTTTTTTTAAAAATTTCCGACGGATTTGCGATGAAAATGTGTTAGAGTTTGCGACGAAAAAATCCGTCGGAAAGTCCGTCGGAAACGATTTGCGACGAAAAAATCCGTCGGAAACGATTTGCGACGAAAATTTGTCCGTCAGAAAGTCCGTCGGAAACGTTAATTTGCGACGAAAATCAGTGCGTTTCCGACGGATTTTGCCGTCGGAAATCGTCGATTTTCTTGTAGTGGATACATAAAAGAAAAAAATAATTTAATAAATTCATGTTATATGGATAGTTTGAATCAAAATTGTTTTCAGTGTAAAAAAAACAAATATGAATCTTGACAAATTTTTTAAAAAGTAGCTTAGATAAATATTGTAAATGGCACTTATGGAAGATGTAAATATGCAATGGTAGAATCAATTATATGTCACCTTAGTCGGTACAATCTCTAGCTTCTAGTAGAATAAATTCTAGACCAATAAAATTGATTTGGGTAAAAGAGCATAACATCAATTTAACACACCTAAAAAACTTTTAGGCTTGCAAGTTCACTACCAATTCTAGAAGTGAATCCAAACATATGCATATTACTCTTAGCCTCTTAGAGTGTGTTTGGATGAGGCAGTTTTTTAAAGTAATGTAATTTAAGAGGGTAATTCAAATGTTTCAAACCAAATTAACTTGTTTGGATAATAAATGTGGAGAATTTTCATAAAATAATTTTGAAAATGAAACGATTTCAATTGATGCATTTGAGTTGCCTAGAATTTGAAATTCCCTAGAATTTTCAAATGCCCCATCTAAATGAAAATAAAAGTCAACCAAAGTGTATAAAAGATATACTTCCTCCTCTCTTTCTTATAAGAATTAAAACTCTAAGATCACTACAAGAAATTCGCGGATTACCGGCGGAAAAAATCCGCCGAAAAGGCCAAAATCTGCTGAAAATGCGGACTTATCGACGGATTTTTTCCGTCGGAAATCCGTCGGAAAATCGTTCGCAGGTAATGGTTACCGGTGGATTTTCTGATCCACCGGAAATCATCCGAAATTCCGCCGGAAAACCATTTAAAAAACCGTTGGTAATTTTCGAGAATCCACCGGAAATTACTGGCAGAAAAATCCGCCGGAACCTGCACAAAATCTGTCGGTAACCGTTAATATTTAAATAAACGAATTTTAAAAAATCCGCCGGTAGTATTTAAAAATCCGCCAGTAATTTATTTATTTATTTTTTAAAAACAGTTTTTTTAAATCATTTATTTAAAAAACTAATATTATTTAATTATTTTGATTTTTTTAAAATAGATTTTTGAAATTGTTTATTTAATTCAAAAAGTAAATATTATTAATTTTATAATATTTATATTTATTATTTAAATATTTACTAATTAAACGAGAATTGAATAATAATTCAAAATGATAAAATTTCCATAATATCTATCCAAGAAAACACTAATTAAAATATTCATTACAAAATATAAAATGAAATATCCAACAAATGCAAATTAAAATATCTAATAAAACGACTAAAATTGCTAGTCATCATCATCATAGTAGCTTCTGGCCGGGTTGTTGTTGGGGTCGGAGTCCACATCAAACCATATATTTAATTCCGGGTTGGGTTTTGTGTTGAACTGTTGCTGGGGGTGAGAGTTGAGACCAGAGTACGGCTGACCATAAGGCTGGAAGACACTAGAGTACGACTGAAAAGCACCATCGTAAGGCTGCTGCATCTGGTACGATGGATAAAATGATGATGATAATGGCATAGATGGCCTCGGGTGTTGAGACATATTGTCCATTATGAACTTGCAGCGCTCGTCATTCATCCTCTGCTCCTCCCGCATATGCTCTAATTCCTGTTCATATTTGTTCTATCGCTCGTTCATCTCACGATGTGCATCACTTAATTTCTGCGTCAATAGCTGAACATCGTTTAATTCTGAAGGAGTAGGGACATGAGAGCGACCTGTACTTCTTTCTAAAGAAGATGATGGCTTCAGATTCGGGATAATGGAATTTTGGAAAGCAGACGGGCCCATACCACCAGCTCCTACTAAACGACCACTTTTAGTTGGACCAACAGATTGCTGCCAAGCATGAAAAGCCGCTCAACTCTCCTCAGCAGAATCAATCTCAGTGCTGCCACTACTCTGCAGAGTTTCACGATACTCGGGTGTGCCAATCAGAGAAATTTTCCTGAAAGTAACAACCAAGAAATGAATAACTATTAGTATGTAATGTAATATATAATATAATATAATATAATATAATAAAAATAATATATAAATAATAAATGTAGATATCTTGTACTGCAGGACTTGTATTGCAGGTCAAAGTTTTGATGATGAAAAAGACCAGAGCTAAAGGTGATAAGAGTAAAAGTTGACCAAAGCCAAAGTTGATGGCCAAAGGTGATGAAAGTGACAAAGTATCAAAGTCACAATCCAAGACAATCAAGCTCAAGAATTGAAGGTTCAAGATATAAGGGTAGTCCTTAGGGTTTGGGTGTGTTAGGAAAAAGTGTAAGCTCTTACGAAGGTCAGCTCATCTCTCAACGTCCCACGTTTTTCAAAATGCATGCATGCACACGCAATCACAAAAAGCATTTTTGAAAAACCATTAAAATCGGTTTCTAACTAAATGTGAATATGCATAATCGATTTTACTAAGCATGAAATCGATTCACAAGTGTTTTTCAAAAAGAAAGAATCGATTCACTATCTTTTAAACTAAACATCAAATCTATTTTTTAACACAATGAGAAAGTATATAATCGATTTATATAAGCATGCAATCGATTCCCATTGTTTCCATAAAAGAAAGAATCGATTCATAATGTTTCATATTGAATACATAATCGATTATACACTTAGAATGTAATGGGCACATAATCGATTCTGACCTTAGTGCATTCAGGCACTAAATCGATTATCCACCTCAGTATTCTAAAACATATAATCGATTATTCACTTTAGTGCATTCAGGCACATAATCGATTGTAACATCCTCAAAATAATTAGTAGAATTATTTGGGTGTGAACCCAATTAAATTAATTTAGTACTTGACTGGTAAATTTATTGAGTGCTAAAAATTTTTATTGGTTGTCATCGGATCGTTAACCGGATAATACGGGTCAAGGACAATTCGGAACGAAATAAGAGATTAAGGACAATATGGTAATTGGACCACGTTACCACTTATATATTAAATAAATATATATATGTGTGTGTGTGTGAGAATTAAAGAATAGAAAGAAAGAAAGAAAAGGAAGGTACGCGAGAGAGAAGAGAAACAGAGAGAAAAGAGAGAAAAGGAAAAAGAAGAGAAAAGAATGGGTGAAGGAGAAGAAAAGGAAAAAGGAAGTCCAAAGGCTCATCAAAACGACTTCCTTCCAACACGAAAAACGTTCAGCGTTACTTCCTCTTCGAATTGGTACCAAAATCATCATCATCAACTCACTCTCTCTCACTTTTGCCATTTTCGAAAATTTGAAGGGGGTGGAGGTTTTTGATTGTTCAAACTCAAGGGTAGCTTGGGATGGTGTTTGGCGCGAACCCAAGGATGATGGATCGTTGATTGAAGTTCGATTGAAAGATTGGAAGCTAGTTGGGTGAGTTTGGGTTGAAAAATCAAGATTTGGGGTTATGTGTGAATAGTGATTTGAAGGTTGAAGATGATGAATAGTGTTTGATGATTCAAGGATGATTAGGAGCGAACCCGAGGCGTATTGAGTGCGGAACGAAGTTCAATTTCGCGAATTGGAAGTTGGTTGGTGATTAGGGTTCGAATGGGGGATTTCGAGGAATTCGGTATTTCGGCCAAAGAGATGTCTCGGGATCAAGCGGAAAGATTGGAAGCAGATTTGGGCGTTGTCGAGCGTGGAAGTTTATGCGGGGATTGTTCGTGTGGTTATGTGGAGATTTTGAAGTCTCGGTGATTTCGGCTCAGTGTCGACTCTCGCTTCAAGGGTGAGTTTTACTCACGTTTAGGATTGTTTGGTTTTGAAAATGAATTTTGTGTTGATTGGTCTCGAAAGATTTGACTAGAAAACCGTTATTTCGAAATATATCGTTTTTGGATAAAATTCGTTTATGTCGAGTTTTGATTGATTTATCGCTTTCGCTGGAATATGGATTGATTGTGTGACTTTGATTGGGATTGTTTTTATGGTTTTCAACAGAACAAGAATCGGAGTTGAGCGGAATAGCGAATTTCGCAAGAAAACGGAAAACCTGCAATTTTCTGCAGATGGTCGCATCGCGACCCGTCACCATCGCGTCGTGACCAGGCTCTGTTTTGTCACGCAAATATTTCTGACGCTTTTCGCGTCGCGACGGTAGCAGTTCGCGTCGCGACGCTTTGCAGTTTTTCAGCAAAAGTTACTGATTTTTGTTTTCGCGATAACTTTCGATCCGGGAACCCGATTGAGGTGTTCTCAGGTGCGTTTGAAAGCTTATTGAAAGGCCTAATCAAATAAATGATTTAAATTGTATAATGAACTGTTTCTGAAGTTATAGATTGTTTCGAAAAACCGAATAATAGTACACGTGTGCGGATATGTTTTATTAATAATAAAACGGACTATGAGTCCTACGTGGTATGGTATAGACTGACGTGGGATGATAATTATTTATTCGTCTAAACCGGTCTACGATTCACGATATATATTATATCGACTATGGGAAACGGCCCAATGCGGGTATTATGTTCGATTAACAGTCTAATGTAAATGAACTATGGGTTCATATGATAGCTGATATATGTGTATATTATATCGAGTTTGGGTGACGACCCATGAGACTAACATACTAGGCGGGGCAGTCATGATCCCTTACCCTAGGCTCCGTGCCATTAGGAAAAATGCTATTGGTAAGGGGGTTCACCGTGTTTGGAAGCGTTCGGGCAGTCGGTGTTATGTTAAATTGTTTATTGTATGGTTCACCGGGTTTGGAAGCGTTCGCACAGTCGGTGTCGTACTGAGTTATAGTAGGTTCCCCGGGAGTTAGCGTTCGCACAGTCGGTGGAATGCTATGTATAAAATAATGCGGTTCACCGGGTTTGGAAGCGTTCGCGCAGTCAGGTGCCGTGTTGAATTAAAAAGAATTCATAATTGAACCGAGAGTGTTAGTAGGGGTCTCGGTAGAACTCACTGAGATTGTATCGCATTGTTTATATGTTGTTGTTTTACAGAGAAACAGGGAAAGAGAGGACCACAGAGGCACGAGTAGGTGGACCTCGGATGGTTGCTGATGACTTAGCTTTATGCTTAAGTTTATGTTTCCCTTTGTTGTTTATGTACTGAAACACTATGTCTTTAGTGTTATATCTTTCTTCCGCTTTCTTGTATGATACTGAATACTATAGTTGCTGATAGTTTATGGTCTGAGAACCGTATCGTCTTGTTTGTGTATAAGACTGTTTGGTTTATATTCAGCGAAAAATTATAGTGATATTCAGTCTCTAAGCAGGAAAAATATCTCTGATTTTCTAGGGATGGTACACTTGGGTATTTTTACTAAATAAAAATACCGGGGTGTTACAGTTGGTATCAGAGCAGTTCGACCTAGTCGGACTTAGTTTAGGGTTGAGTCGATTCCTTGTTAGTCCTTGTTGTAATTATACTTGTGATGCTAAGAGACATTGAGCCTGATCAACTTAATACTTAGTGCATCATAAGCGGAATTATACCAGGATGATCAAGACGCAGTCCTCGACCAAGACCGGAATCTCCAACCGGTGCATCCTCAGGAAAGGTGACCTGACGGTGGGAGAATACATCGCTAAGTTTGAGAAGTTGTCTCAGTTTTGCCAAGTGGTAAAGTAAGCTCCGGATGACGAATGGAGAATGCAGATGTATAAGAGGGGCCTTAGTGCTTTTATGACTTAGGGTCTCAGTTCTTATACTATTACCAATTATGTTGCCTTAGTGCAATCGGCATATGTCGCCGAGGATGATCTCATAGGGAGTATGGGAAAAGAAGGAAGGTAGTTGAATTACCAACTCGGAATGCAAAGTCCTAAGATAATTTCATCAAAAGAAAAGCAGGTACAACTCTACGATTCTTCAAAGGTCAGAAGATGTTCTAATTGTGGAAAGCATCACAGTTTAGAAATTGTAGGAGATGCGGAAGGCATCGCAAAGGTGATCGCCAGAAAAGATCAATCGGTGCTATTATTGTATTGGTAAGAGGGTCACTATGCAGAAGAGTGCCCTGCGAGGAAGAATCTCAAGGAGGCACAAGATGCTCCAAGGCAAGGACGAGTCAACACTCTGGATGCTCAAACCATCACACCTAGTGACAATTTACTGAGGGGTACGGGATTCCTTTTCAATAACTCTGTCAGTATATTTTATGATTTGGGTGCAACCTATTGTATTATAGCTCAATCATGTGTGTGTCGGTTGGGATTAGCTTTATCTCCGCTATCCGATAACTATTTTAACTGCTGCTAAGGGTCGTGTCCAGGCTTAATCCTTGTGTCAAAATTGTCTACTTGACATAGGAGGCAGAAATTTCGTTGTAGAATTTATTTGTTTGCCTATGAGAAGTATGGACATCGTTCTGGGTATGAATAGGATGACTGCAAATCATGTTACGAGCGACTGTGCCAATCGTACTATCAGTCTTGCCTCTGAATCTGTTGAATTGGCAAAGACAAATTCTGAAGCAGTTATCTCTTTCACCTCAGCAAGCTAGCCATTATTCCAAGGTGCAGAAGCTTATGTTATTGTGTTATCTACATCCACTGAAACTAGTTTAGATTTGGCGAACGTTCGAGTTGTGAATGTTATTCTGGAGGTTTTTCAGGATTAAGTTTCTTCTGTACCTCCAGAGCGTGAAGTAGAGTTTTCTATAGAATTGGTTCCTGGCACAGGATCAATATCTGTTTCCCCTTATCTGATGTCTCCTTTAGAATTAAAGGAATTGAAGTCTCGACTTGAAGAGTTGATCTTTAAGAGGATCATCCGACCGAGCGCTTCTCCATGGGGTGCTCCGGTGTTACTTGTCAAGAAGAAAGATGGAAGTATGAGATTTTGTATTGACTACTGACAACTCAACAAAGTGACGATCAAGAACAAATATCCTTTGCCAAGGATACACGAATTGCTGGATCAACTTCGAGGTACCGTGGTGTTTTCAAAAAAAAAATTGATTGATCTGAGGTCAGGTTATCATCAATTA
This sequence comes from Astragalus membranaceus, assembly GCA_039519185.1. Lineage (NCBI taxonomy): Eukaryota > Viridiplantae > Streptophyta > Magnoliopsida > Fabales > Fabaceae > Astragalus > Astragalus membranaceus. Next base: position 30,415,203 of record CM076853.1, on the reverse strand, counting down.
AAGGTTAGAGCCTTAGATATTCCGAAGACTGCTTTCCGTACTAGGTATGGACATTACGAGTTCGTAGTGATGCCCTTCGGTTTGACTAATGCTCCGGCGGTATTCATGGACTACATGAACCGAGTTTTCCACACGTACCTGGATCAATTTGTAGTTGTTTTCATTGATGATGTCGTGGTGTACTCGAAGACCATTGAGGAGCATGTTCAACATCTCCGCATTGTCCTGAATGTACTCCGAGAAAAGAAATTGTGTACCAAGCCGTCGAAGTGTGATTTCTGGATGCCTGAGGTAAAATTTTTGGGACATGTGATTTCCCAATCGGAAGTTGTTGTGGATCCCAGTAATGTGGAAGTTTTGTTAAACTGGGAGCGACCAACAACAGTCACAAAGATCAGAAGTTTCTTGGGTCTAGCTGGTTACTATAGGAGATTTGTTCAAGGGTTCTCACAGTTAGTTCTTCCACTTACTCGGTTAACTCGTAAGGGTCATCCGTTTACGTGGGATGCCGATTGTGAAGAATGTTTTCAAGAGTTGAAGATTTTGACTTCTGCTCCAATCCTGATTCTTCCGGATCCGTCATTGGAATTTCAAATTTTCGGCGAGACTTCTGGAAAGGGTTTGGGATGTGTTCTCATGCAGAATCATCAAGTGGTAGCTTATGCGTCCAGACAGTTGAAGATCCATGAGGAGAATTATCCAACTTATGATTTGGAGTTGGCAGCTATCGTGTATGCACCGAAGATTTGGAGACATTACCTGTATGGGTCTCGTTTCAAAATCCTTAGTGATCACAAGAGTTTAAAGTATCTGTTTGATCAGAAAGAACAGAATAACAGGCAAAGAAGATGGGTAGAATTTCTGAAGGATTATGACTTCGAGTTGAAGTATCATCCAAGAAAGACCAATTTTGTAGCTGATGCGCTGAGTAGGAAATCCATTCACATGGCAGAGTTAAAGATGCAAGAAATGGAATTGTTAGAGTCTTTTAGATCTAAGTTGGGGTACATCCATAAGTTTCCACTTTAGTGGCAAGGTTTTGGTGTTAACCTTTCGCTTGCGAAGGTTAACAATCAGATAGTATTATGTGATTCCGTTTGACAAGACGAACGTGAATACGAATATGTAAGTGAGGTAACTGTTGACTATTTTCACATTGCGAATAACCACCAAAGGATTAATTGATGGATCTGCTTGCAAGAGTCTGAAATTTCCGAAGTGAAGCTCGGCGTGCGGTATGGTAGTTTTGAAAAATCATTTTTGTGAAAACCCGCATGCTAAAGTTAATTTTGGGGGCGAGTCAACAAGTTTCACAGATGACTTTTCCGTCACATTTTTTTTAATGTGTATGAGAACTGTTATAGATTTTAGAAGATTTGTTGAGAACGTGTTTACACCCTTCGAGGAAATCATGTTTGTTTTTGCCTCTACCGAGGAGTACCAGTTGTGGATCTCATTTTCAACATATATTTCTATCAAGCGTCTTGTATTAGAACCGTTGATTTAGATTAATCAAAGTTGGGGTGTAAACGAGGATAAGTGGAACGAAGCTTCGGAAGTGTTTTCAAACACGGTGTCGAGCCTACGTAGGCAAATGATAAGTTTCTCGTGTTGATTCGTAACAAGTGAGTTCGGACTATAACCTTAGAAGCGTTCTAGGGTAGTAGTGGATCATACTTGAAGATTGATGTGCCGGATTGGGAAGATTTTCTACACTTATTTCGTTAATTCAAGATTGTGTTCCAGCAACTTAAGACCTTTCTGAGAATGTCGATCCTCGGTTAGTCGGATGAAAGACTTAACGAAATTTTGAGGACAAAATTCTTTCAAGTTGGGGAGAATGTAACATCCTCAAAATAATTAGTAGAATTATTTGGGTGTTAACCCAATTAAATTAATTTAGTACTTGACTGGTAAATTTATTGAGTGCTAAAATTATTTATTGGTTGTCATCGGATCATTAACCGGATAATACGGGTCAAGGACAATTCGGAACGAAATAAGAGATTAAGGACAATATGGTAATTAGACCACATTACCACTTATATATTAAATAAATATATATGTGTGTGTGTGAGAATTAAAGAATAGAAAGAAAGAAAGAAAAGGAAGGTACGCGAGAGAGAAGAGAAACAGAGAGAAAAGAGAGAAAAGGAAAAAGAAGAGAAAAGAATGGGTGAAGGAGAAAAAGAGGAAAAAGGAAGTCCAAAGGCTCATCAAAACGACTTCCTTCCAACACGAAAAACGTTCAGCGTTACTTCCTCTTCGAATTGGTACCAAAATCATCATCATCAACTCACTCTCTCTCACTTTGCCATTTTCGAAAATTTGAAGGGGGTGGTGGTTTTTGATGGTTCAAACTCAAGGGTAGCTTGGGATGGTGTTTGGCGCGAACCCAAGGATGATGGATCGTTGATTGAAGTTCGATTGAAAGATTGGAAGCTAGTTGGGTGAGTTTGGGTTGAAAAATCAAGATTTGGGGTTATGTGTGAATAGTGATTTGAAGGTTGAAGATGATGAATAGGGTTTGATGATTCAAGGATGATTAGGAGCGAACCCGAGGCGTATTGAGTGCGGAACGAAGTTCAATTTTGCGAATTGGAAGTTGGTTGGTGATTAGGGTTCGAATGGGGGATTTCGAGGAATTCGGTATTTCGGCCAATGAGATGTCTCGGGATCAAGCGAAAGATTGGAAGCAGATTTGGGCGTTGTCGGAGCGTGGAAGTTTATGCAGGGGATTGTTCGTGTGGTTATGTGGAGATTTTGAAGTCTCGGTGATTTCGGCTCGGTGTCGACTCTCGCTTCAAGGGTGATTTTTACTCACGTTTAGGATTGTTTCGTTTTGAAAATGAATTTTGTGTTGATTGGTCTCGAAAGATTTGACTAGAAAACCGTTATTTCGAAATATATCGTTTTTGGATAAAATTCGTTTATGTCGAGTTTTGATTGATTTATCGCTTTCGCTGGAAGATGGATTGATTGTGTGACTTTGATTGGGATTGTTTTTATGGTTGTCAAAACTGTTTTCAATCGGAACAAGAATCGGAGTTGAGCGGAATAGCGAATTTCGCAAGAAAACGGAAAGCCTGCAATTTTCTGACTTTGTTTTCTCGATAACTTTTGATCCGGGAACCCGATTGAGGTGTTCTCAGGTGCGTTTGAAAGCTTATTGAAAGGCCTAATCAAATAAATGATTTAAATTGTATAATGAACTGTTTTTGAAATTATAGATTGTTTCAAAAAACCGAATAATAGTACACGTGTGCGGATATGTTTTATTAATAATAAAGCGGACTATGAGTCCTACATGGTATGGTATAACTGACGCGGGATGATAATTATTTATTCGTCTAAACCGGTCTACGATTCACGATATATATATTATATCGACTATGGGAAACGGCCTAATGCGGGTATTATGTTCGACTAACGGTCTAATGTAAATGAACTATGGGTTCATATGACAGCAGATATATGTGTATATTATATCGAGTTTGGGTGACGACCCATGAGACTAACATACTAGGAGGGGCAGTCATGATCCCTTACCCTAGGCTCCGTGCCATTAGGAAAAATGCTATTGTTAAGGGGGTTCACCGGGTTTGGAAGCGTTCGCGCAGTCGGTGTTATGTTAAATTGTTTATTGTACGGTTCACCGGGTTTGGAAGCGTTCGCGCAGTCGGTGTCCAACTAAGTTATAGTAGGTTCCCCGGGAGTTAGCATTCGCGCAGTCGGTGGAATGCTATGTATAAAGTAATGCGGTTCACCGGGTTTGGAAGCGTTCGCGCAGTCGGTGCCGTGTTGAATTAAAAAGAATTCATAATTGAACCGAGAGTGTTAGTAGGGGTCTCGGTAGAACTCACTGAGATTGTATCTCATTGTTTATATGTTGTTGTTTTACAGAGAAATAGGGAAAGAGAGGACCACAGAGGCACGAGTAGGTGGAGCTCGGATGGTTGCTGATGACTTAGCTTTATGCTTAAGTTTATGTTTCCCTTTGTTATTTATGTACTGAAACACTATGTCTTTAGTGTTATATCTTTCTTCCGCTTTCTTGTATGATACTGAATACTATAGTTGCTGATAGTTTATGGTCCGAGAACCGTATCGTCTTGTTTGTGTATAAGACTATTTGGTTTATATTCAGCGAAAAATTATAGTGATATTCAGTGTCTAAGCAGGAAAAATATCTCTTATTTTCTAGGGATGGTACACTTGTGTATTTTTACTAAATAAAAATACCGGGGTGTTACATCGATTCTCACATTTCCATAAATAGTTCAACGTTAATATTTTTCTCATCGCCTATAAATAGAGGCTTCATAGTTCTCATTTCTCACAACCCAATTTCACGAGTCAAAACCACATTTGAGAAAAACTCTTCATACCTTTATTTCTGCTCTTCACGCACTGTTGGTCCGTCAGAGCTGATCTTTCGCAAGAGTTAGTCAGGGGTTGGAATCTTCAAGTTGTAATATCTGCCTACATTAGAGGTATATTCTGTGTAACTGTTTATTTGTTGTGATCTGTACTAGAGAGTGGAGTATCTCTCTAGGGGTAGCTGTTTGTTCTAGGAAGTGGGGTATCTTTCTGGGGAAGCTGTTGTAACAAGGGTGGGGTATCTCTTGTTGTACCGTGGTTAGATTTGCGGGCTCTTCAATAGGTGGGGTATCCTAGTTGAAGGAGTGCCCAAGTCTTGTAAAGGTTTTCCAAGGCACCTGTAAGCCTTGTTTGGTTAGTGGAAAATCTCACAATGTGAGGACTGGACGTAGGTCACTGGGAGGTGACCGAACCAGGATAAATCTCTGTGTGCTTTACTGCTTTATTTCTAATTCCTTCGCTTCCATTTAACCTGCGCGAAAATTAATCTAAGTCATTGAAAAAGGGGAAAAAGTTTTTCAAAAGATCTAAAATGTTTTAAATCTCAATTCACCCCCCTCTGGAGACTGAAGCCACTTGGTAACAATAAACGTTATTTACCTGAATATTCCTTGACCGGTTATCGAGATACTCACCCGTCTCCTCTCGCACAAGAAGGTGGCAGTGTAACTCAAGCAAAGTAAATGGCCGACCATAGATGGCCTCCAATATACATAGTTATTATTTAATATTATTTAATAAAATATAAAATACATATGTATAATATAAATTTAATCAATTAAACACGTTGCCTAAACTACATTGGAAAATGCGCATGAATATGAGCAGAAGATTGTTCTTCACTTACTTCCTCTGATGACAAGAACTCCCTAATAAGAAATTATGAATTGTTATACAAGTGTGTACTTTATTAACTAATTGAGATAGCTAGGTTGAGAAATACATACTCAACGAATGGTTGGACCTCAGTACAGTTTATCAAGACATGAACATGGGCTGAATTTAACTCTTCTTCTGTTAGCCAGCGAATTGACTCCTTTCCAGACTAACGGCCAGGTAGACAAAACACAGACAAAGCTAAATGATGTCTTGGACATTCAATTTCCATTTCATTTCGACTACTTCTAGGAGCAAATTCATTCTTGAAATAATAAGAACAAAAATGGGTTGTTTCACGGTGTAAGTAAGAAGAACATATCGATCCTTCAACTCTAGCTTTATTTTTAGCTGATCTTTTTGAATCACCCATGAACCTAGAGAAAATGATACGTTAATAATCATCTAATCTAATTTATATATATATATGTAACATCCCTAAATTTTAAAGGTACAAATAAGGGAATTGTGAACGACTTAATAATTTGGGTTGAATAATTAGTCGCGACTCGAGCGTGAATAGTCGAGAAAACCATTCCTAAGGGATAACCATAGAATTATAGGAGTTTTAGTCTCAAAACCATGACCCAGTGGGCCAAGGGCATTTTGGTCATTTCACACCACTTTAGCCCTCATCCCTTCACCCTAGCACTCAGCTGACTCAACCATTCTCATTCAGAAACTGAAACAAAGAAAAAGAAAGAAGGGAAAGAAGAGAGAAAGGAGAAGGGAGGCGAGAGAGAGAGGAGGAGGAGAAGCCATCATCAACACCATCATGTCTCCTTGCATGTAAGCATCTCCTACACCTTTCAGCTCCATATTTCATCCTCTTCCTTCTGGTACAAACTTCTGAGCCTAACTCTCCCTAGATCATCATTTGCCATTTTCGAATTATAGAGCCAAGAGAATGAAGATACAAGTTCAGCTAAACTTCTGCAGGAAACCCGTATGACCAACCTTCAGTAATTTCCACATATCTCACTGTACAGACCTCCGTTTTAAATCATTGTTGGTTCTTTAGAAACTAGACAGAACATGCTTCAGTTTAGACCCAAGAATTGTCAGATTTCATTAGGTGTGGAGGGAGATATCATGTCCTCAAATTTCACTTCTGAATCAGTCACAATTTTGACCAAGTTTCAGTGTTTTTGTTATAACTCTCCGAGTACTGGTTGCATGCGTTTGAAAGTTCCACCCTCAAAAACTAGATAAAATTCCCTTCACAATAGGCACCTGTTTTGCTAAGTTTGGATGAGAATTGACTGAGTTATGTCCGTTGCAAAATGTCACATGGTTGCTGGAAACAGCAGGAGCATTTCGGGTAGCTGAGTTCAAAGTTGAAAAGCGGTTCGAAGTAGTTCGGGTTGATTCGAGATGTATTCAGGGATGCTTCAGTAACTGGTCAAGTTTGAGGATTCACCCGGGATCGATTTCGTGTGCGTTGGAGCGGATTCGGAGAGTTCGTGTGTTACGGTTCGTTCGTGTTCACGGAGTTCCGTTGTTGTGTGCGATTTTCATCGCCAAAGGTGAGTTCTATACTAACTAGGGAAATTGTTGTTAATATATGTGTTGATTGTTTCTTGATGAAATTATGCTTGACGGCTGAATTGGTTGCTGTTTGGATACTTAAATTGTTGCTAAGCTCAATGTGTAGACGCTTTCTAGGTAGGTTTGGATTTCGGCTAACTGGGACTGTTTTGCTGGTTGATAAATTATATAGCTTACCATTTAAGAACCTAGACTGAATGCATGTCATTTTGGATTTGGTTTGGTCGCATTTGGAGTAGTATAGCTCCAGTTATAGGCTCCACAAGTCAGGGTAAAATTCTGGGAACAATCTGGACATAGAGTCAGTGTTTTGGGAATGGTGGTTTTAATTGAACTCCTTTTGGGATGATTTCTATTTCTTTGAAAACTATACTTAATTTTATACTATTAGGCTCAGGTTCCAGGTTAATTGAGTAAGTTTTGAACACTTTAGGAAGATTGCAATCTAGGTCACAGTTGCAGTCCCGTTTTCTGAACATACTGTGTTATTTACTAAAAATGTATTTATTGACCCATCATTCCACAACTCTAAAAACATAGTCAGAAACTAGACGTCCTTAGCTTTCCGTAGAGGGGTCGTTTGCTAAATTCCGTGGCCGTTTGATAGGTTAAATAAATTCTCAAAGTTTAGGTACAGTTGCTGAATTAGAATGTTTGAATTGTTGCTTCTTTAGTGGACTATGTTTTCAATGAATTGTTTGATGTTTATGATTTTGTTGACTGTGATTGAAAGTAATTATGATTGATGAAGTGTGATGTTTCCCTTGGAGGATGGGCCAAAACCTTGTTTGCTTAAGTTCTAATGATAACAATTTTATGTTCCATGTTGAAGTTAATGTTATGTCCTTGTTGATTGTTTATGAGACGACCCAATGCGGGTACACGAATTGTGTTTGGAATGATAATGATTGGATTGAATTGTAAATGTATATCAGTCAGGTTAACGAATTTAGTAATCACGAGTGAGATCACGTTATGATAAGATAAGACGGACTAAAGGCCCTAAGGTTAAGAATAAGACTAAGTTATGTTTATGTTAAGTTAGTATTATGTTATGTTCATGTTCAGGTATATTAAAATATATACATCAGTTCAGTCTAGGCGACCCTATTTCAGTTTAGTGTGCTAGGGGAGGGGAAGTCATGAGCCCTATGAACCTAGGCCCCATGAGGTTTGCCCACTAGTGATTAGTGGATTGGGTTCACCGGGAGTTGATTTTGTCAAATGACCGGTGACATGCTAAAAATCATGTGTTAGTGTTGCCTCTCGTAGCCGGCTTAAGGGTTATGAGGACAACGTTAGAATTAGCCACATAGTCAACTATTAGGACTATGAGTTATGAATCAAGCATAATGAACCGAGAGAGTTAGTAAGGGGTCTCGATAGAACTCGCTGAGACAAGTTGTCTCACCCAATCATTGTTGTTGTTTTTTTTTTCAGAGATGCAGGATAAGTTGAAGATGATGAGGCATGGGCCTAGAGCTACTTAAGGAGTGCCGACGCTTTTAGTTATTCTGTCATGTATTTTCCTTTCAGTATCTTAGACTGTTCGATTGTATGACTTACGTTTGTAAAAGTTGTAAATCGCTTCCGCAGACTTCTTATTTTGGTATTGAACACTAAGTTGAGTGATGTAAGGAACGAATTTCAGTTGTCCTAATTAAGTTATGTAAGTGCGCTTGATGTGTTTTGCATCGATGTTTAGTTTGTGTTCAATATCTTAAAAAGGAAGTTACTCTGATATAGGCCAGTAGTGCATTTCGATAATTTCTACAAGTTAGAAATTATCGGGGTGTTACAATATATATATATATATATATATATATATAACATCTTTCATATATTAACTTACCTTTCAAACGGATACATCCATCTGTATTGGACAGGTACGCCAAGTTAAGCTTCATATGCGAGAAGTTGTGTCCAACATTCTTCAGCATCCTGTTAGACATAAAGAAAATGTAAGTATGCAAATTCACTAAAGCCAATAAAACTAATTTCATAAATGGCATCCAACTTATGAACCTGTTGCATGAACACTCCATTATGCAGCTGTCCGAATTGAGGATACTTCTTCCGCAATACCTGGCAAAAGCGGTAACAAACCAGGACAACGTCATTTCTTCATATGAGTGAGAAGAACAGAACAGTAGCCAATCATTAAACTTCAATCTTTTTTCATACTGAACCATATAATATAAATATTAGATATCACATAATCTTTGTTCAAGACAAATATACTCAATATGAACAAAAAAAATTATCAGACCAGATAGAAAGCTTAACCACGTGAATATATAATGATCAATAAATAAGCAATACACAGATTAACATGTCTAAAACACCAGAGAGAGAATGCAATACACAAATTAACAATCACAAGAGTAACAAGGCAGAAGCAATGTCAGGATTCAACCAATACACAAATTAACAATCACAAGAGTAACAAGACAAAAGCAATTTCAGGATCCAACAAAAAAAACAAAGAAAACAATGTGCAATTGTTAGAATCCTGCAACGAATTGAAATTGGATCCAAGTCAATAGGGAACTTGAAAGGGGGATCTGAAATTAGAGTGTTCGCATGTGAAATAGAAGTAGAGAGAGACGAGGTTAGGGTTTGACGGAGAAGTTACCAATGTACGATTCTGGCGAGCAGGAACTTCTCTTCGATCTGTGATTGATGTTTCGATATGTGAATGAGATGCTTGTCCATGAGAGAGAGACGGAGCGAGAGAGGAGCTTCGGAGAGAGAGAGAGGGAGAGAGAGATGCAGTGATTTTGAGAGCCAGAGGCAACGCGAGATCAAGAGGTGAGAGCGAGATGAGATCGAGAGGCGAGAGAGTGTTGGGTGACTGATAGAGAACGCTGTAGAGTGAGAAGAAGCGAGAGTGAAGGTGAGGGTGGTGGCTGAGAGTGGAGAGGTTTAGGGTTAGCGTGAGAAGAAGCGAGAGTGAAAGTGATGGAGTGAAAGAGGGTCACGATTGTAACACCCCGGTATTTCTTATACAAAGAAATGCCTAAATATACAATTTGGTATAAATCAGAGTATAAAAATTCCTGTTCAGATATACATCTTTACAAGAAACAGCGGAAACTAATAAATAAAATAATACAAGCTCGAGTCATACGACCGAATACAGATACAACTACAGAAGAACAAGGACAACTATAAATGAACCAGTCTTCAATCTTCTCTTGGAACCCGACAACCAACTGTGCCACCTGCTGTCCTTATAACCTGTTCTCTGTAAAAACAACAAATATGGATTGGGTGAGACAACTTGTCTCAGTGAGTCCTACCGTGCCCCCTCACTGACACTCGGTTCAATTATTAAACCGTTTCAACAAAAGCTGACATAACAATGTCTTATTGATTAATCGAAATGCCGACCGTGCAACGACCACTAATCCCGGCAATTCGTGTTCTCAATTATTAATCGAAACGCCGACCGTGCAACAACCACTAATCCCGGCGAGTCGAGTTTTTACTTAGTATAAACCGGCCGTGCAACAACCACTAATCCCGGTTTACAACATTAATTAGGAAGAAAAGTCCAGTTATAAATCGAAACGCCGACCGTGCAACAACCACTAATCCCGGCGAATCGTGAATTTCTTATTTAGCATAAACCGGCCGTGCAACAACCACTAATCCCGGTAACCCGTGAGTTGACCACGCCAAAACACATTCAGGGCCTAGGGTGAGGGCTCATGACTTCCCTTCCTAGTATGCTACTTGTCGGGTCGTCACCCAACGCAATACGTATGACAATACGCATCAAGTTCTCGAGAGTTAGATAATTTATATCTTCTTTTTCATTTTGATCACCAAAGGATCAGTCATATAAGCTCATTAGATAATTTATATCTTTCGAAACCAAAGGATCATTCGCATAGTAATTGGATAAACAATATCCATATCGATCTATAATCCGTTTTGAGGAATTCATAGATTAGGCCTCCGGCATTATAATCATATTCAATTGTCATATATAAGCATATATATATTCAGTCAGTCCATCAGACGGTGTACCCACACGTATACTAGGGTTTCGGTTTTTCAATCAAATATGCTTTTGAAACTCTTTTTCAAAATCGTGAGTCGAATAAGTTCAAAATACGGTTGTCAATAAGGCAATATCTTTAAAATTGGTGGGGAAGAAGATTAGGAGTGATTCGGGATCGAAAGGAGCGACAAAATGAGAAATCGGAGTCCGGTAACAGCAGCTCACGCACGGTCCGTGCCCAGGGGCGCACGAACCGTGCGTGATTTACCAAAACCACACAGCCAACCCGAAGAGGACGCACGGTCCGTGCCCAGGGGCGCACGACCCGTGCGGCCTGTTCTGTTACCGAATTCTAGTTTCTCATTCCGCTTTCCATTTCTCGCCCAAATCGACTTCCGATCGTTCTCCAACCTGAAAACGGATTTAATAAACAACATTCCAGACCATATTCCAGTGAAAGCACTAAAAATCACAATTTCGTAAATTGTTCAACAATTCAATAAAAACCGTAAAAAAGCAACATTTCTCAAAAACGGTTTTCGGTTCCAAAAATATTTCGAAACGGATAATGTCTTATGACTCAAAACCGATATATTTTCAAGACACATAAAAATATCCCTATCCGTGAGTAGAACTCACCCGGTTGGCGATCTCGCGAGAATTCACGCCGGAACACGGACGGCCGGATTGTAACCACTCGAACAATCCCCGTAGTCACGTACACGCTCCTAGTGCCTCCGCATCTGAACTCGATGGGTCCCACATGCACCACCAGTAACTCGATCAAATTCTTGCTACTGAACCCCACTTCAGTATATCGAACTGATGGCGTTTGAGACTTCGGCGAACCGAACTCAAATTCGACAAACCACATTTCCAGCATTCTTCTTTCTGTTTTCCAGCAACATGACTCAGTTTTGCAACAGGCATAATTTGGTCAATCCGTGACCAAATCTACTCAAATCAGTGCCCATTGTGAAGATAATTTCGTCTACTTTCAGATGGTCAAAGATTCACACGCATGCATCCAGTGGTTTGGGAGATATTAACAAAACAAGATGACTGGTTCAGGACAGTGTTTGATTCTGAAACCGAAACTTGTGAACAGGATATCTCTCTCATTTCGCCATGAAATCATACGGTTCTTTGCCCAAAATGAAGAGCTTTTTGTCTAGTTTCCAGAGGGAGAAGAATCACGATCATCGGAGTTGTGTGCAGGGAGATACGATGAAATCACTGAAGGTATACCATACGGGTTTTACCCAGAATTTTTGTTGAACTTGCATCTTCACCTTCTAACTTGGAATCCCAGCTCCATCCTTCTTCTACTCGAAAATGGTGGATGGAGATATAGGGGAGGATGATCAGCAACAGTGGTATCAAATGGTAGAGGAAGAAAAATGGTGAAGGATGGCATGAAGATCACTTGCATGCATCAAGGCTTTGGGATTTTCCACTTCTTCTCCTCTCTTCTCTCCATTCGCCTTCTCCTCTTTCTCTCTCTCTTGATGCTATGTTTTTTCTGAGTTTCAGAAAGTGAGGTGTATGGGAGTGAGGCCTGATCCTGGGGCTTTTCAGCTGAAGCTCATTTAAGGACATGAAAAGACCATACTACCCTTTAGTCCATTTTATTACTTTGATACACTTCTAGATAACCACTAACCTATAATTTCTCTTAACAATCACGGTTATGGTCTTGTGGAATTGAGGAGTGTATTTGGTGTTGGGTAATTTGGGTTACGGGCTTAAGGGACATGGAAATGACTAAAACTCCAATAATCTTATGGCTTTCCGCTCGGCATAGGTTTCTCGGCTAATCCTCATTCGATTTCGAGATTAATTGCTCACTCAATTGATACGTCTTCGATGTGAGGTAAATTGACGATTTTACCCTTCAGCTGAATTGTTCATTTAATTTATGACTAAGCCACAATTAAATGTAGAGTAGGATTTCTTTGGACTTTTCCTCGACTATTAATCCCCGAGACACGACCAATTATTCCCACAAATAATTACTCGGTCTTAGGCATCGTAGTACGAGTCTTTAAAAATTAGGGATGTTACAACGATGAATCTATTGTTTTAGTTTTAAGTGAGAAACGGTTCCGACGGATATTTATGTGTTTCCGACGGAAATGTCCCTCGGAAATTAGCGAGGGATTTCAAATCCATCGGAAAGATAAGCGGGAAATGCCTTAAACACGTAGCAGGGGAATTATCCGTCGGAAACGAATGTATTACCGACCGAAATAAATCCCTTGGAAATATGTGGTAGCTAAATCAGCATATTCTTGTAGTGTACTTGGACAGGAACATTATTAACCGCAGGAACTCCAGCTGCAACCTCGCCATGACGGGTCCATATCCAATAATTTGGCTTAAACACATTATTGTACAAATCAAGTCGAACACCGCCTTCTTTTTTTATAAATCGAAACATACATTTGGAGCAAGGACATCTAATTCCACCTTGTCGCTCAAATTCTTTTTGACGCTTAGTAAAAAGAACAAACTCTTCGACTCCTTGTACCAAACGTCGCTTCAACCCAGCTCTTCCAGGATACATTCTATCATACATCTAACTACAATCGATTTTTATGTACGTGGATATAGGTAATACTACAATAAATATATATATATATATATATATATATATATATATATATATATATATATATATATATCACATATCACATATGTTTATTAGAACGATACACATATTTTTACTAATGATACACATTTTTAGTATGACCAATAAATAAATATCAGTTATAAATATTACACAATATGTTACACTTATATTTTTAATAAATATCACTTATAATATATTATCATGTTATATACCTATTTTAACTAACAAAATAAACAATACACAATAATTACAATCTCAAGTCAAGAATAATTATAATATAATTATTAAATACCAAATAAAATTTCAAACAATTTCAATTTAATTCAATCTCAATGGTTCTAATAATTAACAGTAAATAAACAAATTATTTATTTTAAAAATTATTTATTTAAAAAATTAACACTAACTTCTGTTAATAAAATAAACAAAATTAACACTAACTTTTAATAATTAACACTAACTTTTATTAATAAAATAAACAAAATTATTTATTTAAAAATTATGAATAATATTTAAAAATTTATAAACAGTAAATGTTACGAGTTTATTTAATTATTTATTCATATGTCTAATAAAAATTAACTTGATAACTAACCGATAGTGAAGAGAAGTCTCTTACTTGAAGTTAATTCCAAATTCCTTCGAAAAACTTTCAACCAAACTCCAAAGAACTACTAAACAAATAATATGAAAAGTATTAGTTAAACAATCAGAAAAATCAAATAGCAACTAAAAACAATAGGTTCGAAATTGGAAGAACAAGGTAAAAGGAAGGAAGCTCCATAACCGGTGGTGTTACAAAATTGTGGTCACTAATGCTACCTGATGAAGAGAATGGGGAGAGAATTCGCAAGGGGAACAACAAGAGAAGAGAATGGAGAGAAATGAGAAAAATTGGGAGAGATTTCGGAAGGGAGATAATGGAGAGAGTGGGATACGAATTGTTTCATATATAGAGCCGAATCCACCGGCTATTTTGAAATCTGAAAAACACAATCCGCTGGAAAGGGGCCCTACCGGCGGCAATTTTGAAATACCGGCGGATTTGAAGACAGTACCGGCGGATTTTAAGATTCAATTTTCGATACAAATATCCGCCGGAAATGACGCGTACTGGCGGATTTGGAGGGTTACCGGCTAACTTGCAAGTACCGGCAGATTTTAAGCATTACCGGCAGATATTAAAATTCAATTTTGATGCACAAAATCCGTCGGAAAGGACGCTTACTGGCGGATTAGGAGGGTTACCGGCGGACTTGTCATTACCGGCAGATTTGTAGGCATTACCGGCGAAATTCAAAATTCAAATTTCGAAACAATTATTCGCCGGAAAAGGCGCGTACCGGCGGATTACAGTATTACCAGCGGATTCAGTAGCATTACCGGTGGATTTCTCTTCCGCCGAAAATGACCTTTACCGGCGGTTTTGGTTTTTCAAAAAAAAAAATCGTAATAAATCTGCCGGAAATAACCACAAATTCCGCCGGAAAGTTACCGGCGGACTGTGAAACCGTCGAAAACGTGACAAAATCCACCGGTAATTTACTGGCGGAATATATCCGCCGGAAAGTGCTCAAAATCCGCCGGAAACGTTTCGGCGGTTTTTTTTCGCCGGAAAATACCCGCCGGTAAATCGCGAAATTCTAGTAGTGGATGCCCCCCAACATAGTTACATTACACCCGTATTAGTACAATATCAATTACGAGAATATTTAATTTTCAGCAGACCAAGAGAGCAAAAACCATTATCATATATCTAGTATTCTTCAATGCCCCTGACTTATAAGCAATAGCTAGATTGTAACTAGCCAATCCACCTGCATCTTTGAAGCCTACAGACTCTCGCATAGGGAAAACGTATAACTCAACCACCCAATATCATGAGTTCAGCGCAGCACCATCACACCAGTATCACGAGTTCTTTGTGACACCATCACACTAATCTCGCCGTTCAACCACTCCTTTCCACCGTCTTGGATTTGTGACTGCAACACATAATATCTCTGTACTATCCTCCATAACACCCAATAACAACACCAATTTCGTACCCCTTCATATCACATCAATCCAATTAACTCACAACCTTCCAAGCCCATGCCAGATTCCACCTCTTCTTTCTTTGCATGCAACAACTTATGTGCATTAGAATTGTGTTAGTTTCGATCCAAACAAAAAACATGCCTCTCGACCCAAGCCACCATCCACTTTTTTTTTAAATCGAGAAAAAAGGCTAGTCTAGCATCCGATTAAGTACAAAATGTTAGTTCCTATATTCAACCTTGCTGAAATATTTAAATAGTAGAAAATCTCAACATATCAATGCTTCCATCTAGACATTGCAATACCACCCCGATGAACAGCCCAGGGAGGGAAAAGAGACATAGCAAAACAATTCAATGCTAACGTGACGTTTTAGCAACACCACCTGGTTGAGCAGCCTGGATAATTGGCAATGTTTGAGCCTGGTTGTTGGTTGGTAGCATAAACTTGTTAGGGAGGATAACCCGCATATGGGGGCTGAGACATGTTATATTGGGGCAATGGACCCAGAGTATGATCCAGGCTGCGCTGAGCCATAACCTTGCTGCTGGTCATAAGTTGGTGGCTGACCATACCCTGATTGTGGTGGTGCATTATGTTGGTGTAAGCCCTAGTGGCCAATCTATTTTGTATAGATTATTATTTGTATCATGATTTTATGTCATATATTTGATATATGTATAAGACGGT
This sequence comes from Astragalus membranaceus, assembly GCA_039519185.1. NCBI lineage: Eukaryota > Viridiplantae > Streptophyta > Magnoliopsida > Fabales > Fabaceae > Astragalus > Astragalus membranaceus. The sequence continues at coordinate 30,399,028 of CM076853.1, read as the reverse complement.
ATTTATTATGTTATGAGAGTATATCATAATAAAGTCCTTAGAAGAGATAGTTTGTTCAATGGAACATCAAATGTGATTTTATCATGAGACCCCATTAAACCATAGAACGCTATTCTTGAAGTATCCGTAGTCGAAGTATTATTGTTAACTAGGACAACAATAATGCATAGAGGCTATTGTGTTGATGATTGATGACCACATCTCACGGGTCATGGATATGGATATATCAAATCATAACACAAGTATAAATATTAGGAGTAATATTTATACTGGATTGACCCACCATGAGAATGCTACATAATTGTTATGTAAGTGTCAATAGCGATTCTCATGCGACCATTGTGAGTAGTCCTTTGACTTGAAGTCACTACGATCCCTACATGTGAAGTTGTAGACTTTAAAGCCATCAAACGCTATCTGTAACAGGATAATCATAAAGGTGGTTATTGGGTCTGCAATGATCCATGTAGAGGGGTGTGAGTGATGTAGATAGGATTCGTCCCTCCTACATAACAGGAGTTATGTCTTGGGCCTATCGATAGAGTGAAACCGTGGAAATGCATGGCCATGCTCGAATGGACCAATATGTGATATTGTGTTCATTATTATTTACGTGTCTACTCGGGGATCGATAAATAAATAATTGAACTTTGCAAGTATGACACACATTATGACTTGCGTTTAAATAGACATTTGGACGAAGGGACGATTACTGCACGATTACCTGGGTAGCAATGATGTGTTGCTAGACGCCGCTCTTTGCTTTAATATGAAATATTATATTTAGATTAAATATAATATAAATATTATTGCCATGTCAGTGAGAACCTATAAGGGTCACACACATAGAGCAAAGTATCTCGGGACGTATGATTTAATTTAATAGGATGTTGATTTAGTTAAATATGATTTAAATAAATTGACCGTTATATTTATTTAATTGAATTTGATTTAATTAATTAAATAAGGTAAATTTATTGATTAGATTAAATATGATTTAATCTAATTAATAGTCAAGAATTAATTAAATTGTTTAATTAATTTTGGGTCGGGGCAGCACTTTATGGGTATGACCCATTAGCCAAATAGGCTTGGAGATGCCACTCACTATAAATAGACAAGTGGCACTCATCCCTAATGATGCAATATGTGCAGCGGCCACGCTCTCTCCTTGGAATGGCTAGCACCTCCGTTCCGATTGCTCGTGTGGACTTCGTAGAGATCAGATATTTTTTTGATTGGTGATCAAAGCACGCCACAAGAGGTAAACACAAAAGATCTCTTTTATTACCTACGTGCTCCGTTTCTTGGTGACTAATGGCTAATCGGATCCTTGGCAAAGGGATATTCCGTTCTAGAAATCAAAATGTTTTGTAAAACGATATAGAATCCCTAACACATTATACCCAATATAGCTGTCTTGACCATAACCGTGTCCTGGTTAGTATAACCAGAGGAAGGTGGTTGCCTGAATTTTTATATAGACCTATCAGAAGGTGGTGCAGAAGCCCCAGATTTTGCTGTTGTTGTGGCTGTTGATTATAGTAATCATAATCGCCAGCTTGGGTAGGCTGCTGGTGAGATGGTGCAGTGGACTAAATCCAATTGACAGAATATCCACCAGGTTGCTGGGGAGTATAAAATCTTGCATATGGGAGCCGATAGATGTTATATTGGGGCAATGATGGACCAGAGTATGATCCAGGATGCGCTAATCCATAACCTTGCTGCTGGTCATAAGTTGGTGGCTGTCCATACCCTGATTGTGGTGGTGCATTATACCCAATATAGCTATCTTGACCATAACCCTGTCCTGGTTGGCTATAACCAGAGGAAGGTGGCTGCGTGCATTTGTATATAGACCAATTAGAAGGTAGTGCAGGAGCCCCGCTATTGTTGTGGTTGTTGATTATAATAATCATAACTCCCAGCTTGGGTAGACTGCTGGTGAGATGGTGCAGTGGACTGATTCCAATTGGCAGAATATCCACCAGGTTGCTGGGGAGGATAACCCGCATATGGGCCCCGATACATGTTATACTGGGGAGATGGACCAAAGTATGATCAAGGCTGCGAAGAGCATGGGAAGCCCAACTAGATGGTGGACGGGATTATAACCAGGTGGTTGCAGCACACGAAGTGAATGGGAAGCCCAGCTAGATGGTGGACGAGATTGGTCCCCTTGCTGATGATAACCACCGGAGTTTGCTAGTTTTCTCACACAACCCTTATCAAAGACTTCATTGACGAGTTCCTCAGCAGCGACAACGTTATGAGGACTACCCATAAGTTCAAGCATCCAAGTTGGACCATTAGTATCAGCATGAATAACATCACAAGAAATCTGAATGTGAGCTCGAGAATGCGAATGAAGACATTTCATGTTCGCACCACCTTCTTTTCTAAGGAAATCAAGCCTTCCTTTAGGTATATTTATCTTTTCAACCGTATACACTTCGCTTTTGGGCTTCCGGTAATACGATCCCTGTGCTGGTGACGGTGCCAGTGCAGCCATTACAACAAACCATAGAGTAGGCGATAACGACCAAGTTCAGCCACTATTGTAATTCCGTTTTGTTTTACTTCCCTTTCTTGCCATGAACCAACCCATGAGATGTATTTAATTTGATTAGTAATAGCATTAACAATTTGCCACAACACCGTCAAAAATGGTCTTATTTGTTGCCTGCCATTAGAAACGGGAATAGGCGGGGCCGTCCGTCAATGGCCTGGCCCACTTAAAGTCTGACCCTGCCTGGCCTGTTTAGTAAAGTGGCTAGACTCGGGCTTTTTTTAATGCCTACTAATTTAAATAGGCTAGACTTGGGCTTATAAAAAAGTCTATTAGGTGGGCCTATATATATATATATTATTTATTTACTGAATTAAATATGAAGAAGAAAATAAGTAGGCCAAATTTTTGAACCGTTCTACATTCCTATTTATTAACGTGGTATTACTAGCTTTTCTCGAAACTAATAGTATGAATTTATTGTCATTCATTGTCAATGTTTTAAATTAAACAGTTTAAACAAATTTAAACTTTCAAGCTTCAATCATTTCATGCGTGCGGCACATATATGCTATATATAGAGAGAGTATGTGAAAAATTTAAGCTCTTGAGGAGTAGTAAAAAAAGGTTCTCTCTAGAAAGTTAGTGAGATAAGGTCCGCTTGGGTTTTAATATCTAAAGGGGTTTTGGTAGGTTATTAACTTATGGTTAATAGCAAAGTTCGGTCTATTATTTAGTAAATATTGTTTGCTGTCAATTTTCTATAACCTTATCAAAAGGTAATGGGTATTACATGATAGAAATTGTATATTTCCAGCAAAGTATTCTGAGGTTCTCAAAAGAGTACATTGAGTTATTGGAAGTGTGGCTGATCTTATCATCAACATTGAATTTTCTTTGGCTGGTAAGAAAATTTATCACTACGGTTCTGTTTATCATCACAGTTTCTTAGAGGTAATGGAGTCTAAAAGAGCAAAAGTGCATAAAAGAGCTAAAGAGCAAGTTTAATAGAGTCTGTTTCGAGTCAAAAAGAGCAAAAGATGCATGAAAGAGCAAAAGAGCAAAGTTTAATTGAGTCTCTAAGTCCAAAAGGATACAGTTTTTCAAACATGCTGTATCAGGTTTGGTAGATCTACCTTTGTGTCTTCTAGTAGATTTTCTAGGTTGTTGTCTTGAGTCTAAATAGTTGGTTGTTTCAGTGGTATAGTTTTCTTGTCATATAGAGTGTCTAAGTATTACAAAATCATTTGTCTCAGTCTATCAAAAGCTTCTTCTCTGGTTAGTTTCTGGTTTCAGGTTTTCTTCTTCTTGCTGAGTTTTTCTGTTGAGTCTTCAAGTTAGCAGTTTTTAAAGTGTTTCCCGTGAATCAGTAGTATCTTCAATGGATATTCCTGAAGATGAACGTGATGTGGTTGTAGAGAAACTTGTACCTGCAACAAAAAATAACATTGAGTATGCTTTGAGAGCTTTAGTAGGTCAAGTTATCTCAAACAAAGTCATGAACAAGAAAGTATTTAGAAGCATTATGTTTAAGACTTGGGAAGTGTATAAAGGATTGTATATTACTGATATGGGTGATAACAAATTCCTTTTTACCTTTCCTACGGTTCTAGGTGCTGAGGAGGTTCTAAATAGAGCAACATGGTTTGTTATGAGTCAGGTGCTTAGTTTACAAAGATGGGAAGAGGGTCTGCCTTTCTCTAAAATCAACTTTGATATGGTCTTGTTCTGGATACAAATTCATGGGTTACCTAGAGAAGATGTAAACCCAGCTAATGCAACTATTCTATTGAGGAAAGTTGGAAGGGTAGTGGAAATTGATGATCCTTTTAAACTTGGAGGTGGAGCTCCTACACATTTTATCAGAGCAAGAGTGGCTATCAACATAATGAAACCTCTTTGGTCTGGTTGTTGGTTACAAAAAGCTGATGAAACAAAAGTTTGGGTTCAATTTAAATATGAAAGACTTCAAGGTCTTTGTTTTAAATGTGGGGAATTTGGGCACGAATTCAGACAATGTAGGAAAATAATGGTAATGGCTGCAGTTAACAAGAACATGCCTAAGTATGGTCAGTTTCTATCAACAGTTAAACCAAGAGCTTTTCAGAATCATGAATATGGAGATACGAGTAATCAAAGGCAGAGAAACAATCAACCAACAAGCAATCAATCTAATGAAGGGGAAGCTAGAAATGAAAATACAGATTCTCAGCATGGAGAATCAATGGATAATCCAAACTTCTTTAGTGATTTGAATACTAATGAGGAATCTATTCCTTTGGCGAAGGTTGTTGTTCATAAGTTTGATTGTAGAGACTATGAATTACCTAATTTTCAAGGAGATCCTCCTTATTTTGTGGAACTACCAGAAGAAGAGTGTGAAAACGAAGAACATGCAACAACTGCTATGCCTGCAAGGGTGGAGGAAGCCTTGAGTAAAAGGATGGCAATAGGTCTTAACCTTAAGAGAGGAAGGGATATTCAGAATCTTTGTTTAACTAATGAAGAAGGAGAAAGTAGTAACAATGGCAGATTGAAGAGGGCTCGGGTGATAGCTGTAATTGATGGGTATATTATCACAGCTGCAGATAGGATGACTGAGGAGGCGGGTCTACCCATGCCCCCAAACACAATATGACTACAATTAGTTGGAATTGTCGTGGATTGGCCGCATCTACGACAAGTAGAGAGCTTCAAGAGCTCATCAAGAATCATAAGTCGGCAATACTTTTCCTTATGGAGACTAGGGCTCAAAAGGAAAGAGTAGAAAGGGTTAGAAGAAAACTAAAGTTTAAAAGAATGTTCTGTGTGCCAGCTGAAGGTACATCTGGTGGTTTAGGCTTGTTTTGGAATAATGAGTATGAATTGCAAGTGTTGGAGTCAAGCATAAATTATATTCATTCTGCAGTAAAGGAAAAAAAGACTGGTAATTTAATTATGATGACTTTTGTTTATGGAAATCCTACATTTGATAGAAGAAGGCATTTGTGGGGAAAACTATTGGGTCTCATGCCTAGGAGGGGTGAGGCTTGGTGTTGCATGGGTGATTTCAATGAAATGTGTTCAATTACAGAGAAAGATGGGCTTAGATCTGTTGCTCCTTTGAGGATGACTCTTTTTAGAGATTTCTTGAATTCAGGCAGCTTGTTGGATATTGATTTGAAGGGTAACAAGTTTACCTTTTCTAGTAATCCAAGGGATGGGATTGTTACTTATCAAAAAATAGATAGGGTCTTAGTTAATTGGAGTTGGAGATTCCTATATCCTCATGCTACAGGTATTGCTTTACCTATTTTGAATTCTGACCATTCTCCTATTATTCTATTGCCATATCCCCCTGTTAGATGCCCAAACTTCTTTAAGTTTGAAAGTTTTTGGGTAGATCATATTGATTGTAATAAGGTGGTTGCTGATGGTTGGAATTCTAATTGTACTAATATTGATGGTTGGGAGAGTTTTAAGAATAAGTCAATGAATTGTAAAAAAGCCTTGCTTACTTGGAGCAAAGAAACTTTCAGAAATGCAGCTGTTGAAATCTCTAAGTTGAAAGCTAGGTTGCAAGTACTGACTAATGCTGGAAATTCTTTAAACAGTCTAGATGAGATCAAAGGGATCAGAATTGAGATAGATAGACTGTGGAGACAAGAAGAGCTATATTGGGGGCAAAGAACTAGACTAAAATGGTTGTCTTGTGGTGACAAAAATTCTAAGTTCTTTCATGCAACAACTGTTCAAAGAAGAGATAAAAACAAGTTTATTAGGCTTAAAGATAAGAATGGTGTTTGGGTGGAAGGGCAAGCTGATATTACTAGAGCAATTGAGGATTTTTACAATGACATCTACGTTCCTGCAGAAACTGTCTCTTCTCAGTGTCTAAATGTCATCCCTAAGATGGTTTCCGAAGAGTTTAATTCTTCTCTAATGGCTCCTATTTTGTTAGAAGAAGTTCAAAAAACTGTTTTCTTGCTTGGTGCTCTTAAATCCCCTGGTCCTGATGGGCTAAATGGTTTATTCTACCAACAAAACTGGGAGGTCATTAAGAATGATGTTCTTATTGCAGTAAAAGAATTTTTTGCTACTGGGAAGTTGGGAGATGCTGTTAATGATACTTTGGTAGCTCTAATTCCTAAAATTCCTCATCCTGAGGAGATAGGTCAGCTTCGTCCAATAAGTTGTTGTAACTTTATCTATAAGATCATATCAAAAATCATTGTCTCTAGGCTAAAACCTATCCTTAATTCTCTTATTTCTCCTCAACAAAGTGCTTTTGTTGGTGGTAGGTTGATCCAAGACAACTTGGTTGTTGCTCAAGAAGCTTTTCATTTCTTAAAAAAGAAATCTACTAGTGCTAATCATGGTTTTGCTATTAAGCTAGATATGAATAAAGCTTATGACAGAGTTGACTGGTCTTTTCTAAAAAATGTCCTATTATCTTTTGGATTCTGCCAAGCTTGGGTGTCTATCATTATGTCTCTAATATCATCTGTCAGATACTTCTATCAAATTAATGGTTTTAGGAGTAAGGTTGTCATTCCTAAGTGTGGTCTTAGGCAAGGAGACCCTTTGTCTCCTTACCTTTTCATCCTTGTCTTTGATGTCCTGTCTAGGCTCCTTACAAAAGCTAATTCTGTGGGTCTCATAAATGGTCTCAAATTGGCTCCTAGAGCCCCTATACTAACCCATCTCTTTTTTGCAGATGATGCTTTAATCTTTGGCAAGGCAAATTTGGAGGAAATCTATCAATTAGTGGCTATTCTAAATGATTTTACAAAGGTTTCTGGTCAAAAAATAAACCTACAGAAATCTGGGTTAATTTGTGGTGCTGCAATTCCTGTTCATCTGAGGAATTCATTGGCTGAAGCTTTGCATATTCCAATTTGGGAAACTCCGGGCAAGTACTTAGGGATTCCAGCTGAATGGGGCTCTTCTAAATTTCAGGCTTTGGCTTGGATAAATGAGAGAGTACTATCTAAGTTACAAGGGTGGAAAGAACAGTTACTTTCACAGGCTGGTAAGGAAGTTCTAATAAAATCTGTTATACAGGCAATTCCTTCCTATGTGATGTCAATTGTAAGATTGCCAAAGAACTTTTGTCAATCTTTGTGCTCTGCTGTGGCTGATTTTTGGTGGAGTTCAAAAGTGAGATCTAGGGGAATTCATTGGAAGTCTTGGGACTTCATGTGTGGAAATAAAATTAAAGGGGGTATGGGCTTTAAGGATTTTTCAGTCCAGAATTCTTCTCTTCTCTCAAAGCAAGCCTGGAGATGCTTACATAGACAAAATGATTATTGGGCTACTATGTTGAGAGGTATCTATTGTAGTAGAGAAGATTTTTGTAATGTTAAACCTAAGGCTGGTATTTCTTGGGTGTTTAGAAGTATTTTACATGGAAGAGATTTGCTAAAACAGCATGGGTCTTGGAGGATTGGAAATGGTGATGGTATAAGAATTTCAGAGGATAGATGGCTTGCTAATGGGAAATTGGCTATTTTGAAGGAAGGGAGTGGTGTTTCAGTGGTAAAGGATCTAATTGACAGTTCAACAAAATCATGGAATGTTAATGCACTAAGGTTAAATCTGACCTCTGATAGTGCTATTGGGGCATTACAAACTCCTATTAGTCTTTTAAAGGTGGAAAATAACTTTTGGTGGCCACTTTCTAATGATGGGGATTTCAGTGTTAAATCTGGGTATATGGCTATTAGACAAAGTTTGATCAATACTATTAAAACTCCTTCTGTATCTTATACTGTTCCTGAAAAATCTTGGGGAATTATTTGGAGAGCTAGAGTTCCAGGTAGGATTAAACATTTTATTTGGAAACTACAACATAATGCTATTAGTTCAGCTACTAATATGGTTAAAAGAAGAATAGCTATTTCAACTCTATGTCCAGTGTGTAAGATTTCTGAAGAAACTATTGAGCATTTATTTTTCTTGTGCCCTTGGACTACTCTGGTTTGGTTTGGGTTACAAATTTGTCATGTTCCTAGTCTGTGCAACATTTCTCATTTTGGGGATTGGTTTGATTCAATTATTGATGCTAATTGGTGCTCAGGTGGGGAAAAACAGGTTATGATAAGTTGTGTAATGATAGCCCTATGGAATATATGGAAAGCAAGGAATTTGATGGTTTTTGAAGAAAAGGCTCCCATCCCTAATGATACTCTGTTTGCTATTAAATCTAATATAACTACCTTGATTACTCCTATCCTTAGTTCTACAAAGAATGAGGTGCGATATTCCTGTCAAAGGAGGTCTGTGGTCAAATGGAGACCTCCAATGGATAGTGTCATCAAATTCAACTCTGATGCACACTATGATATTAATAAAGGAAAAGGGTGGTCTGGAATAGTTGCCAGAAACAACAAGGGTGAGTTAACAGCAGGGTGTACCTCAATGATTTTCGCTTTCTCTCCGTTAGCAGCTGAAGCCTTCGCTCTTCGTGAAGCAATCATTCTAGCATCGAGTTTCATCATTCATGATGTGATCTTTGAATCTGATTCCAAGATTTTGATTGACTCATGCAATGGAAAAATAAAGATGGGTGAGATTGGTATCGTTATTGAAGATATAATGGAGATTAAGGAGAAGTTTACCTCTTGTGTATTTTCATGGACGAATCGCGAAGGGAATAGGGTTGCAGATTGTGTGGCGAATCTCGCTTCCTCTAGCTCTTTACCTCGTCTCTGGCTCTATTCTCCTCCGTTGCTTCTTCGATCAATGCTTAAGTCTGATTCTCATGATTCATCAGCGTAGCTGGGTGGATTTGGTGATTTTCGTGTTTTGCTAATTAGGTTTCTAGCTTTTTAGGGTAATTCGGTTTATGTTTTCTTGGCTTTTTGCTGGGTGTTGTTAGCTTTTGTTTGCTGGCTCTTTGTTTGCTGGCTTTAGTGGTAGTGGGCTCTTTGTTGTAGTGGGCCGCTGTTTGCTGGCTCTTTTCATGTTTAGTGTTGTTTTTCCTTGCTGTTGTTGGTTGGGCTTTGCCCTTTTCATTTATGAAAGCCATGTTTTGTTGACCAAAAAAAAAAAGAGAGAGTATGTGCAGGTTATCTGGCCTATTTTAGGGGGGGTGTATTTCAGGATTTTAAAAGACTCTTTTTGGGTTAAAAAGTGCTAGTATTCGATCAAGACTTTCTATCACTTAAAAACAATCCACTGGTATTCAATAAAGATTTTTAGAATTTTTTAAAGAGTCATCAAAATTTGTTAGTATTTATTTGAGACTTTTTATCACTTAAAAACAATTCATTGGTATTCAAAAACATAAGAGTTTTAAAGGATTGTTTTATTAGATGGATTTTGATGGACTATTTAGTGGTATTTACAAAAACACAACACCCATGAAACAATCCCACACAAATTCAAGAGACTTTCCAAAAAACTTTTTTATTTGTTACGATCAACTGAACTTTGTTTCGTCATTCATGTTATATTTTTTTTATCCTTCCTTGATTCTTTTTTCTTTCTTTCCCTTTTTTTCTTTCTTTTTTCGTCAGACCCTGAAATCTTTTTAACCTCGATAATTTTCTACTTTCCACCTATTTGATGCCTCTCCAAATTTTTTACATTATGCTAGTTTTTCCAGTTTTACATCATGCTTCTCCAATTTTCTAGTTTTTTACAATATTATTTCAAATTGAAACTTTCAATTTCAATCATGCGGCACATATATTAGAGAGAGTAGTATGTGAAGAGTGAAGACTATCTAGCCTGTTATTATATTAAAACTTTTAAGTTTCCATCCTTCTATTAATTTAGGGCAACTACCTATTATATATATATATATATATATATATATATATATATATATATATATATATAAAGCTATACTTCTCTGCAAAATGAAAACCCTATTGTTTTGTGTCAGCTTTTGCTCTTCGAAAGGATGATATGCTAGTAAGATTAAAGACTCTAATTTGGTATCTAATGGTTAATATGGTTTTCTTCGGTATATATTTCTCAATGGAAAGTGTTTTATCTTATTTTTTTTTTAAAAAAAATGCTATTCTATTGCAGGATGAAAAAATATTAATAATATTTTTTTTAAAAAAAATGCTATTGCAACTTTTAGGAAAAATAGTAAAAGGTCTTAATGTGAAATAGGCTAGTTTATGTTGGAATATTTTATTCCAATATCATAAATAATGGGCAAGTATTCTTTTATTAATTATATTAGCTATTTATCAATTAGCAGCCTTGATTGATATGTGATCAAAATAAGTTAAAGACTAAATTGGATTTCTAATAGTATAACTAATTATACATTTATATGAGCCCAATATGAGTGAATGTCATTGATAGCCCATTAGAGGGATAATGGGAACCATAATGGACTGTCACACTATAAGTAGGCTATGATTCCCAATATACCGGAATAGCCACAATATACACGGGTTTACTCTCCTCTCCCCATCTGAAGAGAGTCTAAGGCATTAGGAGTCCCGGTTGAGGAAGAACCATAAAGCCGACGAGTAGCTGTTGCTTGTTTTCACTTACTCTTTCTTCTAAGGATCAGTTCTCTGCTTCTTTGCTATGGATCCAGGTATTTATCTAATCTTTGATATATCAACATGTCGTAGATCCTAAGGTTGTCAAGATCATGGTTTTGTTCTTGATTATATGGAAGCATGTTTGTATGTCTTTTGTTTTCCGCTATAGTATGTTCATGATTATATGCATGTCTTGTAGATAGATTAATTCCTACAGTTTAGTCTATTTAAGAATAGATAAAATGGATCATTTAGAGGCCTTAATGTAAAATAGGCTTTTAAATAGGCTTTAAGACCAGACTTTTAAAAAGACTAGGCCTAAAAATAGCCTATGACAGGCCATTGGCCAGGCTCGGGCTTAAAAAGTTCACCGTAGGCCAAGCTCAAGCATTTCAAAGCCTGGCCTGGCCTGGCCTATTCCCACTACGACCTGGGCTCTATGGCAGGTAGGGGTGGGATGAGTCCATAGAGCTCAGGTAGCTATCGAGATGAGATATTTTAGTTTCAGGTACGGGTGGGATGAGTCAATGAAATGTTGTATTGGGAAGCAAGCTTGTTGCAAAGGGACATTCAACCAGTTGCACACCTTCTGCCATACCTCCATTGATTTCTGACACCTGACAAACAAATGACTTGTGCTTTCATCCTCCTCAAAGCAAAGAACGCAGCTAGACTATACGAAAGACAATCCCCAACAAACTTATCCCCAACAAACTTTAATTTATATACTGTTATGGTGATTATACTGTTTGCTATTTACACCCCCCTCTCCAAAAGCCCAATTGATGAGAAGCCCAATCATATTGAGAGAGTCCAATCTTCAATGGCCAAGATCAGCTCACAAGATCGGACGGCCCAAAAACGCCAACACAAACACATTCAAACTCTATAAATACCCCATTCAATGCTCATTAATGGTAAGCACTTTTTCTAACAAAACAGTCATTCACTCAAATACTGACTTGAGCGTCGGAGTATCATTGCAGGTACAACCTCGCCCCTCAAGATCGGACATCTCAAGATCGAACATCTCAACATCGCCTCTCAAGATCGAACCTCTCCGGGTCGAACGAAATCTTCCTCTCAAGCCTGAAGACAGAGACAGAATCAAGGACAAAATATCTACTAACTGCGTAATACCAATCTCTAAGATCGGAAGCACAGTACAGAACATATACTAAATAATAGTATTGAAACTAGTTTATTTAATCAAAAATGATTATTTGACATCTAAAATCTATTATGCACCTAGAGAGAGAGAGAGAGAGAGAGAGAGAGAGAGAGAGAAAGAAATAGAGGGACTATGAGGTTCTTACGTTTTTTTTCTTCTAAATATGTCCTCTATGTTTAAAATTCGTGACACAAGAAGCCTTTTTTTAGACTTTCCATCCAAACACAACCTTAAAGACAACCTTAAATGTATTTGAATACAATACAATACAATGATAATTAACATTATACATACTACAACCAACAAAATAAAAGTAGCTGTTGCAACTTTTATTAAAATTTTTATTGTTTTTCCATCCCTATGCATCTTCGATGCAATCCTTTAAATTTTGGCCATTTCCTTTTAAGCACAATGTGCACATTGGGTCTCTGCGCGCCGTGGCTCTGTAAACTGTGTTTGTATCTGAGTCTGTGGCTCAGAATACTAGTAAAAAAAGGAGCAACCAGAATCAACTCCTTTAGCCTATGCAAATAAACAACACAAAAAAACAAATCATTCCTGTTTTTACCTACGGTGAAACTTTAAACAAACTTAAAGAACTTATTTGAAAGAAAATAAAAACTTATAGGAGCAACATGAAACACACACAAATTTTTACAATGAAGCTCTAATCCGCAACAATAGCTTTAACCCAAAAACTCAATTTGTATCTAAAAGGAATCTTACCACAAAAAAGGTAACACACTAACACCCCAAAAAAGAAATTCAAAGTTTGGCCCAGATTTTTCCACCGTCCTAGCAATAGCTTTCACCCCACACCAACAATCTGGTGGAGGAATCTGAGTTACAATTGATATTGTGAGTTGAAGTTGGGCAAATGAGAATGGGAGGCGTTGTTGCAAAATGACGCCATCGATGCTACGAAATTGCAAGTTTTCTTAAGGGTTATAGATTTAGGGTTTTATATTTGGATGAAATTTGGAAAACAAGATGATTTATTTAAACACTAAACCATGTCAAATTTTAATTTGACATGTATACTAGCCGTTAGCTGTTGCCGTGTGAGCACATAACAAACACGTCATATACCGTTATACTAAATGAATGAAAGGTCTAAAAAGGACTTTTTGTGTCACAATTTTGAAACTGACCTATTTGGGATAAAAACATTTTGGACTAATACGAATTTTTAAAATAATTTAAAGGACTCAAATATGTTTTAGCCTATAACAAATGTGATATGTGGGTGATAGGTAGGAAAAGAGAGATAGAGAGAAAATGAGGTGTTGGATATATGTTTGAGATTTAGGGGTGTCTAAAAATCATGTGTTGTTTAATTAATACTTTTGAAATTTTAAATACTTCCGTACGTATGAGTATCATTAATCTGAATTTCATTATTACTTTTTTGAACCAAATCTGAATTTCATTATAAATAAGAGTTTAATTGAAATTTCATCAGCATTTAAAAATTCATACATGTTTCTGTTTTTTTGACAAACAAACATGTTTCTTATAATTTGGACATAGTCTCTTTTATTTCTTATAATAAAAAATTGGAGAGGGAGTAATTGTTGGTGGGTGTGCATCAATCCTCAAGTTTAAAAATACTTTAGCCGTTTCTGTTGTGCTAATAATAATCAGAGAAAACACCAAGAATCTGCAGCAACTTAATTTATGATTTTATGAAACTTCAATGCATTGAATTGTTCCCATTAAATTTCTTAGCTGCTTCGTTGAAATACCTATTATAAATTTTCAATACTTAACTTACTTTTTTTTCAATACTTAACTTACTATCTATCTATATAAAAAAGAATGGAACAACCCTCGCAATTGTATAATGTTTTGATGACATTATATATTTTAATTATATAGATTCTGTACAGAATTTTATATTAAATAAATATTATATTATATTATATTATATTATGAGTTAGGATATATTGGTACCAGGTGTCAAACTTAGTGACTTACAAAAACTAATAAATTCGCGTATAAAATGAAATTTATCAATTCGATCGTTAAATAACGTGATACTATACTTTTTTTGGCATACTCGTGATACTATATTTGAGATCATATATATATATATATATATATATATATATATATCAAATTTTATAAAAATCCGAAATTATTTGACAGTCCATCGCACTACTATATATCGATGGCTAATATGTTATTTAACAAATAAGCAAATGCGTGTTGTTAGATAACACACCTATTAATATCCAAATTTTTTGAAATTTGATAGACATGATCACAAGAATAATATGATGTTATTTAACGGTTGGATTGATAAATTTCATTATCTATATAAAATTATTAATTAGTGTAAATCGCTAAGTTTGACACCTGGTGCCAATATATTCTCACTCTTATATTATATATTTAACAATGAGTCAGCTAAACCAAGGCTCATCGATTGAATTCAGCATCAAAAGAAAAGGAAATATTGGTGTATGTACCCTATTGAAGGGACATTGGAAAAATTCATAGATCATAATACAGAAGAAATAGACTTTAGTATTTTTCACTCATTATTAGGGGCACTTTTATGGGTGGGTTTGGATTGAATTTCTCTAAATCAGTTGCCCGAATCAATTGCATTTGTATAGTTTGGATTTATTTGAACTAGTGCCGTGACCTGTGCGATGCACGGGGCCAAAGCTTTAGGGTCTACTGAAGCATTATAAGACCAAAATTAGATTAATAGTAATTGAAGTCAAATTTTAACAACTAAGTTATGTTTAGCCAATAAGAGAAAACTATAAGGTAGAACATATTTGTGGCGAAATTAATTTTCATTTTCACTAATCTGATTACGGAGGAATCAATTTCCGCTATTTGAACCGTTAAAATTTTTAGGGAACCATAAAGTACCCTTAAAATATAAAATTACGAATGTTGTATAGAATGAAAAAAAAATAGTTAGTGACAAAAATGAAATTGGTCCATTAAAATATAGACAACAAATGGTAATCAAGTAAGTCATTATCACATTACATAAAAGTTCTTTTTTTCAACAAACAGGTTACTATGGAACAAACTCTGTATATTTGAACAGTTAATTTTTTTCCGACCGCTTAAAAACCCCAAAACACGCTGTTTTGCATTACTATTTCCTTTGAACAACTACTTTTTTTAGACTCTAAATTACCTTAAAACACAGTGGCTAGCATCATATTTTACATAATTTATCTGGAAATTAATTTTCATTTTCACCAATCTGATTGTTGAGGAACAAACTTCATCTATTTATAAATCTAATTTTTTTTCTTAAATTTAAATTGTTCGTAAAAAATGAAAATATAAAAAATGAGAAGAAAAAGAAAGAAATGGGGAGGGGGGGGGGGGGGAGGGGAGGGGAGGGGAGGGGGAGGGGGAGGGGGAGGAGAAAATGGCGCCAAAAGAGAGGGGGAGGGGGGAAAAATGGCGCAAAAATGTGTAGGAGTGCTGACATCAATGCTGATGTCATACTACCCCAGGATGTATATTCTTAGATTTGATGTTTTTTTCTTCCAAGTCTGAATCAAACCAATCCGATATTAAACGAGTTGTTTTGCACCAAGCTCAAGTGTCACTAAAATGTTAATTTGCTAAAATATAAAAAATTACATTCTTTTTGTAATATTCAAACACTTCCAAATAGCAAAAAAAAAAAAATCTAGAATTTAAAAACTACACCAAACCAAACTCAAACCCATTAATAGTCTTTTATTCATAATATTAAAATTTTAAAACCTTTTAATAAATATTAAGGAAAAAAATATAAGCAAATAACATCTCATAGTTCTAAAATGGGTTGGTTTGGATTCGTGAGGTTATTTTCTAATATTTGTTGCCAAACCAAACACCAATGAATACACGAAATATCTAAACCAAAGATATCAATTTGGATTGGATTGTAAATTAGATTTGGATTTGACATTAAGTTATTTTTCTTCCGATTGTTGGGGCCACCCTCTATACAGAAGTTTAAGTAGATGAAGACCAATGACTGAGAGAGACATGGTGACATTTTCAAAGTAACCTATAAAAAATTCACAACTATGGTAAAAAGAAATCAATAAGGGGCAAGAAGGTTGATAGAAATGAATGAGATGAGCAACACGTAAAAAGTTTTGGTTGGTGATGTCAAGTGATGACATTGAAGATTGTGCCCGTGAATGTCCAAGAAAGCTCCATGTGATGTTTTATTGTATAGTACAAAACTACAAACGACTTTTGATTAAACTAATGAAATTAAAAAACCCCATATACAGTTGTAAGAAACTTCTCACATACATTATCAACACATCAATTCATTATTATTATATACTAATATACTAATGTATGCTATAGTACAATAATATTGCATTATTTGTTATATTCCAATAGCTTTCTCATCACACCTCACCATAAACTCCTCAAAGGTAACTTTCCACGTTTGCTTCTATCCTTTGAAGTCTTTAAATAGACCTTAAAATCCTCAAATTTTGATATACAGTTTCTCTATAGTCTATAGTTCTCTCTCACTCATTTTTCATCTCACTCTTTGATACCCTTTTGTGATTATTTTCAAAAATCAAAATGTTAGATTCTGTATTGGAGCTGATTACTCAAGCTGCTTCTAGCTCAACATTTATTTTCTGTTTTTGTAATTTGATCATAGTTATTATCTTATTGGATTTGAAGCCAAGTATTAGTGTTCATCAAAGAAGTGAAATTCCTCTTTCTATATATGCAAATCAAAAGCAAGGAACAGATTTCAAGTGTTTAGTTGAAATGGACACAGAAGAATTATTGACACAAGCGATAGAAGTTTCACATGTTATTGAAGCAGAAACAACAAAAACAAAAATAGAAGACAACATTGAAATTGAAGAAAATGATGATGTTGATTTCGGCAAAGAAGAAGATGAAGCATATGAACAAGAGGAAAAGGAAGAGGATGATGATGAGCTTAGGAGAAGAGTGGAAGAATTTATTGAGAAAGTTAACAAAGGTTGGAAAGAAGAACTGTTGAGTAGATCACGTTTGGTATATGAGAAAAATAATAATGAAATTTTGGCCATTTGAGACTTGTTATAAGTTTTGTTGTATTGTATCAATGTTAAGAAATATCACACATTAGTTGTTTAGAAGTTTTAAGTGCTACATAATTTTAATGGTTCTGAATAGAAATCCCTCTTGCTTCAGTGTTTTTTGGAGGTAACTATTTCAACTTGTTAACTTCACCATAGTGTTGTTTGATTTACTAAAAATTAAGGGACTGGGCAGGACAACCGCCGTTACCCTGTTTGATTTGGAAACTGGTCATGTTACTGGACAAAAGTGGAGGCAATGGATTGAGAAACACACAAATTCTTGTCCCTCAGAAAGCTATGGAATGGGATCTTTTTCAATAACTGGATGGTTTCGGTAGGAGATAAAAAATACACATTGAATAAAATAATAATATTTTAAAATAATAATATTTTATTCAGTGTCTTTTTCTTTCTCCTACTGAAACCCTCCGGTAACTGGAGAGGATTTGAACCCGAAAACTATAGTACAAAATTTTGTCCCACTATACAACAATGTATGACAGAAAAAGTTGTCCACTACTGTTTTGTCTAATACTGTACTGTAATGTCCTATCTAGCACTTGTCTATTTGCAAATCAAACGCACCCTTAGTGAATTAAATCATAGAACGGATGGAACTTGAATGAGTGAGTTCCTTAAGAAAAGAAGATAAGAGTTAGGGTAAGACTTATTTCAATTTAGAACTTTATATTATTCTTGCTCAAATCACATGGATAAGGAGAAAAGTGAAGGGTATAAAGCGCATGCTTGGAATCCGCATATGTAGGGATTCCTTTTCATCTTTTTCTATCATTGGTGTTATTTCTTTTCTTGTAAAGAAATAGTTTGTGGGAATTTTTTATTCCAAAACTTCCTTTTTTCCACTTTTTACTCATATTGGAGATGCACTAGCCAAGAAAGGACCTCTATTTTTCTTTTTGGGATTTGTGATGAAACCTAGAAAAACAAAGTTGTGAAGTATATGGTGGTCTAACGGGTAAGAATTCGACTCATCTCATAAAGATTTAGATTTTGTTTGAATAAGTATGAAGATTTCGTTAATGAATAATTTGTAAGTATCGTTATATTTGTTATTTGGGCTGTGCGGTCTGCCCAAACCCTGGTGAACCCTTGAGGCTAAACTCACATAAACTAAATTTATTAATTTTGGGAGTATGTTTTTAATAGTCCATAAATAATTTTATTTTTTAGCCGTGCCTCACTATGCAAGTTTTGTCAAATTAATAGAAAAGATGCTTGCACTTTATTATCTTATCTACTTCCTCTGTTCTGTTTTACTTTTAAGTATTTTAGAAGAAATTTGTTTTTATTTATTTATCAGTTAGATAGTCTAAGTTATTTTAACTACTTGTTTCTCAATTATATTCTTAGTATTTATGGTAAAGAGAGAGAAATAAATATGAATAATAAAAAATCAAGCATATCTTCGAAAGAAGATTGATACTTTATCAAAAAGAACAAATTTTAATTTTTTTATTTATAAAAAAAACCTTAAAAAGCAAATAAATATCAAGGAAGATAATACTTATGCAGGTTGAATATGGGCTAAGTGTATTTTGGAAATGAAATTGTCAATGGAGGAGAAAATTAAGGAGTGCACAGATGGAATGAGGTGTAAACAGTATTAATAACCTTTTTAAAAAATTGGATTGATTAGTATTAAAAATTAATGGAAAAATAGTAAAAAGGTAATGGGCAAGAATGGAAAAAGGGGGTGCAAGTAACACAACAACACATAATAATACAAACTAATCTTATTACCCTGCGATGTGCGATGCACGAGTGTGGCTAAATTGGGTTTAGGTAAATTATATATGTTAATAATGAGAAGTACAAATTTAAAGAGAACTAATATGTAAAGGAAATAAAATTCATAAATAAGAATACAAAGTTAAATACAATACATGCATATGAATAAAAAATCAAAGGTTATAATATAATCAAAATCGGGCCGGTCATCATCAAATTCAGGGGCTCCATCCATCAACATCAATGACTTTTGGAGCTTGATCACCAATAATGACGGGGTATTGCTTTTCCCACACTCCCTCCTACTCGAAACACACCCCATAAGGGTGTGAAAAGACCAAAAGGCCAGGCCAAACCTCTTTTTTTTCACGAATTTTCACCTGTTCGAACACGGGCATTCGAACAGGTTCGAATGACATCGTTCGAGTGTGTTAAATTTTGACTTCACACCCTTTTGAGCGTTTTTCACCTGTTCGCATGAGGTCATGCGAACCTGTTCACATGACCTCGTTCGAACACATTCGAACGACATCGTTCGAACACGTCTTCGCAGCGTCTCACGCGAGGTTATTTTTGGAATAAAATTTGTTAAGAGGTGTGAAAGAGTAGCAGGGGGTGTGGGAAAAGCAAAACCCTAATGACGACTTGGTCATCAAAGTTGATGCCAATAGGATTATTGACAACTCCTTCATCAACAATTTGTTGAGCATAGAGTTCATCAACTTCAGACTTAAGACATTGGACCCGCTCACGTTGGCCCAAACGGGCAGGAAACAGAACATGAATCTTGAAACTACCACTCAAAATATTCTTCAATTTTTTAACAACACTACCTTGAATGAGATAAAACTCCATAATTTCATATGTGCATGTGTCCAAGAATAATCTCAAGACCGACTCTTGGAGGAAATGTATGGTGATATGCATTGTAAAAGCGTCTAGGTAGACAGACCACTCACCAAATAAAAGATGAAGAAAAATTAAAATACAAATCTTGCATGTAAGATAGGTATAAGGGTACAAAAAAGAATGAAATTTATTACAGTGTCATTGCAAGCAATTGAGACATAATTCTCATGTTCCATGTCTTTGAAACTTAGGAACATGAGGAACATTTGAAAAATGTTCTGGACTGGATCATGAGACCTACTCCAGCAATTGGACATCACTAAGCCCAATAAACTTTGGCACATATCCATGATAAATCAGCTCATTTATGGCTATCATGCTTCAATGGCTCAGATTCACCTGACCAATCCGACGACTCAAAGCTGACACAGATCCCTAGCTAAATCACTCATATATTCTCAATACTGACTTGAGCGTCGGAGTGGCTTCGCAGGTACCCCACCTGGGAACGTTTTGACATCAACTCATCATCAGGAGTCCTGCTCGCCCCAGGCCCGATCACAAACAGACCCGGTCACGAGCAGGTCACGTCACAAGCAGGTCAGCTCATAAGCAGCATTCCCTGGTTCTACCTATCCAAGCTCGACCAGTCCTCTACCTCCTGGTGCTATCAGAAGTTCAACCAAGTAAAACAACTACCCTACCATCTATCTGCTCGGTCCAATTCGTGGTAAGGTAAAGGTACAGAACATTGGCGACCACAGTGGGAGTTATCTATCTTTGACATCTACTCCTTAAACTTTTCTCTCGCTTCTCCATGGCACCAAGAGGTAGACTCCGAGTTCGAAGCATTGCTGTGCCCGCGCCCCAGCAAGACGACACTCCTGAGGGCAATGTAGCTAGCCAGCCTGGCGAGGATACCATGCAGGTCCCGCAGACAGACTCCCTCCAGGAGCCTTCCCAACCCCCAAACGTGAACCAACTCTTGGATCTCCTGTGCAACCGCACTCAGACCATGCTGCAGTTGGAAGCACGCCTAAGGCAGATTGAAAGGCATGTGGCTTCCATGCCTGAACAACCTCCACCCTACTGGGGAACCCCTCCTCAGACAATCGTGGTCTCAAGGCATCATCGGTCTCCCCCTCGAAGGCATCGTTCCCCACCTAGGCGAAAGCACGTGCACCGCTCCCCTCCTCGGCGTCGCAAATATCAGGAGTCGGGCTCACCTCCAAAAACCCCTCCATCCTCCCCGGATGGTACTTACTGGCCTGAAGACTCCCACTCCAGGACCTCTTCACGTGCCTCCTCTAATTCCCGTGAAAGGTCAAGAAACAGGGCCAAGACCCACAGGAGGCGCCACCGGGGCTCACCATCGAGGAGATCCACCGACCAGCGCAGGTATCAAGATTTTGACTACGAGTACGTCTCACCTCGCAAATCAAGGAGGTTCTCCAATGAGGGACCTTTAACTCGGAAGGTGGATGAATGGCCAATACCGAGGGCCTTAGAGAAACTGCCGGCTCTCAAGATGTACGATAGGACTGGAGACCCAGATCGCCATTTGGCACACTTCTCCCTGATGATGCGCTATAAAGGCGCGAGGGAGCTTGTTCAATGTAAAATCTTTCCTCTCACCCTCAAAAATTCAGCGTTAGAATGGTTTCAAGAGCTGAAGCCAAACTCCATCTCCTCTTGGAGTCAGCTGGCAAGAATGTTCGCTGCCTTTCGGCTGAAGCCCAAGTCAGAAGTGGTGTTGAGCGCAGTCAGGCAGCGTGACGGCGAGACGTTAAGAAAATACATAGAGCGTCACAATAAGGAGGCTTCATGTGTTCGAAATTTGGAGGACAAGCAAAGGTTATTTTGGATGAAAGACGGCCTAAAAAAAGTAAGTCTCTTTCAAATCAACGTGGGAGTCAACAGACCCAGGAACTTGGGTGAGTTCCTTCAAAAGGCGCAGAAGTACATGGATTATGAAGAGGATGATATGGCTTACCGTGAGGCATCCAAGGTCGGTGACGACAGGGATGACGCTCGAGAAACCCGGCAACGAAAGGAAGCAGGAGGGGGGCATCGTGAGGCACGACCACGCAGGTTCGCCGAACACACCCTCCTCAATGCATCCCGGGATAAGATCTTAGCTGAGTGTGCCAATGCTGAATTTAAAAACGTCAAAAGACTAGAGCCTTTAGTGCTGAAGGAAGGCCAGAATCTTTCAAAAAAATGGTGCCGCTATCACCGAAGCAGAGGTCATGACACCAATGGATGCCGAGCCCTTAAGGACAACATTGAAGAGCTGATTCAGAAAGGGAAACTTTTACAATACATAAAGAGAGATGGTGAGGCAAGTAGCTCACGCAAAAGACCCCGATCCCCCTAAAAAAAGGTCCAGGTCCCCACGCAAAGGCAAGGGCCCGGCCAGCGAAGTCGTCAAAGCTACAAAGGGCGAAGACAGTGAGTCCTCCGAGAAGGAAGACACTCGGAAGTCCAGAGGAAGACCAGTGGCCATGGTGATACATGGAGGAGACCCTTTAGATGGGTGTGGAACGAATAAGTCAATAAATAGAAGATGGAAAGAAATCCTGAATGTTGCATCCACTTCAACCCCCAAAGAGGGGCCAGCCAGACCACTTTTGTCCTTTGGCGATCAAGACTTACTCGACGGAAAGCCAAACAAGTACATCCCACTGCTGATATCGGTCGTCATGGCCAATGTTGAAGTGAGAAGAATCCTGGTCGACCAGGGTAGCTCTGTAGACATCATTTTTGAAAATTTGTTAAAAGTGTTGAATATCTCCCCCGACGACCTGACTCCCTACCGAGGATCAGACCTGACTGGGTTCAACGGATCAAAAGCTAAACCACTTGACCATATGGAACTGATGGTTACCTATGGTGACCCTGATGGCGAACAAACTCTATTCAGAACTGTAAAGACACCCTTCTTAGTCCTCCCATGCAAATCCATCTACCAGTGCATCATCGGAAGGCCAACATTAGTCAGGTTGGGGGCAGTAACCTCAACGGTTCACTTAAAAACGAGGTTTTACAATTTGGAGAACAAGATTGTAACCCTTCAGGCTGATCTGGCAGCAGCACGCAGATGCTACTACATGAGTGTTAAGAATGAAAAAGAGATTGCTGAAATAAGGGAGCCAGACAAGAGATCCGGGAAAGAAGCTGAGGTGAACCTAGCAGACCTAGATGCCAGATACGATCCAGACAGTGAGGAAGAGGAGGATGATAGCACCCTCGCCAAGGAGCTGAAGAAGCGCATGAAGAGGCCAGAGCCAGACGGTGAATTCATCTCTATCCAATTAGGAAAAGATCCCACCAAGACTGTCAAGATAGGAGCCGACCTCCCTGAGGAAGTCAAGGAAAAACTCACCATCTACCTAAGAGAGAATGTTGATCTGTTCGCCTGGTCTGCGGCGGACATGCCAGGGATACCACCTGAGGTAGCGTGCCACCACCTTGCTATTAACCCAAACACCAAGTGGGTGGCCCAGAAGAGAAGAGCCCAAAAAGGAGAAAAAGCTGAAGCTGCTGCAAAGGCTGTGAAAGACCTCATAGAAGCAAACTTTGTAAAAGAAATTAAGTACACCACTTGGTTTTCCAATGTAGTTCTTGGTAAGAAATCTAATGGAAAATGGAGAATGTGTGTTGATTATACTGATCTTAACAAGGCATGTCCAAAGGACGCCTTCCCCGTTCCTTGCGTAGATAAATTAGTTGATAGCGCCTCAGGTTTTCGTTTATTATCTTTTATGGACGCGTACTCGGGATATAACCAAATCCCAATGTTCCTGCCAGATCAAGAGAAAACGACGTTCATGACAGAACAAGGAAATTATTGTTATCGCATAATGCCCTTCGGGCTCAAAAACGCCGGAGCAACCTATCAAAGGATGAAGAATCAGGTCTTTAAGAATCAAATTGGTCGGGTAATCGAAGTATATCTTGATGACATGATAATTACAAGTAAAAATGATCCAGACCATCTCAAACATGTGACCGAAGTATTCTCGAAAATCCGAGAAAACAACATGAGATTAAACCTGGAAAAATGCACCTTCGGGGTTCGAGCGGGGAAATTCCTCGGTTTCTATCTCACTGAGAGAGGGATTGAGGCCAACCTCGATAAGTGTAGGGCGGTAACCGAAATGACTTCACTAACTACAAAGAAAGAAATTCAAAAGCTGACCGGCATGATAGCGGCTTTATCTCTTTTCATTTCAAAAGCGGCGCACAAGTCTCTACACTTGTTCAAACTACTCAATAAGGAAACAAAATTCGACTGGACCGCCGAGCAAGAGCAGGCGCTGAACCTTTTAAAAGAAACCCTCTCCAAACCCCCCATCTTAACATGTCCTGAAGAAGGGGAAACCTTGTATTTATACCTCGCAGTTGCCAATGAGGCATTAAGCGCAGTGCTGGTCAGAGAAACCAACACGGACCAGAGGCCGGTATACTTCGTAAGTAAGGCATTATAGGGCCCGGAGTTGAGATACCAGAAGGTGGAAAAAGTCGCCCTGGCACTAGTAATTGCAGCCAGGCGCCTCGGACTATATTTCGTAGCACATCAAGTGGTAGTTCGAACAAACCAACCAATCAGACAAATCCTCCATCGCCCTGATCTGGCTGGGAGAATGATTAAATGAGCAGTTGAGCTCTCAGAGTTTGGAATCAAGTACGAATCAAGACCAGCCATGAAGGCTCAGATCTTGGCAGACTTTGTGGCCGAAATGACGACAGCTCCACAAGATGGCAAAGTGAAGGCAGCGTGGACTCTTCACGTGGACGGGTCCTCAAATAGTAAGAGAAGTGGAGCAGGCCTAATACTTGAAAACTCGGAAGGACTAATGATTGAAGTATCCTTGACATTTTCGTTCTCCACATCCAATAATCAAGCAGAGTATGAGGCCTGCATAGCCGGCCTACAGCTGGCCAGAGACTTCGGTGCAACACGAGTTGAGCTTCACACAGATTCGCTTTTAGTAGTCTCTCAAATCAACGCTGCATTTGGCGCTTATGATCCAGTGTTACAAAAGTACCTAACCAGAGTGCGCGAGCTCTTACAATTGTTTAAAAAGCAGAAGTAAAACATGTACCCAGGGGGAAAACACCAGAGCTGACATACTCTCCAAGCTTGCCAGCACCAGAGTACCCGGGAACCATCGGAGCGTCATTCAAGAAACTCTGTCCAGACCTAGTGTTCCTCTAGACAGTGGATCGCCCACCTCTATCCTCACCGTCGAGGCAAGCCAAAGTTGGATAACCCCAATTCTCCGGTATATCCTTGAAGGGCAAGAACCCATTGACGCAAAAGAAGCAGCTTCCGTAAGAAGGCGAGCTGCGTCCTATTCGGTCATTGAAGGAAGAATTTTTCGTAGAGGTTTCTCGATGCCTCTATTAAAATGTGTAGAATGAGCAGAAGCGGACTATGTTCTCGCAGAGATCCATGAGGGGATCTGCGGACAACACCTAGGAGGACGAGCCCTGACAACAAAAACACTCAGAGCGGGCGATTACTGGCCCACGATGAACGAGGATGCACAAAATTATGTCAAGAAATGTGACAAGTGCCAAAAGCATGCCGACCTGCACATCGCTCCTTCATCAAAGATGACATCCCTGACCTCCCCCTAGCCTTTCGCCTGGTGGGGGATTGACCTCTTAGGTCCCTTCCCCCGGGCCCAGTGCAGGTAAAATATCTGATCGTGGCAGTTGACGATTTCACCAAGTGGATTGAAGCTGAGCCCCTGGCCACCATCACGGCAAGAAACTATATAAAGTTTTTTAAAAAGAACATCATGACCAGATTCGGCATACCAGAGGTAGCCATCACTGACAACGGCACACAGTTTGCAGACAAAGGATTTAGACAACTGATGATCGACCTAGGCATCAAACAACGCTTCACCTCCGTGGAGCATCCACAGACCAATGGTCAGGCAGAGGCACCCAACAGAGTAATCTTGAGAGGATTACGAAGGAGGCTCGATGAGGCAAAAGGCAGCTGTCCAGAGGAACTACCTTATGTCCTGTGGGCATACAGAACCACCCCACACTCATCAACTGGGGAATCACCTTTCCATTTGGCATACGGAACAGAAGCGGTTATACCCGTGGAGATTGGAGAATTGAGCTGGAGGACCAAACACCCAAACCCTCCGGAAACCAATGAGCAAAGGCTCCGAGAGGAGTTGGACCTCGTAGAAGAATTCAAAAATCAAGCAGCCCTCAAGGACATGGTAATCAAACAAAAGATGGCAACGCGGTTCAATGCCAAAGTGATCCTTCGAACCTTCGAGGTGGGTGACCTAGTCCTATGAAGGGCAGGCGTGGGTTCGAAGAATGCATCCCAAAGAAAGCTAGCCCCTAACTGGGAAGGTCCAAACAAAATAATCACAAAAACAGGGAACGTCGCTTTCCAATTAGAGACTTTGAGCAAGAAACCAATACCTAGAACTTGGAATGCCGACAAGTTAAGAAAATTTGTTGTATAAACAGAACATAACTGTTAAAAATGAAAAACCAATGTAACAACATGAACCATCAATATGTATGAATTAATGAAGCGTTGTTATCATATTATTTCGCAAATATTTACAATAACTTGCTGGTCAGAAAGCCAAATCCCGACACAAACTGCGGGGGATTAGGTAGCTAACACGAAAGCCTGGCGGTCGAAAGAGACGGCATGAGATCGACGCTGCGATCGTTTGCGCTTTCCTATAAACCAAGGCGCGAGTCGACCCACTCGCTTCGCGAAGCAACTTAAAACGTGTTGCAACCTCTGAAGGGTGAGTTAGAATCAGACCGGGTTCTGATAAACTGTCCCCAGAGAATACTTAACTAAGAGATGACGTTGGCCTAGAACGAAATATCGATAAAAGCAACGTTGATGATTCATGAAGTAAATTCGCGCATGGTAAAACAAAAACCAACGTTAAAAGCAAACATGAACGGTTCATCGTCTCAAATTACATAAACATAGATTAAGGAAACCTCGAAACAACGATGAGGCCCCCGTCACAACTCAAAAGCGCCAACAAGAAGTACATAACTAAAGGAAATACAAACAAATACATGATCATGGAGAATCAGGAGAGGCTGGGGCAATGATGTCATAACCAGACTTATCGGCACGAGCCTTCACAATCTTCCCATGACGAACCTCATGATCGAAATGGATGATTGAAGGATCCAACTTTGCTTCTGGATACTGTTGCGTTCGTGTGTTTTATAATCGCAATATCAGTGCAAGTATACACGTCGTACAAGTAATAAAGTGGATAAAAGTAAGAGATCGTTCCCACGAGGATTGTTTTACTTCCAAAGCTCAAGTCTTTAAAACACAAGTGAAACAAGTAACAATTCGGCACTAAAAGTTGATATTAAGACTAAGAACATAAATAAAGCAAGTGAATGAGAAGTGGGTGTGAATATGGAAGAGTATGAGTTGGATTGATGCATGCAAGTAAATCTCCTCTAGTCAGACGTTATAACGTTTACACGTTAACACGTACAAATGCTATGTTATATAGACGTTATAACGTTTGAACGCTGTTGCAAAAGAGCTGTGCTTTTCAGTCACAAAACGTCAGAGCTTCAAGTACTAGAATTCCTATGTCTAGGTTCTAAGTAGGCCTACTCCTGTATTTTAAGTACCCACAGCAATGTCCTATGAACTATTATCCATTCTATGTCTAGACTTAGATAAAAATGCCTAAATGTCTTTAGTGCACCTTTTCATTCACATAAATCTTTGAGTTCTTTTCATAGACCATGTCTGTACCTATGAATCTACTTATTTTAAGTGGCCAGTTCAAAACAAGTTTGGAAATATTAACATGCAAAGATTTAAAACGCATAAACATCATTACTTCATAGCATTAGACTAAAGGTTCATTACATGCAAAACAACAACCCAACTACAAATGTTTAGCTCATGCTGAGCGTCTTTACAGAAAGAAGAGGAGTTAAAATCCAAATACCGTACATAGAGAAAAGGAGATTAAACGCAAAAGATACGCCTAAGTAGCCTTCCTTCATGCACGCTGTAGAGACGTTGCAACGTCTGAGCTTCACAGTAATGGGTGCGAATGGAAATAAAAAATGGAGCTTGAGGAGAGTTCGAATGAAGAAGTCTGTGTCCAGAACTTCTTTTAGAAAACTCCTCTGGAAAATGGAGGAAGGTGGATGATGAATGGATGGACTGGTATGATGCCCCCTCCTCCCTCGTAGAGAGAGAGATAAGCTTTGTTTAAATAGCCAAAAAAAAACAGAAGGTCACATGCTTGCTGATGTCATTCCCCACCTTCCAAGCTTGCTTGTAAATTAATTCTGTTCTGAAATGACACTGCACTGCTACAGTGCGTCAGCCGCGTCAGCGATGAGGAGAGAGAAGATCTTCTGCACTTCTAGATCTTTGACCATCATTTCTTGTGCGCCAAAAATAAGATATTTCTTTCTTGCTCTGCTGCCCTTCGTCAGACGTGATGAGGGACGTTGCTACGTTCAGTTTATTGCACAAACACAAGAAGCATCAAAACGCTCACAAAGGCGCCAATTGGTGCCAAAATGCATAGAATTTGTAATTTAGCCCCTTTCTAACTAAAAAGCAATAAACTAACAGAGACTTAATAGAAACAACCTACTATTGCCAGAGAACTTGCATGATTTAACTTTGAATAAGTATAAATAACTCATATAAATATGAGTTATCACACCCCCAAACTTAAACCATTGCTTGTCCTCAAGCAATCGAAACACTGCATATGAAAAGATGCAAGAAATTAAATACGCCAGCAGTTTACACCCTGCTTACCCATTTGATCAAAAATTATCCTCAAGGGGCTAATTCCTTCAGCCTTACACTACACACTCACGCACCAATGCACAATTACATTCTAGATTCATTACTGCCCAAAGTGAGTGTGTGATCTCTGTATCAATTCTATTTCTAGCTAGGTTCAGAAGCTATCCTAGCTTATGAAAGAGTGGTTTCCATATGGTGAGAGTATAACATCTTTCAAAACATAGAGTAGGCTAACATTTCCACATAAGACATGAGGGTTACTTTAAGCACGACAAAGGGTCTTAATTTGGGTGCTAGGACTAGATTAGTGCAAACTACTTTTCTGACTCACACAACGTAAAACACACAGATGACTGCAACCCCTCATTACTGAGCAACTTTCATTTGATTCACTTCACTTTTGGTTTGGAGTTTTTGTGATTTTCTCCTTTTTGATCCTTTGGATTTGACAATTTTGGATTGAGATATTTGGGGTACCCAGTATTTGTTTCGGGAAATTGCAGCAAACACAGAGGACATGTGGATTTTTCCACTTATTTGAAACAACACACACTTTTTGGTCTTTTTTGGAGTAGACGTTATAACGTTTGATAACACAGAACACAACACACAAACACACACGGCATACGTTATAACGTTACGGGTAGACGTTACAACGTTGCACTCACACTACACAAGCACTAATCATCCTACAGTCTTTGCACCCAGCCTTAGTACAACCTGATATACCCCCAAACTTAGTCTCTACTGCTACTATAAGTTTTTAATCAAGTTTTACAGTCACCATAGTCAACCAAAACTAGCTTTAGCATCTCATAGTCCCTAGCTAACTAGGTTTTCCTCAAAACAGAGTTTGTGTGGAAGCAGTAATCAATTCTATTCATCTAAGCATGCATCAGCTACTCACACAAATTCACACACAGTCATTACTAGATTTAGCCCAAAGAGAAACATTTTTGATGATTAATAGAGTAGGAAAGTAAACTGATTATTATTATTATTTGTTTTTTTTATGCAAACACAAAACATAAAAATGATCCTCCCCCCCAGACACAAAGATGAGCAGTGTCCTCACTGCTCACTGATCTTCAAAAATTGGAGAGGAACACTCAAACACAACACCAGCAAACAAACTACTGACTACTAACTAAAAACTACAACTATTCTACTGCTAAAAAGAGGGCTAAACTACTTGTTCAGAACACCTGACCTGAGCCTTCCACTCTGTCTGGCTGGGATGCCTGCTTCAGCAGTCTTCTTTTTCTTTTTAAAACTTCACCCAGGCAGCAAACGTGACAACATCCTAGACACACAGAGACGTTATAACGTCTACCACACTTCAATAACTTGAGTCTTGAATCTCTCCTACCTTCAGCTTCCATTCCTGCACAAAACAAAAAATAGAAACAAAAACAACAAGGATTAGAATAAAAACTCTGGGCTGCGTCCCAGTAGCGCTTGGTTTAAGAGTCCTCTGCCAGACTTGGAATTCAAACCCAAATTAGGGTGGATAATAGGACAAAAAGAAAACATCATCCTTCCGCTTTCTCTTTTTGGTCAGAGATCCCATGTATTTGGCATATGGAAGCAAGTGTTCCCATGCACCAACCAATAAGCATTTGGGATATGAATTTCTCCTTTCTTGAAAAAAATTAAGCTCAATTTGCGGAGGATTCTTTTCTTCAATTACCAAAGGTTGAATCTGAATTTTCACATGACTCTCTTCATACCTCAACTTTGGATTTTCTTCCTTGTCACTATTTTTGAATTTTTCTTTTTCTATAACTACACGATTTTTTTGTTTTTCTTCCACCATTTCCAAATGACCACATTCAAGCTCATACTTTACACTCTCTTTTTCTTCCTCTTGCTCAACCACATATTCAATACAACTCTTTTCTTCTAGCTCAACCACTTTTCCAATACAACTCTCTTCTTTTAGATGCTTCATAATTGTCTTAATGTGAGCCTCTACATTCTTACATGAAGCTTCAGAGTTGTCACGATACACCTTCATATACTCAATGGAATGAGCTAAGAGTTCTTTTAATTCAAAGTTGTCCTCATGTAATCCTACGGTTTGAGCTTGAGGATATGAATCTTGCTCACACACATCATTTCCCATTCCATAATCCATATTTTGGGCAGTCATGGGCATGAAATTTGTCTCATAACAGCCCCTTTGATATTTACTCTCATGGAAATCATAATTGAAACATTCTTGTTGAGCATTCAATTCATTCATTTCTTGCATAAAGTAAAAACTCCAATGGTCCATGGCATAAAAGTGGATATTTTTTTTTTTAAAACACTCAACACAAACAATAATAGTAATAACAACAAAGAAAACACATTACAGACATAAAGCACAATGCAAATTCACTCCCTGGTTCAGTTGAATTAGAGCTTGAATTGGAACTAAGCATACGCTGTAACGTTTACCTGTTCACATACAGAAACAACGAACAACACAGTAAAATTCTTTCACCTAGTGCTTTAATACTTTTGAACCATAAAAGATAAATTCAATCCCCGGCAACGGCGCCAAAAACTTGTTGCGTCCGTGTGTTTTATAGTCGCAATATCAGTGCAAGTATACACGTCGTACAAGTAATAAAGTGGATAAAAGTAAGAGATCGTTCCCACGAGGATTGTTTTACTTCCAAAGCTCAAGTCTTTAAAACACAAGTGAAACAAGTAACAATTCGGCACTAAAAGTTGATATTAAGACTAAGAACATAAATAAAGCAAGTGAATGAGAAGTGGGTGTGAATATGGAAGAGTATGAGTTGGATTGCTGCATGCAAGTAAATCTCCTCTAGTCAGACGTTATAACGTTTACACGTTAACACGTACAAATGCTATGTTATATGTTGAACCAAGGGTAAACACTCCTTTATTTTGTATGATAACAAATTACATCATATCTACTAATGTTTCAAGTTGAGCAAAGTGCAGGACTTATTTTAAAAGGAAGAAGACTCAAAAAGGAGAAGCTTGAAGAAGAAGCATCATAAGAAGTTCAAAACCCTATTTTGTGTCTAAGCCTTTTTTAGGACTCTTTGTAAAGGTCCTATCACCTAAAGTGTGTGACACTTTAGATATTGAGAGAGATGATCTTTTCTAATCATACATGATGCATAAAAAAGAATTTTGAAAAGTATTTCAAAAAATAAATTGCATGGTGAAAACCAAACCCTAGAAAATATTTTTTTGAAAACCTAAACCCTAAAAATGATTTTGTGGAAAGCTTGGAACCAATTCCTACTTTTTTTTTTTGAAAAGCATAATCGATTACCATCCTATACCAAATTCATACCATAATCGATTATCTACCTTGTTAGAAAGCAAATAATCGATTATGATGCATTCCTTTCCTTCCATTTTTAGAACTAATAATCGATTATTGACTCAATTGGTCTCCATACCATAATCGATTATTGTCCTGATTGACAACAAATAATCGATTATTTGCTCATTATTACCACATGTAGTAATCGATTATCAAGGCATTTCTAACCTTCCTTATTGAGCCATAATCGATTACTTGCTCAAATCTACTACAAAGGATAATCGATTATGAGCCTATTCCTTACCTCCATAATCGATTATCACAAATTTGCACTACATGAAACAATCGATTATCTCAAGCCATAAATGTTTTTCAAAAAAATTCGAACCTCACCTTTCACTATAAATAAGAGCCTGATTTCACTTCTCAAACCACCTACAACAAATCTTCATCTGATAATTTTCTTCTCTGCTCTCATATTCGAATCTCTATAGATCTATTACTCTTCATTGTTTTATTTTTTATAAGCTTTTGATTTTAAATTGTTATATCTTTTTTCAAAAGCTGTTTATAGATCTAAATCTGAGATCCTGTGCTCCAACTGTTTTGAATCTTGTTTTTCAAAAAGCTTTGTTTTTTTAAAATCATATCTATATTTTTTTTAAAGCTTTCAAGCAACCTCAACTTCTATTGTTATATCAATTTGAAGTGGTTGCAAAAGCAAGATCATCCCTCATCTTATAGAGCATCCATAATATCCTAAGATCACTCATCTCTCTCAGTTTCTAAACTGACTCATTCTCTGAAGTGATTGGATCATAGAACTCTATTGTGTAATTTATTCTATTTCGAGGTGTTTTTGAAATCCCGGGCTTTGTACTTGGGTCTCTCAATCAAGTGATTGAGTTGGTATTTTTGAAATCCTGGGCTTTGTACTTGGGTCTCTCAATCAAGTGATTGAGTTGGTGTTTTGAAAACCTGGGCTGTGTACTTGGGTCTCTCAATAGGGTTATTGAGTTGGTTTAGAAATCCTTAGCAAGAGTGCTTAGGTTCTCAATTCAGGGGAATTGAGATTCACTTATATTGGGGTCGACTGTTTGTATCAAACTCTCTTCAATATAGTGGTTACTAAGTCCAAGGGTTGAAAAGCCTAAGGCCGAGGACTTATTAAGAGAGTCAAGCCTTATTAAGAGAGTCAAGCCTTATCTGGTTAGTTGTAAAATTTGTTTGTTAATTAAATGTTTTATTTTACCCTTCCCTTTTATCTTTTATTTTTGTTGCATGTTATATTTTATATGATATGTGAACCTTAGGATAGAAGACTATATTTCTTTTGCATATGTGTTGTTTGCTTTGCAGCTTGGGGGTACACTTGACATTTTGCTCCTTCACACACTCCACTATCACACTTTGGCACACACGTGATAATAGTCCTGTACCCGGACTGGAGAATAACCTAAGTTAGAACGAGACTGCGTAGTGATGGCCTACTGGATGTGCGTCCTGTTGGGTGGTCACGAAAGTCTCACCTAGAGTTTGGTCCCTCTTGAGAATGCTGGCACTCCTAATAGCTTGCCTATTGTTGTTGATCAGTGTTCTTAACTGGGGTCGTTGGCTCTAGGAACCTTATGTAGGACTCTTTAGAGCTACCATTTGAAAGGTTCACTTAACAGACAAGCCCTAGACCTATTCTCTAAGGAACCCTCGTAGCACACAAATGAGCCTTATACCCCTGCATTCAAACAAACACTGATACATTTTTCCGGTCTTTTAAAAAGAAAAAATTCAAGAAAATCATATTTTATTTTTGCAAGTTATTTTTTAGAAACATATCTCATGCATTTGCATTTTCATCATTCATACCCATCATCATGTGTTATTCATCCATTACATTTTATTTCATAATCTAAAAAAACACGAGCATACTTTTTGAAAAAAAATTTGATGAGAGATGAGGCGTTCTTGCAAATACATTTTAATTGATTGTTCTTCCTTGAAAAAGTTTAACCTACTAAATTTCAAACGAGGTTGAACTTAGCTGCAAACTCAATTTGTTTTCAGATACTCAATCTTCAAAAAAGAATAAGTTATTCACCATTCGCAGCTCGTCCAAATTTTTGTCAGCAAAGCGTTGCATCTCATCCATCCCATGATAAACGATCAAAATAGTCCATTTTGTTAACTAATGTGTTATCAAAAATTCTTCTATCATGTCTCTAACTATGTTAACTCTCTGAAGCATTCGTATAGTGAACTTGTATGCGATGTGCATTTGCTCTTATTTGAGTCAGTTAGTGTCCACACCTTTCCATCCTATCATCATCCCTTGTTCATGTCCAGTCTCACCTCGACCACTCTATAAAGTGCATATTCTCCACACAAGTTCTTAGTTGACTCTTTGGTTTTGTCCCCAATGATGAAATTTCATAAACTAACACTTGGATCCTCCAAACTGAGGCAAATTTGTGATCACTAGATATTTTGTCAACATTGTATTCCCTTGGTGCAAGTCCTTTACAAAAAATAATCAAAAAAGCCTGTTAGGTTGAAAACTCGCGAGAGCAGCCTAAGCAAAAATTAGGGCATATAAAAAGAAATAAAGAAAAAGAGCAGATATATAAAAATAAATAATTTTTTGTCCTTGAGTTAGTCTTTGAGAAAATAAGTAGTCATAATTTGAAATGAAGTTTGGTCATCTTCTCACAAAAAGCATAAAAAAAATACCCTTTGCAATCCACTTTGAGCCAAAAAATCAAAAAAAAAATCTTTCAATCACCCTAGACAATGATCTGTTCCCCATTCAAAGATGGTGCACTAATTTCTTCAGTTTATTAAACTTAAGAGAAATAGACCGTCAAAGAATGAGAATCATATTTCAAAAATAAAAAAAAGAGACAAAAGTTTTGAATAAAAATACGGCATAAATCTTTGAGCTGATACATCATATCATGAAGTGCACCACTGAATAAAAAGATCATTTGTCTCATCGATCCCCAAACACTTCTTTGGCCCCATTACAAACCTTTTCTTTCATGAACCCTAACCATTGGCCCCATTACAAACCTTTTCTTTCACGAATCCCTAATCATTGGCCACATTACCAACCCTTTCTTACATAAACCCCTAACCGTTGGCCACGCTACAACCCTAAACAAGTCCATTCCGATCGATAACTGATTGCTTTCGTTTTCTTAAAGTTTTAATTTTAGGACAATTGAGTTTATTTATTTACAGTATGTTTGCTCAAAAAAAATATGACAAAAAAATAAAGCTAAAAAAAAGAAAAAAAATAAAAAGAAAAAAAGGCTTGCGCTCCAAGATTATTCAAGTTGCACTGATATCAAGACAAGGTTTAGTGATCACCAAGTGAAATTTTCATCATATCCAAAAATCAGGACTATCATATTCTATGAGAGTCATCTTAGAAGAACCAAAAGTTTATACTAGGACCATCACCTAGATCCCAAAGTGGGGCAGTCCCTTCACCTTTCATGCTTCTCGAAGTTGGGGAAATTTTCCAGCGTCCATCCCATTCATATACCACATCCAATCCATATAGCCATACGACCAACTCACAAACCCATTACCCTAACTCTGTCACCTTTCCCCTACCTCACTCGAACTAGAAATATCATTCCAAAGTGGGGCAAGCCTGTCACCATTAACCCCTCACTCCGTTCAAACTTGGGGAAA
Organism: Astragalus membranaceus; assembly: GCA_039519185.1. NCBI lineage: Eukaryota > Viridiplantae > Streptophyta > Magnoliopsida > Fabales > Fabaceae > Astragalus > Astragalus membranaceus. The sequence continues at coordinate 30,363,377 of CM076853.1, read as the reverse complement.
TTCGCTCTGCACTCATCTCATCCCCTTGCCTTATCCACACTCATAAAACCATACCGGGGCAATTTCTCAACCCACCATCCTAAATGCAGCTTTTCGCAAACTCTAGTCAGGGAAACCTTGTCCTTGTCATAGTTGGGGCAACACCAAACGCCGTGGGTTGAGACAAAATATTTTGCATTCCAAAGTCACAGCATTACCAATTCATAATTTCCTCTACACCCCTAGTTGTTGTCACCACTAGACAGGGGCAAGTTATGCATTCACCGTCATCAACTATGAATTAGGGCAGTCCCACATTTCTAGAGTTGGGGAGAACATACCTTTTATGACTTTGGCAAAAACCTACCATTCATCCCCTCACGTGTCATATCTGTCCATACCCCGAGTCAACTGGCTCATTCATCTGTATTGGCACTACTCTACATGTTCACTAAAACAATGCTTCAAAGAGAGAGAACACAAATTACTAATATGAAGTTGGAAACTCACTCAGTTAACTTTGTGGACCTAAAATTCAATCGTCATGGGACATCATAATCAAATGGAAGAACAATGTGAACGAGCTTGCAAATGCAATCAAAGACTTTTGTGCATCAGTGCATGTGAATGACAACCTTGAGGTTGCTACGTCTGAGTTCAAACATTTTCCAAGAAATGATTACTTCTCTGCCTCTCGCATCAAAAGTCTCATTTCTCATCATTACAAAAAAAAATCTGCATCATCAATAAATCATAGCATAAATCATTCCATCATGCAATCATGCATCTACCATAGCACCTGCATCTAAGCAATACATTTGCATTCACATGTTATCTGCATTCACATATATGGCTGATCAATTTTTGTTTCCGATCAGCTCTAGCATCCACAATTCACGGGCTTTGGTAGTTTATCTACTGTCACATTGCACATTCATCACATTACACGCATGCACACATAACAGTTTGCTTCGATAGACGTGCCAAGTGTCGGTCTCATCATTGCCAAAAACTTTCAACATCACTAATCATATCATTGTACCATGCATTCGTGTGCTTCCTTTCATTCATCATTGCCAAAACCTTCTTTACATCACTAATCATATCATCATACCATGCACGGCATTCGCGTCATAGCATTACATTTGCGTCACATTCACACTTTGCATTTCATACACTCATCATATACCAAGAAAAAAAAGGAAAAGCAAAAAAGCAAAAAGAGGGAAAATCGCTCATTCCATCACATTCATCATTAATCAGTACAATCACATTCATATCTTATCTGCAATCACATATGTTATTTTTCAACCTCTATGTTCCACCAACTTCAACTCACATCATCTGCCACGTTTCATTCATCCCATCGGACACCTACCATTTCACATACCCATATTGCACGCATGCATCATTCATCGCATTTTTAGGCATGCAAAATATAGATAACTTTTCCCTTCTCAGGTAAATGCATTCATTAGGTATGTCCTAGGCAAGTACGCCATGTGTCAATCCCAATACTTTGTTTCCTCAAAGTCAGTGCTACAAGCACTGGTCTCATATCACAATTCAGAGTATCGGACCCCCAGCGGTTCCTCAAAGCCCCAGTGCACCTTCAGACCCCCAGAGGTCCAATTCAGATCGCACGTCGGCACCGAGCACCGACGGATCATCCGGCCCCAGGCCCTTCAGACTAGCTGTGTCAGCCTAAGCCATAGTGGACGTCATTCGTGATCAGTTCTAGACCTGATCTTATTAACGGCCGCTCGAAAAAGGCCACCCCCGGACCCTGGCAGTCCTTCAAAGCCCCAGTGCACCTTCGGACCCCAAATGGTCCTTCAGGGTTTAGGCAACCCCTTGGAGCCCCAGTGCTCCCTTAGAGCCCAAATGCTCTTTTAGAGCCCCAGTGCTCCTCCAGATCCCCAGTGATCATTTCTTTTTTGTTCTCGGTTAACACGCCAAATATTAATCGTCCCTCTTTTCCCTAACTCATCTTCCCCCTAAGCGGACAAAATTAGCGTCTATTCTATCTTTATTTTTATTTTACTACGAAAATCTGAAAGCCATTCACCTTTTCTAGTAAAATATAAATAAAGAGGGGCAGCTGTTATACCCCAATTTTGTCCGATCATTTATCGCAATTGTTTTAGCCCCCGTGTCACAAGTCCATATCATTACGAGAACGACATTTCGAGCGCTGTCTTGTTTTAATTTAGACCGGTTTGTCTAATTGGGCCAATTCTTAGTAAATGGGCCTATGTTCGGTATTTTGGACTTAATTTAGCCCTTTTGATCAAAAAACCATAAAAATAATAATGAAATAAAATCAGAAAATAAAAAATATATATTACAATAAAGTATCCAAATAATACAAAAAGCCCAAAAATATAAAAATATCACCAAAAATAAGAATAATCCAAAAAAATAGAGAAGAACGAAAATAATAAAAGGGGGTGTCAGTAGCATTAACTTTCAGCCCAACAAGCTGCTTGCCCAACAAGCTGCTTGCCCAACAAGTCGACTTGCCCAGCAAGTTAACTTGTCCAGCAAGTCTCTTCACCTAACCCTTCACCTATAAAAGGAGGCTCTGTCCACAGTGAAAAGGACACCACAGTGATTCAACAAGAACACTGAACACATTCTCTCTCTCTCCTAGCGAAGCTCTCGCTCTCTCTCTCTCTCTCCCCCTCCCTTTTTTATTTTTTTTAGTTTTATTTTTCTTTTAATTAGTTTATTTTTAAATATTCATGATAAATATTTTTCACTAGTTGCACTTTTCATTTTTTCTTTTTTGTTAACTTTTCGTTCATATTCAAAACAAAAACAAAATATTCATTTTCCTCTCATAAATAAAGAAATATTTTCAAGAACAAAATAGGGGACTAAGTCGACTGTACAGTCGGGTTAGTCTGCTTTTTAGGTCACTAATGAACCGTTACGGATCATGACCTAAAATCCCTATTTAAAACAAACAAATTTCTAAATTAAAATAAACACAAACAAATTTCTTCCCACAAACCAAATTTTCAAAATAGGGGATTAAGTCGGCCGTACGGCCGGGTTAGTCAGCGTTCTAGGACGAATGAACCGTACGGATCAAGAGTCCTAAAACCCCTATTCAAATAAAATCAAACCACCACACATCAAACTATCTTCCAAACTTCAAAAAACTCAATTTTCACAAAGTAGGGGACTAAGCCGACTGTATAGTCGGGTTAGTCATCATTTTAGGACAAATGAACTGATCACTCAGGAGTCCTAAAGTCCCTAAATAAAATACACCAACAAACAAAGTTTTCTACTAAGAACTACGTGTGATTTGATTCTCTACCAAGAGATACGTAGGAGCAGATGGGGGCCCACATCTGTCAATTGCACTAATAAAAAACCTTTTTCACTCTTCTCCTAAATAATCATTTTCTCAAATAAAATATCATTTTCTTCTTTTTAATTCACAATAAAAGGGTAAAAATAAATGTTTTCAAAATTAACTTTCACTTCTACAACTAGTTAGCAGGTAACCTTCATTAGGAAGGATGTCGTGGGGTGCTAATACCTTCCCCGCGCATAACCGACTCCCGAACCCTTATCTGGTCTCAAGGACCTTTATCCATTCCAAAAGGGATTTTCCAATGTTTGCCCTTAAACTAAACTTTGGTGGCGGCTTCATTTTTGAACCTTCGAGGAATCCTCACCCGGATTTTTCGGTCGCTACAGCTGGCGACTTCACTGGGGACTTATTAAGAGAGTCAAGCCTTATCTGGTTAGTTGTAAAATTTGTTTGTTAATTAAATGTTTTATTTTACCCTTCCCTTTTATCTTTTATTTTTGTTGCATGTTATATTTTATATGATATGTGAACCTTAGGATAGAAGACTATATTTCTTTTGCATATGTGTTGTTTGCTTTGCAGCTTGGGGGTACACTTGACATTTTGCTCCTTCACACACTCCACTATCACACTTTGGCACACACGTGATAATAGTCCTGTACCCGGACTGGAGAATAACCTAAGTTAGAACGAGACTGCGTAGTGATGGCCTACTGGATGTGCGTCCTGTTGGGTGGTCACGAAAGTCTCACCTAGAGTTTGGTCCCTCTTGAGAATGCTGGCACTCCTAATAGCTTGCCTATTGTTGTTGATCAGTGTTCTTAACTGGGGTCGTTGGCTCTAGGAACCTTATGTAGGACTCTTTAGAGCTACCATTTGAAAGGTTCACTTAACAGACAAGCCCTAGACCTATTCTCTAAGGAACCCTCGTAGCACACAAATGAGCCTTATACCCCTGCATTCAAACAAACACTGATACATTTTTCCGGTCTTTTAAAAAGAAAAAATTCAAGAAAATCATATTTTATTTTTGCAAGTTATTTTTTAGAAACATATCTCATGCATTTGCATTTTCATCATTCATACCCATCATCATGTGTTATTCATCCATTACATTTTATTTCATAATCTAAAAAAACACGAGCATACTTTTTGAAAAAAAATTTGATGAGAGATGAGGCGTTCTTGCAAATACATTTTAATTGATTGTTCTTCCTTGAAAAAGTTTAACCTACTAAATTTCAAACGAGGTTGAACTTAGCTGCAAACTCAATTTGTTTTCAGATACTCAATCTTCAAAAAAGAATAAGTTATTCACCATTCGCAGCTCGTCCAAATTTTTGTCAGCAAAGCGTTGCATCTCATCCATCCCATGATAAACGATCAAAATAGTCCATTTTGTTAACTAATGTGTTATCAAAAATTCTTCTATCATGTCTCTAACTATGTTAACTCTCTGAAGCATTCGTATAGTGAACTTGTATGCGATGTGCATTTGCTCTTATTTGAGTCAGTTAGTGTCCACACCTTTCCATCCTATCATCATCCCTTGTTCATGTCCAGTCTCACCTCGACCACTCTATAAAGTGCATATTCTCCACACAAGTTCTTAGTTGACTCTTTGGTTTTGTCCCCAATGATGAAATTTCATAAACTAACACTTGGATCCTCCAAACTGAGGCAAATTTGTGATCACTAGATATTTTGTCAACATTGTATTCCCTTGGTGCAAGTCCTTTACAAAAAATAATCAAAAAAGCCTGTTAGGTTGAAAACTCGCGAGAGCAGCCTAAGCAAAAATTAGGGCATATAAAAAGAAATAAAGAAAAAGAGCAGATATATAAAAATAAATAATTTTTTGTCCTTGAGTTAGTCTTTGAGAAAATAAGTAGTCATAATTTGAAATGAAGTTTGGTCATCTTCTCACAAAAAGCATAAAAAAAATACCCTTTGCAATCCACTTTGAGCCAAAAAATCAAAAAAAAAATCTTTCAATCACCCTAGACAATGATCTGTTCCCCATTCAAAGATGGTGCACTAATTTCTTCAGTTTATTAAACTTAAGAGAAATAGACCGTCAAAGAATGAGAATCATATTTCAAAAATAAAAAAAAGAGACAAAAGTTTTGAATAAAAATACGGCATAAATCTTTGAGCTGATACATCATATCATGAAGTGCACCACTGAATAAAAAGATCATTTGTCTCATCGATCCCCAAACACTTCTTTGGCCCCATTACAAACCTTTTCTTTCATGAACCCTAACCATTGGCCCCATTACAAACCTTTTCTTTCACGAATCCCTAATCATTGGCCACATTACCAACCCTTTCTTACATAAACCCCTAACCGTTGGCCACGCTACAACCCTAAACAAGTCCATTCCGATCGATAACTGATTGCTTTCGTTTTCTTAAAGTTTTAATTTTAGGACAATTGAGTTTATTTATTTACAGTATGTTTGCTCAAAAAAAATATGACAAAAAAATAAAGCTAAAAAAAAGAAAAAAAATAAAAAGAAAAAAAGGCTTGCGCTCCAAGATTATTCAAGTTGCACTGATATCAAGACAAGGTTTAGTGATCACCAAGTGAAATTTTCATCATATCCAAAAATCAGGACTATCATATTCTATGAGAGTCATCTTAGAAGAACCAAAAGTTTATACTAGGACCATCACCTAGATCCCAAAGTGGGGCAGTCCCTTCACCTTTCATGCTTCTCGAAGTTGGGGAAATTTTCCAGCGTCCATCCCATTCATATACCACATCCAATCCATATAGCCATACGACCAACTCACAAACCCATTACCCTAACTCTGTCACCTTTCCCCTACCTCACTCGAACTAGAAATATCATTCCAAAGTGGGGCAAGCCTGTCACCATTAACCCCTCACTCCGTTCAAACTTGGGGAAATTCGCTCTGCACTCATCTCATCCCCTTGCCTTATCCACACTCATAAAACCATACCGGGGCAATTTCTCAACCCACCATCCTAAATGCAGCTTTTCGCAAACTCTAGTCAGGGAAACCTTGTCCTTGTCATAGTTGGGGCAACACCAAACGCCGTGGGTTGAGACAAAATATTTTGCATTCCAAAGTCACAGCATTACCAATTCATAATTTCCTCTACACCCCTAGTTGTTGTCACCACTAGACAGGGGCAAGTTATGCATTCACCGTCATCAACTATGAATTAGGGCAGTCCCACATTTCTAGAGTTGGGGAGAACATACCTTTTATGACTTTGGCAAAAACCTACCATTCATCCCCTCACGTGTCATATCTGTCCATACCCCGAGTCAACTGGCTCATTCATCTGTATTGGCACTACTCTACATGTTCACTAAAACAATGCTTCAAAGAGAGAGAACACAAATTACTAATATGAAGTTGGAAACTCACTCAGTTAACTTTGTGGACCTAAAATTCAATCGTCATGGGACATCATAATCAAATGGAAGAACAATGTGAACGAGCTTGCAAATGCAATCAAAGACTTTTGTGCATCAGTGCATGTGAATGACAACCTTGAGGTTGCTACGTCTGAGTTCAAACATTTTCCAAGAAATGATTACTTCTCTGCCTCTCGCATCAAAAGTCTCATTTCTCATCATTACAAAAAAAAATCTGCATCATCAATAAATCATAGCATAAATCATTCCATCATGCAATCATGCATCTACCATAGCACCTGCATCTAAGCAATACATTTGCATTCACATGTTATCTGCATTCACATATATGGCTGATCAATTTTTGTTTCCGATCAGCTCTAGCATCCACAATTCACGGGCTTTGGTAGTTTATCTACTGTCACATTGCACATTCATCACATTACACGCATGCACACATAACAGTTTGCTTCGATAGACGTGCCAAGTGTCGGTCTCATCATTGCCAAAAACTTTCAACATCACTAATCATATCATTGTACCATGCATTCGTGTGCTTCCTTTCATTCATCATTGCCAAAACCTTCTTTACATCACTAATCATATCATCATACCATGCACGGCATTCGCGTCATAGCATTACATTTGCGTCACATTCACACTTTGCATTTCATACACTCATCATATACCAAGAAAAAAAAGGAAAAGCAAAAAAGCAAAAAGAGGGAAAATCGCTCATTCCATCACATTCATCATTAATCAGTACAATCACATTCATATCTTATCTGCAATCACATATGTTATTTTTCAACCTCTATGTTCCACCAACTTCAACTCACATCATCTGCCACGTTTCATTCATCCCATCGGACACCTACCATTTCACATACCCATATTGCACGCATGCATCATTCATCGCATTTTTAGGCATGCAAAATATAGATAACTTTTCCCTTCTCAGGTAAATGCATTCATTAGGTATGTCCTAGGCAAGTACGCCATGTGTCAATCCCAATACTTTGTTTCCTCAAAGTCAGTGCTACAAGCACTGGTCTCATATCACAATTCAGAGTATCGGACCCCCAGCGGTTCCTCAAAGCCCCAGTGCACCTTCAGACCCCCAGAGGTCCAATTCAGATCGCACGTCGGCACCGAGCACCGACGGATCATCCGGCCCCAGGCCCTTCAGACTAGCTGTGTCAGCCTAAGCCATAGTGGACGTCATTCGTGATCAGTTCTAGACCTGATCTTATTAACGGCCGCTCGAAAAAGGCCACCCCCGGACCCTGGCAGTCCTTCAAAGCCCCAGTGCACCTTCGGACCCCAAATGGTCCTTCAGGGTTTAGGCAACCCCTTGGAGCCCCAGTGCTCCCTTAGAGCCCAAATGCTCTTTTAGAGCCCCAGTGCTCCTCCAGATCCCCAGTGATCATTTCTTTTTTGTTCTCGGTTAACACGCCAAATATTAATCGTCCCTCTTTTCCCTAACTCATCTTCCCCCTAAGCGGACAAAATTAGCGTCTATTCTATCTTTATTTTTATTTTACTACGAAAATCTGAAAGCCATTCACCTTTTCTAGTAAAATATAAATAAAGAGGGGCAGCTGTTATACCCCAATTTTGTCCGATCATTTATCGCAATTGTTTTAGCCCCCGTGTCACAAGTCCATATCATTACGAGAACGACATTTCGAGCGCTGTCTTGTTTTAATTTAGACCGGTTTGTCTAATTGGGCCAATTCTTAGTAAATGGGCCTATGTTCGGTATTTTGGACTTAATTTAGCCCTTTTGATCAAAAAACCATAAAAATAATAATGAAATAAAATCAGAAAATAAAAAATATATATTACAATAAAGTATCCAAATAATACAAAAAGCCCAAAAATATAAAAATATCACCAAAAATAAGAATAATCCAAAAAAATAGAGAAGAACGAAAATAATAAAAGGGGGTGTCAGTAGCATTAACTTTCAGCCCAACAAGCTGCTTGCCCAACAAGCTGCTTGCCCAACAAGTCGACTTGCCCAGCAAGTTAACTTGTCCAGCAAGTCTCTTCACCTAACCCTTCACCTATAAAAGGAGGCTCTGTCCACAGTGAAAAGGACACCACAGTGATTCAACAAGAACACTGAACACATTCTCTCTCTCTCCTAGCGAAGCTCTCGCTCTCTCTCTCTCTCTCCCCCTCCCTTTTTTATTTTTTTAGTTTTATTTTTCTTTTAATTAGTTTATTTTTAAATATTCATGATAAATATTTTTCACTAGTTGCACTTTTCATTTTTTCTTTTTTGTTAACTTTTCGTTCATATTCAAAACAAAAACAAAATATTCATTTTCCTCTCATAAATAAAGAAATATTTTCAAGAACAAAATAGGGGACTAAGTCGACTGTACAGTCGGGTTAGTCTGCTTTTTAGGTCACTAATGAACCGTTACGGATCATGACCTAAAATCCCTATTTAAAACAAACAAATTTCTAAATTAAAATAAACACAAACAAATTTCTTCCCACAAACCAAATTTTCAAAATAGGGGATTAAGTCGGCCGTACGGCCGGGTTAGTCAGCGTTCTAGGACGAATGAACCGTACGGATCAAGAGTCCTAAAACCCCTATTCAAATAAAATCAAACCACCACACATCAAACTATCTTCCAAACTTCAAAAAACTCAATTTTCACAAAGTAGGGGACTAAGCCGACTGTATAGTCGGGTTAGTCATCATTTTAGGACAAATGAACTGATCACTCAGGAGTCCTAAAGTCCCTAAATAAAATACACCAACAAACAAAGTTTTCTACTAAGAACTACGTGTGATTTGATTCTCTACCAAGAGATACGTAGGAGCAGATGGGGGCCCACATCTGTCAATTGCACTAATAAAAAACCTTTTTCACTCTTCTCCTAAATAATCATTTTCTCAAATAAAATATCATTTTCTTCTTTTTAATTCACAATAAAAGGGTAAAAATAAATGTTTTCAAAATTAACTTTCACTTCTACAACTAGTTAGCAGGTAACCTTCATTAGGAAGGATGTCGTGGGGTGCTAATACCTTCCCCGCGCATAACCGACTCCCGAACCCTAATCTGGTCTCAAGGACCCTTATCCATTCCAAAAGGGATTTTCCAATGTTTGCCCTTAAACTAAATTTTGGTGGCGGCTTCATTCTTGAACCTTCGAGAAATCCTCTCCCGGATTTTTCGGTCGCTACACACGCTGTAGAGACGTTGCAACGTCTGAGCTTCACAGTAATGGGTGCGAATGGAAATAAAAAATGGAGCTTGAGGAGAGTTCGAATGAAGAAGTCTGTGTCCAGAACTTCTTTTAGAAAACTCCTCTGGAAAATGGAGGAAGGTGGATGATGAATGGATGGACTGGTATGATGCCCCCTCCTCCCTCGTAGAGAGAGAGATAAGCTTTGTTTAAATAGCCAAAAAAAAACAGAAGGTCACATGCTTGCTGATGTCATTCCCCACCTTCCAAGCTTGCTTGTAAATTAATTCTGTTCTGAAATGACACTGCACTGCTACAGTGCGTCAGCCGCGTCAGCGATGAGGAGAGAGAAGATCTTCTGCACTTCTAGATCTTTGACCATCATTTCTTGTGCGCCAAAAATAAGATATTTCTTTCTTGCTCTGCTGCCCTTCGTCAGACGTGATGAGGGACGTTGCTACGTTCAGTTTATTGCACAAACACAAGAAGCATCAAAACGCTCACAAAGGCGCCAATTGGTGCCAAAATGCATAGAATTTGTAATTTAGCCCCTTTCTAACTAAAAAGCAATAAACTAACAGAGACTTAATAGAAACAACCTACTATTGCCAGAGAACTTGCATGATTTAACTTTGAATAAGTATAAATAACTCATATAAATATGAGTTATCACACCCCCAAACTTAAACCATTGCTTGTCCTCAAGCAATCGAAACACTGCATATGAAAAGATGCAAGAAATTAAATACGCCAGCAGTTTACACCCTGCTTACCCATTTGATCAAAAATTATCCTCAAGGGGCTAATTCCTTCAGCCTTACACTACACACTCACGCACCAATGCACAATTACATTCTAGATTCATTACTGCCCAAAGTGAGTGTGTGATCTCTGTATCAATTCTATTTCTAGCTAGGTTCAGAAGCTATCCTAGCTTATGAAAGAGTGGTTTCCATATGGTGAGAGTATAACATCTTTCAAAACATAGAGTAGGCTAACATTTCCACATAAGACATGAGGGTTACTTTAAGCACGACAAAGGGTCTTAATTTGGGTGCTAGGACTAGATTAGTGCAAACTACTTTTCTGACTCACACAACGTAAAACACACAGATGACTGCAACCCCTCATTACTGAGCAACTTTCATTTGATTCACTTCACTTTTGGTTTGGAGTTTTTGTGATTTTCTCCTTTTTGATCCTTTGGATTTGACAATTTTGGATTGAGATATTTGGGGTACCCAGTATTTGTTTCGGGAAATTGCAGCAAACACAGAGGACATGTGGATTTTTCCACTTATTTGAAACAACACACACTTTTTGGTCTTTTTTGGAGTAGACGTTATAACGTTTGATAACACAGAACACAACACACAAACACACACGGCATACGTTATAACGTTACGGGTAGACGTTACAACGTTGCACTCACACTACACAAGCACTAATCATCCTACAGTCTTTGCACCCAGCCTTAGCACAACCTGATATACCCCCAAACTTAGTCTCTACTGCTACTATAAGTTTTTAATCAAGTTTTACAGTCACCATAGTCAACCAAAACTAGCTTTAGCATCTCATAGTCCCTAGCTAACTAGGTTTTCCTCAAAACAGAGTTTGTGTGGAAGCAGTAATCAATTCTATTCATCTAAGCATGCATCAGCTACTCACACAAATTCACACACAGTCATTACTAGATTTAGCCCAAAGAGAAACATTTTTGATGATTAATAGAGTAGGAAAGTAAACTGATTATTATTATTATTTGTTTTTTTTATGCAAACACAAAACATAAAAATGATCCTCCCCCCCAGACACAAAGATGAGCAGTGTCCTCACTGCTCACTGATCTTCAAAAATTGGAGAGGAACACTCAAACACAACACCAGCAAACAAACTACTGACTACTAACTAAAAACTACAACTATTCTACTGCTAAAAAGAGGGCTAAACTACTTGTTCAGAACACCTGACCTGAGCCTTCCACTCTGTCTGGCTGGGATGCCTGCTTCAGCAGTCTTCTTTTTCTTTTTAAAACTTCACCCAGGCAGCAAACGTGACAACATCCTAGACACACAGAGACGTTATAACGTCTACCACACTTCAATAACTTGAGTCTTGAATCTCTCCTACCTTCAGCTTCCATTCCTGCACAAAACAAAAAATAGAAACAAAAACAACAAGGATTAGAATAAAAACTCTGGGCTGCCTCCCAGTAGCGCTTGGTTTAAGAGTCCTCTGCCAGACTTGGAATTCAAACCCAAATTAGGGTGGATAATAGGACAAAAAGAAAACATCATCCTTCCGCTTTCTCTTTTTGGTCAGAGATCCCATGTATTTGGCATATGGAAGCAAGTGTTCCCATGCACCAACCAATAAGCATTTGGGATATGAATTTCTCCTTTCTTGAAAAAAATTAAGCTCAATTTGCGGAGGATTCTTTTCTTCAATTACCAAAGGTTGAATCTGAATTTTCACATGACTCTCTTCATACCTCAACTTTGGATTTTCTTCCTTGTCACTATTTTTGAATTTTTCTTTTTCTATAACTACACGATTTTTTTGTTTTTCTTCCACCATTTCCAAATGACCACATTCAAGCTCATACTTTACACTCTCTTTTTCTTCCTCTTGCTCAACCACATATTCAATACAACTCTTTTCTTCTAGCTCAACCACTTTTCCAATACAACTCTCTTCTTTTAGATGCTTCATAATTGTCTTAATGTGAGCCTCTACATTCTTACATGAAGCTTCAGAGTTGTCACGATACACCTTCATATACTCAATGGAATGAGCTAAGAGTTCTTTTAATTCAAAGTTGTCCTCATGTAATCCTACGGTTTGAGCTTGAGGATATGAATCTTGCTCACACACATCATTTCCCATTCCATAATCCATATTTTGGGCAGTCATGGGCATGAAATTTGTCTCATAACAGCCCCTTTGATATTTACTCTCATGGAAATCATAATTGAAACATTCTTGTTGAGCATTCAATTCATTCATTTCTTGCATAAAGTAAAAACTCCAATGGTCCATGGCATAAAAGTGGATATTTTTTTTTTTAAAACACTCAACACAAACAATAATAGTAATAACAACAAAGAAAACACATTACAGACATAAAGCACAATGCAAATTCACTCCCTGGTTCAGTTGAATTAGAGCTTGAATTGGAACTAAGCATACGCTGTAACGTTTACCTGTTCACATACAGAAACAACGAACAACACAGTAAAATTCTTTCACCTAGTGCTTTAATACTTTTGAACCATAAAAGATAAATTCAATCCCCGGCAACGGCGCCAAAAACTTGTTGCGTCCGTGTGTTTTATAGTCGCAATATCAGTGCAAGTATACACGTCGTACAAGTAATAAAGTGGATAAAAGTAAGAGATCGTTCCCACGAGGATTGTTTTACTTCCAAAGCTCAAGTCTTTAAAACACAAGTGAAACAAGTAACAATTCGGCACTAAAAGTTGATATTAAGACTAAGAACATAAATAAAGCAAGTGAATGAGAAGTGGGTGTGAATATGGAAGAGTATGAGTTGGATTGCTGCATGCAAGTAAATCTCCTCTAGTCAGACGTTATAACGTTTACACGTTAACACGTACAAATGCTATGTTATATGTTGAACCAAGGGTAAACACTCCTTTATTTTGTATGATAACAAATTACATCATATCTACTAATGTTTCAAGTTGAGCAAAGTGCAGGACTTATTTTAAAAGGAAGAAGACTCAAAAAGGAGAAGCTTGAAGAAGAAGCATCATAAGAAGTTCAAAACCCTATTTTGTGTCTAAGCCTTTTTTAGGACTCTTTGTAAAGGTCCTATCACCTAAAGTGTGTGACACTTTAGATATTGAGAGAGATGATCTTTTCTAATCATACATGATGCATAAAAAAGAATTTTGAAAAGTATTTCAAAAAATAAATTGCATGGTGAAAACCAAACCCTAGAAAATATTTTTTTGAAAACCTAAACCCTAAAAATGATTTTGTGGAAAGCTTGGAACCAATTCCTACTTTTTTTTTTTGAAAAGCATAATCGATTACCATCCTATACCAAATTCATACCATAATCGATTATCTACCTTGTTAGAAAGCAAATAATCGATTATGATGCATTCCTTTCCTTCCATTTTTAGAACTAATAATCGATTATTGACTCAATTGGTCTCCATACCATAATCGATTATTGTCCTGATTGACAACAAATAATCGATTATTTGCTCATTATTACCACATGTAGTAATCGATTATCAAGGCATTTCTAACCTTCCTTATTGAGCCATAATCGATTACTTGCTCAAATCTACTACAAAGGATAATCGATTATGAGCCTATTCCTTACCTCCATAATCGATTATCACAAATTTGCACTACATGAAACAATCGATTATCTCAAGCCATAAATGTTTTTCAAAAAAATTCGAACCTCACCTTTCACTATAAATAAGAGCCTGATTTCACTTCTCAAACCACCTACAACAAATCTTCATCTGATAATTTTCTTCTCTGCTCTCATATTCGAATCTCTATAGATCTATTACTCTTCATTGTTTTATTTTTTATAAGCTTTTGATTTTAAATTGTTATATCTTTTTTCAAAAGCTATTTATAGATCTAAATCTGAGATCCTGTGCTCCAACTGTTTTGAATCTTGTTTTTCAAAAAGCTTTGTTTTTTTAAAATCATATCTATATTTTTTTTAAAGCTTTCAAGCAACCTCAACTTCTATTGTTATATCAATTTGAAGTGGTTGCAAAAGCAAGATCATCCCTCATCTTATAGAGCATCCATAATATCCTAAGATCACTCATCTCTCTCAGTTTCTAAACTGACTCATTCTCTGAAGTGATTGGATCATAGAACTCTATTGTGTAATTTATTCTATTTCGAGGTGTTTTTGAAATCCCGGGCTTTGTACTTGGGTCTCTCAATCAAGTGATTGAGTTGGTATTTTTGAAATCCTGGGCTTTGTACTTGGGTCTCTCAATCAAGTGATTGAGTTGGTGTTTTGAAAACCTGGGCTGTGTACTTGGGTCTCTCAATAGGGTTATTGAGTTGGTTTAGAAATCCTTAGCAAGAGTGCTTAGGTTCTCAATTCAGGGGAATTGAGATTCACTTATATTGGGGTCGACTGTTTGTATCAAACTCTCTTCAATATAGTGGTTACTAAGTCCAAGGGTTGAAAAGCCTAAGGCCGAGGACGTAGGGGTTTTATCCCGAACCTCGCTAAATTGCTGTGTCTCTCTCTCTTCCCTATCTCTTTATATTTTGCACTTTATCTGCTTATAATATTGATATTATCATAACTGCTTATATTATCATATTCTCAATATAACTGTGCAAATATATCATATTGTAATCTTTCTTCTCATTATCTATTTTATTGCTGTATACAATATTGATCTGTCCATCATCTCATTCTACTCCTTCTATATTGGTCAAATATTATTATTCCGCATTTTATCCAAACCAATATCGAAAAAGTTTTTAAATTGAAAAAGAATCCATTAATCACCTATAACCTTATTCACCCCCCCTCTAAGGTTACTTTTATAGACTCTCAAGTCTAACAAGTGGTATCAGTAGCTAGTAATTGCTTTAGAGCTTTACATCTCGCAATTTAAATTAATCCTGTTATATATCTGTGATTATGGGTTCATTTATGAAAGAAGGAATGTCTTCTAATAGGCCTCCTCTATTTGATGGTACTAACTATGATTACTGGAGTAGTCGTATGAAATGTCATGTGCAGGCTATAGATTTCACTCTGTGGAGAATTATTGTTGATGGACCTCTGATCCCTATGAAGATCAAGATCACAAAACCAGGTAATACTGATGGTGACACTTCAAAAATTCAAGCCACCGGCAAAGCTGAAGAAGTACCGGTAGAAGACATCTACACCATCGACCTGAGTGAGTTAAGAAAATCTGAGCTTGACAAGATATCCCTAAATGCAAAGGCCATGAATATCCTTCATCTATCACTCTGTGAAGAAGAATATGGTAGAGTAAAAGGGTGTCAAAGTGCAAAGGAAATCTGGGACTGCCTACAAGCCACTCATGTCGGGACAAGCCAGGTAAAAGATACTAAAATTAGAATTCTCACCTCTGAATATGAAAGTTTTAAAATGAAAGAAGGTGAGTCTGTCGCAGCAATGCATCAGAGATTAAATTTAATTGTAAACAACTTGAGGGCCTTAGGAAAGAAATACACCAACAAGGATTTGAATGGAAAGATCCTTGAATCCTTAACTGGTGATTTCTTCCCTAAGACTTGTGCTATAACCGAAGCCAAAGACATTGTCACTTTACCTCAAGAAGACCTTATTGGATCATTGCTAGCATTTGAGGTAGTTCTGGCTGCCAAAAAGAATCAAGAAAAAGAAACTGTAAAAGAGAAGAAATCTCTTGCCCTTGCTGCTAAAACTTCTAAAGTAGCAAGGAAAGAGGTTGAATCTGAAGAAGAAACCGATGATGAAGATATGGCTATGCTTGCCAAAAATTTCAAAAAATTTATGAGATTCAAAAAGTTTGGAAAGGGTGACTTTTCAAAGAAGTCCGGGTACAACAAAGAAGACAGGTATGAGAAAAAGAATGATCAACCAAGATGTTTCGAATGCAACAAACCCGGCCACATCAAAGAAAACTGTTACAAGCTGAAATCTAAGCAAAAGAAAGCAATGAAAGCAACATGGGACAATACAGACACTGAAAGTGAGACCGAAGAAGAAGAAGTTGCAAATGCTGTCTGCCTCATGGCAAAGAACACACCTGAAGCAACATGGGACAATCTCAGCACTGATGGTGAATCAGAAGAAGATGAGCAGACCGACAATGCTGTCTGCAGCATGGCAAATGATACATCAAAGGTAAGCCTTAACTTTTCTAGTTCCTCTACCTCCTCTATGCATGATGATATGATTGATAATGACTATAGTAGTCACGATCTGAGTGAAGCTTTTGAGGCTCTATATTTCGAACACGAAAAACTTTTGTTAAAATCCAAGAAACTAACAAAGAGCAACAAAAGCCTATCCACTCAAATCGAGACTCTTGAAAGTGAAGTCACTAGATTAAAGAATGAACTACAAAAATCAGTCAACCTTGAATTTCGAGAACTAAAACAAAATTTTGAAAAAGTCAAGGTTGAAAATGAATTTTTGAAAGAATCTTTGAAAAAGTTTGAGGTTGGTGAAAAGACCTTGACTCAGTTGCTTCACTCTCAACATCAATATGTTGATAGGAGAGGTATTGGGTACCAAGGTAATTCCACCACCTCCAGCTCAAACAAAAGTATCACCTTTGTAGCTTCTACTTCTAATCATAAACCTACTATCTTCAAATGCACATATTGTCAAAAGGGAAACCATAGCTCTTCTTCATGCCCCATCCGTAAAATATGTGAGCTTGGAACCCTTGTACCTGTTTGGAAGAAACCAAGGTGGATTGTGAAAGCAAACCCCTTGATGACTAACTCCCAAGGACCCAACAAAAAGGGTACCTCGTGCTAGTTGTTAAACAATTCTTTTGCAGGTTGGTCCCTCAGCTAAAAAGAAAAATGTGTGGATGGTTGATAGTGGTTGCTCAAGGCATATGACTGGTGATGCTTCACTATTTCTAAAACTGAGCAACAAAGCTAGTGGATCTGTAAAGTTTGCCAACAATGAATCTGCTCAAGTAATAGGTAAAGGTTGTGTGGGTAAGGAAAACACAATTAAAATTAAAGATGCTTTATTAGTTGATGGCGTTAAATTTAACTTACTAAGTGTTAGTCAACTATGCGATAATGATTTTGATGTGCACTTTTCTGTTGATAAATGTGTTATCACCCATATGACTTCTAAACTCTACATTACTGGCTTTCGAGAAAACAATGTATACTATGTTGACTTTGATAATGTAAGTGATGAGATAGTATGTATGCCTACCTTGATTGATGATGTGGATTTGTGGCATAGACGTTTAGGACATGCTAGTATAGAACATCTATCTAAGTTAAGTAAGAATGAGCATGTTAGAGGTCTGCCTAAATTGAAATATGAAAAAGGCCAATTATGTGATGCATGTCAACTTGGTAAAATGCACAAAACCTCTTTTAAATCAAAACCTGTTATTTCCACCAAAAATGTGCTTGAACTGCTACATCTTGATTTGTTTGGTGAAATTGATGTCGTAAGTCTAGGAGGGTCTAAGTATGTCTTTGTTATTGTTGATGATTATTCTAGATATACTTGGGTTATCCTACTTGCAAATAAAAGTGATGCTTTTAACGAGTTTGCTAAGTTGTGCAGAAAGCTACAAAATGAGAAAAACTTAGCCATCAAAGAAATTAGAAGCGATCATGGAGGAGAGTACGAAAATTCATCATTCAAGACTTGGTGTGAAAAGTATGGCATTCATCATAACTTTTCAGCTCCAAGAACTCCTCAACAAAATGGTGTAGTTGAAAGAAAGAACAGAACTATACAAGAGATGAGCAGGACAATGCTGAATGAGCACAACCTTCCCAAATATTTCTGGGGTCATGCAGTGGATACAGCGTGTCATGTGCTAAACCGTGTATATTTAAGGCCTTCTCTCAACAAAACACCATATGAGCTGTGGAATGGTAGAGCTCCAAACATTTCATACTTCAAAGTCTTTGGAAGTAAGTGCTTCATTCTTAATACGAAGGACAAGTTGGGTAAGTTTGATGCTAAATCAACTGAAGGTATTTTTATGGGTTATTCAAATCATAGTAGAGCTTATATCGTTTACAATAAAATTGATAAAACTATGCAAGAATCTATTCATATTTCTTTTGATGAAACTAACCCTTTTGATAAGAAAGTTGCTGATGATGAGGATGAAGTGATTGAAGTGATCAAAAATAGATCACCTGAAACTAACAGTGAAAGTGTAGAAGAAGCCGAGGAGGAAGCTGAACCTCAAGAAGAAGTTATAGTGGAACGAGAGCCCCAAGACATTGATGATCATCTCCATGGAAGAACACACGATGATCTGCCCAAAACATGGAAATCAGTTCGAGATCATCCCATGGAGCAAATTATTGGTAGTCCATCAAAGGGGGTAACAACTCGCTCTTCTCTTAATCTTTTATGCTTTCATAGTGCTTTTGTCTCTCAAATAGTTCCAAACAATATCAAGGAAGCTTTAATTGATCCAGAGTGGGTTTTGTCAATGCAAAAAGAACTTGAACAATTTGAAAGAAATAAAGTTTGGCACTTAGTTGAAAAACCGGTCGATCGGACCATCATAGGAACTAAATGGGTTTTTCGCAACAAACTTGACGAAAATGGAACAATTTTATTAAACAAAAGTCGTCTAGTAGTTCAAGGTTTTAATCAAATCGAAGGGGTGGATTTTGAAGAAACTTTTGCTCCTGTGGCTAGATTGGAGTCCATTAGGATAATTTTGGCATTTGCCTCCTACATGGATTTCAAACTACACCAAATGGATGTCAAAAGTGCCTTCCTAAATGGTTTCTTAGAAGAAGAAGTTTTTGTAAAACAACCCCCTGGTTTTGAAGATTTTAAAAATCCCGATCACGTCTTTAAACTTGACAAAGCCCTCTATGGATTGAAACAAGCCCCAAGAGCTTGGTATGAGAGATTAAGCAAACATTTAATTGCCAATGGTTTCCAAAAGGGTAAGATTGATTCTACCTTATTCCTTAAAACCAAGGGCAAACATATCATAGTAGTTCAAATCTATGTTGATGATATTATCTTTGGATCTACTAATGATGATTTGTGCAAGGAATTTTCTGAGATGATGACTAGTGAATTTGAAATGAGTATGATGGGAGAACTTAACTTTTTCTTGGGACTTCAAGTGAAACAATCAAATGAAGGAATCTTCATATCCCAAACAAAGTTCTCAAAGGAATTGCTGAAGAAATATAACATGAATGACGCAAAAGAAATCAGCACTCCTATGGCAACAGCAACTAAACTAGATAAGGATGAGCAAGGTAAACCGGTAAATGAAACTATGTATCGAGGTATGATAGGTAGTCTCTTATACTTAACTGCATCTCGACCTGATATTATGTTTGCTGTATGCTTGTGTGCTCGATTTCAAGCATGCCCAAAAGAATCACATTTAAAAGCTGTAAAACGGATTCTTAGGTATGTTAAAGGGACCATAGACTTTGGTTTGTGGTACCCGAAATCGAGTACGTTTGAATTAGTTGGTTTTTCTGATGCTGATTTTGCAGGTTGCACTCTTGATAGAAAAAGTACTAGTGGAACTTGTCATTTTCTTGGTCCTTGTTTGACCTCCCGGTCTAGTAAGAAGCAGAACAGTGTTGCTTTGTCCACAGCTGAAGCTGAATATGTGGCTGTTGGAAACTGCGTCGCACAAGTTCTGTGGATGAAACAAACTTTGGAAGACTTTGGTCTAATTTTTGAAAGTGTGCCTGTTTTGTGTGATAATACAAGTGCTATTAATATTGCTAAGAACCCTATACAACACTCTCGCACTAAACATATTGACATTAGACATCACTTTATTAGAGATCATGTGTCTAGGGGGAGCATTGCATTAAAATTTGTAGGCACGGATGACCAACTAGCGGATATCTTCACTAAACCCCTAGCAGAAGCTCCTTTTTGTAAAATCCGTAGAGAGCTAGGGATGCTTGATTATGCTAGTTTATAAAATGTTCTCTATTTGTTTTTTCACCCCCTCTCCTTTTTGATGAAAACAAAGGGGGAGAAAATATGCAAGTTACTATTATATGTGGGGAGAAAATAGGAGAAAATATATGCTTATGCTTAGGGGGAGCTTTTTTAAAAAGAATTTTCATTATTATCAAACCCTATGCATAATGTAATTTGTTATCATCAAAAAGGGGGAGTTTGTTGAACCAAGGGTAAACACTCCTTTATTTTGTATGATAACAAATTACATCATATCTACTAATGTTTCAAGTTGAGCAAAGTGCAGGACTTATTTTAAAAGGAAGAAGACTCAAAAAGGAGAAGCTTGAAGAAGAAGCATCATAAGAAGTTCAAAACCCTATTTTGTGTCTAAGCCTTTTTTAGGACTCTTTGTAAAGGTCCTATCACCTAAAGTGTGTGACACTTTAGATATTGAGAGAGATGATCTTTTCTAATCATACATGATGCATAAAAAAGAATTTTGAAAAGTATTTCAAAAAATAAATTGCATGGTGAAAACCAAACCCTAGAAAATATTTTTTGAAAACCTAAACCCTAAAAATGATTTTGTGGAAAGCTTGGAACCAATTCCTACTTTTTTTTTTTGAAAAGCATAATCGATTACCATCCTATACCAAATTCATACCATAATCGATTATCTACCTTGTTAGAAAGCAAATAATCGATTATGATGCATTCCTTTCCTTCCATTTTTAGAACTAATAATCGATTATTGACTCAATTGGTCTCCATACCATAATCGATTATTGTCCTGATTGACAACAAATAATCGATTATTTGCTCATTATTACCACATGTAGTAATCGATTATCAAGGCATTTCTAACCTTCCTTATTGAGCCATAATCGATTACTTGCTCAAATCTACTACAAAGGATAATCGATTATGAGCCTATTCCTTACCTCCATAATCGATTATCACAAATTTGCACTACATGAAACAATCGATTATCTCAAGCCATAAATGTTTTTCAAAAAAATTCGAACCTCACCTTTCACTATAAATAAGAGCCTGATTTCACTTCTCAAACCACCTACAACAAATCTTCATCTGATAATTTTCTTCTCTGCTCTCATATTCGAATCTCTATAGATCTATTACTCTTCATTGTTTTATTTTTTATAAGCTTTTGATTTTAAATTGTTATATCTTTTTTCAAAAGCTGTTTATAGATCTAAATCTGAGATCCTGTGCTCCAACTGTTTTGAATCTTGTTTTTCAAAAAGCTTTGTTTTTTTAAAATCATATCTATATTTTTTTTAAAGCTTTCAAGCAACCTCAACTTCTATTGTTATATCAATTTGAAGTGGTTGCAAAAGCAAGATCATCCCTCATCTTATAGAGCATCCATAATATCCTAAGATCACTCATCTCTCTCAGTTTCTAAACTGACTCATTCT
The DNA here is from genome assembly GCA_039519185.1 of Astragalus membranaceus. Taxonomy (NCBI): domain Eukaryota; kingdom Viridiplantae; phylum Streptophyta; class Magnoliopsida; order Fabales; family Fabaceae; genus Astragalus; species Astragalus membranaceus. Next base: position 30,341,357 of record CM076853.1, on the reverse strand, counting down.
CTGAAGTGATTGGATCATAGAACTCTATTGTGTAATTTATTCTATTTCGAGGTGTTTTTGAAATCCTGGGCTTTGTACTTGGGTCTCTCAATCAAGTGATTGAGTTGGTATTTTTGAAATCCTGGGCTTTGTACTTGGGTCTCTCAATCAAGTGATTGAGTTGGTGTTTTGAAAACCTGGGCTGTGTACTTGGGTCTCTCAATAGGGTTATTGAGTTGGTTTAGAAATCCTTAGCAAGAGTGCTTAGGTTCTCAATTCAGGGGAATTGAGATTCACTTATATTGGGGTCGACTGTTTGTATCAAACTCTCTTCAATATAGTGGTTACTAAGTCCAAGGGTTGAAAAGCCTAAGGCCGAGGACGTAGGGGTTTTATCCCGAACCTCGCTAAATTGCTGTGTCTCTCTCTCTTCCCTATCTCTTTATATTTTGCACTTTATCTGCTTATAATATTGATATTATCATAACTGCTTATATTATCATATTCTCAATATAACTGTGCAAATATATCATATTGTAATCTTTCTTCTCATTATCTATTTTATTGCTGTATACAATATTGATCTGTCCATCATCTCATTCTACTCCTTCTATATTGGTCAAATATTATTATTCCGCATTTTATCCAAACCAATATCGAAAAAGTTTTTAAATTGAAAAAGAATCCATTAATCACCTATAACCTTATTCACCCCCCCTCTAAGGTTACTTTTATAGACTCTCAAGTCTAACATTATATAGACGTTATAACGTTTGAACGCTGTTGCAAAAGAGCTGTGCTTTTCAGTCACAAAACGTCAGAGCTTCAAGTACTAGAATTCCTATGTCTAGGTTCTAAGTAGGCCTACTCCTGTATTTTAAGTACCCACAGCAATGTCCTATGAACTATTATCCATTCTATGTCTAGACTTAGATAAAAATGCCTAAATGTCTTTAGTGCACCTTTTCATTCACATAAATCTTTGAGTTCTTTTCATAGACCATGTCTGTACCTATGAATCTACTTATTTTAAGTGGCCAGTTCAAAACAAGTTTGGAAATATTAACATGCAAAGATTTAAAACGCATAAACATCATTACTTCATAGCATTAGACTAAAGGTTCATTACATGCAAAACAACAACCCAACTACAAATGTTTAGCTCATGCTGAGCGTCTTTACAGAAAGAAGAGGAGTTAAAATCCAAATACCGTACATAGAGAAAAGGAGATTAAACGCAAAAGATACGCCTAAGTAGCCTTCCTTCATGCACGCTGTAGAGACGTTGCAACGTCTGAGCTTCACAGTAATGTGTGCGAATGGAAATAAAAAATGGAGCTTGAGGAGAGTTCGAATGAAGAAGTCTGTGTCCAGAACTTCTTTTAGAAAACTCCTCTGGAAAATGGAGGAAGGTGGATGATGAATGGATGGACTGGTATGATGCCCCCTCCTCCCTCGTAGAGAGAGATAAGCTTTGTTTAAATAGCCAAAAAAAACAGAAGGTCACATGCTTGCTGATGTCATTCCCCACCTTCCAAGCTTGCTTGTAAATTAATTCTGTTCTGAAATGACACTGCACTGCTACAGTGCGTCAGCCGCGTCAGCGATGAGGAGAGAGAAGATCTTCTGCACTTCTAGATCTTTGACCATCATTTCTTGTGCGCCAAAAATAAGATATTTCTTTCTTGCTCTGCTGCCCTTCGTCAGACGTGATGAGGGACGTTGCTACGTTCAGTTTACTGCACAAACACAAGAAGCATCAAAACGCTCACAAAGGCGCCAATTGGTGCCAAAATGCATAGAATTTGTAATTTAGCCCCTTTCTAACTAAATAGCAATAAACTAACAGAGACTTAATAGAAACAACCTACTATTGCCAGAGAACTTGCATGATTTAACTTTGAATAAGTATAAATAACTCATATAAATATGAGTTATAAGATACAAACAGCGAACCTGGGCCAAGCACTTCTTGAAAGAGGCATTGGCAAAATCATTGGCCTTACGCGCCACTGTTTGCAAATTTTCTTTGGATTCCCGCTTCACCTGACTTAGGTCCTTCTGAGAGCCTACAAGCTGGCCTTGAAGGTCTCTATTTGCAGCTTCGAGCCCCTTCATCTTCCCATCTGTCACTGACTGAGACTTCTTTAATTCATGCACGGCACTTCCGACATCAGCAAGTTCGATCTGGAGTTTTTCCTTCTCCAACTTGAAGCACTCTCGCTCCTCAATAATCCCTGCAAAAATAGATTGCGACATAATTTAGAATCAAAGGCATATAAACAAAAATTTACGAAAACCACAGGAGTAGGGGCATTAAAGAGTACTTGACTCAAGGTCCGCAATTTTAGCCTCACGTTTCTTGAGCACGATAGAACCATAGTCGGTCACTTGAGAGCACAAAGCAAAGGGATCACTCTCGTAAGCCTCATACCCAGCCCGATTGAAGCCTTCAAAAAGCACCCCAGGGGAAGGATGGTGCCTCCTATCTTTATGACGCTTGGGGTTCCTAATCTGGGCACCTTTGGGCGACACCTGCAGATTCTTACACTTTCGATCAGATAGTAACTGGGCTTGAGACTTGCCTTTCCAATGAGAACTCGCTCCTAAGGACGTCCCTGCCTTAGATTTCGGCCCAGATGCCTTACGAATGGCCTTAGAAGCAGGAGGCGAATGAGTGAGACGGGCTGACTCTGCGGCTTGAGAATCATCATCACCAGCCCAAGCAAGAATGTCTTCAAAAGACCCCTCCGTGCTCATTTTATCTGAAAAAGAAACAGAGATTATGAGAAACGAATATTCAAACAGACTACGCATAAAAGCAGAACCAACAAGATAAACTACCCAAGGCTGCGACCACCGTACGGGACTTTTCTCACCATCTGCTTAGTACGGGTCATCAACTAAACCTGCAGGGTGGGGGCATACAGTCAAAACAAGTATCTAATAAGAAACGGGATGACTTGTTCGTGACAAGCTCCCCCGCCTGAGGCCGCCCGAGCAGAGTTTAAAAGAAAGGGGAATATGTATCCAAGATTTCCCGAAAATAGAGACCAAAGAAAATTAACGTTTATCAGATGCGGAGACAAGCAAAATACCTCGAGTCGGACACTTGGACCAAATGATGGCCCGACGCGCTAAATTTTTGAACCTGAAAAAGTCACGAGACAAAAGGATTAGCATAAAGATAACACACTTCATTGGTACGAGAGAAGAGATCACAAAAATAGCATGTGAGGGAATCAAAATGATGCATGGAGTGATGGAATTAGCATGTGAGGGAATCAAAATGATGCATGAAGTGATGGACTTAGCATGTGAGGGAATCAAAATGATGCATGAAGTGATGGACTTAGCATGTGAGGGAATCAAAATGACGCATGGAGTGATGGGCCTAGCATGTGAGGGAATCAAATGATGAGTAAAGTGATGGACTTGGCATGAGAAGGAAAATTCAACTCTCTGCTCGTCCCTTAGCTCTGTTCGCCCCTCATTTCTGCTCGTCCCTCAGCTCTGCTCGCCCCTCAGCTCTGCTCGCCCCTCACTCTCTGCTCGTCCCTCAGCTCTGCTTGCCCTCCTCTCTGCGCGCCTCCTCCCTACTCACATCACTCTCTGCTCGCCCCTCAGCTCTGCTCGCCCCTCACTCTCTGCTCGTCCCTCAGCTCTGCGCGCCTCCTCCCTGCTCGCATCACTCTCTGCTCGTCCCTCAGCTCTGCGCGCCTCATCTCTGCTCGCCCTCCTCTCTGTGCGCATCACCCTGTGCTCGCCCCTCACAGTCTGATCGGTCCTCACCCACTCAAACTATGATCAGGCCTCGCACTCAAACTACCAGGGGCGGTCACGCCACATATGATCGGGTCGCTCTCTCTTTCAATTGACGAAACCAACCACACCACCAACAAGGCCGACCACAACTCCCTCGTTCTCACCGGTCCTCGCCCTCCCTCGCTCAAGAAAGACAAGGGGTAAACCTCATGTATCAAACATAGACAAAATCAAAACAAGAAGCAAAGAAGGTACCTCCAAATTCCCGTTGCTGAAGACGTGGTAGGTCCTGGGCGATCAACGAAAACGAAAACTTAATCGGGCCAAGAGGAATAGTTCTGGTCACCCCTCCCTCTTTCTCTCTCAAAGGAGCTCGCCTCACACCCTTTCTCTCTCTAAGAAATTTTGGTTTTGGCACTTGACAAGAGTAAATGGGAAAGGGGACCACCCCCTATTTATACAAGGTAAAAAACGATTAAAAATTACTTGCCATCAATCACCTCGATCAAGGAAAATCAGTAAAAAATGTCAAGAGACAAACAAGATAATTGTCGTGATCAGCAATCAAACTTAACAGGCCCGACGACGGCACGGGCCATGAGAACAGTCTAGCCTACAAAGGAAGGCATCCTTAACGACAACATCAAGTCAAGACCATCCCCCAGGATAGTCTCGACTTGGGGGGCAACTGTTCTGGACTTGATCATGAGACCCACTCCAGCAATTGGACAACACTAAGCCCAATAAACTTTGGCCCATATCCATGATAAATCAGCCCATTTATGGCTATCATGCTTCAATGGCTCAGATTCACCTGACCAAGCCGACGACTCAAAGCTGACACAGATCCCTATAAATACTGACATGCATTGCCATTAATAGGTAGATTCTCATTCCTAGCTAAATCACTCATCTATTCTCAATACTGACTTGAGTGTCTGAGTGGCTTCGCAGGTACCTCACCTGGGAACGTTTTGACATCAACTCATCATCAGCAGTCCTGCTCGCCCCAGGCCCGATCACAAACAGACCCGGTCACGAGCAGGCCAGGTCACAAGCAGGTCAGCTCATAAGCAGCATTCCCTAGTTCTACCCATCCAAGCTCGACCAGTCCTCTACCTCCTGGTGCTATCAGAAGTTCAACCAAGTAAAGCAACTACCCTACTAACTACCTGCTCGGTCCAATCCGTGGTAAGGTAAAGGTACAGAACAAAAAATAATATAAGCGAATTAATAACAAATGCATAATGATTGAGTATAGAGAGTACACAAAATGATTTAACATAGTCTAAATTTAAGTTCACACATAATTAGTTCATCGAAAGAAAAAATATAACTAAATCTAAAGATTTAAAGTGATCGAGCTATTGGGAGTTTGATATCAACTTCAACCTTGCATCCTAAACACGAATCACATATATCGAATAGATGATCAAGCAAAGTAGTATATTGTGATAAAGTACTGTTTGAAATAATAACAAATAAAATATGATTTTTGAAGTATGACTCATATCCTATATCTAAGCAACATTTGTTTGAATGAGTGCCAAACTGCGTTGAACTCATTTTGAAACAAAGATAAGAAAAATGCAAATATAAATTGATTTTCTAGTTTGATGATTTACTAAAAGAATAATAATGAGTGTGAAGAAGAAGAAGAATAATTTAAAGGGATTGTAAGTATGGTGGAAGCAACAATGGAGAATTGATTTCAATTTTTGTTTCTCTTGTTTGCTCTCTCTCTCTCTCTCTCTCTCTCTCTCTCTCTCTCTCTCTCTCTCTCTCTCTCTCTCTCTCTCTCTCTCTCTCTCTCTCTCTCTCTCTCTCTCTCTCTCTCTCTCTCTCTCTCTCTCTCTCTCTCTCTCTCTCTCTCTCTCTCTCTCTCTCTCTCTCTCTCTCTCTCTCTCTCTCTCTCTCTCTCTCTCTCTCTCTCTCTCTCTCTCTCTCTCTCTCTCTCTCTCTCTCTCTCTCTCTCTCTCTCTCTCTCTCTCTCTCTCTCTCTCTCTCTCTCTCTCTCTCTCTCTCTCTCTCTCTCTCTCTCTCTCTCTCTCTCTCTCTCTCTCTCTCTCTCTCTCTCTCTCTCTCTCTCTCTCTCTCTCTCTCTCTCTCTCTCTCTCTCTCTCTCTCTCTCTCTCTCTCTCTCTCTCTCTCTCTCTCTCTCTCTCTCTCTCTCTCTCTGAAGATGTATGAAAAGTCAATAATGAAGAGGAAAAATGTGTTTTGTGTTTCAGCTGGCTACTCACTAAATAAGTGAGTTGGGCTTCTCTAAATATGGGCTTGGATTACTTAAAGCTCTATTCCTAATCGCACCCCATTAGATTACCACTACACATAAATGATTTTATATACGATCTCAACACAAAACAGTCAATTAACTACTAAATCAATCAATTAACCATACACACATATCAAAGTATTAAAATAACCACAATATAATATCCAAAGTAATCATTTAATTACTTTGGGTATTACAATAAACATATACCTCATCCAATAGAATTGCGTTCATGCCCTTCATGATTTCTTTAATCAACTCTGCTCTTAAACTTGTTAGTTGCTCGAGTCACGATGTGCAACACCTCCAAAGTATTTCTTTAGCCAGACACCTTTTCCAGCTCCCCGAACACGATCGGGATGCTCAGGAGTTCTAATGGCAGCAGTCAAAATATCATTCTTTCCTCGCGGAATAAAATATCCTTGGCTGCTAATCTTCGCAAGTTCATCCTACAATAAAAACATGTTCACGTGTTAGAATTGAATTAATTAAAATCAAAGTCAACTGAATACATGATTAATTGAAATTTTTACTTATAATCTTAGATGCAATTGATATGCTGACTCCTCGTTCACATAAGATCCATACTTCTTTATGCGAGCAGCCTTCCACAGCTCATGTCGCTCTGGAGATGAAGTCTCCACCCCCAAATCGGATCACCGAACTCCTCTCGGATTCTTTTTACTTGCTCTTCCTTCAAATTCTTTTTCAACTTTTCATAACCGCCTCACGCTATTGTACTACTTAATATTTCTTTGAATTTTCTTGGCAGATTCTCTCTTATCATGTTTCAAAGAACACACACCACCACATTTATAACCGATCGATAATAATTAAGAAACCAAAATAGTTGTGTTTAAAACAATACCACTAAGTCCAGAGTAAGGCGAATTTTATAAAATACGACCCATGTCTCGTTAGATATGCTGCTATACTTGTGTGATGAAATTTTTTTTTACCGCCAAAGACATATTTGGTGGTGCGTTTTGTATTGAACCGTCTTCAACAAAGATTTATATGAGATATCAAACTCTTCTTGAATTCCTCATTGTCGGGAACATCAAATGTTTCCTTAATAAAGTAAAAAAAAGAGGTGGTGTTATCACAAGAATTAAGAACAAATGAATTAAGACAAGAATTCTTTCATTGATGTATATACATACCAAAATATCATCCCAGTCAATCCTCTTTGTCTCGTCATCAACTTCATCCCAACTCATGGGTAATATGCTTACTTTTGTTCGTGCACCCACCCCTAAATGGCTCTTGAATTGGTCAGCATACAGACCAATAAGGTCGTCTTTACTATCAATCTTCACTCTATATTTTGAGGGTCGGTACTGGAATCAGCCATGAACTGTTTGAACAAAGGAAAAAACACCGACCAAATAAAAATATGAACCAAAAACATCCTTAAATCTCAATGCAAAAACATGGTGAAATTCCCCAAAAACAAGTAGATCCTTTCCTTCCAAGAGAAAGAAACTTTATCTGCAATTATGAGAGGGAAGAAAATTGAGTCATTGTAGAAATAGAAGCAGAAACATAATTTTGGTGATTCAACTGTTTCAATATTTTTAACTAGTTCTAACTTGTATTACGACTCTGATTGCTAATGAAGAGTTGCAGGTTTTCCTTTGTCAAAAAAAAAAATTAACTAGTCAATGACCAATGTGGTCTCAAGTGGACTATAAAAAGCTAAGAGCCTTAACTCCATATGTCACTCCCCACAAATAAACCCAAAAAGTCTGCACCCCTTTACTAATTAGTCTAAGATGGTTTTACTAGATAGAGATACTTGGAATTTCGTTTTATCAATCAACAAAAATTCCACTAAACTACATTATAAAAATAAGGGACAAAGATACATGACCCTTTAGAAGGGCAACGAAACAAAGCGTAAAAATGTGACTGCTGGGATTTGAGCCCAGGTCTCTACGTCCACAACATGGAATTCTTACCACTAAACTACAGCAACATAATGTTTAACAGCTAGTTTTAAGAACTACATCTAGATTAACAGAACCAGTAAATCTTTTTTTTTTGACAATGAACCAGTAAATCTTATATTAACAGAATCAGCACTCGTTTTTGCAGCATGTTAACTTGCTGGAACTTCCTTAAGCTTCCTTTTTTGCAGCACTCTATATTTGTTTTGGAAAGAAAAAAAGTTCTGAAAATGGCATAAGGGCAATAGAATAATTTCTTAAATATCAATGAAACAATATTAACCAAAAACTCACATAAAGCTATGATATTCCCCAAAAAAGATCGGTATAGGTATATAATGTCAGAAACAAACAATAACTATGCCATTAAGTTCAACAGTACAAGTTCGAAAAAAAAAAGAACAAATCTTTATCCTATGCGGAAAGGTAAATCCAGAGTCGTTCATGGGTTAATCTGAGCTCCTTCGTATAAAATCCCTTGATTATGATCATTGCGAGTGACATGTTCATCGTCAACTTCATTGCCATCAGTTAAAGTAGGCATTCGTGTTAAGAAAGAATGTGTCTCGAAAAATTGCAAGACCTAAATCTTCATTTTTATCTTCGTCTCTTTTTCCTTGTAGGGCCATTGACTAGTTTTTGTTAGAAGGACCTTTGACATAGAAAACTTATTTTGCTTGAAGGGAAAAATGAAAGTACTTTTACATACGACTTTTTACATAGTACTTTTGCCATCTCGCGACTATGTGTGAAGGGAAAAATTATCGTACCCGCTCCAACATAAGACATTAAAGTTAGGGTTATGTGCTAGCCATCTCAAAGTATCAGAGGCAATCGCGTCTTTCTTAATCTCTGATTTAAACTAATCTATAAATGTCTTGTTATGCTCGTTCAATAACAATATTTCATTCATTCAAGGGTTCTTGGTGTAACACCCCGATATTTTCTAACTTGTAGAAGTTACCGAAATGCACTACTGGCATACATCAGAGTACTCCCTGTTCTAAATACTGAACACATACTAATACCTCGATGCTAAAAACCATCAAGCGCACTTACATAACTTAACATAAAATACATAAAGCGTTCTTACACCACTCAGTCTAGTGTTCAGTACCAAAATAGAAAGTATGCGGAAGCGATTTAAAACTTTAACAACATAAGTCGTACAATCGAATATTCTAAGATACAACACTACAAGAAAACCCTTGTTTTCCTACCAAAATTTCCGACGGACGCATATCTGTCGCTGTTTGTGACGGATTTCCGACGGAATTTTCCCTCAGTAAGTGTTTGAACATTTTTTATAGCATTTCTCGCTTCGTTTCCGACGGAATTTGGTTCAGTCGGTACATATCGATGGAATATTCGGTCGCTAATCCGTCGGAAACGTCAATTATATTATTATGATGTGTTTCTCTCACTCGACCCCATTCTTTCTCTTCTTATCGCATAACATAACACTCTCCCTCTCTCAATCAGCGATGCCTCTCTCTCAACCACCATCACCCTCACCTCCGCCATCCCTCCATGGTCGCCTACGCCTCACCTCTCGCCTTGCTCGAAGCATCACCACCACCAGTGACAAGTGACTCTCCTCTCCCAGTCGCCGCTACTCTCGCAGTCGCGTCTCCTTTCTCAGTCGCTCTCCTCTCTCTTCTTCTTCTTATTCTTAAAAGGTAAGTTTTTTTCTTCTTCTCTACTTCTATTTACAAAAATGCCTCCATTTTTGGTTGAATCGAAACCCTAACCCACAATTTTGCAGCATTCAACCCTAACCCCCTCCATTTTTGAATCGAAACCCTAACCCCCATTTTTGGTTGGAATCAGTAGCTGTGGTAGGGTTGGATTAGTTGTTATTGTGGATTCTGGACAACCAGAACCCCACTCATATAACTCTCATATTTTTCAATCAATTCGATTTGTTGCCTCATGAGTATCAATATTTCAGTTATCCTATTCGGTTTTTGTTGCTCTGGTACTCTCTCTTTTTAAGGTATTTTGTTGCTTGACAGTTGACACTACTGGCCCTTTGTCTTATCTCTTACAGTGATTTCTATATGTAACATAGTTTGTTTTTGATGGTCATATGCTCATGATAAAAACACGAGCTTTATTTTCATTTGTTCTTCTCAGGCACAAAACTCTCTCCTGGCTGTAGAGGAGGCAACTGCATTATCTCCATGGGCTGTAGTGTGCATATGTGGTACCTTGAGACTTGAACATGTAGGTTCTGTTTTGGCCTATGGTTTAATCATGCATGCCTGATGGTAAGACCTATTGTTTATGGAGATTTAAATCTTATTTGATAACTATTGTTTCTAGATCTAAAAAGAAGATCTGATATTAGTTATTGGTTTAGATGTTTAGCTTGTTTAGGTTCTATGACTGGAGTTAGTGTCAAAGTTAGTGAGGAATGCATTAGCTGTGATTGCTGTGGAGCTATATGATGGGTTTATTTAATGCTTTCTGTTGGTTTTGGAAAATTGTGGTTGTCCTCTGTTTTTTGGCTTCTGTTTACTTGGCATTGAACAAATGACCAAGAAGATTTATCTAAATGGTCATGTTTGTCATAACACCCTTGTAACCATACAATTGCTGTTTTGAAGCATCAATAATTCAATAATGAGAAGTTATAGGTTATTTTTTTTATCTTAGTGCTCAAGAAGATTCAACTAAATGGCCATGCCTGTCATAACCCCCTGATGGTGTTCTTGCACAAGACATAAACTACTAAGCATCTTATTTTTGACTTTTATGCGAGGTTGGCTTTTATGGATCCATGATATATAAAATGAATGATACTAAGCATTTTATACAAACCTGCTGTGTAACTAAGCTGCAATTAAATAAGTTGCAGTGTGGTATTGATTTAATGAGATTGGCCTATGGTTTCCAACTGCAGCTGATTGCTTATTTTTTCTTCCTTTGATAGATATTTTAATTAGCTTGTAATGTAACTTATACTTCAAATGCTGCTTCTGCATAACCATTGACAACACTGTTTGTGAGACTTTATCTCTAGTCCATTTTTTGGCCTTTTTGTTTCCTTTGCTCCGTGTCCGGAAGGACAACATTACTGAACCGCACGGATTCTTTTAAATGGTTTGTTTTACAATCTTTTAATTTTTTGCATATTTAAGTTTAATAAGGATATATATTTATTTTCCACCTTTCAGGTTGATTGCCTTCGGGTAAATGGTGTCCTACAAAGAAGAAATCTTGTATATTGTGCTTCTACTAGGTATTCTCTCATTTACTCGTTTAAAGACTGTTTTTGAAGGTTTGGTGTCGACCGGCCAGACATGGGTGTATTTATAATCATAAAATGAATCTCCTAATAATCCCTAATTATATTCCTAATAGTCAGCATTGACTATGTACACAATACACATGTTAAATGTGTTGAGCACATTTGATTTGAATGTGTTTTCTTACAATTTGCAATTACTGCAAACCTTATGTCATAATTCTGCCATTTTCATTGATATAATGTTTGAAATATTAGTTGGCTGGGACATGAATTGGGGGACAGGATGAGGAGTAAGGTTTTCTTCTATGATATGGTGGACTTGTGCGTAATATAATAAGTTTCATTTTCCACAATAAGGATTTCATTTAAAGAGAATACTAGAATCTCAATTTTGGCAATGACCACTACTGTTTTAGTCTATAACTTTACACTCTTTCTTGTGTGATAAATGAAAGCCTGTATAAAATCTATTTAATGAATAAATGTATTGTTTCAATTCCCATTACTTGTTCTTCCGTATATATCAATTTGTGCAGAAAAGGTTGATTTTTTTTGTCCTCTTTTCTGTTACAATTTAAATATTATGTTTTAGGCCGTTGATGCAGCTAAGTATTTGAGACTTTGTTTTTGTGATGGAAATGTTATCTTTTGGTTATGGATATACTTGATTCATTTGTTTAATTAATTGTAAAGGAATTTTTGCAATGCCTTCTGATTCAAACTGCATCTATTATTGTTGTTTAATGTTGACTTCGCTTGCTTAAATTCTGGTGTTGAAGTTGGACTCATTTTTAGCCTAGCAAAACAAGCATGACTTACTCTGTAACTTGATTTTTGCTCTGTAACTAGTTGTTGAATAAAAGGCTTTGCTAGCGAACTCGGAAATTATTAATTGTTGTATGATATCGTCCATTCCTAAATATGAACAAAAGCACTTGTTCATTTTGTGTTGTCTTATATTATTTTCTTTTTTGATAAACATATGCTTGTTTTAGAAACTAAAAATTTGTTGCTTTTACAACAGATATGTGATATGGTAGCTATAGCTAGAATCCTAAAGGCCACTCTTCAAACCATTGCGGTGAAGGTGCTTACTCTAACTTGCAGCTCATCAGGGTGTGAGCGCATTTGGAGTTCATTTGAGCAAGTAAGTAAATTTGAAGTGAGTTTATTTTATGAAGAGAAACTAACTTGAGCAACAATAGAGTCTAATTATTTTTTTTATGATCAAATTAGATACATTCTAAGAGAAGCAAGCTTGAGCATCAGAAGCTACAAGACTTGGTTTTTGTCCGGTATAACCAAACTCTTAGAGAGCACTATAATAGCAAGGATTTAATTGATCCCATCAGCCTAGACAAAATTGATGATTGTAATGACTGAGTGGTTGCTTGGGGGTGTGAATGAAGATGGAGAAGGGGCTGAATATACAGTGTTTGGTGATGATAACTTGACTTGGGAAACGGTTGATGAAGCGTCTGGAGCTAGTGAGCCAGCAAGAGTTACGCGACAACATACTAGAGCCAAAATTGTGCCTAATGAAGAGGAGGAGGTGGAAGAGGAAGAACACGATGAAAGTGGTGGTGAAGCTGAACAAGATGGTGCCGTATCAGTGGAAGATCTTGGAAGTGACGATAGTGAATAGTTAATTAGTGATGTTACTTAGAATTTTAGTAGTTACTTATGAATCTTTGGCTATATTCTACCATTATGTTCAAGTATTCGACAGTAGATTATCATGTGTTTGTATTAAGTTTTATTGTTTCTTCTTTACTCTGTAGATTTTATTCCATTGGTGTTCTCACTGCTTTAATGGGTGTCACTGGTGCTGGAAAAACAACTCTTATTGAAGTACTTTCTGGTAGAAAAACTGGGGGATATATTGGTGGGAACATCACTATTTCTGGCCACGATCTAAAGAAGCAAGAAACCTTTGCAAGAATTTCTCGATACAGTGAGCAAAATGATATTCACTCTCCTCACCAAGAACTGTCTTCTGACCTCGAGAAGGTGTTCAGCTGTTTTACCATAGGTAATTTGCTACAACTTCAATTTATTTCAAAAAATTTCTACTGCTACTGATTCTTAAGATGAATTTTGCTACATTCGTGTGCCGGATCAGGTCAATGTTCTCATGGAGCTCCAGGAAGAGAAATGTTGAGTGAGAGTAAGTTGAAGGACTTCCTGCATGGTTCAGAATATGTGCTCACTTATGAAGATAAAGATGGTGATTGGATGCTTGTAGGAGATGTACCTTGGGAGTGAGTTTTTATATCTTCAAAATGAGCTTTCTTAATCTGTGTTCTCAACAGTTGGTTATATATTTTTTATGATTTATTTATTTATAGTTTATAGTTATAATAATTATGATGTATTGTTGTTTTTTCTTGTGTCTGCAGTATGTTCATTGAGACATGCAAAAGGCTTAAAATCATGAAGGGTTCTGATGCAAAAGAGCTCTAACCAATGTGCAACATTGCAGGTACATTAAGATAGCTTTATATCTAATAGATTTGTCGCAGAAGATCTTTCTCTAAATTAGATTTTATAGTTGCAGAATATCTTTCTCTAAATTAACTTTTATCTGTTAATGCAGTGAATTTGGATTCGTTGTGTGGCCTTGGATGCAGCTGTCACAAACCCCCCCGATCGCCACGGTAATCCTAAATCTCCATCTTCCTCTTCTTCGATACATCTTTGATTTCCTTTTTTTTGACATGATTCGAATATCTGTAATGTGGATCCTAGAGCTTTGGGGCAGAACTGGAGCGTTTTGGAGAGAGCTAGAAGCCGTGGGAACCATTTTGGAGCGGTTTGGGGTCCGTTTGTGTTGCGTTCCTGCTTTGATCGTGTTTTCCATTCCGAAATAAGGTGAGTTCTTCGATTTATGCTTAAACTTACTGCTAAAAATGTGTTTGATTCTGTTTGTGTTGTTGTGTTTGCTGGTATGAAACTTGGTGCTATTTGGAGCCATTTTATTAGCAAAATCATTGTGTAGACATTCTGGACATAGGTGAAGTCTTTTTGAAACTGGGAATGTTCTGTTAATCCAAAATTATGGGGCCTCTTTTTTTAAGAAACTATACTTAATGCCTGACATTTTGGCTTTGGTTTGGTTGCATTTGGACTTGTGTAGCTCAAGATATGAGCATCACAAGTTAGAGTAGAATTCTGGAGTAAAACTGGGTATAGCTACGGTTTTTGGAGGACTGGGAATGATCTAGGTATCCAAAATTTTTATAAGTTACCTTTCTGAAAACTAGACTTGATTCTTGACATTTTGGCTTGGGTTTGGTCGCATTTGGATATGTGTAGCTCAAGATGTGAGCATCACAAGCTCAGGAAGAATTCTGGAAACAAACTGGACATAGGTTCGGTATTTTGAGCATATCGTTTGCAAATGAACTCCTTTTTGCATAATTCCTATTTCTTTGAAAACTAGACAAGATTGGCTACCATTTAGACATAAGTTTTAGGTCATTTGGAGTTGTATTGATCACTTTAAGAGCATCCCAACCCAGAACACCATTTCTGCCCTGTTTTCGGGATCTGTTGCATTCTTTGCGAAAACTGCACTTTTTTACTCTCTATTTAGAAAATTTAAAAGCATAGTCAGAAACTAGACATCATAAGCTTTCTAATGAGTGGTCATTTGTAATTTTTCGACATCGTTTGATATGTCAAATGTATTCTTGAAGTTTGAGTAAGTTTGCTGGGAATTTGGGATACTTAGGTGCCATTCATGATTGAGCCTTGTTTATATGTAAGGGAAACAATGTGATTGATACCTAAACTTTTACTCCTAGGGTTCGAAAGTGACATTTTAGCTTTAGCTATTGATAAATATATGCTTGTATATACATGTATTTGCATTCATGTGTTTTATTTTTGCTTGATTGGCTAATTGATTGTCACTTGAAATAACTTAAATGTGTCTGTTCTATAGCATTATTTTAGTGATTCTCTCTTGCATATCGTTGAAACATTCACATATTTTTCTGTATCATAGCTTTGCTCCTTTTATTCCTCACAGTTTCACTTCCTATGTGCAGCCTGTTTGTTTTGCAATGATGGACATTGGCAAATCTCCGCAATTTCATGCTACTGGCTTGATGAATGAGCAGGTTGAAAAGAATGTCAGGTAAATTATTCCATTTGAATGGTCGTTCTTTTGCATATGGATTGTCCTTGATTAATTTTATAATTTATTCATTTTTTTCCACTTATTTGATGTCTCAGTCTTTTTAAAATGATTTATTTTACTTGTCTTACAGGGTGGTTGAGATAATTTAGTGGGTTTTGGAAACCTAATGAAGAAGGAGAGGAAGCAATTAAAGTTGAAACTGAAAGTAGTGAAAATCGTCTCTATGCTGAGGTTAGCTAAAGATTCTTCAACATATTTTTAAAGATTCTTCATTATTATTCTGAAATTATTGATAATAATGATTTCTGTTGTTACCTTAATTAATTTTGTGATAGAGTAATGCTGAATGGAAAGCAGATTCATCAGTTGGAGATAAACACAATGCTTCACGACTTAATAACACAACTTTGCTTCTCAAACCAGGAAGCAGCTCCTCAAAACACAAGGGTCAACAAACACGTGCCATTGACTATGACAAATACTTGCAGCTTCAAGTAAAGGTACCTTTTAAATCCTAATTCACAAAGATTTATTCTTGATTTAATTCCGGATTCACAATGATTTGTTCCTGATTCAGAAGCATTAGTTCAATAAGTTAATCATGGAAATTGCTCCTTGCAGGAACTAACTGGAAGTAGATTGCAAGCTGACTCAAATGCTATACCACTTGTTTTTCACGAGGTACACATATATCTTTATTTAATTTCAGTACATACATTGTGCATAACATCAGTGTGAATTCATTATTCATGTGTGCTTACCCTAATTGTGCTCTAAGCAAATGGTTTTTCGTATCAGTGTCAAATTTGCTGACTGCAGAGTCTGTTATGTATACTTGCAGGGTTACGGGCATTATATAGACCAACAGATGCTGAATGAACCACTTGAAGAGATAATTGGGAAACTGCTTGAAGAACATTCAGGAACAGCCAATCAGCTACTTGAAAGCAAGGGTCTTTTCCTGCTGCCTATTGCTTTGGTTGATGAGATGAATGAAGCAATGCAAATGTTCAGTGGGAGTGCATAGTGGTATTATGTTGACATTTATTTTGTATTCTTGGATCATTTCTATATTATTTTAGTTATTCTTTAGTGGAATACTTTTAAGATTGTGAATGACTATGGAATGAAGTTTTCTGTTAGTTTCTCTCCTATTATAAGTAAGTATACTGAGCTGAATCATCAATAAGTTTCATGATTGTTTTCTTTGATTTGAACCAGCATTGGCTGTGTAGCTGTTTCATTTCAAAAGATTCTATGGCAGTGTGCACTTTGTGTAGTTTTCTACTTCCCTGGTCTATATAAATAGAATATGACTTTGGCTTCCATACTTCCCTCTGTATTGGTTTATAAATAGAATATGACTTAATTTTATATTGGTTGTTCAACTGAATTGTGTCCTGTAATTTTTAAAATTTGTGGTTTTCACTATATGTATAGTGGTGTATTGGTAACTTGTTGTATTAGTGCTTCTTAAGTTGGAATTTTATGCTTTTTAAAACGTTCCCTTACAATTAAGCTGCATAAAACGTATAAGGGAGTTACATTTGCTGATGGAAACCTCTTATAAGCTAGTTACATTTGCTGAGTCTGAATTGGCAGGAAAGTCGTATTGCAAAATAGAATGGAGTTTGCATGTAATGGAAGGATTTTGAAAAATTATTTATCAATTCGTATCGACGGAATTTCCGACGGAATTTGCTTGGAAATTTGCGAGGGATTTGCGAGGGGTATTTCCGAGGGATTTGCGAGGGACATTTCCGAGGGATTTGCGAGGGATATTTTCGAGGGAGTTTCCGAGGGATTGCGACGGAAACGTTTCCGAGGGAATTTTCCGTCGGAAATCGTTTGCGAGGACCGTTTATCCCACGGAATTTTGTCCGTCGGAAATTCCGTCGGAAACGTGAATTAGCGACCGATTTTCCTGCTTTTCCGAGGGATTTTTCCCTCGGAAATCACCGAAATTCTTGTAGTGCAAAAGGAAAATACATAACAAGATAAATGAAAACGTCAGCAACTCCTCAAGCGTCTCCATGACCATTCCTCATCATCTTCAACTTAGCCTGCAACTCTGAAAAACAACGACATATGAAGGGTGAGACAACTTGTCTCCGTGAGTTCTATCGAGACCCCTTACTAACTCTCTCGGTTCAATTATGCTTGATTCATTTTTCTAGATTCATAACTCATAGTCCTAATAGTTGACTATGTGGCTGAAACTAACGTTGTCCTCATAACCCTTAAGCCGGCTACAAGAGGCAACACATGAACAATGATTTTTAGCATGTCACCGGTCATTTGGCAAAATAAACTCCCGGTGAACCCATTCCACTAATCACTAGTGGATCCCTCATGGGGCCTAGGTTCATAGGGCTCATGACTTCCCCTCCCCTAGCACACTAAACTGAAATAGGGTCGTCACCCTAACTGAACTGATGTATATATTTTAATATACCTAAACATGAACATAATAATGATCTTGAACATAACAATGAGCTTACACATAACATGATCTCTTACTTAACATGATCTTATACTTAACATTAGGTTCTCTAGATCGTCTTATCTTATCATAACGTGATCTCACCCGTGGTTACTAATTTTATTAGCATAACTTAGGAGACATTATATTGCAATCACAAACCGTGTTACCCGCATTGGGCCGTCTCATAAACAATGAACATAATCATGGCATAACAATCAACAAGGACATAATTTCAGTTTAGAATACATATTTAGTTAGGTCTTTCAATAAGCTTTCCAACGCATTTTCAAACACTTCAATCGGACCACCAGATCAAAAGTTATCGCGAGAACAAAATCGGTAAGGTTTGCTGAAAATTACACTGCGTCGCGACGCGAAGAGGTTCCGTCGCGACGCGAAAAGTAACAGATAGATTTTCGTGACAAAATAACACTTGGTCGCGAGGCGACGGGCACGGGTCGCGACGCGACCGTAGCCTGATGTACTGAAACTGGTTTTTCGAAAATTCCGTTTTGTTCCGTTTCGCTTCCAATCCGGTGCCGAGACTTTCTATGACCTCTGAGACTTAAAAACAGTTACAATAACCAGTAATTCCAGTCCAACAGAATCAATCAAACATCAAACAAATCACACAATCACTCCACATTCGATCAATCCGCACAATTTAACATTTCAAGCGACATTTTTCAGAAAACGGTTGTACGATAACGGCTTTCATAAATCGGTGGACAGGACTAACATACATGACCAGAAATCATAAAATAAATTCCCTAGTGAGTATAGAACTCACCTAATGTGATGAAATCACACAATAACGAATCCTTCAGCTGTCACGAACAAGGAAACTACACGAATGGTCCCCGAATTCGCTCCACATGACTCTTAGGGTGGACTGATCGAACCTAGCTTCCTCCACTTCGAATCTAGCTACCAAATGACCTCCCTAATGCTTGGTAAGGGCTCTAGTGCAGAGTATGAAGTCTAGACAGCACATGCAACACTCTTCTCTTTCACTTTGAGCTCAAGGTTCTTTAATGGTGACTTGGGAGAGGATGGTCTGCTGGGGAACTTCTGGGTATCAGAATGTAGAGGGGGAAAAATGGAGAACAATGGTGGGCTTGGTTGGTACATGCATTCAGGTTCTCATGTGCTCCCCTCTCTCCAAGCTCTCCCTCCCTCTCTCACGAACTCCTCTCTTCTTTCTCTCTGAATTTCTGTTTTAATTTCTGAACTTGTAAAGTGAGAGGGAATGGGGGTGACTTGGGGTCAGTTGGGGGTTAAGTGGGTTGGGAAAAGACTCAATTACCCTTCAGTTGTCACTTAACATGTACAAGGACTAAAATGTTCTCCCTCACTAATGCTCGTATTAGCTACCTCTAATTCAACAATTAGACTTGACTCCCATACTTAGAATAATTTATCAATCAAGCACAAACAATAAGATTATTTATTTGAAACATCACATAATTAAATAATTTATTTTCAAATCATTTTATTTTCAATAAACTCGATAAATCACTCAATATAATTTCATGGCAATATATATATATATATATATATATATATATATATATATATATATATATATATATATAATAAAAATAGGGGATGTTACACTTGGCCTTAACTATCTCTTTTTGATAAGATAAGTCAGGTAATACCTCATCTATGTTATTCAAAACATACAAATGTGCTAGAACAACTTCCACTTGACCCATGTTCTTAATGGCTCTACCAGGTTTACCCTTACCTTGACATCTCTCTGCATAACAAGACTATGTGTAACATCCCTAGTTCGGTTAATTTCACATAGCGAAATTAACTTGCAATTTATCGTCAATTAAATGATAAGTCGAGTCATAGACATGTTGGAAGAGTGAAAGCAATATTTAGTTGCTTAAGTATATGATTTATATGCATTATTGATTGAATTGTATGAATTGATTTCTTAATTGTTGATTTAAGAGGGAATTAGGAAGCAAGGGTATTTAGGTCTTTTTACATCCTATTAGTGAACCTTCAGCTCATTAAACCAAAAACCACAAACACTCCCTCATTTTTTCCCCTCACTTTGCTGAAATTAAGAATTAGAAAAGAGAGAGACTAGAGAGAGAGAAGGAGAGGCCGTGAGGGGAAGAGGAGAAGAAGAAGAGGAGAGTGTCCATGATTCCTTTAATGCATGTAAGTGATTTATAGATCAATCTTCTCAGTTTTCAAATTCCTTTTCAATGATACCATTTACAATAGCTCATATTACTGCCCAAAAGATCAGATTGCAAGTTTTCCAGCTCTCCACTTCATCTTCACCATTTTTGGAAAGCTTAGAGCAAGTGAGCTACCATGGTGGTTTGTATAGTTGCATGTCAGTTTTGAAGGTTCCTCAGCACATTTGAAGAGTCACATTGTTGGTTAGAAGCTCAAGATGCAAAATTCTGCTTAAGTTCGTTTTGTACAGCCTCCAGTAAATCACGCATAACTCTTCCCACAAAACTTATTTATTGTCCAACTTTATTTCTCTGGAAACTAGACACGAAACCCTTCAGTTTAGGCACAAGAACCACTTAATTTGACTAAGTATTATGGAAGAAAAATGATTTACAAGTTTCACTTTTGAATAAGTGTCAGTTTTGAACCAGTCACCATGTTTCGTTGATAACTCCTCGAATACCTGTCGTGAACACGAAACCTGAACCCTCAGAAACTAGACAAAATTTCCTTCACAATAGACACTCATTTTTCTATATTTAGTTGATAATTGACTGAGTTATGTTCGTTTCAAAATGACACATTGTTTCTGCAACAGCAGGAACCAAAATCCAACCCCAACCTTCCTAATCTCTTGTATACTTGCATATGGGGGTCTAAGCTTAGCAATCAGTCACAAATACACATACACAGGCCACATTGTGGTTCAAATTCGTTTTGGGTAGCTATTGGAGCATTCGGGTAGCTGCATTGGAGTCGGGAAGCATTTTGGGGACCGTTCGAGTAGTTACGTAGTTGCTTGTATTGCGTGGATTCTCAGTTGTGCGTGATTATCATCACGAAAGGTGAGTTCTATACTCGCTTAGGGTTTTCAATTTTATTGTGTCAACCATGCTTGTGACTGAGAATATGGTTTTGTTCTTCGTTTCGTTCGATTTCATTGAAAAGCCGTTGTTTTGCGAAAACCGTAATTGTGAAAATGTGTTTAGTTATGAACGATTGATTGATTGATGCATTGTGATTGAATGATGTTGTTTGGACTGGAATATTGTCTGGTATTATCTTTTTTGAGGTTGGATTTCGATCGGAATACGGATTGGACGCGAACAGAGAAGCAAAACGAGAGAAACAGATTGATGTTGGTATACTGAACAGAGCACACGGACCGTGCGCCCCAGTGGCACGGACCGTGCGCCAGTTTTGTTGTTGGCTAAATTAAAATGGTGCAACACGCACGAGTCGTGCGCCCCTAGGGCACGGACCGTGCGTGTGGTTCGGGTTCAAGGTGGAAAATTCTCGTTTCGTCGCTCCTTTCGATTCCAAACCTCTTCTAATCTTCTTCCCAAGTGGAACTCATGTCATGGAATCAATGATGCTCTGTTTTTGAACATGATTGCAAGGTTTAAAATGACTTGTTTTTGGAAGTCATAATTGTTTCAAAAACCGTAAAGTAGTACACGTGAGCGAACATATGTTATGTTTAATGTCATGAAACTAAATGTTCAAGCAATTGTTTAAGGTCATGGAACTAAATGTTCTTTCAAGGTCAGGATATATAAATTATATCAAAGGATGGGTGACGACCCCGTTGATTAGTATACTAGGGGAGGGGAAGTCATAAGCCCATGAACCTAGGCCTCAGAAGGTTTGAAGCTAGTGTAAACTAGTGGAGAGGTTCGACGGTAAAGGCAGAGCTTTTGCCGAAGATGTACTATGGCATGTCAGGAAAAACTATATGCATATGCACGTAGGACCTAAATGGACTACGATTAAATGAACAAGAAATAAATGAACCAAGAGAGGGTAAGGAAGCCATTGGTGGGACTTTCATGGTCTTAGTACCAGCAATCCTTTTGTTCTTCACATAAAAATCACTTCTTTCGTGATTATATTTCATAGCACTATTTAAACCTAACCTCAAATCAATACATATTTCACGAACATGCTTATATTTTAGAAGAGTAACCAAGAGAGGGTAAGGAAGTCATTGGTGGGACTTTCATGGTCTTAGTACCAAATTTCGTGTCCCGCTGATCATTTATGATATGATAGGCATCGTGAACCCACCAATCACTATAGGAATGATATTTGTTTAGCATAATGACTTACCCATCCATAATTATATCATATTTTTTTCTTTTGACAAATAAATTACAATACAAAATAAATTACAATTACAATTACAATAATCACTGTCAAAGACATGAGAGAATGTCGAAAATACTGAGATATCATTAAAAACATAATGTGTTATGAACCCGAGCAGAATCAAAAAAAACCTTATCAGTGGGACTAACCATGATTTGTTTTTGACATTGAGGTCAAATAAAAAAGGGAAGGTGGTAAGAAAAAATTCACTACGCCATCCAGTGGCACCACATGGCATGGTGTCTATGTTTTCAATTGAAGAGAAAAGCTGCAATTTCATATAAAAACAAAGAAAACTATTAAAAAGAATCGATTACTACTCAAAAATAAAAAGGAATATATACATCAATTTCATAATTGTTACATTCTTTAATGTATGTTACTTTACCAATATTAATCAAGGAAATCAAAACTGCTAAAGAATATTTATGTTTGAGACTACCAAAATAAATAGTAGAGCAAAGCACAATAGAGAAGGGGTAAAAATATAAGACAACATCGGCGGTTTGCTTTTGATCAAGCTTGCAATGATAGGAGAAAAACAATATATTATTGCACCCTCATGGATCTAGGGAAGCAATGAAGTCCATAATAATTGCCACTGAAAGTTTTGTAGTCGATAGAAAATAGATTATATATATATATATATATATATATATATATATATATATATATATATATATATATATATATAAATGAAAGAACACGATGAATCATCCGAGATTAGCTATATATAAAGTTTTGATGCAAGTAGAATGAAGTCGTTCTTTATTTATGAAACCTTAACTTATCATCATAAAAATAAAATCATACAAGTTTATGTGAAACAGATCTTACTTTTTTTTGAAGGTGTAACAGATCTTTTTTTTAAGGTGTAACAGATCTTACTTATGAATGAGCGATATATATATATATATATATATATATATATATATATATATATATATATATATATATATATATATATATATATATAGTAGATTATCTTTGTAAACTCTGCAAATACAATATAATGAGGATAGGGAAAGGGAAACACATTTTTTCAGTTTTTGGGAACAACTCCAATTCTTGCTACTATTCTCAAAGATATGGAAAACAACCTTGTATTTATAGGGATTTCACAAGAGGAGAGACTAGTGTTAGGTTAGGTTTTCAAGTTTTCTCACTTTATA
The DNA here is from genome assembly GCA_039519185.1 of Astragalus membranaceus. Taxonomy (NCBI): domain Eukaryota; kingdom Viridiplantae; phylum Streptophyta; class Magnoliopsida; order Fabales; family Fabaceae; genus Astragalus; species Astragalus membranaceus. The sequence goes on along the minus strand of CM076853.1, from coordinate 30,317,982 downwards.
ATATTTAATTTAAAAAATAAAAACAACTTTGTAGAAACAAAATGACATAATAAAAACAACTTTTTAGAAACAAAATGACATAATAAACGATATTGGTTCTTCACACACCCTTTAAAGAGCTTCATGTATTGCTTGACTGCGTACATCCACGTTAAATAAATCGGGCCATATAGTCTAATCTCCCTAAATAGATGAATAGTTAAATGAACCATGATATCAATGAATGAGGATGGAACAAACATCTCCAACAGACACCAGATAATAGCAGTCTCATTTTCTAACTTGTCCAACTTTTGAGGGTCGATGACTTTACTACATATAGTATTGAAGAATAAGCACAACCTAGTTAAGATATGTCCGACAAATAGCCATAGGTAGTAGTTGTTGCATCAACATGTGGAAGTCATGAGACTTCAAGCCAACTAATGTGAGATTTTTCATTGAAATCAGACTCTTTACATTTGAAGAGTAAATATATGCCTTTACCTCTTTCCACTAGATGTAACTGTTCTCTTATGCCCATCTCACGTAAATCTAGATGAGAATTTATACCATCCTTTTTCTTTCCTTGAATATTGAGAAGAGTCCCAAGGACACTATCACATACGTTAAAATAATATATGAAACGGTAAGATTTATATTTAGGGAGAGGTCAACTTAATAAGTTACTCTTCTATAATTTTATAGTTTAAATAAATTTGAGATTAAAAATAAAACAAGAATACACAACATAAGCTAGAGAACCTTAATCAGTGTATAAGTCATGACAGAAGGTAATAAATGTTGAGAAATAATTACAGATGCAACGATAATTTCTCACACGAGCGAAATCAAAACGCCTTATTCAAAAAGCCTTAGGGGTAGAAATTTATGATGAAAGCTAAAATAAAATTCGAGTTTAGAATTTGATTTGTAAGTACCTAAGTCTAAGGGAGCAATTTACAAAACTAGAAAAATTTCAAAACAGCCCCCATCTAGTATCCATGTTATGCAACCCTCTTTTTAGTGAAGCACCTTAGTATGCAAAAATTAAAGAATGTATATTATACACCACCAGCCAAACGGTAAGATTTATATTTAGGGAGAGGTCAATTTTAAATATATATGTATATTAAAGAATGTATATTTTAAATATATATATATAACCACTGCGCTGAGCTTCAAGTTGCTGTACCCTAAAGAATTCTCCCAAGCTCGCCACTGATATTGATCTAATGCATAAATCTCATGACAAAATACTACTTGACACTTTTTTAACTACTATTTGACACTCTTTTTAATATTCTTCTAATGCATAAATCTCATGCTCTCATTAAATAACTTGGGTCCATTATTTCCATTTAGTTTTGCTATCTAGAGTACTGTCTAGTGTTAGTATTTCTTAAAAGGAAGATACCAATGAATCAACTCAGTGACCCATGCATATAGAACCACAAAGCAAGGTCATAAGCGATATCTACAAAAGAAAATCATAAAGATGTTGAAAACTAGGGAAACTCAATTTCTTTAAAGAGTAAAGGCCCATTTTAGTCATTCACAATTTTTCGATAAGACAAATTGGTCCCTGACAATTTTTTGGGACAAATAAGTCCCTGACATTTTCAAAATGGGGACAAACACTACAAAAAACAGTGTAGATTGCGGCGGTTTTTTTGTTGAATAGCGGGGGTTTTTAACCCCCGCAACGTGATCAGTGGGGGTTTTAAAAAACGCCGGAGTTTTAAGTGCCGCAATCTAACTGCGGGGGTTTTTTGAAAACGCTGGTATCCTGTCATTTTGCGGGGGTTTTACTGCGGGGGTTTTTAACCCCCACAATTAGTGGAGGTTTTTTTGAGGGGGTTATAAACCTCCTGAAATTGATAGGACTTTTTTTGTGGGGGTTTCAACCTCTTATTAAAGTTATGCAGAGACAATATTTCTTTTGCAATTTGAGAATTTCTTTTTTCTTTATCTAATTACCTGTTTTCATCACCAATAACTATACATATATCTTAAATAACACTTACTAAGCTTACTAAAAAAATTTGAAAATTTCATTTAAAATATAATTCTGATAACATAAATGTAATGTCAAATGTCATCTAACTCAAAAAGATAATAGAAAGAAACAATTGTAGCTCAAAATCATAATGGCAACAAAAAAATCCTATACTAAAGGATCCTAAAACCACTAAATATTGCTAGCACCAAATGATCCATTTGCATCCATTGGAGAATGAGGCTCACTTGCATGCTCACTTGCCTGAAATAACAAAAGAAAAATTAACTCATTTCAAATATCAAAAATCAAAATAAAAAAGAACTAAATTGATACATATTTAATTCCAACTAATACATACTATATGTTTCTACAATACATACTCATGTTTAATCCGAACAAATTGACTCATTTCCAACTAATACATATATATTGCAATACATATTTAATTCTATCCATTGTAAGGTAACATGATAAACATTATTATAAGAATCAAAGACATCAATAACAAAATCAACATCAGTGACGAATCAAAGATACCACTAACAAAATCTACACCAATAACAAAATCTACACCACTGTAAGATCTCATGTGTTTATAATACAAGTGTTTACTTGATTCAAACTTTTCAACAATTAATTCAAACTTGATTGAAATTTGAAAACTTACATTTGATGAATCAAAGACACCAATAAATTCTTCGGGGATCTCTCCTTCTTTCCGTACCATGTAAGCTTTAAGTGCACGTTCCAAGTTTGTGTACTTTTCTTGCCATATGTTAGGAGATGGTGTGCCAACAGTGGATGAAGAAACACTCAAATTTGAAAGTCGAAGTCTAGTATTTCTAAATGCATTAGTAGGAGTTACTCTCATACCCATGCTCCGCACTCTCCCAGAGTGTTCAGGCCCCAACAGTCTACCCAAAACATCATTTGGAGAAACTTCAGCCTCATCAATATTACTTTGAGTCAAACCCACTTCAACTTCTTCCTACAATCATTAAGATTTTCGAATTTAAAACTCGTGATTAAAATAAAATATGCAACCTAAATTAAAGACGATATTGTGAAAGGAGAAATAAATAAATAAAGAGTTAGAACATCAACTGTATGCATGCAGGTAAATGAAAACAAAACATGCAGGTAAATGAAGGGAAAATACAAACTGTATATTAAACTGTATGCAAAAATAAATAGATCAAAGTAAATGAAGGGAACATCAACTGTATGCAACCATAAGAAAACTTAATCATCTATATATTAAACTGAAAATGGTAGTTAATGAAGGGAAAATACAAGGAATTAGAACAGACCATGCATAAGGTTGAAATTGGAATTAGAATTAGATCAGACCATGCATAAGGGAAGCATCCTAAGTAGATTATAGAGAACCAAATCCTACCTGTGTTTATGATGTGGTTTAGGATCATATAAGGAAGGCTTATAGGTTGCATCCTAAGTAGATTATAGAGAACCAAATCCTACTGAGCATTATATTAGAAATCTCTAACTAAAAGGTGGTATACTATCATTATATTTCACCAAACAAGTCATTATATAGGGATTGTGAGTTTGAGGTTTCTCTTATTGTGCATTCTATATTTCCTATCATTATAGTATTTGGAGTTGAGGAAGTAGGCACAAGATTGAAGCTAGAGGGTTGGTGTGAGTCTTCTAAGATACTGAGAGGGTGTATTCCTATTGTGTATTGGATAATCATTATTGTGCATTTTATGTTCAGTTGTTTAAACCTATCATTATTGTCCATTTTATGTTCAGTTGTTTAAACTTAGTTGTCCTAGGTATGAAATTCAACAACATGAATTCTAACACATTTAGCATTTATCTCAACAATATGGGTGTGATCGTTTTACAGCATCTGAGAACATACGAAGCGCACAATGACACAGCAGTACAGTAAACAGCAAAGCATCAACAGTTTCAGTAAACAGCAGTTCAGCATTAACAGATTCAGCATTAACCAATTATTCAGTAAACAGCAGTTCAGCATTAACAACAGTACAGCAGTTCAGCATTAACAGATTCAGTAAACAGCAATTCGGCATTAACAGATTCAGCATTAACCAATTATTCAGTAAACAACAGTTCAGCATTAACAGATTCAGTAAACAGCAGTTCAGCATTAACAGATTCAGTAAACAGCAGTTCAGCATTAACAGATTCAGCATTAACCAATTATTCACGTGAGGTGAAATTTAAAAGATAAATACAAGTTATGAGAGGAAGCAGAATTATTACCAAAATGCTATTTTTAAAGCAATCATTAAAATACTTAATCGGAACACCTCGTGGCCCATTCCACCGGTCAAAGTTGATTGGAAATATCTTGCAATGAGCTTGAGTTAGAGTAGGAGGGTGTGTTGCACAATGAGCTTGAGTTGAAGGATGTGTTGGAGTTTGAGTTTTCGGTGCTGACTTTAGTGGATTTTGGAAACGTCTAGTCTTTGGCATCACTGCATATTCATGAAAAGGGAGAAACATAAAAAGTTAAATTCAAAATCAAATGTCATATTGTCAATTTTTTTAGCATGCATAGAAAGCGTAATGGAGCTATTACCTTATTTACAGTACAACTAGTATGGTAGCACCTTTACACTATATTTTTTGTGATTTTAATGCAGCTTTCCTCAACTAAACCATCAGTAGGGAAGAAACGTTTGATTATATTAAGCTCTCTTATGACTTCAACCATACTCATTCTTTCTTTTGGAGATTCCATTGAACAAGTAAGTGCAATTCTAAAAAGTGAAAACAAACACTTCTCTGCATTAGCATTGATGATGCCAGGGTTCCCACCGTCACTAGCCCGTTCTAGTTCATTGCGGACGATGGTTGGGTCTACAATCTGTAAAAGGTCATTTAAAATTGAAATTTTTACAAATTTATGAAGACCATGACAATCTTCCAACATTTCATCTGTGGGTCTTCTTCCAGTTAACATTTCTAAAACTAGAATTCCAAAACTATACATGTCACCTTCAATTGACACCTTAGAACCCATTCCATACTCTGAAATGTAATGAAAATCGGTCAATACCCTTAAAGTTATTATCAAAATATTAAACCATAATAAGCAAATAAAAGAACTAAAATTTTCACAACATAGCCTAAAAGAATCATGTTATACCTGGAGGAGCATAACCAATGGTCCCCTTTATTCCAACAGTGCTACTATGCATCAAGGAGACTTCAATACTTGGTAGCAATTTTGCTATTCCAAAATCACTCACATGAGCTACCATATAATCATCAAGAAGAACATTGCTAGGCTTTAAATCACAATGAATGACCGGTTGCTCACATTCGTGGTGAAGATAATGAAATGCTGAAGCAATGTCAATAATAATATTTAATCTTTGCCCAAGGTTCAGTGTTTTTTGTGGATCTGCAATTTCTTTTGCTGGATGCAACCAACTTTCTAAGCTTCCATTTTCCATGTACTCAAAAACTAGAGCTTTAAATTCTTGACCCTTGTAATCTATACTGGAACAACAAGTTAAAATCTTGACCAAATTTCGGTGTCTAACATTTTTGAGTGCAATACATTCAGCAATGAAACTCTTGTGAGCTCCCTTCTTTTGAAGTTTCAGAACCTTTATGGCAACAACTTTATCTTCTGACTTGAGCTTTCCCATGTAGACTGAGCCGAAATTTCCAGATCCTATCAAGTTTCTTGATGAGAATCCATCACTTCCATTGTAAAGGTTTTCATATGAAACCCCATCCGGGAGGTCAATTATTTGTGAATCAGAAGATGGCCTTTTGTTTATTTTCCTCATATAGCAAATAGTTAGAATAAATACAAGTATAAGAAGAAAAGCAACCACACTAACTATCACTGCTATCAACCTAACATCATGTTGAATTAAGAAGCCTATAATTTTTTTAGCATGCATAGAAAGCGTAATGGAGCTATAATTTAATTGAATTAAGAAGCCTATAATTCTGCAAAGTATGTTCAAAATATACATTGATTTTTATGTCCAGAGAGCACAACTCAGTAGTAAAAAAACACAAGTGTTATGTTTCGCAAGGCAAATAGACACTGATATTTCCAAAATTTAGCTAAGAAACTTGTAGACACATAAAGGATTTAGTAAATTCCAAATACCTGCATAGGTAGTTACATCTAATCCTTTTCATTTATTCCAAATGCATCAAATGTAATTCAATTAGAAGACTAACACTATTTTCTAATTTCTAGGCAGTAAATTAGCCGAACTAAACTTACACAGCTGAATCTAAGAACAAAATTGGGGGAATCTTTTTTAAATTAAGTTCCAGCATAAATGTTATTCTCAGAATTCACAATACTATACCCATTTTGCAATTATCCAACTTGTTTACTAATGAATATTAAGAACAAAGAGAAGTTAAGTTACCTGTAAGAGCAGATCGTCAATGAGAGAGGAATCGGTGGAGGAAGAAGTGGAAGGAAGAAATAGGGTTTGGTTTTCTTGTTGTTGCTGAAGTTGCTGAGAAGGAGGAGCAGAAATTTGCCTCGAACGCAAGGTGTCGCGAGAGGGAGAGAGAGAAATTAGGTTTACGCGAGGGAGGTTTACGCGAGGGTGTGAGAAGGAATCAGGTTTCGCGAGGGAGAGAAGCTGGGTTTCGTTGAGCTGGGTTTACGCGTAGGGAGGTTTACGCGAGAGCTGGGTTTCGAGAGGAGAGAAGCTGGGTTTCGTTGAAACAGAGGAGAGAGGCTGAGGGAAGCTAAGAAGAGGGAAACAGCATTGAGAAGAGGGAGAAGAGGGAAACAGCGTTGAGAAGAGGGAAACGGAAATTTACGCGAGGGAGAGAGTGAAAGTTAGAAGAGGGAAGCTGAAATTAGGGTTTTTTTTTGTTTTTTTATTTTACATTTAGCGGGGGTTTTTCGTGACACTCAGCGGGGGTTTTTTAAACCTCCGTAAAATGAAACAACATTTTCAACTTGTTGGCCGAGGCGTTCCTTTTTTATTGTTAAACTGAGGGGGTTTTTAAAACCTCCGCAATAAAACCCCCGCTATTTGATCCGTTTTTTGTAGTGAAATTAGTCCTTAAGTCAGGGACTAATTTGTCCCTGTTTTGAAAACGTCAGGGACTTATTTGTCCCAAAAAATTGTCAGGGACCAATTTATCCTGTTGAAAAATTGTGAAGGACTAAAATGGACCTTTACTCTTGTTTAAAACTAATAGGTAAGATACTCTGTTACAACAAAGCATTAAAGACTACTGAGCAAATAAATGATAGTACCTTTGAAGATCACCACAATGCATTTTAACGGAGCTTTCATTATACAAAGCAGGGGATAATGAAGATTCACATGTACTGTTGGAAATTCTTTCACCAAGTTCATCAATACCAATAATGCCCAAATTTAAGTTAGTCTGTCCCTCGGCTTAAAGAATTCACAGTGTTAGTTTAGGAAATAATAATTGTACAAATCTCCATGAAATAAAATGCTGTGGAAAGTTGACATCATTCAAAAACCATATTCATGGTAGTGGATGCAGCAGAAAAGGAAGCCTCAGGTTGACTTTGTGTACCAATGTCTTTATTAGTTTTTGCATGTTTTGGAGATATATAAAACTCAATCACAGAATCAAATCTAAGCTCACAATAGGGCGTGTATCCATTTTCGTCAGCTATGAAACATCTCTGATGTAACACCCCGGTATTTCTAACATGTAGAGAGACCGAAGATGCACAGATTGCGGAAAGTCAGAGGACACAGTTCCTGTTTAACTTTTGGACATACAAACTTTTTTCGAAATAAAACATAATCGGAAATAACATTACTTCATAAAATAGAAGTTTATCGGTTCCATACCGAATGGATTACAATATCCAAGTCCAAATACCAAACAGAAACATAAAACGGTTCATATAACTCATAATCAATACAAGTTTATACAACCAAACAGAACAACAAAAGAACAAAGGATAAACATGACCAAGTCCTCAGCACCTCCAATAGTATACCAACTACTCGTGCACAATAGTCTTCCTTTTTCCCTGTTTTTCTGAAAAACAACAAATATGGATTGGGTGAGATAACAATATCTCAGTGAGTCCTACCGTGCCCCCTCTCTGACACTCGGTTCAATTATTAAACCGTTATCAATTATAGATGATTAGCCATCACAAGCTAAAATCGAAATGCCAAGCAAATCGTGTTCACATTTTATTTAGTATAAACCGATTGTGAACCCATCGTCACGAATATCGGAAATACCATAGTCTTAGTTTAGCATAAACCGATTGTGAACCCAACGTCACGAATATCGGTAACCCGTGAGTTGACCACGCCAAAACACATTCAGGGCCATAGGTAAGGGATCATGACTACCCTCCCTAGTATAGAGACTGGAATAGAGACTAGCTAGCTGAAGCGAATGAAATAACACCATCATCTGCAGGTAGTGAATGTCCCGCTACTTCAGAAGGAAAATTAATTGTCCGATTGAAACAGTCAATAGTAATGTGATTGGAAGTCATCCAATTCATCCCCAAAACGATCTCCATTCCCCTCATAGGCAGACAGATAAAATCAACAACAAAATCCCTGCCTCCTATGGTAAGCAGACAGTTAAGGCATAATGATTGGGTTCGCACACGACCCTTTGCAGCAGTAAGGATAGTTATTGGCTCGGATATAGGAGATACTATTAATCCTAGCCGTTCAGCACATGCTTCAGAGATAAAGCAATGAGTAGCACCAGAGTCATACAGAATATTAACAGTTTGATGAAAGATAGAACCTGTACCCCTTATAAGATTATCAGCTGGTTTGACGGTCTTAGCATCCAGAGTGTTGACTCGAGCTTGTTTAGGAGCATCTGGAGTCTCAAGGTAAGCTCTCCTCGACGGGCAGTTGTTGGCATAATGTCCCACTTCATTGCAGTAATAACACTGGTTTGACTTCGACTCCGATTGGCATCTCCCACAATGGTTCTTCTTACACACCTTACAGTTACGATACCCAAAAGTATTGTTCGACTGAACCTGCTTTCCTTTGTCTGAATTCCCTTTATACCTAGGGTTTGAAGAAGTTGACTCATTAACCTTCTTCTTATCCTTCCAGAAATCTTTCCTTTCTGCATACATTCTTTTAAGATCGCTCTCAGCTGAATGAGTCTGCTGAACCAAAGCAGGATAAGTGGTCATGGAATAAGAACTGAGACCTTGATTCACATCGCCTCTAAGACATTGTCTGAACATCACCATTTTCCACTTATCATCAGGAGCGGTGGTCCCCAATTCATAGAATTGTGACAACCTCTCAAATTTTGCAGCGTATTCCCCAACTGTCATCTCTCCCTGTTTCAAACTCAGAAATTCCATCTGCTTGTCAAGTCTTTGGGAGTCGGGGAAATAGTGACTCAAAAATAATTCTTTGAAATTACTCCACTCAAGAGGAATTCCTTGGTTTTGAAGCACTCTACGAGCGTTAACCCACCAGGTGTGAGCATCCTCGTCCAGAGCGTTAGCAGCACAAATTACCTTTTCTCCTTCATTGCATTGCAAGGTATCAAAGATCCGTTCCATGGCATCTACCCAGAAATGGGCCTTCATTGCCTCGGATCCTCCTTTGAAGGTTGGGGGTTTCATCTTCAGAAACCGGAAATATACCCTGTTGGGATCCTCAGGTGTTGGCACATTGACCGACTCAGCTGGTTGTGGTTGAGGCATCTGATGCTTCTGCTGCATTTGAGCCATTTGAGCCATCTGTTGCTGTTGCATCAGCATCATGTCATTCATCATTTTCTGCTGAGTCTCGATGACATTCTGCATCCATTCTTGATGAGGATCAACAGGTGGGTTTCTCCTACCTCTTCCAGCCATGATTCTGCGAAGTATGCACAAAGTATTAAGTTGATCAGGCTCAATGTCTAATAGCATACTAAGAAAAATCAGACTTAGAAGAGGTAAAAGACTCTTAACATCTAAGTCCGACTAGGTCGAACCGCTCTGATACCAAATGTAACACCCCGGTATTTCTAACATGTAGAGAGACCGAAGATGCACAGATTACGGAAATTCAGAGGACACAGTTCCTGTTTAAGTTTTGGACATACAAACTTTTTCCGAAATAAAACATAATCGGAAATAACATTACTTCATAAAATAGAAGTTTATCGGTTCCATACTGAATGGATTACAATATCCAAGTCCAAATACCAAACAGAAACATAAAACGGTTCATATAACTCATAATCAATACAAGTTTATACAACCAAACAGAACAACAAAAGAACAAAGGATAAACATGACCAAGTCCTCAGCACCTCCAATAGTATACCAACTACTCGTGCACAATAGTCTTCCTTTTTCCCTGTTTTTCTGAAAAACAACAAATATGGATTGGGTGAGATAACAATATCTCAGTGAGTCCTACCGTGCCCCCTCTCTGACACTCGGTTCAATTATTAAACCGTTATCAATTATAGATGATTAGCCATCACAAGCTAAAATCGAAATGCCAAGCAAATCGTGTTCACATTTTATTTAGTATAAACCGATTGTGAGCCCATCGTCACGAATATCGGAAATACCATAGTCTTAGTTTAGCATAAACCGATTGTGAACCCAACGTCACGAATATCGGTAACCCGTGAGTTGACCACGCCAAAACACATTCAGGGCCATAGGTAAGGGGTCATGACTACCCTCCCTAGTATGCTACTTGTCGGATCGTCACCCAACGCGATACATATGACAATACGTATCAATTCTCGAGAGTTAGATAATTTATATCTTCTTTTTCATTTTGATCACCAAAGGATCAGTCATATAAGCTCATTAGATAATTTATATCTTTTCGATCACCAAAGGATCAATCACATAAGCTTATTAGATAATTTATGTCTTTTCGATCACCAAAGGATCAATCACATAATAATTGGATAAACAATATCCATATCGATCTATAACCCGTTTTGAGGAATTCATAATTTAGACCTCCGGCATTATAATCATTTTCATTTGACATATATAAACATATATATTCCGTCAATCCATCAGTCGGTGTACTCACACGCGTACTAGGGTTTCGGCTTTTCGATCAAATGGGCTTTCAAAGTTCTTTTTCAAATCATGAGTTGAATGAGTTCAAAATAAGGTTTTCAGTAAGGCAATTCCTTTTTAAATGATTGAGAAAGAGATTAGAAAAGGTTCGGGATCAAACGGAGCTCCGGGACGAGAAATCGGGAATCGGTGAGATAAGCTCACGCACGGTCCGTGCCCAGGGGCGCACGACCCGTGCGTGATTTATTAAAATCACCCAGCCAAACCGAAAGGAGTGCACGGTCTGTGCCCAGGGGCGCACGACCCGTGCGTCCCGTTTTATTTTCAACAGAACCAACCCGTAGCAGGCGCGCGGTCCGTGCCCAGGGGCGCACGGTCCGTGCGACCTGTGTCTGTTACCGAATTCTGCTTATTTCTCAATTCCGCTTTCCGTTTCCGCCCGAATTCGATTCCTAATATCAATCACTCCTGAAACTCAGAAAATATCCAGGCATTCCAGAATATATATTCATTTCAAAATTTTCATCAAAAACCATTTCGATTCGTTTATGGATTTCAAAACCGTAAAACACCTATTTTTCCAAAACTCAGAATTTAGCTTCCAAGGCATAGTTTCATCAAAATATCAGATTATGTCAAGGGTTCAAATTATCAAAATTTGGTTTCTTAATCCGTGAGTAGAACTCACCGTGATGTCGATTTCGCTAGGAGCTCCCACCGAGACACGGAAAGACCGAAACGAAAAGCGCGCGAACGAGAACCGAAGGCACCAACAAAAGTCACCACCGCAAAATCACTAGGACAGCAACTTGTTTCCACTAAGCCACTGAAATAGCAACTTAGATAGCAATCCTAAGCTTGAACTTTCCCCCAAATTCGAAATGTGATGACAGCCCTTCTTCTTTGACAACAAAATGTGATCATGTAAGCCACCACAACTCAGAATTTCATTGTCTTCCACCTTGAAGGTTCTAATTTCGAAAATGGTGTATAGAGAAGGAGTGAGAATCAGCCCTTGTCCTTGGTACCATTGGATTCAGAATCAAAAATGGAGTAGAGAGAGGTTTAGAAGACTTACATGCAATGACCAATTGAGAAGCTCTTCTCTCCTCTCCTTCCTCTTCCCTTCGCCCCACTCTCCTCTCCCTCACTTCTGTTTTCCTTTCTTTCTTTCAGCTGGAGAAATGATAAAATGAGTGGGTGAGGGTTCAGTTGAGTGTATATGGCTGAGGGTTTAAATGATGGTGAAAGGACCATTTTGCCCTTGGCCCATAAAATGATAATTTAGGTGTTGAAGATTCCCCTCGGTACAAAACTTTCTCGATTATTCCGACTCCGAAGTTCCTCAATTCTTTCGGTTCGTAATTAATTATAACCTTCACGATTATATTGTAATAACTAAGGATGTGAAAAGACAGATTTGCCCTTCAGCCCCAATTCCTCATTTAAAATTATGATTAAGCCACTATTTAATGGAGAATAGGGTTTCTTGATAATTTTCTCGACATATAAGTCCCCGAGACACGACCAATTATTTCCATATAATTAATCGGTCTCAGGTATCATAGTACGAGTCTTTAAAAATTAGGGATGTTACATCTGACAAAGGGTATGAATACATATTTTGGTTGCTTTTGGTTTTCTTGCTTAACTACCCCAATATCCCATCTTCCTGCCCAAACGTCTTGGCTGTAGCTGTAACATCACTAGTTCCGTTAATTTCGGATTACGAAATTAACTAGTGATTTATTATTCGATTAAATAATAAATTTAGTCGAGGTTATGAGTTGATGCGAAAGCAATATCTAAAATTGCTAGATCATATGATTTAATTGCTAATTATATGAATTATGTGAATTGTTATGTGTTTGATTAGTTAGAAAATGGGGTTTAAGTGAGAATTAGTAAGCCAAGGGTATTTTCGTCACTTCCTATCCCATTAATACCCTCAACTCACTAGACAAAGCAGCCAACATACACACACACACACACACACACACACATGCTGAGTTCCAGAATTTGAGAAAAACAGAAATGGAGAGTTGAGAGAGAGAGAGAGAGAGAGAAATTCGAGAGTGAGAGAGGAAGAAGAAGATAAAGCCATTCTCCAAATCATTAGTGCATGTTAGTGTTCTACACACAATTCTTCTCCATTTTCGATTTCCTTTCTAAAGATATCAATTTCATTAGCTGAATCATCCTCTTTCTCATCTTACCATTTTTAAAACCTTGAAGCTCAAAGTGGAGTTTTGAGAGTTTAAGGCCTTGCATGTTACCATCGAAGCTCCACAAGCAATTCTTGAAGTTCAACAACCATATTAGAGTGCCTACACTAGCCACATTCTGAATTCAGTGACAGTGAGAATTCAAAATTAGAAGAGTCTTCTTGACTGTAGGAGCAAGAGGAGCCGTTTCGAGGATCCTTCGTGAAGTTACGTTGTCGGTTGCACTTCGTTGGATTTCGGTATTTGGTGAATTTCATCACGATAGGTGAGTTTTACTCACGTTTAGGAATTTTGATTTCTGATTGTGTTGATATTGTGTTTGTTATGTAAAATTTGGTGTTCATTTGAGTAATTTTGATGTTGAACTTACTGAATTGAGAATTCTGGACATAGGTGTACCGTCTTTTTGAAACTGGGAATGTTCTGTTTATCCAAAAATTATGTGGTCGATTTTGTTTGAAACTAGACTTAAATTTTGGTCATTTTGGCACTGGTTTGGTTCAAATTGGAGTTGTATAACTCAGTTTGTAGGTTTCACAAATTAGGGTAATTTTTGGTTTTAGAGGGGCACCACTGCTTATTATCTTTTGTCTCCATGTGTATTTAACTTGTACAAATCTTTAGAGGCCCTGTTGTATTATGGGGTTGTCTGATAGTTGTTAGATGTCACTCGATTGACCTCTGTGAGGATCTATGTTGGCTGATATTTCGTGTTGACTTGATAGGTGCATATATTATTTTGGGATGTCCATATTTCAGACGAGGTTCTGCCGAATTTTCGGTAGAAATTTTTTTATAGATATAGGCTACTATATGTTTAATATGATGTAGGTTCTTCAGGTAGACTTGAGTTTGTTGAGGCTTGCCAGATTATTGTAGTAATAGTCTGTGCGCCAGTCATGGTCCAATTTGGGTCGTGACTGGGAAGAAGTGTTGCATGCATAAAGAACCACAAAACAAGGCCATACGCGATATCAAAATGGGACATACAACTAAGCACATATATAACATGTGATATCTAATACATACGATAACTCAAATAGAAGGCCGCATACAAACCACATGCATTAATATTAGGCAACCAAGTGAAAGTTAATATTACATATAAATTGGCTGGAGGAGAATTCGTTATCTATATCGTCTCTCATCTAATTGTTTTTTCTAGAAACTGTTTAACTTTTAATATGCAACATTTAATATTTGTTGTAAATGGATGGCGTTTTATGTATAATATCATAAAATGTGATATAAAAAAAGTCAACCATTTTATTATGGAAGGTGTATAAGAAATAGTGTTTTTAGAAATTTTAAAAATAACAAAAAAATTATTTTTGTTGTTGCCATAAAAGTGTTCTCAAGTAAGTCTCGCATCCTCTGTCTATTAAAATTGTTTAGGGTTAAATATGTTTTTAGTCCCTAGGAAACTAAGGAAACTATGGGGTCTTTTTTTGTTTTATTCCCTCAAAAATATGTTCTCTCATATAATTGTGGTCCCTTAGGTTTTATTTTTTTATCGGTTTTAGTCTTTCATGACTTTTGATAGCGTATTTTATAGCGTAGGGAGTGATTAAAAGTCAGGAGGGAGTAAAAGTAATGAAAAAAATAAAAAAACGGGGATACAACGTAGGGGAAAATATTTTGACTGACTAAAACCAAAAAGTTGAAAATTTATAGGGACCAAAGACAGATTTAGCCCGTTTGTACATTACAAGAGTCTTTCATATTCATTTTAGTCATTCGAGGTGAACATAAATATTAAAAATATATTTATATAAGGAGTTAAAAAACGTGTCTTCACATACTCCCTTCGTTTTCGTATATAAGCAAAAATACTCACTTAGTCGTGTTATTAAATATAAGAATGTCAATGTTTTTTCATTTAATACTCAACTTTATCCTAATTTATTATACTACTTTTAATATGAGAAAATTCAATAATCACATTATTCAAAATACTAAAAGTTATTATTAAGGGTCAATTAGGCATAATCTATTTCGTTATTTGGTTATAAATGAAAACAGTTGGAATATTCCTCGGCACTCAAAACTCAAAAACCCTAATAATGAAGCCAGTGCCACCAAACAAAGAGGGAGAAAAGAGTACGAACAGGTATAGAGTAGTGAGACAGAGACCATGGTGAAATTAGGCAGCAGAAATTCGTGATCCATCAAAACAGAGACCATGGTGAAATTAGGCAGCAGAAATTCGTGATCCATCAAAAGCGAAACGATTTTGGCTTGGTACTTTCAAAACACAAGAACTAGCGGCAAGAGCTTACCACAAAACTTCTTTAAGAATCCATGGTCGCAAAGCAAATCTCAACTTCCCACCACCACTGCCGCCACCACCGAAGCCGCCACAATATATAGCAGTTTCGGCCACCATGTCGGAACTGCTTCAACTTTTGGCGACTATGGTAGTGACGGAGGTGGTGGTGCGAAGTTGAAATTTGCTTTGCGACCATGGTTTCCTAAAGCAGCTTTATCATAAGCTCTTACTGGTAGTTCTTCTGTTTTGAAAGTACCAAGTCGAAACCTTTTTGCTTTTGATGGATCGCGAATTTCTGTTGCCCATGTTCCCCATGGTCTTTGTCTGCTTCCTCTGTACTTTATCGTACTCTTTTCTCCCTCTTCGTTTGACGGCGGTGACTTCATAATTAGGGTTTTTGAATATTGACGAATACTCCCTCTATTTTCATTTATAAGAAAATGACATAATATATTATGCTTAATTTACCCTTAATTTTAACTTATAGTATTTTGAATAATGTGATTATTGACTTTTTCTCATATTAAAGTAGTGTAATAAATAAGGACAAAGTTGAGTATTAAATGAAAAAAACTTTGACATTGTTATATTTAATAAGATGACTAAGTGGGTATTTTTGCTAATATAGGAAAAGAGAGGGAGTACGTGGAGATACATTTTTTAACTCCATATATATAAATATTTTTTTAATATTTGACTTGTTCACTCTCGAATGACTAAAAGGAATATGAAAATCTCTTGTATTAAACAATTGGGATAAATCTGTTTTTGGTCCCTACAAATTTTGGACATTTCTGTTTTAGTCCGTCAAAACAATTTCACCTACTGTTGATCCCCATGTTTTTTTTCATTAGTTTTAGCCCCTCCTGACTTATAATAGCGTTTCATATGACTTTTAATAACGCTTAGAAGCACTATAAAACGAACTATTAAAAGTCATGAAGGACTAAAACTGAAAAATAAATAAAAAACTTGGGGGACCACAAGTATATGAATTTTTTTTTAGGAACTAAAACAAAAATACTCATATTTTATAGGTTACCAAAAACATATTTAACCCTACAAAAATTTAATAGAGAATACTTTGTCAAAAAAAAACTAGAGAGAATACTTTTTTGGCAACAACGAAAATATTTTTTTTTTGTTATTTTTAAATTTCTAAAAACACTATTTCTTATCGAACTTCGATAATAAAATGCTTGACTTTTTTTTATATCATATTTAATGATATCATACCAAAAACGCCATCCATATACAACAAATATTAAATGTTGAATATTAAAAGTTAAACAATTTCTAGAAAAATAAATGAGACGAGAGACGATATAGATAATGATATATAGGACTAAACTTTTTTCACCAGTTTAATGAAATAGGACTCAACTAACCTCAAACGTGGAAGTCTCTACAGGAACTTCACCGTGAATTGTAAACTTTGAAATTGTGTCATTTGCAGAGAGAATGCAAATAGCATGGAGTGCCTGTAGAGAGATAATTTCACCATAACATCCTAATAGAGACCATAGAAAAATCAGAAATACAATTAACAAATAAGAATATTGTATTTTTAAGTACAAAAATAAAGAAAAAGTAGTCGGTGATAAATTACTTTCAATGTCTATGGGTATTCACTTAAATCTTTGTTCCCTAACCACTCTAGCAACATCTTCACCATCTTCGAAGTACTTTTTTCTTACATTAGGTATTCTACACAATCAAAATGTGATACATAATAATCGTTGTTCTATGGAATAGTATAGCTTATGGAAAATCTGTGTCAACCCTCCTCGGTTCCAAAGAAATGATCGATGGAATAGTATAGCTTATGGGGAATGGAGAATGCAATACCATTGAATCTACTCAGTGACAATGCATAAAGAACCACAAAGCAATGTCATAAGCTATCCATTGATAAAACGAGTAATTAAGAATAATCAACTACTATCTAAAAAAATTATTAATTTAAATTCAACTATAATGGTATAAAAAAAAAGGAGATGGCCATCGATTTCATAATAATTACGTTAATTTTATGTATATCATCTTACCCATATTTAATCAAGAAAACCACAGTCGTTTGAGATTTATATTGGACAACACAACAAAGAAGACGTTGAAATATAACGCAACAATGGCGATTTCCTTTTGATTAAGCTTGCAATGGTAGTCAAAAAACTCGATATTATTGCCTCCCCCTGTGGATCTAGTGGAGATACAACAACATATGAGTACACAGGAGAAATGAAGTCGATGAAAAATAGATTATATATATATATATATATATATATATATATATATATATATATATATATATATATATATATATATTAATATAAATGATA
The DNA here is from genome assembly GCA_039519185.1 of Astragalus membranaceus. NCBI lineage: Eukaryota > Viridiplantae > Streptophyta > Magnoliopsida > Fabales > Fabaceae > Astragalus > Astragalus membranaceus. The sequence continues at coordinate 30,300,140 of CM076853.1, read as the reverse complement.
GAAAATGACGAATCACCTGTAATTTACTTTGTTTAAAGAATTGATCTGAGTATAATGAAGTTGTGGTTGATGAAGTAAACTCTAACATTTCAGCATAAGCAATTAAATCAGACAATTTATGTGAGAGTATAACATACATATGAATGAGCGATAGATAAATAGTAAAGTAATACTTACGTACAACCTCTGTGAATGTAATATAACGAAGATAAAGAAAGGAAAAGAAGCTCTTTCAGTTTTGTGTGGAAGCTGGCAACGATTCTTTCTTGTCTTCTCAAAGTGATGAGCGTAGCCAAAATTTATAAGGAGCGCACAGAAGGGGAGCTAGTATTAGGTTAAGATTTTAGGTTATCAAAATCAGGGCCGGCCCAACCGATTTGGAGGCATAAAGCAAATTTTTTAATGAGGCCTTTTTAATAAGAGGATAATATAAAAGTAACAAATATTAAAAAAATTAAAAAAAATGAATCGTTTTAAAATGAGGGAGTGCTATAAAAGTTACAAGTCTTAGAAAATTCAGAAACAAAAGTTCATATGGACAATATTTATATTTTTTAAAATTTTAAATTTTAAAATAAAACATTTTTTATCAAAACCATAAAATAGAACAAAAATGTAATAATTAGTATGTGTATTTTTAGTTTTTATATTTTATTTATGGGAATATATCACTTGTTTAAGCTGAAGCAGTGGTAATCTTTTGGGTATTTTAAGACTTCTCTTTGTGTATTTTAAGATGCATGCAAAAGTAAGAGCTTTCCTCCAATTGCACTATACTGATTTTTGAAATATCAGGGCCTTTTTCAATATAAGATACTTTTTTTTTAGATTTCAATATAAGATACTTAATTTGAGGCCCTTTCTTATTCATAATTTTTTTAGGCTAAAAGCTAGGGTTGGGCCGGCTCTTATCTCAATTTATAAAATTTTAAATTAAAAAATGAATATAATTTTTAGCTTCAATCTAAAAAGATTAAAGTAAGCTTCAATCTAAAAAGATAAATAAAAATAAAAGATACTTTCATATAAGATACTTAATTTGAGGCCCTTTCTTATTTATTCAATGCCATTAAAGTAAGCTTCAATCTAAAAAGATAAATAAAAATAAAATTCATTTATGCAAATATTGGAATTATGACCATATAAATATATACGTGTGTGATGAAATAAAAAATATTTTAACTTTCATAGTTAATACTAATGAATTTGTAAAAAGATTACTTTTCTCCTTCTAAGACTACTCGCTAGAAAAAAAATGTACATTCCCTTGAAAACAAATCCAAATCCAATTAATAAACGTTTGGCAAGAGGATATATTCTTAGGATATGCTGTCTCACTTTAAAAGTTAGTGGATGAACTAGCTAAGAGCTTCCATTTGTGATTTCCCTTTTTCAAGCAATTACACTAAGAGATGAACTCTGTCTCTCAGTTATGGACTCCTCAACTACTCCAAGGTGTGTTAAGGGAGGTGCCGAAAGTTTTGAATCTAATGGACTAATAAAACATAAAAAAGGGCAAAGACGAGTAAAATTCTTGAAAACAATTTGTGTACTGATTGATATGTGTTGAAAATCCTATGGCTAACACCTAACTACGCTACTGCCTAGCTGTTACTCGGCTAGATATGCCCACTAATGTGTCACGTTCCATATTTCTCACAACTAACTCTTTCCAACATCTTTTAATATTTTTAAGGGTATAAACAATTGCCCTCATTTTTACATTAACCCATTAAAAAATTATTTTTATTAGGGTAGACGTAAAGTTAAAAACCCTAAATTAATAGAATATATCTGTTACGGTAGCTAACGACTAAGCAATTAGCCTTGAATATATCTGGATTAACCTCAATGGCTGAGGAGTTTATTTTAAAAAATCTCTTACACTATTTATAAACATTTAACGACTAAGCAATTAGCCTTGAAAATATCTGGATTAACGATCAATGGCTTTATCTTCGTGGCATTCTCTATAAATACAGCTTTTTACACGCCATTGATTAATTTTACATTCTCAGCAATCTACTCTATTACTTTTTTGCTAAACCCTAGCTTTCCTGCTCAGTATCTCTTTTCCTTAACTCCGTCTTTTCTTGTCAATGTGTTTTCCTATGATAGCCAAACTTGCCTCATGACTACGGTCTCAACCAAAGTTCTGACAACCCCCACCGTCCTCCTAGAAATATGATTCTCTCACCCTCCTCCCCTCTACCTCTATCATAGAGGAGGGTAACTTTCCTTGAAACACATGCCCCATGGTAGACTTATGTCCTTGCCTCTCACTAGCCGCTGATTTACCTATAGTGGTAAATCGGCTGACCTTGAGACCTTGGACAGAGGCCACCCTTCCTTACCTTTCCTAGGTTGCTCGACTAACTCACAAAAAATCCAACCAGCAGAAGGAGTGGGGATTTATTACATAATTATGCTATCTGCTAAAGACATCACATTGAAATTTTTGACCTAATTAATCTTTAGCTTTTTTGGATTATAGTCTGTCAATCCCAATTCCTTCATTTTCCCTTGGGGAATGATCACTCTCATAGGTATGGAAGCCATAATTGGCTTTCTAGTGATTGGCACTGACCATGCTTTTGCTCATTTCCATAGCCATTCCAAATTTAGGCATTAAATTCAACAAAAGTATGTCGTTCTACTCTAGTTCCCTTTCGGCAAATGCTAAGTGTAGAGACTCGATGTAACACCCCATTTTTTGGAAGGTCATTGGTGAAGTTCTAACCTCTAAATGTTGAATAACTTTTAAAGTACAATCATTCCTTTAGCCTTTATAAAATCCATGAAAAAAATTTCTTTTCAAAACACTAATAAGAGTACTACTTGCAACGCTTTTGAAACCTGATGCATAGTTTAAAATTCAACAAAGGCATACACGGAAAACAACGTAAAGTCATACACATCCACACACACAGGCTTTGGCCTAAACACTAATATTATTTAGAGTAAAGGCCCATTTTAGTCCTTCACAATTTTTTCGATAAGACAAATTGGTCCCTGACAATTTTTTGGGACAAATAAGTCCCTGACATTTTCAAAACGGGGACAAATTAGTCCTTAAGTCAGGGACTAATTTGTCCTCATTTTGAAAACGTCAGGGACTTATTTGTCTCAAAAAATTGTCAGGGACCAAATTGTCCTGTTGAAAAATTGTCAAGGACTAAAATGGGTCTTTACTCTATTATTTATGCTAAGGTTCATTTTATTGAAGCATGATGCATAGTTTAAAATGCAACAAGACCCTTTGTTCATCAAGATTCCTATTTTTCAAACACAACCAAATTTTTCCAAAATTAAAAACAACATCGACTATTTTCAACATTTCAAAAACACTTCGTTTCAAAAACCCGTTAACACTTTTCCCCCTTGAATTTCATCAAGGACTAATTTTTTTCCTATCAAAACCATAATACTCCAGACATAACTTGTTTTCAAAAATTTTAAGAAAACACTTGAAAAATACATTTCTAAATTTTTTCCCTCCTAACTTCCCTCTTCTCTCCAAAACTTGCAGGCTCAAAACATTTAACAAATTCACTGTAAAATCAAATGGAAACTCACCTCAAAACAATCTTAAAGAAGTTTAACATAACACTTCTATAGTAAAACACTGTCATAATCTCTTTGTTGGCCAAACACTCCCAAAATCAATAATCATCCAAGCCAACTACTGTTTGTTTTTATCATGTCATTAGTGCGTAGTTTCCACCGGCTTTGTCGGTGTCTAATCTACGCCGGGGAACCTGGCTGGCCACGAGTTTCCGGCTTTGCCGGCCCGTGTGGTTCTCCCCTCCCAACAAAGTTTTTGTCACACCCAAGATTCGAACCCGAGACTTTGGGGTGGGATCCAAGTCCAGTTACCACTTGGACCAACCCTTATTGGTCCAAGCCCACTACTTTTAAAACTACATTAGGAAATTGTTTTCTTCAAACTCCAACAATATTAAAAATAATTAGAAAGCACTAATAAATATGATGGTTGCTAAAAAGACACAAAGGCATTAAAACGGAAGTGCTCAATTAATTTAAAAACCTTTACGCACTCGATAGTACGTTAGCTCAAAAGGGGAGGGAATCCCAAAAATCAAGCATAAGAATTAGAATTCATGCCCAATAAAGCAAACTTGGTATGTAGTGTGGTATAATATGAATAAAGGAAAGTGTCTCCCTAATACCAATTTTATTTGGTAAACCAAGGTATCTCCATGACGACAGTGAAGACTAATCCTTCGAGGTATCTGAGATCCATTAAAGGGGTTGACCTCTCCCAACAAACGTTTTTCCATACGCACCAGCCAGGAATTGAACCAGGACTAAATGGTTAAGGGACCCAAATTTTATTTGTGAAGAAGGTGTCTCCCTAATACCAAAAATAGAAGGTGCATCGAAATTGAAAAACATCAGACTCAATAGTATGGCGGGTTTACTCAACTCATATTTAAGCTCATAACTCGAATTTTAGGTTATTCTGATCATTGGAAACAGTCTCGTTTTGCGCTCTAAAGTCCGTGACGGCAAGGATTCGCACTCCGCTGACCTTCGTTGATGATTCAAGCTTGGGAACAAGTCATTAGAGCATCGACGTTGTCAGCTTCTCCCTCTGGTTTGATTTTTTCTCTTGTTAATTATTTCTATTTCTATGTCTAGCTAAATTTCCTATTGTTGGTGTATATCCAAAATAATAGCAAAAAAAGTGAAGCCAATGCTGATTGGAGAAACCCAAACAACCTCTTTTTTTTAAAAAAAAAAAAAAGAAAAGAGATTGTTCATCCTAAAATATAAATCCGGGGGAGTCTTGGCTCCAACTCTCCCGCGAAGCTCCCCCGTCCCTTTTTTTCCATTCTTTTTTTCTTTTATCCTTTTCCCTTTTTCTTCTTTTTTTTATTATATTTTTTAGGTAATTTTAAGTTTAGAAAAAATTTAAATTATTTAAATACGCGAAGTTTGTTCATTCATAACTAGATTGGTGAAAAGAAAAATTAATTTTGTGGCAAATTACGTAAAGTGTGACACTAGACAGTGTGTTTTAAGGTATTTTAAGATATAGAAAAAAATTTAATTATTCAAATACGTGAAGTTTGTTCCAACATAATCGAATTCATCGAAAAGGAAATTAATTTCGTGACAAATTGTGTGACGTAGACAATATGGTTTGGGGTACTTTAAGATCCGGAAAAAAAATTAATTGTTTAAGTACGCAAAGTTTGTTACTCCATAATTAATTTTATTAAAAACATAATCATTTTGTAATAAAATATGATGCCAAGTAGTGTGTTTTGGGTGCTTTAATTAGGATTCAAAAAAAAAGATATACAAATACATGGAGTTCGAACTCCATGTATTTGTATATCTATTTTTTGGTTATACCAAAAATTAATTTCTTGGTGTGTTTTGGGTTACCTTAGCGTTCAACAACAATGTTAAAAGTTCAAATACGCAAAGTTTGTTTAAAAAAAATAATTTCGTGACACAATACGTGGAGTATGATGCTAAGTAGTGTGTTTGTGGGTACTTTTGCGTTCGGAAAAAATTACTGTTCAAATACTAAAAGTTTGTTCCTCGATAACTGATTTAAAAATCAATTTTTTTTTATTTCTTCTCTTTATATTCTTTAGGACCATATTTTTATGGATTTTAAAAAAATAATTTAAAGATGCTTCGGAAAAAAAGAATTTAAAGACCATATTCCTTCAACTTTGTATAGTTGCTTCCATTTTATTGGTGATTCTCATCCAACCCTGCATGATACCCACGTTTTTCACTTTCTAATTGTGTTGTTTTCTTTTCTTTCTAATTGCTTCCATTTCAATGTGTTTGTTAATTAAAAATGATACCTTTAATTATGATTTATAATATCGTCACACACAATGTTTTAAAAACCGGACCGGACCGGCCGGTTCAACCGGTTGAACCGGGAACCGGACCCCCGGCCGGTTGGTTCAACCCCATTTGAACCGCAGTCCTATTGAACCGCCCAGAACCGGATCGAACCGGGTTGAACCGCGGTTCAACCGCTTTGAACCGGAAACCGAACCGGATTGAACCGCCCGAAATACATTTTTTTATTTTTAAATTTACTTTTTCTCCAAAATTTAATATTTTTTATTTAATAAATTACTCATCCGGTTCAACCATGGTTGAACCGCTTGAACCGAGTGAACCATGAACCGGAGGCCTCGCCGGTTCGATCTCCGGTCCGGTTTTAAAAACATTGGTCACACACTTCTACAATATATAATTAATTTTATCTTCACTTATACAATGTTACAATATTTATGTATTAAATGAATCTTTTGTCCCCCCCACCCCTTTTTTTTTCATATTTTCATTTTCACCCCCCTTTTTTTTTTTTTTTTCATATTTTCATTTTTAAGAGTACATTAGAATTTAGGTGAAATTTGTGCTAAGTAGTGAAGATTTTTTTTTAGATAAGCAAAAAATTCATTGAAGGGAGCACAAGGGGTGCCCAACCCTTACAATGGAGATATAGGAAAGGGGGAGGGCCTCCTTAAAACCTCCCTGAGCCAAACCTCAATGGGAAAAAGATTCAGGAAGGAAAAAGAGTACCTCGTATGTAACGCCCTAAAATAATTTAATTTTATTAATTAATTAAGTTATTGGAGGGATTACAATATTTGTTTAAGTAGAATAATTTAAGTATAATTGTTTTATTGTAGGAGGTGAAAGGAATTAAAAAGGTGGTGTAAAAAATGGGCCCAAGCCACTTAAGTGACCCAAGCCCATTCCAATTAACCTAAAACCTAAGAATTATGGTCATTCCACAAAAGAAAGAGATTCAGCGCAAACTGAGAGTGAGAGGAGAAGTGGAATTTGCGACTTCAAGCAAGAGGAGGAGAGGAACTTGTATTCATCTTGGCTTAGGTAAGCTTCCTTGAATCCTTCCCCTTCCATTTAGTTTCCTCTTCCATGTGGTAGTCTAAAACCCTTCCTTGTTCCATGTTACAATTTTTTTTTTCCCATGAATTTTGGTGATGGATGCGAATTGGCTTAGAAAAGGAAGAAGGGGCTGCTGCGAATTTTTGGTGACTTTGGCTCGTCGTGTTGCGGAGTTTTGTACGTGTCGCATTCATCGTTGTTTCGGGGCATACAAAATTCGAGGTAAGGGTGAGCGATTTCAATTTAATATAATTGAGTATATGGAGGGTTTGTGGGTTTGTGTTAGTGGTTGAATTAGAAACTTATAGGTGAGGAGGAATGATGAGTGGAATTATTATGTTGATATGCGAATTGCCTTATGAAGTGAGGAGATGAATTGTTGCTGTGAGTCAAATAAATGTATTGCTGTTTTTGTTAATTATTCATGTGTTGTTGCAGAATTTTTGGTGCTGTTTGCTGTCAATTATGTAGTGCTGTTGCAGAATTTTTTTTGGTGCTGTTGCTGTCAATTTTATATTGCTGTTGCTGTATTTTAATTGTGCTGTTTGCTGTCCATAAAATGTTGCTGTTTTATCAAAAAAAATTGCTGCTGTCATGTTGCTGTTTTACCAATAAAATACTGCTGTTTTGTAAATTAAAGTTGCTGTTTTTGCTACTGTTTTTGCGAATTAAATGGCCACTGTTTCAGTTTTGATTTGATGAAAAATTGCTACTGTTTTTGCGAATTAAATGGCCACTGTTTCAGTTTTGATTTGATGAAAAATTGCTACTGTTTTTGCGAATTAAATGGCCACTGTTTCAGTTTTGATTTGATGAAAAATTGCTACTGTTTTTGCGAATTAAATGGCCACTGTTTCAGTTTTGATTTGAGGTAAATTTGCTACTGTTTTTGCGCAATAATAGCCACTATTTTCAGTTTTGATTCGATGTCAAAGTGCTACTGCTTTTGCGCATAAATGGCCACCGTTTTTCAGCTTCGACTTGTTGCGTTTATTTAACCGAATTTCTGTACTTTGTAAAAGAGAAGAGCGTGTAAATGTGACTTTGATACTATTACTACTTTTCCGGTTAAAAATGTGAGGTTTTCTTCCACTTGGAAAATGAGATGCTCTTCCCAAATTTAATTGTGGCGCTTCCTAAGTATGAAAGTGAAATGTTTACTCCATAATTTTAAAGATGTAAAGTGAAATGTTTATTCCATAATTTGAAAGATGTTGTTACATTATTTTTGAATGTGATTGTTATGAAAAGTGGTGATATTACTATGGTGACTATGATGAATACACTCTACGAGTGTCTTATGGTGGTGATGACGAGTACTCCGGGTGAGCGAATTTTGGTGATTGCACATGTGCCCATAGTGTCTCATAGCATGTGCATCTTATGACGAATAGGCTTCGGCCTCTTAGTGACGGTGTGCCCATAGTGGCTTATTGATGACGAGAAAAACAGTGACGGTGTGCCCATAGTGGCTTATTGTGACGAGTATGGTACCATCATGCATATGCCCAGGTGTGGGTTGCATCTTCATGTGCATCCATATTTTTTTATGACGAGTGATGTGAACTGTGAATTTGTTCGATTTTGTGTGTAACGACGATGAAGTTGATATTGATGATGATGTTGTGCGATCGTTTGCTCATATTACTCTGCTGTATGCTTAATTATATTTTGTTGAAAATTCTCACCCCTTCTGCTTGGAATGTTGCTCTATTGTGGCAACGCTGCAGGTGACTCCGATTGAAGGACATGCTGCCTTCCTTTTTAGCTGTTGAGATGTTCGAGTCGCTCTCTGATATTGTAACACCTAGGGGGCGGGGTTGAAGTTGATTACTTATTTAATTAACTGTTTTAATAATTTTATTGATGTTTGAGACGTGTTTGAGCGATTTTTGGTGAGTTGTCGCTATTTCCGCTGTGATGAGATATTTTGAAGTTCGATTTTTGTGACGAATGCGTTTTGTTTACACGAGTGTTAATGGCGTATTCGATGAGTTTTATCAATGAAGACGCGACATTTCTTTTCTACTAATTAAATTATTATTTTTGAAAACGAAAGTACTCTGATAATGACGTACAAATTAAAGGGTAGAAACGGGGTGTTACATCGTACAACCTGCACCACAGTAGGAAAACATCAACCTAGCCCACTATTTCTCCCCCCTATTAGATTACAGATTGTTAAGGAATGCTAAGTAGTGAAGATGAAAATACATAAATTATATATTGTAACATTCAAATATACATAGTTTGTGCCTCAGTAATCGATTTGGTTATGTGAACAAAAATATAATTTCGTGACAAAATATGTAAAGTGTGTTGCTATAAATAGTGTGTTTTGAGATACTTTAGTGTTGGAAAAAAATTAATCGTTTAAATGCTCAACATTCAGTCCTCAATATCGAAAAAAAATTAACTGTTTGAATGCGCAAAATTTCTTTTGGTGAAAAAAATAATCAAAACAAAATATGTAAAGTCTGATGCTAAGTTATGTGTTTTTTTATACTTTAGTGTTCACAAAAAAAATTAACCGTTCAAATGCTCCACGTTCAGTGCTCAATATAAAAAAAAATTAAATTGTATGAATGCGCAAAATTTGTTTTGGTGAATACAAAGTCAAAACAAAATATGTAAAGTTCAATGCTAAGTAGTGTGTTTTTTTATATACTTTAGTGTTCGTAAGAAAAAATCATCTATTCAAATATGTTATGTAGTGTGTTGTTCTGTGAGATCTTATGTAATGATAATGCGTTAAACTAAAGTTTTTTGATTATCATTTGTTGTCTATATTTTAAGGGAGCAATTTCATTTGTGTGCTGATTTTAAAAAAAATTAACTGTTTGAATTACTTATGTTTGAATTATAAATTACTATGCTACATTATTTCCATAGACTATTACTTATGTTTGAATTATAATATCTCGTTAATTTGTGTGCTGATTTTTAATTTATCCATCAAATTTTAATATCACAATAATTAAGTACTCGCTAAAGCTTTGGCCCCGTGCATCGCACACAGGTCCTGACGCTAGTTAGGCTAAAAGGAGTAAAAGGTAGGTGGCGTTGGAATATTTTATTCCAATATCATAAATAATGGGCGAGTATTCTTTATTAATTATGTTAGCTATTTATCAATTAGCAGCCTTAATTGATATGTGATCAAAATAAGTAAAAGACTATAATAGATTTCTAATTGTATAATTAATTAAGTAATTATTTATTTATATGGGCCCAATATGAGTGGATGTCACTCATAGCCCATTAGAGGGATAATGGGAACCCTAATCACTACAAGAAAATCGACGATTTCCGACGACAAAATCCGTCGGAAACACACTGATTTTCGTCATAAATTAACGTTTCCGACGGATAAATTTTTGTCGCAAAATCGCTCGTCGCAAATATCCGTGGCAAAATCGTCGCAAACTCTTAACACATTTTCGTCGGAAATCCGTCGGAAATTTAAAAAAATAAAATAAAATTAAATTATACGTTTTATGCAGCTTAATTGTAAGGGAACGTTTTTTCCATAATAAAATCATTCTAGTACATTGCAGAGCTCAAGCACCAAACAAATTTAATCAATTGGAAAGCATTTTGTACACTATGAACAAGGTTTTTTTTTAAATCAATATGAACAAATAACTACTGTCATACCCCAATTTTGTCCGGCTTAGGTCCAAGCCCTAATTTTCCACACAAAAATAAATTATGCATCATTTTTAGGGTTAGAATGCACGTTCTGGGAAGTTAGAGTCAAAAAGGGCATTTTGGTCATTTCTCACAAAAGGGTCTCTAAAAACAATTTTTGCAATAGGCCTCATGCATCAAATTAGGGTTTTTGAAAAATATGTTATGCATGCATGGCAAGCTTTGGAAAATATTTTATGCATGGCAAAGACCTAAAAGCATTTTGTGGAAAGCAAGAATTGATTTCTATTTTGTTCCAAAGGCCAAGAATCGATTTATGGTATATTGCATAGGCCTTGAAATCGATTTTCAGGCTCTTCCATAGGCCATGAATCGATTCCTAATTGTTTTAACTAAGTGAAGAATCGATTCCTACCTTTTAGGATGTCCTGAAAATCGATTTCCCTTGCCTATGTTTAAAGCATGAAATCGATTCCTACACCTACTCATGCAAAAGCTAAGAATCGATTTCCTTAAATTTTAAAAGACTATGAAATCGATTTTCAGGATCTCCAAATGTCCTGAAAATCGATTCCTACCTTTTTCCATAGGCCATATAATCGATTCTTATCATTTCCAAAAATAAAGAATCGATTCCTACATGTTTCCAAAGGCCACATAATCGATTTTCAGGATCTCCAAATGTCCTGAAAATCGATTCCTACCTTTTTCCATAGGCCATATAATCGATTCTTATCATTTCCAAACATAAAGAATCGATTCCTACATATTTCCAAAGGCTCAAACAATCGATTCATCCTTGCAATAAATGTTTTTTAAAAAATTCTACGCTTTCCTAAGCCTATAAATAGGCAGCCTCAAATCACATTTGAGGAGGAGGAGATTTTACGAGACCAAAGAAACAAGGACAGATTTTACAAGATCAGAAAACACACACACATTTTCCACGGGATCTGAGAAGAATTGCTCCAGAGATATTTCACGAGATCCGGGAAGACAACTCTCGCAAATCTCATTTTCCAGTTCTCCGCTTCATTTTTGCTCTATTCGCGCCGTTGGTCCGTCTGAGCTGATCTCCTGCAAGGGTTAGTCGGGGTTTGCGTTCTTCAGATCTGTAATATCTGTCTTCATCAGAGGTATTTCAGTCTTTTCATTTGTTAATATTTAGTTATTGTGATCCATGTGATTTAACTTAGCTATAGCGTTTATCTACTCGTTCTTGTATATTATCGTCTATCGCTGATGACGAACCATATGATTCCCACTTATGCCTAGTGCATCATGTTCTAAGTGGTGAAGATGGTCTCGGGTGATTCAGCTTGCCCCTTTTAAACCCTTTCAAAAACATTTTTTTAATTAGAACTACGTCGCTTTGATTCCCGTTTGGGATACGTAGGAGCGAGCCACGTTCTCGTCAAGCGCCACAAATAAAAACTCTTTTCACCCCCCTAAACCAATCATTTTCATAAAACAAACAAAAATCATTTTCAAACCCATTGTTGCTAGTAGCTCATCAGAGCCTCTGTTCGTTTAGCTATTAGTGACAATGTTCTTTTCTCCTAAAAATAATAAACGACGATCCATCATAACTTTTGTTAGTTTGATCCTCGTACAAATCAATCTCTTTCGAAAATCACTTTCAAAAAGATAATAAAAACAAGTTGTTATCAATAGTCCATCAGAACCTTTGTTCGTTTGACTAGCGGTACAACTCTTTTTGAGCATTTAGCAGTGATTCATCATAGCCTCTGCTAGTTTAATCATTTGCTAATGCTCGTCCTATTTCAAAAAACTCACTAAAAAAGATAAAAAAACAAAAACTTTTCAAAAAAAGAACCAAGAACTACGTAGCTTTGAATTCTCCATCGCACCGGGAGATACGTAGGAGCGGGCCATGTCCCGTCAAGCACTTTTTTCTAAAAACCCTTTTTTTCCCCCCTTTCTCACCAAAAATAAAATTTCCAGTAAGTTTTCTCATTCGTCTTCAAACAAGAAATAAATAGGCAAATCTAGGTATTTTTCAAATCAAATGTTAAAACCACACATTTAATTAGAGGTTCCCTTTCGGTAGAAAGGACGTGCGCGGTGCTAACACCTTCCTCGCACGTAATCGACCCCCGAACCCATATCTCTAGTTTTCAAAGACCATCCGCCTTGTCCAAAAGACCTTTTTTCAATGTTTTGGTCTTAAAATTAAAATATTGGTGGCGGCTCCAAAATTTTTCCACTTTGTACATAGAGAAACCCAAACCGGGATTTTTCGGGGTGCAACAGCTGGCGACTCCGCTGGGGACATTTTTTTTTTTAAAGACGAGGGTCAAGCCTAACTAATTTAAATGTGTGGTTTAATGTATTGTTGATTTGATTAAAACCCTGTTTGCCTTTCTTTCTTATCTTTTATCGCTTATGCCCATGCATTTTTTTCAATCCCCATGATCCCCTCTTCTTGGCTCCTCTTCCTAAGGTAAGCAATATCCTTGTTTATAGATATTCTAGGTATAAAACCCTAGGGTAGATAACTTGTTATCGCTTGCTTTTTTCTGGACTGCTCTGGTTTTTTATTTCAGGTGGGGTAGTGCTAGGGAAAATGCCCTTGACACACACTACACTTATACCCTGTGACTATGTGCTTTGAGTGGGACCATAACCCAGGTCTGCAAAAACTTAGGAGAGTGGATTCGAGTAGTGAGAGCCCATCAGGACCTTTGTCCGTTTGGCTACTTGCGAAAGTTTCAACCAGAGTTGTGCTCTTTCATGATGCCTCACACCTAGCAGTTTGCTGCATTTGTGGGGAATTTTGTGAAAGGGACTGTAGCTCTGGTGGCCTTGTGAGGGAGTGAATAGAGCTACATGGAAAGATTACCCTTTTAATTGCCCTAGATCATAGGTCTTACCTCTTTTTAGGTCACAAGGGCTTTTCCAAAATTGTGTGTGCATTATTGCATCTAGTTTAGTTCACTTCCGCCAACATTTTTTGAAAAAAAAAAAAAAAACAACAAAATCAACCAAAAAAGAATATGTTTTTCCTTCCCTTTCATGAATACCTATGTGAGGTGGCATATAGGGTATACTGCCCTAAATTTTCAAAACCCCACCTGTAAATATCTGTCTTTATAACAAGCATCCTCATCATCCGCATTTTACATCATAACAGCATACATTACATAAGCAAAATTCTGAAAAATTCATACAGCATTCCTCATGCATCTAAATACAAAAATAACATAAAACCATATGCATTGCATTCATTTACGCATTCATACTTGTACTCATAAAAAATCTTTCTATCATCAGAAAGAAAAACAAAAGGCAAGCTGGTTCGCCAACACCGATACTCCACCCGTCTACAAGCAAGATTGATGGCTAGCAATCAACATCTCGAGAATGAGGACCCCCTGGGTCAAGATGAGTCGGTTGTGGAGATTCTTAATCCTGAGCAGCTGGCTCAAGAGAATCAAGCTTTGAAGACCAAAGTGGAGGCTATGGAAGCACAGATGGTCGAAGTAATGAGTATGCTACAGAATCTGAGGGGTGGGGCCACTGCTGGGGCCGCTGCTGTTGTAAATCCCGAAGGGGTTGTTACCTTCGTTTCTCCTCCGGTGTCCGCTGAAATTACAACTACTCACACCTCTTATGGACAGGGGGTCAGTCACTTTGCCCATTCTCCAGGGGCGAGCGGACAGAGTCATCTGAATGCACCGATATATCCTTGGGGGATGCCCATGGGTTATATGCCGCCTACTGCTGAAGCTATTCCTGTGGGGTCGAGTCAACCTGTCACGACTATGCCCGGTGGAGCTGTTATGGGACCACAAATTCATACTCCTAGTCCTGATACTGTACTGCCAAGAGGTTCACCTAGTCCTACTCTGGGAGTTACTGTGAACCCTCAGAACGCTGTCCATCATATGGGAAACCCTGCTCAGTATGGGGGTTATTATCACGGTCCGGGGAACTATCCACAAGGTCGTTCGTTTGGGAACACTCAGCATGGGGATCGGTATCACTCGCTTGAAGAGCGCTTAAGAGCTGTGGAAGGATCAGGAACTAGAGCCAGGGATGCTCGAGATTTGTGCCTTGTCCCAGATGTTGTTATACCCCCTAAATTCAAAACACCTGACTTTGATAAATATCGCGGCACCGGGTGTCCATCTAGCCATTTGACGATGTATGTTAGAAAAATGGCCGCTTATGCTCATGATGACAAGGTGCTCATTCATTATTTCCAGGACAGTCTGACTGGGGCATCACTAGATTGGTACATGCAGCTGCAATCCTCCGAAGTCCACAGTTGGAAGGATCTCTCTGAAGCCTTTCTAAAACAATACCAGTATAACATGGACCTTGCTCCAGACCGGTCTCAATTACAGCACATGAGCAAAGGAGATAGAGAGTCATTCAAAGAATACGCTCAAAAATGGAGGAGCATAGCTGCTCAGGTGAAGCCACCATTGACTGAAAAAGAGATGGTGTACATGTTTATGGAGACCCTTCCAGGGCTGTATTATGATAGGTTGGTGGGGAGCGTTTCGTCCAATTTCTCAGATATGGTAGTCATTGGGGAACGATTAGAGCACGGATTGCGTAGCGGAAAGATTGCTGGAGGTTTTGACAATTCTAGTGGACAAAAGAAACCCTTTCCCAACTTCCCCAAGAAGAAAGAAGGGGAAACCAATGTTATTTCAACAGGGGGAGGCCCATCTTTCAACTCTCCGCGGCAAACTAATTCAGGCTACAGGGCCCAGAACTATCAAGAGAAGAGGCGTGCTAATTTTGATCCGATCCCGATGACCTATACTGAATTGTTTAATTATCTTGTCTCAAAGAATTTGGTCAATACTCGCCCCATGAAGCCTATACAACCTCCCTTTCCTAGGGGGTACAATGCTGATGCTACTTGTAGCTTTCATAGTGGAGGAGTCGGCCACACGGTGGAGGACTGCAAGGCTTTCAAATATGTAGTCCAGGATTTGATTGACGCCAACTGGATCTCTTTCAAGCCGAACAGTCCCAGTACAACTACAAACCCCCTACCGGGACATGGGACGCCATCCGCTAATGCAGTAGAGGATTCTGTGGGGGAAACAATGATAAAAGATGTTAAGTGTATCCAGACCCCTCTGGAAAATATACATGCTGAGTTGTGTCGTCGTGGTGTTATCAAGAAGGGCTGTGTATGCGCTGATCCTTTATGTGTGGGTGCCTGTGAAGTTTTCAAGTCAGTCCTGCAAGACCTGATAGATCGGTGCGTGGTTCAGATAGGGACCCATGATATTGAAAATGAAAAAGAAATCAATGAGGAAGTAATAGCGGTGCCTATGAAAGAGGGATGTTGGGATACCCTAGGGGAGTCCAGTGGAAAGTTTGATTACTTGGTCAGGTATGACGCTCCCGAGAGTGCTCAAATCCGAATAGAAGACATCCAGCCCACAGGATGGGATGAGGAAGAGGAACAACACGATCAAATGGCTGTCATCAAGGATGAGGGTGGTGCAAACCTGGTTTGTCGCTGCAGTGCTGGTGAAAGAATTTAAAGACTGTTGATCCTCCTGGGACCTTTGATTTAAAGTAGTCATTTGTAATGCAACCCTGTGGCTCTGCCCAAGGCCACAGGACCAGTTGTTAGGGGCACACATGTTTTTATTTTCTAAATCATCATCATCAATAAAAACGTTGTTTTGAATTCCAATCAATAAAAGTCAATTTCTTTTTCATTTCATGTGTCTTTTCTTTTCTTTATTATTTTTGCCTGCATGTCTCACCTTCCATTCTGCTTTTTCGCCTCGGCAAAAAGCAAATCCACAGCAATTGTCTCTCAAAATAACAGTGCCAACAGTCCATATTTTGACTTTGATCACCTTATCAATCAAGCAGAGTGGGACGTTGAGAAAGACCGGGAAAATCCTCCAGAAGGTTAATGAAGCAAAGAAAAGGGGTTATTCAGCAAAGGAAAGGAAATAAAGAAGAAGGGCAAGTGCATGAAAATAAGTGAATTATTGTCCCAGAGTTAATCTTTGAGGAAATAAGCAATCATGATTTGAAATGAAGTCGGACTACCATTCCATATCCGAAAACAAAATCCTCTCCTAACCACCTTAAGCCAAGAAAATCCCAAAGAGAAAAACAAAATCCTTTCCGACCCATCTTAAGCCAAGAAAAAGCCAAAAATCCAAAAGTCACCTTAGACAACGATCACCTCAAATGAAAAACAGTGCATCGTTCTTTATCAGCTCACCCAAGCTCAAGAAAAAGAAGAAATCAAAGAAAGAAAAATCATTCAAAAGGAAAATCCCAAAACCAAAAGAAAAATACAAAAGAAATGTAAGTAGTGAGTTGATACATGTTACCACAAAACCCAAGAGGTCCTTGTCTCAATAAACCTTCAAACACTTCCTCATTTCCATACACCCCTCCTCTCATAAACCGCAAACACTCTCCTTTGACCTCGACAGCCCGCCCTCCATAGACCCTTAGCCAGGAATAAAACCTCCAAATACCCCATCAAGCCAGTTAACCATCATAAATCATCGATCAACAGCCATCCTGCCATTAGCCCCAAATACTTCACTAAGCTTACTCATCTCTCCTCCACAAAACACCACAATCCCGAAAGGTCCATTCCGATCAATGATTGATTGCTGTTGTTTCTCAAAGTTTTAGCTCAAGGACAAGTAAATTCATTTGTTTACAATATGCCAAGTGGGGCAATTCTGTCGCTCTTCACCCCTCCTACAACTGGGGAAATTGACCCTACACCTATCTCATCCCTTGTCGCACTCACATTCATTGAAATCATACAGGGGCAACCCCCTTTCTTCTCTAGTGTATGGGTCAGAAGCAGTTCTTCTCATCAAGGTTGAAATACCCTCTCTACGAGTAGTCATGGAGGCCAGGTTAGAAGAAGCAAAATGGATCCAAGCTCGTCTAGATCAACTGAATCTCATTAAAGGGAAAAGAATTGCTACCCTGCGCCATGGCCAATTGTACCAACAAAAGATGAAGGCAGCTTTCGGCAAGAAAGTCCGTCTTCGAGAATTCGACGAAGGAGACCATGTACTCCAAAAGATCCTACCTATCCAGACTGACTCCGTGGGAAGTTGATACCCACTTATGACGGTCCATATGAAGTCAAGAAAGCTTTTTCCAGAGGAGTGCCGATACTCATAAATATAGACGGCGAAGACCTCAGGAATCCAGTCAATTCAGATCAAGTGAAGAAGTATTATGCCTAAAGAAATAGACGGAAAAAAGAGAAAGACAAGCCAAGTAAGAATCAGCTCGCTAGGTTGAAAACCCACAAAGGGCGGCCTAGGCAAAATCAGAGCGACCCGGTGGATTGAAAACCCGCAAAGGGCGATCCAGGCAAAAATTAGGGTCTGAAAACTTAGGCATGAAAAGTAAAGAAAGGCATACAACTCTCCTACAAGCTTGGATGAGGGAGTGATCAAGGTCAAGGACATAGATGTTTGGCACTGTTCCACAGAGACGGACAGTCAGAATTCAGCTTCTCTCCTTTTTCGTGTCTTTTTACAGTTTAAACTTTCAAGTGTAATAAATTATCGGCGTAACTTCTTGTGCGACCGGTTTCCACATTAATAAAGCTCAAATTTCTCGTATCTGTTCACTCTTTTATTTTCTGCTTTTTCTGCTCAAAATAAACGTTTTATGATGATGATGGTCCTGAATTGTAAAACATGTGCATATATCATAGAGCATTGCAAATCATTACGAGATTCTTAAGAGTCCTGAGAGAAAGCACATCCTCAAAATCAGTCAATCAGGCAAGAGAGCAACTACATCCACGATTGCTTCAAACCAGCAAAGTCAAGACCAACATGCACTCGGCCCATGAGCCCCGCAAGTCCCACAGGTTCCTCAGTCTCGTGTCATGAGTGTCGCGGGTTGGCTGAACCAGCAAAAATAAAAAATAAGCAAAAGAAAAGGGGGCAATAAACAAACACAGTCATGCATTACATTCATCATTACACCAAAATCATAGCATAACATGCACTCATTGCATGCACATGCATAACATGCCTTTGCATAACATGCACTCATAACATGCACTCATAACATGCACTCATAACATGCACTCATAACCTGCACTCATACTCCATGCACCATTCCTTGCATCAACTGACGTATGCAGGTACCTCAATTCAGTGCAGCAGCATTGAACATTTCAATCAGTCAATCAACAGGATTCGTGAATCCCTTCAGGACCCAAGTGTCCCTTCAAAAGCAGACTTCACCTCGTATTCGAGCTGCGGGTTAGTCCTTCAGACCCCAAGTGGTCCTTCAGACTAGTTGTGTCAAGCCTAAGACACAGCGGACGTCCTTCATGGTCAACATATCAGTTCCGGAGCTGATCTTGACCCCCCATGGCCGCTCGAAAGGCCCCCCTCAGACCGTTTTACTAGTACCATAGCTAGTAGCGCTCCTTCAGACCACGATGGTCCTTCAATTAAGGCCTAGGCAGCCTTCCAGACCCTGAGTGGTCCCTCAGAGCCTTAGTGCTCCTTCAGACCCTGAGTGGTCCTTCAGAGCCTTAGTGCTCCTTCAGATCCCGAGTGGTCCGTCATTTTCTCTCTCAGTTAATGCGCCAAGTGTTAACCGTTCCCCGTTTGTTTTCAAAACCCATCTATTCAAAAATAGAAAAAGAAAAAAAGAGGAAAATTCGGGTTTTCCCCAAGAGGACAAAATCGGTATAATTTCTAAATTCTTTATCTTCATTTTGCCTTGGAATATGTTTCGGCCAATTCATATTCCTCGTTAAAATTCAGATAAAGAGGGGCAGCTGTCATACCCCAATTTTGTCCGGCTTAGGTCCAAGCCCTAATTTTCCACACAAAAATAAATTATGCATCATTTTTAGGGTTAGAATGCACGTTCTGGGAAGTTAGAGTCAAAAAGGGCATTTTGGTCATTTCTCACAAAAGGGTCTCTAAAAACAATTTTTGCAATAGGCCTCATGCATCAAATTAGGGTTTTTGAAAAATATGTTATGCATGCATGGCAAGCTTTGGAAAATATTTTATGCATGGCAAAGACCTAAAAGCATTTTGTGGAAAGCAAGAATTGATTTCTATTTTGTTCCAAAGGCCAAGAATCGATTTATGGTATATTGCATAGGCCTTGAAATCGATTTTCAGGCTCTTCCATAGGCCATGAATCGATTCCTAATTGTTTTAACTAAGTGAAGAATCGATTCCTACCTTTTAGGATGTCCTGAAAATCGATTTCCCTTGCCTATGTTTAAAGCATGAAATCGATTCCTACACCTACTCATGCAAAAGCTAAGAATCGATTTCCTTAAATTTTAAAAGACTATGAAATCGATTTTCAGGATCTCCAAATGTCCTGAAAATCGATTCCTACCTTTTTCCATAGGCCATATAATCGATTCTTATCATTTCCAAAAATAAAGAATCGATTCCTACATGTTTCCAAAGGCCACATAATCGATTTTCAGGATCTCCAAATGTCCTGAAAATCGATTCCTACCTTTTTCCATAGGCCATATAATCGATTCTTATTATTTCCAAACATAAAGAATCGATTCCTACATATTTCCAAAGGCTCAAACAATCGATTCATCCTTGCAATAAATGTTTTTTAAAAAATTCTACGCTTTCCTAAGCCTATAAATAGGCAGCCTCAAATCACATTTGAGGAGGAGGAGATTTTACGAGACCAGAGAAACAGGGACAGATTTTACAAGATCAGAAAACACACACACATTTTCCACGGGATCTGAGAAGAATTGCTCCAGAGATATTTCACGAGATCCGGGAAGACAACTCTCGCAAATCTCATTTTCCAGTTCTCCGCTTCATTTTTGCTCTATTCGCGCCGTTGGTCCGTCTGAGCTGATCTCCTGCAAGGGTTAGTCGGGGTTTGCGTTCTTCAGATCTGTAATATCTGTCTTCATCAGAGGTATTTCAGTCTTTTCATTTGTTAATATTTAGTTATTGTGATCCATGTGATTTAACTTAGCTATAGCGTTTATCTACTCGTTCTTGTATATTATCGTCTATCGCTGATGACGAACCATATGATTCCCACTTATGCCTAGTGCATCATGTTCTAAGTGGTGAAGATGGTCTCGGGTGATTCAGCTTGCCCCTTTTAAACCCTTTCAAAAACATTTTTTTAATTAGAACTACGTCGCTTTGATTCCCGTTTGGGATACGTAGGAGCGAGCCACGTTCTCGTCAAGCGCCACAAATAAAAACTCTTTTCACCCCCCTAAACCAATCATTTTCATAAAACAAACAAAAATCATTTTCAAACCCATTGTTGCTAGTAGCTCATCAGAGCCTCTGTTCGTTTAGCTATTAGTGACAATGTTCTTTTCTCCTAAAAATAATAAACGACGATCCATCATAACTTTTGTTAGTTTGATCCTCGTACAAATCAATCTCTTTCGAAAATCACTTTCAAAAAGATAATAAAAACAAGTTGTTATCAATAGTCCATCAGAACCTTTGTTCGTTTGACTAGCGGTACAACTCTTTTTGAGCATTTAGCTGTGATTCATCATAGCCTCTGCTAGTTTAATCATTTGCTAATGCTCGTCCTATTTCAAAAAACTCACTAAAAAAGATAAAAAAACAAAAACTTTTCAAAAAAAGAACCAAGAACTACGTAGCTTTGAATTCTCCATCGCACCGGGAGATACGTAGGAGCGGGCCATGTCCCGTCAAGCACTTTTTTCTAAAAACCCTTTTTTTCCCCCCTTTCTCACCAAAAATAAAATTTCCAGTAAGTTTTCTCATTCGTCTTCAAACAAGAAATAAATAGGCAAATCTAGGTATTTTTCAAATCAAATGTTAAAACCACACATTTAATTAGAGGTTCCCTTTCGGTAGAAAGGACGTGCGCGGTGCTAACACCTTCCTCGCACGTAATCGACCCCCGAACCCATATCTCTAGTTTTCAAAGACCATCTGCCTTGTCCAAAAGACCTTTTTTCAATGTTTTGGTCTTAAAATTAAAATATTGGTGGCGGCTCCAAAATTTTTCCACGTTGTACATAGAGAAACCCAAACCGGGATTTTTCGGGGTGCAACAACTACTTGCAACATATCAACATTTAGTATTTGCAGAAGAACAAATAGCATATAAACAGAAAACAGAATACAAAAAAGATCAAGTTCATTTAGTAACTCTGAAAACAGTAGACAATAGGAACTTATATAAAGGGTTGTGGTAACTTCACCTACAAAGGGTTGTGGTAAATTCATCATAAACACAACAAAACATGCAAAATTAGTACGTCCTATCAGTGTTAATGTTGCCTCTCAAGAAATTAGTTTTATCAACATCAATATTGCAAAATACTTTTATTGATCTCAATAATGTATGGACATCAAATTTAAGCATTTTCCCCAAATTTTAAGAAACTAAGGTTCCTGCAAGTTTGAGCAGAGACTATCAACGTTTGCAGAGAAATTAAAAGCTAAGCTAATGGTCATGCTTTTTGGAGCATTACAGTTTTTCAAGATGTTGCAAGCTATCCAAATTCTGGATTTGACCAGCAAGAGATGTGTTGTGCAAATCCCTGATAAATAATAAGACCGGTTATCAACATAAGGCAGAATATGAACAATACATATATAGATTATGTCCAACTAATAGAAAGAAAAATTACAGTGTTTTAAGGTCCAATAAATCGCCAAATGTAGGACTAATTGATCTCAGATTTATGTCTTAGAGATCCCTGAAAAAATTTCAATACTGTTAGATCATGAGTGTGATAAAGAACCACTGTATGCATAAATAATAGAACATAACTCTACTTTGTCCTTTAAAGGTAAGGATGTCTCCACAGTCCACATTAGTCCTTTAAGTAATGTCACCAAATTAGATCCTCAGAGATACAGAATAGTCACCAAGTTTTTCTTTTTGTCACAACTTTAGTTCTCTATAAGAACAAATATAATGGCGCTTTATATCTTTGAGGGATTAATTTAGTGACAAAATCTTCTGAGAACTGATATGATAATATGCTATTTTGTTGAGGGACTAATTTGGCAACCAGAATTTTTGCACAAATAATGTGATGACATCTTAATCTCTGGAGGACTACATAGAGGGGTTTACTCATAAAAAAATGCAATGAACTTACATACAATGATGTAACTATGTTTCCTTCACAATCAATATGATCCTAGGGGAAAGGGGAGCATGGATCATCTTGACATCCTAGATCCAAAAAAGAAACAAAAAACCATAGGCAAATAACCAATATAATATATAACTAGGAATGAACCATATATCACTTTTGTAATGAAATATGCCTGTATGGGGATTCACAATAGTTGCTCATATACATTGCACAACTACGATTAAGTGGTTGAGTTGGGACATTTGAAGGAGTTGGAGAACGGGGTCTAGATTTCAAATCTTGGCTATTAACATACCAACACACTAACAACAAGCATTTTCCTATCAAAAAATATTGTTCCAATTAAGAATGGCCATCAGCCTGCAAATTAGGTGCTTTTTTTTGTCTTCTTCACCATTAATTTTCTTTTCTGTTTTCTATTTACTTATGCATATAGGATTTGTGTGCTAAACATTCCCAGTCTTCCACTATATTTCAGTTTTCCCCACGGTAATGTGATATATCATATATCATCAATTGAATTGGACACATACTAACTGAGGAAAGCACTTCTTGCACACAGATAAATAGATGTCAAATGCTAGTGGATCATGGAACAAATTTGGGTCATAATTTATCTCTCTAGTATATACATATATCCCCCACCCTTTCGGTAGCAGATAGCCTAAAAAAATAATGTACAAAAAAATCTCCAATAAGCCCTCTTCATTGCAACAAATAATAAATGAGCATAAAATTTGCATATAATTATTTAGCATTGCAGCAAAACTACCAAAGACATTTACCTACAGCGCAGCAAAACAGAGAACTTACCAATAATTATTCTCATTGCAGCCAAATTCAACCTGCTTGATTTGAATATCAGAAATATCTTTTCCTGTCACACAAAAGGCATATAATATAAATTTGTTACAGCCAACAAAAGCTGCTTCAGAAAACATCAATGTTAGTACAACATAAATTTCTACCTTCAATTTTTTCTTCTGTTTGTAGCTCAGTTTCCCAGCCTTTTACCTTCCATTTTTGCTTCTGTTTGTAGCTCAATTTTTGCTTCTGTTTGTATAAACAAATATTCCTCAGAAGCTACCAAATTTTTGCAAATACCAACAAGTCAACAAATAGTATAAACAAATATTCCTCAGAAGCTACCAAATTGAAGCTTACAATCCCATCTATTTCCCCTCTTCCCAGAAGCTTAACATCAGCTCCAACACCATAACATCAGGCTTCCTTTCTTCACCTCTGTCAGATCCATAATCAGCTCCAATACCATTGCTATGCCGCTCTCCATTTTCCTTTACGAACTTGTCCTCATTCTCTGGCATGCCCACTTCTTCCTTTTCATGATGCACAGTAGATACATCTTTCTCCACAACTGAGGGAGATATTAATTCAGCTGGAAGCAAAATCAGAGATAAAAACACATTATACAAATTACCCAAATACTGAAAAGAGAAAGAAAAATAACTTCATATTGCCTCATTTCGTTTTATGGAAGATAACAAAGAGTCATGGATTTATTTGGAAAAACAATTAAATTACTTCAAAAACTACCTTTTTCCTGCAGACGATCTTTTCACTTTTGCTCCTTTTGTGTATCAACACTTTTACCATCAGAGCTAGTGTCACTGTTACTCTCACTATCTGAATCACTTCCTGATTCCCTAATAACATATGACAGGTTCAGTTTGAGACCATGAAAGATGTGCAAATTAAGTATGACATGTTGAACTGGTGAATATGTACAGATTCACAAAACATTATATTAAAATTTCTAAAGAAACCCACAAACTAAAATGCTCCACAGAGCTATTTTGGTCTAATTGCTATAGTGAATTCATCACAAGATAGATTGACTTAATTTATTTATTCAATACCTTTTTGATCTGCGTTTCAATTTCCTGTCTCGTTTCCTTCGCTTCTTGTCCCGACGTTTATGAATTCTTTTTCCACGTTTATATTTATCTTTCTTGGATCTCTTTCTCTTTCTTCGCCTGTCATCACTGGAAGAACTTAAATAAGATGATGAGGACATATCTGACTCAGAATCACTATATCAGTTTCCGAAGATTTCAAGTCTGAGTCTGAAGAACTCTCGGATTCAGATGAGTAGTGTCTTCTCCTTTTCCTTTTGTCTTTTGAAGATCTTTTGTGCTTTCCCTTCCTACGTGCTTCATGAGTATTGTCTTTTGATTTATTTACCTTCTTTAGATCTACAGATATCCATATTCAAATCAAAGGCTTAATAAACTAAATAAGAACAGAGCGTCTTTAATTAAAGAGTAAAAATTAACACTAAATACACTATGCTCTAGCATTTAAATAATTGGATTTTCAGAAAGATGATTCACACCGTCATTCAAATTAGGAGTAGAAAAAAGTATTATTTAAAATGAGCCAAGGAATTCACACCTTAATTATATTCACCACAATTAATAATTTTAACAATTACAGTTGGATGTCCATCATCATCACCTACATCTTCAATTCTCTTCAGTACATGATGCCCTTGCACAAGCTTCCCAAAGACTACATGCTTCCTGCAAAGTATCCCAAAACAGGACAATCGGGCAATTTATCTCCTTTCACCCTCGAACAAAATATAAAATCCGAGCAAGTAAAATATCACAAAGAATAAATCAGATTCACAAACCTATCAAGATGATGATCAGCTTTCAAAGTGATAATAAAATGAGAACCAAGTGTGTCACGGTCAGCAATCGCCATCGACAAAAGACCAGGGGCGTCATGCTTAAGCCTAGGTGACTCGTCTAAAGTAAACGAAATATACAAACATTAATTTTGATATACAACATAGCACAAGTCACATTATAGTATCTCGGCTAAGCTCTGGAGCAGTACTAGGCATTCTTACCTGGGAACTTTGAACCATATATACTTTCTCCACCAGTCCCTGAAAACATAGTGCACAGATCAGAGGAAAATCGACGAGAATGGACCGAAACGACAAAACGAACATATCAAGGAAATTAACAAAAGATGCATTTGAACCTAGAAAACTAATGGTCGAACATAGCAACTTAGGAGCCCCCTTTCAGAAGTTGGAATAAAGGTTGATCCATTTTTTTAGTGTTATGTTCATCATAAAATCTGAACTTAGGTCTTAAAGAAAAAAAGTGTGTAACAGGCTCAGTAATAGAAAAACTAGGGTTCAGAGAAAACGAAATTAGTAGCTATAGCTTTGATTAGGTTCAGTGATAAAAAAATTTAGGGTTTAAGGATCAAAAAATCAGAAGTGGCAAAAAAACAGAAATCAGGTCAGAGAAATAGGGGAAAAGAAGAGTACAGAATCGTAAAATCAAAAAAGAGGAATAGAACTCACTGTTTAGAAGTCGATCACCGTAGACGGTGGTCGTTGACCCGTTCACGCCGTAGCCTCGCCGTAGCCTCGTCGTGCGCCACCATCAAGCACCATACTCCTCTCTCACAGCCTCGCCCTCGTAGTCGCAAACTGAACCCATCTCAGCCACTGTAAGCCACCGCAAACCGCCATACTCCACCATCAACAAAACCGTCAACCATCATTAACCTTCCCCAAGCGCCCTCGTTCTTCTCCCTCTTCGCTTTCCACCTTCTCACCGTCGCTATCGCTATAGCCATCGCCACCACAAAATCGTCTTCGTTTTCGCTCTCCCTCTTCATCGCAAAAGACATTCTCCCTCCCCTTGTTTTTGAAGCTGCAGCGGTGAGGCGGGGGAGGTTTGATATTAGGTTTACTTTTGGTTGCAAGAAGAGGGAGGGACCGGTTCTGTGAGGAGGAGATGAGAGATTAGGGAGGAAGAGAACGAAGTCACGATTGAGGGAGAGAGAGCAAAACAGCGCCGTGAGAGAGAAGGGAGGATCTGTGGCCTTGAAAAACCCTACCTTTAATTTCTAATTCAATGTGCGATAGTGAGAGTGAGGAGAGTACTGAGGGAGAAAAAGAGAGTGAGCTTAACTTTTAATTTTGGATTGTTGGTTTGCGACGAATTTTAATGCGTTTGTGACCAACAATTCCGTCGGAAATTTGCGACGACTCTGATTCCGTCGGAAACTTCAATGTGAAGTTGTCCGCCTTTTTATTTTAACAGTTCCGACGGTGATTTTGGTCGCAAATCCGTCGCAATTTGCGACAAAATGTTTTTCGTCGGAAATGTTCGCAGGAAACAAGCCTTATTCTTGTAGTGAATAAACTGTAACACTATAAGTAGGCTATGGTCCCCAATATACTGGACTAATCGTAATATACACACGTTTACTCTCCTCTCCCCATCTGAAGAGAGTCTAAGGCATTAGAAGTCCTGACCATAAGGCCGACGAGTAGTTGTTGCTCGTTTTCACTCACTCTTTCTTCTAAGGACCCGTTCTCAACTTCTTTGCTATGGATCCAGGTATTTATATAATCCTTGATATATCAACAAGTCGTAGATCCTAAGGTTATCAATGTCCTGGTTTTGTTCTTGATTATATAGAAGCATGATTGTATGCCTTTTGTTTTCCGCTATAGTTTGTTCATGATTATAAGCATGTCTTGTAGATAGATTAATTTCTACAAGTAGAATCAATGTAGTCTTCTATGTTAATTTATTGGGATTTATTTCGGTGAAAGATTTTTTTTCTTTCTTTCTTTCATAAGCTAGTATTACATATACAATCTTTAGAGTGCTAGTTCAAGTTTTTTTTTAGGCTAAATATATATTTTGGCCCTTTATCTTTGGGGTTGTGGTCACTTTGGCCCTTTATCTTTTTTTTTCTCATTTTAGACCCTCATGTTTTTTGTGTGTGTCATTTTGGCCCCTGCCGTTATCATTTTGGTCCCTTATGTTTTTAATTGATTTCATTTTAGTCCCTTATGTTTTTAATTGATTTCATTTTGGGCCCTTATGTTTTTAATTGATTTCATTTTCGTCCTTAAAAATTTGCTACAAAAAACATAAACATAACGGCAGGGGCCAAAATGACACACACAAAAAACATGAGGGTCTAAAATGAGAAAAAAAAAAGATAAAGGGCCAAAGTGACCACAACCCCAAAGATAAAGGGCCAAAATATATATTTAGCCTTTTTTTAAAACGTTAAAGTTTCAGAGAAAGGATAATACTCACTTTAGAAAGCACATTAAAGGTTCATAATTCTTATAACGTAGTATTTGCTTTCGATTGATTATTTCCTATTTTATCTGATTACGTGTATAATATCTATTATTATATAGGCTAAATATATATTTTGGCCCTTTATCTTTAGGGTTGTGGTCACTTTGGCCCTTTATCTTTTTTTTTTTGTATTTTAGACCCTCATGTTTTTTGTGTGTGTCATTTTGGCCCCTGCCGTTATCATTTTGGTCCCTTATGTTTTTAATTGATTTCATTTTAGTCCCTTATGTTTTTAATTGATTTCATTTTGGGCCCTTATGTTTTTAATTGATTTCATTTTCGTCCTTAAAAATTTGCTACAAAAAACATAAACATAACGGCAGGGGCCAAAATGACACACACAAAAAACATGAGGGTCTAAAATGAGAAAAAAAAAGATAAACGGCCAAAGTGACCACAACCCCAAAGATAAAGGGGCAAAATATATATTTAGCCTATTATATATTAATTGTGGATATTTATGTTCCTCTCATTCAACTTGAATTTATTTTATAGTCGATCAATGTGCTCTTTATTGAATCTGATCTGATTTCACATGACCATAAATAAAGATCAAGGATCAGATCTCTTTGCAGTAACAAGAATTTTTTTCACTCCACGAGATAAATATAAACATAATGATTACAACCATTCAAGGCTAATACAAAGAAATAAGTGTCGTATCTCTTTCCTCGATCACGACTAATATTTATTTTGCGATATATTCATAAAGAATAAATAACATTATTTTAAATTCAATAATATTTCAGCGTGCCTTATTATTGAATAGTATGTGTTGTGGTGTATCGTTATGACCTTAGTACTTCAGTGTTATTTATTTATTTAGTTATTTCTGGGCCGACTTGCGTGTCGTGATTTTAATTTAAATACGGCCTACGCGTCATGAGTTTCTCTTTATTTATTTTATTGTAATTGATCGAGCATGCGACTCAGATAGGCTATTTTTGTGCTGAAGAATTGTAATTTTTTAGTAATTTCATTATTTTGCATTTAGTAGGCCATAACGTACATTCAATTTTTTTCCTACGCTTGTGTGTAGGAAATATATGAATTAACCATATTATTGTTATTAATAAAATTGTCTAGTATTTTTAATTTATTTTTGATTGTGGTCACTTGTGTGTAGGAAATATATGAACTTGAATTTCTGGAAGGAATCTGTTGAAATTGTTCTCGGGTGTAAGGACTTGGCTGTTGAAATTTCTAGAAGGATGAACTTGAATTTCTGGAAGGAATCTGTTCAAATTAACCGAATCCCACTCCAGAGAACTCTCATGAGCTCAAAACTGAGAAATGGCGTGTAAAGAAGGCAGGATAAGGACTCGGCTTGTTTTTTTTTTTGCAAGAAGGCAGGACACGAAGGATTGTCCTAAGTATGCCGCATGGCGTGTAAAGAAGGGTAAACCTTTCACTTTTGTTTGTTTTGAAATTAGTTTAGCTTCAGTACCTAAGGATACTTGTTGGGTAGATTCTGATGCTACTACTCACATTAGTAAGTCCATGCAGGGTTGTCTGTGGAGCCGACCGCCTAGTGATGCTGAAAGATTCATCTATGTGGGCGATGGCACTAAAGTTGCAGTTGAAGCGCTATAGGAACTTTTAGATTATTTTTAAAGACTGTTTTTTATTTGGATTTGATTGAGACATATGTTTTGCCCGTCAACTAGACGGAATTTAATTTCGGTTTTGGTATCGGACAAATCTGGTTATTCTTGTTCTTTTAAAGACGCCAAAGCTAGTCTCTCTTATGGTCCAAATATTATTGGTTACCGGTCTTTGATTGATAATCTTTATATGCTTGATGTTAAGCATTCCTATAACCAAATATTGCAAATAAGTTCATACGGTACGAATTAGAATTCCGCCACTTTATGGCATAAGCGCTCAGGCCACATCTCTAAACAGAGAATTTAGAGGCTTGTGTCGAGTATATTCTTGGACGCTTAGATTTGTCTGACTTTCAAGTCTGCGTAGAGTGTATGAAGGGCAAACAAACAAACAAACAAAAGGAATTTAGATGCCGAAAGAGCTAAAGGCGTCTTAGAACTAATACATACTGATATTTGTGGTCCCTTCCCTTCTGATTCTTGGAATGGGCAAAGGTACTTCATTACGTTCATAGACGATTACTCGAGATATGGTTACCTATATTTAATTCATGATAAGTCTCAATCTCTAGACGTTTTCTAGTCTTTCAAAGCTTAAGTTGAACTTCAATTAGGAAAGAAAATTAAAGCTGTCAAATCAGACCATGGTGGTGAATACTACGGTAGATATGATGGATCGGGTGAGCAACGTCCAGGGCCCTTTGCTCTTTTCCTCAATGAGTGTGGAATTGTTTCTCAATACACAATGTCGGGTAATCCCAGCATGAATGGAGTTGCGGAACGACGAAACCAGACTCTTAAGGATATGGTGAGGAGTATGATTAGCCATTCTTCGTTACCAGGAGTCACTTTGGGGAGAAGCATTGAAAATTGCAGTTTATATCCTCAACAGAGCACCAAGCAAAGTAGTCGCGAAGACTCCTTATGAGCTATCGATTTGGAAAAAGGCCAGTATTAGGCATATACACAATTGGGGATGTCCAGCCGAAGCCAAGCCTTACAAGCTGCATGAAGGTAAGTTGGACCCTAAGACAATTAGTGTTATTTTGTTGGGTACGCAGAACGCTCTCGTGGGTATAAGTTTTACAACCCTACTACAAGAACATTTTTTGAAACCGGAAATGCAAGATTTCTTGAGGAAGTTGAGTTTGGAGGGGAAGGAACATAAGGAGTGTTGCTTTTGATGAAGAAACTATTACTGACAGTGGTCAAGTCTTATAAGTACCTGTCATTGTTCAAGCAACAGATCCAGAAATAAATGAGAATGTTATTCCTTACATTGCTCAAGAAGAAGACAACACTGATGAGTTTCCTTCTCAAGCACCAACAGAAGTTCAAAAGATGATTAAGTTTGCCTCATGAAAGAAGAGTTGAAGAGTGATTGATTTGTGGTGGTGGTGGTGGTGGCTCGCTGGAGAAGAGGAATATGAAGATGGAGGAAGAAGATGGAGAGTGATTGATTCTATTTTGTGTTTTTGTCAATTTGATCCCTTAAGTTTTTTTAGTTTCAATTTGGTCCTCCATTTGCCACATCACTTAATGAATTACAAGTCAGCCCTAACACTTAAGACGCCACGTCAGCAGTTAACTGCCAGCGTGACGTCTGTTAAGTTAATGGATGGAAAATACCAAAAAAGTACCAAAATGACACGGAAATGAAAGATGAGGGACCAAAACGAGAAAAAAAAAGATAAATGATCAAACTGAAACCAAAGTCAAAGATAAAGGAACAAAAGTACAATTTAGTCTTTTTTTTAAGAAGATTATAATATAGCATAAAAATAGTGCATGCAAATTCTAATTAAGAAGCACTAGTCTGGATAAGTGTTTTATTATTGGAGTAAGTTTAAAAGCATCATTGGCACCAATTTTATGTTATTTCCTATTTTAAAAAATGTATTAAGGAACTCTATGTACTATTTCGCAAGTTTTTCAAATATTATCAATTATCCTCTTCGACTACAAAAGTTGTCTTCACAGGTCGTACAATTATCATTGAACCAGCCATCACACCCCTTTTAGCTTCACCATTTCGAAGTTATTTGATTTAATGAACTGGTCGAAGAAAGAATCATAAAAACTCAAAATACTACTCTATGCATGCTTTTAATGTATACAAAATCTCATTTGCTATTTGGCTACTCAAAATATGTAGTCATTAAATCACTAATTTTTACGCTAAGAAATTATTGCATTAAATCACTATTTTTTTTTTTTAAAAAAAGGTTGTACGCTATAAGAAATAAGTGTCTCATGCCATGAGTTGTAAAGAACCACAAAACAAATTCCTAAGTGATATCTGTTAAAAATCATGGCATCCATAGAAGATTAGGAGAAAACCCTAAATGTCTATTGTAATGAAAATGGTGAAATATTACAAAATGGGAAAAAGGTTAGGTCACACATGACTCTACCATCTACCTTATATAATAACCAACTAATGGACCTTACTATACCTCAAAGGTTTAACCACTCGGAGGAAGCAAAAAACGCTTAACCACCATAGGGCAGAAGTAAATATCAACAAGGCCATAAGGCCAACAACTTAACGACCAAGCAGAAACTATACCTCAAAGTTTAACCACTTGGCAGAAGCACAACAATTTAATGCTTAACCATTTATAGCAGAAGCATCATGCTTAACCACCATAAACGGAAGCTAAAAACAAGCCAATTGATAAACCATGAAACCACCTAGTATCAACTCAGCTTCAACATGCCAAACCCATGAAATCACCTAACCAAATAATCTCTATTGTGATTCCTCAATGTATCCCAATCATCAATACAGCATTCTTGACCAACAATCAGCAATCGAAAGAACAAATCTTCAACAATGTGGTGACACCACCACGAGCCGAAACAAACTAAGCATTATCCGAATTCTCAGTGAACTTGCACAAACAACTGGCAGCACCCAAATAGCTACAGAACCAA
Source organism: Astragalus membranaceus (assembly GCA_039519185.1). Classification (NCBI taxonomy): domain Eukaryota; kingdom Viridiplantae; phylum Streptophyta; class Magnoliopsida; order Fabales; family Fabaceae; genus Astragalus; species Astragalus membranaceus. The sequence goes on along the minus strand of CM076853.1, from coordinate 30,267,750 downwards.
CACCAAACATCGCTTCTTTAACAACCTCTACCTATTCATCACCATCTTCCGCTTTTCTTCAACCAATCTCAAACTTACTCACAAAGCCATCATCGTTCAGCTTCACCTGCACGTGTACCAACCGAATCAGTTTCTGGTTTTCGATTTTCAATCGATAATCAATCTATTTCACCGAACCGAACCGTTTTCAAGCCCCGTCATCGCCAACACCAAGAAAAAACCAACAACAGCAGAACCAGAACGGCCATGACGGAATGGAGCTGTCGCCGATCTCAAACGCTAAATAGAGAGATCTGCTTCAAGAAATAGAACCCACAACACCTAAAAAAAACGACGCGATCTGAAGCGAAAACGAACGACGCGAAATCACCCAGAAGAAAAATGACGCGATCTGAGGCGAAATCATCACACACAGATCAGATCGAAGAACGAAACAGATCAAATCATGAAATAAGGCGAAAATGAACGTCACCTACAACCTTTGAGAATCAGAAAACAACAACAACAAATATGAACCCAGAACTTTGAGAAGATGGATCGGATCCAAAGGAAAATGTAGAAGATGATTGGGGCAAACAGATTCCCAAATGAAGAAATCGGAAATGCGACCGTCGTAGATACACATGAGTTTGACTGTAGGTGTTGTACAGCGGAGGTTCTTCGAAGGAAGAGGGATCGCGAAGGGTAGGAGTAATTTGTTTGGGAAACTAAGAAACTATAAAAGTGATAGATTCAGCGAATATGGAATTGGGGGAATTGTGAAGAATTGGCAGAACACAGATGAAAATGACGCAAACAAAAAAGGAAAAGAAAATTAATAAAACAATTAAAAAAAAGTGACCTAAATACAACAAAATTCATGGAGGATACCATATTTGCTCTGATAACATGTTAAAAATCATGGCATCCATAGAAGATTAGGAGAAAACCCTAAATGTCTATTGTAATGAAAGTGGTGAAATATTACAAAATGGGAAGAAGGTTAGGTCACACATGACTCTACCATCTACCTTATATACTAACCAACTAATGGACCTTACTATGTAATGGACCCACTATCTAATGGGCCTTACTAATAAACTAATGGGCTTACTATCTATATTTTAACACTATCTACGTGAGACAATCATAAAAATGTTGAAACTAAGATCACTAAGCACAAAAATTGTGGCAAAAGTTTAAAACCAACGTGATATACCTCCTAAAACACTAACATTGCATTTGTTATCAGATATCTATTATCTACATCATGGAAGGTCTTGTTGTGAGAAGAGTTATTCCTTCTGATAACAGTTGTCTCTTCAATGCAGTTGGATATGTGATGGGTTGGAACCAAACTATAGCTGCTAAGTTGACACAAGTCATAGCTGCAACATCAATAGCAATAATTAGCAAGTGGTTCTAACAAAAAGTCTATGTAGTTCCTATCCAACCGAAAGAAAGTTTTGGATGTTTAGAATTTCCTCATAGGGAATAAAAACAGTTCATGGAATGGAAAACGAAACAAATAGGATCTGTCAACATTTGAGCTAAATTGGCAAAAGATGAAAGAAGATATCAAAATTGATGGTGAAATTTATTCGTGGTATAGGGTCAACATAGTAAGTTACTCATCCATAATTATATAGAACTGTAATCACTGTAAAAGACATGAGAAAAAGTCGTAAACACAGTGACATGATTAAAGATATAATGAAAGTTAATGCACATGAGTAGAATAAAAAAACTTATTCAAGGGGAAAACATGAAATTTAAGTGTTTCAGTTGACATAGAAGATGGATCAAACGGTGAAGACAAGACAAAAAAGAACATTGCTACCTCATCCAATAGCACTATAGGGTGTATCCATTGATAGAACTATGAATTAAAAATAATTAACTACTACCTAAATAATAAATTTATTAATTTAATTTCAACTATAATGGTAAAAAAAGGACATGGGCATCAATATCATAATAATTACATTATTTTAAGTATATCATCTTACCCATATTTAATCAATGAAATCACAGTCGTTTGAGATTTATGTTGGACAGCACAACAAAGAAGGCGTAGAATATAACAACAATGGCAATTTCCTTTTGATCAAGCTTGCAATGGTAGTAAAAAAAACCCGATATTATTGCCTCCCTCATGGATCTAGTAGAGATACAACAATAAATGAGTACTGAGGAGAAATGAAGAAGTCAATGAAAAATAGATTAAATATATAAATGATAGAATATGTTGAATCACCTCGAGTTTGCTTTATTTAAAGAATTGGCCTGAGCAGAATTTAGTTGTGGTTGATGAAGCAAACCCTACCACTTCGTCATAAGCAAATAAATCATAAAAGTATATGTGAGAGCATAACATACATATATGAATGAGCGATAGATAGATCGTGAAGTAATACTTACGTACAAACTCTGTGAATGCAATATAACGAAGATAAAGAAAGGGAAATAAACCCTGTCGATTATGTGCAAGCGGCAACGATTAATCTTTCATGTCTTCTCAAAGTGATGAGCGCAGCCAAAATTTATAAGGAGCATACGATAGGGGGGCTGGTGTTAGGTTAAGATTTTAGGTTATCTCAATCAGGGCCGGCCCAACCGATTTCGAGGCCTAAAGCAAATTTTTTAATGAGGCCTTTTAAAGAAGATTATAATATAAAAGTAACAAATATTAAAAAAATTAAAAAAATAAATAAATCCTTTTAAGATTAGGGAGTTTTATAGAAGTTACAAGTCCTAGAAAATTTATAAAATAAAATTTCAAATGGACAATATTTATAATTTTTTAAATTTAAAATTTCAAGTAAAATATTTTTTTATCAAAACCTTAAAATATAACCTAAATTCTTTCAGTTTAGTGGAAGCGGCAACGATTCTTTCTTGTCTTCTGCAAGTGATGAGTGCAGCCAAAATTTATAAGGAGCTCACGAGAGGGCGACTGGTTTTAGGTTAAGATTTTAGGTTATATCAATCAGGGCCGGCCCAACCAATTTTGAGCCCTATAGCAATTTTTTTAATGAGGCCTTTTAAAGAAGAGTACAATATAAAAGTAACAAATATTAAAAAATTAGATCCTTTTAAAATGAGGGAGGTCTATAGAAGTTGCAATTCCTAGAAAATTCAGAAAATAAAATTTCATAAGGACAATATTTATAATTTTTTAAAGAGAGACGTAGTGAAGTGTCGAAGAAACCAGAGAGAAGATTTTTTTGACCCCACTACCCATGCTAGTGGAGGAGTGGAGCGTGTCTTCGAGTTTTTAGGACTTAGGCGTAATATAGTACGTTGATCTTAGTCGATCCAACGGTGATTAAGCTATAGGCTTGACAAAGTGGCCAGCAGAAAAAGACACATCAATCAAACATTTACATTTTTTCAAAGTCTTTACTTTCTATCTTTTACTCGCGTTTTATCTTTATGCTTTACGCTAGTAAGTAGTCTAATTTCATGTCCCTCTCACCTAACCTAACAATACCTATTGGATTAAGTCACTCTCTTTGCATCTTTATGATCAGCTGAAAGATTTAAGTTTTGTTTTATTTGAAATGCTTTGTTTTTTTGAGAGGGACATGATAATATGGTTTTAGAGTGACAATTAAATATATGGATTTTGTTTGAATACTACGAGAACCTAAAATTTTTAAATTATTGTGACTTTATGATTTAAAGAATTGATGGATATTTGGTTTGGTGTTTGTGGGGAATTTTCTGAAACGACCGATACACTATGTTATTTGTTGTTTAAGAGATTTTTGTAAGCAAAGTTTATGCTATTGGAATTTCAAAATGTTTTGGGAGAAAAATTTCTCTGAACACAGCATGCTAACAACAGTATGTGTTAGCCTTCGGTGCACTATGATTTAACTATTATGGCGGGGAGCATATCTGTATACTTTCTGGTGGGGAGCCTATCTTTATACTTTTCTGGTGGGGAGCCTATCTTTATACTTTCTAGTGGGGAGCCTATCTTTATATATTCTGACAGGGAGCCTATCTTTATATTTTCAGGTCGAGAGCTTATCTATATAGTCTTAGCGAGGAGTCTATTTTAGTTCTGTATAAATATTACTCCCACTTAAACTGAATTTATATATAGGATTTTATACGATTTACTTTATTAAACTATTATTTTGTTGAAAATAGTTTTAAAATTGATATTATCGTGTCACACTTGTTAAGCTCTTAATTATTTGGTCACTGAGTGGTGACGCACATCGTCTGTCTTATATTTTTTAGATTCCCAGGCTCATGCTGAACCGAGCACCCCTGTTAGAATTTACACTACAACAGAAATCTTAAAAAAGATTGCCCCATTAGTAGCGCTTTTGACATAAGCGCTCCCTATTGCTAACACGGAACGACCATTAGGAGCGCTTAGGGGACGAGCTCTCCTTATTGCAAAACACGGAACGATCATAGGGAGCGCTTAGGGGACGAGCGCTCCTTATTGCAAAACACGGAACGATCATAGGGAGCGCTTAGGGGACGAGCGCTCCTTATTGCTAAACACGGAACGATCATAGGGAGCGCTTAGGGGAAGAGCGCTCCCTTTTGCCTAACACGGAAAACAACCACTACCACAAAACTGACATCAACACGAATCACAAACACGCTACAATTCTCACTCTCTCACTTTCCTTTCAAACTTCTCAGTTATCACTCTCGCACTTTCCTTTCACACTCTCCGCTCTTAATCTCACTCTCCGCCCTCACTGTCACTCTCCACCCTCACCACCACCCTCGCCTCCGTCGTCGTCCCAGCCTTCTCCCTCTCCTGTAACTGCCGCTCACTACCGCTCCTACGACAACCACCGCCGCCAGCCACTGTTGTTCTCCTTCTCTCGGTCGCCTCTCCTCTCTTCTTCTTATAGGGTATGTTGTTTTCTTCTACTCTACTTCTATTGACAGAAAAACCTCAATTTTTGGTTGAATCAAAACCCTAAGTACTCCTCTTCATATTTTTTCCTAGCTCCAATACTGTGTCATTCTTCTTTCCAATCAGCTCCTTTGGCATTCAGTGGCTGAACCAGTAGTTTTAAGCTTCCAGGTAATTTGTGCATCATTCAAGCATATTTTTTTGGGTTTTATTGTTCATTGGACTTGAAATCAGTAGATGTTAAGGTTTGATTTAGGTTTCATTAGTTGTTGTTGTGGATTCTGTGATAATACATTGAATTTAGGGGGTTAATTTTGAGGTTCATTTGTTGGGTTTCTAATTTTGAGGGTAATTTGTTTATTTGGTTTTCAGTAAATTGATTAAGGTGTTTGATTATTTGTTTTTTGTGTTTTCTCATGTTATAATTTACATGCAACACAGATTATTACTTATTGTGTTCCTAATAAGAGAGCTGTATTTTTTGACTGCTATTTGCAGGTTTGGATTGCTATGAATTTGGAGCTGATGTTGGGTATTGATTCCGATCTTCCTTGGTCAGCTCTTTGGGCCAATGCGTGCCATCTTCTTTGGATGTGAAGGAAAAAATTAACCCATGACACTGATTTTGTCATGCCTTTGAAGCCTTGGAATATTGCTGTGAAGGAGACTAGGGACTATATGACTGTTGTGAAGTCTCAGGTTATCAAGAATGGCAGAAGCTTGGTTGCTAAGCTGGTGCGATGGATTCCTCCTTCTGTTGGGTGGTTCAAGCTCAATACGGATGGTTCCAGTAATAAGGAGTGTGGTATTCGCAGGTGATGTTGGAGACTAATTCTGCTCAGATTGTTGAGGTTCTGCAGCAAGACAAGCTTGGTAGTAGTGATGGTTGGAGTTTGGTCAGAAAAATAAGAAAGACTATGCTGCACAATAATGGTTGTAGTTTTCTCTTTGTTTTTGCTAGGCTCATAAGCCCTCTATCTTTTCAAATAAAAAAGATATTACTGACTTCTCTTTGAAGGTGGTTGGTTATTACATCTTCTTACTTTCTTTGATTCTACTTGTGTTATTGTGTTATATTTATGTATATAAATAATCATACCTGTGCTTTCCCCTGTGCAGATGCATCAGCATATCGAATGTTGCATACTTGTATACAAATTGTATTCCTAAGCCATTTTATGTTGCTAACTGTTGTTCCTATATTTTGACAGTTACTGCACTAGACTGTGCTAATGCTGAGGATGCCTTGCTTCCAATTCCTAAAGTTTTTGACTCTTTGGACAATGATAGTAAAGCTGAATCTCTCGAGACAAATGGTACTTATTTCATTTTTCTCATTGATCATTATAGTGTTGTATGAGTCATTAGTTATTATGATGACTAAATGTTTTGTGCTAAACAGAAAATCAAAGGCTTTCATCCTTTTCTAGACCTTACAAAGATAGAGCATAGGTGAAGGATGGATTTGGAATATTGAATGATGGATTTGTGAAGAAATTAACATGTTGGTGAATTCATTTGTGCAATGTAAACACACTAAAGTGAAGCAGATTGTGGATTTTAGGAACCAAATTGATAATTTTGTTTATTGGTTGTGAAGGTGTATCAAGTGGGTTCATGAAGCGTTTCCTCCGGGTGGAGATAAGGTCATGTGTTTATGTAATTTATGAAGTTCATTTTATGTAATTTTTTTTGGATATCCTATTTTTGTACACTACTAAAAAACAGAAATTAGAGACACCCCAAATACTTCGCTAAACAACCAAAAATCCGTCACTAACTGGTTTAGCGACGGAATTAGCGACGACTCATAATCTGTAACCAATTTTGGCGTCACTAAATCTTTAGCGAGAGATTTTGAAAATCCGTCGCTAATAGAGAGGGAAAAATTCGTCGCTAATAGCGAGGGAAAAATCCGTCGCTAATAGAGAGGGAATTTTTCCGCCGCTAATAGGGAGGGATTTTTCCGTCGCTAATAGAGAGGGAATTTTTCCGTCGCTAGTAGAGAGGGAATTTTTCCGTCGCTAATAGTGAGGGAAAATTCCGTCACTAAACCTAAAAGTTATACAAACAAAAAATTCCACCAATTCATTAAACTTGAAAGTTAAAAAAATTCTTAAAATTACTACATGTTTCTTTATGTGAATAAAAACGACTCCACTGGGGATCGAACCCAGAATCTCTGTTCCGTATACCAGCGCCTTATCCATTAGACCATGGAGTCAAAATGATGAAAGCTAATTAATATGGAATAAAGTAATATTACTAATGATAAAAGTACAACATCTAAGTAGAAGGAAAAACCATGGAATCTGTCAAGTTATTTACATAAATATCATTTGGAAAAGAAAAAAGAAACCCATCAAGCTGAAAACAAACTTTCAAAATCCTTACAAGGATAAGTCATTGTTTTTTTAATTTGTAACAGCTATGCATAGATGAACACACATAAAAGGAAGAATGAATAAAGTATCATATTGAGAAAAATAATAAATATATTCTAAATATATGTATCATAAATTCACCTCGCAATATCAGTTGCAATTCTTAACCAGATATACCAAGTTAGTGATGATCCATGGTTAGGCCCCGCAAAGGCTGCAATTGACAATACCAAAGAAAAACATATAATGCTTAAGCTCCCAAAACACCATATTTTTTCCTCTTTTTTGAATCAATAACATTAATGGAAAATGTACCATGTAATTGAGTTTCCAGAGAACCATTCTCCATAAACTCATAAACAAGAAACCTGGATTCACCATGAATACAATAGCCCAAGAGTTTGATGATATTCTGATGTCGTATCTTACTCAACAAGTTCACTTTATTCTGCAATAAAGTTCAATCACTAAGGAAAATTTAGTATGCCGGGAGAGGAAATTCAACATTCAAATCTAATTCTAAAGGGACCATCATCACCTCAGATTCTCTAATCAGCACTACTCAAGATCATCCTTAATAGACCTAACACTGTTATGCCTCCTCCCCTTCTTCATAAAGGAATGCTTGAACTTACTCACACATTGATTGCCGCTTTCTTAAACGACCCAATCCTTTTCTTCTTTTCATCCTCAGAAGAATGGTCAATATCATGACCTGCATTTGCAAAAATGTTACTCAAAGAATGAATGAGTTGATATAGAAATATCTAGGCAAATCTAAATTGCATGTTTTTCCATTCGTATCATATATAACATATGGATTTATGACTTCTCTCTGCTTTTTTATGGAACCAACAATTTCCCCAATCAATAAAATTGCATGAGAGACATGACTGTATAGCTACAATGGCTGTAAAACTGATATATGGCATTACTTTTTATATAGATACATATATTCTATTGGCCTATAACATCAATTCAGGTTTATTTCATTTGTTTTATAACATCACATTAGTTGTTATTGCAATTAAAACCAAGCCACATAAGCTGTCAATCAGATTCATGTCTACCATTTATTCTCATTTGTGTAAGAAGCATTCATAAGAACTAATAAGATAACCAATTTAATTTATTTTTCACTTTTCCGATTATTACATGTTAAAAAGCATACAGAATAGCATTATACATTCTAGCTGGTTGAAAACATTAGCACAAAGAGTAGATAAAGATATGATAATGCAAACAAGAATTGGAGAGTATATTTAGACTTACCACCAAGTTTGAGGGGTCCTTCGGACAAAAGGTCACACATGATTGATTGAATTGGAGAATATGATAAATTGGAGGTTTAATCTCATAATGCAAATAAGCAAGCCCTTTAGCCACATCAAGAATTATACTCTTTCTTTGTGGCCAAGTCAACCTATTAGCACCAGAAATTGACAATTGGTAACTGAGATTTCCATTAGGCATAAAATCATAAACTAAAAATCTCCTCTTACCTTTCAAATTATGACTTGTAACACAACAACCTCTTGAAGCAAGAAGATTCCTATGCTTTATTTTGCTAAAGGACTTAAAATACCAACATTGTCCTTCCAATCTGTGATGTTTTTGATGCATGCACAGTTTGGACTTACCTCCAAGTTTGAGCCTTCATGTGTGCACCTATGATAACTCATATTTATATGAGTTATTTATACTTATTCAAAGCTAAATCATGCAAGTTCTCTGGCAATAGTAGGTTGTTTCTATTAAGTTTCTGTTAGTTTATTGCTTTTTAGTTAGAAAGGGGCTAAATTACAAATTCTATGCATTTTGGCACCAATTGGCGCCTTTGTGAGCGTTTTGATGCTTCTTGTGTTTGTGCAGTAAACTGAACGTCGGCAACGTCCCTCATCACGTCTGAAGAAGGGCAGCAGAGCAAGAAAGAAATATCTTATTTTTGGCGCACAAGAAATGATGGCCAAAGATCTAGAAGTGCAGAAGATCTTCTCTCTCCTCAGCGCTGACGCGGCTGACGCACTGTAGCAGTGCGGTGTCACTTCAGGGCAGAGTCAACTCGCAAGCAAGCTTGGAAGGTGGGGAATGACATCAGCAAGCATGTGACCCTCTTTTGACCATGGCTATTCTCTCTCTACAAAAGAAAAAGGGGGCATCATGCGAAATCATCCACGAACCCATTCATCATCCACCTTCCTCCATTTTCAGAGAGTTTTTCTAAAAGAAGTTCTGGACACAGACTTCTTCATTTTTAATTTTCTCAAGCTCCAATTTTTATTTCCATTCGCAACCATTACTGTGAAGCTCAGACGTTGTAACGTCTTTACAGCGTGCATGAAGGAAGGCCACTTAGGCGTATCTTTTGCGTTTAGTCTCCTTTTCTCTATGTACGGTACTTGGATTTTAACTCCTCTTACTTCTGTAAGGATGCTCAGCATGAGCTAAACATTTGTAGTTGGGTTGTTGTTTTGCATGTAATAAACCTTTAGTCTAATGCTATGAAGTAATGATGTTTATGCGTTTTAAATCTTTGCATGTTAATATTTCCAAACTTGTTTTGAACTGGCCACTTAAAATAAGTAGATTCATAGGTACAGACATGGTCTATGAAAAGAACTCAAAGATTTATGTGAATGAAAAGATGCACTAAAGACATTTAGGCATTTTTATCTAAGTCTAGACATAGAATGGATAATAGTTCATAGGACATTGCTGTGGGTACTTAAAATACAGGAGTAGGCCTACTTAGAACCTAGACATAGGAATTCTAGTACTTGAAGCTCTAACGTTTTGTGACTGAAAAGCACAGCTCTTTTGCAACAACGTTCAAACGTTATAACGTCTATACAACATAGCATTTGTACGTATTAACGTGTAAACGTTATAACGTCTGACTAGAGGAGATTTACTTGCATGCAGCAATCCAACTCATACTCTTCCATATTCACAACCACTTCTTGTTTACTTGCTTTATTTATGTTACTAGTCTTAATACCAACTTTTAGTGCCGATTTATTACTTATTTCACTTGTGTTTTAAAGACTTGAACTTTGAAAGTAAATCAATCCTCGTGGGAACGATCTCTTACTTCTTATCCACTTTATTACTTGTACGACGTGTATACTTGCACTAATATTGCGACTATAAAACACACGATCGCAACAACCTACACCTTTTAGCCAACAACAATACACAAATATATATGTATGTCAGCTTAAATTAAAAACCAATTCTCTGAATATGCAATATGTAAAAAGCAATCAATTGACCATATATCTTTGCATTTATCTAGCATATGGACAAATTAAAAAGAAAGGAAACACAAATAGAGAGAAAAGAAGATATATATCTTAAATTATTAATGATTAATGATGAAATGCATCATGTAGTTGAAAGAAGTAGAAGGTTGCAGAGATGATGGAATCCAGGTAGATGAGATGAGAAGGTATTCAAAAAGAAGACAAAAATGTAGATGAAAATTGCACACTGAGCAAGCAATTTGAACTGCAGATGAAAATTGCACACTGAGAAAGCAATTTGACATAAACGCTGAACTCTAATTTAAGCTCTGAGCAAGGTAAGCTAATAAGCTAAAACCTAACCTATCCATAAATAGTAATATTCAGATTCAAAATGCAATCACAATTTGGGAGAAAGGAAAGAAAAATTGTAATAAGAACATTGAGATAATCAGAAAATTCATCAAAATCTCTAACATATTCTAGAAAGGCAGAAACTTATATCAAAAATTAAAAGATAATAATCAAAACATTAAGACCAAATCAGTTGGAGCACAATCTCACGAGTGCTGGATGAGAAACACAATCTGATTCGATAAATAGATTACAAAACCAAATCAGTGACATAGCTAGCATTCATAATTCCAAATCGCACCTGAGGAAAATTACACACCTTTGTAGAATATGAGAAGCCCAGGAGCTAGTAACACACCCACCACAAATAAAATTGTTTCAGAGGGTTAGGGTTCAAATCGCAACCAGAGAGAAGCAGAATTGCCCTTCTCATGAAGAGAAGCAGAATCGCACCTCTGATGAAGAGAAACAGAACCGTGACCAGAGAGACGCACTTCGTAGTTCTGATGAAAAGATTCGCACCACGTTCAAACGTTAGAGTTCAAGGATTTTGGTGGCGGCGGTGAGTGGTTAATGGTGAATGGTGAGTGGCGGTGGTGAATGGTGAGTGCGTAAAGTGGTGAGGGTGAGTGTTGTGGTGATGGAGTGCGAGAGTGAGAGGAGGCGTTTACTGAGAGCGAAGAGTTAGGGTTGAGTGAAAATAAAAAAAAATAAAAAATAAAAGCAAGAGTGAAAGTTAGTGGGAGGGAAGCGAAAAAATAAAGTGGGATTTACTTAATTTGTTGGTTAGCGACGGATTTCGGGTTTCTCACTATTAGTGAGGGATGCATTTCATCCCTAAATCCGTCTCTAATGTCTTTTCAGCATTTTGTGACGAATTTAGCTACGGAATTTTTAGAGAGGGATATTTTTTTGTCCCTATATTCGTCACAAACGTAACCCAGTGGCGTGGGTGATGAATTTCGTTTTTTCCGTAGCTAAATCCCTCACTAATAGTGAGGGATATTTTTCCATCTCAAAAATCCCTCTCTAAAAACAGATTTTCTAGTAGTGGTAGTACCTCATTTTGGATATGTTGTAATTTTTGTTGTTATATATGTTGACATTCATATTTTGGAACATAATGATTTATGTAATTTTTGTTGGCATATATGTTGATAAATATATATATATATATATGTGTGTGTGTGTGTGTGTGTGTGTGTGTGTGTGTGTGTGTGTGTGTTGGATTTATAAATAGTTGGAATTTGATTTGAAAATGTTTTTTGACTTCAAAATTTCATTTGGAAGTTTGTTTGTTGGCGGATGAATATGAGCAGGGAGCAAGGAATTGCTAATAGAGAAGAAACAGAATGAAAAAAAAAGTTTTAAAAAAATTAGGCATAGGTAGCGCTTACTGTAAAAAGCGCTACTTATGGTCTAGGCGCATCTAGGAATGAGGAGCGCTTTAACAAAAAAGCGCTACTCTTTCTTAGATGCGCTAAGCCCATAAGTAGCGCTTTTTACAGAAAGCGCTTAAGGAGTGCTTACACTAAAAAGTGCTCCTCTTGCCTATTCATTGGTAGCGCTTTTCGAGCGTTACCTTTGGGGGATTGGCAACAGGAGCGCAAGCTTTAGGAGCGCCCGAAAGCGCTACTTATGGCCTAAAAAAAGTGCTCCCAATCCCCAAATCTAATGTAGTGTTAATGTCTTACTTCTAGTTCTACGTGATGCGCCTTTTTTGTTTTCGAGGACCGCTAGTTACGTTACCAATATTTTCTTGTGTCCTTGTGTATTTATCTTTTGTAAATTTGTAGTGGCTCTGTTACATCAAAGGGTTGTCTGTTTGCCATTAAATGTAGCTCTACTGGCTTATATGAGCATCAACTTCGGTTGGTATTTTGTATTATGACTATACATGTGTGCTTGTTTATATATATATATATATATATATATATATATATATATATATATATATATATATATATATATATATATATATATATGATATTTTGGATGAAAGACTGCAATTCATAATTTCACTACAATCCAGGAGAAGTGGTATGCAACATAGGAGTGTGTAGCTAGTAGCCACAAAAGATACATTAAAAGACAATAACATGTTACCCACCACCGTCAAAAGAATTTAAATGGAATTGTTAGGACAACAACCAGTAAAAGAAGTAATAATAAAAATGTAAATGGAGACACAATATTGGTCACACAGTTTGGCCAACATTTGCCTACATCTGTGACTAAAAAGCAACTATAGTTCCGTCTTATTGCTTGAAGTTTGCTTCGCTACGCTCAACTCCCCGCCCCCATCCCCATTGATACCGAATGTGAGCCATACTCAACAGGGAACATTGATGGGTATTATAGGCAACTCATCAAAGAATTCTATGAGATAGCCGTAATACCTAAGCCTAAGTTGACGGGGTAATGAACCCCCTTCGATTGGTCAGAGATGTGTCAAATTAATTCTAACACTACAAAACTAGTGTTAGAAATACTAGATCATTTCGGTACATTTGATGTGTATTAAATGCTTCTTAACAAGGCTTAGGGTGTATGTTGATGCAAGAAAAGGTTGTAAACCAATACAATAATTTTGCATGATTTACGGTGGGGCAAACCATTATATGTTTAACATTACATAAATTGATTTATATATCTTATGGTCGGTGTATGCAGATGTTGTTGTTATTACAACTGATAATCAAGAAGAATTAAGAAGTTGATGTAAAAAGATGACTAATGAGACCCAAAGAGCATAAGAAAGAAGGAAACACCTGAAGCTTATGTTGTGACCTAACTACAGTCCAATCATCATCACCAACACCAATTCTTCATTTTCAACTAAGTGGATCAGACACGAAGTTCCTGTCACAATAATTGATTTCATAAAAAAGTTCAACTAACACAATAATAGATTTCATAAAAAAGTTCAATGATATTAACTTACCTCTTCAGTAATTTTTTCTCAATAATTAAAATTCTTTAATGGTCTAAGCTAAAGCATCACAAAGCACACTCTACCCACCTTCTATGAAGGGTTGCAGAACTTATCCTTGAGTCCTCAAGATAGACATCCACATTTACCAAGCACACCACGATACCACAAGACATAAGATCAGACACCAAGTCATATGTTGCCCCAACTTGAACTCATTCTCATTCCAATTTGAATTTGAGTCCTAGTTGTTGACATAAAATTGTACTCAAAAAATCTCATTGCAGAATTACCATTTGTTGGCCTCACTCCAACAAAATTTGTAGTATTACTATTGGGATCGATATGACCTGCAAAGTTTTAAATACAAGTCAAGAAAACTCTTAAAAAGAATCAATTACTAGCCCGAAAAATAAAATTATTTTATTTAACTTTAACTATTATTTTAAATATAAAAAAGGAATATATGCATCAATTTCCTAATTAGTACAATCTTTGATGTACACTATCTTACCAATATTAATCAATGAAATCACCGTCGTTGGGGACAATCAAAATTAACAGTAGAGCAAAGCACAATAGAGAAGGTGTAGAAATATAAAACAACATCAACAATTTCCTTTTGATCAAGCTTGCAGTAGTCGAAACACCAGATATTATTCCCTCGCCCATGGATCTAATGGAGATAGAAAAACATATCACTACAGAGGAAAAAATAAGTCGGTAGAAAATAGATCAATTATATAGATGAAAGAACATGATGAATAATCTTGGATTAACTACATGTGATGTATTGATTCGAGTAGAATGAAGTTGTGGTTTATGTATCAAACCCTAAAATATCATCGAAAGAAATTAAATTATACAAGTATATGTGAGAACATATATCTTACTTATGAGTGAGCGATAAATATATAGGAGATACTTCTTGTAAACTCAGCAAATGCAATATAACTAGGATAGAGAAAGGGAAATATACTCTTTCATTTTGGGGTTCGCCGCTGATTTTCGCTAGTTTTCTGAAAGTGGTGAGCACAACTGGGTATTTATACCAATTCACGAGAGGAGAGACAAGTGTTGGGAAAGTTTTCAAGTTAATTATCTCGATTTCTAATATTCAAATGAAAAAATAAATATAACATTTTAGAAACAAAATCCCCTAAAAAAACATTTATTCAATGCCTCTAAAGTAAGCTTCATTCTTAAGAGTTAAATAAAAGATAAAGACAATTTAAAAAAAAAATCAAAAATAAAAGTTATGTTATATAGGAAAATACGTGTATGAAATATTAAAAAATAATTAAATTTTCTAAATGTCAATGTTGTAAACAAATGTTCCCAATTCTTCTAAGAACGCTCTTTTCAAAAAATGCAGATCCATTTGACCAAAACAAATCGAGGTCCTAAAAATGTATTACGATATGATATAGTCTTAGGCTCTCATTTGTTTGATCGCTTAATAGAACAACATTTATTGCATCGGGTACACATTATTCTCCCTCTTACCTCACACTTATCTCCTTTTTTTTAGATAATCAATTTTATTAGGGGCACACAAATGGTGCACCAACCACTTACACCTAGGGGGCCTCGTTAAAACCTACGAGGGCCAACACTCATTGGGAAAAAGACCCAATGAGAAAAAGAGTACCCCGATTACATTACATAGTACATCAGTAATTCAATGAGAGAAGATTACAATGAGGACAAAACGCCCAACAGACAATTATACCAATCCGACCAACCCGCCCTAGAAGCTCTTCCTTGTCTAGCCTTGAGCCACCCCCACGCACAATCCTTTATACCCGAAACCAAATCTGAAGCTGACACAGTCTCCCATTTGAAGATAACATTGTTTCGTGTCAACCAAATGTTCCATATAACCGCCAACCAAATTAGACGCTTCACCCTCCTTTGTTTCTTGCCTTTGATCAAACTCCCGAAAGACATAAAATGAGTAGGCAATTCCTCCTCCGTAATAACAGCCACGTCCAGCCATGTAAAGATTTGCCTCCAAACCGATTGTGCCACACTACAATGAAGAAAAAGATGCGAGATGGTCTCATCCTCAACGGTACAAAACACACACCGTTTATCCTCTTGAGACCGAAGGATCCCTTTGCTAAATAATGCATCTCTTGTAGCTATTTTGTGACGCATCACTCTCCAAGCAAAGATTAACGCTTTTGATGGCGCATCAATCTTCCATATCTTCGGCCACATCTCGCGCAAGTGATCGACAACCAAGCTTCCAGCACCTGCAATTGTTTCACACAGCCATAAATAACATTGCTTTACAGTAAATCCTTGCAAGTTATTCAACATCCAAGACCAGCGGTCTGCTGGAAATTCAGCAAGAGAAACCGAGAGCAGAAGCTCCTTGAGCTGCGCTACATTCTGCTCTTCCGTTGGCGGCAATTCCGACGTCCAATCCCAATCCCATCGCCAAACGCCTCCCTCCCAAGAGCCCATCTCTTCAACCACTGCATTTTTATTCCTGCAAAAGCAAGAAATAGTCGGAAATAAGTCAGCAAGGACGTCCCTCCCCAGCCACTTATCACTCCAAAAATGCACCATATTACCCCTCCCCAGTTTGAGTTTGATAACATCATCAAACCAGCCACTTTCCGAATTCGTACCACCCCCCAATTGGCATAAATCTCTCCACCATATAGACGTTTTCCCCCATCCTCTTCGATACTCGTTAACACTAGGCTATCTCCCCTTCAACCCATAATGCGACGCCAAAAGTTCTCTCCATAACGGATTACCTTCTTCCACCAAGATTCTCCATCTCCATTTTGTTAGAAGAGCAAGATTAAAAACTTCTAAATTTTTTATGCCGAGCCCACCCTTGTCTTTTGGCTTACAAATAGTGTCCCATGTAACACCCCCTTCTACTAAGCTACTATTTAATTCATTTAAAATCAGAGTTTCCAAAAACCGTTTTAATGCATCCACAAGAGGGTGCCACATTTCAAAACAACCACGCATAATAGTCTCCAAAATTTAATTCATAAAGTCATAAGGTACGATACATAGCACCGCAAATAATCTGTTAGTCTACACTAACGTAAATCATAATAGTCATCGCAGCGGAATAATCACCAAATCTTAAAATACCAAATTACATCACCAAATAAGGTTCAAAACATCAAATAAAATAATACGTAAACTAAACGCCCCCCCCCCCCGGTGCTACGTATCAGAGCAGACTCAACTGACTAGGAGAAGGTACTAGATCACCTTCACTCGCTATCACCTGCACGTTGCCGACATAAGAAGCAACACAAAAGCAGTAGGGTGAGTCTCATTTCATAAGTAATAACATATAAGATAAGCATCATTTAGAGAAGGCAACTAAACACACCAATTCACCACAATAACAACATACCCCATTAATTTTCATTCACCAAGAAACAGCGCCGAATATTTTCAATCACCGAGAACAACACCAAACATAACTAAATACACCAAATTAGAATTATCTCCACGTACACCATCAATTTATAATCACCAGGAAAAAGTACCGAATGCATGTTCAATGTATGAGATGCAACCCAAAACTCCACGGGCACATGCATGTGGATCCATCACCAAAAATTAGCCTTGAGGGCATACACCAAAATAAGGCCGAAGCCTTCTGCTCACCAATAAATGCACATGATTATGCGACGCCATGAACAATGCACCATACACACCAAAGTCACCACAACAATGCAATAACATGCGCACCAATAATTTGATTAACTCACCAATAGTTTTATTAACTCGCCAACACCAAAAGAAAGGTCATAGACCATTGCCTTGAGGGCACTCACCAATAATTTATCTCACCATTTTATATACATCACCATTATACATCTCCAAAATTTCACTACAAGAAAATCGTTCATTTGCGACGGCAATTTCCGTCGCAAATGGGCCTTTTTCCGTGGCAAATGTGCATTTGCGACGGACTTTGCGACGGACGAAAAGTCGTCGCAAAACAGCTCGTCGCAAATCCTTTGCGACGAAACTCTCCGTCGCAAATATTCCGTGGCAAACTCGTCGCAAATCCGTCGCAAATGCTCCGTGGCAAACTCGACGCAACGCCGTCGCAAATATTTCGTGGCAAACTCGTCGCAAAGCCGTCGCACATTTTCGTGGCAAAGTCGTCGCAACTCTTAACGTCTTTCTGTCGCAAATTTGGAAAATCCGTAGTAAATTGTTTGAAACTTTCGTCGCAAATTGTAATAATTCCGTGGCAAATTCAGTAACTACCAAAAAAAATTCCGTCGCAAATTCCGTCGCAAAACAAAATATAATTAATTCTACCAAAATTTGACATTTCCATTGTCATTTCTGTTAGCAATATTCCCTGGCAATTTAATTCAGACTCCAATCCACCAATTCAAGCATAAATAAACATCACTATTATCAAAAGTGTCAATCCAAACCATCAACTTAGTTATACATAAACTACACTATTGTTAAAAGTGTCAACCCAATCCAGCAAATTAGTTAAAAGTGACAAACATACCATTAGTTTACTCAAATATATCAAAACATGCCACTAGTTTATCAAAATATACCAATATACGTAACAAATCAAAAACGATAATGTCCAGTAAACTCAAAAAATTCTGACGAAGCATCTTCAAGTCCAGCTCTGAACAATATATATACCTAACAAATCAAAAACGATAATGATTACTAATTAATTCATAAAACTAATATATTTTGCACATTTATTAAAACATAGATTACCTAGATCTCGTCAATAACCCTTCTCATAAACTTGGTCTCCGTGATCTCCACAGTCTCCATCATCTACATCTTCGCTCTCATCCTGCTGGGCAGGCTGACCCTGCTGGGCGGGCAGGTCTTGCTCGGGAGGCTGCCAATCAGGTGGAGGTGTTGGAATTCCAGCATGGTTAAATACGTACTCAATTAGTTGTTGCTGTCGTGCAAACCGCTCTTCAAATTGTTGTGACATTTGTTGGATGATCCTACGGGTGACATATCATCTGTCTGATAGGGAACATCTTCCACTGGCTCATCTGTTTCAATGCGACTCCTTGGCTTTGTCTTGATTGCGACACACCAACCTCGCTTGTCTCTTCGAGTTGATGGATAGGGAACATAGTACACTTGTCTCACATTCTCTGCCATTATAAACGGATCAAACGCCGGATATCTTTTGTCCATTCGTATGTCCACTCTATTATACTTTGGATCCATTTTGGTTCCTATAGCTGACGGATCAAACCAGTCACAATAAAACAACACTACAGTTTTAGCGTAGTCTAACTCACTGAACTGTAGTTCATAAATGTGCCGGATTACACCGTAATAATCATCTTCACCTCCTTCATTGACCCCTTTTACATAAACTCCGCTGTTAATTGTTGCTTTGTTTTTCGTCCATGAGTGGGTATGAAACTTGTAGCCATTCACGAAAAATGTGTGATACTCTTTCACTTTTGAATAAGGACCATCAGATAAGTTTCTCAAGTGTTGATTGATTGGAGTTGGTTCCTCGGAGTAAACCTATGTACGTGACATACAAACAAGTTATTTCATGACGAACACATGATTAAGGTTGAGGAACAAGTAACTCAACACTTACTTTTTCTTGAAACCATTTTTGAAAATTTTCATATATATGAGCAGATGCCTGATCATCTCTTACGTCTTCAGACAACAAGAATGACCTGATCAAATTAGATGATACTTACTAAATGAGCTGACAGATATGAACAATTAATTGAATGAAAATATTGATATACGTACTCAATGTATGGTTTAACTTCAATGCAATTGTTCAAGACATGAACATGAGCTGACTTATACTCCACATCTGTTAACCAATGAATTGACTCCTTCCCAGAATGGCGACCAGATTGGTTGAAGACCGATAACATTAATGAGTGTCTAACACAATCATCTTGCATTTCATTCCTTTTATTTCTCAACGTGAAGTTGGAGAAATAATGTGAGCAAAAGTGGGTTATTTCGCGGTGTAGGTATGATGCACAAATCGATCCTTCAACTCTCGCCTTGTTTTTCACCGATCGTTTAGAATCACCCATGAATCTATAAAACAACTTGATTAGATGGAAAATTATACTTACCTCAAATGGAAAAAAAATGAATATGTTCTCAAAATGATACCTTTCAAATGGATACATCCACCTGTACTGAACTGGCCCACCAAGTCTTGCCTCATATGCTAGATGAACGGGGAGATGTTCCATAGAATCAAAGAAACCAGGTGGAAATACTCTCTCCATCTTACACAGAATGAATGAAATGTTCTGTTCCATCCTAACAAGGTCAACATCTCTTAAAGACGTAGAACACAAATCCTTGAAAAATTGACTCACTTCAGTTAGCGGATTTAGAACATGTGCCGGTAAAGAACTAAATGCAATAGGGAGTAAACATTCCATAAATACATGACAATCATGGCTTTTCATCCCAATCATTCTTCTCTTATTCACATCAACACATCTTGCCAAATTAGAAGAATATCCATCTCGGAATTTCAGTTCTTTTATCCACTGATAAACTGAATTTGTTTGCTCGATAGTTAATGAGTAACATGCTTTGGGTTTGAGCATCTTCCCATTAGCTTGTGGTTTCAAATTTAAGTCCTTTCTGTTGCAGTAAAGAGCAACGTCCAATCTCGCCTTATCATTGTCCTTTGTTTTGCCCTTTATGTCCATCACTGTGTTAAATATATTGTCAAAAAAATTCTTCTCTATGTGCATCACATCAAGATTGTGCCTCAATAAATTATCTTTCCAATATGGGAGATCCCAAAAGATACTCCTCTTTGTCCAATTATGCGCTTGTCCATATCCATGAAATCGAGCAACAAGGGGATCATCAGTGATTTTGGGCAAATCTCTAACTCTATCCCAAACCTGGTCTGGAGTCAACCGAGGAGGCGGCTCATCATTTTCAACTTCCTTCTTCTTAAATGCATTCTTGTTCCTTCTAAATGCATTATCATGTGGTAAAAACCTACGATGCGAGTCAAACCAAGAACTCTTACCCCCATGTTTCAAGGTAAATGCCTTTGTATGCTCCATACAATGTGGACATGCTAATTTACCATGAGTTTGCCAACCAGACAACATGCCATAAGCAGGGAAGTCATTAATGGTCCACATCAAAGCGGCTCTCATCATAAAATTCTCCTTTCGTGCGTAATCGTAGGTCGAGACACCATCCCACAACCTCTTCAAATCATCAATTAGTGGTTCTAAATAGATGTCAATGCCTGCTTTTGGATTTCCTGGGCCAGGTATCAGACAAGTCAAAAACATGTAAGGTTTAGTCATGCACATCTCAGGGGGAAGGTTGTACGGGGTAACAATAACGGGCCAGCAAGAATATGGCGAAGCCGATGCTTGGGTATATGGCGTAAAACCATCAGAGCATAACCCAAGTCGTACGTTGCGTGGATCCGCTGCAAACTCAGGTTGTACCCGATCAAAGTGTTTCCATGCTTCCCCATCAGACGGATGACGTAACACACCGGGACATTTATTCTCAAAATGCCACATCATATTCCCTGCAATGTGCTCGGATGCAAACATTCTCTGCAACCTTGGAATTATTGGCAAATAGAACATTGACTTCACCGGAACTGGTTTATTCTTACTACTAGTCCCCCTTTTGCGAGCATGATACCTCGGTGCATTACAAAATTTGCATTCAAGTAGTGCAGCATCCTTTTTCCCAAACTCATTGTCATAATACAACATGTGACCTTCCGGACAGCAATCGATCCTTCTAGCTTCCAATCCCAACTTAGAAACTAACCTCTTAGCCTCGTAAAAATTCTTTGGCAAATTTTCATTCATAGGTGTCACGCCTGACATCATATCACATATCAAGTCCATTCCCACCTCAGATGTATTACTCAACGATTTGAGAGCTAAAAGCTTCGCACAAATCGATAACTTTGAGTTTGATGACCCTTCAAACAATGGTTTGTTTGCATCTAACAACATATTATAGAATCTTTGTGCTTGCTCATTCGGAAGCTCTTCCATGTTATCATATTGCTCCTCCTCGAATGACACATTCACCCCAAGACCGTCACAAACCATATTCTGCATCAAGTTGATTTGTTCACCACATCCTATATCCGCGGAATTACTAGTAGCACCCCTGCAATTTTCCCCAACCAATGGGACGACATCAAACCCTTTCTCACCATTACTCGTCCAAATCCAATAATTAGGCCTAAACCCAACTCTCTTCAAGTGATCAATGACCTCCGATGGATTCCTAATCTTTCCACATTTGCATTTGACGCACGGACATCGAATCCCCCCTTCAACTCCAAATTGTTCTTGTGTCATTGCAAAAAGAATAAACTCCCACACGCCATCTACAAAAGATTGTTTCAAACCCGCTCTTTTGGGAAACAACCTATCATACATCCAAAGGCGGCGCGAAGGAGGAAATTCCATTCTGCACATTAAAAATTGTCAATATATAAAAGAGAGAGAGAGAGAGAGAGAGAGAGAGAGAGAGAGAGAGAGAGAGAGAGAGAGAGCAAGACAAGAATGTAAACGATGGATGCCCATCGAGAGAGAGAAATTGCATGTTGATTGAAAATGATATCGGAAATTGGCAAACGATAAATTAATTGAGAAGAATATGAAATGCACAAGTTGATTGAAAAGGGAGATTTATTCTTGTGCAGATATTGCCTATGGATAATGAGAAATGCAACAACTTTGATGAACAGCAAATCAGTGTAGAGAAAGTTGGTTGTTGATGCTAACAAAAGAAACTGTTTCCATAATGCTACTGATGACAAGAAATTGGCTCAGGCTATTGAAGGTGCTTGGCTTGAGGTTGAACTACTAGATGAATCTGCATTGCAATTTGAGAAACTAAGCCTAAAGGACAACTCAGAAACAAAAGCTACTTTCTCTAGGTAAGTGAAGCCATGCATCTTTTTATATCTACATATTAAAATAACTGTATAAGGAGCACAGCATCAAGTTCTTCTAAATTGTACACAGAATTAAATTCTAAATTATACACAGAATTGCACACAAACAGAATTGTACACAAATTGCAAGAGGTCGTGATTGTACAATTCTAAATTGTAGACAAAAACAGAAATGTAACATATTCTAAATTGCACACAGAATTGTAGACCGAAATGCTAAAGGAGAATTGATTGCTGGTATTACCTCAAAGATCTTTGCTCACTCCGCCTTGGTTGCTGAAGCTCTAGCTTTGCGAGAGGTCGTATTCTTTGCAGTGAACTTGAAACTTGCTTGGATGCTCTTTGAACTGGATTGCATGTATTTAATTGAGACATGTAGAGGCAATATTATTAGAAGAGAAATTACAATAATTGTTCAAGACATTCTGATGATGAAAACCAACATTACCTTGGTGGGTTTTCTCTGGGTTAATCGACAAGGCAATGGAGCTACTGATCTTGTTGCTAAGCTTGTTGCTACGGGAGGAAAGCAAAGATTAAAGGAAAGCAAGTTAAAGCTTGGGAAAACAAGGTATTCTTCAGAAGTTGAAGATCCAACTAGAATGTGATAAAAAAAGAAAACTACAAGTGAATAATGCACGTGTAAATCAACAGCTTGTCGCTACAATGCAACAACTTGGTACATAATTGTCGCTACAATGCATCCAATAAATCAGAAGGAAAATAAAAATACATTATAGGAACTGTCAAACAAAAGCAAATTTCAATTTTCAAACAATAACATGCAATATCAGGCATAACATTGACTTATTCAATAAGGACTAACTTTGTTTTAATGATTCACAATTTAAGACATGAAAGGATTCACCATTTCAAGGATACATTACACAAAATCAAATTTCAAGCATCAACACCAGCACAAATTAAACTGATTCTCCATTATTAAGAGCAAGAAAATGAATTATACACATGCATGACAACATACTACTGTCATTTACTCTAATATTAATTCGGACTATTCAGTTATCCATTGAGTTGGATATTGAAAAACTGAAGAAGGACTGTGATTCTGTTGCAGATTTCAATGAACTAATATCTGGATTGAGTAAATACTACACTACAGATATGTGAGGCAGCGGATGGGAAGAAATATACTAAAGTATTTTGGGCCACTTACGTGCCCAATATGCACAAAAGACTTTCAGGGACAACTGAGCAATTATGTACCAAACAGGTTTATCAATTTACAAATTATGCAGAGACCAAGATGATATTAAGTGACAACTTTCAGGGATCAAATGCAGCAAATATGCACAAAACTACAACAATTATGCACAATTTTACCAATTTTGTACCACTTTTTGCATCTTACCAATTCAAGAAATCTACAATTATGCAGCAACTAGTTTTGTATTTGTACATGTTGTTAGCTTACCAATATTGTGTGCAGTTATGCAGAAGTTATGCAGCTACCCTGTGTGCAACTTCTGTTCAGGTCCACTTCCAGCAATTCGGTTTCAGCAATTCAGATGGAGACCACTTCCAGCAATTCCAGCAATTCGGTTTCAGCTGGAGACCACTTCCAGCAATTCGGTTCCAGCAATATTACATGGATGGAAACCACTTCCAGCAATTCGGTTTCAGCTGTAAAAGCAGGCAGCAAAAGAGATTCAGATTTATAATTTGGATTGCCACAGTTTGAAGATATTTGAAGGAGACAATACTGTGCTGCTTTTACAGGTTGGTTTGATTTTAAATATATATATATATATATATATATATATATATATCATTTTATTAACTATTAATATACTCTTTACCAAGTTCTGTTTCATCTCTCAATAAGATTTGTACCAAGTGTCATTGCTAGGATTTCTTTGTTTTTACTTGCTATGTTTTCATACATTCTTGCAACACCTATAATTTTGGAGAATATCTCTTATGTTTGTTGGTTTTACTAGCCCGAATAATAAGAAATTATACTATTTTTAAAATAAAGATATTTTGTGGTAGTTAAATCTGTAGCATGTTAGAACAGGAACTAAGTTCTAAAAGCATTGAAACAAATAAAATAATCACCATAGTTAGGTCCACTCCTTTCTACTTAACTAACCAGCATTACACAAAACAACCCTCTAACTAATTAACTCCCTTACAAAATATCTCCCTTTTCCTTAGACAGAGTAGACAAGGCAAAAGAAAAACTAAACTATGGAAAAGGAATATATGCAGCCAACACAACCAGAGGACCTTGCAGCATGATTTCTTCCAAACCTATAATTACTAGACCGTGATATTATACCAAGACCTTGTGTTGTTTTAAAATGAACTCAAGTACCAACTCCAATAGCACAACTTAATACAATTCCATTACAATATGACACACGAATTGCACCAGCAAGCCCAAACCAGTTGCAGAAAAAAGGGTGAACAGTTAAGCAGAACAACATCCAGCAATTTTGAACATCAGAGCAAGGAGAGAACAATAAACACAATACCACAACACATAACAAGGAAAACTTTATCATATTGTTGGAAAACTTTTATGTTAGCTATGCTGCACGAGTTTGTTAGGTGAACTGATTGTTCTGTCTGTCTCTCATGTTACACAGTGCTGGCTAATGCTGGTGATGTATAGTACAGTTATATGAGCAGAGTAGTATTATCCTAGAATGCGATGCGGTAGTTTTCAAACTCTCCATTGCCATGGACCACTAACCATTGTTCGGTTTGCATGCATAGTGGCCCCTTTTTCCTTGGAAATATCAATTTTTGTTGGTCTTGGATCTTATTTGAAAACTAATTCAATGTTGGAGTTCCATATTTCGATTATTCTGAGTAAGAGAGGAATAGATTTAAGACCCCTCAAAAATAAATTTCTTATCGTTAGGCTAAGGCTAACAGGCATTGTTTAATTAATATTATGTTTGATTTAGATGATAGTTATTATTATAACAAAAGATGAGTAGAAAGACATGAGTCAAAGCACAACAAACATCAGAAACTAACATCAATTTGTAGAAAAGACGTGGAAATAATTTCAAAGCACAACAAACCCTAAGTTTCAAAATCAGTTAAGAAAGGGGAAAATCAGAATCAACGAAGAAGGGGGAAAACGAGAATCAGTGAAGAAGGGGGAAAGAATCAGAGAGCCGGGTGATTTACCTGGTAGAAGACAAACAGCGACGAGTTCGCCAACGGAGTGCACGGCGCCGGAGGGTGGAGTGGTGGCGACGAGTTCACGAACGGAGTGCACGGCGAGGAGGGACGGAGAACGGCGTGAGAACGCGAGAGGAGTGAGGCGGGACGGAGAACGGCGGAGAACACGAGATAAGTTTTGTGTTGTGTGTTGTGTTCTGAGAGAAGAGTTTTGTGTTCTGAGAGAAGAGATAATAGGGTTCGCGTGAATAAAAATTCTAATTAACATTTGCGACGGGCTTGCGACTAAACATCCGTCGCAAATTTGCGCCCCACATCCACTTCCGTCGCAAATTAGTGACCAACATGCCTTTCCGTCGCAAATTATGAGCGGGATTGTTACCGCCAATGCCCAATCTCACTCGCCGTCGCAAATCCGTCGCAAATTAGCGACGGAAAGTTGTCCGTGGCAAACGTTTGTGGCAATATAGAGTTATTCTTGTAGTGTTTCAGCTCTAAGGATAGCACACCAATCACACCAAGCACAATTAATTACGCGACTACATTGTCACCAAAGGACTAAACAACACCCATAGGGACCAAAACAGCACATAGAGTAGCAGCAGCGATATAAACAGCAGCATAAAACAGGGACAGCAGTTTGAAAACAGCAGCAATGACATTTAAATAAAACAGCCACATTTAAGTAAAAACAGTGACAGCAACTTTTGAATAAAACAGCAACATTTAATTAAAAACAGTGACAGCAACTTTTAAATAAAACAGCAACAGCATCCTTGAAGAAAACAACAACATTTAATTAAAAACAGTGTCAGCAACTTTTAAATAAAACAGTGTCATAACCTAATTTTGTCCGGCTAATTGAAAAGTTGTTAGAAAACATCAAAAATATTACTTGTCTGCATTTTCAGGTTTTAATCGTGACGTAGATCATTTGGTACTCATTAGCGTTTTTTAGGCCCTTTTTTTTTATTATTAGTAGAAGTTATTTATTTTCCATTGCAAGAAAGAAAAAAAAAACTAAAATATATATATATATATATATATATATATATATATATATATATATATATGTTTTTAGCATTTAGTTTCGACTATTATTATTGCTTTAAAAATACAAATATTACAAAATTACAAAAATATAAATTAGAATCAGAATTGGATTGGAGGTGCTGTTTACATTTTCCAAGTTTAGAGCCGTATACACGTTTACGGTAATGCACTATCTCTATTCTTGTTTTTTTTTTTTTTTTTTTTTTTTTTTTTTGGCAAATAAGCTTATTCACACTACATCTTCAGCCCACACGCAAAGGCACTGCTGGAAGCAATGTAATCTGCTGTACGTCATCCACTGCTTCAATCCATCCACTGCTTCACGCTAACTCTCACTGCACACAAATACACACACCAACACTGTGTATAAGTGGGGAACACGGCAAAAAAAGAAAAGGGGGAAAAAGACAACAGTTTATTCAGTGGGGGAGGAGGAAGGATATCAACACAACCATTCTGAGTGAGAAGCAAAAAAATAGGAAAAGTTAGATAGAAATTAGGAGCAAGAAAAATAGAAAACAATGTAGAAGCAAGAAGATATTTCTATTCCACCACCAAAGAAGCCACTTTCTCCTCTACACCATCATCACCGCCCCAAACCAATAACAACACACAATGACACAATACCCATTCAAAATAAAGGATGAAAAATAGAGGATCCGAAAAAATTAAAATCAAAAGAGAAAGTACCAATGTGCATGCTCACCACCGCCACCGTGGCCTCCGGTGAGCACCACCGCCACGGCCACCGCGAGCTCCTCCCCTCTCCTTGCCGGAGCCTTCTCCCTCTCAGCACTGTTTCCCACTCTCTCTCTCATCCTCGAAATCTCTCTCACCCCCATTTCCTTTTCTTTCTCTATTTATGCCTCAATTTGAGATTTTAAGGAATTTAACTCCCAGCTTCAACCCGTACCCCCCTTTTCCCTTTCTTGTTAAAAAAATGGTATTTATTATTTATTTGTTTTTTTTTTAATTTGTTAGCTGCTTCTTGCTTTACTTTTTATTATTATATTTCTGTACTAAAAGGTTAGTATATACACCCCATTTTTTCCTTTTAGTAATCCCGATCCCACTTATGATACTTTTATTATTATTATTATTATTATTATTATTATTATTATTATTATTATTATTATTATTATTATTATTATTATCCACAACCCATTTATCACTGTTTTCTTATTTGTTTGGTCTGTTAATGTGTTGTAGTGTACATTATTGTCATTCATCGTAAATCTCCTCTCCCCTAAGTGGTGTTTTATTATATTATTTTAGTATCAACAATTTTACTTAATAAATTCATTTATTAGTGTGTTTCATGTTTCTACCTTCATTTGGATCTTGGGTCAAAGCCCTTTCATTTTCTCTTTTGCTACTTATGAGTCCGACTCATCCTCACACATTTTACAAGTCAATGAGTCCGACTCATTTTCGCGCAATCTTAAATCCTTTTTTAAAGTCATGCTTCCAAGTAAACATTTTCAAATAATCAAACACTCAATCACAAATCGATTATTTGCAATGGTCACTCTGAGTTTAACTCGTTTGAACATTGTAAACACATTCTTTTTCAAATAGGCCATTAGTGGTGACCACTCTAGATTTATTTGTTTGGTCACTACAAAAGTTTTTTCAAAATTCAAAAACATTCAAATAATAAAAAACACCAACGCACAAACATTTTTTACCAAGAACTACGTGTGATTTGATTCTCTACCAGGAGATACGTAGGAGCGGAGGGCGGCCGACCTCTGTCAATTGCATTAATAAAAAACCCCTTTTTTTAGTCTTTTTTAAACATTCTCTTCCTTAGTTCTCAACAAAAATGCAAAAGCAATTATTTTCATTAAGTCTTTTTCAATTCATTTCATAACAAAAGGGAAATAAATATTTTTCAAAGTTAATATGTTTTGCGCAACTAATCAGAGGTAACCTTTTTAAAAAGGATGCTGTGTGGTGCTAATACCTTCCCCACGCATAATCGACTCCCGAACCCAAAATCTGGTTTTCAAGACAATTTTCATTTTCAAAAGGGTTTTTTCAATGTTTTTCCTAAAAATAAATATTGATGGCGACTTCATTAAACGAAGAATCCCCCCTCCGGATTTTTCGGTCGCTACAGCTGGCGACTTCACTGGGGACATTTTTGAGAGTCAAGCCTGACATGGTTAGTTGTGCTAAACTTTAACTTTTTCTATGTTTGTTTCCCTTTCACATTTAATATTTATTTATTTTATTCGTTGTAAATATTATTATTCTGTTTCAACCTTAGGTTAGACGATCACATTTTATTTTGTGTATATTTCGTTTGTCGTGCTGTTTAAATAAATCCTATGTGTTGCTCCTATCACACACATCAGTTCGACACTTGCACACACTTTGTAGTGGGGCCCTATACCCGGGTCTAAAAAAACCTAGGATGAGTGGAGACTATTAGTGACAGTCATTCTGGATTTTATCTGTCTGACTCTCATGAAAGTCTCAACCAGAGTACGCTCTTTCATGGTATCCCACACCAGGTAGCTCGCTATCATTGTGGATCATATCATGAAGGGGATTTTAGCTCTGGAGACCTTTGTGAGAAAGTGATTAGAGCCACCCGAAAGGATGATCACTAAAGTGACCCTAGATCATGTTGAAAATACCAATTTAGACATGGCTCATTTAGGACACATGGGAGCATCTTCTTTATTTTATTTAAATATTGTCTTTTCCCTTATTATTATGTAGTCATGTTATTGTACCCAATAACAATGCATTCATGCATCATGCTGCTCAAAGGCATTATTTTCTAAAACAAAAAAAAGACAAAAAAGCATGACGTTATTCTTTTACTACTGCATCATTCGCACATCTAATTCTAGTTTTTTTCCAGTTTTTTTTCTAAAAACATGTCTCATGCATTTCTTATATCCTTTCGCATATCAAAAAGGTTCAAACATATCATTTTGCATACATTTCAATGACCGTCGAGGAATTATAAAACTTTTTTTTAGAGAACAACCTTTTGAAAGTCAGACCACCTGGACCATACTTTAATAAAAAGCTCACAATTCCCCGACGAGATTAATAAAACCACACATTCGCATCTCATGCACACTCATTCATTCTTATTTCAAAAAATCAGGGCAAAAAAAAAGCAAGTTGGTTCGCCAACACTCATGCATCTGTTAAAATCATGTCAAGCATCATGCATTCTTTTCTTCCCATGCATTAAAAAAAATCACTGCGAGTGTCATGCATTCTATTTCCTCGCACAAAAATAATTGTTTAGCTCGCACCGCCACTCATTCATGACCATTCACTAAAATCATCATCAAATAGTGTAGGCATCACATCATTGGTAACGTCATTACATTTGATAAAACATAACATTCATACATCATTTCACTCATGGTGTAATCCTAGTTCAAACGCATCATTCCTCCATGTATGCATTATTTTCTAAATAAAAAAAAAAACTAAAAGTCATATCATTATTCTTGCATCATTCATCACCAAAAATATATTTCAGTTAGCAACAAACGACGATCTGCCTCACCTACATGGTACATCGTCTCCAAAAAGTAAAAAAATCGTTTAGAATAGCTAATCTTTTCAGGAAATCATTCCCTTCTCGCATTTCATGCACTTGCGTTTTCATCATACATATCCATCATCATGTGCATTACATTTTTCTAGAAAGGAAAAATCATCATGCATTCATAACAAAATAAGATCCTTCTCTTCATACGCATCCCATTGTCATTTCATGCATCTCATCATCTTTAAATAACAGAAATATCATTTGCATCATTTGTCCATCTTGCATATCCACATAAAAAAAAACATCATTGTGATATTATATGTTCATTCAAATACATTAATCCCCTTCATTCAAAAACATCATTGCATATCCACACAAAAGTCCTTCATTCCTATGCATCTCAAATACATTAATCCCCTTCATGCATCATAAAAAACAAAAACAAAAGTCATCCATCTCAAGGGCATTAGTCCTCTCACATGCAATAAAACAAAATCAAAAATTGTTTCATTTTCTTCTATTCTTGCATCATCCACCATCCAAATTTTTTTTTAGCTGAAACAAAAAGTAAATCATATAGCCATTTATGACATCATTTCATCACATTCAAAGCAATCGTTGTACATTTTATCTGCAACATTGTCTATGTACAACAACATCCATATGTTCATGCATTCTACTTTTTTTCAAATTTTTTTTTTTTTTTCAAAAAAATAAAAAAATGAAACTCATAAGATTTTTTTTTTTGTGTTGACATACTGTTTGATGAGAAACGATGCCTTCTTGAAAATATATTTGAATTGGTTCCTCTTCCTTGGAAAATGTTGTCATACCCTAACTTGATTCACCAACATCAAGTCCTTCACCCTTCACTCCATATACATCCTACTCATACCCACCACATTCATGGAAACCATCCACCCACTTAACCCTTCAATGGAATTCACTAATAACTCATTCACCATCATGGTCACTTCAATATTGACCGCATCATTTCAAACCCTTCCTCCCCACAGGCTTGATCCTTAGCCTCTGCATAGGCCAACATCAGTTTTGCACATCTTCCAGCCCTTTTTCTCGTAGGCTTGACCCTTGGCCTCAGAGACGTACCTCACCAAAGGAATCCGCCATCATATATCTCACCCCCGTAATAAGAAACTTAAATGTCTATTTTGTTAACTTGTGTGGTTTTGGCAATTAAAATTGTTCTATCTTAACCGGTGTTAATTCTCTATGAAGCATTTGCAAAATAATTAGCATGACATGTGTGTTTACTCTTGTTTCAGTCAGTTGTACTATCCCTTTCGTTGCCACTCCTCATTATCCTTCATCCATTTTCCAAAACCTAATCCAACCGTCTCTAAAGTGCCCAGTCCCCATATGAGTATTTCATTCACTATCCCCCTAGTGATGAAATCTCACTAGTAACAGTTTGAAAGCTCCATACTGGGGCAGAATGATGATCACTAAGATTCCCTGTTGGCATTCTAAACACCCGAACGAGTCCTTTGAGTTTTTAAAAAAAAAAATCAAAAAGGAAAAGCCCGTTAGGTTGAAAACTCATAAGAGCAACCCAAGCAAAATTAGGGCACATAAAAAATAAGCAAATATGTTAAAATGAGGTTTTGTCCTATGCTTGATATTTCAAGAAAATAAGCAAGCATGATTTGAAGTGAAGTTTGGCCACTTCCCCACATCCAAAAAATGAATCAGCCTTTATACTCACTTTTGAGCCAAAAATTCCTTCCATCACCCTAAACAAGGATCAATCCCATATTTAACGACGGTGTACTGCCTTTATCAGCTCGCTCAGCTCAAAAGAAAAAGAAAAAATATCACAAAAAAAAGAGAAAGTGAAATTCAAAAAAAAAAGGATTGAAAAATCCTGAAAGTGAAAGCAATAGAAATTGTGAGCTGATACTTCATACCGTCAAGCACATAAAAGATCATTGCCTGAAATCAACTCTCAAACACTTCCTTTGGCCTAAATATCCTATCCTCCATAAACCCTTGGCCGCGTTACAACCCTAAACAGGTTCACGCCACCCGGAAGCACAAAAGACCATTTGTCTCAACCAACCCCCCAAACACTCCTATGGGCAAAGTAATCATTTCCTCCATCACCAACCATTGGCCATAATACAATCCTAAGGTCTATTCTGATCAATGATTGGTTGCTTCCACTTTTCTCAAAGCTTATCTTCTAGGACAAAATAATCAGAATAACTTGTTTGCTCAAAAAAAAAAATAATAATTATTATTACATAAAAAAAAAAGGGAAGTAAAACTCAAAGAGGCTTGCACGCCCAAAATTCTTACAAGAGATAACGATTTTAGTGATCATCAATAATGTGAAATCTCATCAAGTCAAAGACTCTTGGCTGTCGTAGTCCGTGGAATCTTCCCAAAAGAAAACCACAAATCCCTACTAAGGCAGTTACTTAACTTACCACCTCAAAGTGGGGCATTACTCTCACCCGTCATTCCTCTCAAACCCGGGCAAACTTTTCAACATTCCCCAAAATACCCCCACCTTTCATCCCGTTCGTACCATACCCATTGCTCTGACTTTGCACCCTGCCACAATCTCACTCAAAATGGGGCAACCTTTAACTTTCATGGATTGGGGCAACCTTGTCTTTTTATAGACTGGGGCATCATATCCCCCGTGCCAAAAAAAAAAAAAAAAAATCCTTTCGTCACCCATTCCATTTATCCTTAGCCACTTGTTACCCTTGTACCAACATATTTCCCAGTCCTTCAACCAATTTATACCCTTAGCCGCCATTGTCTTCCCTAGACAAAGGCAAGCAATTTCACTCCCCACTATTTGAAGTCAAAATTGGGGCAGTCAAACCTTTCCTACTTTGGGGGCAAGCTCATCTCCCATAGGCTTGCCCAAATAACCCCATCCTTCACTCCACTCACGCGCCACACTTGTCCATACCCTAGATTTCTTGAACCCTGAGTCAACTGGCGCAATCATTTGCATTCACACTATTTCTCAGATCTATCAAACAAATGCTTCAAAGAGAGAAACACACGTTAATGACAATCCCTCTAAGTTAACATCTTAGACTTGAAAGCTTAGCCATCATCGGTCATCATAACCAAATGAGAACCCATTTGAACAAGCCTACAAGAACACATCTCAATCTTCAAAAGGGGCACTAACAAATTGCCACGAGCCACACTTTCAAAATGGCAGCCTCAAACTTACCAGAGTTAAAGCCATCAAAAATTTCTTACAAGGAATGATCAATTCAAATTATTCATCTCCCTATTCCTAGCAACAAAAGTTTTGTTTCTCATCAAACATTTTTGTATCCTTACAAAAAAAAATGTTGTCACCAACAAATCATGCATTAAACCATGCATCTGATCATACTCATCACATTTCTCCCATACAAGTATTGTACATGCATTCACATATATCACTTCAATAAAAAGGCCAAATGTCGGTCTCATCATTACCAAAAGTCTGCCTGCATCCCAATCAATCATATCAT
This sequence comes from Astragalus membranaceus, assembly GCA_039519185.1. Classification (NCBI taxonomy): domain Eukaryota; kingdom Viridiplantae; phylum Streptophyta; class Magnoliopsida; order Fabales; family Fabaceae; genus Astragalus; species Astragalus membranaceus. The sequence goes on along the minus strand of CM076853.1, from coordinate 30,233,756 downwards.
ATGCATTCATGCACTTCCTTTTATTCACCGTAGCGTTTGCATCAAAAGATTACATATTTATTATATCCACATTCTCATGCATTCATCAAACACCAAAAAAGAGGCAATAAAAGGAAAAGACAAAAAATCATGTCACATCCCGACAAACATCCAATCATGGCACCATGCATTATTATATCTCAACATCAAGTCATGCAGCTACCACAACTCTTGCATCTTAGCATTACGTATGCACATTCACTCATTCATTCACACATAAAAAGAGGAAAGAAAGAAGAGACAAAAATCATCCACACTGCATTCCACCAGACAAACATGCATCCACCATAACACTGGCATCTAAGCGGTATCATTTGCATTCGAATCTGCAGTTTCATACACGGCTTATGAATTTCCGTTCCCGACCAGCTTCAGCATCCATCATTCATGGGTTTTTATAGTCCATTGGCTTTTGCATTGCACATTCATCACTTCGCATGAATGCATATAACACTTTTTACTTCGATAGACGTGCCACGCACGGGTCTCATCATTGCCAAAAACTCTCTACAACACCAATCATATTATCCACCATGCATCAATGTGTCTCCTTTTATTCACCATAGCATTTGCATTAAAACCATTGCAATCACATTCATATCTCGTATGCATCCACGTAAACTGCATTGCACTCGTTGCATGCATGCACACATATAACATTTTTTTGCTTCGATAGATGCGCAGAATGCCGGTCTCATCGTTGCCCAAAGAAAAAAGGTTTTTACATCACTAATCATATCACTATACCATGCATTCGCGTTCGCCATGGCATTCGCATCAAAGCATTACATTTGCATCACATTCACACTTTGCATTTCATACACTAAGGGTATACTAAGAAAAAAGCAAGAAAGCAAAAAGAAGAAAAGTTGCTCATTCCATTACATTCATCATTCCACCAAAATCAATCAGCACGACCTCATTCATACCTTATCTGCATTCACACACATTGTTTGTCAACCTCCATGTCCCATCAACTTCAACTCACATCATCTACCACATTTCATTCACCCCATCGAACACTTACCATTTCGCATACCTATATCGCACGCATACATCATCCATTGCATTTTTAGACATGCCAAGTATAGATAGCTTTCCCCTTCTCAGGTAAATGCATTCATTAGGTGTGTTCTAGGCAAGTACGCCATCTGTCAATCCCAATATTTTGTTCCCCCAAAGTCAGCGCTCCAAATGCTGGCCTCATATCACAATTTAGAATCTCAGTACTCCTTCAGACCCCCAGCGGTCCTTCAGAGCCCAGGCGCTCCTTCAGACCAACAATGGTCCTTCAATCCAGATCGCACGTCGCGTTATCGAGCAACCGACGGATCATCCGGCCCCAGGCCCTTCAGACTAGCTGTGCCCGCCTAAAAGAAAACACAGTGCACGTCCTTCGTGGTTATATCAGTTCCGGACCTGATTGACCCTAGCGGCCGCTCGAAAAGAGGCCACCCTCAGACCGTATTTCTAGTACCATAGCTAGTTTGCGCTCCTTCAGACCCATCGGTCCATCAGGCTTAGGCATGCCCTTCAGACCCCGACGGTCCCTCAGTCGAACTCAAGTCGATGCGCCAAGCATTGATTTTGAATTAGACCTTCAGAGCCCCAGTGCTCCTTCAGATCCCCAGCGATCCTTATTTACTTTCTTTCTAAGTCAACCCATTTTTCATAATTTTCAAAAAAAAAAAACAACAAAAAAAATCATAGTCTTGACAAAATTAGTGTCCTTTTATCTTTATTTCTATTTTACTCGAGAAATTTGGAGTCCCTTCCTATTTCCTAGCAAAATATAAATAAAGAGGGGCAGCTGTCATAACCTAATTTTGTCCGGCTAATTGAAAAGTTGTTAGAAAACATCAAAAATATTACTTGTCTGCATTTTCAGGTTTTAATCGTGACGTAGATCATTTGGTACTCATTAGCGTTTTTTAGGCCCTTTTTTTTTATTATTAGTAGAAGTTATTTATTTTCCATTGCAAGAAAGAAAAAAAAACTAAAAATATATATATATATATATATGTTTTTAGCATTTAGTTTCGACTATTATTATTGCTTTAAAAATACAAATATTACAAAATTACAAAAATATAAATTAGAATCAGAATTGGATTGGAGGTGCTGTTTACATTTTCCAAGTTTAGAGCCGTATACACGTTTACGGTAATGCACTATCTCTATTCTTGTTTTTTTTTTTTTTTTTTTTGGCAAATAAGCTTATTCACACTACATCTTCAGCCCACACGCAAAGGCACTGCTGGAAGCAATGTAATCTGCTGTACGTCATCCACTGCTTCAATCCATCCACTGCTTCACGCTAACTCTCACTGCACACAAATACACACACCAACACTGTGTATAAGTGGGGAACACGGCAAAAAAAGAAAAGGGGGAAAAAGACAACAGTTTATTCAGTGGGGGAGGAGGAAGGATATCAACACAACCATTCTGAGTGAGAAGCAAAAAAATAGGAAAAGTTAGATAGAAATTAGGAGCAAGAAAAATAGAAAACAATGTAGAAGCAAGAAGATATTTCTATTCCACCACCAAAGAAGCCACTTTCTCCTCTACACCATCATCACCGCCCCAAACCAATAACAACACACAATGACACAATACCCATTCAAAATAAAGGATGAAAAACAGAGGATCCGAAAAAATTAAAATCAAAAGAGAAAGTACCAATGTGCATGCTCACCACCGCCACCGTGGCCTCCGGTGAGCACCACCGCCACGGCCACCGCGAGCTCCTCCCCTCTCCTTGCCGGAGCCTTCTCCCTCTCAGCACTGTTTCCCACTCTCTCTCTCATCCTCGAAATCTCTCTCACCCCCATTTCCTTTTCTTTCTCTATTTATGCCTCAATTTGAGATTTTAAGGAATTTAACTCCCAGCTTCAACCCGTACCCCCCTTTTCCCTTTCTTGTTAAAAAAATGGTATTTATTATTTATTTGTTTTTTTTTTAATTTGTTAGCTGCTTCTTGCTTTACTTTTTATTATTATATTTCTGTACTAAAAGGTTAGTATATACACCCCCTTTTTTCCTTTTAGTAATCCCGATCCCACTTATGATACTTTTATTATTATTATTATTATTATTATTATTATTATTATTATTATTATTATTATCCACAACCCATTTATCACTGTTTTCTTATTTGTTTGGTCTGTTAATGTGTTGTAGTGTACATTATTGTCATTCATCGTAAATCTCCTCTCCCCTAAGTGGTGTTTTATTATATTATTTTAGTATCAACAATTTTACTTAATAAATTCATTTATTAGTGTGTTTCATGTTTCTACCTTCATTTGGATCTTGGGTCAAAGCCCTTTCATTTTCTCTTTTGCTACTTATGAGTCCGACTCATCCTCACACATTTTACAAGTCAATGAGTCCGACTCATTTTCGCGCAATCTTAAATCCTTTTTTAAAGTCATGCTTCCAAGTAAACATTTTCAAATAATCAAACACTCAATCACAAATCGATTATTTGCAATGGTCACTCTGAGTTTAACTCGTTTGAACATTGTAAACACATTCTTTTTCAAATAGGCCATTAGTGGTGACCACTCTAGATTTATTTGTTTGGTCACTACAAAAGTTTTTTCAAAATTCAAAAACATTCAAATAATAAAAAACACCAACGCACAAACATTTTTTACCAAGAACTACGTGTGATTTGATTCTCTACCAGGAGATACGTAGGAGCGAAGGGCGGCCGACCTCTGTCAATTGCATTAATAAAAAACCCCTTTTTTTAGTCTTTTTTAAACATTCTCTTCCTTAGTTCTCAACAAAAATGCAAAAGCAATTATTTTCATTAAGTCTTTTTCAATTCATTTCATAACAAAAGGGAAATAAATATTTTTCAAAGTTAATATGTTTTGCGCAACTAATCAGAGGTAACCTTTTTAAAAAGGATGCTGTGTGGTGCTAATACCTTCCCCACGCATAATCGACTCCCGAACCCAAAATCTGGTTTTCAAGACAATTTTCATTTTCAAAAGGGTTTTTTCAATGTTTTTCCTAAAAATAAATATTGATGGCGACTTCATTAAACGAAGAATCCCCCCTCCGGATTTTTCGGTCGCTACAAACAGCAACAGCATCATTTGAAGAAAAACAGCAACAGCATTATTTTGAAGAAAACAGCAACAGCATTATGTGAAGAAAACAGCAACAGCATTATTTGAAAAACAGCAACAGCATTACTTTGAAAAACAGCAACAACATTACTTTGAAAAACAGCAACAACATTACTTTGGCGAATTGATTAAAATAGTAACCCACACCGGATTTCGAAAAATAAATACTTGTTGGAAAGCCCTATGGATCTACTCCTTATTCCTAAGTTCAGTTTTTTGAAAAAGAGAGTCTAACAGGTACAGTTTTCAAAAACACACATACTAGTTTCAAAAGAGGGCAGTTTCTGTCCTTCAAATTCAAGCAGTTCTAAAATGACCAAAACTCAATCAAATTGCATGAAACTTGTGCATAAACTGGGGAGAATTCTGTCTAGTTTTCAAAGAAATTGGATTAGTTCGAAAATGAGTTCTTTTGAAAACGCAGTGACCAAAACACTGACCCTATGTCCAGATTGTTTCCAGAATCTTACCCTAACTTGTGAAATTCATATCTCGAGCTACACAACTCTAAACGCAACCAAACCAGTGCCAAATTAACAAGCATTAAGTCTATTTTCCAAAACAGCAAACCACATAATTTTTCAGTCAACACAACGTTCCCAGTTACCGAAATACTTTTTATTGTAACAGCCCAGGTCCAACGCATTGGCCACCCCGGCACTATTACATCACGGTCTTCTCTACCCCCCTTGTAGAATTTTTGCCTTCCGTGGGAATCGAACCTTGCACCTGAGGCATAAGTGCAAGTTAAACACACCTCCCACTACCAATTGAGTGCGCGCTCAATTGGTAGTGGGAGGTGTGTCTAACTTGCACTTATGCCTCAGGTGCAAGGTTCGATTCCACGGAAGGCAAAATTTCTACAAGGGGGGGTAGAGAAGACCGTGATGTAACAGTGCCGGGGTGGCCAATGCGTTGGACCTGGCCTGTTACATCCCAACTCACCCATGCCATCTTCTTTGACTCCCCATCGCCACCCCACAAAAATCTTCTTTGAAGCTTTACAATCTCCTCAATCACTTTTTTGGAGCTTTGTAAAAAGAGAAAAGATACAATGGTTGTGAAGCTAGTGCCGAATTTATGAGTGTGACACGACCCCCGATAGATAATTGTCTACTCTTCCAACTGTTGAGCCTAGCTTTTATAGAATCAATTACCGTTTGCCAAGTACTCAACAATCTCGGATTTGCGCCAACCAGGACACCGAGAAACTTGAAACAAGAAGACCTCAACCTACATGATAGAAATTGTGATATCCCCTCCATAGTCCTCTCCTCCATATTTATGCCTATGACATTACTCTCAACAAAGTTCACCTTCAATCCCGAGACAAGCTCAAAGCTTCTAAGGATTGCCTTCAAGCACCACACACTTCTTTCCCCCAATCACAAAAAGATATAGTATCATCCGCAAATTGTAGAACATCAATCGAGAGAGTCTGGCTTACCTTTAATCCGATTAAATTATTAGATTCCACTCCCATCCTTACTAATCCTGCCAACCCTTCCGCCGCAACTAGAAACAAAAAGGGAGCAAGAGGATCGCCCTGTTTCAAACCCTTTTGGGCCACAAATTCTTCCGTTGGACTACCATTGACCAATACTGAAATTGAATTGAAATTGAATTGGAAGAGTAGCATGCCTGCATCCAACCCCTCCACTTCTCTCCAAACCCCATTCTTTCCAACATATAGTCCAAGTACGACCAACTTACCGAATCGTACGCCTTCTCAAAATCCGCTTTATGTACCACACATTTCTTTTTAGTCCTCTTTGCCATATCCATCACTTCGTTTACCACAACCACACCATCTAAAATGTTTCTCCCTGCAAGGAAGGCGCTTTGCCCACTAGAGATCACACCTTTCAACACTCTTTTTATCCTCCCCGCCAAGACCTTTGCAAGCATCTTGTACAAATATCCAATGAGTGAAATTGGCCTATACTCCCCTAAACCTTGCGGGTTAATTGTCTTGGGGATGAGTGCTAAGAAAGAAGCACTAATCACCTTCGGCAACTTTGCTAGTCTATGGAATTCGTTGAAGAACTTCATGATTTCCGGGGAGATTACATCCCAACAACCCTTAATGAAATTAAGATTGAATCCGTTCGGGCCCGGGCTCTTGTTCCCATCACCTTCCCACACTACCTTTTTCACTTCCTCCATCGAAAAAGGCTCGGTCAAAAATTCCTTATCCCTCTTTGATATTTGATTGAAATGGACACCGTCAATTTTAGGCCTATTGTAATCCTCTTCTTTAAACTTCGCCTCGAAGTGATCTTTTACCGCTTTCTTTACATCCCCCATGTCCTCTACCCACTCACCATTCACCTCCACTTTCAACAATTGTGTTCTTCTTCTATTACCTTTTATGCACGCATGAAAAAAACCGTCTATTTGAGTGTCCTTCTGCTAACCACCTTACTCTTGATTTTTGCGCAAGGAGGCTTTCCTTCGCATGTAATTCCACCCAAAACTCATCGTTCAACCTTTTCCTCTGCACATCATCAATACCTCCCCCTATCGAAGACAACCTCTCAAGCTCATTTAAATCTCTTACTATATACTCTATTTTCAAATCCTTTTAGCCGAATACCTCCCGGTTCCACACTTTTATTTTCTCTTTCAACATTCTCAATTTCTCTTTCAACACAAATTGTGGATACCTTGTATTGCAGGTAAACTAATATTGCAGGATAAGTTTTGATGATGAAAAAGAAAAAGGCAAAGTTGATGGCCAAAGCTAATAAAAGTGACTAAACATCAAAGTCACAATCCAAGACAAACAAGCTCAAGAATTGAAGATTCAAGTTTAAGGGTAGTTGTTAAGACTTTGGCAAGTGTACCAAATGTCGTCGCAAGTAATAAAATATCGGTAAGAACCGGTCGATCCACAGGGATTGCTTTTATTGTCAATTCAGCAAGCAAATTATTTCTTAGTTGATACGATTGGACAAAAAGATAGTTATCGGTAATGGTGAAATAGAAATTTATAAAACAATTAGGATAAACGCGATTAGGGGTCGAATCCTCTCCCTTCACCGATCTTATGGACCTTCAGCTACTCACATATTAATTGTTTGAAATACCAGATTCAATTCACAATATTAGGCTAAGGACAATTCCTTGCCTCAAAACCCCTATTACCCTAAGAGTTACCCTAATTCCTTAGGTGAGTCATGCCAGAGGGTAACGCATTAAGATTAAGAATTTTAATGAATTCACATAAGCTACCACATATTCCTATGATGATTACTAGCATGTGATCTAAACCCCAATTTCCAGCAAACAACCCATATTCTTATGTGATTATTTACCTAGATCATTACAATTATCATATGTAATTGCAAAGCATTAAGAACATAAGATTTAGACATATGATAATCAAACAATCAATTGTCTTAACCATATCAAAGAATCCATAAGAAGGGTTTGGGGAGAGTCATCTCTCCCTAATCAAAAGAAACTAAAAAGACAACATCAATGAATGAGAAGATAGAAATAAGAAGATATTACACATAGAGGACTCCATGAAACCTTCAAATCCTAAATTCGCATCCCAGACGAAGTGCCGGTGGTACTGCTTTTCTTTCTCCTTGGCTTAGTTGTTGACGCCTTCCGGCGCTGATGTTGTGCGTGGCCCGTGCGTGTCTTTCAATTACCTAATTTCAATTCTTTGAATTCTCCAAGCTTTTTCTCCACGCCTTCTTTCTTTCCTATTTTAATTTTTTCAAGTCCAGCCCACAACTCTCTTGGCCCATCAATAAATTGGGTTATTATTCATTTAATTGGACTTTGCCAATTACACCTCCACTTCTACTACATAAAACTAAAACTATGCCAAATCCCTAGTTATTGGCTGAATAAAACATAAAATCTCCGGCATTATGGTTTGTAAACTGAATAAAAATATACATATGATGAGGACTCATCACAACCCCAAACTTGAACTTTTGCTTGTCCTCAAGCAATCACTCCATTCACTGTGGCAATTTGTCATTCAGCTTTTACATAATTCACAGGCCAATAGATCCTTCAGCACATCAGAAAGTATCATCCAACATAATATAGTGACAAAGCAATTGAATTGGAAAATACATGATCATAAACAGGCAAGAAATCTCAAGTCCTCTCTTTTTCACACATCTCACTACTGTTTCGCTCTTTGAGGTGTTTTGGGTGTTCGCTTAATTCACAGTACCTGCATCATCGTTTCATAGGCTTGAACAAGTACTATACCAATCAATACACATGAATTCCACACACACTATTTGAGGACTTTTAAGGTTATATTGGGGCTTAGGTAAGGGTGGGTAAAATTTGGATAAGTAGGTTAAAACTTGGAGTTAGGCCTACCTCTCACTTTGTCAATTTTTTACATTCTCACTCACTTACCATTTTCCCAAAGCATTTCACAAGAGAAGGAATTTCTTACAATATATATATATATATATATATATATATATATATATATATATATATATATATATATTATATAGCATCGCGACGCGAAGGCATGCTATCGCGACGCAAAAATAAACAGAAACCAGAACTGAAACATATATAGCATCGCGACGCGAAGGCATGCTGTCGCGACGCGAAAATAGACAGAAACCAGAACTGAAACATTTTTCTCTTTTTTTTCTCTTCTTTTTTTTTTCTTTTTTTTCTTTGTATGTTCCATTCTCTTGTATACCACCCCAAACTTAGATTGTTGCTATTCCATGAGCAACCCCAAACTTAGAATTTTTCCCCACCCTCATGCTTTTGTCTACCTAACTCCAAGTTAAGAAAACTAGGCAATGATATGTAGAAAAAAATACAAAAACAACAAAAAGGCTCAGAGGGGCTAGCAAAGGATAAACATTAATGGGTTGGCGTGAAAGGCTCAGGGGTGCCAAAAAACAATTTGCCTCAGTGTGTGTATAAATCACATGTATGACAGTTAAGTACAAGCTCAAGTTCTGCAGACTAATACAGGCAAGGAATAATCACACAATGATTATAGGAAATGTTTGGGCTCAAACCTCACAGCTGGGATAAGAGATGAACTTTTGAGAGCTTGCCCAAAGATGATTCAGGTCTTCCTCAACCTTTGACTTGGCCACTGACATTATCTGATGAAAAAAATCTGAAATGGAAGAAATCACAAGGTTGCTGCAAAAATGTTAGACTGAACAACCACCACAGTGAACTAGTTCAAAATTGTGGTGCATCATCATCAATGTAAAAGTTAGACAGCAGTACAACCAAAATGCAAAACAAACTGAAAAAGGGGAATGAAAAATAAAGACTCAAAACAGTAAATAGGGAACCAATGGGTTGCCTCCCACCAAGCGCTTATTTAACGTCACTAGCTTGACGTTTGTCATCCCACTATTAAGGTGGCTGATATGACACAAAGAACACATCATCCTTCTTCTTTCGCTTCTGAGGCAGGAACATCATGAATTTGAAACATAGTTGTAGATGCTTCCATACCCTTTTAAGGTGAAGGGTGATGAATAAGGCATAGAAGGAGTCTAAGTATATGTCAATCTCCTCACTTCTATCCTCCTTGCTACTTGGAAGAATAATAGAAACCATGATTTGTTGGGTTTTTTCTTGTTGGATTTTCACCCCTTCCCCACATTGGGAGCTTTGATCTTCCCTCCAAACTACATGCTCCTCCATTTCAATCTTTTCTTCTTCCTCATCTTTCTTATCCTCCCCAGATTCTTCTTTTGTTGGGGCTTGTTCTTCTTGTTCCTCATTGGTAGTGCATAACCATGGGTAATTTTCTGATATAGTTACCCACTCATCCTCACAGTTGCACTCCACAAGATACTCCCCACAAGAATCGCAAAAGGTGCGTGTCACACATTTTCCATTCAAGTGGGGTTCGTCACAAAAATTACCGCTAAGTGAGGGTGGCGTGGACTGTATCATCACTTGCTCTTGGGGTTGGAAGAGGGTCTCGGACATTCGCATAAACTCGGACAAAGCATCTTCCAACCGAGAAGCTTGCTCTTTAGGCTGGAAGATAGTCTCAGTCATTTGCCTAAACTGGGCCAAAGCATCTTCCAACCGAGAAGTGGATTCCATGATTTTTTTTTCCGGGACAAACAGCAATTCTTTCGAACTTTGCCCCTGCTACACAGTTCACTGAAACACTTCAACAAACCGTTAACAAGTCCAACACACTAACTAAGTATCTAAATAAATAAAACAAAAAATAAATACTAAACTAAAATAAAACAAAATAAAACAACTAAGAATTAACTCAATTGCCTTATTGACAATGAAATCAACAATCCCCAGCAACGGCGCCAAAAACTTGTTAAGACTTTGGCAAGTGTACCAAATGTCGTCGCATGTAATAAAATATCGGTAAGAACCGGTCGATCCACAGGGATTGCTTTTATTGTCAATTCAGCAAGCAAATTATTTCTTAGTTGATACGATTGGACAAAAAGATAGTTATCGGTAATGGTGAAATAGAAATTTATAAAACAATTAGGATAAACGCGATTAGGGGTCGAATCCTCTCCCTTCACCGATCTTATGGACCTTCAGCTACTCACATGTTAATTGTTTGAAATACCAGATTCAATTCACAATATTAGGCTAAGGACAATTCCTTGCCTCAAAACCCCTATTACCCTAAGAGTTACCCTAATTCCTTAGGTGAGTCATGCCAGAGGGTAACGCATTAAGATTAAGAATTTTAATGAATTCACATAAGCTACCACATATTCCTATGATGATTACTGGCATGTGATCTAAACCCCAATTTCCAGCAAACAACCCATATTCTTATGTGATTATTTACCTAGATCATTACAATTATCATATGTAATTGCAAAGCATTAAGAACATAAGATTTAGACATATGATAATCAAACAATCACTTGTCTTAACCATATCAAAGAATCCATAAGAAGGGTTTGGGGAGAGTCATCTCTCCCTAATCAAAAGAAACTAAAAAGACAACATCAATGAATGAGAAGATAGAAATAAGAAGATATTACACATAGAGGACTCCATGAAACCTTCAAATCCTAAATTCGCATCCCAGACGAAGTGCCGGTGGTACTGCTTTTCTTTCTCCTTGGCTTAGTTGTTGACGCCTTCCGGCGCTGATGTTGTGCGTGGCCCGTGCGTGTCTTTCAATTACCTAATTTCAATCCTTTGAATTCTCCAAGCTTTTTCTCCACGCCTTCTTTCTTTCCTATTTTAATTTTTTCAAGTCCAGCCCACAACTCTCTTGGCCCATCAATAAATTGGGTTATTATTCATTTAATTGGACTTTGCCAATTACACCTCCACTTCTACTACATAAAACTAAAACTATGCCAAATCCCTAGTTATTGGCTGAATAAAACATAAAATCTCCGGCATTATGGTTTGTAAACTGAATAAAAATATACATATGATGAGGACTCATCAGTAGTCCTTAGGGTTTGGGTGTGTCTTAGGAAAAAGTCTAAGCTCTTTCAAAGGTCAGCTCGTATGTCAAAGTCTCACACACTCACAAGTTTTTGAAAGATGCATGCATACTTACGTAAACATACCTATCATCTTTAAAACATAAAAATCGATTTTATCTTGCATATACATTCATCAAAATCGATTTTCAGGCCAATCAGAAAAGGAAGAATCGATTTTCACTTCATGTATTTTCAGTGCATAAATCGATTCCTGAGCCAAACTTTTTTAAAGGAAGAATCGATTCCCACTCTTTTGCACTTAATTGAGAATTGATTCCTACATGTCTCAGGCAAGCTGAGAATCGATTCATACAAGTTTTCACTAAGTACAAAATCGATTCCTAGCCCTCCATGGTTCTCAAGAATCGATTGTCCCTATTTTTCAAACAAATCAAAATCGATTCCTCACTTAAATGAATCGATTTCTAGATCAATTGCTTTCAACAAAGAATCGATTCCTACACTATTTTCAACGTAAACTTGATTTTCTCATAGCATATAAATAGGCACTGCATTACGTTCATTTACACACAACCCATTTCACGAATCAGAAAACTTTTGAGAAAAACTCTTCACGCTTTTACTTTTGCTCGTCACGCACCGTTGGTCCGTCTGAGCTGATCTGTTGCTAAGAGTTAGTTTGGGTTGCATTCTTCAAGTTGTAATATCTGCCTTCATTAGAGGTATTTCTGTCTTTACATTTGTTATTATTTAATTGTTTGTGATTTGTACTAGGGAGTGGGGTATCTCTCTAGGGTAGCTGTTTGTACTAGGAAGTGGGGTATCTTTCTGGGGCAGCTGATTGTAACAGGGGTGGGGTATCTCTTGTTATTGTTATATTAGATTTGAGGGCTCTCCATAGGTGGGGTATCCTAGGAGGAGAGTGCCTGAGTCTGTAAAGGTTTTCCAAGGCACCTGTAAGCCTTGTTGTTTTGGTTAGTGGAAAATCTCACAAGGGTATGAGGACTGGACGTAGGTCACTAGGAGGTGACCGAACCAGGATAAATCTCTGCGTGCTGTACTGCTTTCCTGCTTTACTGTTATACCGCTTTACTGCTTTATATTCTAATTCCTTCGCTTCCACTTAACCTGCGCGAAAATTGATCTAAGTCATTGAAAAGGGGAAAAACGTTTTCGAAAGATCTGAAAAGTTTTTAAATCTCAATTCACCCCCCCTCTTGAGACTGAAGCCACTTGGTAACAAGTGGTATCAAAGCTAGACTCTTGTATAAAGGGCCTATCAGCTTAGAGAGAAATGGCTTCAGGTTGGTCTACGCAAGAGGGTGCTTCTCTTACCCGTCCTCCGGGATTCAACGGGAAAGATTACGCATATTGGAAAGAAAGAATGTGAATCTTTATTAAAGGGGTAGACTTAGATGTTTGGGATGCTGTGGAAAAAGGACCTTTCGTCCCCACACACATAGTAGACGGTATTCTTACAATTAAAAGTAGAAATGAATGGTCTGATGATGAGAAAAGAAAAGTGCAACATAATTTACGTGCCAAAAATATTATTACTTCTGCTTTAACGATACTTGTTGGGTAGATTCTGGTGCTACTACTCACTTTAGTAAGTCCATGCAGGGTTGTCTGTGGAGCTGACCGCCTAGTGATGCTGAAAGATTCTTCTATGTGGGCGATGGCACTAAAGTTGCAGTTGAAGCTATAGGAACTTTTAGATTATTTTTAAAGACAGTTTTTTATTTGGATTTGATTGAGACATATGTTTGCCCGTCAACTAGACGGAATTTAATTTCGGTTTCGGTTTCGGACAAATCTGGTTATTCTTGTTCTTTTAAAGATGCCGAAGCTAGTCTCTCTTATGGTCCAAATATTATTGGTTACGGGTCTTTAATTGATAATCTTTATATGCTTGATGTTAAGCATTCCTATAACCAAATATTGCAAATAAGTTCACACGGTACGAATTAGAATTCCGCCACTTTATGGCATAAGCGCTTAGGCCACATCTCTAAACAGAGAATTTAGAGGCTTGTGTCGAGTATATTCATGGACACTTAGATTTGTCTGACTTTCAAGTCTACGTAGAGTGTATGAAGGGTAAACAAACAAACAAAAGGAATTTAGATGCCGAAAGAGCTAAAGACGTCTTAGAACTAATACATACAGATATTTGTGGTCCCTTCCCTTCTGATTCTTGGAATGGGCAAAGGTACTTCATTATGTCTATAGACGATTACTCGAGATATGGTTACCTATGATACATCAATATCATTTCCCGGTTGTTTAGGCCCAGAAATTAACAAAGACAACATCATATACTTGCGTTTCATACAAAGCCATGGAGGTAAGTTATAAACCGCCAAAATCACGGGCCATGTACTGTGAGAGCTACTCTGTATACCGTATGGGTTAAATCCATCAGCAGACAATGCAAGTCGAAGGTTTCTTGGTTCCTCCCCGAAATCAGGATAATCAATATCAATTTTTTTCCATTGCGGAGAATCCGCCGGATGTCGTAGCAAGCCATCTTTAATCCTTTCATCCTCATGCCAAGTCAAGTGTTTTGCATCTTCTGAATTACGGTACATGCGCCTAAATCTAGGAATTATAGGAAAATACCACAACACCTTTTCTGGAGCAGATTCTTTCTTCTTATACCGCGATGCATTACATTTAGGACACGACTTTAACAAGGAATGTTCATTCCGAAATAATATGCAGTCATTGGGACAAGCGTGTATCTTCTCATAATTCAAGCCAATTGACCCTAACATTTGTCTTGCATCATACGTCCGAGAAGGGAGCACATTATCCTTCGGCAACATATCTTTCAATAGTGCGAGTAATTTAGTAAAGCTCTTATCCGTCCATCCGTGGCAAGTTTTCAAGTTATACAACTTTATCACCGCCAATAATTTTGTGAACTCAGTACAACCCGCATACAAAGGTGTCTCTGCATCGGTTATCAACTTCTCAAACTTTTGAGGGGAATCATTAAGATCATCTTCAACTGCCTTTGTCATCTCTTCAAGTTGGTCGCCATCAAATCTATATTTTTCGGAATTATTATTCATATTCGAAGATTCACATCTCTCGGAATTATTATTCATATTCGAAGATTCACCTCTTTCCTCACCGTGCATTGTCCAACAAGTATAACTTTGATCGATCCCGTAGGCCCTTAAATGTCCTACAAGCTCAACTGCGGTATATGAACAGGGACGGCGCTGTTAACGGCGGCGAAGGGGAGGCGATGAGAGTGAGTGAACAGGGACGGGAGGCAGTGAACGACAGCGCTGGAGAGTGAGTGAACAGTTAGGTTTCAACGGGAAGGAGGAAAAATAAGGAGGAAAGGAATAATATTTTAGACATAGGGAGCGCTCGCGAAACAAGGCGCTACTTATTGTGGAGGACGCGTAACACATAGGGAGCGCTTAAACCACGAAGCGCTACTCATTGTGGAGGACGCGTAACACATAGGGAGCGCTTGAACCACGAAGCGCTACTCATTGTGGAGGACGCGTAAAACATAGGGAGCGCTCAGAAAAAAAGCGCTCCTCATTGAGCTTCCGTGTTAGAAATAGGGAGCGCCCGATAGAAAAGCGCTCCTCATTGAGCTTCCGTGTTAGAAATAGGGAGCGCCCGATAGAAAAGCGCTCCTCATTTGGCGATCTTTTTAATTTATTCTGTTGTAGTGAAGTAAAATATTTCAAATGGACAATATTTTTAATTTTTTAAATTTCAAGTAAAATATTTTTTTTATCAAAACTATAAAATATAACATAAATTCTTTTAGTTTAGTGGAAGCGGCAACGATTCTTTCTTGTCTTCTACAAGTGATGAGTGCAGCCAAAATTTATAAGGAGCTCACGAGAGGGGGGACTGGTTTTAGGTGAAGATTTTAGGTTATATCAATCATGGCCGGCCCAACCGATTTTGAGGCCTATAGCAATTTTTTAATGAGGCCTTTTAAAGAAGAGTACAATATAAAAGTAACAAATATTAAAAAATTAAATCCTTTTAAAATGAGGGAGGTCTATAGAAGTTGCAATTCAATTCCTAGAAAATTCAGAAGATAAAATTTCATATATATGGACAATATTTATAATTTTTTAAAGAGAGGCGTAGTGAAGTGTCGAAGAAACCAAAGAGAAGATTTTTTTGACCCCACTACCCATGCTAGTGGAGGAGTGGAGCGTGTCTTCGAGTTTTTAGGACTTTGGCGTAATATAGTACGTTGATCTTAGTCGATCCAACGGTGATTAAGCTGTAGGCTTGACAAAGTGGCCAACAGAAAAAGACACATCAATCAAACATTTACATTTTTTCAAAGTCTTTACTTTCTATCTTTTACTCGCGTTTTATCTTTATGCTTTACGCTAGTAAGTAGTCTAATTTCATGTCCCTCTCACCTAACCTAACAATACCTATTGGATTATGTCACTCTCTTTACATCTTTATGATCAGCTGAAAGATTTAAGTTTTGTTTTATATGAAATGCTTTGTTTTTTGAGAGGGACATGATAATATGGTTTTAGAGTGTGACAATTAAATATATGGATTTTGTTTGAATACTACGAGAGCCTAAAATTTATAAATTATTGTGACTTTATGATTTAAAGAATTGATGGATATTTGGTTTGGTGTTTGTGGGGAATTTTGTGAAACTACCGATACACTATGTTATTTGTTGTTTGAGAGATTTTTGTAAGCTAAGTTTATGCTATTGGAATTTCAAAATGTTTTGGGAGAAAAATTTCTCAGAACACAGCATGCTAACAACAGTATGTGTTAGCCTTGGTGCACTATGATTTAACTATTATGGCGGGGAGCATATCTGTATACTTTCTGGTGGGGAGCCTATCTTTATACTTTCTAGTGGGGAGCCTATCTTTATATTTTCAGGTCGAGAGCTTATCTATATATTCTTGGCGAGGAGTCTTTTTAGTTCTGTATAAGTATTACTCCCACTTAAACTGAATTTATAGGATTTTATACGATTTACTTTATTAAACTATTATTTTGTTGAAAATAGTTTTAAAATTGATATTATCATGTCACACTTGTTAAGCTCTTCATTATTTGGTCACTGAGTGGTGGCTCACATCGTCTGTCTTATATTTTTTAGATTCCCAGGCTCATGCTGAACCGAGCACCCCTGTTAGAATTTAATGTCTTACTTCTAGTTCTACGTGATGCGCCTTTTTTGTTTTTGAGGACCGCTAGTTACGTTACCAATATTTTCTTGTGTCCTTATGTATTTATCTTTTGTAAATTTGTAGTGACTCTGTTACATCAATGGGTTGTCTGTTTGCCATTAAATGTAGCTCTATTGGCTCAAATGGAATTGTTAGGACAACAACCAGTAAAAGAAGTAATAATAAAAATGTAAATAGAGACACAATATTGGTCGCAAAGTTTTTGCCTATATCTGTGACTAAAAAGCAACTATAGTTCCGTCTTATTACTTGAAGTTTGCTTCGCTACTCTCAACTCCCCCGCCCCAGCCCCATTGATACTGAATGTGAGCCATACTCAACAGGAACATTGATGGGTTCTCAAAAGGTAAAGTGAGGCCAACAAGAATAAGAGGTATCCTAAGAGATGAATGGGTGCTGTCATGGCTAGTTGGGGTCAGAAACTCAAACAAAGCGGAATTATTAACAATTGTCTTTACAATGGACCTATTGGTGGAGCAAGAATGGATAAAGTAAAAAATTAATCATAGAATGTGACTCATAAATGCTTTAGGCATGGGGGAACACTGCTTCGTAATCCTTGAGCCCTCAATATAGACGGATTACGAAGCACTCCACGATACCACAAGACATAAGATCAGGTTCTAGAGGTCTTTCACAACTAAGTATCAAGATGTACCATAGCTTGCATAGCTGGCACAATATTATTAGATGGTGAGTCACAAAATGACCTGGTGGCACAATATCCTCGTGTATTGGTTACCAGTTGGGGGAGGGATGTTGTCTACTCCTATTTTAGTTGAGCTACATGCAAAAAAAAAAAAGAAGAGATGCCTTAGATGAGTATGAGGCCATAGGAGTTACCAATTGCATAGCTGGCACAATATTATTAGATGGAGGTGGAGACACAAAATGACTTGGTGGCCATATCCTCGTGTATTGGTTGTTGGTGGGTATTTGAATTTGGATTGCTCCCAGACACCAAGTCATATGTTGCCCAACTTGAACTCATTCTCATTCCAATTTGAATTTGAGTCCTAGTTGTTGACATAAAATTGTACTCAAAAAATCTCATTGCAGAATTACCATTTGTTGGCCTCACTCCAACAAAATTTGTAGTATTACTATTGAGATATGACCTGCAAAGTTTTAAATACAAGTCAAGAAAACTCTTAAAAAGAATCAATTACTAGCCCAAAAAATAATATTATTTTATTTAAATTTAACTATTATTTTAAATATAAAAAAGGAATATATGCATCAATTTCCTAATTAGTACAATCTTTGATGTACACTATCTTACCAATATTAATCAATGAAATCACCGTCGTTGGGGACAATCAAAATTAACAGTAGAGCAAAGCACAACAGAGAAGGTGTAGAAATATAAAACAACATCAACAATTTCCTTTTGATCAAGCTTGCAGTAGTCGAAACACCAGATATTATTCCCTCGCCCATGGATCTAATGGAGATAGAAAAACATATCACTACAGAGGAAAAAATAAGTCGGTAGAAAATAGATCAATTATATAGATGAAAGAACATGATGAATCATCTTGGATTAACTACATGTGACGTATTGATTCGAGTAGAATGAAGTTGTGGTTTATGTATCAAACCCTAAAATATCATCGAAAGAAATTAAATTATACAAGTATATGTGAGAACATATATCTTACTTATTAGTGAGCGATAGATATATAGTAGATACTTCTTGTAAACTCGGCAAATGCAATATAACAAGGGTAGAGAAAGGGAAATATACTCTTTCATTTTGGGGTTTGCCGCTGATTTTCGCTAGTTTTCTGAAAGTGGTGAGAACAACCGGGTATTTATACCAATTCACGAGAGGAGAGACTAGTGTTAGGTTAAGTTTTCAAGTTAATTATCTCGATTTCTAATATTTAAATGAAAAAATAAATATAACATTTTAGAAACAAAATCCCCTAAAAAAACATTTATTCAATGCCTCTAAAGTAAGCTTCATTCTTAAGAGGTAAATAAAAGATAAAGACAATTTAAAAAAAAATCAAAAATAAAAGTTATGTTATATAGATAAATACGTGTATGAAATATTAAAAAATAATTAAATTTTCTAAATTTTTTATTAGAGAGGGCACTAGGGGTGCCTCAACCCGATTACAATTATCGAAACCGATTCATACAATTCATTGGGTCATTGTTCCACTCTTCCCAATCTAAGGTATTTTGCTTTCCCATCCTGTGGGCTATCCATCCCCAAGATAGAAAAACATATCACTACAGAGGAAAAATTAAGTCAGTAGAAAATAGATCAATTATATAGATGAAAGAACATGATGAATCATCTTGGATTAACTACATGTGATGTATTGATTCGAGTAGAATGAAGTTGTGGTTTATGCATCAAACCCGTCGCAAATTGTTAAAAATTCCGTGGCTAACTATCAGTAACTACTAAAAAATTTCTGTCGCAAATTCCGTCGCTACGCAAAAAATAATTAATGCTAGGAAAATTAGCAATTTACTTTGTCATTCCTATTTGCAATACTTACCTGCCAATTCAATTCAGACTTCAATCCACCAATTCAAACATACATAAACTACACTAATGTCAAACATACCAAATATCAAAATATATCAAAACGTACCACTAGTTTATGTCAAACATACATAAATTACACTAATGTCCAGTAAACTCAAAAAATTCCGACGAAGCATCTTCAAGTCCAACTCTTAACCATATACCTAACAAATCAAAAACAATAATGATTACTAATTAATTCATAAAACTAAGATATTTTGCACAATAATTAAAGCATAGATTACCTAGATGTTGTCAATAACCCTCCCCATAAACGTGGTCTCCGTGATCTCCATTGTCTCCATCATCTACATCTTCGTTCTCGTCCTGTTGAGCGGGCTGGTCCTGCTCGGGCGGCTGCCAATCAGGTGGAGGTACTGGAATCCCAGAATGGTTAAATACGTATTCAAGTAGTTGTTGATGTCGTGCAACCAGCTCCTGCTGTCGTGCAAAGTGCTCTGCAAAATGCTGTGACATTTCTGGGATGATTCTACGGGCCTCAGGAGACATGCCCGCGCTCGTCGAAGCTCCAGAGTCTACCATATTGTCAAATATGCCTCATGTCCCATACACACGACTCTTATTGGGCCCTCCAGCAGCCTTCTCCCACAACAATCGCTTCAGCTTAGCCAACTCAACGGGGTCTACTGGTATATCTGACTGAGAGAACAGCCGCTGAAACTCCTCCTATCAAATGCACAAGTTATAATCATACTCAAATAAATGAGACATTTTATCAAGCACATTCATAATAACAGACAGAAATGTCTTTAACATTGAAATGACTGATATCTATTTCCAATACAATAGCCCTGCAAATTAAATACAAACACACCAATTATAAACAATTCAACAACTTCTAAACACACCAATTCAATTCACATAAACTAACTTATATTTCCAATTCACATAACCAACTATAAGTTCAATAAACTAAGTGAGACCAATTATAACCAATTCAACACACTAGTACAAAAATTGGAAAAGAATTGGAGTTTTTAAGTCGGATGCCGAAATATCCGACTTAACAAATGGACGCGGTGGCAATTTTGTAATAAACATTGGAAAAAAATTTGGCGCCCTCCTTTTTAAGTCGGATATTTAAAAGTCCGACTTGAAATGTGTAACTTATTTTTGCTCAAATACTAAACCCCGCGTGCGTTCCCTAGATTTTTGTTGGCTTTCTTTTTTACTTAAGTTCTGGCTCTCTCCCCAAAAACAAAACACGATAACACCCTAAACTCAAAACCCGTTACCTTGCTCTTCTAATCGCCCTCTCCGCCACTCGACGCCTTCCTCCGTCGCTCTCTCCTCTCTGCCACCGTCTCCATCTATCTCATCGTCACCATCTATTTCCCTGTCACCATCTACTTCTTTGATTCGCTTTCTTCTAGTTTTTTTAAACGGTAAACCACCACTCCTATTCTAATTCATATCACGAGTAGAGAATCTTCATTAAGATGAGAGCTATTGATATGTTTGATTGAATTAAAGGAATTTCATATCTCTTTTTACATTCTTAGGGTTTTGTTATTGCCTTGTTGTTTTTTGAAATTTGTTAGGGTTTGATGTGTTTTGTTTCCGCTATGATAGATTGAGGAATTTCATATCAAGGTTTACTATTTATTGAACCAGAAATTAATAGATTGGTTTATAAGTTGTATAGCAAGCTGGCCAGTTCGGTTATTGTTTCTTAGATTAGCATGTGTAATGGTTTATAAGCTGTTGTTGGTCATGTGTTGCCTTTGGCTGAAGACTGATGTGGCCTACAGATAATTATCTGGTGATACTAACTGGGTGTTGTTTTGTCTTGATACATCGGGTTGGGGGGGGGGGATTGGCATAGTGAAGAGGCCTGTTGGAGTGGTGTTGAAGCTAATAGAATTCGGATCAACATCCGACTTTAAAAGTCCAAAATATCCGACTTTGAATCCTCTTTTTCCACTAGTGACAACTTCCAAACACACCAATTCAATTCACATAACACATAACCAACTATAAGTTCAATAAACTAAGTGAGACCAATTATAACCGATTCAACAGTTTCCAAACACACTAATTCAATTCACATAAACTAACTTATATTTCCAATTCACATAACCAACTATAAGTTCAATAAACTAAGTGAGACCAATTATAACCAATTCAACAACTTCCAAACACACCAATACAATTCAATTTGATTAACTATGTGGCAACTGTGGTTGATGAGGAATAGAATTATTTTCCAGGGAGGAGTGACAAATGTAAACTCTGTTATTTATTCTCTTAAGTTTGTATCTTGGAGCTGGTCTGTAGCTCTCGGAAGGGGAGAA
This sequence comes from Astragalus membranaceus, assembly GCA_039519185.1. Lineage (NCBI taxonomy): Eukaryota > Viridiplantae > Streptophyta > Magnoliopsida > Fabales > Fabaceae > Astragalus > Astragalus membranaceus. The sequence goes on along the minus strand of CM076853.1, from coordinate 30,212,060 downwards.
ATAGTGGGGTAACTTTTTCAGATTGGTGTAATTGCCCCATGGGGTGCATAGCGTCTTTGTGAGCACCCATCTCTATTGAGGTACTCTTTTTTCCTCCTTGGGTCTTTTTCCCAAAGGGTTTTGGCCCAGGGAGGTTTTAATGAGGCCTCTCTCATTCTCTTTCCTTTGTAAGGGTTGGGTGCACCCCTAGTGCCCCCCATCAATACAATGCTTGCTTATCTAAAAAAAAAAAAACTAAGTGAGACCAATTATAACCAATTCAACAACTTCCAAACACACCAATTCAATTCATAAAAACTAACTTATATTTCCAATTCACATAACCAACTATAAGTTCAATAAACTAAGTGAGACCAATTATAACCAATTCAACAACTTCCAAACACACCAATACAATTCAATTTGATTAAGAATTTGATTAGATATGCCTGTAACAAAATAGCCACAGAAGCTGTAAAACAAAATTTTGGAAAACCTCATTAACCAATTGATTTCAAATTTTAATGCGAGTAATGGACTTTCCAAGCTAAGAATTGGAGTTGAAGATTGTGTTGGGTGTTAATTGAGGTTCATTTCATCTTGAGGGAAGGTTTAGCTACTATTATAAAGTGGTAAGTTGGTGAGCTACACAACATGTGAGTTCTTTGCCCTAATATATGTTTCATGAAATTGTGTTTTTAGAAAATGAATTGTTTTGAACTTAAATGTTTTGCATGTGCTTTTAGTTGTTTTGAGATTGTTAAAGTACTGAGGCGATGCTTCCATTAGCTGAAAATGTGTATATGTTTGATGGAGAAGTATCTATGAGTGTATATGCATGATTGATTGGTGTTGTATTGGATTGAATTTAAAGATAACAGTTGTGAGTTGGGAACAAGTTTGGGTCGAACTAGTACCAAATGGGATGCTTAAAAGTAATTTTTGATATTGAACTATGAAGTTTTGGTTTTACGGTTTATATATTGAATTGAACCATATGTTTATCGAGTGAAAAACCAATTAATGAGTCTAAGTAAATACATAAGACACCAAGGGGATGTTGATCCCAAGCAATGAGCTTGGTAAAGGAAAGTCATGAGCCCTAAGCCAAGTCCCAGAATAAGTTGACTCAGCAATAGCTATTGTTGGGTGGGTTCTCTGGGGGAATTGTGTAGTAAAACACAGAGAGTATAATGTGAGGGGTCTCGAAAGAACTCATTGAGATTGTATCTCATTGTTTATATTGTGGTGTTTTCAGATGTGCAGAGCAACACAAAGCAAATAGAGAAGAAGTAGCTGCTGAAATGGGTTACTAGAGTTTAATGGATCCTTAGGGATCAAGTTTATATTTGCTTAGTCTATACCCTAGATATGTAATTTTTACTTCTAGACTTTAACTTTTGATTGATGTTGTTCTGTACCTAGCAGTATTTTGGTAGGCTGCTGTTGGTAGGTCTCTTAGTGCCCTGGCAGGAGGTCAATGAGCGCCCGGGGGGTACCTGCAAAGCCACTCCGACGCTCAAGTCAGTATGAGAATAAGCTAGTGAATTTGCAAGGGAAGAGTGTGTACCGTATAAATGGCTATGTGAGCCGGTATTTATAGGAAATCGATGCTCGTTGTGGATCGTCGTATCAGTGGAGGCGATCTGAACCCTCCAAGCATATTGGGCTTGTATGTTGTGGATATGGGCCGAATCGGTTGGGCTGATCTATATCCAATTGCTAAACGCACTCCCTGGTTTTGCTAATGGACCTCTTGGTCCAGTCCAGAACAGATGTAATGGAAGTTATTGTACTGTGTAACTGTCTTTTGGATTTGGACTAAGGTTATTCTTTGGACTCAAGTTCTCAGAATTCAGTATTACTGGATTGTTAGCCAATGGGTTTTATGCCTTTTGGAGTCACAGCGAAAGAAGTTTTGTATTCAGAAAGAAGTGTCGCATGCATTTTAAGTCACAAAGCAAGGTAATAATCGTTTCAAAAGCAAACTAAATTTGTTCAAAACTAATAGGTATGCAATTCTGTTACAACAAACATTAAAGACCACCGAGCACTTAAATGATTGTACATTTTAAAAACAACTACAATTTTCCCCCTAAAATAAAATTAATAGCATTTGATTTGAAATCAAATACCTATAAATATAATGGTTGAAATAGAAGCCTGCATGCAAACGAGTTTCAAATATTAGGCAACCAACTGAATGTTAATACTAATCTCTTTTCACCAGTGCTAATGAGAAAGGACTCAACTAACCTCATATGTGCCAGGAACCTCACCACGAATTGTAACCTTTGAAATTGTGCCATTTACACAGAGAATGCAAATAGCATGGAGTTCTTGTAGAGAGAGAGAGAGAGAGAGAGAGAGAGAGAGAGAGAGAGAGAGAGAGAGAGAGAGAGAGAGAGAGAGAGAGAGAGAGAGAGAGAGAGAGAGAGAGAGAGAGAGAGAGAGAGAGAGAGAGAGAGAGAGAGAGAGAGAGAGAGAGAGAGAGAGAGAGAGAGAGAGAGAGAGAGAGAGAGAGAAATTTCACACTAAAATTATTTTTTTTGTTTCCATAAAAGTGTTCTCTCTAGTAAGTCTCGCATATTAAAATTGTTTAGGGTTAAATTTGTTTTCAGTCCCTATGAAAAAATGTTTTTTTTTTGTTTTACTCCCTTAAAAGAATTTCATATAATTGTGGTCCCCTAAGTTTTATTTTTTATCAGTTTTAGTCATTCATGACTTTTAATAGCGTGCTTTATAGTGCTTCTGAGCATTATTAAAAGTTATGAAACGGTATTAAACCCAAAAGTCGAATATTTATTGGGACCAAAGATAAATTTAACCCAATTGTATATTACAATAGTCTTTCATATTCCTTTTAGGCATTTGAGACACTACAAAAAAACTGGTCATTAGCGAGGGAAATCTCCCTCGCAAAATGACCTAAATCCGTCACTAATGGTCATTTGCGAGGGAATTAGCGACGGAATGGTCAATGCCTATGGGGTATTCACTTAAATCTTTGTTCCCTAACCAATTCTAGCAACATCTACAATATCTTTGAAGTACTTTTTTCTTACATATATTTTACACAATCAAAATGTGATACAGATTATTCTTTGTTCTTTGTTTCTTATAATTATTTAAATATATAAATATATCATCTTGACATGCTTAATTAAACAAATTTATTTAGGTATTAGAGTTTAGGCACTATTAGAATGCTGATAAAAAAAAGACGTATGTTTTATTCTAATGGGCAGCGGCCTTAGATGATATTGTTTCAACAATAATATTAAAGCATGTTTTGCTAATTTTTCTTCTTTCAACTCTACTTCTACATAAGTGTTAAACTTTTTTTTGACACACACAGTGGTATTAAACACCATATTCATGGGAGTGGATGCAATGACATGATTAAAGATTTAATGGAAGTTAATGCACATGAGTAGACTAAAAAAACTTATTCAAAAGGAAAACAGGAAATTAAGTGTTTCAATTGACATAGAAGATGGATAAAACGGGGGAAGACAAGAAAAAAAGAACATTGCTACCTCATCCAATAGCACCACAAGGTGTATCCATTGATAGAACTAGTAATTAAAAATAATCAACTACTACCTAAAAAATAAATTTATTAATTTAATTTCCACTATAGTGGTAAAAAAAAAAGGGACATGTGCATCAATTTCATAATAAATACATTATTTTATGTATATCAACTTACCGATAAATTTATGATGGACAACACAACAAAGAAGGCGTTGAAATATAACACAACAATGGCGATTTCCTTTTGATCAAGCTTGCAATGGTAGTATAAAAAATCCGATATTATTGCCTCCCTCATGGATCTAGTGGAGATACAACAACATATGAGTACACGGGAGAAATGAAGTCGATGAAAAATATATTATATATATATATATATATATAAATGATAGAACATGATGAATCACCTGGGATTTGCTTTATTTAAAGAATTGACCTGAGTAGAATTAAGTTGCGGTTGATGAAGCAAACCCTAACATTTCATCATAAGCAATTAAATCATAAAAATATATGCGAGACCATAACATACATATATGAATGAGCGATAGATATAGATCGTGAAGTAATACTTACGTACAAACTCTATGAATGCAATATAACGAAGATAAAGAAAGGGAAATAAACTCTTTCAGTTTTGTGGAAGCGGCAACGATTCTTTCTTGTTCTCAAAGTGATGAGCGCAGTCAAATTTATAAGGAGTTCACGAGAGGGGGGCTGGGGTTAGGTTAAGATTTTAGGTTATCTCATTCAGGGCCGGCCCTACCTATAATTTGGAGGCCTAAAGCAAAAAAATTAATGAGGCCTTTTAAAGAAGATTATAATATAAAAGTAACAAATATTAAGAAAATTAAAAAAAAAATAAATCCTTTTAAAATGAGGGAGTTCTATAGAAGTTACAAGTCCTAAAAAATTCAGAAAATAAAATTTCGTATGGACAATATTTATAATTTTTTAAATTTAAATTTTAAACTAAAACATTTTTTATCAAAACTATAAAATCGAACATAAATTTAATAATTAGTATGTGTATTTCTAGTTTATATATTTTCTTTACACTAGTGCCACTTTTTTTATCAAAACTATAAAATCGAACATAAATTGAATAATGACTTTTGGGCGGAATTACATGCTAAGGAAAGTTTATTAGCACAAAAATCAAGAGTCAAATGGTTAGCGGAAGTTGACTTCAATAACCGCTTTTTTCATGCATGCATCAAAGGGAATAGAAGAATGACTCAATTGGTGAAAGTATTAGTGAATGGGGAGTGGGTAGAAGATGTGGGGGGAATTAAAAAAGCAATAAGAGACCATTTAGAAGATGTGTATACCGATGTTACCATCTCCTTATATGAAGAACGGTGTATACCGATGTTACCATTTCTTTTATATGAAAAACGGTGTATACCGATGTTATCATCTCCTTATTTGAAGAACGGGGTTTACCGATTTTATCATTTCCTTTATATGAAAAACGGTGTATACCGAAAATATCAAATAATCTACGCTTCAACAAAAGACGGTTTTCACCGACGTTATGGCTGGTCGAGGTTGCCACTGCCCTAAGGGGCGAGTTCGATCTGGGCCGAGTCCCGGTAAACTGCCCCGAAGGCGACATACGTTACGTTCCAACATTCAAAAGAACGTACTAGTTGGCCGAGGTTGCCACTACACTAAGGGGCGAGCTCGATCTGGGCCGAGTCCCGGTAAACTGCCCCGAAGGCGACATACGTTACGTTCCAACATTCAAAGAAACGTACTAGTTGCCCGAGGTTGTCACTACCCTAAGGGGTGAGTTCGATCTGGGCCGAGTCTCGGTAAAGTTTCCCGAAGGCGACATACGTTACGTTCCAACATTCAAAGGAACATACTAGTTGGCCGAGGTTGCCACTACCCTAAGGGGCGAGTTCGATCCGGGCCGAGTCCCGTTAAACTGCCCCGAAGGCGACGCTTGCCACTTGGGCAAATCAAAACACAAAGTGCACAAATTTAACCAGCAGAATAAAGCACAACCGAGGGAGAGAAAACCGAAAATCCGGGTAATTAAACAAATATTACAAGCCACCCCGGATACGGCCGGGCCCTCAAGTTCAAAAAAGGTTACAAAATATTACAGAACTCCGGTTCCGACCGGAACCCGGGACTTCCCTCGCCACCCGTTCCGCCCGGAACCCAAAAATTAACCTTAACAATCCACCAGGGAAAATCACTTCTGCTCACAGGTCAGGCCGGGGATGGACGCGGATAAATGACTTCACGCTCCTCAGAGCCGGAATTGACCTTAACTATCCGCCCCCTTCCACAGTGTGATCCACACTCAGAACCCCCTGGTCTAGAGTCAGAGAAGGGTGAATCACGGCGACCTGGGCAAGCGCCTTTTCAAATCTCTCTACAGCCACCTCTACAGCAAGATCGGCCACCTCGATTATCTCAAGCTCGGCCACCTCTTCCAGTTAAACGACCCGGAGCGAGGGATCCACGCTGGACCCAGCCGTGACCTGCCCGACTTTTCGAAGGTCCGCTTCAAGCTCGGAAATTCGGACTCTCAGAGAGGCAACCACCTCCACTGCATGCCTCTCTTGGCTCTCGAGTTCAGAAATCCGAAGCTCGAGCTCCTTGTTTAGATTCAGGGCAGAGTCCCTCTCCCCCTTCTAGCTTATCCCTCTCCGCCTGGAGTGCGGACAGATCTTCCTGGGTCTTCACTAAAGTCGAAGACAGGGACTCGTATTTTCTCTGCAGCTCAGCCCGGAGATTCCGTTCGGCGTCCCTCTCCGCCAGGGCACCTGAAATTGTGGAAATAAGAAAGTCAAGAAGTAATATGACCCTTCTATTTACCTTTGGCCTGGCGGCGGCTTCCACCGGATCGACCCGGGAATCCTCAAGGTGCTTCTTCAAAAATTCGCCGTCTATCGAGATCCCGGAAGATCTCGAAGCTTTATGCTTCCCGTGGCGACCTTTCTTTGAAGCTCGGGGGGCCTGAGATGCGGAGGCGAGGTCTTCCTGCGGCGTGGGTCGCTGCCTTTTTCGATGTTGAAGGTCAGCCGTCCAATCTTAGGCAAGGGTGGCTACAGTGACAGTATTAATCGGAACGACGGGCAGGGGCTCAAATCGATGAGGTGTGGCTTGGGGATTCTGCTGGATGCCAGCTCTCCTCTCCGAGACCGCTTTCAAGCGGGAAAATTTGTCATTCCCCATGCTGTCTGCAAAGTAAAGAGTAGGAGGAATGTTATGACAGAAAAAGCGACAATTAAAAATCATTGACATTATAAGCTACCAAAACCTACCAAGCACGGCCATCACTTGGGACCTATGGGGTATGGGGTATTCACTTAAATCTTTACATTAACCCATTTTTACATTAACCCATTTAGGGTCTTAATATTTATCTATAAATATAGCTTCTTTTACATGTCATTGACTACTTTTACATTCTTTGCAATCTACTGTACCTGCTCAGTATCTCTTTTCCTTAACTCGGGAAAAGGTTGAATGATGACTTTTGGGCGGAATTACATGCTAAGGAAAGTTTATTAGCACAAAAATCAAGAGTCAAATGGTTAGCGGAAGTTGACTCCAATAGCCGCTTTTTACATGCATGCATCAAAGGGAATAGAAGAAGGACTCAATTGGTGCAAGTACTGGTGAATGCGGAGTGGGTAGAAGATGTGGGGGGAGTTAAAAAAATAATAAGAGACCATTTTGAAGAGAAATTCAAAGAAGAGGAATTTAATAGGCCAACACTTGATGGTGTCCAATTCAATCAAGTGTCAAGAGGGGAGAACGAACTCTTAATTGAGCCATTTACGTTGGAGGAGATAAAGGAAGTTGTTTGGGAGTGTGATGGGAATAAGAGCCCGGGACCGGATGGGTTCAACTTCAATTTCATTAAGAGTTGTTGGGAGTTAATTTCGCCGGAAATCTTAAACTTCTTCAATGAGTTTCATAGGTATGCAAGGCTGCCCAAAGGTGTAAGTGCATCGTTTCTTGCACTCATCCCAAAGACATCTAACCCTCAAGGTCTAGGGGAGTATAGACCGATTTCTCTTATTGGATGTTTGTATAAGATGCTTGCTAAAGTACTTGCGGGGAGGATGAAAAAGGTGTTGAAGGGTGTGATTTCAAGTGGGCAAAGTGCTTTTCTAGCCGGGAGAAACATTCTAGATGGGGTATTAGTGGTGAACGAGGTTATGGATGTGGCGAAGAGGAAGAGGCAAAAATGTGTAGTTCTAAAAGCGGATTTTGAAAAAGCGTATGACTCAGTGAGTTGGTCTTACTTGGATTACATGTTGGGACGATTAGGTTTTGGTGTGAAATGGAGGGGCTGGATGCGAGCTTGCTTTTCTTCTAACTCTATATCCATATTGGTTAATGGAAGCCCTACCGATGAATTTGTGGCTCAAAAGAGACTAGAATAGGGTGATCCTCTTGCACCATTTTTGTTCTTAGTTGCAGCGGAAGGTTTAGCGGGCCTTGTGAGGAAGGGGGTGGAATCTAATAATTTAAATGGGTTCAAGTTAAGCGAGACTCTTTCGGTTGAACTTCTACAATTTGTGGACGATACAATATTCTTTTATGATGGTGGTGAAAAAAGTGTGTGGTGCTTGAAAGCTATACTAAGGAGCTTCGAACTAGTGTCGGGATTGAAGGTAAATTTTGCAAAAAGCAACGTGATCAGTATTAATATGGATGAGAGGACAATGGAGGGGATTTCCCAATTCCTATCGTGTAGATTGGGGTCAACGTCTTTTAAATTTCTTGGTATACCGGTTGGAGCAAATCCGGGATTGTTGAGCACTTGGCAACCGGTTATTGACTCTATTAAAGTAAGACTTAATAGTTGGAAGAGTAGGCAATTATCAATTGGGGGACGTGTCACGCTTATAAATTCGGTATTAGCTTCTCTCCCTCTTTATTTATTTTCGTTTTACAAAGCCCCTAAGAAAGTGATTGAGGAGATAATTAAATTACAAAGAAGATTCTTGTGGGGAGGTGATGGAGAGAGTAAGAAGATGGCTTGGGTGAAATGGGAAAAAATATGTACATCAAAGAAAAGAAAGAAGGTGGACTTGGTATCAAAAATTTAGAAGCATTTAACATTGCTCTTTTAACAAAATTGAGATGGAGGGTCTTGGTGGAGGAGGGCAGCCCTTTGTGGAAAGAGATTTTGTCGGTAAGATATGGTTTAAATGGTAGGTGGCCTAGTGCAAACGAGTATAGAAAAGGTTGGGGGAAAACCTCGTTATGGTGGAGGGATTTATGTCAGTTAGGGGACGGCTCAAACTTGGAAGGTGGCTGGTTTGATGATATTGTCAAACTTAAATTGGGAAGAGGCAACAAAGTGCAATTTTGGAATGACAGGTGGTTGGGGAGAGACACGTTTGCTGAGTTAATCCCCTCAATGTTTAATTCATGCAGCACGAAAGAAGTAGTGGTGAAAGATATGGGGGCGTGGGATGGTAACGAATGGCGTTGGAATTGGGAGTGGGCGACGGAGTTGTTGCCAAACGAATCGCAAAATTTACAGTATATGAAGGACTTGCTGCTCTCGGTTTCTCCAACAGCACATATTGATGATCGTTGGACTTGGTCACTTGACACAGTGCATGGGTTCACGGTCAAGAACTGTTATTCGTGGCTGTCTGTGTTTTTTGCAGGTGATGGAAGCGCGAACTCCAGCAGCTTGCTTGCTGTTTGGCCGAACCTGTTGAGGAACGATATTCCCTCAAAGGCGTTGATCTTCGCGTGGAGGGCGTTACTTGGTAGAATTGCAACACGTGATGCGTTATTTCGCAAAGGAATTATTCGGTCTCAAGCAGAAGTTTGCTGCGTTTTTTGTTCGAGTGAAGACGAAACAGTTTCCCATTTATTTATTCATTGCAATACAACGAAATCAGTTTGGCACCAGATTTTTCGGTGGCTGGGGTGTCCCAACGTGGAGGAAGAAGATTTGAGTCCTCATTTTGTGGCTTTCGGGAATTTGATAAAAGGCAAGAAACGGAAACGGGTGAAGCATCTTATATGGTTGGCGGTTATATGGAATATATGGTTGGTTCGGAACAAAGTAAATTTCAAAGGGGAGGTAGCATCAATTCCATCTTTGGTGGCGGGTATTAAAGATGTTGCGTGGGGCTGGTTCAAAGCAAGGCAAGGGAGTGCTTGTGAGGTTGGGTTGTCGGATTGGTATAACTGCCTGATGGGTTGTTTATCCTCTGTAATGTTATTGTAACAATCTATGAAACAATCATTGTAGTCGGGTACTCTTTTTCCCTCCCCGAGTCTTTTTCCCATTAGGTTTTGGCGCTCGGAGGTTTTAATGAGGCCCCTAGGTGTAAGGGGTTGGTGCACCCCTTGTGCGCCCCTTAATACATTTTGCTTATCTAAAAAAAAATTTCTTGTCAATATGTCTTCCTCTGATAGCCAAAACCTGCCTCACGACTACAGTCTCATCCAAAGTTTTGATAGTTCCCTGAGCTGAATTCCTACTGTAAGGCTATATGGGGAGCCTGACCACCCCACCGCTCTCCTAGAAACACATGATTCTCTCACCCTCCCCCCTCTACCTCTATCATAGATGAGGGTAAACTTTTCCTTGAAACACATGCCTCATGGTAGATATATGTCTTGCCTCTCACTTGCAGCTAATTTACCTATAGTGGTAAATCGGTTGATTTTGATTTTGGCCAGAGGCTACCCTTCCTTACCTTTCCTGGGTTGATCGACTAACTCAGGAAAAATACAATCAATAGAAGGAGTGGGAGATTTATAACATGGTTATGCTATCCACTCGCATCACATTGAACTTTTACCTAATCTTTAGCGCGGAATTTGGTTCCATGCTTAGGTTTCGACCATAGCGTAAGTACATACGCCAACGACAATCCAGGCCTGGCGAATCAAACTCAAATGTTTGTTTACCTGTGTCTATCCCACCGGTCGTACCAATTTTGTTGGTGTCAAACACTTTGTTCCTAGCCGTGGGATCAGCCAGAGGTTTGAGCAAATATGATTCCTCTGTTTCTTCAAGCAATCACATCGAGGAAGGAACTTTGTTCCTCGACTATGGGTTCCTTAAATCCTCTAAAGAGTGTTAGGTTAGGTGAGAGAGACGTGTGGCTTGGATTATCTAAAGACGGAAAGCATAACGAAAAACGGTAAAGGATAAAGTCAATTGCGAGAAAAATAACACATTGATTGATTGATGTGTGTTTTGAAATGTACAGTACTACTCTATATATACATAAGCCTTCGTTGGCCACTACTCGAGCCTACAACTACCCACTATTGGATTAACTAAGATCAACGGCCCTCAACGTTCTGATCCCTAGAAACTTAGAGATATTTTTCACGACCTCACTTGCACAGGTTAGTGGAGTCAAACTTCTTCGCTCCTAGGGGTGTTCAATGGTTTGGGAAAATCCGAACCAACCCGTAGCCCAACCCAATCCGAAGCATTTGGTTCGGATAATTTTCATAATCGGGTCAAATCCGAACCAACCCGTAAAGACCCGTACTAGTTTGGTTCGGATAACGAATTTTAAAAAATAAATCCAACCCAACCCGTATACCCGAACCTCTTTATAACACTAACACTAGGAGTGATAGTTAGTATTCTTCTTTCACTATCTATTCACATACATTCATTAAACCTATTTTCTAGGCACACCACTTTCAAGGTAATTTCTCAATTCTCACACTAATTCACCACTGGATTCATCACAACATTTATTCTTATTTACTCATGACAATTATGCCATACTGCAATTACACTAAAATCTTACACATTTCTTCTTCCCATGATGGCTTTTATATTTGTTTTTGGCTCAGTTATTATTAGGCGATAATAACGTACACGAAGTAAAAAAAGAGTGAATTGTTAAGGAAAAAGTACTTCTTCATTATTCTGGCTTTTATCTTCATAAAAAATTGGCTATGTGAGAATCATGATATCTAATTAAGATCCTTGCTATTTTGATTGGAATTGTTTTCTCAAATTAAACATACTATAAAAACTACAACTTAAAATTTTCTTTTGGAATTAACATATGAAGACAAAGATTGTTTCTCGACCCTTGAACTTGACTTGAGAACCATCTCTAACGATCTTTTTTATGTTTTAAAAAATTAATATTGATATTACATGACCCGCGAGTCCAATCCAAACCAACCCCTCTAATATCGGATTGGTTTGGTTCGGATTTTGCATAAAAAAACACAAAATCCGAACCAACCCAAACCAAATAAATATGATTGGTTCGGATAACGGATTTGGTCAAAACAGATCCAACCCAACCCGGGAACACCCTTATTCGCTCCTATTTCTACGGCGCTCCAATATTCGTTGACCTTAACCGCTTCGGCAATGTGTCCACTTGCATTGAATGCTTGTGCTCCAAGCAAACCTTCTTTGCCACGACTACAACTCCCTCGGCCATACTGCTTCCTCGGCCTTCGGTGATTCGTGCCGCAGCCGAGCTGCCTTGTAACAGAGGCATCACTACAAGAATAAGCCTATATTGTCACCAACGTTTCCCACGGAGAACTGTCCGTCGCTAATTTGCGACGAAGTGTGAGATTGGGAATTGGCGCTAAAAATCCCGCTCATAATTTGCGATGAAAAGGCATGTTGGTCAGTAATTTCCGACGGAAACGTATGTTGGTCGCTAATTTGCGACGAAGTGTTAGTCGCAAGGCCGTCGCAAATGTCAATTATAATTTTTATTTGCATTTTTCACTCAAGACACTCACTAAACCCCATTCTCACTCCATTCTCACTCTTCTCATCACATAACACAGAACACTCCGTCCTCACTCTGCCCCGCCGTGCCGTGGCAGTTCGCACTCTGTTCGCGAACTCGTCGCCACCACTCCACCCTTCGCGAAATCGTGTTTCTTCCTTCCGTTCGAACTTCGCCGCCGTTCGTTCGCCGTGGGCGCCCCTTCCCTCTGTCTGTTCGCCGTGGGCGCCTCTTCCCTCTGTCCCGTTCGTCGCCTCTGCCATTGCTGGTAGCTTTAAGGTCAGAAATTGATTATCAATCAAAACCCTAAATCCCTAATTCATATTCTGTTGATATTGAATCTGTTGATCTTGAATCTCTTATGGTTTTCCCCCCAATTTTCCCAATGTTGAATCTGTTGACGTTGATGCTGTGATTTTCTCCAATTTTCCCAATTCTGATTTTACCTAAATGTTGAATCTATTGAATCTCTTGGTGTTGATGTTGTGATTTTCCCAATTCTGATTTTCCCTAATTTTCTCTAGTTTCCTGAATCTATTGCTATAGTAATGCATGAGATATTGACTATAGTCTTTAGGAAATTCTATTGCAGCGGAACTTCAATTGGGTAGGTTTAGGGGTGTCAAAATGGATGGATTGGATGGATTTAGATTTGGATTATAATGGATGGATTGAAGACAATCCATTTATCCATTTATATCCACTAAAATCGTGTCAAAAAAATGGACTATTTTTTTTGTAGTGAATGGATTGGATGGATTTTGCTATGGATGGACCGGATATCCGGTGGACAAATGGACTATTTTGACACCCTTACGTAGGTTTAGTTATATATAGTTTCTAGGACAATTAATACGAAATCTTGAAGTTGAATGTGTAAATGCTTATATTGTCGAAAGGTCAAAAAGTCTTAAAGGTATCAGAAATGTGAATAAGTATCTCTTTGGTAGTGGTGTAGCCCATGTGGATGTATTTGAATTTTAAAATTGCTGATTGTTATTCTCAATTTCTACTTTCCTTGTAGCATTTAGTTTTCAACATTTGTTCATTGTATGTCTAATTGACTCTCTGGTTTTATTCCCCCATGACAACCTCAATTTTTGCTGGTGTAGGATGTTTCTCTCTTAAAAATAAGCTTGATTCTTTGTATACTGATACTTTTAGATACTTATTTTTCAGTCAACAAAGAAATTTGACTCTCGTAGCTCGATTATATGTGTTGTAGTGGAATTATTGCTGCATAATTTTCTGGAGTGCTTAGCTCTGTCATTTGGTAATGTCTCGTGTAGTTTGTTTGTTCTCCGTGTCCATATAGGTTTGACCGTTTGACAAGGTTCTTCTTTTCTTAGTTTTATCCTAGTAGCTTTCTCTTGTATTTTTTATTTATTTTCTTGTTGTAGAAGGTTAGCTGTTTCTTGTATCTTGTTTTCTAGTTCCCTGATGATGCATGTTATATGGATACTCATATCACAACATTAAAAGATGTCATTAACAATTTATTTAACCACCATTTATATGTTTGTAAATTGTATGTGATTTTTTAGTGGTGTCCTTATGCTATGTATCTTGTTAACTATTTTTTTTAAAAGGAGTATAGTCATTAGAAATAGGGTGCTTCAGGTTCTTTTTTAAAAGGAGTATAGTGGTATCCTTATTAACAATTTATTTAACCACCATCTATTTGATGATGCATATTTTGATCCATCATTATTTTTGGTATTCTTGCAGATATTCTATTTGGTTGGATTTGGCTTGTTTTGCTTGGAGTCTCTTCTAAGCTTGTGGGTGCTTCAGGTGAGGGACCATTCAATTGATCTACTATTTCCTATGCACCTGTGACCCATAGATACAATGCACACATGATAATTTTATATTTTTCCTATGTTCAATGTAATGCATTAAATTTTTTTATTGTTACACATTATTTCCTCACTTTCACACTACCATAATGACTGGTGTGTGATATTGATAAATGGGAGTAATCATTTTCTTAATGAGTTTAGCTTGTTTCTGATTTAAGGTACTAGTTCGACAATCAAGTTTAATATGGTCAATTTTTTTTAGCTTATACTACTAGGGAGTTGTTAAAATTTTACTTGGATGAATTGAAAACTATGCTACTGGTTTAGTAAGGCCAAGTTTTTCCTCCAAATACATATCAGATTTCTAAATTCTTTATCCTTTTTGATGAAGAAATTGTGAATTGGACTGCATGTCAAATAAACATGAATAGACCAGACTTTTAGGGATTGATTGAGGAGTTGTTAAAATTTTACTTGGATGACTTGAAAACTATGCTACTGGTTTAGTAACGCCAAGTTTTTACTCCAAATACATATCAGATTTCTAAATTCTTTATCCTTTTTGATGAAGAAATTGTGAATTGGATTGCATGTCAAATAAACATGAATAGACCAGACCTTTAGGGATTGATTGAGTTCAGTATTTGGGATTGATTTTGGAAGCTATTATTGTCTTTGTCTAAGTATTTGACCTAAGTAGCCGTGAGTTGTTTAAATATGTAGCTTCTTAGTTGTTAGAAGTGCTTGATTTTGTTTTTATTTTAGCATTTTAGTGCGATACATACTCCTACCCCTTCACCACATGTTGTGCCTACTCCTACCCCTTCACCTGGAGATGATGCGATACCTGATGATGATCAGGTGCATGATGTTGAGGGGGGTGATGATGCGATACCTGATGTTGAGGGGGGTGATGATGAGGATGAGGATGAGATTATTTTACGCGATCGGGGAGTTGTCATCCGTGTTGAGGATGGAGGGTATGTAAAGTTTTTTATAACTTTGTTAGATCGATTGATTGTTTTTTCATATATATAATGTGTTTTAATCGTTTCAATTGTTTTAACTTCGCAGGTTTCTTCCTTCAAGGCCAGCCGCAAACGCTATCCGACAGACTATTCACGAGTTATACCACTATCCATGGACTAGTTGGTTAGATCTTAATGATGCTGAGCGAACCCATTTTTTTAACGGTTTTAGAGTAAGTGTACATTTTAACACTTCACAATAATTGTTTTTTTTTTTTAGAATTTGTTAAGTTTTTTGATTTTGTGTAACATTCGCCGTTGAGGATCTTTTTTCATAGGAATGCTGCTCTCCGACTCCCTGATATTCTCAGACGTGTCCGCATGGGGAGGGGTAGACCTCTTTGGATGGGGGATCGAGTCAGTAATCACCTAATAGATCACATCTGGAATGATCCAAAATTCAAAGCTAAGGGTGAGCGGAATAAGAAGAACAGAGCATCGGAAAAAGGTGGAAGCTTGCACACTGGAGGTTCTATCTCTATGTTGCAGCATTCAAAGAGATTGGTATATTCTTAAACGTATATTCTCCTAATGTCAATATAATTAATTATAATTTACCATTTACAAACTTAAGTTGTTAATAATAGGCCAAGAAGATGGGAAGGAAACCACATGTAGATGAGCTTCATCGCCACACTCACATTAGGAAGGGCACATGCGAGTTTGTAGAGGACCGCGCTCGCATTACTCAGGTATAAAGAAATTTTGTCATTTATATAAGTTATTTGCATGTTCATTTTAGAAGAACTAAAATGTTACTTGCATGTTCATATGTTTCTTCATTGTCATGACTTATGATTTGTTAATGCAGAAAACTGTGAAATTTCGTTCTTTTATGCATAATTTAGAAAACCAGAAGGTTAGTAATAGTTGTTGGTAGCTTGTGATTGATTAAACTACCTGATTACTTTTGGCAATTGCATCAAATTGGTTTTAAAGCACATTCAAATGAACTAATGGGAAAGAATTAGACATTGGCCAAGGCCCAATGATTCTTCTGATTATTGCTTTTTGCATCAATTGGTGTCTTTATTGACTAAATTACATTATTGCTTTTTGCATGTGTGTGTAAGTAAATGCAAATGCTTTGTTTGTGGTATGTGCAAAGTGACTTCTGTCATATACTGCTCCTTGCCATGTGTAGTTATATTTGTATCATGATTAACCCCCCTTTGTATCATGATTAACTCATTTTAGTTGAGTTTAGTTAGGTAGATTAGACTGAATTTAAGTTCATTTTTTCATTCTTATATTCAATCAATGAAATGAGTTGTTAGGAGGAGTTTCAGTTCATTTCATCTGTGCTTGAGCTGAATCAGTGATACTTCTGAATTTGAGCTGAATCTGTGCTTGAGCTGAATCTGTGATACCGCTGAATCTGTGATACTTCTGGTATTAATTAATTCTTATATTCTTATATCCCAATTTATCTGTGCTTGAGCTGTATCTGTGATACTTCTGAATTTGAGTATGATTATAACTTGTGCATTTGATAGGAGGAGTTTCAGTGGCTGTTCTCTCAGTCAGATATACCAGTAGACCCCGTTGAGTTGGCCAAGTTGAAGCGTTTGTTGTGGGAGGAGGCTGTTGGAGGGCCCTATAAGAGTCGTGGTGTGTATGGGACAGGAGGCATAGTTGACAATATGGTAGACTCTGGAGCTTCGACGAGCGCGGGCCTGTCTCCTGAGGCTCGTAGGATCATCCAACAAATGTCACAACAATTTGAAGAGCGATTTGCACGACAGCAACAACTAATTGAGTACGTATTTAACCATTCTGGAATTCCAATACCTCCACCTGATTGGCAGCCGCCCGAGCAGGACTATCCCGCCCAGCAGGGTCAGCCCGCCCAGCAGGATGATAGCGAAGATGCAGATGATGGAGACTGTGGAGATCACGGAGACCACGTTTATGAGAAGGGTTATTGACGAGATCTAGGTAATCAATGTTTTAATTAATGTGCAAAATATATTAGTTTTATGAATTAATTAGTAATCATTATCGTTTTTGATTTGTTAGGTATATTGTTCAGAGCTGGACTTGAAGATGCTTCGTCAAATTTTTTTTGAGTTTACTGGACATTAGTGTAATTAAAGTATGTTTGACATAAACTGGTGGTATGTTTTGATATATTTTCGTATTTGGTATGTTTGACATTTTTAACTAACTTGGTGGATTGGGTTGACACTTTTAACATTAGTGTAGTTTATGTTTAACTAACTTGATGGTTTGGATTGACACTTTTGATATTAGTGATATGTTTTGATATTTGATATTTTGTATGTTTGACACTTTTAACATTAGTGTAGTTTATGTATGTTTGAATTGGTGGATTGGAGTCTGAATTGAATTGGCAGGGAATATTGCAAATAGGAATGACAATGTAAATGTCAAATTTTGCTAGAATTAATTATATTTTTCTTTGAGACGGAATTTTTTTTGGTAGTTACTGAATTTGCCACGGAATTATTAACAATTTGTGACGGAAATTTCAACATCTATTTATAAATTTTCAAATAATTTGCCACGGATTTTCCACAAATTTGCGACAGAAAGGTGTCATAGTTTGCGACGACTTTGCCACGGAATTTTGCGATGGACTTGCGACAGAAAGGAGTCAGAGTTTGCGATGGCTTTGCCATGGAAATTTGCGACGGCCTTGCGACGAGTTTGAGACGGATGATTTGTGACAGGGAATTTCGTCGCAAACGCTTTGCGACGAGCTGTTTTGCGACGACGCTTTGTCCGTCGAAAATTCCGTCAGAAATTCAAATTTGCCACGAGTAATTCAAATTCCGTAATGAGCGATTTTCTTGTAGTGCATCCTCCACCCAAGTTCCATGTCACCTTGGTCTATTTTGTCATTCCCTCGGGGATTCAGCCTTCTTGATATATCCCTTATGTCTCCACACCGAGCCTTTCCCTTTGGTTATCTTTTTGGCAAATATTCTCTATTTATGCTCCAATGTTTTCATAGCTCGCTTCGGCTCACCCTAGCCTCGGACTCCTCATTTTCCCTCAGCCAAGAGCTTAATTTATTTTGAATGTTAACAAAGGTATACCTTATGTGTGGACATTTGGTGGCATGTTCCTAGTCCTTAGAAAAGTGGATTTTTAGACTCGAAGATATACTAGGATTCTTACCTTGCTTTATTCTGGAGTACACAGGAGTACTTCACCTCGACTATTGTAATTTTAGGCATATAGATAGTAGATGAAGGAGCTTACCCTTGCACCTCCATAGGTATTTAGTTAATACTTATAATGATTCAATATTGTAAGTTTGTGATCATATTAATATTTGAGGTAACGATATTTCATTGAGTCAAGTCGCGTCCACCAAAATCAATGTAATGGTATTTTTGGGAAGCCCTAATTGACTATTAATGGTTAGGTAGTGAAAGTGTGTTGAGCACTTGAAGTTGGAGGAGATTTTGTTGTAACTTCTGGATGTTCAAGTTAGCTAGGGAATGAAATGCACTATTACGGGTTAAGTTTGTTTATGTTAAATGTAAGAGATAACAAATTTACCATATTGTAATGTTATAAGGTTTACCTTATGTTTGGACATTTTGTGGCATGTTCCTAGTAAGTTGACTCAGCAATAGCTATTGTCGGGTGGGTTCTTTTGGGGGAATTGTGTAGTAATTTCCCGGGGTTATGCTAAGAGATAGAGAAAAGATAAGTAAAACACAGAGAGTATAATGTGAGGGGTCTCGAAAGAACTCATTGAGATTGTATCTCATTGTTTATATTGTGGTGTTTTCAAATGTTCGGAGCAAGACAAAGCAAATAGAGAAGAAGTAGCTGCTGAAATGGGTTACTAGAGTTTAATGGATCCTTAGGGATCAAGTTTATATTTGCTTAGTCTACCCTAGATATGTAATATTTTTTATTTCTAGACTTTAACTTTTGATTGATGTAATGGAAGTTATTGTACTGTGTAACTGTCTTTTGGATTTGGACTATAAGGTTAGTCTTCGGACTCAAGTTCTCAGAATTCAGTATTACTGGATTGTTAGCCAATGGGTTTTATGCCTTATGGAAGTTTTTTTAAAGTGATGGATTAATTCTGTATAGTTAAGAAATTCAAATCCATAAACAGTTATAACTCTGATTTTTATTAAAATGATTAACATTCTAGAACTAACAAAAGTAGTCGAGGAAAATTTCTTAAAGAAATCCTATAAAAACACAAAACATGTGTCATTTAGTGTCACAGCGAAAGAAGTTTTGTATTGAGAAAGAAGTGTCGCATGGTAATAATCGTTTCAAAAGACAATCATAAAGAGGTTGAGAACTAGGCAAACTTTTTTTTTGATAAGCAATGGAACTGTATTAATGAGGGGCACAAGGGGTGCCAAACCCTTACATCGATTGTCCGGGGGGCCTCGTTAAAAACTCCAAGGGCCAAAACCCAGTGGGAAAAAAACCCAAGGAGAAAAGAGTACCCCCAAAGAAGTACGTTACATAGATGATAAGCAACCTAGTGGACAATTCAACCAATCAACAAAATTACACTTTAGTTTCCTTCCCCTTCTAGAACTAAACCAGCCCTATGAGATTTGCTTAATCCATATGATGATGGCATCTTCATTTGCAACAATACTCTCGAACATGACCCGATTCGTGCTTGCCATATAACCCAAACTAAATTTGTTCAAAACTAATAGGTATGTAATTCTGTTACAACAAACATTAAAGACCACTGAGCACTTAAATGATTGTACATTTTAAAAACAACTACAATTTTCCCCCTAAAATAAAATTAATAGCATTTGATTTGAAATCAAATAACTATAAATATAATGGTTGAAATAGAAGCCTGCATGCAAACGAGTTTCAAATATTAGGCAACCAACTGAACGTTAATACTAATCTCTTTTCACGAGTGCTAATGAGAAAGGACTCAACTAATTAACCTCATATGTGCCAGGAACCTCACCACGAATTGTAACCTTTGAAATTGTGCCATTTACACAGAGAATACAAATAGCATGGAGTGCTTGTAGAGAGAGAGAGAGAGAGAGAGAGAGAGAGAGAGAGAGAGAGAGAGAGAGAGAGAGAGAGAGAGAGAGAGAGAGAGAGAGAGAGAGAGAGAGAGAGAGAGAGAGAGAGAGAGAGAGAGAGAGAGAGAGAGAGAGAGAGAGGAGAGAGAGAGAGAGAGATAATTTTCACACTAAAATTATTTTTTTTGTTTCCATAAAAGTGTTCTCTCTAGTAAGTCTCGCATCTTCTCTCTATTAAAATTGTTTAGGGTTAAATTTGTTTTCAGTCCCTATGAAAAAATGTTTCTTTTTGTTTTACTCCCTTAAAAGAATTTCAAATAATTGTGGTCCCCTAAGTTTTATTTTTTATCAGTTTTAGTCCTTCATGACTTTTAATAGCGTGCTTTATAGTGCTTCTGAGCATTATTAAAAGTTATGAAACGGTACTAAACCCAAAAGTCGAATATTTATTGGGACCAAAGATAAATTTAACCCAATTGTATATTACAATAGTCTTTCATATTCCTTTTAGGCATTTGAGACACTACAAAAAAACTGGTCATTAGCGAGGGAAATTTCCCTCGCAAAATGACCTAAATCCGTCGCTAATGGTCATTTGCGACGGAATTAGCGACGGAATGGTTCTCTCGCTAATTCCCTCCTCGCTACTGGGATTAGCGAGAGAATTTTAATCCCTCGCTAAGTCTGACTGTTTCTGTTTTTTTAAATCTGCTTTTTTTTATATTTATTATTATATATTTTAATTATTATTATTACTATTATTACTATTATTATTATTATTATTATTGTTATTATTATTTCCAAAGTGAGAGAGAGAGAGAGAGGAGTGAGAGTGGTGGTGGCATGGTGGTGGTGGTGGGGAAGGTGGCGTGGTGGTGATGTGTGGATGGTAGAGAGAGAAGGAGAAGAGTAGGGGAGAAAGAGAGATAGAGAGAGAGAGAGAGAGAGAGAGAGAGAGAGAGAGAGAGGGAGGAGTGAGAGTGGTGGTGGCGTGGTGGTGGCGTCGTGGTGGTGGTGGTGGCGTGGTGGTGATGTGTGGTGTGAGTGAGAAGAAGAGGAGAGGGGAAGAGTGAGGGAAGAGGAAGGGTGGCGTGGTGGTGGTGTGGTGGTGGTGTGGTGGTGGCGTGGTGGTGGTGGGGTGGTGGTGTGAGTGAGAAGAAAAGTAAGGGAAGAGGAAGGATGAAGAGGAGAGAAGAAGAGTGAGGGTGTTGTGAGTGAGAGAGAAGAGTGAGGGTGTAAACGGATTTAAGGGAAAAAAGTAAAAAAATTTGCGAGGGACTTAGCGACGGAACTGTCCGTCGCTAATTGCTGCACATTTACCAACCACCCCTGCACTGAGTCCCATCATCTGAAAACTGTCAAAAATTAGCGAGGGAATTAGCGAGGGACTGAAATTCCGTCGCTAAATACCTGCACTGAGTCCCATCATCTGAAAACTGTCAAAAATTAGCGAGGGAATTAGCGAGTGACTGAAATTCCGTCGCTAATTTTCTAAATTTACGTCGCTAATTTTCAAAATTCCGTCGCTAATTCTCAAAAAATACGACAGCCCCAATTCCCTCGCAAATTCCGTCGCTAATTCCAGTTTTTGCGAGGGAACATTAGTCCCTCGCTAATTTCCATCGCTAATGGACAATTTTTTTGTAGTGAGAGTGAACATAAATATTAAATCAAATATTAAAATATATTTATATATGGAGTTAAAAAACGTGTCTTCACATATACTCCATTCGTTTTCGTATATAAGCAAAAATACCCACTTAGTCATGTTATTAAATATAAGAATGTCAAAGTTTTTTCATTTTATACTCAACTTTATCCTTATTTATTATACTACTTTTATTTTGAGAAAAGTCAGTAATCACATTATTCAAAATACTAAAAGTTAATATTAACGGTCAATTAGGCATAATATATTTCATCATTTGGTTGTAAATGAAAACAGAGGAAATATTTCCTCGATTCCCAAAATTCAAAAACTAATTAAGAAGCCACTACAACCAAACAAAGAGGGAGAAAAGAGTACAAAAAAGTACAGAGGAGTTAGACAAAGACCATGGGGAAAGTAGACAGCAGAAATTTGTGATCCATCAAAAGCGAAAAGATTTTGGCTTGGTACTTTCAAAACACAAGAACTAGCAGCAAGATCTTACGATCAAGCTGCTTTAAGAATCCATGGTCGCAAAGCAAATCTTAACTTCCCACCACCACCACCCCCGCCGAAGCCGCCACAAGTTAAAGCAGTTTCAGGCACCATGTCGGAATTGCTTCTACTTGTGGCGGTGGTGGTGTTGGGAAGTTGAGATTTTCTTTGTGACCATGGATTCTTAAAGCAGCTTTATCACAAGCTCTTGCTGGTAGTTCTTGTGTTTTGAAAGTACCAAGCCAAAATCTTTTTGCTTTTGATGGATCTTAAATTTCTGCTGCCCATGTTCCCCATGGTCCTTGTCTCCCTCCCCTGTACTTTATTGTACTCTTTTCTCCTTCTTTGTTTGACAACGGTGACTTCATAATTAGGGTTTTTGAATTTTGAGTATCGAGGAATACTCTCTGTTTTCATTTATAAGCAAATGACTGAATATATTATGCTTAATTTACCCTTAATATTAACTTTTAGTATTTTGAATAATGTGATTATCGACTTTTCTCATATTAAAAGTAGTAAAATAAATAAGGAAAAAGTTGAGTATTAAATAAAAAAACTCTGACATTCTTATATTTAATAACATGACTAAGTGGGTATTTTTGCTTATATACGAACATAGAAGGAGTACGTGGAGACAATTTTTTTAACTCCATATATATAAATATATTTTTAATATTTGATTTAGTATTTGTGTTCACTCTGGAATGACTAAAAGGAATATGAAAAACTCTTGTATTAAAAAATTTGGTTAAATCATTTTTTGGTCCCTATAAATTTTGGACATTTTAGTTTTAGGCCCTAAAAAAATTTCACCTACTTTTGATCCCAATGTTTTTTTATCAGTTTTAGTCTCTTCTGGCTTTTAATAGCGTTTCATATGACTTTTAATAACGCTTAGAAGCTCTATAAAACACACAATTAAAAGTCATGAAGAACTGAAATTGATAAAAAAAATAAAACTTGGGGGACCACAAGTATATGAAATTTTTTTGAGGAACTAAAACAAAAAAACTCATATTTTATAGGGACCAAAAACATATTTAACCCTAAACAATTTTAATAGAGTGAAGATGCAAGACTAACTAGAGAGAACACTTTTATGGCAACAACAAAAATAAGTCTAGCTTCAACCATCAATGTCAGCGTGGCTAACTCAAGGCAATAAAAAAAAGTCTAACTTGCTTTTTTTTAGATAAGCAATTGTATTAAGGGGTGCACCAACCCCTTACACTTATGGGGCTTCGTTAAAACCTCCGAGAGCCAAAACTAATTGGGAAAAAGACCCATGGAGGGAAAAAGAGCACCCCGATTACATAATAGCGTTCTAGGAGCATTACAATAATGAAAAACATCCCAACGGACAATTGAACCAATCCGACCATACTACCCAACAATTTCTCCCCTAAGCTACACTACTTATCAAATTCAATCAAAAAGGATTATATTTTCTTCAACTTCCCAAGACGCCAGGATCAACCAATCCTGAGGTCAATGCCTATGGGGTATTCACTTAAATCTTTGTTCCCTAACCAATTCTAGCAACATCTACAATATCTTTGAAGTACTTTTTTCTTACATATATTTTACACAATCAAAATGTGATACAGATTATTCTTTGTTCTTTGTTTCTTATAATTATTTAAATATATAAATATATCATCTTGACATGCTTAATTAAACAAATTT
Source organism: Astragalus membranaceus (assembly GCA_039519185.1). Taxonomy (NCBI): domain Eukaryota; kingdom Viridiplantae; phylum Streptophyta; class Magnoliopsida; order Fabales; family Fabaceae; genus Astragalus; species Astragalus membranaceus. The sequence continues at coordinate 30,188,141 of CM076853.1, read as the reverse complement.
ATTTAGGTATTAGAGTTTAGGCACTATTAGAATGCTGATAAAAAAAAGACGTATGTTTTATTCTAATGGGCAGCGGCCTTAGATGATATTGTTTCAACAATAATATTAAAGCATGTTTTGCTAATTTTTCTTCTTTCAACTCTACTTCTACATAAGTGTTAAACTTTTTTTTGACACACACAGTGGTATTAAACACCATATTCATGGGAGTGGATGCAATGACATGATTAAAGATTTAATGGAAGTTAATGCACATGAGTAGACTAAAAAAAACTTATTCAAAAGGAAAACAGGAAATTAAGTGTTTCAATTGACATAGAAGATGGATAAAACGGGGGAAGACAAGAAAAAAAGAACATTGCTACCTCATCCAATAGCACCACAAGGTGTATCCATTGATAGAACTAGTAATTAAAAATAATCAACTACTACCTAAAAAATAAATTTATTAATTTAATTTCCACTATAGTGGTAAAAAAAAAGGGACATGTGCATCAATTTCATAATAAATACATTATTTTATGTATATCAACTTACCGATAAATTTATGATGGACAACACAACAAAGAAGGCGTTGAAATATAACACAACAATGGCGATTTCCTTTTGATCAAGCTTGCAATGGTAGTATAAAAAATCCGATATTATTGCCTCCCTCATGGATCTAGTGGAGATACAATAACATATGAGTACATGGGAGAAATGAAGTCGATGAAAAATATTATATATATATATATATATATATATATATATATATATATATATATATATATATATATATATATATATATAAATGATAGAACATGATGAATCACCTGGGATTTGCTTTATTTAAAGAATTGACCTGAGTAGAATTAAGTTGCGGTTGATGAAGCAAACCCTAACATTTTATCATAAACAATTAAATCATAAAAATATATGCGAGAGCATAACATACATATATGAATGAGCGATAGATATAGATCGTGAAGTAATACTTACGTACAAACTCTGTGAATGCAATATAAATATGAATGAGCGATAGATATAGATCGTGAAGTAATACTTACGTACAAACTCTGTGAATGCAATATAACGAAGATAAAAAAAAAGGAAATAAACTCTTTCAGTTTTGTGGAAGCGGCAACGATTCTTTCTTGTTCTCAAAGTGATGAGCGCAGCCAAAATTTATAAGGAGCTCGCGAGAGGGGGGCTGGGGTTAGGTTAAGATTTTAGGTTATCTCATTTAGGGCCGGCCCAACCCATTTGGAGGCCTAAAACAAAAAAATTAATGAGGCCTTTTAAAGAAGATTATAATATAAAAGTAACAAATATTAAGAAAATTAAAAAAAATTAAATCCTTTTAAAATGAGGGAGTTCAATAGAAGTTACAAGTCCTAGAAAATTCAGAAAATAAAATTTCGTATGGACAATATTTATAATTTTTTAAATTTAAATTTTAAACTAAAACATTTTTTATCAAAACTATAAAATCGAACATAAATTTAATAAGGCTTAAATATGTTTTAGGCTCCTGCAAATATAGGGTGTTTTGGTTTAAGCCCCTGCAAAAAAAAATTGTTAAAAGCCCTTACAAAATGAAATATTTTGTTATAAGCCCTTCTCAACATATCCAGCAATCATAGCATTCCATGTTAAAGCTACCATTTTAGTCATAGAAAGACTTATAACAAAATATGTCATTTTGCAAGGGCTTTTAACAAAAAAAAAATTTTTGCAGGGGCTTAAACCAAAACACCCTATATTTGCAGGGGCCTAAAACATATTTAAGCCATTTAATAATTAGTATGTGTATTTCTAGTTTATATATTTTCTTTATGTAAATATATGATTTGTTTAAGTTGAAGGTGGTAATCTTTTGGCTAATTATAGTATTGGACCTGTGTTCAAATCCTCATAAAGATAAAAAGCTTCTATTTTTGTATTTTTTGTGCAAGCAAAAATAAGAGCTTTCCACCAATAGAGCTACACTGATTTTTGAAATATCCGGGTCTTTTTCAATATAAGATATTTAATTTGACGCCCTTTCTTATCCATAAAACAATTATGTTTATTGAGGCGGGGGCTTGGGCCGGCCCTAATCTCAACTTATAATATTTTAAATTAAAATTTGAATATAATTTTTAGAAACAAAATCACATAAAAAATAATAATTCAATGCCTTTAAAGTAAGCTTAAATCTAAAAAAATATATAAAAAATAAAATTCATTTATAAAAATGCAAATATTTTAACTTTCATAATTAATACTAAGAAATTTTCATAATTAATACTAATGAATTTACGCTTGAGGGGCATGCTCAAGGGTAAGAGCTTAGCCTTCTATCCTTAAGGTGCTGAGTTTAAATTCCCTTGGGGACAGTTGTAAAATGGCCATTAATACCACTTGTGATCTCCATTTTTTAAGTAATTACACTAAGAGAGGAACTCTGTCTCACAGTTATAGGCTCTTCAACTACTCCATGGTGTGTTAAGGGAGGTGCCGAAAGGTTTGATTCTAATGGACTAATAAAACATAAAAAAAGGCAAAGACAAGTAAAATTTTCTTGCAAATAATTTGTGTACTTATTGATATGTGTCTAAAATCCTATGGCTAACACCTAACTACGCTACTGCCAAGCAGTAGTTACTCGGCTAGAAATAACGTGTCTCATTCCATATTTCTCACCACTAACTATTTCCAACGTCTCTTTAGCGTATTTATCCACTTCACCTATATTGTAGGAACGATTTTTCCCATCCTTCATGCACAACGCCAACGTGCAAACTTTATTCCTGATTCATTTTAATTTTTCCACTTGTATCTCACTTTAATCCTTATCCCAGTCTTTGAATCAATCAACCCCTCTCATTGGCTTAAATATTTCTCGTCTCCCTTACTCATTCAGCTAGCCTTTCACTACTGTAGACTTTCTTAATATTTATTTAGGGTCTAAACAATTGCCCTCATTTTTACATTAACCCATTTAGGGTCTTAATATTTATCTATAAATATAGCTCTTTTTACATGCCATTGACTACTTTTACATTCTTTGCAATCTACTGTACCTGCTCCGTATCTCTTTTTCCTTAACTCGGGAAAAGGTTGAATAATGACTTTTGGGCAGAATTACATGCTAAGGAAAGTTTATTAGCACAAAAATCAAGAGTCAAATGGTTAGCGGAAGTTGACTCCAATAATCGCTTTTTTCATGCATGCATCAAAGGGAATAGAAGAATGACTCAATTGGTGAAAGTATTGGTGAATGGGGAGTGGGTAGAAGATGTGGGGGGGAGTTAAAAAAGCAATAAGAGACCATTTAGAAGATGTGTATACCGATGTTACCATCTCCTTATATGAAGAACGGTGTATACCGATGTTACCATTTCCTTTATATGAAAAACGGTGTATACCGATGTTATCATCTCCTTATTTGAAGAACGGGGTTTACCGATTTTAACATTTCCTTTATATGAAAAACGGTGTATACCGAAAATATCAAATAATCTACGCTTCAACAAAAGACGGTTTTCACCGACGTTATGGCTGGTCAAGGTTGCCACTGCCCTAAGGGGCGAGTTCGATCTGGGCCGAGTCCCGGTAAACTGCCCCGAAGGCGACATACGTTACATTCCAACATTCAAAAGAACGTACTAGTTGGCCGAGGTTGCCACTACACTAAGGGGCGAGCTCAATCTGGGCCGAGTCCCGGTAAACTGCCCCGAAGGCGACATACGTTACGTTCCAACATTCAAAGGAACGTACTAGTTGGCCGAGGTTGTCACTAGTGAGTTCGATCTGGGCCGAGTCTCGGTAAAGTTTCCCGAAGGCGACATACGTTACGTTCCAACATTCAGAGGAACATACTAGTTAGCCGAGGTTGCCACTACCCTAAGGGGCGAGGTCGATCCGGCTAGCCTTTCACTACTGTAGACTTTCTTAATATTTATTTAGGGTCTAAACAATTGCCCTCATTTTTACATTAACCCATTAAAAATATATTTTTATTCGGGTAGACGTAAAAATTAAAAACCCTGAAGCATCTGGAATTAAAAAGATGTCATTAACAATTTATTTAACCACACCATCTATATGTTTGTAAATTGTATGTGATTTTTTAGTGGTGTCCTTATGCTATGTATCTTCTTAACTATTTTTTTTTAAAACGAGTATAGTCATTAGAAGTAGGGTGCTTCAGGTGCTTCAGGTGCTTCAGGTTCTTTTTTAAAAGGAGTATAGTGGTATCCTTATTAACAACCACCAACTATTTGATGATGCATGTTTTGATCCATCATTATTTTTGGTATTCTTGCAGATATTCTATTTGGTTGGATTTGGCTTGTTTTGCTTGGAGTCTCTTCTAAGCTTGTGGGTGCTTCAGGTGAGGGACCATTCAATTGATCTACTATTTCCTATGCACCTGTGAACCATAGATACAATGCACACATGATAATTTTATATTTTTCCTATGTTCAATAATATGCATTAAATTTTTTTATTGTTACAAATTATTTCCTCACTTTCACACTACCATAATGACTGGTGTGTGATATTGATAAATGGGAGTAATCATTTTCTTAATGAGTTTAGCTTGTTTCTGATTTAAGGTACTAGTTCGACAATCATGTTTAATATGGTCAATTTTTTTTAGCTTATACTACCAGGGAGTTGTTAAAATTTTACTTGGATGGATTGAAAACTATGCTACTGGTTTGGTAAGGCCAAATTTTTACTCCAAATACATATCCGATTTTTAAATTCTTTATCCTTTTTGATGAAGAAATTGTGAATTGGATTGCATGTCAATAAACTATGAATAGACCAGACCTTTAGGGATTGATTGAGTTCAGTATTTGGGATTGATTTTGGAAGCTATTACTCACTACAAGAAAATCGACGATTTCCGACGGCAAAATCCGTCGGAAACGCACTGATTTTCGTCGCAAATCAGCGTTTCCGACGGACTTTCCGACGGACTAATTTTCGTCGCAAATTCGCTCGTCGGAAATAGTTTCCGACGGATAGTTTCGTCGCAAATGTGTCCGTCGCAAAGTCGTCGGAAACCCGTCGTAAATTTCCGTGGGAAAGTCGTCGCAAATACTTACACCTTTTCGTCGCAAATCCGTCGCAAATCCGTCGCAAATGCTTCGTTTTTTATTAATTAAATAGTACAATTTCGTCGCAAATGTTTAAAATTTCGTCGCAAATTTCGTCGCAAATTCAAAAATTACCCATGAAAATTTCGTCGCAAATTCCGTCGGTACGAAAAAAAATTATGTTTATAAAAATTAGCCATTTGCCAATTCAATTACAGACTCAAAAATTCCCTGCTAATTCAATTCAGACTCAATTTCAGCTTCAGACAGTATTTGTATATCAACCATTCAAGGAGCTATTCCTACTAACATTTCATATAACAAAACATTCAAGCTAGAGTAATGAAAAATAATAAAAACATCATCACTATAGGAAATCATTAAACATATTACCAGAAACATGATACAGGCTACACTGAAACATTCAAAAGTATAGCAGACTCAATTACATTCAAAAGTATAGAAGAAACATTCAAAAGTATGCACAACATGCTTACAGACAATTCTAACTCCCTGTCCATAGCATAGCAGACATATATTGTGTCAATTATACATAAACAAAATAAGTGCATATATTCTAACTCCCACCCATGCCATTGCAGCCACAAAATAAGAATCAGTCCCAAGATTCGTCACAGCTTTCAAGATAACACAAGCCTGCATAAGTGCATATACATAAACAAACAGAACATAAGTTAGTATAGAACCAGCTATGTGCAGCATCTGTCTGTAAAACAGCTATTTCAAACCAAAGAAAAGTAACCAAAGCTCCTGAATGCAGACTATTAGGCTCAACTCAAAGCTCCTGAACATGCATTTTTGAAGATCAAATACATTCATGAATAACTTGGTCTAAGTTAATTCCTACATGCAGACTATTAGGCTCAAAGTTCCTGAACAATGAACATGCATTTTAAAGATCAAATTAATTATTTCATAGATACACTTCGTCAGTTAAATTAAAAGTTAAATAACTACTTCCATTCAAGCATCATTTACACAGTCTATCATATGAAGATTGCAAACACCCACAAAGTAAAACATCACACGGAAAATATGATTGGACGAATTTGTAAAACATGTGCATATAATAAGAATAAGAATTTGTTAACAAGTTTAAAGGGTATGCAGTTTCAGTTGTAAATAAACAAGTTTAAAGAGTTTAAAGGGCATCCAATGGCAGCTGTAAACAAGTTTTAAACTGGCATCGAATAAGAATTCAGTATTTTGCCAAGTGAGCCACTTTTGTAATCGAATTTTAACAACTACTAAAAATAGTAAGCTATCATTAAATGCAGATGTAAAACCAAGTTACACTAACAGTCAAGTGAATGCACCTATCTGGCTATTTCTCATTGTAAAACTGATTACAGAAACAGCATTTTATATATGCTGTAAACGTGTGCACTGCACAGCTTAAAGTGCACACCCTACTAACTAACTTCTAACAGATCAGAACAACAAATTTAACTAACTGAATAACAATCTAACTGATCAAACAGAAAATACTAAGACTACAAAACAAGCTAACTGAAGTAGCAGGAAAAGCAAATACACTTAGGCTACTAATACACACTTACAATAAAGAAAGGACTGATAATGCACCATTTCAGTTACAGTTAGTGCTAAACAGAATTCTGGTTCTAAAATATTTCAGTTCCTCTAACTCACTGAAATAAGATAATCATTACTATAGTGTATAATTCATAAAACTAAGATATTTTACACATTAATTAAAACATAAATTACCTATGTGCCGTCAATAACCCTTCTCATAAGTGTAGTCTATGTGATCTCCACCGTCTCCATCATCTTCAGCATCGTCCTGGTCATGCTGGGCAGGCTGGTCCTGCTGGGCAGGCTGGTCCTGCTGGGCAGGCTGGTCCTGCTCGGGCGGCTGCCAATCAGGTGGAGGTACTGGAATCCCAGAATGGCTAAATACATAGTCAAGAAGTTGTTGTTGTCGTGCAACCTTCTCCTCCTGCCGTGCTATCGCATCCTGCTGTTGTGCAAATTGGTCTGTCAATGACTGGATGATCCTAAGGGCCTCAGGGGACAGGCTCTCACTCGTCGAAGCTCCAGAGTCTAACATATTGCCATATATGCCCCCTGTCCCATACAAACGGCTCTTATTGCGCCCTCCAACAGCTTCCTCCCACAACATCCGCTTCAACTTCTCCAACTCAGCGGGATCTAGTGGTAGATTAGTCTGAGACAACCGCCGGTGAAACTCCTCCTATTAAATGCACACAAAAAATACCAAAAGAATCTAAATTAAATACAACACCAATGAAATCAAATGTAAACATGTGAGTGAAGCCCTATTAAATAGTATATGTTAGTATAGTATATCAGTTAGTGTTATTGATGCTGTGCCATCCATTCTAGAATGATCTAAATAGAGTTATATTTCAGTTACAGCAGTGCGCATAATAAGCATGTAACAGATTTATTCAGTGAAAGAATAAGCAGTGCGCATAATAAGCATGTAATATTTCAGTTTCAGTTACAGTTTTTTTGACTATCACTTGAAGAAGCTCTCATGGATACTTACAGAATTGATTACTTTTATCGTCATCTTTACTATATTTCAACTGCAATCAAGTAAGTGGCAGTGTGGCACCCTCTCTCTACTTACTATTTCATAAAGAATTATCTTATTTTATATATATGCTTTTCTTATATAACATTCACTCATCAATTTAACTTCATCATTTAACTCTATTATTATTTGTTGTCTTTTGGTGTGAAGGCATGGTGTGAAAGTAAAAGGCTATTTTGCATGGTCACTTTTGGACAACTTTGAATGGCTGGCTGGCTACACCCGGCGTTTTGGAATTAACTTTGTTGATTACAATGATAATCTGAAAAGACACCAAAAGCTCTCTGCCCATTGGTTTAGGAATTTTCTTCAAAAATGACTTATAGCATGATATCACGATCATCCCCAATAATATGACAGGAACTTTGTCATTAATCAAGAGCAACTATAATTTTGAATTATTTTCTTAGTTTATAAGTCTATATATATATATTTGTTAGATATAGTAGTTTTAGTTTTTAATGGTGTTCTGTTTTTGGTTAACTGTTATATATCAGGGATTAGAGATATGTAGGAAACATAAAAGGATTCACCTATGATGCAGAATTTTCCTACTATAGCTTCATATGCAAATTTCCAAACAAAACAAGCATTATATCCAATACCAAAGTACAAAAGTTAATTAACAGTTTCACATTCATTTTAAACTACAAATCAAACACTCCATCAATGCCATTAGTGCAGAATTCCCATTACAAACTGACATGCAAGGTCTACTTCAATATTAAGCATTCAGATTTATCAATTATGCAGAAAATTGTATCTCAACCTTTTTTTGAAAGCAATTGTATCCCTACCTAAACACATGAAATTACAACTCAAAATATTATTTGCAAGATAATATTAATATTTGCAAGATACTTACAGAATTGATTATCACTTGAGAGTTTCAGTAATCAATAAGCATGTAACAAATTGATATATGTTTCTTATAATAATTACAGTTTTTTTGTTCCTTATCAAAAATATACCTGAGTAACACGAGCACGCTCCTCTACATAGTCGTCTGTGCCCCTCCTAATGTGGGTGCGGCGATGGAGCTCATCTATATGTGGCTTCCGCCCTAACTCCTTGGACTATAATTAAAAATATAAGTTAGAAAATGGTGAATTATAATGGCATAAGGAAAAGATAAGTTTAAGTATATACCATTATCTCTGCATGCTGCAACATGGAGATACAACCTCCAGTGTGCAAGTTTCCTCCTTTTTCTGATGCCCTATTCTTCTTATTCCGCTCACACCTAGCCAAGAATTTTGGATCATTATTCCAATGGTGAAGTAGACGATCATAGACTAGTTCTCCTATCCAATCTGGTCGACGCCCCAGCACACGGACACCTCTGAGCATATCAGCGAGTCGAAGGGCTGCTTTCTTATGAAAAAGATCCCAAACGGCGGCCTCCTGCGACTTACGCCATGCAACTTTCTTCTGCATTGTGAAAACATTTACAAGACAATGTGGTTATCCAATAACTTAACAAGTTTTAAAAAATACGACAAACATTGTGATGATTTAAAATGTACACTTACTCTAAAAGCGTTAAAAAAATGATGTTGCTCAACCTCATTAAGCTCCTTCCAAGTAGTCCACGGATAGTGGTATAACTCGCGAATAGTCTTCCTGATAGCCTCTGCGGCTGGCTTACAAGGAAGAAACCTGCAAAGTTAGAACAATCGAAACGATTAAAACACATTATATATATATATATATATATATATATATATATATATATATATATATATATATGACAACAATAATCAAAAAAAGTTATAAATTTTTTTACATACCCTCCACTCTCAACACGGATGACACATCGCCCGTCGCGTAACCGAATCTCAACCTCCTCAACATCATCAACCTGATCATCATCAGGTATCGCATCATCTCCAGGTGATGGTGAAGGGGTAGGAGTAGGCACTGGCGAAGGGGTAGGAGTAGGAGTAGACATCGGACGAAGGCCAGGTACCGGAATCATTCGATATGGAGGAGTCTGTGACGGTGGAGGAGTCACCCGTGTAGATGAAGTATGACCATGTAAATCTCGGGGAGATGGGGTAGGTGACGGTGAAGGAGTCACTCGTGCAGATGAACTAGAGCCAATATGCAAGGACCTAACCCCAGAGGTCTGCCCCCGCGTCTGCAAGGACATAACTCCAGAGGTCTGCCCTGGCGTCTGCAAGGACCTAAGTCCAGAGGTCTGCTGCTGCGTCTGTGTCTGAGGAGTCGGCAATGATCCCACTCTACCTGCTGGTGCTGGGCGTGTCTGTGTCTGTGTCGTAGGCATCTCAGAATAGTCATATGGGTCCTCGACACATATCACCTTCTTACGCCGAGGGACAACTTTAGACTTCCCCTTACTATCATGCGGGGGTCTAGGTGGCGACCAATCACCTCCACCTGATGCCATGCTATAGAGGAAACTAACATAAACATAAATATAAACATAAACATAAACATAAACACAAACAATTCAAAAACATAAATATAAACATAACCATAAACAGAGACAACTTCAAAATTCATGAAACAATTCAAACACAAACATAAATTACAAGACATCAAACAATTCAAACACAAACATAAATTACAAAACATTAGAAAACACAAGGATTAATTATATATATCTAATCTTCCGGCCATTCATCATCTTCATCTTCTTCATCATCTTCATCAACTTCATCAACTGGAACCTCATGTGAGTCTTCTCCTTCCAAGTTGTTTGGATCCACTTCTTGACCATAGCTTTCCAAATCACGTAAGTTATAAATTGGTTCAACTTCATTAACTTCATTTACAGGTGACATATCAACCGTCTGATAGGGAACTTCTTCCACCGACTCATCTGCTTCAATGCGAGACCTTGGCTTTGTCTTTATTGCAACACACCAACCTCGCTTGTCTCTTTGAGTTGATGGATAAGGAACATAGTACACTTGTCTCACATTCTGTGCCATTATAAACGGATCATACGCTGGATATCTTTTGTCCATCCGTATGTCCACTCTGTTATACTTCTTATCTATTTTGGTGCCTCTAGCTGACGGATCAAACCAGTCACAATAAAACAACACTATAGTTTTAGGATAGTCTAACACATTGTACTCTAGCTCATAAATGTGTTGGATTACACCATAATAATCATCTTCACCACCTTCATTGACCCCTTTTACATAAACTCCGCTGTTAATTGTTGCTTTGTCTTTCGTCCATGAGTGGGTATGAAACTTGTAGCCATTCACGAAAAATGTGTGATACTCTTTCACATTTGAATGAGGACCATCAGCTAAGTTTCTCAAGTGTTGATTGAATGGAGTTGGTTCTTCGCAGTAAACCTACGTATGTGACATACAAATAAGTTATTTCATAAGGAACACATGATTAAGGTTGAGGAACAAGTAACTCAACACTTACTTGTTGTTTAAACCATGCTGGAAAATTTTCATATATATGAGCAGATGCTTGATCATCTCTTACGTCTTCGGACAACAAGAAGGATCTGATCAAATTAGATAATACGTGTTAAATGAGCTGGCAGATATGGACAATTAATTGAATGAAAATATTGATATACATACTCAATGTATGGTTTAACTTCAGTGCAATTGTTCAACACATGAACATGAGCTGACTTATACTCCGCATCCGTTAACCAATGAGTTGACTCCTTCCCAGAATGGCGACCAGATTGACCGAAGACCGACAACATTAATGGGTGTCTAACACAATCATTTTGCATTTCATTCCTTTTAGTTCTCAACGTGAAATCCGTGAAATAATGTGAGCAAAAGTGGGTTGTTTCACGGTGTAGGTATGACGCACAAATCGATCCTTCAACCCTCGCCTTGTTTTTCACCGATCGTTTAGAATCACCCATGAATCTATAAAACAACTTGATTAGATGAAAAATTATATTTACCTCAAATGGAAAAAATGAATTAGTTCTCAAAATGATACCTTTCAAATGGATACATCCACCTGTACTGAACCGGTCCACCAAGTCTTGCTTCATATGCTAGATGAACAGGGAGATGCTCCATAGAATCAAAGAAACCAGGTGGTAATATTCTCTCCAACTTACATAGAATGAATGAAATGTTCTCTTCCATCCTAACAAGGTCGGCATCTCTTAAAGATGCAGAACACAAATCCTTAAAAAATTGACTCACTTCAGTTAGCGGATTAAGAACATGCCCAGGTAAAGAACTAAATGCAATAGGGAGTAAACATTCCATAAATACATGACAATCATGACTTTTCATCCCAATCATTCTTCTCTTGTTCACATCAACACATCTCGCCAAATTAGAAGAATATCCATCCGGCATTTTGAGTTCTTTTATCCACTGATAAACTGAATTTGTTTGTTCGAGAGTTAATGAGTAACATGCTTTGGGTTTGAGCATCTTTCCATTAGTTTGTGGCTTCAAATTTAAGTCCTTTCGATTGCAGTAAAGAGCAATGTCCAATCTCGCCTTATCATTGTCCTTGGTTTTGCCCATTATGTTCATCACTGTGTTAAATATATTGTCAAAAAAATTCTTCTCTATATGCATAACATCGAGATTGTGTCTTAATAAATTATCTTTCCAATATGGGAGATCCCAAAAGATACTCCTCTTTGTCCAATTATGCGCCTGTCCATATCCATCAAATCGAGAAACAAGAGGATCATCTGTGATTTTTGGAAAATCTCTAACTCTATCCCAAACCTGATCTGGAGTAAACCGAGGAGGCGGCCCATCCTTTTCAACTACATTCTTCTTAAATGCATTCTTGTTCCTTCTAAATGCATTATCATGTGGTAAAAACCTACGGTGCGAGTCAAACCAAGAACTCTTACCCCCGTGTTTCAAGGTAAATGCCTTTGTATGCTCCATACAATGTGGACATGCTAATTTACCATGGGTTTGCCAACCAGACAACATGCCATAAGCAGGGAAGTCATTAATGGTCCACATCAAAGCAGCTCTCATCATGAAATTCTCTTTCCGTGCGTAATCGTAAGTCAAGACACCATTCCACAACCTCTTTAAATCATCAATTAGTGGTTCTAAATAGATGTCAATGCCTGCTTTTGGATTTTCTGGGCCAGGAATCAAACAAGTCAAAAACATGTAAGGTTTAGTCATACACATCTCAGGGGGAAGGTTGTATGGGGTAACAATAACGGGCCAGCAAGAATATGGCGAAGCCGATGCTTGGGTATATGGCGTAAAACCATCAGAGCATAACCCAAGCCGTATGTTGCGTGGATCCGCGGCAAAATCAGGTTGTACCCGATCAAAGTGTTTCCATGCTTCCCCATCAGACGGATGGCGCAACACGCCGGGACATCTATTCTCAAAATGCCACGTCATTTCCCCTGCAGTGTGCTCGGATGCAAACATTCTCTGCAACCTTGGAATTATTGGCAAGTAGAACATTGACTTCACCGGAACTGGTTTATTCTTGCTACTATTCCCCCTTTTGCGATACCGCGGCGCATTACAAAATTTGCATTCAAGTAGCGCAGCATCATTTTTCCCAAACTCATTATCATAATACAACATGTGACCTTTCGGACAGCAATCAATCCTTCTAGCTTCCAATCCCAACTTAGAAACTAACCTCTTAGCCTCATAAAAAGTCTTTGGCAAATTTTCATTCATAGGCGTCACAGCTGACATCATATCACATATCAAGTCCATTCCCACCTCAGAAGTATTACTCAATGATTTGAGAGCTAAAAGCTTTGCACAAATCGATAACTTTGAGCTTGATGACCCTTCAAACAATGGCTTGTTTGCATCTAACAACAGATTATAAAATGTTTGTGCTTGCTCATTCGGAAGCTCATCCATGTTATCGTACTGTTGCTCCTCAAATGACACATTCACCCCAAGACCGTCACAAACCATATTCTGCATCAAGTCGATTTGTTCACCACGTCCTATATCCGCGGAATTACTTGAAGAACCCCTGCAATTTTCGCCAATCAATGGGACGACATCAAACCCTTCTTCACCATTACTAGTCCAAATCCAATAATTGGGCCTAAACCCAATTCTCTTCAAGTGTTTAATGACCTCCGTTGGACTCTTAATCTTTCCACATTCACATTTGACGCACGGACATCGAATCCCACCTTCAACTCTAAATTGTTCTTGACTAATTGCAAAAAGAATAAACTCCCACACGCCATCTACAAAAGATTGTTTCAAACGCGCTCTTTTTGGAAACAACCTATCATACATCCAAAGGCGGTGCGAAGGAGGAAATTCCATTCTGCACATTTAAAATTGCCGATATATCAAATAGAGAACGATGGATGTCCATCAAGAGAGAGAACGTGAAATGTATTTAAACGATGGATGTCCACCGAGAGAGAACAAGACATGATACATTTCATATCATATTAGCTAATTTCAAATTAAAGAAAGCACTTAGCTAATTTCATATTAGCTAACTTCAAATTAAAACTATAGAGCTAATTTCAAATTAAAACTATAGAGCTAATTTCAAATTAAAGAAAGCAAATATAGAAAAAAGGAAGAGAGGAAAGTTTTAAAAAATTGCACAAGTAAAGCAAAGGACCAACTTCCTATTTGACTCAAGTGATACTATGAATTGCATCAAGTAAAGTTTTAAAAAAGTAAGAGAGGAAAGTTTTAAAAAATTGCACAAGTCAACTAGTCAACTAGTTTAGGTACTTGTTATAAAATCAAAAGAATTGCACAAGTCAACTATTTTAATCCAACAATGCAATGATATGGGTAAGAAGATACAAGCAGGAAACATTGGAATAGTTATGAAACAAAAGGAAAGGGAGAAACTTGGAAAGGTACCCGAGAGCAAGAAGAGGCGAATTTGTTGTATTTAAACCTAACCTGCAAAATGAAGTTATCAGGAACACAACCTCAACAATTAAGTGCAGAATCTATAGAAATGAAGCCTTCACACCCTATCCAAACCAGCAACACAACCTCAACAATACAACAACTAAATCTATCATATATGTAATTCATTCTAGGTGAACTTTTTAATCCCTAGTAAAGAATTCAACTATCACAAAATTATGTATACAACAGAATAGTTTCATATTACTTCCATATTACTTCATGAACAGTTTCATTACTTTCCTATAAGGTAAGCCAAGATCCAAAGTAGAATCAATATTAGGCTATACAGCCAATTCGTGAATGTGATTAATATTTACCAAAGCACAGGGAAATTTACAGATCCAGAACAAAAATTTCAAAAGACAGCTTCAATACAAATCAATTTTCACATTCTAGTGGATTATGAATAAGAATAAACAGCAAGTTAACTAAAAGAAACCAGCTATAATAGACATTTCTCTAACTGAAAACAGTAAGCTACCAACAGGTTTAGTCCCCAATAACAATATCACAGATTCTGAAAAGGTATAGTTCATTCAAAACTAAACCCCAAAACGAAAAAGCAAGCAATCAGGAAGAAAGAAATAACCAATATAGGCACGGGCACAACAACTAATACAATAACCGGTACACCCTATTTCCTCTAGTGCTCTTACTCATCTTTTCCAAAGCCACACAACCAAATCCAAGAAAGAAAAACAAAACAAGAAATTAAACATATTAATTGAGGAAAATTCTAAAACCTATATTGAGGCATTAACTTCTAGTGATGATCATTCTCTAGTTGCATTAGTAAGTCTTCTATTCATGGACTTGTAGTTCATCAATGGCAGTAACTTCTCTGTTTTCCCTTTATGTACTTTTTTGTGCTGTTGAAATATTGTTGCTATAATAATCATATTTAGACACCTTGAAGATAACCTAGATGATTGGCTCACATGCAGAGGAGCTGGACAATTATTTAGATGGGTATTCATGCTTATCTCTCTAGCTATTTATGTTTGATATTTATGTGTATTGGCATTCAAATATTACAATGATGAGAATCTTGTGAATGTAAGTTAAAGGCCACAAAAACAGATTTGACATCAAAATGCTACTAATTTTTTGGTTGCAACTGACTTGATAAATTGTGATTAATTAACTTAGCCTTGTAATGTTCTGCAGCTTATATAGAACTTTATTCATAATATTCATAATAAAGGCATAAGCCTAATGGCATTTGGATTAGGAACACACTGCTTATAACACACAATTTCAAATACCATTTTACAAATATCAACAACAGATATAGAGTGCAAACATCAAATTCATAACATCAAGGAACTCAGTCTCACACCATTAGATATAGAGTGCAAACATCAAATTCATACCATTAATTATGAAAGTTAAAGCCACCCTATTTTGCTTCTTCAACAATTCTAGTTTAAACATCAAGCAATTAAACCATGCAAACACCAATGACTTCATAGATACCACTTCTAAAACCTGGTTGAGTTAGTGTTCTGTGACTACAATTCGGACATGTGACTACAAACAAATAGATAAAAAAGAAGTGAGGCTAAAATATATCATCCAAATCAGTTTAGGGTTTTAATCAATTTAGGGTTTTAATCAATTTAGGTTTTTCATCAAATAAGTTTAGGGTTTTAATCAATTTAGGTTTGATTCCAAATCAGAGGTTCATAAGCAGCAAATAAGTTTAGGGTTTTAATCAATTTAGGTTTTTCATCAAACAATCAGGAAGAGAGAAGAAGAAAGCTACATACCTGTGCTTTAATCAGGAAGACTCAGAAGCACGCAGGAAAAGAGAAGATGAAGAAAGCTTCCGTTGATGGCTTCGCGGAGGAGAGCTTCGCTGTTCTCGCGAGAGAGAAGAAGAGAGAAGGCTTCGCGGAGGAGGGCGGTGGAGGACGGAGGAGGGCTGTGGAGGACGGAGGAGTGCGGTGGAGGACGGAGGAGTGCGGTGGAGGACGGAGGAGGACGGACGAGGGCGGTGGGGGCTGGAAGAGGGCGGAGGAGAGTGAGTGACAAAAATGAAAAACGAGTAAAATGAGAACTGATGAAGCTGCGCAGGGTTTTATGAGACTTTATAGTTTGCGACGGATATTTTGACATTTCCGACGACAATATCCGTCGGAAATTTGCGACGGATAGAAATCTTCGTCGCAAACATGAGCGGGAAGTTTAGTGCCTGTTCTGTTGAACATTTGCGACGACGTTTTCGTCGCA
The DNA here is from genome assembly GCA_039519185.1 of Astragalus membranaceus. NCBI lineage: Eukaryota > Viridiplantae > Streptophyta > Magnoliopsida > Fabales > Fabaceae > Astragalus > Astragalus membranaceus. The sequence goes on along the minus strand of CM076853.1, from coordinate 30,171,351 downwards.
AATCCGTCGGAAATTGCGACGGATAAGGATTCGTCGGAAATTTTCGCAGGAAACAAGGTTTATTCTTGTAGTGACTGTCTTTGTCTAAGTATTTGACCTAAGTAGCCGTGAGTTGTTTAAATATGTAGCTTTTTAGTTTTGTAGAAGTGGTTGATTTTGTTTTTATTTTAGAATTTTAGTGCGATACCTACTCCTACCCCTTCACCAGATGTTGTGCCTACTCCTACCCCTTCACCTGGAGATAATGCGATACCTGATGATGATCGGGTGCATGATGTTGAGGGGGGTGATGATGTGATACCTGATGTTGAGGGGGGTGATGATGAGGATGAGGATGAGATTATTTTACGTGATCGGCGAGTTGTCATCCATGTTGAGGATGGAGGGTATGTAAGGTTTTTTATAACTTTGTTAGATCGATTGATTGATTTTTCATATATATAATGTGTTTTAATCGTTTCAATTGTTTTAGCTTCGCAGGTTTCTTCCTTCAAGGCTAGCCGCAAATGCTATCCGACAGACTATTCGCGAGTTATACCACTATCCATGGACTAGTTGGTTAGATCTTAATGAGGCTTGTTAAGAAATTCAGCAAGTGTACTGAAAACGTTGCAAGTAATAAATTTACGGTAAGTACCGGTCGATTCCACAGGGATTGCGTGTTGTAACAATAGAAAATTTGATTAATTCTAGATTGTGAAAATTGGTTTGATTTGTAATTGAGTAATGCGAAAGTAAAAACTGTTGTTGAAATAATGAGAGAAAGCGATTAGGGGTCGAATCCTCTCCCCTCACCTATCTTATGAACCTTCAACTAATTACAGATTAATTGTTTGAACTACCAGATTCAATTCACTATAGTAGATTAAGGACAATTCCTTGCCTCAGAACCCCTTTTACCTAATTGAGTTACCCTAATTCCTTAGGTGAATCATGCCAACCGGTAAAGCAATAAACTTAAGAAATAGAGAATTCATGCATCCAACCCCATATTCCTATGGTGATCACAAGTACATGATCTAATACCCCATATCCAGCATGCAACCCATATCCCTATGCGATCACATAACCTAGATCGTTATAATTATCATATGTAACTATAAAGCATTACAATCAGAGGCATACACCTATGATAATTCAAACAACAAATTGTATTAAGCCACAACAAAGTATGCATAACATAGGTTCGGGGAGAATCATCTCTCCCTAATCTTAGAAAATTAGTTACACATGGTGAATAGAGACATAACTATAGTAAAGAAAGCAATACAAGTAAAGATAGACATAGGAACCTTCAACCCTCGTTCCCAAGTAGTGAAAAGCTCCAAAATCGCACTTCCCTGATGCTCCAAGACGTCTGGCTGCGCTCCCATGACCAACCCCCTATTATTTTCGCTGGAAATTCCTTAAAAACCCTAATTTCTTGTTGACCTTTATATGTTCCTTTATCTTGTATACCACCCCAAACTTAGAATGTTGCTATTCCATGAGCAACCCCAAACTTAGAATATTTCCCCACTCTCATGCTTTAATCTACCTAACTCCAAGTTAAGAAAAATTAGGCTATGATTTGCAGGAAAATTACAAAAAATAAAAAATTAAGCTCAGAGGGGCTAACAAGGGATAGCAATAAGAGGGTTGGCTTGAAAGGCTCAGGTTTTCAAAAATTTGCTTCAGTGTGTATATAAATCACATGCAAGATAGTTAAGTACAAGCTCGTTCTGCAGACTAATGCAAGCAAGGAATAATCACACAATGAATAGAATAAGTGTTTGGGGGCAAACCTCACAGCTGGGAATTTTTTTAGAGATGTTACTTGAGAGAATGCCCACAGATGATCTCAGTCTGCCTCAACTTTTGGCATGACCACTAGCAATACCTGATGATAAAATTTGACACACTAGCAATCACAAGGTAAACTGTAAAACACATGAAGCTAAACACCACAAATCATCATAATTGAAGCTGCTTGCAAAAAGTTTAAGATAGTGGTGCCTCAATATCACAGGATAAGTTGTAATGATATAATACAGACCAAAAGCAAAATAAAGTCAAAAGGGGAAAGTAGGACTAAAAGTGCAAGATAAAAATGTCTGAAAATAACAGTAAAAGATAAATGAGCCTCCTGCTCATGGAAAGGAAAGGTGCTGCTCAATGAACTCGTCCCCGAATAGGAGTGGGTCCTGGGAGTCTGGCTGCTGCTCTGCCTGTGGTGCTGATGAAGATATGCCTGCCGCTCTTTTCTCGGCCATGTACTCCTGAGTGGCCTGATGAACTCTAGCTGATGCAAGGTAAGAAGTGTCGATGCCCTGCTGCTGTAATAGCATCGACGTCCCGCACCAGCTGGCCATATGGAGGTCATACTGGAAAGAAGGGTCGCTGCCATACAGCTGACGGTATGATTGGCCTGTTGGCTGCTGTTGTGATGGAGATGTTGGCTGTGGTGGTGGTACTGCCCCGTCCAATGGTCCCTCAGGTTGCTTCATGATCCAGGCTGCTGTGATGGGCTCCCTGGGGTCGATCAGCAAATCATCAGGATACTCGGGGCAGCCCTGCTGCTTGCAGAGAGCATGGATCAATGAGGCGTGCCCCAACCTCGCCCTAGAGAACTTAACAATATCAGCAATACTAATGGAGATGAATCTCCCTACATTCACCTGCTGCACTCTCATGATAGTCTGAATCCCAACCGCTACTTTAACCTTGACATCAGAAGAATTGGAACATGACACTATAGATTGATTGAAAAAGGAGTTCAAAGCCTTGGGAATAGGCTTAAGTGCCATGTTGTTGAAGCGCTTGGGAAAGCTTTGCAATCCTAGTGCATATTTGTCCCACTGGGCACCCTGGCGGCACAACTCTCTCAACAACCCCTCATAGTCAATTTGACGGGCGCTGGCTAATGCATATCTCATCTCACAAGGTGGGGACTCAGGTAGGCCTAGGAGACGGTTGATGCTCTCAGGGGAGTAGGACACACTCTTCCCTCTAACATAAACTGTAGTGGACTTGTCCTGCTCGTCCTCCTAGTAGGCATTGGAGTAGAACTCCCTGACCAGGCTCTGATTCGCTTGCTTAATTATGGCATTGAGAGTGGCCAACCTCAATTCTCGCAGTGTGGAGCTAATGACTGGGAATTCACCAGAGCTGAGGTCAAAGGCTCTCTCAGGATTAATCTTTTTGCCTTTGACAATCAGCTGGTACCGCTCCTCATGACTGGGAATTCCCCCCGCCTTCTCTTGGTGGTGCCTGCTTTTGCTCTCTTTTCCATTTTTGTACCTGTATGATAAAATCCCTTCAAGGCAATCATTAGTACTCGGGGACCATGGTGTGGGCCCCACTCAACAATTCCAAGGCAAAATACCAGCAGCAGAACTTGACCACACAGCTAATTAAAACATTTGAGCATTGAGTCATCTACCCTAGAGTTAAAAATATGGGCAGAATTAAAACAAGGCTAGCAACCAAAAACAGAATTCACTTAGGCATTTTCACAAACAGGTTGGTTGCTTAGCCAAAACTCACTTGGGCATTTGCACAAACAGTTGGTGAACCCAGAAATTTCACTGAGGCAATTTCACAAACACCTCATCTACAACCCAGAAACTACATAGTTTCTACCACAAATCCCTCACTACTCCCCCCCAATTCAGAGAAACAACCAGAGTCATGCAAAGCAAGGGGTGGGCCGCACAAAAACCATTCCTAATTTTTATTTTTAACTACCCAATTCGTAGCCCCTAAAATCACCCTACATATCCATAAAAAATTTGAATTTCAAGCTTGAGAGTGAGGATAATGTTTACCTGGAGATGTTGATGATGAAGAATTCGTGCCCAAGTGGGTGAATCCACCAAAATAATTGAAGCAAAACGTAATGGGGGAGGGGAAGGGTACTGCTGTTCGCGCACAAGAGAAGGAGAGGGAAAGAAAACTGTTTCGCTGTGGCTGTAAACTGCCTGAAATAGGCTTAACTGCCTCTCGTCGCGACGCGACGCGAAGCCTTCGCGACGCGATGAAAGACAGAACGGCCAGTTTTTAAAAAATTCAAACGCATCGCGACGCGACACTAGAGCTTCGTGACGCGAAAACAGATAGAACACTTTATTTGAAATTTTCTTTTGTAAGGCCTCTCCCCCGCGACGTAAAATTCGCAGAACCCAATTTTTACATAAAGACTTAAAAATTAACGAAAATAAATACTTGTTACCTCACAGTGGGTTGCCTCCCACTCAGCGCTTCTTTAACGTCACTAGCTTGACGGTTGTCAGAAGATGACTCAGTTTGGCTCCGGTGGAGCACTCAGCTTTTTCAGTGCCTCTTTCAGCACTCCCTTGGCATACTCCACTTCCATCTTACAGTTCTTACCAGATGTACTTGTAGTTTCCTTCAGGTCCTTCCAAACAGCAGAAGGCTTCTCACGGGTTGGGTGGTAGTTTTTTTTTGTAACCATCTTGGAATTAGTGGTCTCAATGTAGTGACATTCTTCTTTTTCCTTCATTGGGGCGGTGGACTCAAGCACATTGAAGGTCACCACTTCATCTTGGACCCTTAATTTCACCGTCCCTTCAGCCACATCAATTACTGCCCTACTGGTAGCCAGGAAGGGTCTTCCCAGAATGAAAGGAACGTCGTTGTCCCCATTCATGGAGCTTTTGACATCTGTATCCCCATCCAGTTGCAAAATTACAAAGTCCACTGGGAAGAGGAACTTGCCAACCTTGACCAAGACATCCTCCACAATCCCATAAGGGTTCCTGATGGACCTGTCAGCAAGACGCAAGGTCATGGTGGTTGGTTTCACTTCTCCTCCGCCCAATTTCCTCCACATGGCTAGGGGCATTAAGTTTATGCTCGCCCCCAAATCGCAAAGTTCTTTATCAACCTTTTCTTCACCAATTTTGCACGGGAGGGTGAAGCTCTCAGAATCCTTCAACTTTCGAGGAAGCTTGATTTGTATTATGGCACTACACTCCTCGGATAAAGCCACAATTTCATCATCCTTAAACCTCCTCTTTTTAGTTAACAATTCCTTCATGGACCTTGCATACATGGGCATTTGCTCTAATGCCTCTGCGAAAGGAATGTTGATCTGGAGACGCGAGAAAACTTCCCTAAACTTGGAGAATTGCTCCTCATTCTCTTTCTTCTTGGGTAATGGGGGGTAGGGCAATTTCATGTATGATGGGATCTCCTGGACCTTCTCTCTTGCCTCCCCCTCAATTTTCTCACTTCCCGTTTCTTTTTCTTTTTCAACCACGTCATTTTCTTTTTTCAATTCCTCACTAGGCTTGTGCTTAGCTACCTCAACGGGTCTCAACTCTTTACCACTTCTTAGCGAGATAGCATTGCAGTTTTCATTCTTGGGGTTATCCAGTGTTTGCAGGGAAGTTGCCATTAGACTTCTCAGCTAATTGCTTTGACAGTTGACCAATTTGGGTCTCCATGTTCTTCATGGATGCTTCATGGTTTTTCCCCATGTTTATCATCACTTGCTCTTGGGACTGGAAAGTGTTTTTGGTCATCTGCATAAACTGTGTCAACGCATCTTCCAGCCGAGAAGGGGGTTTTTGTTGTTGATTAGATGCTTGAGACTGTTGTTGGGAACCTGAGGCCTCATTGTTTTTCCAAGAAAAGTTGGGATGATTCCTCCACCCAGGATTGTAGGTGTTGGAATAAGGGTTCCCACCTTGTTTTTGGAAATTTCCCATATAATTGGTCTGTTCCATTGCCTCTCCTTGGGCTGCACAATCCCCTTCGTGGGCTTCTCTGCCACAATAAATGCACCCACCTGTTTGCACTGCTTGGGCGGTTGCTTGGCTTTTTGACCCAACCTCACAAGCTGTAGCCAACTGTTTGGTGAGGGCCTCAATCTGCATGGACATTAATTTCTGCTGGGCTAACACTGCACTGTTTGAATCTAGCTCCAGCACACCCTTTTTACCTATACCTCCCCGATCATTCTGAATTATGTATTCATTGGAGGCCATGTCTTCTACTAGCTGCTTTGCTTCCTCCCAAGTCTTTGTACCCAAAGATCCTCCAGCTGAGGCATCTAGCATCATTCTTGTCTGAGGTCTCAAACCATGACAGAAAGTTTGCAGCTGTAAGAAGTCATCTATACCAAACCCGGAACACTTTTTGAGCAACAGTTTGAATCTCTCCCAAGAATCATCGATTTATAACTCAGTGGGGTTGTTGGGTAAACTTAAAATTTTTTGTATTCGTGAATAACTTGATAGTTTTTTAACACGACGCGTTACTATATTTTAATAAAATAAAGGATCAGTACATTAATTCTACTTTAAAAAAATAGGAAGTTTCATTATTATTTCCCTGTAGTGGTGTTACTTGAGTGGTTGAGTAGAAAGTTAAGTGTAGCAATTGAATTTCAGGTCCTCCACCTCGCACGCGTTGCTACGTTAAAGACAAACAACTAAAAAATGTTTAGAGTGGGTATTAGAGAAAAAATGTTTAGAAAAGTATATGAGAGAATGTTGCTAGTATCTCTCATTATAATATCTCTGTAGTGGTAGTGATGTTACTTTTTTCTTTTTGACTAGGTAATACTCTCTCTGATCCACGATATAAAAGAAAAAAATATGTGTTTTGATGGTCCACATCACAATATAAAAAATAAACATTGTTTTCAACCCTTATTTACTTAAAAATAATGTTTGCATCATATAATTATTGTCTCCATTTTTCCATAAGGTGTAATTAGCCTTATTACTTATAGATTCATTACATTTTCTTGCAGTGATGTTTATTGTCTCCGTTGAGATTTAATACCGAATGATTCACTCTTAACCACTCATAATATTTTACGCAATATCTACAATTAATTTATTGGTTCATCGATAAAAAATTTGATTTCTCCACTCACCTAAAAACACCATTTTTACCACTATGCCTTACTATACTTGAGAGTAAAATAAATGATCTATAAAATAATTTTTTACTTAAAAAAAATAGGAACTTTCCACGTTATTTCCTTAAAGTATGTTGAATAGAGTGGCTTTAATATTTTCTTGTAATTGAACTCTCAAGTCATACCATCACCACGCGTTCCACGAGTATGTATTTGAATATTCAGATACACATTTCACATTCATCATCACAGTAAGTGTTAGGGATTGGCGCAATCCACAATAGTGAGGCCCATAAGCAAAAGCAGATCTATTTATCAACGACTAAGATCTAGGATCTAGATCGGACAGCTCTGATTCATTAGGACAACACACTTTTACTCTATAAATAGGCATTCTTTGCAATGCTCAAGGTACACACTCTTTCCTACTCTTTACCTCTAATTAGTTCCCTAGCTGACTTGAGCTTCGAAGTGTCCTCGCAGGTACCACCTGCCCCGGATCGGAAGCGGAGCTCGGTTGATCAAGACCAGCCCCTACCAACTATTTCGGATTAGACCTTGTGTCTAAGATCGGATACAGGTCCAGAGATACGGTACAGAACATTGGCGACCACAGTGGGAGAATCTTGTACTTTAGTTCCTCTCCCATCTCCTTGATTGACAATGGCTCCAACCTTACGTCATAGGACTATCCCGAATGTCGCTGAAGGACCGGTTCTGCAGCGGGTGACTCCGGAAGGAGTGGCAGCCACCTTACCCCTTAGCCCGGCGCATGCTCAAAGCTCGGCTACGGCTATGGTTCCTGGGAGCTCAGCCCAGAACCGACTTCCACCTCCCCCTCCAACCGTCCAGGTACCGGTCGATGCTGTTCAACAGCTCGTCCTGTTCCTAAATCGGCAAGCCGAGACCGACCAGCAGGAAAGCCAACGCTACACCCAGTTAGAAGCTCAGATTGCTGAGATCTGGGCTCATAACATCCCGGATCGGAGTTCCTCTCTGCGCAACTCTTCAAGTGGAATGACTCATGGCCGCCACCGATCTCCGACTTGGAGGAGATACCATCACCGCACTCCACCTCGTTGTAGAGGAGGGCGGGGATCAGAGACTCCCCCAAGTCGGACAACTGATGATTCTTATGGTCCTGAGGGTTCCCCTCGGCCTAGCTCGTTTCTGTTTCCCTCTCCTCCGAGGCGACGTACCAGAAGTCAGAAAAGGTCTCTGAGGCAGGAATGTCAGCGCCTTTGCTTGCGGGGATCCCCGGGTAAGTGTGGCTGCCGACGGTCTCCACCCCTTGTGAGGTCAGCAAAGCGTAAAGGACCTCTCACAAGTAAGATCGACTACTTCCCGGTGCCAAAACACCTCGAGAAACCTCTTGAGGGTTTGAAAATACACACCTCGACTACTTTGACACAGTTATGCAATATCGTAACGTTCCAAAGGAGATAAAGTTCCGAACCTTTCCCCTCACTCTAGAGAAGGCGGCTCTAGACTGGTTCAGGGCTCTTAAGCCAAATACGATCTCCTCTTGGGATCAGTTAGCCAAGTTCTTTTCTGCACACTTCGCCCACTCGAAGATGAAGCCTAAATTTCGGAAGGTATTGCAGGCAATTCGGCAAGGAGAAAATGAGTTCCTTCGGGACTACATAGAGAGATTCAATAGAGAAGCTGCTCAAGTCCGGAATCTCAACGACTCCTTCCGTCTTTACTTCATGGAGACTGGTCTTCGTGAAGGAAGTCTATTTCAGATAGACGTCGGGGTCAACCAAGCTGAGTCACTTGCCGAGTTCCTCCCGCGATCTCAGAAGTATATCGATCATGAAGAAGGGATTAACGCAAGAAGGTCACGTTTCACCTAGGTATCAGAATGAGCCTACGGGCGTGATGTAATCCGACTTTGTAAATGTTTAACCATCTAATATATATGGATCGGCTACAATTTTCCTGACATTGATTGCTTAGTAAAAGTGAATTCCGAGGTTGAAGGGAAGGATTTGGGATCGGTCGAACGATCGCCTTACAGTTCCACGCTAAAACCAGAAACCCAAGACACTGAGCTTGACATCGCTAGAGGTTCGGGAGCTCCACCAGGTCGGACTCCAGATGAATCCTACTATCTTGAGGTTTCCCCTCGGTCCAGCTCGTCTATGGCTTCCTCTTCTTCAAGGCGGCATTAATATGACACCTCGAGTCCCTCAGGTGGTCACGTTTTATGCATTACCAAGGCTGGTGGCATACACCCTCGCTGGTATAAGCCCGGCCTCGAAGACCTTTGACAAGATCCGTATCTCGGGCGCTCCGAGGCTGGTGGAAGACACCCTCGCTGGTATAAGCCCGGCCTCGAAGATCTTTGACAAGGCCCGTATCTCGGGCGCTCCGAGGCTGATGAAGACGCCCTCGCTGGTATAAGCCTGGCCTCGAAGCAGTTTGACTAGACCGGTATCTCGGGCACTCCGAGGCTGGTGGCAGATACCCTCGCTGGTATAAGCCCGGCCTCGAAGACCTTTGACAAGAGCCGTATCTCGGGCGCTCCGAGGCTGGTGGTAGACACTGTTGGACTATATGATAACCTTAGATGAAGGGTCAATAAGGTTATGTGCAAAACTTGAATTCTTTTCGGTTTTCAAAACTTTTACAATGCTTGTTTAAAACAGATGCGGAAACTAAGATATAAAGCATTATCGATTATGTGCTCTGATAGTGTAAGTGGCATAATCGATTCTTTTGTTAAAAAGGAATATATTGTAATCGATTCTTTGCTTAAAACAAGGAGTGTGAAATCGATTATGTGCTCTGAAACATTCAGGCACATAATCGATTCCTTGCCTGAATAACTAAGGCATGTAATCGATTGTTTCAAAAAAGGAAAGTAAGGAAAGTAATGAATCGATTCTTTGCTTAATACATTGGGCTTGTAATCGATTATTTGCTTCACATACTCAAGGAGAAATCGATTCTTTTCTTCACATACTCAAGGAGAAATCGATTCTTTGCTTCACATACTCAAGGAGAAATCGATTCTTTGCTTCACATACTCAAGGAGAAATCGATTACATGCTTTGAAACATTGTGTATTGAAATCAATTTCATGCTTAAAACATTGTGTATTGAAATCGATTTCAAGCTTCAACAATAGATTAGGAAATCAATTTCAACCTTTATAATAGATTAGGAAATACATTTCAAGCTTTCCACAAAATTGTTTTTAGGTTTAGGTGCCACCCTATGCATGCATGCAATTTTATAAAATATTTTTCAAAGGCTTTTAACACAACAATTTTATTTTTAAAAACATTTTTAAAAACATCATCTCTCTTCTACTAAATGTCATAAAGCTGAAGGGATAGGATCTTACATTTGAGTCCTATCAAAAGCAGATAAACAATTAGGTCTTCAACTTCATTGTTACTTCTTCTGCAAGCCATTGCACTTTAGTCCCTGCTCTTTGATTTAATCCCTGTTCTTTGATTTTGTCTCTGTACTTTCATTCAACTGCAACAATTAGTAGACAATATGTAATTTGTTATCATACAAAACAAATAGCGTTTGTCCTTAGTTCAACAAACTCCCCCTTTTTGATGGTAACAAATTACATTATGCATAGGGGGGGTGATAATAATGAAAAAAATTCAAAGAGCTCCCCCTAAGCATAAGCATAAAAATATTCAACTAAACCAAACATATAATTAATCACAATATAAGCACAGATAGCAGCAGATATTTTCTCCCCCACATAATCACATTATAAGCAGATATTTTCTCCCCCATGCATATGATATTTTCTTCCCCATGCATATATTTTCTCCCCCTTTGTTTTCATCCAAAAGGAGGGGGGGTGAGCACATACAAACATAATCACTTTATAAACTAGCAAAGTCAAGCATCCCTAGCTCTCTACGAATTTTACAAAATTGAGCTTCGGCTAGGGGTTTAGTGAAGATGTCCGCTAGTTGGTCATCAATGCCTACAAATTTTAATGTTATGCTCCCCCTAGACACATGATCTCTAATGAAATGATGTCTTATGTCTATATGCTTAGTTCTAGAATGTTGGATGGGGTTCTTAGCAATATTTATAGCACTAGTGTTATCACATAAAACATGCACATTTTCAAATAATAAACCAAAACCCTCCAAAGTCTGTTTCATCCACAGAACTTGTGCAATGCAGTTTCCAACCGCCACATATTCGGCTTCAGCAGTGGACAAAGCAACACTGTTCTGTTTCTTACTAGACGAGGAGGTCAAACAAGGACCTAAGAAATGACAAGTTCCACTAGTACTCTTTCTATCTAAAGTACAACCAGAAAAATCAGCATCACAGAAACCAAATAAATCAAACATACTCGATTTCGGGTACCACAAACCAAAGTCTATGGTCCCCTTAACATATCTAAGAATCCGTTTTACAACTTTTAAATGTGATTCTTTTGGACATGCTTGAAATCGAGCACACAGGCAGACATCGAACATAATATCAGGACGAGAAGCAGTTAAATATAATAGACTACCGATCATACCTCGATACATAGTTTCATTTACCGGTTTACCTTGCTCATCCTTATCCAACTTTGTTGCGGTCGCCATAGGAGTGCCGATTTCCTTTGCATCATTCATGTCATATTTCTTTAGAAGCTCCTTTGAGAACTTGTTTTGGGATATGAATATTCCTTCATTCTTTTGTTTTACTTGAAGTCCCAAAAAGAAATTTAGTTCCCCCATCATGCTCATTTCAAATTCACTAGTCATCATCTCAGAAAATTCCTTGCACAGATCATCATTAGTAGACCCAAAGATAATATCATCAACGTAGATTTGAACTACAATGATATGTTTGCCCTTGGTTTTAAGGAATAAGGTAGAGTCAATCTTACCCTTTTGGAAACCATTGGCAGTTAAATAATTGCTTAGTCTCTCATACCAAGCTCTAGGGGCTTGCTTTAATCCATAAAGAGCTTTGTCAAGTTTGAAAACATGGTTTAGGTTTTTAAAATCTTCAAAACCAGGGGGTTGTTTTACAAATACTTCTTCTTCTAAAGAACCATTTAGGAAGGCACTCTTGACATCCATTTGGTGTAGTTTGAAGTCCATGTAACTAGCAAATGCCAATATTATACGAATGGACTCCAACCTAGCCACTGGAGCAAAAGTTTTTTCAAAATCCACCCCTTCGATTTGGTTAAAACCTTGAACAACCAAACGGCTTTTGTTTAATAAAATAGTACCATTTTCATCAAGTTTGTTGCGAAAAATCCATTTGGTACCTATAATGGTTCTGTCAACAGGTTTTTCGACTAAATGCCAAACTTTGTTGCGTTCAAATTGTTCAAGTTCTTTTTGCATTGACAAAACCCATTCTGGATCAGTTAAAGCTTCCTTGATATTATTAGGAACTATTTGAGAGACAAAAGCACTATGAAAGCATAAATGGTTAAGAGAAGAGCGAGTTGCTACCCCCTTTGATTGACTACCAATAATTTTCTCCATAGGATGATCTCAAACTGAATTCCATGTCTTGGGCAGATCATCGTGTGTTCTTCCATGGAGACGATCATCAATGTCTTGGGGTTCTCGTTCCACTTCAACTTCTTCTTGAGGTTCCACTTCCACCTCGGCTTCTTCTACACTTTCACTGTTTGATTCAGGTGATCTCTCTTTGATCACTTCAACTACTTCATCCTCATCATCAACTTTCTTGGCAAAAGGGTTAGTTTCATCAAAGGAAACATGTATAGATTCTTGCATATTTTTATCAATCTTATTATAAACAATATATGCTTTACTATGACCTGAGTAACCCATAAAAATACCTTCGGTTGATTTGGCTTCAAACTTACCCAACTTATCTTTTGTGTTGAAAATGAAGCACTTACTTCCAAAAACCTTGAAGTATGAGATATTTGGAGCTCTACCATTCCACAACTCATATGGCGTCTTGTTATGAGATGGCCTCAAGTATACCCTGTTTAGCACATGACATGCTGTATCAACTGCATGACCCCAAAAATATTTTGGAAGGTTGTGCTCGTTCAACATTGTTCTGCTCATCTCTTGTATGGTTCTGTTCTTCCTTTCTACCACACCGTTTTATTGAGGAGTTCTTGGAGCTGAAAAGTTATGATGAACACCATATTTTTCACACCAAGTCCTGAATGATGAATTTTCGTACTCTCCTCCATGATCGCTTCTTATTTCTTTGATAGCTAAGCTTTTCTCATTCTGTAACTTTCTGCACAACTTAGCAAACTCGTTAAAAGCATCACTTTTATTTGCAAGTAGAATAACCCAAGTATATCTAGAATAATCATCAACAATTACAAAGACATACTTAGACCCTCCTAGACTTACGACATAAATTTCACCAAACAAATCAAGATGGAGCAGTTCAAGCACGTTTTTGGTGGAAATAACAGGTTTTGATTTAAAATAGGTTTTATGCATCTTACCTAGCTGACATGCATCACATAATTGGCCTTTTTCATATTTTAACTTAGGTAGACCTCTAACATGCTCATTCTTACTTAACTTAGATAGATGTTCTATACTAGCATGTCCTAAACGTCTATGCCACAGATCCACATCATCAATCAAGGTAGGCATGCATACAATATCATCACTTACATTGTCAAAGTCAACATAGTATACATTGTTTTCTCGAAAGCCAGTAATGTAGAGTTTAGAAGTCATATGGGTAATAACACATTTATCAACAGAAAAGTGCACATCAAAATCATTATCACACAATTGGCAAACACTTAGTAAGTTAAATTTAACACCATCAACTAATAAAGCATTTTTAATTTTAATTGGGTTTTCCTTACCCACACAACCATTACCTATTACTTGTGCAGATTCGTTGTTAGCGAATTTCACAGATCCACTTGCTTTGTTGCTCAATTTCAAAAATAGTGAAGCATCACCAGTCATATGCCTTGAGCATCCACTATCAACCATCCACACATTTTTCTTTTTGGATGAAGGACCAACCTGCAAGAGGAACATTTAACAACTAGCACGAGGTACCCAAATTTTGTTGGGTCCTTGGGGGTTAGTCGTCAAGGGGTTTGCTTTCACAATCCACCTTGGTTTCTCACAGGAAGATATAAGGGTACCAAGCTCACATAATTTACGAATAGGACATCTGTAACACCCCTTTTCTACCCGGTAAACTTTTGACAAAAATCAGAGTTTCAAAAACATTTTTCACTACACCCACAAGGGATGCCACATTTACACCAATAAAACATCACACGCCAGTAATAAAATTCACCATTAAAAATAGTACGATACATAGCACGTCATAAATGGGACGAACCCCCAAAACACCTGTTCAGTCTACATGACAGTAACTCTATCACCACGCAGCGGAATAAAATAAAGGTTCAAATGAATAATCATAACATCACCATAAAACTTCAGCAATCAAATAATAGGGACAACTAATAAAGACTAGCGTTCATCCCCCCCGAGTGCTACGTATCAGAGCGACGACACCGACTCGACTAGCGAAGGTAGACATGCCTTCACTCGCAATCACCTGCACGTTACCAGCATAGGGGTAACATTCAAACAGAATGGGTGAGATATCTAACAATATTATAGTATATATGATAGGCAATATGCTAGAGTTACGACAACTATATCTACCGCTTCTCAACAACATCAAATTGCAATCACCAAGAATCATCACCAATGTCATGGGTAAATGAATGAGATGCAACCCACACCAACGGGTATATGCATGTGGTACCAATCATCACCAATAAAATAGCCAATAAGGGCATCATCACCTATATCATCACCAAGTTTTTTGAGCATCGTCATCATCACCTATAGCTCCAAGGCCGAAGCCTTCATCACCAAAATAATGCATATGAAATGTATGCGACACCATGAACAATGCACCTGAGACAATCAACAACAATAGTCATCTAAGTGACACAACAACACCAATGTCAACAAATGGTCATAGACCCATCACCTATCACATTAGCCAATAAAATAGGCACATCACCTGTTATATCATCACCAATAACACCAACACCTATAGGACAGTCTAACAACTTGACTGTAACATCAAGAACCACCGACACCAAAGACACCAATAGATTTACAACGTCAATGGCAACAACAATTTTACAACACCGAGAACAACAACAATTTAAAACACTAATGACGACACAGTTTACAACACCAATGACGACACAATTTACAACACCTGGAACAACAACAATCTTACAACGCCAATGCCAACAACAATTATACGACACCGAGAACAATGACAATTTACAACACCAATGACGACACAGTTTACAACACCTGGAACAACAACAACTTTACAACGCCAGTGCCAACAACAATTATACGACACCAATGACAACGACCAATTTACAACACCAATGACAACGACCACCGGGACAGCCACCCAGGCGCCCAGTCACCAACAACCACAGACAGGCAGCCAATCATGGCACCTACGGCGCCCACTGCGCCAAACACCACGGGACAGCCACATGAGGCGCCCCAAATCATCAGAAAATGGCGCCCTTGATGGCGCCCAGCAAGCCAAACAACACAAAAAATGGCGCCCAGGAGGGCGCCCAGCAAGCCAACAACAGAGGACGGCGCTCAGGGAGGCGCCCAGAGGCAACACATCAACACGGCAGCCATGATTCGGCGCCCTTGGCGCCCATGGTGCCCATGCGCCATAAAAACTTAGAAAACAGCAATTGGGCAGCCACCATCTTGGTGCCATTGGCGCCCATGCGCCAGCAAAACATAGACATCCACAATTGGGCAGCCACCATCTTGGCGCCCTTGGCGCCCATGCGCTAGGACAACATAGACAACAGCAATTTGGGCAACCAGGATGTTGGCGCCCTTGGCGCCCTATGCGCCAGGTACCTGCAAGACAACAACACAACGCAACTTGTTGGCGCCCTTGGCGCATAGGCAACACGAACAGACACAGGATTTGGCGCCCAGGAAGGCGCCCAGTCACACAGCACAGGATGGCGCCCATGGCGCCCAGCACAGTTTCAGGAATGGCGCCCAGGCAGCAACACACACAGAAATTTGCGCCCAGGGAGGCGCCCAGCAACAGCAACATCAATATTGGCGCCCATGGCGCCCTATGGACAAAATTTTTGGTTCAAATCATCAACAAACAAGCTCAATCATCATCAATCATATCCAATCATTATCAGTCATGCTCAATCATCATCAAATCACATTCATTCATCATCAATCAATTTAATTCCTACAACTAGGGTTTTCTAACTTAATCACCTAGGGTTCCATTAACCTTTCTACATAGAGCCCTTCATACACCCAATTATAGAGATAGAACCCCACCCTTACCTAATATCGAAGGGTATTCCAATAGCGAATTGACGGAAATAAGTTACCGGTTCACGAGCACGATTTAATTCCAACACACAATGCTTAACTCGAACGCGCACAGTTATGCAACAACAAATACATTGGCAGTCCAAACGTCAGACACCAAACATATTAAATATAATTAATCGCTTTAAATGTGTTTTTCGAATTACCTATGTGATGGTAGTGTTTCGAAGTCGCAACTTGGAGGACTCAAAACGTTCACATACAATCCCAATTCGCAAACTAAGGGAGCTTGACACGCGAAGATCAACAACGAATTTTGTTTCTTAGTCATGGTCTCTTGCCTTGGGCAAAGAACATAATATAGGAATTTTGAACACAGGGGAAGTTATTTAACGCAATCAGCCATGACTGAGATTGGTGGAATGGTCACGGTAATTTGGCCCTGGTATTTTCAAAGCACAGCAGGGTGGATCATGGTGGGTGGTTTTAGTACTGAGTTCGGATGTTTATGGTGGTTCAGGGAGGAGGAGAAGGATTCGCGAGTGGAGGAGAAAAGTTGCGAACATGTCAAAGCAGTCATGGGGCACGCGGTTTGGTTTAAGGAGCGCGGCGATTGGGCGATCTGAGTTATGCTAAACGGCTTGCGGTGATGTTTCTCACGAAGTGGCAGCAAGGGAGGGAGAGGTATGGTCAGAGATGGCGACTATGGTTCAAATGGGTCGGCGGTGTGCGACTGCAACGGAGAAGATGGTACTCCAAATGGTGAAACTAAGGTCAGAAACGAAATCAGAAGGGAATTTCGAGTGAGTCTGTGGATTTTCGTGGGTGGACGTGGTGTGGAGAAGGATAACGCGATTGAGGGAAGAAGACAGTAGGGTTTTTGTTGCGGCTGCGCGAGTTGTAGGCTGAAGGAAGAAGGAAGGGATGGCAGGCGGGTTGTGGGCTCGGGTCAGGCGCTGATCAGGGTCCAATGGACTGGTGTTGGCTGAAACAGTTCAATGGGCTGCGCTAGTGGAATGGTTAAGTGGGCAGGGGTGCATCTAGCAGGGAAAGAGAAGGTGTATGCGAAAAACAAGAGCCCAAATCAATTTTAATTCATTTTTTTTAAAAGCCCAATTTCACTACAACTATTATTTTAGCACCTCAATAGCCCAAAATGATTTTTAAAATACATAACATCTAAATTACTAATATTTATAAAAACAAAATAAATATATAATAACAATTATATATTACCAATAGCATATAAAGTACATTTAAATATGTTTTCAACCAATTTTAATAACTCAAATACACAATAACTTAAAATAGTTTAGTCTTATCAATCTAAAATACTTAATACAATAAAAATATTTTAAAAGAGCCACAACGCACGAAAATTGGGATGTTACAACATCTAAGAGAGCCATGGTTCCCTTTTTGACAATAGATGCATGAGAAAATAGTAGGCGTCTTACTTGAAGTAGCAGCTACAAAGTTTACTTTATTTTTCAAAACAGTGGAGGTGGAATTACCTTCATACCCAATACCTCTCCTATCAGTATATTCATGTTGGGAGTGAAGTATCTTGATTAAGGTCTTTTCACCTACCTCAAACTTTTTCAAAGATTCTTTCAAAAATTCATTTTCAACCTTGGCTTTTTCAAAATTTTGTTTAAGCTCAAGAAACTCAAAGTCGAAAGGTTTTGTTTTATGTAGCTCATTCTTCAATTTAGCTACCTCATTTTCAAGAGTCTCAATTTGAGTGGACAAGCTTTTGTTTCTCTTTGTCAATTTCTTAGATTTTAACAAAAGAGTTTCATGTTCAAAATAGAGAGCTTCAAAAGCCTCACTCAAATCGTGACTACTACACGCATCATCAAATAAATCATCATGCATATAAGAATCAGAAAGACTATAGGAATTAGGATTACCTTATATGCGTAATTTACCATATTGCAGACAACATTTTCAGTCTTCTCATCTTCATCTGATTCACTATCAGTGCCAAGGCTGTCCCATGTAGCTTCAGCCATAAGACAAACAGCATTTGCGACATCCTCTTCTTCCTCTGTATCACCATCAGTATTTGTGTTGTCCCATGTAGCCTTCATGGCTTTCTTCTGTTTGTATTTGGATTTCAGCTTTGGACAATTTGCTTTGAGGTGACCAGGTTTGTTGCATTCGAAACACTTTGGTTGATCATCTATCTTCTCATACTTGTCTTCTTTGTTGTACCCAGACTTCTTTGAGAAATCCCCCTTTCCAAGCTTGTTGAATCTCATGAATCTTTTGAAATTCTTGGCAAACATAGTCATATCTTCATCATCAGTTTCTTCATCAGACTCAACCTCTTTCCTTGCTACCTTAGGGGTTTTAGCAGCAAGGGCAAGAGACTTCTTTTCTTTTACCACTTCCTTTTCTTGAATCTTCTTAGCAGCCAATACTACCTCAAATGCAAGAATTGACCCAATCAAGTCTTCTTGGGGCAGAGTGCCAATATCTTTGGCTTCAGTGATTGCACAAGTTTTTGGAAAGAACTCACTGGCCAGGGATGCAAGAATCTTCCCATTTATATCCTTTGTAGAATACTTCTTCCCCAGTGCCCTCAAGTTGTTCACTATTAGATTCAGTCTCTAGTGCATAGCTGCAACAGATTCACCTTCTTTCATTTTGAAGGCTTCATACTCAGAAGTGAGGATTCTGATTTTTGTATCCTTCACTTGGCTTGTACCGACATGTGTAGCTTCCAAGCAATCCCAGATCTCTTTAGCTGTCTGACACCCTTTTACCCTTCCATATTCTTCTTCACATAGAGATAGGTGAAGAATGTTTATAGCTTTGGCATTGAGAGATTTTGTCTAACTCGGACTTTCTCAGCTCGCTCAGATCAATGGTGTAGATGTCTTCAACTGGAACTTCTTCTGCTTTGCCGGTAGCTTGAGTTTTTGTAGTGTCTCCGTCAACAGCACCACCAGGTTTTGTAATTTTGATCTTCATAGGAATCAGTAGTCCATCAACAATAATCCTCCAAAGGGTGAAGTCTATAGCCTGTACATGACGCTTCATTCGACTACTCCAGTAGTCATAGTTAGTCCCATCAAACAGGGGTGGCCTATTGAAGGACATCCCCTCTTTCATAAAAGAATCCATGATCAAATATAGATAAATAAAATAAAATTGCGAGATGTTAAGCTCTATATGCAGTTTCTAGCTCTTGATACCACTTGTTGGACTATATGATAACCTTAGAGGGGGGTGAATAAGGTTATGTGCAAAACTTGAATTCTTTTCGGTTTTCAAAACTTTTACAATGCTTGTTTAAAATAGATGCGGAAACTAAGATTTAAAGCATTAACAGTGTTCATTTAAATCAAATGCGAAAACTGAGATTTAAACTGTATGATGCACCTAATATGATGCATCTAAGCAAACAGATCGGGCACAACGTAATATTATGCTATTATCAGAATTCAGGATAGACAGATATGCAGCGCAATGATAACAATAGACAAATATAAACTGTAAAGAAAGTAAAGAGAGAGGGATAGAGATACACCAGGATTTTTACGAGGTTCGGGATAAAAGCCCTACGTTCTCGGCCTCAGGCTTTGCAACCTTTGGACTTGCTGACAACCACTATATGAAGAATGTTTTACAAACAGGCAACTTCAAATAGCAAATCCCAATTTCCCCAAATTGAGAACCCGAGCTCCCCGCTAAGGATTTCAACACCGCTTCAATCTCACCGATTGAACGACCCAAGAACACCTCCCAGGATTTCAAAATAACCACTTAGAAGACGAATACAATATGAGATCTACGAACCAATCACTTCAGCAGTATAGTAACAATATAGTAGAGTGAGAGATGATTGGTTTTTGAAAATGAAGAACTTTGAAATATAGATCTGAAAATGAAAGCTCTTATATTTTTTCTCTTTGCTTTTGATTTGAAATTGCGTAGAAGAGAAGTGGAGTGGTGTGTTTTTCATTTGAGATCCAAGGTCCCTATTTATAGAAAATGTAAAAAATTGACCGTTGGACTAAAACACAAGAAACAAGAATCGATTATGTGCTCTGATAGTGTAAATGGCATAATCGATTCTTTGGTTAAAAATGAATATATTGTAATCGATTCTTTGCTTAAAACAAGGAGTGTGAAATCGATTATGTGCTCTGAAACATTCAGGCACATAATCGATTCCTTGCCTGAATAAGTAAGGCATGTAATCGATTGTTTCAAAAAAGGAAAGTAAGGAAAGTAAGGAATCAATTCTTTGCTTAATACATTGGGCTTGTAATCGATTATTTGCTTCACATACTCAAGGAGAAATCGATTCTTTTCTTCACATACTCAAGGAGAAATCGATTCTTTGCTTCACATACTCAAGGAGAAATCGATTCTTTGCTTCACATACTCAAGGAGAAATCGATTACATGCTTTGAAACATTGTGTATTGAAATCGATTTCATGCTTAAAACATTGTGTATTGAAATTGATTTCAAGCTTCAATAATAGATTAGGAAATTGATTTCAAGCTTTATAATAGATTAGGAAATACATTTCAAGCTTTCCACAAAATTATTTTTAGGCTTAGGTGCCACCTTATGCATGCATGCAATTTTATAAAATATTTTTCAAAGGCTTTTAACACAACAATTTTATTTTTAAAAACATTTTTAAAAACATCATCTCTCTTCTACTAAATGTCATAAAGCTGAAGGGATAGGATCTTACATTTGAGTCCTATCAAAAGCAGATAAACAATTAGGTCTTCAACTTCATTGTTGCTTCTTCTGCAAGCCATTGCACTTTAGTCCCTGCTCTTTGATTTAATCCTTGTTCTTTGATTTTGTCCCCGTACTTTCATTCAACTGCAACCATTAGTAGACAAGATGTAATTTGTTATCATACAAAACAAAGAGTGTCTGTCCTTGGTTCAACAGACACCCTCGCTGGTATAAGCCCCGCCTCGAAGACCTTTGACAAGAGCCTTATCTCGGGCGCTCCGAGGCTGGTGGTAGACACCCTCGCTGGTATAAGCCCGGCCTCGAAGATCTTTGACAAGACCCGTATCTCGGGCGCTCCGAGGCTGGTCGGCAGACGCCCTCGCTGGTATAAGCCCGGCGTCGAAGATCTTTGACAAGACCCATATCTCGGGCGCTCCGAGGCTGGTGGCAGACACCCTCGTTGGTATAAGCTCGGCCTCGAAGATCTTTGACAAGACCCGTATCTCGGGCGCTCCAAGGCTGATGGCAGACACCCTCGCTGGTACAAGCTCGGCCTCGAAGATCTTTGACAAGACCCGTATCTCGGGCGCTCCGAGGCTGGTGGCCGACACCCTCATTGGTATAAGCCCGGCCTCGAAGGTCTTTGACAAGACCCGTATCTCGGGCGCTCCGAGGCTGGTGGCAGATACTCTCGCTGGTATAAGTTCGGCCTCGAAGAATACTGTCCTAAAGGCGACGTTGAACTGTATCCCAAGTCACTCGGTGGTGACATCATTTCCTGACACTCTGAGGCTAGGGGCAGACACCTTCGTAGCTATAGGCCCGGCCTTGTAGAAGGTCGCAATCTAAAGACTGAATCCCAGATATTCAGAGGAACCTTGAGTCACTCAATGGTCATCACTGTCTCGTGAGCACTAGCCCGGTTTCGTGGAGCTCAAACAAGGCTTACAAGTCAAGATCGCCTCACAGGCGACCCGACTTGGGGGGCAACTGTTACGGACTGACCCAATCCACAATAGTGAGGCCCATAAGCAAAAGCAGATCCATTTACCAACGGCTAAGATCTAGGTCCTAGATCGGACGGCTCTGATTCATTAGGACAACACACTTTTACTCTATAAATAGGCATTCTTTGCAATGCTCAAGGTACACACTCTTTCCTACTCTTTACCTCTAATCAGTTCCCTAGTTGACTTGAGTGTCGGAATGTCCTCGCAGGTACCATCTACCCCGGATCGGAAGCAGAGCTCGGTTGATCAAGACCAACCCCTACCAATCATTTCGGATCGGACCTTGTGTCTAAGATCGGATACATGTCCCGAGATACGGTACAGAACAGTAAGTAAGCTCTCTTCTCTTCTCACTCATGGCTGCTGCTTCTTCATCTTCCTCTTTCGCCACTATCGATGGATTCGAATACGATGTGTTTCTCAGCTTTAGAGGCGAGGATAGCCGCTATCAGTTCTCTGGAAAGCTCTCGACGAAAAAGGAATTCGCACCTTTTTTGATGAAGAGGACCTTCAGAGAGGGGAAGAAATCACACCAAATCTACTTCAGTCAATTGAACAATTAAGAATGGCACTGGTTGTGCTCTCTCCCAATTATGCATCTTCAACCTTTTTCTTAGATGAACTTTCCCATATCTTTCATTGCATAACGGGAAATCGTCAGTTTGTGTGAGCTTTGATGCTTTGGACGAAGAAGAAAAGTGTATATTTCTTGACATTGCTTGTGTCTTCAAAGGATTTAATTTGGAAAATGTTGATAAAAATCATACTTGCTCATCATGGGGAAAGCAAGAAACATCATATCAGTGTGCTAATTGAAAAATCTCTCATAAAGATAAGCGAGGAAGGTTAGGAAATTACATTACACGACTTAATAGCTGATATGGGTGAAGAAGTTGTAAGACAAGAATCACCGGATGATCCTGGAAGACGTAGTAGGTTATGGTTCGCTGAAGATATAGTTCAAGTTTTAGAAGAAAATCGGGTGAGTGGCTTTTCATCTTTAACATTAATTTATCTCTTCATCTGAAGTTCTAACATATATAAATATATTTTGATTGATTTGTGTTTTTTTTTGTTTTAAGGGAACAAGTAAGATTGAAATGATATATTTTCATTCCAAGATTGAAGTAAAGTGGAATGGAGAGGCTTTCAAGAAGATGGAAAACCTCAAAACACTTATTATTAGGCATGGTGGTTCTCTCAAAAGTCCCAAACATCTTCCAAATAGTTTAAGAGTATTGGAATGGTGGAACTATTCGGGGGACGTACCATTTGATTTAACTTGATATCTTTAACTAGGTGCTTTTAGGGCGAGGGAATAAATTAAATCTCTTACTGATGAACTATTAGATATGACTATAAGACGTAGTATAAAAATTCTTAAAGAATTAAGATATAATACCGAATGATTCAATCTTAACCACTTATAATAATTTACGCATTATCTACAATTAATTTGTTGGTTCACGGATAAGGAATTTGAATTCCTCTTCACCTAAAAGTACCATTTTTACCACTATGCTTTACTATACTTGAGTAAAATAAAGGATCTATAAAATAAGTTTTTACTTAAAAAATAGGAAGCTTACTCGTTATTTCCTTAAAATGTTACTTGTGGTTTGAATAGAGTGGCTTTAATATTTTCTTGTATCCTCCAAGTCCTGTCAGCACGGGTTTCATGCTTTAAGAAATTCGTATTTATTTGAATGTTCAAATCCACGTTTGACATTCATCATCATCACAGTAAGTAAGCTCTCCTCTCTTCTCATTCATGGCTGCTGCTTCTTCATCATCTTCCTCTTCTGCCACTATCGGTGGATTCACCTACGATGTGTTTCTCAGCTTTAGAGGCGAGGATACTCGTTATGAATTCACTGGAAGTCTCTGGAAAGCTCTTGACAATAAGGGAATTCGCACCTTCTTTGATGAAGAGGACATTCATAAAGGGGATGAAATCACACCATCACTACTTCAATCAATTAAACAGTCTAGAATGGCAGTTGTTGTGCTCTCTCCCAATTATGCATCTTCATCCTTTTGCTTAGATGAACTTTCCCATATCCTTGATTCCATAAAGGGAAATGGTCGGTTTGTTTGGCCCATTTTTTATGAAGTTGATCCTTCTGATGTGCGCAAGTTAAAAAGGACTTATGAAGAGGCAATGACTGGCCATGAGGCAAACTCCAAGTGTAGCATGGGTAGGTTGGAGAAATGGAAGAAAGCTTTGAACCAAGTGGCTAATTTGTCTGGCACTCATTTCAAGAAGGGGTATATTCTTATATTTTTTTTTTTCTTTTTTATTTGTCTTATTTTTACTATTTGAGTTATGATAATTAATAAGTAAGTGCTTGAAACATAGAGAAGATGTCTTTCACCCAAAAAAAATATAGAGAAGATGTGTGCACCGTGCACTAGAATGATTTAACACAAACTTCACTTATCTTTTTGGGCAGGGACAAATATCTATACAAATTTATTGAAGAGATTGTCGAAGAAGTATCAACAAAGATTAAACCTTTGGATTTACATGTTGCTAATTACTTAGTTGGATTGGGCTCGCCGATGGAAGATGTAATATCGCTTTTGGATCTTGGATTTGATGATGAAGTCCGCATGGTAGGAATCCATGGGATTGGCGGCATAGGTAAAACGACGCTTGCTGTAGCAGTTTATAATTCGATTGCCAGTCAATTTCATGGTTCTTGTTATCTTGAAAATGTCAGAGAAAAATCAAAGAAACAAGAGTTGACAGATCTTCAAGAGATCGTTCTTTCTAAAATTGTAGGAGGGAAGAAAATTGAGTTGACAAGTTTTCGAAAAGGAATTGAAACAATAAAACAGAGGCTAGGACAAAAGAAGGTTCTTTTGCTTCTGGATGATGTTGACAAGGAGGAGCAATTACAGGCTATTGTTGGAAGACCTGATTGGTTTGGTCGTGGAAGTAGAGTCATCATCACGACACGGGACACACGCTTGCTAACGTGTCATGAGGTTGAAAGTAAATATGAGGTGAAGTTGTTGAACAAGAAAGATGCTTTTGAACTGCTTAGACAGAAAGCCATTAGAACTAATGAAGTTAGTCCAAGTTACATGGATGTTTTAAATCGTGCTTTAACTTATGCTTCTGGGCTTCCATTGGCTTTAGAAGTAATAGGTTCTCACTTATTTAAGAAAACAGTCGAGGAATGTAAATATGCACTAGATCGTTATGAAAGGATTCCTGATCAGAAGATCCAAACAATACTAAAAGTGAGCTTTGATGCTTTGGACGAAGAAGAAAAGTGTATATTTCTTGACATTGCCTGTATCTTCAATGGATATATGTTGGAATGTGTTGAAAAAATACTACATGCTCATTATGGCGAAAGCAAGAAACATCATATCAGTGTGCTAATTGAAAAATCTCTCATAAAGATAAGCGAGTATGGTCAGGTTACATTACATGACTTAATAGCAGACATGGGTGAAGAATTTGTAAGACAAGAATCGCCGGATGATCCTGGAAGACGTAGTAGGTTATGGGACCCTAAAGATATAGTTCAAGTTTTAGAAGAAAATCGGGTGAGTGGCTTTTCATCTTTAACATTAATTTATCTCTCTTCATCTGAAGTTCTAACATATATAAATGTATTTTGATTGATTTGTGTTTTTTTTGTCTTAAGGGAACAAATAAAATTGAAATCATATATTTTGATTCCTCGACTAACGTAAAGTGGAATGGAGAGGCTTTCAAGAAGATGGAAAACCTCAAAACACTTATTATTACCGAACGTACTTTACTCGAAAGTCCAAAACATCTTCCAAATAGTTTAAGAGTATTGGAATTTTCAGGGGACGTACCATCTGATTTTTATCCGAAGAGGCTTGTCATATGCAAATTTTACGCAAACTGTACATCATTCATGAATGAAGACTTTTTCAGGAAGGCAAGTGTAATGAATTCATATCCCCCATATTATATTAACAAATTTACTTTCAAATTATTCATGTGTTTTTTATACGTTTGTTCTTTTTTTTTCTATCTTTTCAGAAGTTCGAGAATATGAGAATTTTAAGAATTGAAGATTGCAATTCATTAACAGAGACACCCGACATATCTTGTCCTCTAAATCTAGAAGAATCTTCACTCACAAAATGTGATAATTTAATTAGAATTGATGACTCGGTTGGGTTGTTGGATAAAGTTAAAACCTTAAATCTTTGGAGATGTGAGAAGCTCAAGAGTATTCCACCTCTCAAGTTGCCTTCGCTAGAAGAACTCGATCTTTTACATTGTGATAGTCTAGAGAGTAGCTTTGGATGGGTTGCTAGGTAGTCTTAAGTGCTTGGAGATTTCTAAATGCTACAAAATTAGGGCTATCTTCTTATATTTTTTTGTGTTTTTTTTTTCATTTGTCTTATTTTTTTCATATTTGAGTCATAATGGAAGAAAGCTTTGAACCAAGTGGCTAATTTGTCTGGCACTCATGTCAAGAAGGGGTATATTCTTATAATTTATTCTTTATCTTTTTTGTTTCTTTCCTTTTCATTTGTCTTATTTTTACAAGTTGAGTTATAATAAGTAGGCAGGCACTTGAAACATAGAGAAGATGTGTGCAACGTGCACTTGATTGGTTAACACAAACTTCACTTGTCATATTGGGCAGGGACAAATATCTATACAAATTTATTGAAGAGATTGTCGAAAAAGTCTCAACAAAGATTAAACCTTTGACTGTACATATTTCTAATGACCAAGTTGGATTGGGGGGCTGGATGAAAGATTTAATATCGCTTTTAAATCTTGGGTCTGATGATGAAATCCGCATTGTAGGGATACATGGAATTGGCGGTATCGGTAAAACGACGCTTGCTGTAACAGTTTATAATTCGATCGCCAATCAATTTCAAGGTTCTGGTTATCTTGAAAATGTTAGAGAAAATTTTGTGAAACATGGGTTGACATATCTCCAAAAGATCGTTCTTTCTGAAACTGTTAAAGAGAAGACAATTGAGTTGAGAAGTTCTAAACAAGGAATTACAATAATCAAAAAGAGGCTTGGACAAAAGAAGGTTCTTTTGTTTCTGGATGATGTTGACAAGGCAGAGCAGTTAGAGGGTATTGTTGGAAGTCATGATTGGTTTGGTCGTGGAAGTAGAGTTATAATCACAACACGGAACACACGGTTACTAACGTGTCACGAGGTTGAAACTACATATGAGGTGAACGAGTTGAACAATGAAGATGCTTTTGAACTACTTAGACAAAAAGCCATTAGAACAAACGAAGTCACTCCAAGTTACATGGATGTTTTAAATCGTGCTTTAACTTATGCTTCCGGGCTTCCATTGGCTTTAGAAGTGATAGGTTCTCACTTATTTAAGAAAACAGTCGAGAAATGTAAATATGTACTAGATCGTTATGAAAGGATTTCTGATCCAAAGGGAATTACCATGCAGTTATTGTGTTGCATCCCATCAAATATAGCTCATGGGCATTATTATGTTCACAGGATGTTAAGTATATCAATTATTTTACATTGAATGTCTTAAAGTTTTCTTCTAATAGGATATTATTTGGTCCATTTAATCATATAGGCTTAAATAGTTATTACCCCCCTGCAAATATCATCATTATCCAGTTACCCCCCTGCAAAAAAAAAAGTTTAAAAAACACCTTGTAAAATGTAACTTTATCCAGTTACCCCTTGCTGTTAACTTTTCTGTTAAAAAAAATGTAAAATGTAACTTTATCCAGTTACCCCCCTGACGTCAGTGCCACGTGTCACCATATTATTGGGCCTCTGTGACACGTGGCACTGACATGCCGCGTCAGCATCTATGTCACCACTGCCACGTGGCACTGACATGTGCCACGTCAGCAACCAATGGATGGCTGCCACGTGGCACTGACTTGGCTAAGTGGAGGTAGATGCTTGCTTAAAAAATAAAGATTTTGGTGGCCAATGGGTGTTGAACTTGTGACCACTTACTCATACCCCCACCTCTTAACTACTGAGCCACATTAGTATTTGGGAATATTAACTCACCTACAAATATATAATACATAATTCACCCATCATCTTCAACCCATCATCATCTTCTTCTTCACCCATCAATCTTCAGTTTCAGATCTGTATTTGTTAATTAATAAAATTATTATACTTGCGACTTTTGATTTTAATTCAGAAGCTACTCTCATGAAACTAAAACTCGGTGCCAAATCGAATCGAAACAACAACAACGAACCTGAATCTGCAAAACTGAATCAGATTTAATGGAAACGAAATCTGGATCAAATCTGAATCTGGATTTAATTTTAATGGAAACGAAATCTAGATTTAATGGAAACGAAATATGGAACAGAAACGAAATCTGGAAAGAAACGTTTTCCTTCAATCTTCAAAAATGCTTCTTCCATTAAAACGAAATCAAAAATGCATCTTCCATTAAAATGAAATCAATACGTTTTCCATTAAACGCATCTTCCAATTCGTTTTTTTCCAATTCGATCTTCGATTTTCGTTTTTTCCCAATTCGATTTTCGTTTTGTTCCCAATTCGAATCTGAAGAACGAAGAAGATGATGATTATTTGTTGGATCCAGATCTGATTTAACGAAGAAGATGAGTCAGGATCCAGATCTGGTTTTTATGTAATATATATTGGTAGTTGTGTTTAAAAACACAAATCATGTTGTGGCCTAGTGGTAATTGGACGCCCCAACCACCACCAGGAGGTCACGAGTTCAACACCCATCTCCCTACAAAACATTTATTTTTTAGTAACAAGGGTGCCTCCACTTGCCAAGTGTGTGCCACGTGGCAGCCATCCATTGGTTGCTGACGTGGCACATGTCAGTGCCACGTGGCAGTGGTGACATAGGATGCTGACGTGGCATGTCAGTGCCACCTGTAGCAGAGGCCCAATAATATGGTGACACGTGGCACTGACGTCAGAGGGGTAATTGGATAAAGTTACATTTTATATTTTTTTAACAGAAAAGTTAACAGCAGGGGGTAACTGGATAACGTTACATTTTACAATGTGTTTTTTAAAACTTTTTTTTCAGGGGGTAACTGGATATAATGAGGATATTTTGAGGGGGGTAATAACTATTTAAGCCTATCAATATATTATCGAGTCTCATTCACTTATAATAGAGATATCTATAATTATGTAATAATTTAATTTTTATTACTTCAGCTAATTAAGACTAAATTGAGATTCTTACATTCTACTGAGTCCTATTTTGTTGATAGCAATTTTTTAAAGTGAACGTTGATCTTAACTATGTGACCAAACGATTCTAATAAACACTACGCCAGAATTGTCGAAATTAGTCGCACACATAAGCAGTGCTTGCCATAAAAGCGCTACTCAATCTGCAAAAAATTTAACAATGGGCAGCGCTTGGTTGGGAGCGCTACTCATTCATGTACGGGCTAAATCAATTGGCAACGCTTTATGGGGTGAGCGCTGCCCATAGCTGAAATGCACTGAGTGATGGACAGCGCTTGGGGTGAGCGCTGCCTATTGCTGATTCTCGCTATACGAATAGGCAGCGCTTTTTGGATGGAGCGCTGCCAATTGATGAAACGCGCAGACTAATGAACAGCGCTTTTGGCTGAGCGCTGCCCATTCCTTAACACGCTATACGAATAAGCAGCGCTTTTCTGGTGGAGCGCTGCCTATTCCTTTAAGTTTTTTGTTAATTTTTCGCGTCTAGCTTCCTCCCTCTCACTCTCACTCACACTTCCAGTAGCTATATCTCTCTCATACGCACGACTCTCACTCTCACTCTCACTCTCACTCTCTCACTCACGTCCCTATCCCTCTCACTCTCACACTCCATTTACATTTTTGTTCTCTCTCACTCTCATTTTCGTTCCCTCACACTTTTTTCCCTCTCTCATTTTCGTTGCCCACTACCTCTCACTCTCACCATTTTTTTTGTTGGGTCCGTACGGAGCTTTTCCATTTTCGTTGGGTCGTGAAGCTTGCATTTTCGTTCCACTTTCACCAAAGGTAATATATATATATATATATCATTGCATTTTGTTCTAGTTATTTTAATGGCATATTGGAACCTTAGGTTAGATGATTCATTGTTGATGCTTGTTGAAATGTGTAGGTGTAGTATTTGTTGAAATGTCCAAATGAGCTGTAGGTGTAGTATTTGTTGAAATGTCCAAATGAAATGCTTGTTAATTTAATGTTGCTCTAGGTTAAGGGATTCTTGTGTTGTATTTATAAATTTGAAAAATTTAGGATTGATGTTGATGATTTGTTGTTTAATGCGAATTTAATGGCATTGCATTTTGTTCTAGTTCTTTTAATGGCATTGGAACCTCAGGTTAGATGATTCAATTTTGATGCTTGTTGATTGGTTCTTTGAAAGTAGGTGTTGGTGTAGTGTTTCTAAACTTAAGGGGAAATGTAGGTGTAGTATTTGTTGAAATGTCCAAATAAATGCTTGTTAATTTAATGTTGCTCTAGGTTAATGGATTCTTGTGTTGTATTTATAAATTTGAAAAATTTAGGATTGATGTTGATGATTTGTTGTTTAATGCGAATTTAATGCGAATTGTTTGTTAGGTTTTGCGAGTTTGGTTTGCCGGAGCTTCGCGTTCATTGTTCGAGTTCGTCCTGGTTCGAGTGTTCGTTCTAGTTCATTCGAGTTCATTGTTTCTTCCACGTGTTCAGGTACTTTTGTTGTTTTCTTATATTTATTATATGAAGAATGACATTATGGAAGACATTAAAGTCTTTGATGTTTTTAGCTGAAAATAGTTGAATGTCTTAGCTTCAAAAAAATTGTTCGTTGTGTGTTTTTCACCTGTAATAGGTTTAAGTTCTCTTATCAGGATTTTATTATAAATATTGGGAAATTATGGATAGAAAGTGGATGTCTGCCAATCGTCTGTCCAAGGAATATGTCGCTGGAGTGGATTATTTTCTGAACTGTGTTGTTAAACGTTTAGGGACTTCTAGTGATATCAAATGTCCTTGTTTAAGTTGTTGTTATGTAAAATCGGTTAATGCAGAGGAGTTGGCAGGACATTTAAAGGGTTACGGAATTGATCAAAGTTATACTTGTTGAACAATGCATGGTGAGGAAAGAGGTGAATCTTCAAATATGGGTAATAATACCGAGAGATGTGCGCCGGTTGACACTGAAAGACCTACATTGGATGGGGATGAATTTGAAGAGATGGCAAAGGCTGTTGAAGACGATCTTAATGATTGTCCTCAAATGTTTGAGAAGTTGATAACGGATGCGGAGACACCGTTGTATTCGGGTTGTACTGAATTCACAAAATTATTGGCTGTGATAAAGTTGTATAACTTGAAAACTTGCCACGGATGGACGGATAAGAGCTTTATGGAATTACTCGCACTATTGAAAGAAATGTTGCCGAAGGATAATGTGCTCCCTTCTCGGACGTATGATGCAAAACAAATGTTAGGGTCCATTGGCTTGAACTATGAGAAGATACACGCTTGTCCCAATGATTGCATTTTATTTCGGAATGAACATGCATTGTTAAAGTTGTGCCCTAAATGTAACGCATCGCGGTATAAAAAGAAAGAATCTGCTCCAGAAAAGGTGTTGTGGTATTTTCCCATAATTCCTCGATTTAGGCGCATGTACCGTAGTTCAGAAGATGCAAAACACTTGACATGGCATGAGGATGAAAGGATTAAAGATGGCATGCTACGACACCCGGCGGATTCTCCGCAGTGGAAAAAAATTGATATTGATTTTCCTGATTTCGGGTTGGATTCAAGAAACCTATGACTTGCATTGTCTGCTGATGGATTTAACCCGCACGGTATTCAGAGTAGCTCCCATAGTACTTGGCCCGTGATTTTGGCGATCTATAACTTACCTCCATGGCTTTGCATGAAACGCAAATATATGATGTTGTCATTGTTAATTTCTGGGCCCAACCAACCAGGAAATGATATTGATGTATACTTGGCTCCTTTAATTGAAGACTTGAAGTTAATGTGGGAGACTGGAGTAGAGGTGTATGATGGGTTCAGAGAAGAAAGTTTCACCCTGAGGGCTATGATTTTTGGCACAATTAATGACTTTCCAGCTTATGGAAATCTATCTGGGTATAGTAACAAAGGTCAGTGTGCATGCCCTATATGTGAAGATAACACTGATTGGATGTGGTTGAAACATGGTAAGAAGAATATCTACCCTGGTCATCGTAGATTTTTGCCATCTACTCATCAGTATCGACTGTTGGAAAAGGCATTCAATGGGAATACCGAAACCCGTAAAGCTTCCATGCCTTTGACGGGCGAACAACTATTTGAAAAAGTGAAAGATTTGAACATTGAATTTGGGAAGCCTTTTGCCGGAGAGCTTGCCAAACGGGGGTGGAAGAAAAAGTCGATTTTCTTTGAGTTGCCATACTGGAAGTCATTATATGTAAGGCACTTCATTGATGTGATGCATGTTGAAAAAAATGTTTTTGAAAGTGTCATTGGTACTTTACTCAATATACCAGGAAAGACTAAAGATACCATCAACTCGAGGTTGGACTTGCTTAGTTTGGGGTTGAGACCAGAATTGGGTCCGATAAAGAAGGGTACACGTACATATCTACCTCCGGCAGCTCATACTCTATCTAAAAAGGAGAAGACCGTGTTTTGTAAGTTTCTTCATGGAGTTAAAGTTCCAGAGGGGTACTCTTCAAATGTTACGAACCTTGTATCGATGAAAGACCTCAAGTTAAAGTCTTTAAAGTCCCATGATTGTCATGTTCTAATGGAGAATTTGCTACCCATTGGTATACGATCCATTTTGCCTAAGAAAGTGCGCCAGACCCTAACCAAACTTTGTTTCTTTTTTAAGGCGATTTGTAGTAGGGTGATTGACCCTGGAAAGCTGCCATCATTGCAAAGAGAAATTACCGTCACTTTGTGTGAGCTTGAGATGTATTTCCCACCTTCGTTTTTTGACATAATGATTCATCTAATTGTTCATCTGATTAGAGAGACACAATTGTGTGGCCCATGTTACATGAGATGGATGTATCCGTTTGAGCATTACATGAAGATATTAAAAGGATATGTTAAAAACCGATCACGACCCGAGGGGTGTATTGTTGAGCGCTACATAGTTGAAGAAGCTATTGAATTCTGCACCGGCTATCTATCTAGTCTTGAATATTTCGTGGGACTGCCAAGGTCTCGTCACTTAGGAAGCATTAGTAAAGGGATGTCAGGAACTAAAATAGTTATGGTATCAAGGAAAGAACTAGATCAAGCACACTTATATGTTTTGCACAATGATAGTGAGGTTGATTCATATGTTGCCAAGCACATGGACATACTTAAGAGTGATCACCCATATAAGGGTCAAGTTTGGTTAACAAAAGAACACAATCAGAGTTTTATAGTGGCTAAAAGAGCACATTGATTTCGAGTTTGCTATGAATCCTACCTCGATTTCAGAAAGATTGAGATGGTTAGCAAAAGGTCCAAATATATCTGTTTTCTCTTACACCAGCTATCTAATGAACGGGTACACGTTCTATACAAAAAACCATGATGATCAGAGTAAAATGCAAAATAGTGGGGTGACTCTTATAGCTCAAGCTATGCATACATCAAGTGCCAAAGACAGAAATCCCATATACGCGAATATGTCATACTTCGGCGTCATTGAACACATATGGGAGTTGGATTACAACATGTTTCAGGAGCCTGTGTTCCAATGTAAGTGGGTTGACAATAATAATGGTTTACAGATTGATGAGTCGGGGTTCATGCGAGTGAATTTCAACAAGTTAGGATATAAAGATGAGCCTTTTATTTTGGCATCCCAAGCTCAACAAGTGTTTTATGTCACTGATCCCGTTGATATCAATTGGTCCATTGTTTTATTGACAAATAAAAAATTGGTGACTGACATTTATGATCAATCAACCGATGATGATGGTATTGAGGACGACCCTTTCTTCGGGACATCACTACCAATAGTAGGGGAAAGAGATGATGTTGTGTATGTTAGAAAGGATCATAGTTATGGAATTACGATTCGTCAAAAACAAAGTACCAAGAAGCGAATTGCAAATAAAATTATCTCCAAGAAAAGGAAAAGGTAACAATAACAATGATTATTTATTTTTTTACATAGTTTTCTTACATCAAATGCATTTTTACATAGTTTTCATCTTCTTGATTGGTTATTTAATTTTTTGTTGGTCTTTTCAATAAATATAACAATAACAATGATTATTCATCTTCTTGACTAGTTATTTACATAGTTTTCATCTTCTTGACTGGTTATTTATTTTTCTTGACTGGTTATTTATTTTATTGCAGGTCAGATGGAAGATTATAATGATCATGGTAGTGGGCATGATGACAGCGGTCATGAGAGTGATGTTGGAGACTATATCAGGAAGCATGGTCCCCGTGGAATGACTGTCAAAAAAGATATCATCGGTCGGATAAATAAAGGAAAAGGACCCTTATCAGTAAGTTACTAATTAACTTAATTCAATACTTAGTTTTAATTGTTTGATAATTAATTAACTAATGACATAATGCAGGTCGAGTGGAATGTTAAGGGTCAGCCAATTGGAAGAAATGGCACACAGTTGATTACCTTCGTTGGTAGTAAGGTAAAACAAATGATACCAATTACAATCACTAATTGGAATGACAAAAAAAATGCCATTTTGTGGAAACAAAAAGAGGAGTTCTGGTTAACAATACAGGTATATAATTTTATATCTCTTTAGTTATCTTATTTAATAATTTTGTAACCATATATATTTATATCATTTTCCTTGAATATGTGTAAGCAGAAATTTTTTGACGTGGACGAGACTCGAAAAATCTGGTTAATGAAGGAAGCGGGAAAGTTACATCGGAATTTCAGGACTAGTCTAACAAATAAATATCTCAGAGATCATAGTGGAAACATCAGATGGGAGCCTCCACCACTATATAGTGGATTTATTACAAAGGAGGATTGGGGTATATTTGTTAGAAAACGCACTGAAGATCCAGAATTCTTGGTTAGTACTATAATCTATTAAGTTATAACTTAAAATATATTTGACAATTATATATTATGTATTAATGTATACTTATCTCTATAAATAGAAAACAAGCCAACAGAATCGGGGGAGAGCTTCATGTTGTGAGTACCCGTATAGAGGCGGTGCTAGTGGATATAATTATTGAAGAAAGATTGGTAAGACACAATAAACTTGATTTCTTTTTGTTTAATGAATCTTTTTATTTATAATGTCTTAACATTTGGTAAATTTTAATATAGTTGGAGGAGATTGGGAAAGATCGTCATAAAGAAAGTATTGAGGGCATGTTTTGTGGGTAGAGGCCCGACAAAACAAGGATGGGGAGATTGTGGATCCCAAAACTAAGGAGGTGACCCATAGAATTGTAAGTATTTCAAAAACTTTTAAAATTTTTATGATCTTTGTAATGTATAATAATTTTATTATACTTTTTTTTGTGAATTAGGAAACCATATCACAGTCTGTGTCACAGGGAGAGATCATAGATTGCTCTGAAAAGGAAATTCTTTCTCGTGCCTTGGAAATGGGAGAATACTCGGGCCGTACAAGGGGTTGTGGATTTGGCGTTAATCCAACACACTACCTTGGACCAAAAAAGCAAACTCATGGTGAGCATGATTGTCAACAAAGTAGAGAGTTGCGAGTATTGTATGAAGGTCTAAGGGCTGAACTTAGTGATTTCAAACTGCAATATGCGAAGGTTTCAGCGCCTGCGGTACCATCATCCCCTGCCACAAATAGCGGACGAGATAGTTGCACAATTCCGTCAACTAAGGTATTAATTGTTTTTTTTACAATAAATAATGAATTAATTTTTAAACTCTCTTTCTTATTACATCAAATAATGTCTTTATTATTTTTTGTTTATAATTGATTTAGGACAACAATGAGTGTGAGTGTGAATTGTATATCTCAAACCCACATCAAATGGTTGCAATAGGCTTCATATGTAACCAATTGGGTCCATTGATGCACAATTTACCCCTACCTCCAGATCATCTTAGAGTCAGAGTTGACTGTGCGATTGTGGGGAATGCACAATTGCCTGTTCCAAATGTCAGTATAGATTTACTGAATGTGGATAATGCAGTTGGTATACCTTTGTGGCATGGCCAACACACCTTGTGGTAAGTGACAATATACTTGTAACTAATTATTATTTTTTGTCATATATTGTGTGCTAACTGAGTAATTATTTTTTTTTAATATATAGGTACGCAAAAATGCAAAATCTAAAAGCATAAGTGTTGGCAAGGCAAAATCTATTGGCAAGAAAGTGTCTCGGTCCGGCCCTTCTACACAAAATTCTCAGCCCGCCCCTCCTCCAAAAGTGACCCAGCCCACCCCTCCTCCAAAAGTGACTCAGCCCTCCCCTTCTCTAATTGTGTCTCAGTCTCAGCCCTCGGCCTCTTCAATTAATGATTACAAGATTATTGGTTATGCTGAAATGCACGCGGAATTCAGGATGGATGAGGCAATCCCGCTTGAATTAGAGATGGATGACCAAATTTTTGGGACTTTAGGTCAAACACTGTCGATCAGACGTGAGGATATCACTGATGTATGTAAAATGAACTGGGCAACCAGTACTGCTATTAGAGCATATGTCAGGTACGTATGTAATTGATTATTTGACATCATTGAATTTTTTTATTAAATCGTTAATTTAATTTGTATATATCTCTAATTATAGGTACTTGTACGAGGACATTTTGGTCCCTTCGGAACAGACACTGAGATTTGTGTTCATGTGTCCGGATAATACACACATGCATGATGTGTCCAAGAAGCTGCGTAATTATGAGATGCTTGTGGAACAAAACAAGACAGAGGTTAAAAATTATATCACTCGACGCTTCTGGGAAGTTCAAAGTAAAAGCGATGATTACATGTTTTTGGCACCGTATCTCTTTCGGTGAGAGATTTAATCCATTCTTATATAACATGCATTTTTTAAATACTAGTCAATTACTTATTCAAAATCTTATTTTGTAGGGAACATTGGATTCTGTTAGCAATAAATCCGGGGAGAGATACGGTGTACTTCATTGATCCATTGCATGGTCATTTCAACAACTACCCCGAGTTGATCGAGTTATATAATAGGTGTGTGTATTTCGATCCCTCTACATATTTCTTTGTTTTACTTATATACGTATATATGTATTTCGAATAATATAGTTATATGTCATTGTGTTCAGTTGTTTGAAAACATATTGGGGAGTGGAACAATCAAAGACCAAATGGATACCGATAGTTGTAAGTTTTTAATCAATGTTCTTATATATTTAATTACATTATTTTTGTGAAAAAATGTATTAAATTAAATTTAACATCTAACTAATGTTTTGTTTTGTAGTGTCCAAAACAACCCAATAGCAATGATTGTGGGTATTATGTAATGAAATTTTTGAAGGAAATTATTACCCACAACCAAACGATTATTCCCCGACAGGTATCTAGAACTCTTTTTTATTTTGATATAATAATAGTTAATTCCATTTAACCATTTCAATTCTAATTTTATTTATTTATATAATTCCAGTATTTTCCTGATTGTCGGGTGAAGACATACTCTGAGGAACAGCTAGTTGAGCTTAGAGGAGAGTGGTGTCGTTATGTCTCCCGTTTTTTTTGATTTTGGATAGAATATGTAATACTGTAAGTTGTTAGCGTTTGATTTGGATACATACAACTAAGCTAGTTTTGGTTAATATTGAAGTTTAGCTAGTTTTGGGTACATATGAATTGGATAATAACTTGTTAGCTAGTTTGTTTTGGTTCAAGTGTAGAAATGGAATGAATTGGGAAACTTAAGCACTTGTTAGCTAGTTTTGGTTCATATTGTAAGTTTAGCTAGTTTTGGGTATATATGAATTGGATAATAACTTGTTAGCTAGTTTGTTTTGGTTCAAGTGTAGAAATGGAATGAATTGGGATACTTAAGCACTTTCTTAGCTAGTTTTGGTTCATATTGTAAGTTTAGCGAGTTTTGGGTACATATGAATTGGATAATAACTTGTTAGTTAGTTTGTTTTGGTTCAAGTGTAGAAATGGAATGAATTGGAATGAATTGGGAATGAATTGCTGAATGTTTGATTTGCCTTTTTGGATACATATTTGATTTTACCTTTTTGGATACATATAGCTAATTTAGTTATGATTGGAATTTTTGATTAGTTGAGTATATATGTCCAGGAAAATTGCAACTGTAAAAAGGAAAATAACAAAAACAGAAAAAAAAATTACACAATGGGCAGTGCTTTTAGGAGAAAGCGCTGCTCATTGCCTTAGCGCTATTACGAATAGGCAGCGCTTTTAGGAGAAAGCGCTGCCAATTCGTAAAAGCGCTAAGGCAATGAGCAGCGCTTTCTCCTAAAAAGCGCTGCCCATTCGAAAATGCGCTAAGGCAATGAGCAGCGCTTTCTCCTAGAAAGCGCTGCCCATTTGAAAATGCGCTAAGGCAATGAGCAGCGCTTTTTCCTAAAAGCGCTGCCCATTGCTATAAATGGGCAGCGCTTTTAAAAGCGCTGCCCATTATTAGAGTGGAATCAGCAGCGCAAATATTAGCAGCGCTCAAAAGCGCTGCCCATTGATAAAAAAAAGCGCTGCCTATTAAAAAATCTGTAGCAGTGAAAGAGTGTTTCTTACAATAGCCACACTAGTGATTAGGACTTCAATCACGAAAGTTGTTAATATGTCCATTTACCTGTTATCCAGTATCCTTTATTTGCAGCCTTTGCATTTAATTAAATTATTTTCCTTGCAAATTATTCATTGAATAACAAATTAATTTTTTTCTTGTGAACATAATTGCTTTTTGGTAAAAGAGAACCAACGAAAATCAAACTGGTTCTGATGCATTGGACAAAATCTTTGTTAATTAGACAAAATCCTCAGGCATTTACTTCAAAATAGTTATTTCTTAATTTTCTTCTTATAGGATATATATTATTAATCCATTTCATCATATATTATCAACTCTCATTCTTTTCTAATAGAGATATCTATAATTATAAATGTCAGAGAACCATTTCAACTTTTCTGGATTCTTGAGGCAAACTAGTTGATGTCAGAACAAGCTGTTCAGGTATCATTTTCTAGTGTTCAGAGTTTGTTTAATTCTTGATTTCTGTATTAGTGTGTTGAAATATTTGGGGTTATGTTGAGGCACACTCAACTTGAGTACCTACTGTGGTTGATTAGCTACTCAAGTTGATAATCTTTCAGGTATCATTTTCTGTATTTGAGGCACACTCAACTTGAGTACCTATTGTGGTTGATTAAAACACATCAATCAGTCAATTAGCTACTCAAGTTGTTAATGCTTGTGTTATGGTAAACAGTAAACTCACTTTGTTTGAATAATTTGAGCCTGAAAGATTATCACAATCTTTTGTTACACAATGCTGTTTCAAATGAAGCTGCTAGTGATGTTTTATTTTCTTGCATACCAAATATCTTTTGCTTATTGTTATTTGTTGTAGAATTTCAAGTAAACTATGCCATTTTTGGTATTGATTTTTTGCTGTTTTGCTATATTTTAGGTGGCTAGACAATTTTGTGTGAACATCAAAGAGGACAAGGATAATGGAGGTATGGATAAAACCATATAAACAATTATGGAGGATACTATTATTTGGGGTCCCATTAATAATGGTTTGTACACGGTCAAATCCGGATATCACTTATGTCTCAACAAGTTGGTGGATTCTACATACCTTTATGAGCAAGGAGATTGGCGAGCTCTTTGGGATCTTCATGTTCCTCCAAGAGTAAAACACTTCTTATGGAGGACTTGCTAAAATGTTCTCCCAACAAGGTCAAGGCATAGAGAAAAAGGTATTGATATAACCACGTCTTGTGTTGTTTGTGATGATGCATCTGAAAACACTTGGCACATTTTTTTGACATGCACAAAGTCTAGAAGATATTGGTTACAAACTGGTATTTGGCATATTATAGAGCAAAATTTAGATAGATATGATAGCTTTAAAGATTTTTTCTTTGGCATAAAGTCTACTCTAAATGAGCATCAGTTTATTAATTTTTCAATGGTTATCTGTAGTATTTGGTACCATAGAAATATTAAACTTTGGGATAATAAGGATGAACCAGTTAAAAGTATTCTTACTTGTGCTCACACGGATTGGGATGCTTGGTCAATGATTAATTCTTGCAAAAATAATATACACAGGTTTGATTCGGCTTTTGCCACTCATGATAATATGCAATTTTCAGCTTGGACAAAGCCACCATTGGGTCTTGTAAAATGCAACACTGATGCGGGGTTCAACGGTGGTGGTGTTGGTCTTGGTATTGGCATTTGCGTTAGAGGGTCGTCAAGTGAGTTTCTCATGGCAAGAACTTTATGGCAAAACTCACAATTTAGTGTCAAAAAGGGGAGGCTTTTAGTCTTTGGTATGCAATCAGTTGGCTCGGTGAGTTGTGGATGATGTCAATCAACAAAGGAATGATGCTTCAGAATAAAGCTCTATCATTTTAGATTGTAAAATGAACCTTCATAATTTTTCTCAACTTAGCAAAGTTGTTTTTATCAAGAGACAAACAAACATGGTAGCTCATTCATTAGCAAGGGTAGCCATCGTTGAGTCTCGTTCTCATGTTTTTACTTCAATTCCAAATTGTATTACTACCCTTATCGTGAATGAAATGCAATAGATCTTTTCTTGTAAAAAAAAAGGACAAGAATAATTGGACTTTAAAAGTTAAAATCTTTATTATCAAATAATCAAATCCAAAATGTTTTAGTACAGGAGCTTAGTATAACAAGTATCATTCACACAATGAGGTTTTTCTAGTGTTAAAGTCATTGAAGCTTTTGTTGACTTTTTAGAAATACAAGCATGGCACAATTAAGAAACAAGGTGGTATGGCAGAAAAAAATTTCGTGGATGGGGGGTATCATTAATTGCCTCGGAGGATGTGGTCTCGCATTTCTTGGAGTTTGGGAAATTCTCATCTGGTAGGAAGAAAAAAGGAGTAAGGCACCTTATTTGGTTGGCAGTGATTTGGAATATATGGATCACGTGAAATAAAATAATGTTCAAAGGAGACACTACAAAAAAACAGCGCATTAGCGACGGATTTTTCCCTCGCTAATGCATGTTTTTCCCTCGCTACTGACTGTTAGCGACAGAATTAGCGACGGACCAATTCCGTCGCTAAATCACTTGACGCTAATTGGGTAGCGAGGGAATACAATCCGTCGCTAAAATTAGCGACGGAAAATCTGTCGCTAAACACTGTGCATACTGACCGTTGCAGTTGATTTGACAGTGACACTGACCAATTTTAGCGACGGAAATCTGTCGCTAAAATCCGTCGCTAATCTCTTTTTTTTAAAAAAAAACGCTAATCTCAGATAGAAAGAGGGAGAGATAAGGGGTTGGGGAGGAAAATGGAGAAGGAAAAGAAATGAAAGAGGATGGTGTGGTGGTGGTGGTGGTGGTGTTGTGTTGAAGGGAGAAGATGAAGATGATGGTGGTGGTGGTAAGAAAAAATGAAAGAGGAAGAGGAAAATGGAGAAGGAAAAGAAATTAAAGAGGAAGAGGAGGAAATGAAAGAGGATGGTGTGGTGGTGGTGGTGGTGGTGGTGTGGTGTGGTGTTGAAGGGAGAAGATGATGGTGGTGGTGGTAAGAAAAAATGAAAGAGGAAGAGGAAGAAATGAAAGAGGAAGAGGAAAATGGAGAAGGAAAAGAAATTAAGAGGAAGAGGAGGAAATGAAAGAGGATGGTGTAGTGGTGGTGGTGGTGTGGTGGTGTGGTGTGGTGTTGAAGGGAGCAGATGAGGGTGGTGGTGGTAAGAAAAAATGAAAGGGGAAGAGGAAGAAATGAAAGAGGAAGAGGAAAATGGAGAAGGAAAAGAAATGAAAGAGGATGGTGTGGTGTGGTGTTGAAGGGAGAAGATGATGGTGGTGGTGGTAAGAAGAAATGAAAGAGGAAGAGGAAGAAATGAAAGAGAGGAAAAAACGGAGAAGAGGAAGAAATGAAAGAGGAAGAGGAATAAATGAAAGAGGAAGAGGAAGGATTCGGGTTTATAAAAAAAAATTACCCGTTAGCGACGGATTTAGCGACGGATTTCCCTCGCTAATGTCTGTCACGTGTCAAATCAACTGCAACGGTCAGTGGCACAATTTTCCAAACATTAGCGACGGATTTAGCGACGGATTTCCGTCGCTAATTCGAACCAAAATTTTCAAGTTTCGCGCCATGTTAAATTCGTCGCTAATTTAGCCAATTTTTGTCGCTAAAGACATTGTTTTCAATCCGTCGCTAATGCTGTGAATTTCCGTCGCTAATTTTGATTTTAGCGACGGACCACATATCCGTCGCTAAAATCCGTCGCTAAACACTATTTTTTTTTTGTAGTGAGAGGTGGTTTCGATCTCAACGTTGGTATCCGGTATTATGGATGGCGCTAGGACCTGGTTCAAAGCAAGGAAGGGGATCTCCTGCGGACTCGGATGGTCAGATTGGTATACTTGCCCTCTGGGCTGTTTTGAGTGAGTTTCAATCAGTGTAATCATTGTGAGAGCTTGTGCGAAAAGAGATGAAGATTGAAGAGGGTTCCGTTTTGCACTTTTGCGTTTGAGAGGAGAAGAGTGTTTCCGCGCTTCTGTGTGAAAATAGAAAGAAGGCTTACGTGCGAGGTAATAGAAGAAGAGGATTCAGTTGTCAATTTTTTTTAAAATAATGGTACTTTAGTAATTTGCCCAATATGAAAAAAAAATTATTTTTTATAGGGTGGGCCACGGCCCTACTGGGCCCATGAGAAGGTCCGCCCCTGATAAGGAGTTTGGGCCTATTGGGTTGGTTTATGCGCACAGCCCAGGTCATGGGTGTAAGAAGAATTGCTAAAAACAGCCCCCCCCCCCCCCCCCCCAATCGTTCATAATGGATTATTCTCTCATTTTCTAGTAAAAGGGTAAGTCGAGGGGCTCACACAAGTCTAATAAATCAATCAGCTCACAATTAAGTCTAATAAAAGAAAATAGAATAGATAAATCATCATCACACATAAATTATTTAAAGATAACAAAGAATGTAATAATCAAAATAATCTTTTATTACTTTGTGATTAACACATTTCTTGTAAAGTCCAACTCCTCTTTCAAAAACATCATTTGGTTGAGGTGTTCTTGAAGAGGAGAAATCTTGGGAAATTTCATTCTCTTCAAAATGTTTTCTAAAAAGTTCATTTTCAAGCTCACCACCATGATCACTTCTCTCTTTCTTAATACAAAAGCTTCTTCATTTTGAACATTTTTACCATTCAAATGAACATTTTTCAAGCTTTTATTACCATTCAAAAAGGTTGTTCTGGTTAGATCAAAAAGATCAATATGTAACAGCTCTAATAGTTTAGAAGTGGGAACAATATATTTTGATTTAAAATATGTTTTGATCTATTTTGCTTTCTGACATGCTTCACAAAAAATATCAGATTTATACTTTAGATTGGGAAGCCCTCTTACAAGGGTAAACTTGCTCAAC
Organism: Astragalus membranaceus; assembly: GCA_039519185.1. Lineage (NCBI taxonomy): Eukaryota > Viridiplantae > Streptophyta > Magnoliopsida > Fabales > Fabaceae > Astragalus > Astragalus membranaceus. Next base: position 30,127,846 of record CM076853.1, on the reverse strand, counting down.
TTATAGATACCTCTCAAGTTGATATGACTCAATCTTCTGTGTCAAATCCATTGTTCATCGTCAATAGACTTTGTAAATATTATGTATCCTCTTTTCGATGAAAAATGTTGACTCATCTTAGTGAGTAATAGCTTTGCACACTTCTTGATTAAAAATCAAATAATAACCATTGTCACACAATTGGCTTATGCTTAATAGGTTAGGTTTTAAACCTAGCTAGAACGAGTAAAACATTATGTAATGCTACTCAACCAATGAAACAGTAACCGAAAATGCAAAGTACTGATATATTGATAGACGAAACAATTCAGTACAATTGGCTATGAGTTAACGTAAAATTCAGCTGAGTACAACAACCAGCAAAGGAAAGAGAACGAGGAAAGTAAGAGAGAGAAAGAGGGAGAATAGAAATGAGATCACACAATTCACACCTCACACATGTGCTCTCCACTATCTAAATACAACTTCATTTCCTCACATAGTGGGTCCACATTGGATGCTTCCCCTTAATTCTGTTACTACTCCTTTTCACCACCTTCTCATTTGCCACATTGCCCTTCTCATTCACACCACTTTCATCAATCGGGCAATTCCAATCCATAACATTACCCTCCCCTTCAAGAGCAATCTTGTCCTCAAGATTGAAATTGGGGAAATCTTCTATCAGCACTTGAACATCTTCCCACGTCACATCAGAACTCGACATATCTTTCCATTGCACCAACACTTGTTGCACTTGCTGCTCTCCTCTGATCACTGTTCTTGTACTGAGCACAGCTTCTGGTTGCACCACAGGGCCCTCTTCCACCGTAGTCAAAGGTAATGGCAAGTATGTTTCAGCAGTTAAACCTTTGAAAATCTTCAACTGTGATACATGAAAAACAGGATGTATCCGAGCATGTTCTGGTAATTGAAGTTTGTAAGCAACTTCTCCCACCTTAGCTATCACAGGAAAAGGACCAAAATACCTCATTTCCAGCTTGTTATTCTTTCTAAGAGCCACCGAAGACTGCCTATAAGGCTGCAACTTGACCAATACCTGATCACCAATCTCCAAGGACACATCTTTTCGTTTCTTATCAGCATTGCTCTTCATGATCTGTTGAGCTCTCAACAAATTATCTTTCAGCTCACTCATAATTCTGTTTCTCTCCGTTAATTGCTGCTGAATTTCCAGAGGATCAGCACTATTAACACAGTATCTAGTTAACAAGGGTGGCTCTCTGCCATATAGAGCTCTAAATGGCGACATACCCAAACTAGTGTGAAGAGAAGTATTGTACCACAGTTCTGCCCAAGTTAATGCCTTTGCCCAGTTCTTAGGATTCTTGAAAGTAAAGCATCTTAAGTACATTTCCAGACACTTATTGACAGCTTCCGATTGTCCATCAGTTTGAGGATGGTACGCAGAGCTCATAGACAATGTTGTACCATGCAATTGAAATAAGTGTCTCCAAAATTTACTTGTAAACACCGTATCCCTATCTGAAACTATTGACTTAGGGATACCATGTAGCTTAACTACATTATGCATAAATACTTCAGCTACTAATTTGCTTGAATAATCAGTTTTAAGAGGTAAGAAATGGGCATATTTACTCAGCCTATCCACTACTACCATTATAACTGTAAACCCATAAGACAATGGCAAACCTGTTATAAAATCCATAGTAACATCGTCCCAGACCTGCTCTGGAATCGGCAAGGGCTGTAGTAATCCTGCATACGCTGTATTGACAGACTTGGCTTGTTGACAAACAATGCAAGCTTCAATATAATTCTGCACATGCTTCCTCATGTTTGGCCAGTAAAACTGAGCAGCTACTCTAGCCAAGGTTCTAGTAACTCCAGCATGTCCTCCCATCGGAGTATCATGGTATTCCTTCAGAATTAAATGGATCAAATTGCTTTCTACAGGAATTACCAGTCTGTGTTTCCAATACAGCAACCCTTCTTTGACTGAATAGTTTTCATCAGATACCGTATTGCTCACGCATTGTTGTACCACAGTTTTCAAATGATCATTCCTAGCAATTTCCTGCTTCAATTGTTCCAGGAAGTCATATTGAGGAGCAGACCACGATAGAGACATAACCCTTGACAGGGCATCAGCTGCCTGGTTATCTTTACCTGGTTTATACTCGATTTGAAAATCAAATCCAATGAATTTGTGTAGCCACGCTTGTTGCTCCGGTGTTTGTAGAGATTGATCAAGCAAACTCTTCAAACTCTTTTGATCAGTTCTCAATATAAACTTGTGACCAAGAAGATAATGTCTAAACTTGGCAAGTGCAGCAGTAATAGCATAAAATTCACGCGTATACGCAGATTGAACTTGCATTCTTGGCGCCATTTTCTTCGAGAAGAAGGCAATAGGATGGCCCCCTTGACTCAAAACTGCCCCTACTCCAGTTCCTGAAGCATCTGTCTCTAAAACAAAGACTTGAGAAAAATCAGGCAGCACTAATACTGGTGCTGTAGTGAGAGCGATTTTCATTTGTTGAAATGCTCTCTCTGTGTTTTCATCCCACTTGAATGCATCCTTCTTGAGCAAATTGGTTAAAGGACCAGCAATGGTTGCATAAGACTTTATGAACCTTCGATAATACCCTGTAAGACCAAGAAAACCCCTCAATTGTTTCAAATTTGTTGGAGTTGGCCAATCCATAACCGCTTGCACCTTAGTCTTTTCCATGGCTACACCAGCCCCCGAGACAACATGGCCCAGATACTCAACTTCAGACAATCCAAATGAGCATTTGGATAATTTTGCATACAAGACATTGTCACTCAGAATTTGGAACACCATTTCAACATGCTTCATGTGTAATTTCCAGGAAGAGCTGTAAATCAATATGTCATCGAAGAAAACTAGCACACACTTCCTTAGCAGTTGTTGAAATAAAGTATTCATGAGTCTTTGAAATGTGGTTGGGGCGTTTGTAAGCCCAAATGGCATAACAAGCCACTCATAGTTCCCTTGGTGAGTTCTAAATGCTGTTTTCTCCCTGTCTTCTGGTTTAAGCAATATCTGGTGATACCCCGAACGCAGATCCAGCTTAGAAAAAAATTTTGCTCCATGTAATTCATCAAGTAATTCATCCACGGTTGGCATTGGAAAACTATCCTTGATAGTAATGGCGTTTAGAGCCCTATAATCTGTGCAGCATCTCCAAGAACCATCCTTCTTCTTTACCAAAATGATAGGTGAAGAAAAAGGACTAAGACTTGGTTGAATTGTCCCTTCCTCTAACATCTCTTGCACCATTTTTTCAATCTGTGCTTTCTGACTATGGGGGTATCTGTAGGGCTTCACCTTCACAGGTTGTGCTCCATCTTTCAAGAGAATCTCATGACTCAATTCTCTAGCTGGAGGTAAACCTTTAGGTACTTGAAAAATATTTCTGTAAGTATGCAAGAGTGTAGCCATTTCCGGTTCCAGATTCACTGGCATACCTGACCAATTATCATCAAGCACTGCAGGGTCAATCTTTTGAATTGTGAATAACTCAGATATAGCATCCATATGTTGCAAACGCCTCAAATGATGCACTTGAGCTACTGCTAATTTGGTATCTGTCTCTCCTTGCAATGTTACAAACTTCCCATTCCAATAGAACTTCAGTTTGGATTCTGCATAATCAGCAACATGAGGGCCTAATGATGCCAGCCAAGGTGCTCCCAATATGACATCAGTACCTGCAACAGGCAACAAATAAGCAGGGACTGTGATTTCAATACCCTGCACTTTCAGAGAGAGTTGCTGCACTACTCCTTCAGCTCGCATGTTTTGACCATTTCCAACAAGAACATTGCATCTTTGAGTAGGTTCCACTGGAAGGTTTAGACAATGAGCTATCCTTGGTTGAATGAAACTGTCTGAGCTACCTCCATCAATCAGAATAGAGACATTAATAGGACCAATGTATCCCTTAAACTGTATTACTCCAACTCCATTAGCTCCATTCAAAGCATTAAGAGACAAGTGGTGTTCTGTTTCTTGATGAATTTCTGTCTCTTGATCAGTAAGTGGTTGGTTATTAGAACTCTCTATGTTATGCTCGTCTTCTATCTCAAGTAGCATCAATTGTTTGTTAGGGCATCTATGAGAGAGGGAAAACTTGTCATCACAAAAGTAACACAAGCCCTTTTCTCTTCTCAATTGCATCTCAGCAGGAGAAATCCTTTTGATAGCAGGATTTCTTTGGGATTGGCTCATAGGTCTTGTTGGTGGTGTGGGAAGTAATCACTACAAAAAAAGAAGCCATTAGCGACGGAAATTAGCGAGGGACTAATGGTCCCTCGCAAAAATTGGGATTAGCGACGGAATTAGCGAGGGAATAGGGGCTGTTGTATTTTTGAGAATTAGCGACGGAATTTTAGACATTAGCGAGGGAATTTCCGTCGCTAATGGCAAAAGTAAAAAACTTTGCGAGGGAATGTCAGTTCCGTCGCTAATTTTTTTACTTTTCAGATGATGGGACTCAGTTGCAGGGGTTGGTAAGTGCACAGGAATTAGCGAGGGACAGTTCCCTCGCTAATTCCCTCGCTAAAGTCAACTTTTCAGATGATGGGACAGTTCCCTCGCTAATTCCCTCGCAATTTTTTTTTCTTTTTTTCCTTAAATCCGTTTACACTCATCTCTCTCACTCACTCACTCACTCTTCACCCTTCCTCTTCCCTTCCTCTTCACCCTTCCTCTTCACCCTTCCTCTTCCTCTACTCTCCACCACCACACAACCACCACCACCACCACCATCACCACCTCCTCTCACACTCTCCTCTCTCTTCACTCTTCCAACACCACCACCACCACATACCTCCTACCACTCTCACTCACTCTCTCTTACTCTTCACCACCACCACCCCACCACCACCACTCTCACTCCTCTCTCTTACTCTTCACGCCACCACCACCACCACACAACCACCACCACCACCACCATCATCACCACCTCCTCTCACACTCTCCTCTCTCTTCACTCTTCCAACACCACCACCACCACATACCTCCTACCACTCTCACTCACTCTCTCTTACTCTTCACCACCACCACCCCACCACCACCACTCTCACTCCTCTCTCTTACTCTTCACGCCACCACCACCACCACACAACCACCACCACCACCACCATCATCACCACCTCCTCTCACACTCTCCTCTCTCTTCACTCTTCCAACACCACCACCACCACATACCTCCTACCACTCTCACTCACTCTCTCTTACTCTTCACCACCACCACCCCACCACCACCACTCTCACTCCTCTCTCTTACTCTTCACGCCACCACCACCACCACACAACCACCACCACCACCATCACCACCACCTCCTCTCACACTCTCCTCTCTCTTCACTCTTCCAACACCACCACCACCACATACCTCCTACCACTCTCACTCACTCTCTCTTACTCTTCACCACCACCACGCCACCACCACCACCACGTGTAATTTTTTTTTGAAAAACTGCAGTCGTTAGCGAGGGAATTAGCGAGGGAATATCCCTCGCTAATTCCTGCGCATTTACCAACCCCTGCAACTGAGTCCCATCACCTGAAAAGTTGTAGTCATTAGCGAGGGAAAATTCCCTCGCTAATTAGCGAGGGATTCAATTTCCCTCGCTAATCCCAGTAGCGAGGAGGGAATTAGCGAGGGAACCAGTCCGTCGCTAATTCCCTCGCAAATGACCATTAGCGACGGATTTTGGTCAATTTGCGAGGGAAATGTCCGTCGCTATTGACCAGTTTTTTTGTAGTGAATGGTGGGTTGGGGGCTTTTTGGGTAGCTTGTGTTTGGCTATTTCTAGTTGGATTGAATGGAGCTCGGTTTTGAGAGTAAGTGGAACTAGAATTAGCTTTCAATCCCTGTGTTGCAGTGCTAACAGCAGCAAGCTTTTCCTCAAACAATTTAGCAATAGAAACAGCTTTTGTAATGCAATTAGGATTATGTAACATCACATCTCTACGTAATTCATCTTTCAATCCACTTATAAAGCAATCTATTAAAGCATCATTACTAATACCATAAACTCTATTAGACAATGAAGTAAATTCCAGAAAATATTCATTAACAGAATTGATCTGATGCAGTTTAAACAAAGATGCCCTTGGACAATCGTATAAGGAAGGTCCAAAATCAAGCTCAAGAGCTCTAGTGAAGTCTGCCCAAGTTTGAAACGGGCGAGATCTAGTTACCATCTGAAACCAAGGAACCACTTCCTTCTCAAGATGTACCGAAGCTATTATCAATCGTTCATTATCAGGTGTATTATAATAGCCGAAAAACTGTTCTGCTTTAAATATCCAATCCAGCACGTCTTTACCGTTAAATTTAGGAAACTCCAATTTAATGTGTCTCACCTGAAACGGCGTGGAAGTCATCGTTGGAATTGTGTGAGCCGAGTTTGCAGGTTGAGTATGCCCAGTAAATGTTGATCCTGAGCTCAAGATCGTGGATGAAGTTGAGCTAGGAGCCGATTCTGAGTTCAAGACTCCATGGATTACCGGAGGTGTTTGTTGCATGAATTTCTCAAATGCTTCTGCAAGTTTGTTGAAACGAAGCTCCGATGTCTTCTGCATCGCTTCAAGCTTCTCAAATCGAACTCTGCTCGCCGCCTCATTTTTCTCCAGTGTTTCAGCTTGGCGACGAAGTTCCGTAGTCAATTCCTTCATACGAGTGTTATCTGCCATGGAGTTGATGAAAGCACCAGTGTAATGCTACTCAACCAATGAAACAGTAACCGAAAATGCAAAGTACTGATATATTGATAGACGAAACAATTCAGTACAATTGGCTATGAGTTAACGTAAAATTCAGCTGAGTACAACAACCAGCAAAGGAAAGAGAACAAGGAAAGTAAGAGAGAGAAAGAGGGAGAATAGAAATGAGATCACACAATTCACACCTCACACATGTGCTCTCCACTATCTAAATACAACTTCATTTCCTCACATAGTGGGTCCACATTGGATGCTTCCCCTTAATTCTGTTACTACTCCTTTTCACCACCTTCTCATTTGCCACATTGCCCTTCTCATTCACACCAATTTCATCAATCGGGCAATTCCAATCCATAACACATTATTGATTAAGGGTGAAGAATGATCATTACCAATACATGAGAGTTTGCTAATTGAATCAATCCTAACCTAGAAATTTAAGGCTTAAATATATTTTTTTCGTCCCAACTTCTAATAATATACCAAATTTTTTGTTTAAATCGTTTTAAAAAACTAATGGTCTCTGTATTGTATATTTATTATTTCAATAACATTGGTAGTTTTTATCCCTATAATGTATAATTTTTCTCCAGTATAGCAGCGTTGAAACTCTTGAGGGAGAGCTTTGCCGGTTTACACCAAAAAATAAAATTCTCTCAAATTCAAACAAATGTGTATCATATAGAGAATAATATGAAAATTTAAAAACAAAGTTTAAAAATAAACGGGCCCTATCATGTCATTCATTTCTAAATGGCTCTGAAATTACTGGTTTTGGATGGTTGATTCTGTAGTTGAGTGAATTGAAGAATTAAAAATAATATTCAAAAGATAAAGCAGAGATATGTTATGGAGACAACAACAGACAAAATTTTTGCTAACAAAAAGAAGTTGTATCTTTAGTTATTGCTCATAATCACAACAAAATAAACCTAGAGGATAAAATGAAATTTCCTTTAACAACAACTAATAATGTTGGGTTACATTTAAGAAACACCCACATGCACTTAGGGTAGAAGTATTTCCACATTTGGAGCATGGGGTATTAATTAGTTCCCCTTTGTATTTGGAGTTCTCAGCACGAAGTTTTTCGTTCGCAGCATTCAATCTGACACGTGTGCGTGTGTGTTACAAACGAGTTTCTAGAGCCATGTCGACCATTGCCAAAATCTATGTGTTGAATTTCAAGAATTTCTGACTTTCGGCTCCCGTGGTTGACCTGGCAGAAGAAAACTTCCTACCACAACCTGATGCAGAAAACAAAAAGAAAAGTGCTACTAAGTAAAATGTTCCTCTACATGTAATTTAGTTTTTTCTATTAAAATGGTCCGTCTAAAAAATTAAAAAACACATTTAATAATGTGTTGCGGTTTAATGAGTATTTTTAAATAAGGTCGCAACATATTATGTGTAATTAATGTGTTATTCCTTCCTATGTTTTCTCTCTGGCAGTTAATAATATATATAGCATAATAATAGTGTATGCAAATTCTAAATAGGAAGCCATGATCTAGAATAACTAAATAAGTGTTGTATGATGGGAGTAATTTGAAACAATCATTATTCTATCAAATATCCTCTTCTAGAACAAAAGTTACCTTCACGGGCCTGCAGCTAACATCGAACTTGCTAGTGCACACCCTCTAGCATCACCATTTAGAAGTTCAAAATACGTGTCAAGAAGAAAATAGGAAGAGAGCAATGCCAAAGACCTATTATTTGAGACATTTTTAACTGCTATATAATACACTTTTCAACATTCTACTATTGCATAAATAGGAAGGGTCCAATTCTCATTTAATTTGGTTAGCAAGAGATTGTATCCAAAGATACAACGTACGTGTTGAAGAGAGTTAGTAAAAGAGTGCACCATTAGTATTTCTTAAAAGGAAGATAGCAGTGAATCAACTTAATTAGTGAGGTTTAAGTGAATTATTACAACAAATAACTTATTTAAAAAATAAAAGTTTTATGCTGAGGAAGAAGGGTTGCATGCATAAAGAATCACAAAACAAGGTCCTAAGTGATAACAAAACGGGGTTCTTGTGTAGAGAGAGATAATTCCAACCAAAACATCCTAATACAGACCATAGGAAAATCACAAATACAATTAGCAAATTATCATATTGTATTTTTAAGTACTGAAAAAAAGAAAAATTAGTGGGTATTCATTTCAATCTTTGTTAACTAATACCAGTCCCTAACCAACTACAGCAACGACATCTTCGATACACCTTTTTCCATTCAAATAACCCTTGTTTTCTAACGATGTTCTTTGTCTCTTATAAGTGAAATATTCCTCTACTTGTAAATAAGTTTTTTTATTAGATGTGCCTCCATTCACGTGTTCCTTTTTTAATTGAACTTTTATATGCATAGTCAGCCTAAAAAAATTAAGAAACCCATTTAATAATGTGTTGCCACATCATTTAATGAGTATGACGGGTCAAGTATTTTTAAATTCAATAAATAAGGTGGCAATATATTATCTGTAATGTGTTACTCCTTCATGTGTTTTTGCTAGGTCATTAACATGTGATATAGATTAATAGGTGTTCTTTGTGTCTTATAAGTTATCACTATTTAATTAATAAAATATCTCATCCTGACAAGCTTAACAAAACAAATATGTTTAGGTATAAGAATGTGCACATCAATAGATTTAGAGAGTGAATACTGCACCAAATAAAGAAGGAGAAATTTCTTAAATTTAAATGTTAAAAGCTATTAAGATGACATTGCATTTATCGAAATGTATAAAATTTCAATGAGTAAACTCCTTCTGAATATAGGCCTAAAAGGAAGCAAACAGAATACCTCGGCTGGATCTACTAGGAGCTCTTGAGTTTGGAATTTGGAATGACCTATAAAACATGTATGCGGGTAGATAAATAGATAGAAAAATAATAGAATAAGAGAATGTACGTTCAGAGAGAAAGTTATCATCTTTTTTTTTGGTGAGGAAAGTTATTATCTAATTTACAAAAAAGTTCCCAGTTTGGTTTGATAATGTAATTACAATCCAAGAAATAGAAATAAAAACATTGGTCGTAAATAGTCAACTATGGGATCCCCGTGCTCCCAAAAGCATAAAGAATCAACTATGGGATGCATGCATTCAACAAAAGCAGGGCAAAACTCTGGACATAAACATCATTGAACATGTAGCAAGATCTTACACAACATTATAACCAGACCCTAATTCTATGGTTCTTAACTAAACTAGATATTAGGTAGGCCCTTCTTCACTAACAAAATGCATAAACCTATGTGATGCTTTCAAAGACAACGAGGCAAATCTTTTGATGTCATACCAGTCTGTGCTACCATGCCAGTCTGTGATACATAGTTAACAACTCCAAAATCAAGCATTTGATTGTTATTGTTATTGTGAGATGATGAAGCATTGGTCATTATATTTCCAACATATTTGCTCGACATCCTTTCAGTCTGACACGTGTGTGTATTTCAAATGAGAGTTTAACATTGGTAGGAAAATAATTAAGGAGAATTAACAAGTAGCTAATGGTACTAAACAGGTAAGTGCAATGTAATAACTAATAAGTAGTTAAGTACCTGCTCTCTAAAACGAGCATTCTCAATCTTCAAGTGCTGCTTTTCAAAGGACATTTCACTTAGGGTAGAAGTATTTCCACATTTGGAGCATGGGGTATTAATTAGTTCCCACTTGTATCTAGAGTTCTCAGCACGAAGTTTTTCGTTCGCAGCATTCAATCTGACACGTGTGCGTGTGTGTTACAAATGAGTTTAATATTTGTGGGAAAATAATTAAGGAGAATTAACATGTAGCTAAATGGTACTAAACAGGTAAGTGCATGGCTAATGCCCGACATCCTTTCAATCTGACACGTGTGTGTGTTTCAAATAATAGTTTTTTTTGACCAAGTTTCAAATGAGAGTTTAATATTTGTAGGAAAATAATTACGAAAAATTAATAAGTAGCTAATGATACTAAACAGGTAAGTGCATGGCAATAACTAATAAGTAGTTAAGTACCTGTTCTCTAAAACGAGCAATCGCAATCCTCAAGTGTTTCTCTTCAAAGGACATTTCATTGAGGGTAGAAGGATTTCTACATTTGGAGCATGGGGTTTTAGTTAGTGCCTCCTTGTACCTAGAGTTCTCAGTACGAAGTTTTTCGTTCTCGGCCTTCAATCTGACACGTGTGTGTTCAAATGAGAGTTTAATATTTGTAGGAAAATAAATAAGGAGAATTAACATGTAGCTAATGGTACTAAACAGGTAAGTGCATGGCTAATGCCCATCATTAATTCAATCTGACATGTGTCTGTGTGTGTTTCCAATGAGAGTTTAATATTTGTAGGAAAATAATTAAGGAGAATTAACAAGTAGCTAATGGTACTAAACAGGTAAGTGCATAGTAATAACTAATAAGTAGTTAAGTACCTGTTCTCTAAAACGAGTATTCTCAATCCTCAAATGCTGCTCTTCAAAGGAAATTTCACTGAGAGTAGAAGGTTTTCCTCATTTGGAGCATGAGGTATTAGTTAGTGCCTCGTACCTAGAGTTCTTAGCACGGAGTTTTTCGTTCTCGACCTTCAAAATGCTGTTTCTCTTTGAGCCTATATAGCATTTAAAAGGAGCATGCAAATGAAATAACTTAAATTTAACCAATTCATGATGTAGAAATTCAAACCATATACTGAGCTCACCACATCTTTTCTTTGTTAATCCATTCTCCAAAGGAATCAACGAACCTTATTTCAGATGTTATGGCCCAAAATTACAAAAGTTTGTAATTGAGGAGAACAACAATGCATGGTTTTTGAAAGTCTTTATAGCTCCCATCAAACAAAAAGAATAATCGTTTAAGAGCCATAAGCTTGCTGGAAAAGCGTTTCAAATTCCGGAATAGACACGGAATAGACACAGTTCATGGACTAGAAAGTGAAACAAACAAAATAGAAAAATGTGATAGAGATATGAAAATGTGGTGAAATTTAATTCCCGAGAGCTCAACATAATAAGTTACTCATTCTTAACTATATAGTATAAATAAATCCGCTATTGAAAATAAAAATTAGAATTCAAACATAAGCTAGAGAACCTTGACCACAGTAGATAGACATCAGAGAGAAAAACCTAATTTAAGGCGAATAACCATTAAAATTAAATGTTTCAATTTGACATAGAAGATGGAACAAAAAGGAGAAGGCATAGCAAGAAAAACATGGTTACCTCATCCAACGAGAAGGCGTGGTATTGAAGATTACGATTCAAGACGAAAACTGCAAATTCAAATAGAAATCGATAGAACTAGTAAAAATAATCAATTAACACCCAAACAAATAAAATCATTCATTTAACTGCAATTATAATGGTAAATATAAAAAAAAGGAATATATGCATCAATTTCATTAAAATTGCATTTCTTATGTATATTATCTTACCTTTTTTAATCAAGGAAATCACAGTCGTTGAAGATCGATGATGAACACTATCAACATGTACCGTAGAGCAAAGCACAATAGAGAAGGCATAGAAATATAACACAACATTAATGGTGATTTCCTTTTGATTAAGCTTGCGGCGATAATCCAAAAACCATAGATTATTGTGTCACTCATGGATCTATTAAAGAGAAAACAACATATGAATACAATGGAGGAGAAAAATCGATAAAAAGTAGATTATATAATTGAAATAACATCAGGAATCATTTGAGATTAGTTGTATATAAAATACTTATCGGAGTATTATGAAGTGTTTGTTGATGTACGAAACCCTAACATATTAAAAATAAATAAATATAATATTGTAGAAACAAAATCACATAAATTAAAAATCAAGCTTATAAAAAAAATTAAACATCAAAATTATGACCATGTAGATATTGATATGTGTGTATTAGAGAGAGAGAGATAAATGTCATGTGCTGCAGGAACATCTTCAATTCCAGATCTGAAAGAGAATCTAAGCCAAGGGTCCACTCATACCACCATATATAAATCCCACTTTCAAATCATGAATAAAATTAAAAAAAAAACAAAACACAAACCAAAAAATCAAGATTGAATCAACTACAACCCGAATATAATAATATTCATATTTCACATACTACCAGACGTTGTGGAGCCAGTGTTGGTGCTGGTGCCATGGCTAGTGCTGGTGCCGGTGAGCAACCAAATTTTTTTGATAAGAAAAAGCAATTTAGATTCAAGGATTCGGCGCAGCTGCAGTGACTTATGAAAATTAGGGTTTTGCAAGAAAAGGTGGAGTAAATATATAGAGTTGAAATGATGGAAGCATAAATATATAATAAAATTTAAAACTAATAAAGTAGAATTAAATAATGGGAATTGAATATTAATTAGTAATTTAGTATTTTAATTGCAAAATTCTAAGTATTAATTTTGGTTGAGAAATTGGATCACCTCCGTCTTGGAAATTTAATAAAGGCAATTTAAAATATATTAAAGGAAAATATTGGTGATCGTTTTGAAAAAGAAAGGAAAATACCTTTTTTATATAAATTGATTGTTAGAATATAGTCATGTACACATCATCCTTAGGTGTGCCTATCAATCATGATTATTATCATATCAATTAGAATTAGAATAATGATTTATGATTTTTTGTATTTATTGCAATTCTATTACAAATGCAACCTAGTGTGATCCAATTGAGGGACACAGATTCACAAATTCAACTTTGATAATAATTTATTTGTTTATATTCAATTTTAAAATTTTAAAAGAAAATAATTGAAACTATAAAGTGCGTCCGAGTCATTGCATTTCCCAAATGACTGACAGTTTTTTTTTAATTAAATTAAATTGTTAAAAGTTGACCATACAAGGCAATTTCTTACAAGCAAACTTAAAATGGATTCAAAAACTGCTCTCATGGTTTGATAAATCCACTCTAAAATTCCAATATAATGCATGCCAATATAAAACCTACTTATTCTTTCATATGGAAAAATAAACTATAAAGACAGAAGCATGATTTGAACAGAAGAAGCTATTATGACACCATTGTTTATCATGCACTGGATATGCCATATATCAATTACAAACCTAATAATTCACCCACGTCGAACAATTTTATACGAATAAGACCAATCATATTTGTTACGAGAAAATTTTATACAAACAAGACTACTTTTATCTTTTTAAACTTTTGTTAAGAAATTTTTTTATATGAAACCTAATAATTCACACACGTCGAACAATTATAAAATGATAAAAACTTGGTTTTGGCATACTTCACTAGATAAAAGGTAACTATAAGGCGTTGTTGTATTATTGGTCGTTCTCCACTTTTTGTTTCGTGCCATCCATCAATTTTCTTTAATTAACGGTGAAAAGACACATAAACTACATTTTGAAAAAGAAAAAGGGCGAAAATGAACATTTTAGAGAAGATAAAGGAGAAAAACGAAAAATTAAGAAACATAATTAACAATAACTTACTAATAGGACCGTTTTAATTAACTGAAAAAAGATAAAGGATGTAAACGGATATTTTAAAAAAGATAAAGGACGTAAATGAATATTTTAAAAAAGATAAAGCACGAAAACTAAAATACATATAATGGTCTAACACTACAAAAAAATTGGTCATTAGCGACGGACATTTCCCTCGCAAAATGACCAAAATCCGTCGCTAATGGTCATTTGCGAGGGAATTAGCGAGGGACCAGTTCCGTCGCTAAATCCCTCCTCGCTAATGGGATTAGCGAGGGAATTTGAACCCCTCGCTAATTAGCGAGGGAATTTTACCTCGCTAATTCCCTCGCTAATGACTGCAACTTTTCAGGTGATGGGACTCAGTTGCAGGGGTTGGTAAATGCGCAGGAATTAGCGAGGGATACTTCCCTCGCTAATGACTGCAGTTTTTCAAAAAAAAAATGACACGTGTCCAGTGCTGAATGACTTGTTTTTTTATATATTTATTATTAATTCATGAATATTATATTATATTATTAATTTTGTGGTGATGTGTGGTGGTGGTGGTGGTGGTGGTGGCGACGGTGGTGGTGGAGTGGTGGTGGTGTGGTGGTGGTGGTGGCGTGGTGGTGGTGGTGATGGGTGGTTTAGAGTAGAGAGAGAAGGAGAAGAGTAAGGGAGAGAGAGAGAGAGAGAGGAGTGAGAGTGGTGGTGGTGGGGTGGTGGTGGTGAAGAGTAAGAGTGTGAGTGAGAGTGGTAGGAGGTATCTGGTGGTGGTGGTGGTGTTGGAAGAGTGAAGAGAGAGGAGAGTGTGAGAGGAGGTGGTGATGATGGTGGTGGTGGTGTTGGTTGTGTGGTGGTGGAGAGTAGAGGAAGAGGAAGGGAAGAGGAAGGGTGAAGAGGAAGGGAAGAGGAAGGGAAGAGGAAGGGTGAAGAGTGAGTGAGTGAGTGAGAAAGAAGAGTGTAAACGGATTTAAGGAAAAAAAGAAAAAAAAATTGCGAGGGAATTAGCGAGGGAACTGTCCCTCGCTAATTCCTGTGCACTTACCAACCCCTGCAACTGAGTCTCATCATCTGAAAAGTAAAAAAATTACCGACGGAAATGACATTCCCTCGCAAATATTTTTACTTTTGCCATTAGCGACGGAAATTCCCTCGCTAATGTCTAAATTTCCGTCGCTAATTCTCAAAAATACGACAACCCCTATTCCCTCGCAAATTCCGTCGCTAATCCCAATTTTTGCGAGGGACCATTAGTCCCTCGCTAATTTCCGTCGCTAATGGCTTCTTTTCTTGTAGTGTAATAGCACAGTCAGCTGTTTACGTGGCCAATTTATCCATGTCACAGTCCACGTAATCCCTGTTTAACTTTCACTTAACGGAAGAACCATTTTAAACTATTTTGAAAAGATAAAGGACACAAACAATCCTTTTAAAAGATAAAGGATGTAAATGAGAAAAAGGTAAAAGACAAAGGACCAAACTTGTATTTTAGCCTTTTTTCAATCTAAAATTTTCTCTTTTATCTTATCTCATTTTTCTATCCTAACTTTCTCTCTCTAAAAAAACTTAAAGTCACCAAAGATTTCTATTGTCAACATGTCATCAAATATATGAATAAGTAAAATTATAACTCTGAGTTATAATAAATGTGTTAGTCTCTGAACAATTATAAAATTATAAAAAGGGACACCTTACTCCCTTTGTAGATTTTCCTCTAAAATAAAAAGAATTGTCTAGGAGTGTGTCAATAACAAAACAAAAAACTGTCAAGGAAATTAGAGCACCTCCTACAGAGGGTGTGGATTTTGAAGCTGGCACCGTTAATTAAAAGAAGGAGGGAGCAAGCCAGCGAGTTAGCAGCGGTGGCAGACGGGCCTTTAGGCCCACTAGTGGTGCATTGGATAGGTGGTTAGGATGCTACACCCCTTGGATTGCCTCTCTATTAAATCTCGTTATGAGGCCTTGATACAACGGCAAACATTTCAGCAATCTCTCCTGACTTCTCAAAGGCGACAAATCGATTTAGGCAAGCAACAACCTGTCGAAGGTCCAAATCTTTGGATGGAGGTTACTACAAGCTAGGGAGATTGGCTACTAGATCTTTGTTGGCAAGGAGAGGTATCATAGAGGCTGAACACAACATAGTTTGTCCATTTTGCTACACAAAGGAGGAAATTGTGAGTCACTTATTGTAACATCCCCTAATTAGCTAATTAGATTTAATTAAATTAGCACGAGGTTAAGTTGATTAGTTTGCATTAATTATGTGATGTAGAAATAAATAAAAACTATAGTAATGCATAGTTAAAATAATTGTGTTAAGTTAATAGAATTTGGCTAAGTTATTAGAGTAGACCATGTCATGGTATGGGAAGTGAACAAATTGCTGAAGGGTATTTTGGTCCTTGCACCCCTTTTTTTTATTGAAAGCCCAGCTGAACACACCACCACAACACCTCATTTTCAGAAATTCCGCAAAAGAGAGATTTTGGAGAGATAGAGAGAAAGAGCTGGCGAGAGGGAGAGAAGAAAGGAGAGGAGAGAAATTCTGGATGCATGTTTGAGATGATTGCACCATCTTGATCCCTACACCCTCCTCTTCCAACTGATATAATTTTCATAATCAACATCCTCCTCCTCACTCATTCACCATTTCCGACCCACAAAGCTTCATAGAGCAAAAATGGAGTTGTAGTGCTTCTAATGGCTTGCATGTCATCTTAGAGCTAGAATAGAACCTTGAGAGGCATCACCTTGCTGTTTGAAGTAATGAGGGAAGAGAGTCAGTAGCTCAAATTGCTGGGATTCGAATTAGAGAGGGCGTGGAGTTCGTGAGAACGAGAAGGACCGTTACGGAGCAAGTTCGTGTAAATTCGGTGTTGTTGAACTTCAAGTGTTTCAGAATTTGCGTGACTGACATCACGTTAGGTGAGTTCTATAACTCGCTTAGGGAATGTGTGTGTTTTGCTGAGTCTCTACCTTTTCGAAAACCGTTTTCTAAAACAGTGATTTTAAACGATAAGTGATGTGCTTAATTGTTGAAATGTGCCGGATTGGATTGAATATGCCTGCTGTATTATACCTCTATAATGTGTGTTTATGTTTGGGTCTCGATTGGAAGGGAAATTTGAATCGGAATGGAATGGATTAACTCATGAAAAGTCTGTTTTCTGGAAAACTGATAGAGACGCACGAATCGTGTGCCTCTGAGCACGGGTCGTGCGCCCCCATCTGATACTACAAGAACTGGATTTTTAAACACGCACGGATCGTGCGCCTAGTCGCACGGGCCGTGCGTATGTTTCTGGAACTTTTTACAATTTTATTGGATAACGCCCGGATCGTGCGCTTAGTCGCACGGCTCGTGCGTATCTTTCTGGAAATCTTCTACAAATTGTTCAACAACGCACGGGTCGTGCGCCTACACGCACGGGTCGTGTGAGACTTTCTGACCTTCAAATTCAAAGTACCTTTTTATCCACTCCAAATGATTCCAATCCTCTTCTAATACATTCCCCAACGTCCCCCAACAATGTAAAGGTACCGATGGTATGAGATTGAACAAGTTCGATAGAAAACTTGTATATTATGAAAGAAATGGGAAATCGTACTTAGAGAACGCGAGAGAACATATGTCAATAATTATACACGGTACTTGACTGATATTATACACGGTACTTGACTGATATTATACATGGTACTTGACTGAATTGACTAACAGCCATTGCGGGTACATGGATCCATAATGTATAATAAATACAAGAGGAAAAAGGGTGACGACCCTTAGAGGTTAGCATACTAGGGGAGGGGAAGTCATGAGCCCTAAAACCTAGACTCAAGAATGTTTCCCCCACTAGAAATAGCTGGATGGGTTCACCAAAGTCAAAGAAGTACCTATAAAATAGGTAGACTGAGGTGTTATGCTAAAAACATGGAACAAAAGATTGTATGCTTCATGTGTCGCTTAGGAGGGCCATGAGCATAAAGGTTACAGGAACTTAATGTATTTCCACGTGGTTGATTTTTAGGACCACGAGTTCAAAGCAAGGCATAATGAACCGCTAGAGTTAGTAAGGGGTCTCGATAGGACTCACTGAGATAATGTTTATCTCACCCTTCATATTTGTGGTTTTTACAGAGAAACAGGGGAAAGCAAAGGCGACAAAGCACGGTTAGCTGGTGCGACTCTTGGAGTCATTGAAGACCTAGTTTCATGTTTTAGACCTTTGCCCCATTTATTGTTTCTATGTTCCGATTGTATAACTTTCGTTGTTTAAGTTGTAAAAATCGTTTCCGCTACTTTATGTTTTGAGTATTGAACACCAGGATGATGTACAAGTCTTAAGTTTTGAAACTTAAGCATTTTCAGGAAGTTTATGAGGTTCAGAGAACCATTTTCCATGTATTATCGAAAGTTTTAGATGTGTTCAATATTTCAATAACAGGAAATTACTCTGATGTATGCCATTTAGTGCATTTCGGTGATTCTATATGTTAGAATTTATCGGGGTGT
The DNA here is from genome assembly GCA_039519185.1 of Astragalus membranaceus. Taxonomy (NCBI): domain Eukaryota; kingdom Viridiplantae; phylum Streptophyta; class Magnoliopsida; order Fabales; family Fabaceae; genus Astragalus; species Astragalus membranaceus. Next base: position 30,109,173 of record CM076853.1, on the reverse strand, counting down.
TACATTATGGTATCAGAGCAGTTCGACCTAGTCGGGCTTAGACAGTTAGGGTGGTTTTGTCCCTCGAGTAATTCTGCTATCATGCTTCTTGTGATGCTAAGAGACATTGAGACTGATCAACTTAATACTTGGTGTATCATTTGCAGAATTATGGCAGGAGGATCGAGGAATAACCCACCAATTGATCCGCATTCTGCATGGATGCAGAACGTGATCGAGAGACAACAGAAGATGATGGAAGATATGTTGCAATTGCAGCAGAATGCTCAAGCTCAGCCTCAGCAAGTCCCCGAGCCTCAAGTTGACCCAAGGAGAGTTTTCTCTGAATTTCTGAAAATGAAGCCGTCCGAGTTCAGAGGAGGACCGGATGTCATGGAAGCCCAGCATTGGCTAGATGATATAGAGAAGATTTTCGTAGCTATGCAAGTCACTGATGATGACAAGCTGAGATTGGCGACACATATGCTGAAAGGTGAAGCTAACAACTGGTGGACTAATGCCAAAGCCATGATGGTAACTATGGATACTCCCCAAACTTGGGAACATTTCAAGCAGGTATTTTTGGAGCAGTTCTTTCCGACAGCCATGAGGTTCGACAAGGAGAACGAATTTCTGACTCTCACTCAAGGAAGCTCAACTGTGGGTTAGTACCCGGCTAAGTTTGAAGAGTTATATCAATTCTTTGGTTTGGCCGGGTATGCTCCCAATGACAAGTGAAAAACCGAAAGGTTCAAGTATGGGCTAAGGGAAGACATTGCTCAGAGTTTGAGTTCTTTTTCCTATACAAACTATGCTGCCATGGTTCAACAAGCCCACATAGCTGAGAGTGACTTGAAGAGGTTATATGCAAGCAGGAAAGTATTCCATCAGAATAAGAAGAGTGTTGGATCAACCAACAATCAGACGGGTCCCAGGCACAACTCCAACAAAGGGAAGCAGGCTCAGTCGTCGAACTCCTCAAGGTTCAGTACATGTTCCAACTATGGAAAGTATCATCAGGGTAAATGCCAGATGGGATCCAACCAGTGTTATTTCTGCAAGAAAGACGGTCATTATGCACGGGACTGCCCAGAGAAGGAGAAGAGTCAGGGAGGTAACCCTGCTGCTACTACAACTCATGGAAGAGTTTACACCTTGGACGCCCAGAAGGTCACACCGTCAGATAATCTACTAAGGGGTATGAGATCTCTTTTTAATAACTCAGTTAGTATTTTATATGATTCAGGTGCGACCCATTGTTTTATATCTCAAGTTTGTGTCGAACGGTTGGGATTGGCTTTAACTCCTTTGCCTCACCCAATCTCCATTAAGACTACTGCTGAGGGTAGTGTTTAGACCCAAGCGATATGTGAAAATTGTCTTCTATCCATTGGAGACAGGAATTTTGTAGTAGACTTCATTTGTTTACCAATGAAGGGCATGGACGTCGTCCTAGGCATGAGTTGGATGACGGCCAACCATGTAACTATAGATTGCTTCCATCGAACTATCGGTTTCGCCTCCGAGTCAGTGGAGCTACAACCGCCCAATTCTGAAGCTGTTATTTCTTTCACTTCGGCCAGTAACTATCTGTTCCAAGGCGCAGAAGCTTATGTCATAATGCTGTCTGCATCCACTGAGACAGGTCAGGATTTATCTTCGGTGCAAGTTGTTAATGAATTTCTTGATGTGTTTCCCGATGAAGTTCCTTCATTTCCTCCGGATCGTGAGGTGGAATTTTCTATAGAGTTGGTTCCAGGCACTGGACCTATTTCTATAGCCCCGTATAGAATGTCGCCGTTAGAGTTGAGAGAATTGAAAGTTCAACTGGAAGAGCTAATTTCCAAACGGTTCATGCGGCCAAGTGCCTCACCATGGGGTGCTCCAGTGTTGCTTGTCAAGAAGAAGGACGAAAGTATGAGATTGTGTATCGATTATCGTCAGTTGAATAAGGTGACTGTCAAGAACAAGTACCCTCTAAGCGAAGAAGGCCGTTAGAATTCAAAGAAGGAGACCATGTCTTTTTGAGACTTTCTCCAACCATCGGGACAGGTATTGCTTTGCGAGCGAAGAAGCTCAGTCCTCGGTATGTCGGACCCTTCCAGATTGTCGAGCAAGTTGGGACGGTAGCGTATCGCATTGCTTTACCTCCAGAATTGTCCAGATTACATGATGTGTTTCATGTATCTCAGCTAAGGAAATATATTCATGATTCGAATCAACCATTAAGTTATGAAGCGATTGACATCAGACCGGATTTATCTTATCAGCCTACTCCAATCAGGATCATCGAACGTGGCGAGAAAACGCTCCGAACGAGGTCAATTCCTATTGTCAAGGTGCTTTGGGACGGTGCGTCACCTGACGAAGCAACATGGGAAGTAGAGGAGAGCATGCGGGAGAAATATCCTTATTTGTTCGAGTAAGGTACGTTTTGTCAATTTTGAGGACAAAATTTTAAAAGTTGGGGTGATTGTAACATCCCCTAATTAGCTAATTAAATTTAATTAAATTAGCACGAGGTTAAGTTGATTAGTTTGCATTAATTATGTGATGTAGAAATAAATAAAAACTATAGTAATGCATAGTTAAAAGGCTTAAATATGTTTTAGGCCCCTACAAATATAGGGTGTTTTGGTTTAAGCCCCTGCAAATTTTTTTTTTGTTAAGAGCCCTTGCAAAATGAAAATTTTTGTTATAAGCCCTTCTCAACATATCCAGCAATCATAGCATTCCATGTTAATGCTAAAATTTTAGTCATAGAAGAGCTTATAACAAAATATGTCATTTTGCAAGGGCTTTTAACAAAAAAAAATTTTTGTAGGGGCTTAAACCAAAACACCCTATATTTGCAGGGGCCTAAAACATATTTAAGCCTAGTTAAAATAATTGTGTTAAGTTAATAGAACTTGGCTAAGTTATTAGAGTAGACCATGTCATGGTATGGGAAGTGAACAAATTGCTGAAGGGTATTTTGGTCCTTGCACACCTTTTTTTTATTGAAAGCCCAGCTGAACACACCACCACAACACCTCATTTTCAGAAATTCAGCAAAAGAGAGATTTTGGAGAGATAGAGAGAAAGAGCTGGCGAGAGGGAGAGAAGAAAGGAGAGGAGAGAAATTCTGGATGCATGTTTGAGATGATTGCACCATCTTGATCCCTACACCCTCCTCTTCCAACTGATATAATTTTCATAATCAACATCCTCCTCCTCACTCATTCACCATTTCCGACCCACAAAGCTTCATAGAGAAAAAATGGAGTTGTAGTGCTTCTAATGGCTTGCATGTCATCTTAGAGCTAGAATAGAACCTTGAGAGGCATCACCTTGCTGTTTGAAGTAATGAGGGAAGAGAGTCAGTAGCTCAAATTGCTGGGATTCGAATTAGAGAGGGCGTGGAGTTCGTGAGAACGAGAAGGACCGTTACGGAGAAAGTTCGTGTAAATTCGGTGTCGTTGAACTTCAAGTGTTTCAGAATTTGCGTGACTGACATCACGTTAGGTGAGTTCTATAACTCGCTTAGGGAATGTGTGTGTTTTGCTGAGTCTCTACCTTTTCGAAAACCGTTTTCTAAAACAGTGATTTTAAACGATAAGTGATGTGCTTAATTGTTGAAATGTGCCGGATTGGATTGAATATGCCTGCTGTATTATACCTCTATAATGTGTGTTTATGTTTGGGTCTCGATTGGAAGGGAAATTGGAATCGGAATGGAATGGATTAACTCATGAAAAGTCTGTTTTCTGGAAAACTGATAGAGACGCGCGAATCGTGTGCCTCTGAGCACGGGTCGTGCGCCCCCATCTGATACTACAAGAACTGGATTTTTAAACACGCACGGATTGTGCGCCTAGTCGCACGGGCCGTGCGTATGTTTCTGGAACTTTTTACAATTTTATTGGATAACGCCCGGATCGTGCGCTTAGTCGCACGGCTCGTGCGTATCTTTCTGGAAATCTTCTACAAATTGTTCAACAACGCACGGGTCGTGCGCCTACACGCACGGGTCGTGTGAGACTTTCTGACCTTCAAATTCAAAGTACCTTTTTATCCACTCCAAATGATTCCAATCCTCTTCTAATCCATTCCCCAAGGTCCCCCAACAATGTAAAGGTACCGATGGTATGAGATTGAACAAGTTCGATAGAAAACTTGTATATTATGAAAGAAATGGGAAATCGTACTTAGAGAACGCGAGAGAACATATGTCAATAATTATACACGGTACTTGACTGATATTATACACGGTACTTGACTGATATTATACATGGTACTTGACTGAATTGACTAACAGCCCATTGCGGGTACATGGATCCATAATGTATAATAAATACAAGAGGAAAAAGGGTGACGACCCTTAGAGGTTAGCATACTAGGGGAGGGGAAGTCATGAGCCCCAAAACCTAGACTCAAGAATGTTTCCCCCACTAGAAATAGCGGGATGGGTTCACCAAAGTCAAAGAAGTACCTATAAAATAGGTAGACTGAGGTGTTATGCTAAAAACATGGAACAAAAGATTGTATGCTTCATGTGTCGCTTAGGAGGGCCATGAGCATAAAGGTTACAGGAACTTAATGTATTTCCACGTGGTTTGTAACACCCCAAATATTTAATTAATTTATTTAATTAAGTATTTAGGTGTTTATTTTATTTAATTAGTACAATTAAAAATTATAGCATATAATAAGGTGTGGTATTGTAGTAGGAGGTGGTGTTGACAATTAAATTGGGCTTAAGCTGAGGAGAGCCCATGACCCATGACCTAGGCGCATATTTAATCAAAAAAAAAATTAGGGTTTAGTGCTCATTAGCACATTTTTTTTAGAAAAAGGAGTGAGGTGAGGCGAATTGAGAGGGAGAGTGGCGCACATGAGGAGAAAGGGAGAGAAGGCTTGCGACTTGGAGAGAAGAGGAGAGGAGGTTTGCGCAATTTGAAGGCCTTGGCTCGTGTGTTGCGGTGGTTTCTAGTGGTGCATTCGGTCATCTCCTAAGGAGCATACGTTTAAGAGGTAAGGGGAGTTTTATTCGATTTATATAATAGGTGGCATGATGGGTTGTAAGTTAGGACATCCTAGATCTATCCATGTTCTTGATATGTGTGTGATTTCATGTTTGATTTATGAATGTATGGGATGATCATGATGATTTGGATTGTGAATTCTATGATTAAAATTGCAAGAGTGATGTTCAAATTGTTAAAAGGGTGAATTGCATATCAAGTGTTTGATTAATGTTTTGGTGGTATTTTGATTGATGATAATTGGAGAGGACCGTGGTAATTTGATGTTCATATTGGTAATTGAATTTTGGTGTTGAATTAGTAATTTAATTGATGAGAAATAAGATTTTGTAACTCCTAGGCGCCTTGGGCGCCATATGTGTGCATTTCTGGACACTGTTCGGTTTTTCTAAAACTGGTATTGTTTTGTTAATCCAAAAATTATGTGGCTGGTTGCTTTTGAAAATAGACTTAAAGCCGGTCGTTTTGGAACTGGTTTCGTTCAATTTGGAGTTGTGTAGCTCAAGTTATGGGTCTCCAAAGTTGAGTCAAATTTCTGGAATCAAACTGTGTTTAAGCTGCGCCAGTTTCTGGGCGCCGGATCCCCTCTCCTGGGCGCTGTGTTGCGCGCCAGTGCGTGTGTTGCTGCCCTGGGCGCATGGCGCCCGTGCGCGCGCCTGTTGCCTGTGTTGCCAAATCCTGTGTTGCTGGGCGCCGGATCCCTGTGCCTGGGCGCCATTTTCAGGATGTTCCCTATTTTTAATAAAAAATGTTTTCGCTATATCTTTTGACTCGGGCACCCGTTTTAAACGTTTCAAAAAGTGTTGGAAAGCTTTTTCGGTTGTCTACCTGTGTGTCATATTTTTAAAATAAAAACTTATCATTTTCTGGTGTTTTCTGGGCGCCCAAGAGGCTGTCCCCGGTGGTCATCCCATGACGTTGTGAAGCCATGTTGAGTTTATTTTTGAAAATCCTTTTGCGCACAACCAGCAGTTTTAACGTTTTAGTATCAAAATGGATGATTATGACGATGATGCCCTTAGTGGTTAGTTAATTTACGCTTTTTCCCTTAGTGGCCAATATTTTTGATGATGATGTGATTGTGATGATTATGACGAGGATGCCCTTAGTGGCTAATTAAATGACGTTGTTGCCCTTAGTGGTCAATATTTTGATGATGATGTGATTACGACGAGGATGCCCTTAGTGGCTAATTAAATGACGTTGTTGCCCTTAGTGGTCCATATTTCGATGATGCTGTGATTATGATGATTTGTGGTTGCACATGTGTCCATAGTGTCTCATAGCATGTGCATTTCGCCCATAGTGGCAGTGACGATGTTCGCCCATAGTGGCAGTGACGATGTTCGCCCATAGTGGCAGTGACGAGTATGGTACCATCATGCATATGCCCTGGTGGGGGTTGCATCTCATATAGCCGCATGGCATTGTGATGAGTTGTTGTAATGACGTGATTGATGATTTGTGATGTGTTTACTCTATGAGATGTTGTAATGACGTGATTGATGATTTGTGATGTGTTTACTCTAGTGCTGTGACTTGACTTACTGCTTATCATGTGATTTATTATATGGATTGAATTGAGCTCACCCTTCTGTTTGGAATGTTGCTCTATTGTGGCAACGCTGCAGGTAACCGCGAGTGAAGGACCTGCTGCCTTCCTTATTAGCTGTGGGATGTTGTCGAGTCGCTCTCTGATACTGTAGCACCTAGGGGGCGTGGCTGGAGTTTGATAGTTTAATTAATTTAACTGTTTAATGACTATGTGGAGTGTATGCGACGTGTTCGAGAGGCTTAGCGAGTTATTATTTTTATTCCGCTGTGGCGTGTTGAATTTTTGGTGAAGTTAAATTTTTATGACGATGTGACACTTCTTTTCTATCAACTCAATTAACATTTTTGAAAATGAAATTACCCTGATAATGACGTGCGAACTAAGGGGTAGAAAAGGGGTGTTACATGGTTGCTTTTTAGGACCACGAGTTCAAAGCAAGGCATAATGAACCGCTAGAGTTAGTAAGGGGTCTCGATAGGACTCACTGAGATAATGTTTATCTCACCCTTCATATTTGTGGTTTTTACAGAGAAACAGGGGAAAGCAAAGGCGACAAAGCACGGTTAGCTGGTGCGACTCTTGGAGTCATTGAAGACCTAGTTTCATGTTTTAGACCTTTGCCCCATTTATTGTTTCTATGTTCCGATTGCATAACTTTCGTTGTTTAAGTTGTAAAAATCGTTTCCGCTACTTTATGTTTTGAGTATTGAACACCAGGATTATGTACAAGTCTTAAGTTTTGAAACTTAAGCATTTTCAGGAAGTTTATGAGGTTCAGAGAACCATTTGCCATGTATTATCGAAAGTTTTAGATGTGTTCAATATTTCAATAACAGGAAGTTACTCTGATGTATGCCATTTAGTGCATTTCGGTGATTCTATATGTTAGAATTTATCGGGGTGTTACATTATGGTATCAGAGCAGTTCGACCTAGTCGGGCTTAGACAGTTAGGGTGGTTTTTTCCCTCGAGTAATTCTGCTATCATGCTTCTTGTTATGCTAAGAGACATTGAGACTGATCAACTTAATACTTGGTGTATCATTTGCAGAATTATGGCAGGAGGATCGAGGAATAACCCACCAATTGATCCGCATTCTGCATGGATGCAGAACATGATCGAGAGACAACAGAAGATGATGGAAGATATGTTGCAATTGCAGCAGAATGCTCAAGCTCAGCCTCAGCAAGTCCCCGAGCCTCAAGTTGACCTAAGGAGAGTTTTCTCTGAATTTCTGAAAATGAAGCCGTCCGAGTTCAGAGGAGGACCGGATGTCATGGAAGCCCAGCATTGGCTAGATGATATAGAGAAGATTTTCGTAGCTATGCAAGTCACTGATGATGACAAGCTGAGATTGGCGACACATATGCTGAAAGGTGAAGCTAACAACTGGTGGACTAATGCCAAAGCCATGATGGTAACTATGGATACTCCCCAGACTTGGGAACATTTCAAGCAGGTATTTTTGGAGCAGTTCTTTCCGACAGCCATGAGGTTCGACAAGGAGAACGAATTTCTGACTCTCACTCAAGGAAGTTCAACTGTGGGTCAGTACGCGGCTAAGTTTGAAGAGTTATATCAATTCTTCGGTTTGGCCGGGTATGCTCCCAATGACAAGTGGAAAACCGAAAGGTTCAAGTATGGGCTAAGGGAAGACATTGCTCAGAGTTTGAGTTCTTTTGCCTATACTAACTATGCTGCCATGGTTCAACAAGCCCACATAGCTGAGAGTGACTTGAAGAGGTTATATGCAAGCAGGAAAGTATTCCATCAGAATAAGAAGAGTGTTGGATCAACCAACAATCAGACGGGTCCCAGGCACAACTCCAACAAAGGGAAGCAGGCTCAGTCGTCGAACTCCTCAAGGTTCAGTACATATTCCAACTGTGGAAAGTATCATCAGGGTAAATGCCAGATGGGATCCAACCAGTGTTATTTCTGCAAGAAAGACGGTCATTATGCACGGGACTGCCCAGAGAAGGAGAAGAGTCAGGGAGGTAACCCTGCTGCTACTACAACTCATGGAAGAGTTTACACCTTGGACGCCCAGAAGGTCACACCGTCAGATAATCTACTAAGGGGTATGGGATCTCTTTTTAATAACTCAGTTAGTATTTTATATGATTCAGGTGCGACCCATTGTTTTATATCTCAAGTTTGTGTCGAACGGTTGGGATTGGCTTTAACTCCTTTGCCTCAACCAATCTCCATTAAGACTGCTGCTGAGGGTAGTGTTTAGACCCAAGCGATATGTGAAAATTGTCTTCTATCCATTGGAGACAGGAATTTTGTAGTAGACTTCATTTGTTTACCAATGAAGGGCATGGACGTCGTCCTAGGCATGAGTTGGATGACGGCCAACCATGTAACTATAGATTGCTTCCATCGAACTATCGGTTTCGCCTCCGAGTCAGTGGAGCTACAACCGCCCAATTCTGAAGCTGTTATTTCTTTCACTTCGGCCAGTAACTATCTGTTCCAAGGCGCAGAAGCTTATGTCATAATGCTGTCTGCATCCACTGAGACAGGTCAGGATTTATCTTCGGTGCAAGTTGTTAATGAATTTCTTGATGTGTTTCCCGATGAAGTTCCTTCATTTCCTCCGGATCGTGAGGTGGAATTTTCTATAGAGTTGGTTCCAGGCACTGGACCTATTTCTATAGCCCCGTATAGAATGTCGCCGTTAGAGTTGAGAGAATTGAAAGTTCAACTGGAAGAGCTAATTCCCAAACGGTTCATCCGGCCAAGTGCCTCACCATGGGGTGCTCCAGTGTTGCTTGTCAAGAAGAAGGACGAAAGTATGAGATTGTGTATCGATTATCGTCAGTTGAATAAGGTGACTGTCAAGAACAAGTACCCTCTACCGAGAATTGATGATTTGCTAGATCAGTTGAGGGGAGCTTCTGTATTTTCAAAGATTGATTTGAGGTCCGGCTATCACCAAATCAGGGTTCGAGCTTTGGACGTCCCGAAGACCGCTTTCCGTACGAGGTATGGACACTATGAATTTGTAGTGATGCCCTTCGGTTTGACCAATGCTCCAGCCGTATTCATGGATTATATGAATCGGATTTTTAATCCCTATCTGGATCAGTTTGTGGTAGTGTTTATTGATGATATCTTGGTGTTCTCTAAAACCATTGAGGATCATGTGCAACATCTCCGAATTGTTCTGAACGTACTCCGGGAGAAAAAGTTGTATGCTAAGCCATCCAAATGTGATTTTTGGATGCCCGAAGTTAAGTTTCTGGGCCATGTGATATCTAGGGCAGGTGTTGTAGTGGATCCCAGTAAGATCGAAGCTGTGGTAGACTGGGAACAGCCGTCTACAGTTACTGAGGTAAGAAGTTTCTTGGGATTAGCTGGGTATTATCGAAAATTCATTCAAGGGTTTTCTTAGCTGGTTCTTCCACTCACGCGGTTAACTCGCAAGGGTCAGCCGTTTATATGGGACTCAGACTGTGACAATTGTTTCACGGAATTGAAGGATCGTTTGACTTCTGCACCCATCCTTATTCTTCCAGATCCGTCCGTAGGATTCCAAATCTATTGCGACGCCTCTGGTAAGGGTTTGGGATGTGTCCTGATGCAGAATCAACAAGTAGTTGCCTATGCCTCCAGGCAGTTGAAGCCGCATGAAGAGAATTACCCAACTCATGATTTCGAGTTGGCGGCGATTGTGTTCGCCCTGAAGATTTGGAGACATTACCTGTATGGGTCTCGTTTCGAAGTCTTTAGTGACCACAAGAGCCTTAAGTATTTGTTTGACCAAAAGGAGCTGAACAACAGACATAAGGAGATGGGTAGAATTTCTGAAAGATTATGATTTTGAATTGAAGTACCATCCTGGTAAGGCTAATGTTGTGGCCGATGCTTTAAGTAGAAAGCCTATCCACACCGCAGAATTAATGATGCACGAGATGTCCTTGTTGGAATCGTTCAGAGACCTTAATTTGAGAGTTAAGTCAAGAAGGAACAGGTTAGTGTTGAACCATATTCAGGTTTCAAGTTCCTTGAGAAATCGGATTCGCTCAGCCCAAGAGGATGATGTAGAGCTGCAAGCACAGAAGAGGTTGCCGAACTACACCGAAGACGGTGATGGCGTAATTCGTTTTGATGGTAGAATCTGTGTGCCGAATGATGAGAATGTAAAGAGGCAAGTTCTAGAAGAGGCTCATAAGAGTCAGTTCTCAATACATCCTGGGTCTACCAAGATGTATCGAGATCTGAAGCAATTGTACTGGTGGCCGGGTATGAAAGTAGATATTGCAGAGTTTGTGTCTCGATGCTTGACTTGTCAGAGGGTTAAGATAGAACACCAGAAGCCAGGTGGCCAGTTACAACCGTTGAATGTACCTGAATGGAAATGGGAAAGCATATCTATGGATTTTGTCATGGGATTGCCACGGTCCCAAGCCGGAAATGATTCTATTTGGGTAGTGGTGGATCGCCTGACCAAGTCCGCTCATTTTATTCCAGTGCGTTCGACTCACAAGGTTGCTAAGTTAGCAGATGAGTATCTCAAGAATATTGTGAAGTTGCATGGAATCCCTACAAGTATCATCTATGATCGAGATCCCAAGTTCGCATCTCGATTTTGGAGAGCATTGCACATGGCGCTGGGAACAATAGTGTGTGTTAGCACTGCTTACCATCCACAGAAAAGCGGGCAGACTGAGAGGACAATCCAGACGTTAGAGGATATGTTGAGGGCTTGTGTACTCGATAGTGGAGGCAGATGGGAGGATCATCTTCCAATGGTGGAGTTTTCATACAACAACAGTTACCATTCTAGTATCGGAATGGCTCCATATGAAGCATTGTATGGAAGGAAGTGCAGAACACCATTGTGTTGGTGGGATGTAGGTGAGCAGAGATTGTTGGGACCGGATTTGGTCCGTGAGACTACGGAGAAGATCCGTCAGATAAGAGAAAAGATGAAAGCCGCGCAGAGTCGACAAAAGAGTTATGCGGATAAGCGAAGAAGGCCGTTAGAATGCAAAGAAGGAGACCATGTCTTTTTGAGACTTTCTCCAACCATCGGGACAGGTATTGCTTTGCGAGCGAAGAAGCTCAGTCCTCGGTATGTCGGACCCTTCCAGATTGTCGAGCGAGTTGGGCCGGTAGCGTATCGCATTGCTTTACCTCCAGAATTGTCCAGATTACATGATGTGTTTCATGTATCTCAGCTAAGGAAATATATTCATGATCCGAATCAACCATTAAGTTATGAAGCGATTGACATCAGACCGGATTTATCTTATCAGCCTACTCCAATCAGGATCATCAAACGTGGCGAGAAAACGCTCCGAACGAGGTCAATTCCTATTGTCAAGGTGCTTTGGGACGGTGCGTCACCTGACGAAGCAACATGGGAAGTAGAGGAGAGCATGCGGGAGAAATATCCTTATTTGTTCGAGTAAGGTACGTTTTGTCAATTTTGAGGACAAAATTTTAAAAGTTGGGGTGATTGTAACATCCCCCAATTAGCTAATTAGATTTAATTAAATTAGCACGAGGTTAAGTTGATCAGTTTGCATTAATTATGTGATGTAGAAATAAATAAAAACTATAGTAATGCATAGTTAAAATAATTGTGTTAAGTTAATAGAATTTGGCTAAGTTATTAGAGTAGATCATGTCATGGTATGGGAAGTGAACAAATTGCTGAAGGGTATTTTGGTCCTTGCACCCCTTTTTTTTTATTGAAAGCCTAGCTGAACACACCACCACAACACCTCATTTTCAGAAATTCAGCAAAAGAGAGATTTTGGAGAGATAGAGAGAAAGAGCTGGCGAGAGGGAGAGAAGAAAGGAGAGGAGAGAAATTCTGGATGCATGTTTGAGATGATTGCACCATCTTGATCCCTACACCCTCCTCTTCCAACTGATATAATTTTCATAATCAACATCCTCCTCCTCACTCATTCACCATTTCCGACCCACAAAGCTTCATAGAGCAAAAATGGAGTTGTAGTGCTTCTAATGGCTTGCATGTCATCTTAGAGCTAGAATAGAACCTTGAGAGGCATCACCTTGCTGTTTGAAGTAATGAGGGAAGAGAGTCAGTAGCTCAAATTGCTGGGATTCGAATTAGAGAGGGCGTGGAGTTCGTGAGAACGAGAAGGACCGTTACGGAGCAAGTTCGTGTAAATTCGGTGTCGTTGAACTTCAAGTGTTTCAGAATTTGCGTGACTGACATCACGTTAGGTGAGTTCTATAACTCGCTTAGGGAATGTGTGTGTTTTGCTGAGTCTCTACCTTTTCGAAAACCGTTTTCTAAAACAGTGATTTTAAACGATAAGTGATGTGCTTAATTGTTGAAATGTGCCGGATTGGATTGAATATGCCTGCTGTATTATACCTCTATAATGTGTGTTTATGTTTGGGTCTCGATTGGAAGGGAAATTTGAATCGGAATGGAATGGATTAACTCATGAAAAGTCTGTTTTCTGGAAAACTGATAGAGACGCACGAATCGTGTGCCTCTGAGCACGGGTCATGCGCCCCCATCTGATACTACAAGAACTGGATTTTTAAACACGCACGGATCGTGCGCCTAGTCGCACGGGCCGTGCGTATGTTTCTGGAACTTTTTACAATTTTATTGGATAACGCCCGGATCGTGCGCTTAGTCGCACGGCTCGTGCGTATCTTTCTGGAAATCTTCTACAAATTGTTCAACAACGCACGGGTCGTGTGCCTACACGCACGGGTCGGGTGAGACTTTCTGACCTTCAAATTCAAAGTACCTTTTTATCCACTCCAAATGATTCCAATCCTCTTCTAATCCATTCCCCAAGGTCCCCCAACAATGTAAAGGTACCGATGGTATGAGATTGAACAAGTTCGATAGAAAACTTGTATATTATGAAAGAAATGGGAAATCGTACTTAGAGAACGCGAGAGAACATATGTCAATAATTATACACGGTACTTGACTGATATTATACACGGTACTTGATTGATATTATACATGGTACTTGACTGAATTGACTAACAGCCCATTGCGGGTAAATGGATCCATAATGTATAATAAATACAAGAGGAAAAAGGGTGACGACCCTTAGAGGTTAGCATACTAGGGGAGGGGAAGTCATGAGCCCCAAAACCTAGACTCAAGAATGTTTCCCCCACTAGAAATAGCGGGATGGGTTCAACAAAGTCAAAGAAGTACATATAAAATAGGTAGACTGAGGTGTTATGCTAAAAACATGGAACAAAAGATTGTATGCTTCATATGTCGCTTAGGAGGGCCATGAGCATAAAGGTTACAGGAACTTAATGTATTTCCACGTGGTTGCTTTTTAGGACCACGAGTTCAAAGCAAGGCATAATGAACCGCTAGAGTTAGTAAGGGTCTCGATAGGACTCACTGAGATAATGTTTATCTCACCCTTCATATTTGTGGTTTTTATAGAGAAACAGGGGAAAGCAAAGGCGACAAAGCACGGTTAGCTGGTGCGGCTCTTGGAGTCATTGAAGACCTAGTTTCATGTTTTAGACCTTTGCCCCATTATTGTTTCTATGTTCCGATTGTATAACTTTCGTTGTTTAAGTTGTAAAAATCGTTTCCGCTACTTTATGTTTTGAGTATTGAACACCAGGATTATGTACAAGTCTTAAGTTTTGAAACTTAAGCATTTTCAGGAAGTTTATGAGGTTCAGAGAACCATTTGCCATGTATTATCGAAAGTGTTAGATGTGTTCAATATTTCAATAACAGGAAGTTACTCTGATGTATGCCATTTAGTGCATTTCGGTGATTCTATATGTTAGAATTTATCGGGGTGTTACACTTATTTGTCAACTGCAAATATTCCAATGATGTTTGGTATATGGTGTCAGCTTGGATTAGTGAATATGATGTACCCCTTAAAGATTCGTTGATTAATTTTCTACAGTTTGACAGATTCATCTCTGGCAAGAGGAAGAGGAGAGTAAGGTATATAATTTGGTTGGGGACAACCTGGGCTATTTTGGGGAGGTTTTGAGGAGGCCCTCCCCCATTTCTTTTTCCCCATTGTAAGGGTTGGACACCCCTTGTGCTCCCTTTCAATGAAATTATTGCTTATCTAAAAAAAAAGATGTATGAACAAAAGTGATTAAGGTTTTGCTAACATAGACACAACATTTTTGCCAACATACACATACACTCCTCAAAGTAACTTTTTTTCAAAAAATATATTTTCGAACGACACAATATCTGAAAATATATTTTCAGACTACAAAATAATACCCCTTCAAAAATAAAATTTCAAGTGGGAATATATGCTAAAAAAAGTGAGAAGTTTCTTTAGTTCTCCCATCATTACCACAATCACGAAACAGAATAAACCTAATGGCTAAAATGAAATTTCCTTTAACTACAAATAATAATGTTTGGTTACATTTAAGAAACATCCACATGCACTCACATATCAAACAATATTCTTGCAAAAATCTAAGAAGGGGCATAACATGTATTCTACATCTGATTGCTACAACAATGAGTAAACAGTGTAAGAGCTACATTAAGGTGAGACTCCTTTTCCAGAGGTTTTGTTCCACCAACACTCATTTTAATATCATCAGAACATAATTAACATGTGTGGATTTATGCTACACGTTCTGCTTTCGAACTTCTGACTTTTTGCGCCGGTGCGTGACCTAGCAGGAGAAAACATCCTACCAGAACCTGATGCAGAAAACAAAAAGACAAATGCTACTAAGTGAGATATTCCTCTACATGTAATTAAGTTTTTTTTATTAGATGTGTCTTCCTTCGTGTGTTCCCTTTTTTATTTAGCTTTTATATGCACCCTCAGTCTAAAAACTTTTAAGAAACCCATTTAATATTGTTTTGCCGCATCATTTAATAATCCTTCATGTGTTTTTGCCAGGTCGATCGTTAACATGTGATATGGATTTTTTTTTGATTGGAAATGTTAGTGGGGGTGGGGGAATTGTTAGTTTCTCGGGCTTGAACCCGGGACCTCCTTCTTACACTCATTTGGTGCACTTCTTCGGTATCACTTAGCTCGCCAACTGAGCTACCTACTTGGGATTGATTAATAAGTGTTCTTTATCTCTTATAAGTTATCACTATTTATTTCTTAAAATATCTCATCGCGACAAGCTTTACAAAACAAATCTGTATAGGTATAAGATTGTGCACATCAATAGATATAGAGAGTGAATACTTTGTACCAAAAAAAAATGAGTGAATATTGCACCAAATAAAGAAGGAGAAATTTCTTAAATTTAAATGTGAAAAGCTACTAAAATTAAATTGCATTTATCGAAATGTATAAAGTTTTAATGAGTAAACAAAATGAATTGCCTTCGATTCCTTCTGAATATAGGCCTAAAAGGAAGCGAACAGAATACCTCGCCTGGATCTACTATGACCTATAAAACATGAATGTAGGCGAATTAATAGAAAGACAAGTAATAGAATAAGAGAATTAATGTACGTTCAGAGAGAAAGCTATCATTTTTTTTGTGAGGAAAGTTATTACAATCCAAGAAATAGAAATAAGAACATTCACTAATGGAAAAAAGTCTTTTCATATCGGTTAAAATTGACATTTCATATCGGTTCCCGAACCGATGCCGAAAAAGGAGATATAAAAAATAGAGACATTTCATATCGGTTCCTGAACCGTTATGAAAATTTGTTTTTATATCGATTGCCCCTAGAACCGATATGAAAAGTCTCTTTTTTTTAAAAAAATGATTTTAACATCGGTTTTATATGAGAACCGGTATGAAAAGTCTCTTTTTTTTTACAAAAAAAAAATGATTTTTAACATTGGTTTTCTATGGGAACCGAAATGAAAAGCCTTTTTTTTTAAAAAAAAAAGTGAGGTTGTCTTCCATCAACTCTAGATCCTTCTGTAATAATTCTTTTACGGACCACGTATATTGTTTGAAAATATAAACACCAATATTAAATAAAAACATCCAAAATCAACATGACAAGGAGATATGCAAGTTACAAAAACATAAGCAACTAAGGCCAACTCCATGAAAAATGGCCTGTAACAAAACAGTCAGTCATTTGGGTCTCTAATAATTCCTCCACTAGCAGCCATAAGTTCCCATCAGAAAGGCAGGCTTTTTCACATAACCACACCCTCCATTTGCTCTAAACATCCCTTGCATGTACCATAATGATTTTCCATGCCCCTGATAAAGAAAACACATGTTGAAGCGTTAGTATCTAGAATGCATTAAATAAAAAACTTGAAAACCAGGATTTTATTGATTATTAACAAATACAAATACCCTATTACGAAGTTTTTCATATGGAACTTATGTGTTGAAGAAAATCAATATAATGATTGCTACTGTACCACTAAAATCAAGGATGGTACATTTAAATGTATGTTGGCACATCAACTTAGACTTATTTGGTTCAATTATGCATCTAAGATTGCTCCACTATAGAAAATAGCTATAAGATGTTGCGATGCTTTATTGGTTTCCAGAATGGAAGTCCACACATATACACAAATACACAAATAGTTAAACAATCATATGAAATTTTTTAAATGGACTAAATGCAGGATTGTATCGTGAGTGGAAATAGTAAACACTAAGATGAACCTTTTATTTAAAAACAGCCTTGGCCATAAATCACTGACCTGCATGTTAAATGCGACCATCTGAGCTCCGTACATCCACCCTATACTGTGAATAAGGAATAAAAGAAGGCTGTAAATAGTAGTTGTAGATTTATTTATATGCTTATGCTTTGGCCCAGGCCCGTTAGGTCTTCTTAGAGAAGGCTATTTAAACTCTCTTGTACTTTGTATTCGGGGGATCGAGACATTATTAATAAAACGGAACTACAGCTACTCTGTAGTCGCAGACGTAGGCAACCTTTGGCCGAACTGCGTAAACAATATCGTGTGTTATGTTTGACATGGTATCAGTAGGGTTGCGATCCTCCCTTTGATGTGATTTTGTTTTTTATTTTTTGTTTCGTCCAAGATAGTCATCCTCCTCGTGGATCTCTGGTTCGGTTTCTGTTTTGGGGTTTGGTTCCCTTTGTGGTTCGGTTTCGTGGGTCGGATCTCTGGTGCTCTGTGTTCCTGCATCTCCGTGTTCGTGGTTCCCGCATCTCCGTGTTCGGATCTCTGGTGCTTCGTGTTCGTGTTCTGCCGTCGGGTTCCTGTTTCGCACGCCGTCCTCTGTTGGTTTCGTAGATATGGGTTTCGGAATCGCGCGCCGTCCTCCGTTGTTCTCGCGCCGTCCTCCTTTGTGTGTCGTTGCTTGCCGTCCTCCGTTGTGCGCCGTGGTGCGCCGTTGTGCGTCGTGGTGCGCCGTTGTGCGCCTTCCTTCGTCTGCGTGCCGTCCTCCGCCTGTGCGCTCCTGTGCGATCCTGTTGCTGCAATCGCTGATTTCGTGGTTTTGGTTCCTGTTTCGTCGTCCTCCGTCGTCTCCCTGGTTGTGGCCTTTGGCTTCTCTGTCCGTACGATTCCTGATTGTGGCCTTCTCTGTCCGTACGATATCCTGATTCAGGCTTCTCTATTGTTAGCTAAAGAAATAATTTTTAGCATTTGTGGATGTTTTACTGATTTTTCTAGCAATTGTGGTTCGGTTTGACTTTGAGTTTTATTTCAATTAAATTGCAAGCTACCGTAATTTTTTTAATGGCTTCGGAAGGAAGAGATAATCTTTGTGTCCGCTTTACTGGCAAGAATTATGCTGCTTGGGAATTTCAATTCAAGATGTATGTCAAAGGAAAATGATTATGGAATCACCTTGATGGGGTTTCTAAGGCGCCAGAAGATAAACCCGCCTTAGACGCGTGGGAGGTCCAAGATGCTCAGATTATTTCTTGGATCCTCAGTACTATTGATCCTCAGATGATCAATAATTTGCGAACATTTTCAACTGCTCAAGAAATGTGGAATTATTTGCAGCGTATTTACAACCAGGACAATACAGCCAAGCGGTTTCAATTGGAGTTAGAGATCGCCAATTACAAACAAGGTAATTTGTCAATTCAAGAATATTATTCTGGTTTTTTAAATTTATGGACAGAACACTCTGCTATTATATATGCTGCCGTTCCCAAGCCATCACTGTCGACTGTTCGTGATGTTTATGATACTAGTAAACGGGATCAATTTCTCATGAAACTCCGTCCGGAATTTGAGGCCGTTCGAGGTGCCTTGCTGAATAGGAACCCTGTTCCTTCCTTGGATATCTGTGTTGGTGAACTGCTCAGGGAAGAACAACGTCTTAATACTCAAGGAACTATGCTTAATGATCCCATCCATTCTGAGCCTGTGACTGTTGCGTATGCTGCGCAAAATAGAGGTGTGGGTCGTGATATGCGACAAACTCAATGCTTCGCTTGTAAACAATTTGGACATGTTGCTCGTAGTAGTCCTAAGAAATTTTGCAATTACTGCAAGCAGCAGGGTCATATCATCTCTGCATGTCCTACGCGTCCTCCACGACCGACTAGGCGTCCGACACAGGCATTCCATTCCACTACTACCTCTACCGTTGGTCCTTCCACCACTGGTGTATCTCGCTCTGCTGCTGGTCCTTCCACCACTGGTGCATCTGATGGTGGTGCTCTTCATCCGGAACTGATTCACATGTATTCACATATCAAACAATATTCTTGCAAAAATCTAAGAAGGGGCATAACATGTATTCTACATCTGATTGCTACAACAATGAGTAAACAGTGTAAGAGCTACATTAAGGTGAGACTCCTTTTCCAGAGGTTTTGTTCCACCAACACTCATTTTAATATCATCAGAACATAATTAACATGTGTGGATTTATGCTACACCTTCTGCTTTCGAACTTCTGACTTTTTGCGCCGGTGCGTGACCTAGCAGGAGAAACATCCTACCAGAACCTGATGCAGAAAACAAAAAGACAAATGCTACTAAGTGAGATATTCCTCTACATTTAATTAAGTTTTTTTTATTAGATGTGTCTTCCTTCGTGTGTTCCCTTTTTTATTTAGCTTTTATATGCACCCTCAGTCTAAAAACTTATAAGAAACCCATTTAATATTGTTTTGCCGCATCATTTAATAATCCTTCATGTGTTTTTGCCAGGTCGTTAACATGTGATATGGATTTTTTTTTGATTGGAAATATTAGTGGGAGTGGGGGAATTGTTAGTTTCCCGGGCTTGAACTCGGGACCTCTTTCTTACACTCATTTGGTGCACTTCTTCGGTATCACTTAGCTCGCCAACTGAGCTATCTACTTGGGATTGATTAATAAGTGTTATTTATCTCTTATAAGTTATCACTATTTATTTCTTAAAATATCTCATCGTGACAAGCTTAACAAAACAAATCTGTATAGGTATAAGATTGTGCACATCAATAGATATAGAGAGTGAATACTTTGTACCAAAAAAAAAGAGAGTGAATACTGCACCGAATAAAGAAGGAGAAATTTCTTAAATTTAAATGTTAAAAGCTATTAAAATGAAATTGCATTTAACGAAATGTATAAAGTTTTAATGAAAATGAATAGCCTTCAATTCCTTCTGAATATAGGCCTAAAAGGAAGCGAACAAAATACCTCGCCTGGATCTATTGTGAGCTCATGAGTTTGGAATTTGGAATGACCTATAAAACATATATGTAAGCGAATTAATAGAAAGGCAAGTAATAGAATAAGAGAATTAATGTTCAGAGAGAAAGCTATCATCTTTTTTTTTTGTGAGGAAAGTTATTACAATCCAAGAAATAGAAATAAGAACACTGGGCTGTAAATAGTTATAGTGCTACACAAAAATAGCCTAATTATTTCACAAAAATAGGATCACCTTGCTTCACAAAACAAAAGCATAAAGAATCAACTATAGGATGCATTCAACAAAAACTGGGCAAACCTCTAGACGTATATCATAATCATCATTGAACATGTAGCACGATCTTACACATTATAAGCACGAGTTTATAATTTACTGATAAGCTCCAATTTAGTGCATTCTTAGAGATATTTTTGAGTCATTTTTAGAGCAATTATTATCAATTATATAAATCACTGACTTAATTTGCTCTTTATTTTGCAGAAATGCTAAAGAGATAAAAGATTGAAAATCCAGTTTAATCTCACTTAAATTATGAGTTTGGCAATTAAAGGAATTGGAAATCAAAATAAAAGAGTCATGGCCCATGTGGCTCAAATGAGAAGTGCAATCCATGAATTGAAATAATGGCCCACGGTTAATGGAACAAACTTGGAGACAAAGAAATGAAGCACAAGACCTAGGCTTGGAAAAGAAGAAAGATATCTTTGAATTAAAAGAAAGAAAGAACAGTAGGCGTGAATCAAGGGGAATCAAATAAATGAGCCGCACAACAAAGAGTTATTTTATATAATTGAAAAGAATAAAAGGAGCAAAGGGCACACATGAACAAGCACAGGACAGCGGCACACGAGGAGAGAGTGAAGAATTTGGGTACCGTTCTTGATACCGTGAGAGAGCTTTGGAGCAGAAAAAGGAGACTGGAGACTCAGAATAATAATTTCTCTAATTTCCGGGTTATTTTTATCTCTGTAATTCATGACTCTAATTTCTATTTTATTGTTCTTTATGATTTTGGATAGCTAAATCCTCTTCTAGGGTCTAGGTGGATCTTGCTTGATTAGAGACCTTTTTATGTTCTAATTTCTGGTTTGAATTCCTGTTTTTATTTTAATTAATATTGTCCTATTGTTTTTATCACGTGATTAGGATTAGCTACCCTTTGCATGTTTATAATCAATTAGTTGATCAGCGACCGTACTGCAATTAGTTGGTGGACCTATAGGATAATTGGGGCTATAATTAGGGCATGACCAAACCATAATTTAGTCTTCCAATCATTCAACCTTTTTGCTCTTGATGCTTTAAATTTCCTGAATTTAAATTCTTGCATGACCAAACGAGGGTTAATTTAGGAAAAAGAATATTAATCGCGAATGACCAAACGGATTAATAGCTTTAGTAAAGGGATTGGTAATTAAGTAAAATAAGGGAATTCAGGTAGGATTAGACATAGGGAATCGAAGCTTGCAAGTGAAACCGTGACCCTAGACCTCTCTCCATCGATTAAATCTAGTATTTTAATTCTTGTTATTTATTTCTTTTTATTTGTTTTCATTACAACTAAATCATTGGTTCGTCTAAACAATATATAATCTTGACTAGTTTGGTACTTGTTAATTAATCCCTGTGGATACGATAATCTTTTATACTACTTCTGCGAAAGAGTACACTTGCTCTAAGTGTGTTTTTAACGCAACAAGTTTTTGGCGCCGTTGCCGGGGATTAATTTAGCAATATTAAACGAAAAAGATTTTTATTGCTTTAGACATTTTTTATGCACTAGTTTTATTTTATTTTTTTTATCTTATTGAAAAAAAAATACAAAAAAAGGCTGCTAATACTTTCCCAAGAGACCGCTGCAGTTCACCTTTTTTGCAGATAAAAGTTTAAATCATGGTTAAGACAATTGGAGATTATATTAGAGATGCAGAGGCACAAAGGAATTTAGAGAAGTCATATTGGTATATGTCTCAATGTCAGATGCAAATTTCTCCTCCTCCTTATGAACCTTATTCAGACTATTGGGATGACTATGAGCCACCTCCTTATTCCTCCCACTGGGATAATTATGAGTCACTACAAGTGCAAAGGCAAGAGGAGGAAAAGTCGGATGTCAATGAGGTCTTGGCCAAATTTATGCAGCAGACACTTGAAAATTTTGAAAGCCTGAATGGTCAAATCTCAAGTCTCATTGCTTTGTTATCTCAAGAGGCCCAAGAAACTCCTTCACAAACTAAGTCGACCCAAAATAAAGAAGCTGAGCAATACAAAGAAAGTATTCCTACGAGAGATGAAGTTGTCTCCATGGAATATAATTTGGAGGAAGAAGCTCTCAAGAAAGATGAGGAGACTCTTACTGAAGGGAGTCAAATCAAAATAGTAGCTCCTACTGAAGGGAGTCATATTGAAACAAAAGATCCTATTAATGAGAGCGGTTGTGAGGAGAATGAGAAAGATCCATTGGTTCTTGATTTGAAGAAAGAGGAGAAAGCCCAAATTTTTGGGCAAATTGTTTTAACCATTGGTGATGCTGTGATTGAGGTTCACCGGGGAAAGGTAACTTTGAGGAGTGGTAAAGAAGATGATGTTATTAAAGCTTTAAATTCCAATGAAAATTTCTCTTCTTTAACTTCTCCTTATTTTGATGATGTGGTTGAAACTAACATTTTTAGTGAATTAAAGATGCAGGACCTTTTGGAAAAAAAGTCTTATTTTGCAGGATCCTAGCATAGTGGTGGATGGAGATAAAATAAAAATTTCACCATCCTTTGAAGTTCATCCACCACGTGGAAAAAGGAAGAACAATGTGAACCACATTGTTAGAAAGCTAAGAAGGTGTACTGCGTTAGATGTAAAATTTGCTCTTGGAGAGCCCCCAGATTGAGCATCAACTATAGTCAGGCTCACGACGTTAAACAAGCGCTTTGCAGGAGGCAACCTGTGTTTTATTTTCAGTTATTTTCATTTTCTTTTAATTTGTTTCATTTTGTTTTTAGGAATAAGGCTTAGACTGCAAGCTCTCTCAGGGAAGTCACTCTTACTCTCTCATTTATTTATTTTTGTGCCAATTTGATATTTTGCATTGAGGACCATGTTTTATGCTAGTGTGGGGGAGGAGAGTTTAACTTTGTCAATTCAACTCTATTAATGCATATACCCACTACATATGTTGATAGCATTTTTTCTGGGTAGTTTTGGATATAGAAACTGAAAAAAAAAATAGAGATTTTGCCTTTAGGGGATCCCATAATCAATTTACTTGACAGACTTGTGCTTAATTGTAACTATGAGGTTGTCCATAGGAAGCCGATAATTAGCATTTGTCTCTGTTGAGTACTTTTTGTGAACTAGCTTCTAAATGTGAGATCTGAGCCTTCATAAGGGGATTGATACTAAATCATATATTTTTACCCCTTCTCTTTGTATGAGTGTGTTTCCCAATTTGCTACATTCTAGAATTTGTCTTTTGACCATTTCAAGGCGAAAATTGATTTGCATCATGTAAAGAGATTTGGGGAATTTAGGTATTTTTCTGGCCTCAGAGTTGATTTTTTGAATTTATCCATTAGTTGCCCCCTTTGAGCCTATTTGTCATATTTTTTTCGTTGGTACCCAGATATAAATTTTTTTTTTTGTGGTAACCATTTGAAATTAAATTTGGAGCAACTATTGAAAGTTACAATTTTGTCCTGTACTTCAATTGTATATCTCATCGGGACATAAAAACAAAATAGGAGTGGCTAATGTGGTTACAAGTACCTTTTCCTCCTAAGAAAAATGTAGAAAAATGAAAAGTTGAAAAAAAAAGGGGAACAAAGATAAGCAAGAAGGAGGAAAAGGCACATCAAAAGAATGAAAGGGCCAAAGGGCAAATCCAAAAAAAAAGCAAATCAAAAAGAGTCGACTCAATAGGAAAAAGAAGAGTGAAGAATGGAAGTGAAATTAATTTGGAGTTTGGGCAAAAATTGTAAAATAGATAGGAGCTCCATATTTTGTTTCAAAGGTTACTATTCATTTCTTGTTTCTTTTTTTTTTTTAGCCGTTTGATTATCCCTTTCTTCTTATTTCCTACCTTGCATGAATTCACCCTGGCCCCATTACAACCCATGAAACCCCATCTTTTGCATGCATGTGAACTATTTAGTGGAGATTTGGTCAAATTACAAGCTTATGGTAATGTGCATTTTGTGGAAACTTGAGTGTATATTTCCCTACTCCCTAAACACTTAGAGAGATTGTGAGCGAGTGCCTTTGTTCACAAAAATGTATTCCTCAGGGACATGAGCCTCTAATTGGGCAACTTTTTGGCACCTCATATGTGTTATATTGTCTATTGTCTGTTATTGTGCTTTAAATTTTGGGTTTCTTATTTGGTTGTCTCTATTATCTATTTGAAAATTTTATTGAGCCAGGAAACTTGCTTGAGGACAAGCAAATGTTAAGTGTGGGGGAGTTGATAAGCTCCAATTTAGTGCATTCTTAGAGATATTTTTGAGTCATTTTTAGAGCAATTATTATCAATTATATAAATCACTGACTTAATTTGCTCTTTATTTTGCAGAAATGCTAAAGAGATAAAAGATTGAAAATCCAGTTTAATCTCACTTAAATTATGAGTTTGGCAATTAAAGGAATTGGAAATCAAAATAAAAGAGCCATGGCCCATGTGGCTCAAATGAGAAGTGCAATCCATGAATTGAAATAATGGCCCACGGTTAATGGAACAAACTTGGAGACAAAGAAATGAAGCACAAGACCTAGGCTTGGAAAAGAAGAAAGATATCTTTGAATTAAAAGAAAGAAAGAACAGTAGGCGTGAATCAAGGGGAATCAAATAAATGAGCCGCACAACAAAGAGTTATTTTATATAATTGAAAAGAATAAAAGGAGCAAAGGGCACACATGAACAAGCACAGGACAGCGGCACACGAGGAGAGAGTGAAGAATTTGGGTACCGTTCTTGATACCGTGAGAGAGCTTTGGAGCAGAAAAAGGAGACTGGAGACTCAGAATAATAATTTCTCTAATTTCCGGGTTATTTTTATCTCTGTAATTCATGACTCTAATTTCTATTTTATTGTTCTTTATGATTTTGGATAGCTAAATCCTCTTCTAGGGTCTAGGTGGATCTTGCTTGATTAGAGACCTTTTTATGTTCTAATTTCTGGTTTGAATTCCTGTTTTTATTTTAATTAATATTGTCCTATTGTTTTTATCACGTGATTAGGATTAGCTACCCTTTGCATGTTTATAATCAATTAGTTGATCAGCGACCGTACTGCAATTAGTTGGTGGACCTATAGGATAATTGGGGCTATAATTAGGGCATGACCAAACCATAATTTAGTCTTCCAATCATTCAACCTTTTTGCTCTTTATGCTTTTCCTGAATTTAAATTCTTGCATGACCAAACGAGGGTTAATTTAGGAAAAAGAATATTAATCGCGAATGACCAAACGGATTAATAGCTTTAGTAAAGGGATTGGTAATTAAGTAAAATAAGGGAATTCAGGTAGGATTAGACATAGGGAATCGAAGCTTGCAAGTGAAACCGTGACCCTAGACCTCTCTCCATCGATTAAATCTAGTATTTTAATTCTTGTTATTTATTTCTTTTTATTTGTTTTCATTACAACTAAATCATTGGTTCGTCTAAACAATATATAATCTTGACTAGTTTGGTACTTGTTAATTAATCCCTGTGGATACGATAATCTTTTATACTACTTCTGCGAAAGAGTACACTTGCTCTAAGTGTGTTTTTAACGCAACATTTACCACACAAAATTACCAGACCCAAACCAAGGTTCTTAACAAGATAAGATATTAGCATGATTCTTAATATACCACTAAACTAGATATTAGGTAGCCCTTCTTCACTAACAAAATGCATAAATCAAAGACAACGAGGCAAATCTTTAGACTTCATGGACAACCACTACCACGCTCAAGCATACCAGTCTGTGCTACCATACCAGTCTGTGATCCATAGTTAACACCTCCAAGATCAAGCACTTGATTCTTAATGTTATTGTGAGATGATGAAGCATTGGTCATTGCATTTCCAACATATTTGCCCGACATCCTTTCAACCTGACACGTGTGTGTGTGTTTCAAATGAGAGTTTAATATTTGTAGGAAAATAATTAAAGAGAATTAACAAGTAGCTAATGGTACTAAACAGGTAAGTGCATGGTAATAACTAATAAGTAGTTAAGTACCTGTTCTTTAAAATGAGCATTCTCAATCCTCAAGTGTTGTTCTTCAAAGGACATTTCACTGAGGGTAGAAGGATTTCCACATTTGGTGTATGGGGTATTAGTTAGTGCCTCTTTGTACCTAGAGTTCTCAGCTCGAGGTTTTTCGTTCTCGCCCTTCAAAATGCTGTTATCTTGCCTTTCTCTTCGGGTATAGAAGGAAGTAAGCATGTCACCTTCGATTCGGCTATTGCCAAATGATTGAAAATTGTGTCAATGCCACCATCCAAGTACATCTCTCCTGACATTTTTGGAAGTTGGGAGGGTATGATCATTTCAATCTTTGTTAACTAATACCAGTCCCTAACCAACTACAGCAACGACATCTTCGATACACCTTTTTCCATTCAAATAACCCTTGTTTTCTAACAGCTGATATTCTACATAACCAAAATGTGTCGATGTTTTTTGTCTCTTATAAGTGAAATATTCCTCTACTTGTAAATAATTTTTTTTATTAGATGTGCCTCCATTCATGTGTTCCTTTTTTAATTGAGCTTTTATATGCATAGTCAGCCTAAAAAAATTAAAAAACCCATTTAATAATGTGTTGCCACATCATTTAATGAGTATGACGGGTCAAGTATTTTTAAACTCATTAAATAAGGTGGCAACATATTATGTGTAATGTGTTACTCCTTCATGTGTTTTTGCTAGGTCATTAACATGAGATACGGATTAATAGGTGTTCTTTGTGTCTTATAAGTTATCACTATTTAATTATTAAAATATCTCATCCTGACAAGCTTAACAAAACAAATATGTTAAGGTATAAGAATGTGCACATCAATGGATATAGAGAGTGAATACTGTACCAAATAAAGAAGGAGAAATTTCTTAAATTTAAATGTTAAAAGCTATTAAGATGACATTGCATTTATCGAAATGTATAAAGTTTCAATGAGTAAACTCCTTCTGAATATAGGCCTAAAAGGAAGCAAACAGAATACCTCGGCTGGATCTACGTACTAGGAGCTCCTGAGTTTGGAATTTGGAATGACCTATAAAACACGTATGTAGGTAGATAAATAGATAGACAAATAATAGAATAAGAGAATGTACGTTCAGAGATAAAGTTATCATCTTTTTTTTTTGGTGAGGAAAGTTATTATCTAATTTACAAAAAAGTTCCTAGTTTGGTTTGATAATATAATTACAATCCAAGAAATAGAAATAAAAACATTGGGTCGTAAATAGTCATAGTGCTACCCAAGATAGCATATTAGCCTAATTCAAATATTTCACAAAAAATAGGATCCCCGTGCTCCCAAAAGCATAAAGAATCAACTATGGGAGGCATGCATTCAACAAAAGCAGGGCAAAACTCTGGACGTAAACATCATTGAACATGTAGCAAGATCTTACACAACATTATAAGCTCGGGTTTATAATTTACCACACATTATTACCAGACCCTAATTCCATGGTTCTTAACTAAACTAGATATTAGGTATGCCCTTCTTCACTAACAAAATGCATAAAGCTATGTGATGCTTTCAAAGACAACGAGGCAAATCTTTTGATGTCATACCAGTCTGTGCACCATGCCAGTCTGTGATACATAGTTAACAACTCCAAAATCAAGCATTTGATTGTTATTGTTATTGTGAGATGATGAAGCATTGGCCATTCCATTTCCAACATATTTGCTCGACATCCTTTCAATCTGACACGTGTGTGTATTTCAAATGAGAGTTTAACATTTGTAGGAAAATAATTAAGGAGAATTAACAAGTAGCTAATGGTACTAAACAGGTAAGTGCAATGTAATAACTAATAAGTAGTTAAGTACCTGCTCTCTAAAACGAGCATTCTCAATCTTCAAGTGCTGCTCTTCAAAGGACATTTCATTGAGGGTAGAAGGATTTCTACATTTGGAGCATGGGGTCTTAGTTAGTGCCTCCTTGTACCTAGAGTTCTCAGTACGAAGTTTTTCGTTCTCGGCCTTCAATCTGACACATGTGTGTGTTTCAAATGAGAGTTTAATATTTGTAGGAAAATAAATGAGGAGAATTAACATGTAGCTAATGGTACTAAACAGGTAAGTGCATGGCTAATGCCCGTCATCAATTCAATCTGACACGTGTCTGTGTGTGTTTCAAATGAGAGTTTAATATTTGTAGGAAAATAATTAAGGAGAATTAACAAGTAGCTAATGGTACTAAACAGGTAAGTGCATAGTAATAACTAATATGTAGTTAAGTACCTGTTCTCTAAAACGAGTATTCTCAATCCTCAAATGCTGCTCTTCAAAGGAAATTTCACTGAGGGTAGAAGGTTTTCCACATTTGGAGCATGAGGTATTAGTTAGTGCCTCCTTGTACCTAGAGTTCTCAGCACGGAGTTTTTTCGTTCTTGACCTTCAAAATGCTGTTATCTTGTTTTTCTCTTTAAGCCTATATAGCATTTAAAAGGAGCATGCAAATGAAATAACTTAAATTTAATTTAAAGTTAGAAAACCAATAAGTATAAAGTATACTTCAAACTTGAGTCCAACTCCACCATTGAATTGAATTTGACTTTTTCTTAAGGATTGTCTTCAAGTATCGAAGGAAGTAACCATGTCGCTTCAAAGACAAATCTTAATGAAGCATAAGGCCATTAGCATGGACTGCATATCAACATGGGGGGGGGGGGTTCAATGTTTACACCTCAACCAATTCATGATGTAGAAATTCAAACCATATACTGAGTTCACCACATCTTTTCTTTGTTAATCCATTCTCCAATGGAATCAACGAACCAGTCAAAGAAAGGATCTTATTTCTGATGTTATGACCCAAAATTACAAAAGTTTGTAATAGAGGAGAACAACAATGCATGGTTTTTGAAAGTCTTTATAGTTCCCATCCAACAAAAAGAATAATCGTCTAAGAGCCATAAGCTTGCTGGAAAAGCGTTTCAAATTCCGGAATAGACACAGAATAGACACACTTCATAGACTAGAAAGTGAAACAAACAAAACAGAAAAATGTGATAGAGATATGAAAATGTGGTGAAATTTAATTCCGGAGTCCTCAACATATATAATAAGTTACTTCTTAACTATATAGTATAAATAAATCTGCTATTGAAAATAAAATTAGAATTCAAACATAAGCTAGAGAACCTTGACCACAGTAGATAGACATGAGAGAGAAAAACCTAATTTAAGGCGAATAACCATTAAAATTAAATGATTCAATTTGACATAGAAGATGGAACAAAAAGGAGAAGGCATGGCAAGAAAAACATGGTTACCTCATCCAACGAGAAGGTGTGGTATTGAAGATTACGATTCAAGACGAAAACTGCAAATTCAAATAGAAATCGATAGAACTCGTAAAAATAATCAATCAACACCCAAACAAATAAAATCATTCATTTAAATGCAATTATAATGGTAAATATAAAAAAAGGAATATATGCATCAATTTCATTAAAATTACATTTCTTATGTATATTATCTTACCTTTTTTAATCAAGGAAATCACAGTCGTTGAAGATCGATGATGAACACTATCAACATGTACCGTGGAGCAAAGCACAATAGAGAAGGCGTAGAAATATAACACAACATTGGTGATTTCCTTTTGATTAAGCTTGCGGCGATAATCCAAAAACCATAGATTATTGTGTCACTCATGGATCTATTAAAGAGAAAACAACATATGAATACAATGGAGGAGAAAAATCGATAAAAAGTAGATTATATAATTGAAATAACATCATGAATCATTTGAGATTAGTTGTATATAAAATACTTATCGGAGTATTATGAAGTGTTCGATGATGTACGAAACCCTAACATATTAAAAATAAATAAATATAATATTGTAGAAACAAAATCACATAGATAAAAATCAAGCTCTTTTATAAAAAAAAAATTAAACATCAAAATTATGTCCATGTAGATATTGATATGTGTGTATGAGAGAGAGATAAATGTCATGTGCTGTAGGAACATCTTCAATTCCAGATCTGAAAGAGAATCTAAGCCAAGGGTCCACTCATACCACCATATATAAATCCCACTTTCAAATCATGAATAAAATTAAAAAAAACAAAACACAAACCAAAAAATCAAGATTGAATCAACTACAACCCAATTATAATAATATTCATATTTCACATACTAAATAACGGGCATACCCCTCTTCTTCTTTCCCTTAGTACTACCGGACGTTGTGGAGCCAGTGTTGGTGCTGGTGCCGGTGAGCAACCAAATGTTTTTGATAAGAATTCAAGAGATACAAAGAAAAAGCAATTTAGGTACAAGGATTCTGCGCAGCTGCAATGACTTATGAAAATTAGGGTTTTGCAAGAAAAGGTGGAGTAAATATATAGAGTTGAAATAATGGAAGCATAAATATATAATAAAATTTAAAACTAATAAAGTAGAATTAAATAATGGGAATTGAATATTAATTAGTAACTTAGTATTTTAGTTGCAAAATTCTAAGTATTAATTTTGGTTGAGAAATTGGATCACCTCCGTCTTGGAAATTTAATAAAGGCAATTTAAAATATATTAAAGGAAAATATTGGTGATAGTTTTGAAAAAGAAAGGAAAATACCTTTTTTTATATAAATTGATTGTTAGAATATAGTCATGTACACATCATCCTTAGGTGTGTCTATCAATCATGATTATTATCATATCAATTGGGATTAGAATAATGATTTATGATTTCTTGTATTTATTGCAATTCTATTACAAATGCTACCTAGTGTGATCCAATTGAGGCACACAGATTCACAAATTCAACTTTGATAATAATTTATTTGTTTATATTCAATTTTAAAATTTTAAAAGAAAATATTTGAAACTATAAAGTGCGTCCGAGTCATTGCATTTCCCAAATGACTGACAAGTTCTTTTTTTAATTAAATTAAATTGTTAAAAGTTGACCATTGTTAAGAATTTTTTTTATATGAAACCTAATAATTCACACACGTCGAACAATTATAAAATGAGAAAAAGTTGGTTTTGCATTACTTCACTGGATAAAAGGTAACTATAAGGCGTTGTTGTATTATTGGTCGTTCTCCACTTTTTGTTTCGTGCCATCCATCGATTTTCTTTAATTAATGGTGAAAAGACACATAAACTACATTTAAAAAAAAAAGGCGAAAATGAACATTTTAGAGAAGATAAAGGAGAAAAATGAAAAATTAGGAAACATAATTAACAATCACTTACTAAAAGGACCATTTTAATTAACTGGAAAAAGATAAAGGATGTAAACGAATATTTTTAAAAAGATAAAGAACGTAAATGAATATTTTAAAAAAGATAAAGCACGGAAATCTATAATACATATAATTGTCTAATAGCACAGTCAGCTGCTTACGTGGTCAATTTATCCATGTTACAGTCCACGTAATCCCTTTTTAACATTCACTTAATGGAAGAACCATTTTAAACTATTTTGAAAAGATAAAGGACATAAACGATCCTTTTAAAAGATAAAGGATGTAAATGAGAAAAAGGTGAAAGACAAAGGACCAAACTGGTATTTTAGCCTTTTTTCAATCTAAAATTTTCTCTTCCATCTTATCTCATTTTTCTATCCTAACTTTCTCTCTCTAAAAAAACTTAAAGTCACCAAAGATTTCTATTGTCAACATGTCGTCAAATATATGATTAAGTAAAATTATAAATCAGAGTTATAATAAATGTGTTAGTCTCTGAACAATTATAAAATTATAAAAAGGGACACCTTACTCCCTTTGTAGATTTTCCTCTAAAATAAAATGAATTGTCTAGGAGTGTGTCAAAAACAAAACATGTAAGATAATGGAATGCGTGACTATTCTCATTAATCTGAATAGAATATATACAAGGAGTTTGTAACGGTCAGTCAACTATACAATTATGACTAAATATATGCAATAATGACAGAATATATATAATTATGACTAATTATATGCAATAATGAGAGAATATGCTATTCCTAATATTCTATTCTATCACACCCCCGCAGTCGAAGCGGGAGGTTCACGGACGCTGAGACTGGTCCGGAAATCATCGAAGAGGATGCGAGGAAGGCCTTTGGTGAAGATATCTGCAATCTGATGTCGAGATGGAACATGAAGTACGCGTGCCTGACCACGAGCTACCTTTTCCCGTACAAAGTGAATGTCCATTTCAACGTGCTTGGTGCGCTGATGTTGTACAGGATTGCCAGAGAGATAAATGGCACTGACATTGTCGCAATACACCAAAGTGGCCTGAGGAATAGGAAAATGGAGTTCCAGTAAGAGATTACGAAGCCAACATGACTCGGATACAACATTAGCAACACCTCTGTATTCGGCTTCTGCACTGGAACGAGAGAGAGTGGGCTGTCTTTTGGAAGACCACGATATAAGGTTGTCACCTAGAAAAACACAGTACCCAGATGTGGAGCGTCGGGTGTCAGGGCATCCACCCCAATCAGCGTCAGTGTAGGAGATGAGTTTCGTGATGGGGGATGGAGATATATGAAGACCAAAGTGCATGGTGCCCTGGACATACCGAAGGATGCGTTTGAGAGCCAGCATATGTTCTGTCTTGGGTGCATGCATGTGGAGACAGACTTGCTGAACCGCATATGAGATGTCAGGTCTAGTGAAAGTGAGATATTGTAAAGCTCCTGCAAGACTGCGATAGAGAGAGGGATCCTCATAAGCAATGCCTGATGACGTGCTGAGTTTCTGTTTGGTGTCGACAGGTGTGGCAGTCGGTTTGCAGGACGTCATGCCGGCACGTTCAAGGATTTCGGAAGCATAAGTGCTTTGACTGAGAAATAGGCCGCCCGGGTGGCGAGAGACGGCGATACCCAGAAAGTAACTCAACGGACCAAGATCTTTCATTGCAAACTCAGTAGCCAATAATGACATAACTGATTTGCGAAGCACATGAGTAGAAGTAATGAGGATGATGTCGTCCACATAGAGGAGAATGTATGCCATGTCAGATTGTTGTCGATATATGAAGAGAGAATGGTCTGATGTGCTATGTCGAAACCCAATGGTAGTAACATAGTCAGCAAAGCGTTGGTACCATGCTCTGGGTGCTTGCTTGAGACCATAGAGAGATTTCTTCAGGCGACAAACATAATCTGGATGAAGAGGATCACGGAAACCCAATGGTTGATGCATATAAACAGTCTCATGAAGGTCACCATGTAGAAATGCGTTCTGGACATCCAGTTGATGAATGGGCCAGGATTTAGAAAGAGCAATGGTGAGTACTGTTCTAATAGTAGCTGGTTTGACCACCGGGCTGAAAGTCTCATCACAATCCACACCAGCAACCTGTGACCTGCCATCACAAACAAGGCGAGCCTTATAGCGCTCAAAAGAGCCGTCAGAATTTTTCTTATGTTTGAAAATCCACATGCATCGAATAAGATTGGCATCACAAGGACGAGGAACTAAATCCCACGTCTTATTTCTAATAAGAGCATCAAATTGAGATTTCATTGCGGATGTCCAATTGGGGTCTGATAGGGCTAGTTTGTGATTTTTGGGTAAGGGAGAGATGGGGTGGTTTGAGTGAGAAATTGATAAGTTGAATAGTTTACGGGGTTTGGTAATGCCTTTCATACTACGGGTGGTGATAGTACGTGGGGGTGGTGGTTGTATTGGTGGGGGTGAGTTAGTCGGGATTGTAGTGGGTGGATTGACTGGAGAGGTAGGTGGCGCTGATTGTTGGTATGTTGATGAGGATGGCTGGTCCGTGATGGTTGGTGGTGGTGATTGGTTATGTGTGGCTGGTGGGGGTGTTTGATTTTGCCACTGGTGTATAAGATAGGGGCGTGGGTCATCGTTGAGGAAGTGATAAGAGCGGGGTGAAGGTGAGTGTATCTTGGTGAAGGGAAATTGAGTTTCATCAAAGATAACATGCCTCGAAATTATTAGTTTTCTGTTTGACAAATCAAAACATTTGTATCCTCTATGATTAGAAGGATAACCCAAAAAGACACATGGTGTAGAGCGTGGTTGTAATTTGTGGATTGTAGGCGCCGGGAACAACGGATAACACAAGCAACCAAAAACTCGTAAGTGTGTGTAGGTGGGGTCACGATGGTATAGGAGTTGTGTAGGTGACTTATCTTGAAGTGTTTTGCAGGGAAGAATATTTAGCAAGTAAGTTGCCATGTGAAGAGCATGATGCCAAAAAGAATGGGGAACAGAAGAATGAGCTAGCATGGCGCGCATCATATTATTAATGGTTCTTATTTTTCGTTCTGCTTTCCCATTTTGTGAGGATGTGTGAGGACAAGAGAAGCGAAAAACAAGACCATGGTTTGCGCAATATTGTTGGAATAGCTCATTATTATATTCACCGCCATTGTCACATTGAAAGGATTTGACGCTTAGTGAGAATTGTGTTTGAATAAGATTAGTAAGTGACTGGAACATTTCAAAAACTTGAGATTTTCTGCTAATAGGAAAAGTCCACAAGAAATTTGTAAAATCATCCAAGAAAAGAACATAATATTTATGACCAGCAGAACTCAAAACGGGAGAAGTCCACAAATCACTATGTAAAATATCGAAAGGCATCAAAGTTATTATTTGAGAATTAAGAAATGGCAATTTAACTTACTTGCCTAAAACACAAGAGTCACAAATAACAGAAGGATTAAAAGGTTCACAACAGATGAATTTATTATTGCGAAGAGAATTGAAAACATGGGCGCCAGGGTGACCAAGGCGACCGTGCCAGAGACTAGACGTAAGACCAACAAAACTTGGGGAAGTGGTGACTGGATATAGATCGCCAAGACTGTCACATCTCATGAGAGGCATCCCCGTCTGAAAATCAGATACAGTAAAACCAAAAGGGTCAAAGGAAACAGAAACATTGTTGTCAGTGGTGAGTCGCCTAACAGAAATCAAATTTTTAATAATATTCGGGGCATGTAGGACATTGTTTAAGTGTAACGGTTTGTAAGGGGTGGCTATTTGTGTGTGTCTGGTGCCGTGAATTGGGATACCATGGCCATTACCAACAATGATTTTCTGATTTGAATTACTTAAAGGAAAATAAGACGAGAGATTACCTTGTGATGCTGAAGTGTGAGTGGATGCGCCAGTGTCCATGTTCCACGGGTCCTCAGGAGTGTTGAGAGACATGGTGTGCATAGCTGCCTCGATGTCTGTCGGTGTCTGAGAGGTAGTAGCAGTATATGCCTGAGGACGCTGTCCTAGGATGCCTGACTGCTTGGGAGGACCAGTTGGGCGTGTCCACTGAGATGTGGGATACGGGCACGGAGGCATGGTCCATGGTGGTGGGGCCCAACCCCATTGTTGCCAGGGTGGATACTGCTGCTGTTGCTGCCAAGGAGGAGACGACCATGATGGAGGAGCATTGGAAGCTCCAGACCGAGGTGCACTGCGTTGACCACGCCCACCTCCGCGGCCTTGGTTTCCACGAGGGCGAGAGTGGTTGCCAGAGCGACGATTGTTCTGCTGAGAAGTGTCGGTAGAAGGTTGCTGCTGAGCGGTGTGCAAGACAGTATGAGAGCCAGTGCTGGTCATTTTAGCCATACCTGCTTCTTCCAAAGTGAGCATAGAGCGAGCCTGATAGAAGGCTGGAAGAGGATTACTCTGTCGAATCAAGGTAGCAACGCTGCGGTAAGCTTCTGGAAGACCAGAGATCAGTTGAAGTACCAGACGGTGGTTGTTGACAGGAGAGCCGACATTTCTCAACTGGTCCGAGAGCATCTTGAGGCGCTGACAGTAGGCAGAAACATTGGGAAAATCCTCCATACGAGTGGTGGAGAATTCTTGCTCAAGAGTGACAGCACGAGCGTTCTGGTTGTCCTGAAATATGTCTGCCAGGCGGTTCCAGGCTGCTGCGGCAGTGGAGTCAGGTTCCAGAATGGTCGACAGCAGATCAGTGGAGATGGTGGAATAGATCCACTGAAGAACAGTGGCATCAAGAGTGACCCATTGTTCGTAGTCGGCGCTAGTAGGAGTTGGCGGTGGTTTTTCATTGGAGGGAACGATGTGATGCAAGACACGATGAGAGCGAGCATGGATGCGGAAAAGCTCGGCCCAGGTTCCGTATTGATCTTTTTCTATTTCAAGGATGATAGGAATGTTGTTCTTGATGTTGGAGACAGCAAGGGCGGGATGAAACTCGGTTTTCTTGGAAGAGGAAGAAACCGAGGGAGGGGAGGGGGGTCGCGAGTCTGACCTTATGGCGGAAGGGGAGAAGGCGAGGAGGAGAAGGGTTGCGGCGCTTGGAGGGGCGCGGCGCAAGGAAACACCAGAGAGGGTTCAACGATCGGAGGGGAAGAGCGATCGGAACGGCGCGGGCAAATACGGCAAGGGTTCGTGTGCGGCGCTGGGTTTGGTGTTTAGAGAGGGATCGTGTTTAGGTTTGATACCATGTAAGATAATGGAATGCGTGACTATTCTCATTAATCTGAATAGAATATATACAAGGAGTTTGTAACGGTCAGTCAACTATACAATTATGACTAAATATATGCAATAATGACAGAATATATATAATTATGACTAATTATATGCAATAATGACAGAATATGCTATTCCTAATATTCTATTCTATCAAAACAAAAAACGGTCAAGGAAATTAGAGCACCTCCAACGGAGAGTGCTTTAAGAGTTCGTAAAGTTACGATCGAACTTTTATCCCTGCTCACGGTTGGAGATCTATGCAGTTAAGAAGAAGGGCAGTTGATGGGGGAGAACTCTAGCTTCTCGAAGTACAACTGGGCAGCTGTACAATTCTTTTATAAATTTATATTATGGTCAGCCTAATCCGTCATGAAATAGGGAAGCCAGAGTGGCTGAAATGGGAGCTAGGAATGAGGATCGTTGGGTGTGGATTTTGAAGCTGGCACCGTTAATTAAAAGAAGGAGGGAGCAAGCCAACGAGTTCGCAGCGGTGGCAGACGGGCCTTTAGGCCCACTAGTGGTGCACTGGATAGGTGGTTAGGATGCTACACCCCTTGGATTGCCTCTCTATTAAATCTCGTTATGAGGCCTTGGTACAACGGCAAAACATTTCAGCAATCTCTCCCGACTTCTCAAAGGCGACAAAGCGATTTAGGCAAGCAACATCCTGTCGAAGGTCCAAATCTTTGGATGGAGGTTACTACAAGCTAGGGAGATTGGCTACTAGATCTTTGTTGGCAAGGAGAGGTATCATAGAGGCTGAACACAACATAGTTTGTCCATTTTGCTTCACAAATTAAAGGAGGAAATTGTGAGTCACTTATTTTTCGACTGCAAAATTTCTAATGATGTTTGGTATATGGTGTCAGCTTGGATTGGTGAATATGATGTACCCCTTAAAGATTCGTTGATTAATTTTCTACAGTTTGACAGATTCATCTCTGGCAAAAGGAAGAGGAGAGTAAGGTATATAATTTGGTTGGGGACAACCTGGGCTATTTGGGGAGCAAGAAATGAATTGGTTTTTAAAGGATTTGTTATGGATAGCATTAAAATTTTCAACCAGATTGTAATTGTGTCATGGCAATGGTTTGCTGAAAGGATAGGCAGAAAAACCAAGTTGGTGTTTTCGAATTGGCGTGGTTCGCTATTATCATGTTTGAATTCGGTGCCCTTAGAGGTTTGGTCCTGAGAGGTTTTAACGAGGCCCATTGTATTTGTACGGGTTTGAGTATCCCTTATACTCCCATTAATAAATAATTTTTCTTCTAAAAAAAGTCTCAATTCTATATGCACAATCATCTCCTTACTTTATCTCCAACCTAATTTATGTGGGGCTTTTAGTGACTCATTTAGAGAGTGTTTGCCTTGTTTATGTTAGGAAGCGACCGCCTTCTTGACTAATAGCAATAGACACATGTGAGCTTTAGTAATTATCAGTGTATTTTTGAGTTCGAGTTTTTGTGTGAAGACAATAAATGGATAGTCACTTGAGATTTTGTTTGGGTCAAACATGAATATTCCGATTTTAAAATCATTTCCTTTTCAATTTCATTCTATTTTTTTTTTTGTGGTGAAAAAAAAATAGAATGAAATTGAAAAGGAAATGATTTCAATTTCATTCTATGTGACAAGCATTATAATGACGGGGTGCAGAAAAATAACAATACATATCAGTAAAATAATATGATACATTTACACCTGGACATATGTAAATAGACAAAAGCTACGAGGGGACTAAACGTGTCTCATATTTATAATTGTTAGGGACTATTACGTAACTTATTATTTTTCATGGACCAAAATCAACATTCACTTTTTCTTTTGAGTAAATACTCATTTTAGTCCCTAAGAATTTTTTATGGGAAAAATTGGTCGTTGACAATTTTTTGGGACAAATTAGCCCCTGGCATTTTCAAAACAAAGACAAATTAGTGTCCTGCTCATGCAATGTTAGGGGGCGAAACAGTGGGTTAGGTTGGTTGTCCTCACTGTAGTGCAGATTGGACGAGGTACTCTTTTTTTTTGAGTCTTTTTCCCAATGTGTTTTGGCTCAGGGAGGTTTTGAGGAGGCTCTCGCCATTTTCTTTTTCCCCATTGTAAGGGTTGGGCATCCCTTGTGCTCCCTTTCAATGAAATTATTGCTTATCTAAAAAAAGATGTATGAACGAGCGTGATTAAGGTTTTGCTAACATAGACACAACATTTTTGCCAACATACACATACACTCCTCAAAGTAACTTTTTTTCAAAAAATATTTTCAAACGACACAATATCTGAAAATAAATTTTCAGACTTCAAAATAATACCCCTTCAAAAGGAAATTTCCTTTAACTACAAATAATAATGTTTGGTTACATTTAAGAAACATCCACATGCACTCACCTTGCTTCACAAAACAAAAACATAAAGAATCAACTATAGGATGCATTCAACAAAAACAGGGCAAACCTCTAGACGTATATCATAATCATCATTGAACATGTAGCACGATCTTACACATTATAAGCTCGAGTTTATAATTTACTACACAAAATTACCAGACCCAAACCAAGGTTCTTAACAAGATATGATATTAGCATGATTCTTAATATACCACTAAACTAGATATTAGGTAGGCCCTTCTTCACTAACAAAATGCATAAATCAAAGACAACGAGGCAAATCTTTAGACTTCATGGACAACCACTACCACGCTCAAGCATACCAGTCTGTGCTACCATACCAGTCTGTGATCCATAGTTAACACCTCCAAGATCAAGCACTTGATTCTTAATGTTATTGTGAGATGATAAAGCATTGGTCATTGCATTTCCAACATATTTGCCCGACATCCTTTCAATCTGACACGTGTGTGTGTGTTTCAAATGAGAGTTTAATATTTGTAGGAAAATAATTAAGGAGAATTAACAAGTAGCTAATGATACTAAACAGGTAAGTGCATGATAATAACTAATAAGTAGTTAAGTACCTGTCTCTAAAACGAGCATTCTCAATCCTCAAGTGCTTTCCTTCAAAGGACATTTCACTGAGGGTAGAAAGATTTCCACATTTGGTGTATGGGGTATTAGTTAGTGCCTCTTTGTACCTAGAGTTCTCAGCTCGAGGTTTTTCGTTCTCGGCCTTCAAAATGCTGTTATCTTGGCTTTCTCTTTGATCCTATATAGCATTTGAAAGGAGCATGCAAATGAAATAACTTAAATTTAATTTAAAGCTAGAAAGCAAATACAAAAAAAAAGTATACTTCAAATTTGAGTCCAACTCCAACAATGAATTGAATTTGACTATTTCTTGAGTATTATCTTCGGGTATAGAAGGAAGTAAGCATGTCACTTCAAAGACAATTGTTACTCTTTCATGTGTTTTTGCTAGGTCATTAACATGCGATATGGATTAATAGGTGTTCTTTGTGTCTTATAAGTTATCACTATTTTGTTATTAAAATATCTCATCCCGACAAGCTTAACAAAACAAATATGTTTAGGTATAAGAATGTCCACATCAATAGATATAGAGAGTGAATACTGCACCAAAAAAAGAAGGAGAAATTTCTTAAATTTAAATGTTAAAAGCTATTAAGATGACATTGTATTTATCGAAATGTATAAAGTTTCAATGAGTAAACTCCTTCTGAATATAGGCCTAAAAGGAAGCAAACAGAATACCTCAGCTGGATCTACTAGGAGCTCTGAGTTTGGAATTTGGAATGACCTATAAAACACGTATGCAGGAAGATAAATAGATAGACAAATAATAGAATAAGAGAATGTACGTTCAGAGAGAAAGTTATCATCTTTTGTTTTGGTGAGGAAAGTTATTATCTAATTTACAAAAAAGTTCCCAGTTTGGTTTGATAATGTAATTACAATCCAAGAAATAGAAATAAAAACATTGGGTCGTAAATAGTCATAGTGCTAATGGTACTAAACAGGTAAGTGCAATGTAATAACTAATAAGTAGTTAAGTACCTGCTCTCTAAAACGAGCATTCTCAATCTTCAAGTGCTGCTCTTCAAAGGACATTTCACTTAGGGTAGAAGTATTTCCACATTTGGAGCATGGGGTATTAATTAGTTCCCCTTTGTATTTGGAGTTCTCAGCACGAAGTTTTTCGTTCGCAGCATTCAATCTGACACGTGTGCGTGTGTGTTACAAATGAGTTTAATATTTGTAGGAAAATAATTAAGGAGAATTAACAAGTAGCTAATGGTACTAAACAGGTATGTGCATGGCTAATGCCTGACATCCTTTCAATCTGACACGTGTGTGTGTTCCAAATGATAGGTTTTTTTTTGACCAAGTCTCAAATGAGAGTTTAATATTTGTCGGAAAATAATTACGAAGAATTAATAAGTAGCTAATGATACTAAACAGGTAAGCGCATGGCAATAAATAATAAGTAGTTAAGTACCTGTTCTCTAAAACGAGCAATCTCAATCCTCAAGTGTTCCTCTTCAAATGCATTTCATTGAGGGTAGAAGGATTTCTACATTTGGAGCATGGGGTTTTAGTTAGTGCCTCCTTGTACCTAGAGTTCTCAGTACGAAGTTTTTCGTTCTCGGCCTTCAATCTGACACATGTGTGTGTTTCAAATGAGAGTTTAATATTTGTAGGAAAATAAATAAGGAGAATTAACATGTAGCTAATGGTACTAAACAGGTAAGTGCATGGCTAATGCCCGTCATCAATTCAATCTGACACGTGTCTGTGTGTGTTTCAAATGAGAGTTTAATATTTGTAGGAAAATAATTAAGGAGAATTAACAAGTAGCTAATGGTACTAAACAGGTAAGTGCATAGTAATAACTAATAAGTAGTTAAGTACCTGTTCTCTAAAACGAGTATTCTCAATCCTCAAATGCTGCTCTTCAAAGGAAATTTCACTGAGGGTAGATGGTTTTCCACATTTGGAGCATGAGGTATTAGTTAGTACCTCCTTGTACCTAGAGTTCTCAGCACGGAGTTTTTCGTTCTCGACCTTCAAAAGGCTGTTATCTTGTTTTTCTCTTTGAGCCTATATAGTATTTAAAAGGAGCATGCAAATGAAATAACTTAAATTTAATTTAAAGTTAGAAAACCAATAAGTATAAAGTATACTTCAAACTTGAGTCCAACTCCAACATTGAATTGAATTTCTTAAGGATTGTCTTCAGGTATGGAAGGAAGTAACCATGTCACTTCAAAGACAAATCTTAATGAAGCATAAGGCCATTAGCATGGACTGCATATCAACATGGGGGGGGGGGGGGGGGTTCAATGTTTACACCTCAACCAATTCATGATGTAGAAATTCAAACCATATACTGAGCTCACCACATCTTTTCTTTGTTAATCCATTCTCCAATGGAATCAATGAACCAGTCAAGGAAAGATCGAATCTTATTTCAGATGTTATGGCCCAAAATTACACAAGTTTGTAATAGAGGAGAACAACAATGCATGGTTTTTGAATCGTCTAAGAGCCATAAGCTTGCTGGAAAAGCGTTTCAAATTCCGGAATAGACACGGAATAGACACAGTTCATGGACTAGAAAGTGAAACAAACAAAATAGAAAAATGTGATAGAGATCTGAAAATGTGGTGAAATTTAATTCCGGAGGGCTCAACATTCTTAACTATATAGTATAAATAAATCTGCTATTGAAAATAAAATTAGAATTCTAACATAAGCTAGAGAACCTTGACCACAATAGATAGACATGAGAGAGAAAAACCTAATTTAAGGCGAATAACCATTAAAATTAACTGTTTCAATTTGAGATAGAAGATGGAACAAAAAGGAGAAGGCATGGCAAGAAAAACATGGTTACCTCACCCATTGAGAAGGCGTGGTATTGAAGATTACGATTCAAGACGAAAACTGCAAATTCAAATAGAAATCGATAGAACTAGTAAAAATAATCAATTAACACCCAAACAAATAAAATCATTCATTTAAATGCAATTATAATGGTAAATATAAAAAAAAAGGAATATATGCATCAATTTCATTAAAATTATTACATTTCTTATGTATATTATCTTACCTTTTTTAATCAAGGAAATCACAGTCGTTGAAGATCGATGATGAACACAATCAACATGTACCGTAGAGCAAAGCACAATAGAGAAGGCGTAGAAATATAACACAACATTGGTGATTTTCTTTTGATTAAGCTTGCGGCGATAATCCAA
This sequence comes from Astragalus membranaceus, assembly GCA_039519185.1. Lineage (NCBI taxonomy): Eukaryota > Viridiplantae > Streptophyta > Magnoliopsida > Fabales > Fabaceae > Astragalus > Astragalus membranaceus. Next base: position 30,066,218 of record CM076853.1, on the reverse strand, counting down.
AAACCATAGATTATTGTGTCACTCATGGATCTATTAAAGAGAAAACAACATATGAATACAATGGAGGAGAAAAATCGATAAAAAGTAGATTATATAATTGAAATAACATCATGAATCATTTGAGATTAGTTGTATATAAAATACTTATCGGAGTATTATGAAGCGATCGTTGATGTACGAAACCCTAACATATTAAAAATAAATATAATATTGTAGAAATAAAATCACATAAATAAAAAATCAAGCTCTTTTATAAAAAAATTAAACATCAAAATTATGACCATGTAGATATTGATATGTGTGTATGAGAGAGAGATAAATCTAAGCCAAGGGTCCACTCATACCACCATATATAAATCCCACTTTCAAATCATGAATAAAATTAAAAAAAAAAACAAAACACAAACCAAAAAATCAAGATTGAATCAACTACAACCCAAATATAATAATATTCATATTTCACATACTAAATAACAGGCATACCCCTCTTCTTCTTTCCCTTAGTACTACAAGACGTTGTGGAGCCAGTGTTGGTGCTGGTGCCGTGGCTAGTGCTGGTTCCGGTGAGCAACCAAATTTTTTTGATAAGAATTCAAGAGATACAAAGAAAAAGCAATTTAGGTTCAAGGATTCTGCGCAGCTGCAGTGACTTATGAATATTAGAGTTGAAATAATGGAAGCATAAATATATAATAAAATTTAAAACTAATAAAGTAGAATTAAATAATGGGAATTGAATATTAATTAGTAATTTAGTATTTTAATTGCAAAATTCTAAGTATTAATTTTGGTTGAGAAATTGGATCACCTCCGTCTTGGAAATTTAATAAAGGCAATTTAAAATTTATTAAAGGAAAATACCTTTTTTATATAAATTGATTGTTAGAATATAGTCATGTACACATCATCCTTAGGTGTGCCTATCAATCATGATTATTATCATATCAATTGGGATTAGAATAATGATTTATGATTTCTTGTATTTATTGCAATTCTATTACAAAAGCAACCTAGTGTGATCCAATTGAGGCACACAGATTCACAAATTCAACTTTGATAATAATTTATTTGTTTATATTCTATTTTAAAATTTTAAAAGAAAATATTTGAAACTATAAAGTGCGTCCGAGTCATTGCATTTCCCAAATGACTGACAAGTTCTTTTTTTAATTAAATTAAATTGTTAAAAGTTGACCATACATGGCAATTTCTTACAAGCAAACTTAATAAAAGTTGACCATTGTTAAGAAAATTTTTTATATGAAACCTAATAATTCACACACGTCGAACAATTATAAAATGAGAAAAACTTGGTTTTGGCATACTTCACTGGATAAAAGGTAACTATAAGGCGTTGTTGTATTATTGGTCGTTCTCCACTTTTTGTTTCGTGTCATCCATCGATTTTCTTTAATTAATGGTGAAAAGACACATAAACTATATTTTAAAAAAAAAGGCGAAAATGAACATTTTAGAGAAGATAAAGGAGAAAAACGAAAAATTAGGAAACATAATTAACAATCACTTACTAAAAGGACCATTTTAATTAACTGGAAAAAGATAAAAGATGTAAACGAATATTTTTAAAAAGATAAAGAACGTAAATGAATATTTTAAAAAAGATAAAGCGCGGAAAACTAAAATACATATAATGGTCTAATAGCACAGTCAGCTGCTTACGTGGCCAATTTATCCATGTTACAGTCCACGTAATCCCTTTTTAACTTTCACTTAATGGAAGAACCATTTTAAACTATTTTGAAAAGATAAAAGACATAAACGATCCTTTTAAAAGATAAAAGATGTAAATGAGAAAAAGGTGAAAGACAAAGGACCAAACTGGTATTTTAGCCTTTTTTCAATCTAAAATTTTCTCTTCCATCTTATCTCATTTTTCTATCCTAACTTTCTCTCCCTAAAAAAACTTAAAGTCACCAAAGATTTCTATTGTCAGCATGTCATCAAATATATGAATAAGTAAAATTATAAATCTGAGTTATAATAAATGTGTTAGTCTCTGAACAATTATAAAATTATAAAAAGGGACACCTTACTCCCTTTGTAGATTTTCCTCTAAAATAAAAAGAATTGTCTAGGAGTGTGTCAAAAACAAAACAAAAAACTGTCAAGGAAATTAGAGCACCTCCAACGGAGAGTGCTTTAAGAGTTCGTAAAGTTACGATCGAACTTTTATCCCTGTTCACGGTTGGAGATCTATGTAGTTAAGAAGAAGGGCAGTTGATGGGGAGAGCTCTATGTTAAGATTTTGGCAAGTGTACCAAATGTCGTCGCAAGTAATAAAATATCGGTAAGAACCGGTCGATCCACAGGAATTGCTTTTATTGTCAATTCAGCAAACAAATTATTTTTTAGTTGATACGATTGGACAAAAAGATAGTTATCGGTAATGGTGAAATAGAAATTTATAAAACAATTAGGATAAACGCGATTAGGGGTCGAGTCCTCTCCCTTCACCGATCTTATGGACCTTCAGCTACTCACATATTAATTGTTTGAAATACCAGATTCAATTCACAATATTAGGCTAAGGACAATTCCTTGCCTCAAAACCCCTATTACCCTAAGTGTGCGTTTGGATGGAGCATTTGAAAATTCAAGGGAATTTCAAATTTCATGTAATTCAAATACATCAATTAAAATCCATTAATTTTCAAAATTATTTGTTTGGATGGGGTAATTAGAATTCTTCAATTCTTAAAATTTCTTGTTTGGATAGATTAACTAAAATTCGTAATTTTTTTAAAACTTTTTAAAATTCTTCACTTTACCCAATGGTCGAATGACACGCGAGTTCAACGATCGACTGGACCGACCCACCAGATGTCGGGGCTGACACATTGGGAATAAATTGGTCCCGGCCTACCGAGTTAGAGGTGACAAAGCAGGCTACCAGGGCCGTGTTGGGCTGGAATATTTTTGGGCCGTGTTCAATTATCGAATGATGGTGTACCGAAATAGAGCTGCTCAAGGATCATCAACAAAATAAAAAAATAAATAAAGAAAAAGAAAGAGTGATTTGGTGGAGGCTACTTTCGTTTTTTGATCGCTAATCATTAAGATCAAAACTTCTTATATCTTAAAAGATCGGTTACAGATGGATCAACAATACAATAATTTGTTGTAAGAAAAACAATACAATATGTTCATACATTTAATCGTTACTTTTAAATACAGTTGCTTTCAAATTAAACAGTTGCCTTCAAATTAGTTTAAACTGATATACTAATTATATATAATTGTTGCATTTAGTGCAGGTATATATATATGTATGAATTGGACGAGAGAGAGAGAGAGAGAGAGAGAGAGAGAGAGAGAGAGAGAGAGAGAGAGAGAGAGAGAGAGAGAGAGAGAGAGAGAGAGAGAGAGAGAGAGAGAGAGAGAGAGAGAGAGAGGGAGAGAGAGAGAGAGAGAGAGAGAGAGAGAGAGAGAGAGAGAGAGAGAGAGAGAGAGAGCATTTGGTATTTTTCAAAAATTATTTTCTTTGAAGAAAATTATTGTGCAAAAAAAAATAATATTTTTTTAAAGAACATTTTTCACAAGAAAGGAATTTCAAATTCTTCATTTTTAGGTGGTATTTCAAATTCTTTAAATTTAGTCTTACAAAAATACCTCATAAAATCCATTCATTTTGAAAATTCCTCATATTTATTATCCAAACAAGTTAATTTAGTTTGAAGCATTTGAATTACCCTCTTAAATTACATTACCCTATAAAATTGCCTCATCCAAACACACTCTAAGAGTTACCCTAATTCCTTAGGTGAGTCATGCCAGAGGGTAACGCATTAAGATTAAGAATTTTAATGAATTCACATAAGCTACCACATATTCCTATGATGATTACTAGCATGTGATCTAAACCCCAATTTCCAGCAAACAACCCATATTCCTATGTGATTATTTACCTAGATCATTACAATTATCATATGTAATTGCAAAGCATTAAGAACATAAGATTTAGACATATGATAATCAAACAATCAATTGTCTTAACCATATCAAAGAATCCATAATAAGGGTTTGGGGAGAGTCATCTCTCCCTAATCAAAAGAAACTAAAAAGATAACATCAATGAATGAGAAGATAGAAATAAGAAGAGATTAAACATAGAGGACTCCATGAAACCTTCAAATCCTAAAATCGCATCCCACACGAAGTGCCAGTGGTACTGCTTTTCTTTCTCCTTGGCTTCGTTGTTGACGCCTGTTGCACCCCGAAAAATCCCGGGTTGGGTTTCTCAATGTACAACGTGGAAAAATTTTGGAGCCGCCACCAATATTTTAATTTTAAGACCAAAACATTGAAAAAAGGTCTTTTGGACAAGGCGGATGGTCTTTGAAAACTAGAGATATAGGTTCGGGGGTCGATTACGTGCGAGGAAGGTGTTAGCACCGCGCACGTCCTTTCTACCGAAAGGGAACCTCTAATTAAATGTGTGGTTTTAACGTTTGATTTGAAAAATACCTAGATTTGCCTATTTATTTCTTGTTTGAAGATGAATGGGAAAACTTAACAAAAATTTTATTTTTGGGGGAAAAAGGTTTTTTAAAAAAAGTGATTGACGGGACATGGCCCGCTCCTACGTATCTCCCGGTGCGATTGAGAATTCAAAGCTACGTAGTTCTTGGTTGTCTTTTTGAAAAGTTTTTGTTTTTTATCTTTTTTGGTGAGTTTTTGAAATAGGAGGAGCATTAGTGAATGATTAAACTAGCAGAGGCTATGATGAATCACTTACTAAATACTCAAAAGAGAGAGTTGTACTGCTAGTCAAACGAACGAAGGTTCTGATGGACTATTGATAACAACTCGTTTTTTATTATCTTTTTTGAAAGTGATTTTCGAAAGAGATTGATTCGCACGATGATCAAACTAACAAAGGTTATGATGGATCATCGTTTATTATTTTTAGGAGAAAAGGACATTGTCACTAATAGCTAAACGAACAAAGGCTCTGATGAGCTACTAGCAACAATGGGTTTGAAAATGATTTTTGTTTGTTTTATGAAAATGATTGGTTTAGGGGGGTGAAAAGAATTTTTATTTGTTGCGCTTGAGGAGAACGTGACTCGCTCCTACGTATCCCAAACGGGAATCAAAGCGGCGTAGTTCTAATGAAAAATGTTTTTGAAAGGGTTGGAAAGGGGCGAGTTGAATCATCCGAGACCATCTTCACCACTTAGAACATGATGCACTAGGCATAAGTGGGAATCACGTGGCTCGTCATCAACAATGGACGATAATATACAAGAACGAGTAAATAAACACTATAGTTAAGTTAAATCACACGGATCACAATAACTAAATATTAACAAATGTAAAGACTGAAATACCTCTGATGAAGGCAGGTATTACAACTCTGAAGAACGCGAACCCCGACTAACTCTTGCAGGAGATCTGCTCAGGCGGACCAACAGAACGAATAGAGCAAAAATAAAGCGTAGAAGAGTTTTTTTTCTAAAATGTGAGGGATCTCGCAAAAATGGGTTTCTGGAGCAATTCTTCTCTGATCTTGTGAAAAATGTGTCTGTGTGACTTGAGGCTGCCTATTTATAGGCTTAGGAAAGCATAGAATTTTTAAAAAACATTTATTGCAAGGATGAATCGATTGTTTGATGAAGGCAAAATATAGTATAATCGATTCTTTGCTTTTAGAAAACATAGGAATCGATTCCTTGGGCTTTGGAAATTAGTGGGAATCGATTCTTGGACTTCCTGAAATGATAGGAATCAATTTCATTGTGTTTTAAAAAAGAAGGGAATCGATTCTTGAGACATCCTAAATAGGTAGGAATCGATTTCATGTTTAGTTAAGGTAAGGAGGAATCGATTCTTGGCTCTTTAAAATGGCCTGAAAATCGATTTCATGCTTTGATAACATAAGGAAGAATCGATTCTTGGCTCCTTAAAATGGCCTGAAAATCGATTTCATGCTTTGATAACATAAGGAGGAATCGATTCTTGGCTCCTTAAAATGGCCTGAAAATCGATTTCATGGTTTAATATTGGATTAAGGAATCGATTTCATGGCCTTTACAAGATAGTATAAATCGATTCTTGGCCATTGGAACAGAATGGAAATCAATTCTTGCTTTCCACAAAAATGTTTTTTTTTTTGTTTTTGCCATGCATGCATAAAATATTTTCCAAAGCTTGCCATGCATGCATAACATATTTTTCAAAACTTGCCATGCATACATAACACATTTTCAAAAAAACCCTAATTTGATGCATGAGGCTTATTGCAAAAATTATTTTTATAGACCCTTTTGTGAAAAATGACCAAAATGCCCTTTTTGACCCTAACTTCCCAAAACGTGCATTCTAACCCTAAAAATGATTTCAAAAACTCTGGAATGGTTTCTAGGATCCAAAATGCATGATTTATTTTTGTGTGGAAAATTAGGGTTTGGACCTAAGCCGGACAAAATTGGGGTATGACAGCTGTCCCTCTTTATCTGAATTTTAACGAGGAATATGAATTGGCTGAAACATATTCCAAGGTAAAATGGAGATAAAGAATTCAGAAATTATACCGATTTTGTCTACTTGGGGAAAACCCAAATTTTCCATTTTTCTTTTCTCATTTTGTTTTTGCTTTTGTTGATGTCATATGAAAAATGCAATATGCATGCAAAAACAGATTGGATTTTTCTGAATCACCGAGCACTGAGAACTCAGGATGAGCGCGGAGGGCGCAGGATGAGCACAGAGGGCTCAGGAGGAGCACAGAGGGCTCAGGAGGAGCACAGAGGGCTCAGGGGGAGCACAGAGGGCTCAAGAGGAGCACAGAGGGCTCAAGATGAGCGCAGAGGGCTCAGGGGGAGCACAGAGGGCTCAGGAGGAGCACAGAGGGCTCAGGATGAGCGCAGAGGGCTCAGCGGGAGCACAGAGGGCTCAGGAGGAGCACAGAGGGCTCAGGATGAGCACAGAGGGCTCAGGATGAGCACAGAGGGCTCAGGATGAGCGCAGAGGGCTCAGGAGGAGCACAGAGGGCTCAGGATAAGCACAGAGGGCTCAGGGGGAGCACAGAGGGCTCAGGATGAGCACAGAGGGCTCAGGGGGAGCACAGAGGACTCAGGATGAGCGCAGAGGGCCCAGGAGGAGCACAGAGGGCTCAGGATGAGCGCAGAAGGCTCAGGGGGAGCCCAGAGGGCTCAGGATGAGCGCAGAGGGCTCAGGATGAGCGCAGAGGGCTCAGGATGAGCGCAGAGGGCTCAGGGGGAGCACAGAGGGCTCAGGATGAGCACAGAGGGCTCAGGATGAGCACAGAGGGCTCAGGATGAGCGCAGAGGGCTCAGGGGGAGCACAGAGGGCTCAGGATGAGCACAGAGGGCTCAGGATGAGCGCAGAGGGCTCAGGAGGAGCACAGAGGGCTCAGGATGAGCACAGAGGGCTCAGGATGAGCACAGAGGGCTCAGGGGGAGCACAGAGGGCTCAGGATGAGCGCAGAGGGCTCAGGGTGAGCACAGAGGGCTCAGGAGGAGCACAGAGGGCTCAGGATGAGCACAGAGGGCTCAGGGGGAGCACAGAGGGCTCAGGATGAGCGCAGAGGGCCCAGGAGGAGCACAGACGGCTCAGGATGAGCGCAGAAGGCTCAGGGGGAGCACAGAGGGCTCAGGATGAGCGCAGAGGGCTCAGGGGGAGCACAGAGGGCTCAAGAGGAGCACAGAGGGCTCACAAATTCTGTTGATTGGTTGATTTGAAATGACTGATGCTGCTGTGTTGGATTGAGGTACCTGCATACGTTAGTTGATGCAAGGAATGGTGCATGGAGTATGAGTGCATGTTATGCAAGGGCATGTTATGCATGTGCATGCAATGCTATGATTTTGGTGTGATGATGAATGTGGTGAAATGCTAATCCTGATTCTTCATCTCTTTAATTTTTCTCTGGTCAGCTTTCTTTTTTCTGACTGCTTGTTTTTCTTGGTTTTTCTTTGACCAGCTTTCTTTTTTCTGATCGTTTGTTTTTTTTTCTTTTGCTCTTTTGCTCTTTTGGCTCGTTCTTTTTGCTGGTTCGACCAACCCGCGACAAGACTGAGGGACTGATTAGAATGGTAGTGGCGCATAAGCCCAGTGCCGATTGTCTTGTAATTTGCCATCTGAAATGGCCTATGAGTGCAATTATTTCCTTGTAAGCTTAATTTTCCCTGAGAAGTTGCTTCCTTCCCATAGCTTTTAAAAATTTCGCAATGATTGTGATGCTCTATGATTTATGCACGTGTTTTACAGGTCAGTGTTACCATCATCATAAAACAATTATTTGAGCAGAAAAAGCAAGGAAATAGAAAAACAAACAGACGTGAGAAAGATTGAACTTTATTGATGTAGAAGTCGGTCGCAGAAGAAGTTACGCCGACTGTTCAATACATTTGAAAGTTTAAACTACAAAAAGACACGAAAAAGAGAGAAGCTGATTTCTGACTGTCCGTCTCTGTGGAACAGTGCTAAACATTTATGTCCCTGACCTTGATCACCCCCTCATCCAAATCTTCAGGGGAGTTGTATGCCTTTCTTTACTTTTCATGCCCAAGCTTTCCGACCCTAATTTTTGCCTGGATCGCCCTTTGCGGGTTTTCAATCCACCGGGTCGCTCTGATTTTGCCTAGGCCGCCCTTTGCGGGTTTTCAACCTAGCGAGCTAGTTCTTACTTGGCTTGTCTTTCTCTTTTTTCGTCTATTTCTTTCAGGCATAATACTTCTTCACTTGATCGGAATTGACGGGGTTCCTTAGATCTTCTCCATCCATGTTCGCGAGTATCAGCGCTCCTCCAGAGAAGGCTTTCCTGACTATGTACGGGCCCTCATAGGTGGGAGTCCATTTTCCACGGGGATCACTTTGAATAGGCAGAATCTTCTTGAGCACTAGGTCTCCCTCATTGAATCCTCGGGGACGAACTTTCTTGTCGAAAGCGGTTTTCATCCTTTGCTGGTATAGCTGCCCATGACACAAGGCTGTGATTCTCTTCTCCTCAATGAGATTTAGCTGATCTAGGCGAGCTTGTACCCACTCCGCTTCTTCCAGCTTAGTTTCCATTAGTACCCGCAGGGAGGGTATTTCGACCTCAATAGGGAGGACTGCCTCTGACCCGTATACCAGAGAGAAAGGGGTTGCCCCGGTCGATGTGCGCACTGAAGTACGATAGCCGTGTAGAGAGAAAGGAAGCATCTCGTGCCAATCTTTGTACGTGACCACCATTTTCTGCACTATCTTCTTGATGTTTTTGTTGGCCGCTTCGACTGCCCCATTCATCTTGGGCCGATAGGGTGAGGAATTATGATGCTGGATTTTGAACTCTGCGCACAAATCCTTCATCATTTTGCTGTTCAGGTTGCTGCCGTTATCAGTGATGATCTTGTTGGGAAGACCATAACGGCAAATCAAGTCCTTCTTTACAAACTTGGCGACCACTGAACTGGTCACACTGGAGTAGGAAGCAGCTTCGACCCATTTAGTGAAATAATCGATTGCAACCAGAATGAAACGATGTCCATTTGATGCTTTAGGCTCTATAGGGCCAATGATGTCCATGCCCCACATTGAGAACGGCCTAGATGCAGTCATGACATTTAGAGAGGCAGGTGGCACATGAATGTGATCAGCGTAGATTTGGCACTTGTGGCACTTTCGGACGAAGCTGTAGCAGTGACCTTCCATCTGCAACCAGTAATAACCGGCTCTCAAGATTTTTCTTGCCATGGTGTGCCCACTGGAATGAACCCCGAACGACCCTTCATGGACCTCTTTCATGATTTTTGCTGCCTCTTCCTCTGTCACGCACCTCAGGAGGACCATATCATAATTTCTTTTGTAGAGAACTTCGCCATTCAAAAAGAAACTCCTCGACAACCTTCTGAGCGTTCTTTTGTCATTCTCTGATGCCCCGGGGGGGGGGGGGTATTCTCTATTGATGACGTACTGTTTGATATCATAATACCATGGCTTGCTATCAGGCTCTTCCTCAATTGCAGTGCAGTAATGATGTGCCGAGAGACCCCGATGTTGGATTCTGATATGAGTTAGATTTTTGTCGCAATTGATGTTGAACATTGACGACAGAGTTGCCAAAGCATCGGCCAAGTGATTTTCACCTCGAGGGATATGCTGGAAAGTAATTTCGTCGAAAGACTTCACCAATTCCTGGACATGATTACAATAAGGGATCAATTTAGGATCTCTGGTCTCCCAATCACCTCTCACCTGATGAATAACCAAAGCCGAATCACCATACACATCGAGTCTTTTAACCTTCCATTCAAGGGCTGCCTGAATCCCCAAGACGCATGCTTCATATTCTGCGATGTTGTTAGTGACATAAAAGCTCAATCTGGCAGTGATCGGAACGAAACGGTTATCTGGGGAGATTAGCACAGCCCCGGCTCCGTGCCCCCACACATTGGATGCGCCATCAAATATCATCCTCCACCTCTCCTCTTCTTGAGACTTTCCTTCCTCAAACAATGCCATGATGTCTTCATCAGGAAAATCATACTGCATTGATTGGTAGTCTTGAATTGGCTGACATACTAAGTATTCGGCGAGTGCACTGCCCTTGACCGCCTTCTGCGTGACATGCAGGATATCATACTCGGACAATAACATCTGCCAACGAGCGATCCGTCCTGTGAGTGCTGGCTTTTCAAAAATATACTTGATTGGATCCATTTTAGACACCAACCAGGTTGTATGACTCAACAGGTACTGCCTTAGACGATGAGCAGCCCATGCTAAGGCACAACAAGTCTTTTCTAGCACTGAATATCTCGTCTCACAGTCAGTGAACTTTTTACTCAAGTAGTATATGGCATGCTCTTTCTTTCCTGATTCATCATGCTGCCCCAGCACACACCCCATCGAATTGTCCAACACGGTTAAATACAGGATGAGCGGTCTTCCGGGCACCGGCGGCATCAAAATTGGCGGATTCTGCAGATAGTCCTTAATTCTTTCAAAGGCTCTTTGGCAATCATCATTCCACTCTGCTTTCTGGTTCTTGCACAACAGCTTGAAGAGAGGCTCGCAAGTGGCGGTCAACTGGGATATGAATCTTGAGATGTAGTTCAATCTCCCAAGGAACCCACAGACCTCTTTTTCAGTCTTTGGCACTGGCATTTCGAGGATTGCTTTAACTTTGTCTGGATCAACCTCTATCCCTTTCTGACTGACGATGAATCCCAGTAATTTTCCAGATCTCACACCGAAAGTGCATTTTGCTGGGTTTAACCTGAGCTTGAACTTCCGTAGACGTTCGAAGAGTTTTTGCAGGTTGACAATGTGTCCTTCATCAGTCTTGGACTTTGCAATCATATCATCTACATACACCTCAGTTTCTTTGTGCATCATATCGTGGAATAATGTCACCATTGCCCTCTGATAAGTCGCGCCGGCATTCTTGAGTCCAAAAGGCATCACTTTATAGCAGAATGTGCCCCGGAGAGTTATGAAGGTGGTTTTCTCCATATCTTCCGGAGCCATCTTTATCTGATTGTACCCTGAATACCCGTCCATGAAGGAGAACAATGAGTGTTGGGCCGTGCTGTCTACCAGAATGTCAATATGAGGCAGAGGGAAATCATCCTTGGGACTAGCTCTGTTCAGATCTCTGTAGTCAACGCACATTCTGACCTTGCCGTCTTTTTTCGGAACAGGGACGATGTTGGCTACCCACTGTGGATACTTCGCAACCGCTAGGAACCCGGCGTCAAACTGTTTCTTTACCTCATCCCGTATCTTCAGTGACATCTCTGGTTTCATTCTTCTCAATTTCTGCTTGACTGGCGGGCACTCCGGCTTTACTGGCAACCTGTGTTCAACAATGTCGGTGTCTAGCCCTGGCATATCTTTGTACGACCACGCAAAGACATCAACGTAATCTTGCAAGAGTTGGATTAGTCTTTTGCGTTCACTCTCTTCCATGGCGGTGCCGATCTTAACCTCTCTTCTATCCTCTTCTGTACCCAGGTTGATGATCTCAATCGACTCCCCATGAGGTTGAATAACCTTCTCTTCCTGTTCTATTAATCTCGTCAATTCTGGAGGAGCTTCCCAGTTTTCATCAACATCCCCCTCGGCTTGGTTAACCGGATGATCAAAGTCAAAGTTTGGACTGCTAGCACTGTTGTTCTTAGAGACAATTGTTGTATGTCTGCATTTTGCCGAAGCGCAAAAGCAGAATGAAAATCGGAACAAGCAAACAAACAATAACAAAGCAATAAAAAGACGCATGAAATGAAGAGAAATGGATTTTTATTGATTGAAAATTCAAAACAAACGTTTTTATTTAATGATGATAACTCTGAAAATAAAAACATGTTTGCCCCTAGCAACTTGTCCTATGGCCTTGGGCAGAGCCAGAGGGTTGCATTACAATCATTACTTTGAAAAAGTGATGGGCAAGTCCACGGCTTCCCAATTTTTGAGCTTCTCCTCAGCATGGCAGCGGCGAACTAAACTGGTACCGCCTTCTTCATCCTCTGAACCAATAGCAGTGATCTGGTCTGGATCTAGCAAACCAGCACTCCTGAAGCTTTGACTGATGTCACTGATGGGGATCCTCTTTGACCATGGATCCTGGCCTCTCAACTTGGCCAACCATTCACCTCTTCTCTCTTCAGCCAACTTCCTCCTTTCAACCTCGCTTGGGTGGTATCCCAACCCGTAACGATCTTTGTTTCCTTTCAGTTGTACAGGAGCAAGAATTCCTTGTCCTGTTTTTCCAAGACCGCGTCCCAGCTGATAACCTTGGTCCATCATAATTCTCGCGACCATCTCTCCACTCTTTGACAGCTTTATCACGGGCGACGATGATTCACATCCACCAAGCACAGCATTGGCAATTTCAAGAGATTGGAAAGAAGTCTCCAAAGACTCTTCAGCTGCTTCCACATAAGGGAACGGAGAAGACTTGTTAACTAGCATATCTTCTTCTCCATACACCACCACAATTTTGTCATTAACCACGAACTTAACCCTCTGGTGTAGAGATGAAGGAATAGCCCCAGCCATATGGATCCATGGCCTCCCGAGTAAACAACTGTATGAGGAGGATATGTCCATGACTTGAAAATTGATATAAAAAGTTTCTGGTCCTATTTGAATGGGGAATTCCATCTCTCCTATCACTTCTTTCTTTGACCCATCGAACGCCCTCACCAGAGTTGAGCTTGGCTTCATAAAGGAACAATCAACATCCAGTTTGCTTACAGTTGACTGGGGCATCACATTCAAAGAAGAACCGTTGTCAATTAATACCCGTGCCAACACGAAATCTCCGCATTTGACTGAGATGTGCAAAGCTTGATTGTGTTTCTTTCCCTCTGGGGGAAGCTCTTCATCAGTGAAAGTCAGATGGTTGGCAGCTACAATATTCCCAACTACTTCATCAAATTGGCCAACAGAGATATTCTGAGCAACATGTGCTTCATTCAGCACTTTCATGAGAGCAGTTCTATGCGCTTCTGAACTCATCAACAAAGACAGCATCGAAATCTTGGCCGGAGTTTGGTTCATCTGATCGACCACTTTATAATCACTCTGTCTCACAATCTTGAGAAACTCATTTGTTTCAGGCTCTGCCCCTTTCTTCTTCTGAATATTCTCCGCCTCCTTTTCTTTACCCTTACGGGCTCTATCTTCGGCTTCTTTGGAGGACTCAATCCGACCAAACTCAGGAGCATACATCCGACCGCTCCTTGTCATCCCGCTTGACCCAGTTATATTTGTAACAGTGGTGCTTGGAGAAACCCCTACTGAAGGTAAGGTGTTGTACTTCCACGGTACGGCGCTGTCCTTCTCATAAGGAAATGGAGCTGGGATTTCAATAACCAATGGCTGTGGTTTGGCTTGGACCGGTTTCGAATTATACAGTATCTCAATTGGCTTTCTGGCCTCTTTGCCATAATTGAACTGCAGCATTAGCACACTTTCTGCCTTCTCGACTACTTCCAACCGAACCACATAACGGTCCATCAAATCTTGCAAAACAGACTTAAAATCCTCACAAGCACCTGCACACGCAGGGTCAGCACACACACAACCTTTCTGAATTACCCCACAGCGACATAACTCAGCATGTATGTCTTCCAAAGGAGTCTTGATACTCTCAACGTTCTTTATCATGATCTGGCTCCCAGAATCTTCTATAGCATTGGCAGACGGTGCTCCATGACCTGGCAAGGGGTTAGTTGTCGTGCTCGGATTGTTCGGTTTAAAAGATAGCCAATTGGCATCAATTAGGTCTTGAACTATAAACTTGAACGCATAGCAATCTTCCACCGTGTGACCGACTCCTCCACTATGGAAAATACATGTGGCGTCAGCATTGTATCCTCTGGGGAAAGGTGGTTGCACAGTCCTCATAGGGCGAGTCTTGACTAGATTCTTTGAAATGAGATGATTAAACAGCTCAGTATAAGTGATGGGAATTGGATCAAAATTGGTACGTTTCCTTTCTTGATGATTCTGGGTCCTGTGACCCGGATTATTCTGCGGCGGCTGAGCTGAAACAGAGAACGGAACTTTCTGCGGTGGAGCGTTGAAGGACGGACCTCCCCCTGCTGTAATGACATTTGTCTCTCCCTCTTTCTTCTTAGGGAAATTTGAAAAAGGTTTCTTCTGCCCACCAGGATTGCCAAAACCTCCGGCAATTTTCCCACTACGCAATCCATGTTCCAGACGTTCCCCAATGATCACCATATCAGAGAAGCTAGAAGAGACACTACCCACCAATCGATCATAGTATATTCCTGGGAGAGTTTCCATGAACATATACACCATTTCCTTTTCTGTCACTGGTGGCTTCACTTGGGCTGCTATACTTCTCCACTTCTGGGCATATTCTTTAAATGATTCCCTGTCACCTTTGCTCATGAGTTGTAGTTGAGATCTATCAGGTGCCAGATCCATATTGTACTGATACTGTCTAAGAAATGCCTCTGAGAGATCCTTCCAACTATGGATGTCGGAGGATTGCAGTTGCATATACCAGTCTAGAGACGCTCCGGTCAGACTGTTCTGAAAGAAATGGATCAGCACCTTATCATCATGGGCATAGGCTGCCATCTTTCTGACATACATCGTTAGATGGCTGGAGGGACAGCCAGTACCGCGGTATTTTTCAAAATCTGGCGCCTTGAATTTGGGAGGTATAACAACACCTGGGACAAGACACAGGTCCCGCGCATCTTTAGCCCTTGTACCTGACCCTTCCATTGCCCTCAACCGTTCTTCTAGTAAGTGATATCTGTCTCTTGGTTGTGAACTCTCAACCATCTGGGCCTGAGGATAGCTCCCTGGATTGAAATAATAACCCCCATATTGAGCGGGGTTTCCCATTTGATAAGCAGCATTTGGAGGATTCACAGCAACCTCCGGAGCAGGAGCAGGCTGACATGTCACCACAGGAATGGCTTCAGCAGTGGATGGTGTATAATTCATGGGCATCCCCCATGGATATACTTGTGCATTTGGTTGTCTCTGACCGCTTGTCCCCGAAGAACCACCAACTTCTGGCATGGGAGGAGGATGAACAGTTATAGCTTCAGCTGATGTAGGAGGAGAAACAAAGGTAACGCCCCCTTCTGGAGTTACGACTGCGGTGGCCCCAGCAGCGGCCCCACTTCTCAGAGTTTGCAGCATATTCATTACTTCAGCCATCTGGGCCTCCATAGCGCCCATTTTAGTCTTCAAAACTTGATTCTCCTGAGCCAGCTGCTCAGGGTTAAGGATTTCTACGACCGGCTCATCTTGACCCCGGGGGTCTTCATTCTCGAGATGCTGATTGCTAGCCATTAGTCTTGCCTGTAGACGGGTGGAATATCGGTGTTGGCGAACCAGCTTGCCTTTTGTTTCTCTGATGATAGAACATTTTTTATGAGTACAAGTATGAATGCGTAAATGAATGCAATGCATATGCACATGGCCCTATATTATTTTGCGTTTAGCGCCAGGAATCGTGAGATAACTTGCTCTTGTCATAAGCAAATATCGAAATATTTTAAAAGCGTGACGAACATTGGGATCAACAAGCGATAGGGTACATTTCCTTCGAGCTTTAAGCCAATCATAAGAAAGAAAAAGAGTACAAGAGTGCAATACAATATCTCCCAAAGAAAACACAATGCTCTTAGAAAATTACAACATTCTAAAGAAAAATTATAACTTCCTAGAGAACATTCTAAAAGGAAAAATTACAATGCACTGAAATCTAGTAGCATATGGTCTTCAACTTCTGTCTCTTTTCTCTTTCTTTGCTTGCAGCAGCAGCTCCTTCAGCATTTTCCATGAGTTCCTCAGTCAGGGCCTTGCAGAAATTCACAAATTCATACACATGGACTGGGGTATTGAAGGGGAGCATCTCAGCTTCAGCTCTCCTTAGTCTTCTGGGGACATCCTTTACAACTTGATTAGCTAGCCATGCCAACTTTGAGAATTTACCCCTCCAAAGTCGGATCTCATCTCTTAGCTCTTTAACAATCTCTTGCTCTTCTATCTTGCCAATCAGTGCTAGGAAGCGCTGTTCCCAATACTTGCTCTCTGCTTGCACTTTCCTGTAAGACTCCCCTAGGTATCGGAGATTCCTTGTCAGTTCATCAGATCTTTCTTGCTCATACCTCAGCATTTCTTGGTATTCTCTGAGAACATTCCCAATGGAATTTCTTTCTTGTTCAAGATTCTTCAGCTGCCTTTTCAACTCCACCAAGTGAGGTTCTCGTCTGGGCTCAGTCGCCACAATCTTCCATTCTTTGGCTTCTTCAAGGGCCTTTCTTGTTTTCTGCTTGTACCTTTGGAGTTCATCCCTAGCCCCCTTCAGGTATTTCTGAGCTTCTAGTTTACTCTCCTTTTCCGCTTTGAATCGCTTGACACCCTCCTCAACAGCTATCACCTTGAGCTTGTTCTCTTCCTCTAACTCCTCCTTTTGTAGGGTTATTTTCTCCAACTTTGCTTGCAATGCCTTTTTCTCTTCCTCCGCTTTTGCTAAGGCAGATTTAACCTCATTCAACTCCTCAGGGGTAGGAAGGCGAGGTTTCGGCATCTCTTTCTCGACTGGCAGTGTCTCTTGGGAAGGTGAACGAGTACTTTGGATTCTTTCATGCAACCATTGGTAAAAAGTGACATCGCTAACCTTTTTCATGAGCTCATCTCTATCTTTACGGACCACAGTTTCCCATGCCTTTGAGATTTTCCGAAGCAAACCCTTGTTCTTCGGATCTTCTTTGTCGAGGAAGATAGGAGTCAGCATGTCTTCGGTAGGCATATTCCTCATAGGGTACCCAAGCTGTCGGATAATCAAGGAAGGATTATAGTTGATGCAGCCTTGAGTACCTATTAGGGGCACGTTCTGAAAGTCTCCACACCGAAACACAACAGAGGGCCTGTTCTTCCAACATGAAGGAGTGTACCAACGGACCTTGAGGGCATTAAGACTCCCTAAGGTATGCACCCACTCCTGGGCACTTTTGACCTCTACCTCACAATTCAAGGCATAAGACAACAGATCTGTAGCTGGATTCTTGTGAGCGATGACGTGGTTAAGGAGCCAAGCATATAGTACATGAAGGGAGCAGGCAATCTTCTTTTTCCCCGGCATTCGATGATGTGTAAAGGAGTAGTAAGTGTCCGCGAGTACGGCTGGTACTGGGTTAATTGGATTATCCTTGCTTATGAAAGCTAAGAACACTCCAATGGCAACCTCATCAATGAACCTTTCAACTTGTGGGAAGAGGACAATCCCAAAGATGGTTAGTGCTAGCAACTGCTTAAAGGGACCCCATCTGTTGGCTTGAGCATGGGACTTCATTAGGTCTTCAAAATAACTCAGTGGAAACCCCATTATACGGTTCTTTTTCTCTTTTCAGAGCTTTAATTCCCCCACTCCAACCTGCTGTAGCAAAGAGAGCCTCTGATCTGAATATTGATGCCCCTGGCACTGATAAGGCGTCGCCTCTGACTTAAAGAAACCTAAAATTTGCTCATACTCTTCTAAAGCTGGCGAGAGTCAGAAATCCTTGAAGATGAAACAGCGGATGTCCGGATCATAGAACTGACTGAGGGCTTTCACAATATTTTCTTGAAGATCGAACTGCAGCAACCGAAGAATATTCCCATAAGCCTTTTCAAACAACCTACGCTCATCCGGTCCCATTAGAGAGGCACACTCTATCAAACTGGCCACATCTGCTTTCTTTACTACTGGAAATCTCGAATTTAGCATACCCTCGCTTCTTGATCCCATGTCGTCTTGTTTTTTCACGCCTATGACAAGATTCCAAATTACTCCACGATTACCGGCAAACAAATTAGATGCATGAGGAATGCTGTATGAATTTTTTCAGAATTTTGCTTATGCATGCTGTTATGATGTAAAATGCGGATGATGAGGATGCTTGTTATAAAGACAGATATTTACAGGTGGGGTTTTGAAAATTTAGGGCAGTATACCCTATATGCCACCTCATATAGGTATTCATGAAAGAAAAACATATTCTTTTTTTTTGATTTTGTTGTTTTTTCAAAAACGTTGGCGGAAATGAACTGGATGTAATAATGCAACACACAATTTTGGAAAAGCCCTTGTGACCTAAAAAGAGGTGAGACCTATGATCTAGGGCAATTTAAAGGGTAATCCTTCCATGTAGCTCTATTCACTCCCTCACAAGGCCACCAGAGCTACAGTCCCTTTCACAAAATTCCCCACAAATGCAGCAAACTGCTAGGTGTGAGGTATCATGAAAGAGCACAACTCTGGTTGAAACTTTCGCAAGTAGCCAAACGGACAAAGGTCCTGATGGGCTCTCACTACTCGAATCCACTCTCCTAAGTTTTTGCAGACCTGGGTTATGGTCCCACTCAAATCACATAGTCACAGGGTATAAGTGTAGTGTGTGTCAAGGGCATTTTCCCTAGTACTACCCCCACCTGAAATGAAAACCAGAGCAGTCCAGACAAAAGCAGACAATAACAAGTTATCTACCCTAGGGTTCCATACCTAGAATATCTATAAACAAGGATATTGCTCACCTTAGGAAGAGGAGCCAAGAAGAGGGGATCATGGGGATTGGAATAATGCATGGGCATAAGCGATAAAAGAAAGGGAATAAAAGATGAGACAGGGAACAACATAGAAGAACACAAATGCGTACGCCTACAATCAACGGTAAGAAAGAAAGGCAAACAAGGTTTTAATCAAATCAACAATACATTAAACCACACATTTAAATTAGTTAGGCTTGACCCTCGTCTTTTAAAAAGTCTCCCCAGTGGAGTCGCCAGCTGTTGCACCCCGAAAAATCCCGGGTTGGGTTTCTCAATGTACAACGTGGAAAAATTTTGGAGCCGCCACCAATATTTTAATTTTAAGACCAAAACATTGAAAAAAGGTCTTTTGGACAAGGCGGATGGTCTTTGAAAACTATAGATATAGGTTCGAGGGTCGATTACGTGCGAGGAAGGTGTTAACACCGCGCACGTCCTTTCTACCGAAAGGGAACCTCTAATTAAATGTGTGGTTTTAACGTTTGATTTGAAAAATACCTAGATTTGCCTATTTATTTCTTGTTTGAAGATGAATGGGAAAACTTAACAAAAATTTTATTTTTGGGGGAAAAAGGTTTTTTAAAAAAAGTGCTTGACGGGACATGGCCCGCTCCTACGTATCTCCCGGTGCGATGGAGAATTCAAAGCTACGTAGTTCTTGGTTGTCTTTTTGAAAAGTTTTTGTTTTTTATCTTTTTTGGTGAGTTTTTGAAATAGGAGGAGCATTAGTGAATGATTAAACTAGCAGAGGCTATGATGAATCACTTACTAAATACTCAAAAGAGAGAGTTGTACTGCTAGTCAAACGAACGAAGGTTCTGATGGACTATTGATAACAACTCGTTTTTTATTATCTTTTTTGAAAGTGATTTTCGAAAGAGATTGATTCGCACGATGATCAAACTAACAAAGGTTATGATGGATCATCGTTTATTATTTTTAGGAGAAAAGTACATTGTCACTAATAGCTAAACGAACAAAGGCTCTGATGAGCTACTAGCAACAATGGGTTTGAAAATGATTTTTGTTTGTTTTATGAAAATGATTGGTTTAGGGGGGTGAAAAGAATTTTTATTTGTTGCGCTTGACGAGAACGTGACTCGCTCCTACGTATCCCAAACGGGAATCAAAGCGGCGTAGTTCTAATGAAAAATGTTTTTGAAAGGGTTGGAAAGGGGCGAGTTGAATCATCCGAGACCATCTTCACCACTTAGAACATGATGCACTAGGCATAAGTGGGAATCACGTGGCTCGTCATCAACAATGGACGATAATATACAAGAACGAGTAAATAAACACTATAGCTAAGTTAAATCACACGGATCACAATAACTAAATATTAACAAATGTAAAGACTGAAATACCTCTGATGAAGGCAGGTATTACAACTCTGAAGAACGCGAACCCCGACTAACTCTTGCAGGAGATCTGCTCAGGCGGACCAACAGAACGAATAGAGCAAAAATAAAGCGTAGAAGAGTTTTTTTTCTAAAATGTGAGGGATCTCGCAAAAATGGGTTTCTGGAGCAATTCTTCTCTGATCTTGTGAAAAATGTGTCTGTGTGACTTGAGGCTGCCTATTTATAAGCTTAGGAAAGCGTAGAATTTTTAAAAAACATTTATTGCAAGGATGAATCGATTGTTTGATGAAGGCAAAATATAGTATAATCGATTCTTTGCTTTTAGAAAACATAGGAATCGATTCCTTGGGCTTTGGAAATTAGTGGGAATCGATTCTTGGACTTCCTGAAATGATAGGAATCGATTTCATTGTGTTTTAAAAAAGAAGGGAATCGATTCTTGAGACATCCTAAATAGGTAGGAATCGATTTCATGTTTAGTTAAGGTAAGGAGGAATCGATTCTTGGCTCTTTAAAATGGCCTGAAAATCGATTTCATGCTTTGATAACATAAGGAAGAATCGATTCTTGGCTCCTTAAAATGGCCTGAAAATCGATTTCATGCTTTGATAACATAAGGAGGAATCGATTCTTGGCTCCTTAAAATGGCCTGAAAATCGATTTCATGGTTTAATATTGGATTAAGGAATCGATTTCATGGCCTTTACAAGATAGTATAAATCGATTCTTGGCCATTGGAACAGAATGGAAATCAATTCTTGCTTTCCACAAAAATGTTTTTTTTTTTGTTTTTGCCATACATGCATAAAATATTTTCCAAAGCTTGCCATGCATGCATAACATATTTTTCAAAACTTGCCATGCATACATAACACATTTTCAAAAAAAACCCTAATTTGATGCATGAGGCTTATTGCAAAAATTATTTTTATAGACCCTTTTGTGAAAAATGACCAAAATGCCCTTTTTGACACTAACTTCCCAAAACGTGCATTCTAACCCTAAAAATGATTTCAAAGACTCTGGAATGGTTTCTAGGATCCAAAATGCATGATTTATTTTTGTGTGGAAAATTAGGGTTTGGACCTAAGCCGGACAAAATTGGGGTATGACAACGCCTTCCGGCGCTCCTGTCTGCGTGGTATTGTACGTGTATGAATTAATCCCTAATTCCTTTATCCTTTGAATTGCTAAGCTTCTCTTCCACGCCTTCCTTTCCTCTTTTTTTATTTGAAGCCCACATGCATTCCTTTTCACACCTCCTTTGTTTCTTTAATTGGGCTTACCAATTATATTTTGGTTACAATTCAACTTCTACTACAAAAAACTAAAACTATGCCAAATCCCTAGTTATTGGCTGAATAAAACATAAATGACTAACAAATTGGTTGCAAACTGAATAAAAATATACATATGATGAGGACTCATCACAACCCCAAACTTGAACTTTTGCTTGTCCTCAAGCAATCACTCCATTCACTGTGGCAATTTGTCATTCAGCTTTTACATAATTTACAGGCCAATAGATCCTTCAGCACATCAGAGAGTATCATCCAACATAATATAGTGATAAAGCAATTGAATTGGAAAATACAGGATCATAAACAGGCAAGCAATCTCAAGTCCTCTCTTTTTCACACATCTATCTACCGTTTCGCTCTTTGAGGTGTTTTTGGGTGTTCGCTCAATTCACAGTACCTGCATCATCGTTTCATAGGCTTGAACAAGTGCTATACCAATCAATACACATGAATTTCACACACACTATTTGAGGACTTTTAAGGTTATATTGGGGCTTAGGTAAGGGTGGGTAAATTTTGGATAAGTAGGTTAAAACTTGGAGTTAGGCCTACCTCTCACTTTGTCAATTTTTTTACATTCTCACTCACTTACCATTTTCCCAAAGCATTTCACAAGAGATGGAATTTCATACAAGATATATTTTTTTTATATAGCATCGCGACGCGAAGGCATGCTATCGCGACGCGAAAATAGACAGAAACCAGAACTGAAACATATATAGCATCGCGACGCGAAGGCATGCTGTCGCGATGCGAAAATAGACAAACCAGAACTGAAACATTTTTCTCTTTTTTTTTCTTTTTTTTTTCTTTGTATGTTCCATTCTCTTGTATACCACACCAAACTTAGATTGTTGCTATTCCATGAGCAACCCCAAACTTAGAATTTTTCCCCACCCTCATGCTTTTGTCTACCTAACTCCAAGTTAAGAAAACTAGGCAATGATATGTAGAAAAAAAATACAAAAACAACAAAAAGGCTCAGAGGGGCTAGCAAAGGATAAACATTAATGGGTTGGCTTGAAAGGCTCAGGGGTGCCAAAAAATTTGCCTCAGTGTGTGTATAAATCACATGTATGACAGTTAAGTACAAGCTCAAGTTCTGCAGACAAATACAGGCAAGGAATAATCACACAATGAATATAGGAAGTGTTTGGGCTCAAACCTCACAGCTGGGATAAGAGATGAACTTTTGAGAGCTTGCCCAAAGATGATCCAGGTCTTCCTCAACCTTTGACTTTGCCACTGACATTATCTGATGAAAAAAATCTGAAATGGAAGAAATTACATGGTAGCTGCAAAAATGTTAGACTGAACAACCACCACAATGAACTAGTTCAAAATTGTGGTGCATCATCATCAATGTAAAAGTTAGACAGCAGTACAACCAAATGCAAAACAAACTGAAAAAGGGGAATGAAAAATAAAGACTCAAAACAGTAAATAGGGAACCAATGGGTTGCCTCCCACCAAGCGCTTCTTTAACGTCACTAGCTTGACGTTTGTCATTCCACTGTCAAGGTGGCTGATATGACAAGAAGAACACATCATCCTTCTTCTTCAGCTTCTGGGGCAAGAACATCATGAATTTGAAATATAGATGTAGATGCTTCCATACCCTTTTTAGGTGAAGGATGATGAACAAGGCATAGAAGGAGTCTAAGTATCTATCAGGCTCCTCACTTCTATCCTCCTTGCCACTTGGAAGAATAATAGGAATCATGCTTTGTTGGGTTCTTTCTTGGTGGGTTTTCACCCCTTCCCCACATTGGGAGCTTTGATCTTCCCTCCAAACTACATGCTCCTCGATTTCAATCTTTTCTTCTTCCTCATCTTCCTTATCCTCCCCAGATTCTTCTTTTGTTGGAGCTTGTTCTTCTTGTTCCTCATTGGTAGTGCATAACCATGGGTAATATTCTGATATAGTTACCCACTCATCCTCACAGTTGCACTCCACAAGATACTCCCCACAAGAATCTCAAAAGGTGCGTGTCACACATTTTCCATTCAAGTGGGGTTCTTCACAAAAATTACCGCTAAATGAGGGTGGCGAGGACTCTATCATCACTTGCTCTTGGGGTTGGAAGAGGGTCTCGGACATTCGCATAAACTCGGACAAAGCATCTTCCAACCGAGAAGCTTGCTCTTTAGGCTGGAAGATAGTCTCAGTCATTTGCCTAAACTGGGCCAAAGCATCTTCCATCCGAGAAGTGGATTCCATGATTTTTTTTTTCGGGACAAACAACAATTCTTTCGAACTTTGCCCCTGCTACACAGTTCACTGAAACACTTCAACAAACCGTTAACAAGTCCAACACACTAACTAAGTATCTAAATAAATAAAACAAAAAAAATACTAAAATAAAATAAAACAAAATAAAACAACTAAGAATTAACTCAATTGCCTTATTGACAATGAAATCAACAATCCCCGGCAACGGCGCCAAAAACTTGTTAAGACTTTGGCAAGTGTACCAAATGTCGTCGCAAGTAATAAAATATCGGTAAGAACCGGTCGATCCACAGGGATTGCTTTTATTGTCAATTCAGCAAACAAATTATTTCTTAGTTGATACGATTGGACAAAAAGATAGTTATCGGTAATGGTGAAATAGAAATTTATAAAACAATTAGGATAAACGCGATTAGGGGTCGAGTCCTCTCCCTTCACCGATCTTATGGACCTTCAGCTACTCACATATTAATTGTTTGAAATACCAGATTCAATTCACAATATTAGGCTAAGGACAATTCCTTGCCTCAAAACCCCTATTACCCTAAGAGTTACCCTAATTCCTTAGGTGAGTCATGCCAGAGGGTAACGCATTAAGATTAAGAATTTTAATGAATTCACATAAGCTACCACATATTCCTATGATGATTACTAGCATGTGATCTAAACCCCAATTTCCAGCAAACAACCCATATTCCTATGTGATTATTTACCTAGATCATTACAATTATCATATGTAATTGCAAAGCATTAAGAACATAAGATTTAGACATATGATAATCAAACAATCAATTGTCTTAACCATATCAAAGAATCCATAAGAAGGGTTTGGGGAGATTCATCTCTCCCTAATCAAAAGAAACTAAAAAGACAACATCAATGAATGAGAAGATAGAAATAAGAAGAGATTACACATAGAGGACTCCATGAAACCTTCAAATCCTAAAATCGCATCCCACACGAAGTGCCGGTGGTACTGCTTTTCTTTCTCCTTGGCTTCGTTGTTGACGCCTCCCGACGCTCCTGTCTGCGTGGTACTGTACGTGTATGAATTAATCCCTAATTCCTTTATCCTTTGAATTGCTAAGCTTCTCTTCCACGCCTTCCTTTCCTCTTTTTTTATTCCTTTGAATTGCTAAGCTTCTCTTCCACGCCTTCCTTTCCTCTTTTTTTATTTGAAGCCCACATGCATTCCTTTTCACACCTCCTTTGTTTCTTTAATTGGGCTTACCAATTATATTTTGGTTACAATTCAACTTCTACTACAAAAAACTAAAACTATGCCAAATCCCTAGTTATTGGCTGAATAAAACATAAATGACTAACAAATTGGTTGCAAACTGAATAAAAATATACATATGATGAGGACTCATCACAACCCCAAACATGAACTTTTGCTTGTCCTCAAGCAATCACTCCATTCACTGTGGCAATTTGTCATTCAGCTTTTACATAATTTACAGGCCAATAGATCCTTCAGCACATCAGAGAGTATCATCCAACATAATATAGTGATAAAGCAATTGGCCTCATCGTACTGGAATCGTAGTCTTTATGGCTTCATCGTCGCTTAGCCTTTATGGCCTCATCGTCGCTGGGTTCATGCACATGGAATACATGAGACACTATGACATGCATAACACAAACACACACAATCACAGTCAACTATGTGACCCGTCACTTACCAATTTGCCAAATAAGAGGCACAGCACCTGTCAATTCATAATTACATACAACAACGTCGCTATATTTCATTGTCGCTTATTATCATCGTCGCTTAGCCTTTTGGGCCTCATCGTCACTTATCCATAAACGTCACCAAACAAACAATAGCCACTAAGGGCAAAACAGTCATTTACACATCATCATCAATAATATTGGCCACTAAGGGCAAAAATGTCATTTAACTAGCCACTAAGGGCATCATCGTCATTTACGCATCATCATTAATAATATTAGCCACTAAGGGCAAAATCGTAATTTAACTAGCCACTTGGGCGCCCAGGAACCACCAGTAAATAATAAGTTTTTATTTTAAAAATAAGACACACAGGTAGACAACTGAAAAAAGCTTCCCAACACTTTTTGAAACGTTCAAAACGGATGCTCGAGTCAGAAGATATAGCGAAAACAGTTTTTATAAAAAATTTGGGAACATCCTGAAAATGGCGCCCTTGGCGCCCAGCGACTGGCACCTGGCGCCCAGCGCCCAACAACACAACACACACGCAACACAGCACACACGCACACTGGCGCCCTTGGCGCCCAGCGCCTGGCGCCTGGTGCCCAGCGCCCGCACACACAACACACACGCACACACGCTGGCGCACATAAGCAACACCCTCCGAGACAACTCCAAAATGACACGTGCAAAAATAAAACCACTCGAGCCAAAATGTTTAAAATTGAATTTGGGCACGCAAATACAAAAGATTGCACGGTAAAATATGCCCAGAATTCGAAGTTTCACCCAAAACACCCCATATGCACACACAAGCAACACCCAGTGAGACAACTCCGGAATGACACGTGCAAAAATAAAACTACTCGAGCCAAAATGTTTAATATTGAATTTGGGCACGCAGATACAAAAGATGGCACGGTAAAATATGCCCAGAATTCGAAATTTCACCCAACACACCCCATATGCGCACACAAGCAACACTTCCAGCAACACTTCCAGCAACAGAAAAATCCAGCAATAGTTTTCAGCAACACAATCAAACATATGGCGCCCTAGGCGCCCATGCCACAACCAAAAGTGGATTTTTCAGCCACCAATCATGAAAATCACATATATATCACGAACCAAACATAAAATTAAGCACAAATCAAGAACACGGATAGATCTAGGCCAACTCTAACTTACAACCTATCATGCCACTTATTATATAAATCGAATGAAACTCCCCTTACCTCGGATTTGAAGAACGGAAGCCCTAGAGACAATCACGAACAAAACCACAGCAACTAAGGATCTCCTTTCCTTCTTCCTTGAGCACTACGATTTCCTCCTTCTTTTCCTTGGGGCTTTGCGATTTCTTTCTTCCTCTCTTACTCTCTCTCATCAAACGGCGCACTCCCTCTCACTCCCAAGGCTCTCAATTTCGTGAAGCACACAAAAATGAGCCAAACCCTAATTTTTTAACTATATATATATGCCTAGGTTAGTTAATTGGATCACGGGCTTTATCCAGTTTAAGCCCTAATTAATTTGCACCACCAATTCCTAATACCACACTCTCACATATTAATATTATTTCTAAACAATTAATTAAAATAATTAAATTAATTAAAATACCTAAATACTTAATTAAATAATTTAATTAAATATTTAGGGTGTTACATTCGGCATCAAGTATGAAACCAGAACGGCCACTAAAGCACAAATCCTGGCAGATTTCATAGCTGAGATGACCCCGATCCAGGAAGAAGGGCTTGAACCGACCTGGACACTGTATGTGGATGGCTCCTCCAATAGCAATGGGAGCGGGGCGGGGGTGATCCTAGAAAGCCCAGAAGGAATTACGGTGGAGGTCTCTTTGACATTTTCGTTTTCCACCTCAAACAACCAAGCGAAATATGAGGCGTGCATTGCTGGACTCATGCTCGCTCGAGAATTCAAAGTGCAATCGGTCGAACTCCACTCGGACTCTCTGTTGGTAGTATCCCAGATTAAGGAGGCGTTCGATGCAAAAGGATGAAGTGTTAAGGAGATACCTGGCTAAAGTAAGAAACCTGCTCGAGCAGTTCGACCACGCAGAAGTACAACACATTCCCAGATCAGAGAATGCAAGGCCTGACGTGCTCTCGAAACTGGCCAGCACAAAACAACCGGGAAATCACAGAAGTGTAATTCAGAGAGTCCTTCCCCAACCCAGCGTCGACCTGGAAACATTTCCAAACTCAGATGTTTGCACGATCAACCTTGACGATACATGGATCGATCCCATTCTAAAGTATATTAGGGACGGGGAAGAGCCAAACGATCCAAAAAAGGCGGCCTTGACGCGTAGACGAGCATCGTCTTACTCTGTCATCGAAGGAAGATTATTTCGAAGAGGATTCTCTATGCCACTGCTAAAGTGCCTAACACCAAATGAGGCCGATTATGTTTTAAGGGAGATCCATGAAGGAATATGTGGAAACCACCTGGGAGCACGAGCTCTTGCCAAGAAGGCACTAAGGGCAGGATATTATTGGCCCACGATGGACGAAGATGCAAGCAACCTAGTTAAAAAATGCGACAAGTGCCAGAGGCACGCTGACGTGCATATCGCTCCCCCAGTTGAGTTAAATAGCATAACCGCACCATGGCCATTCTCCTGGTGGGGGATTGATCTCTTGGGTCCATTCGTGGTCGCCCCGGGGACAGCTGAAGTACCTAATTGTCACAGTAGATTACTTTACCAAGTGGATTGAAGCCGAACCTTTAGCAACCATCACGACCAGGAACTGTTTGAAATTCTTAAAGAAAAATATACTGGTCCGGTTCGGGATCCCAGAGGTATTGGTCTCAGACAATGGCACTCAATTCACAGATAAAAGTTTCCAAGATTCCATGATAGAACTAGGAGTGAAGCAGCGTTTCACCTTCGTGGAACACCCGCAGACGAACGTCCAAGCAGAGGCCGCCAATCGAGTGATCTTACACGGGTTGAAGAGAAGGTTAGATGAAGCCAAAGGGAGATGGGCAAAAGAACTCCCCTTCGTCCTGTGGGCGTACAGAACGACCCCCCATTCAACGACGGGCGAGGCCCCATTCAAGATGGTCTACGGAGTAGATGCACTCATCCCGGTGGAAATCGGAGAGCTTAGTTGGAGGACGGCTAACCCAAAATCACCCGAGCAGAACGACCAAGCGCTCAGAGAAGAGCTCGATCTAGTTGAAGAACTGTGCACCAAAGCCTCACTAAGGGAAGCACTTGTGAAACAGGGGTTGGCAACTAGATACAACGTCAAGCTCGTTCCAAGAGATTTCTCAGTTGGCCAACTCGTGCTAAGAAAGGCGTCGGTAGGACAAAAGAACGCGGCTCAGAGAAAGCTCGCCCCGAACTGGGAAGGACCCTATCGAGTCATCTCGAAGACGGGTAAGGGTGCTTACCAGCTCCAGACTATGAGCGGAGGACTAGTGCCAAGGACCTGGAATGCTGTAAACCTTAGGCGTTATTTTGTTTGAACTATATCATTGACAAAAGCTCTTGTAACACGTTTAAATCAAGTGAACCGGGCGGGACACTCTTTTTTCCTACTGGGTTTTTATTGAGGCCCGCCCGACCATCAATAAAGATGGAATATTTTCTTATGATCGTTCGTTCATTTACATTATGTTATAATAAGTAAAAGACTGACCAAGCGAGTTAAGTTCAAACCGAGTTTGATAAACTATTGAATAAGTCAGGACGTGTGTAGCGACCGAAAAATCCGGAGTAGGGATTCTTCGAAGTTCTTGAAATGAAGCCGCCACCAAAGTTTTAGTTTAAGGGCAAACATTGGAAAATCCCTATTGAGTGGATAAAGGGGTCTTGCGGACGAGGTTTAGGCTCGGGAGTCGTTTATGCGTAGGGAAGGTATTAGCACCCTACGACATCCTTCCTAAGGAAGGTTACCTTTTAACTAAATGTGTAAACATTTACTAATTCAAAAATAATGTTCTTACCCTAATAATAATAAAAAAAGAGTCACTAAACGGTTAATTATTTTTTTGTACTTTTGGGGAAAAATGAGAGAAATGAATTAAAAGAGAAAAAAAAAGGTTTTTTATTAATGCAATTGACAGAGGTCGGCCGCCCTCCGCTCCTACGTATCTCCTGGTAGAGAATCAAATCACACGTAGTTCTTGGTAGAAAAATATTTGTGTGCTTAGATTTTTTATTTATTTTTGAAATTGGGAGGGGTATTCGTAACGACCAAACAAGTAAAACTCAGAGTGGCCGTTAGTGACAAACTATTTTTTGTGGATAACGTTTATTTGTTATTTTGGAAAAAAGGTTTTGTGGAAAAAAGTGCTTATTTATAAAAAAAAAGGTTTTAAAGAAGAGAAACAGGGGGTGCAGTCAGTAGTAGCTTTGTTTTTGGTTCCAGATTTCCTAGCCCACGAGTTATGGGCTTGTCAAAAAGGGTGGGCTGCGTGGGGTTAAAACCATGAAAGGAGGGGGTATGGATAGTAAAATGAGATAAAAAAAAAATAAACTGAAACAGAACTATGTAAACAGAAGTAAAGGGAAAGGAAATCAATTTGAAAAAAACCTAGTTTTCATGCAGCGCCGTATACGAAAAAGGAGAGAGAGAGGGAGGACGAGAAGCTCACGGTGGAGAGAGAAAGAGAGAGGCGGATTGCGATGGTGACCCACGGCGTAGGACAGCAACGATGAAGGAGGTTCGTTCGCCGGAGAGGAAAAACGCGATCTGTGAGAAGGAGAGAAGACGTCGTACGACGCGACGACGAGGCCCGGGAGAACGATGGCGACACGACGACAAGATTGTTGTTTCCGTCGAAGCTCGTTGGTGATGGGTTGTCCACGGTGAGTGACAACGACGGCGGAGAAAGTGCGCACGACGGTGGGGAGGGGAGTCCATGCCTTTTCCGGCGACGTCACCTGGGGGCGATATGCGGTGCTGACGGCCAAAAGGGGGAGGATGACCGGAGGTTTGGCGACGGGAATGTAAAATGCGAACGGAGGGAGAAGAAGGACCGGTGACGTGACGGAGATGACGGCGAGCGAAGGGGGTCACGGCGGTGGTGCGCGGTATGGTTATCGGTGGTTGGGTGTGGCCATTCGGCGGCAGTGGTTCGGTTGATGGTGTTTGGGGGTTGACTGTTCACGCAGAGGGGTGGCGTGTGGTGACTGTGGGAAGTGAGGGCTTGGTCACAGTGGTAGTTGGCTGTTACGGTGGTGTGGGGGTGGCCGAAGGTGGTGAGGCGGTGGTTCTGTGGTGGTGACGTGATGGTTATGGGCAGTAGGAGTAGTGAGTGGTTAGGTGGTGACTGACAGTGGAGACTATGGTGGTTCACGGTGGTGACCACCACCTGGTGCCCGGAGCTTCCAGCTCCTGTTTTCTTTATTTTTTTTGATTTCTGATTCTCCCTTTTCTTTCGTGACTGTGTATGCTTTGTGTGTGTTGCTGTTTTTGATACTCTGTTCTCCCCTTGCTTGCTGTCTCTGTTAGTTCTTTAATAGGGAAAGTAAACTAATAAGACAACAATTTTTGTTATGTTCTTTCAGAGATGGAGCAGAGGTGGTGGAGCAGCAGCTGCAAGGTAATGCCTGAAAAGCATTTTGGTCTCACCCAAAATGGAGGAGAAAACAAAGAACAAAGGGAAAGAGGCTTGGCTTGATGCTGAAAATACTAACACTACCAACAATGCCACAACAGCATAACAGCATGCGCATACCAGCTTTTTATTTTATTTTGATTTTATATTTGTACTTTTTACTTTTAATTAATTTTTGTCTATATGTGTAACAAAGTTGACTTTGTAAAAACATTGATTAAAAAAACATTTATTTACAACCTGATTTTTATTTGATTTTTATAACAAAATTAAACCGATAACAACGACGAAAAACATACGTACGCGACAAGACGCGAATGCGCATCCACAATGAGAATACGTGAATTCGCGTACTAAAATAAACAACTGTGCACAACGAGACGCGAACACGCGTTCGCAACGAGGACAAAAAATGTTAAAAAAATCGCACGCGCGCACAATGAGAAGTAACACGCATATACACGACTGGGAACGACACACATAAACGACAAAAACAATATTTTGGATTTTCTAGTTTTAAATTAGCCGGACAAAATTAGGGTATGACAGCTGCCCCTCTTTATTTATATTTTACCAGGAAGTATGAAGAGTTTCCAAATTTCTCGAGTAAAATAGAAATAAAGATAAAAATACACTAATTTTGTCAAGACTATTTTTTTAGAAATTATTGAAAGATGATGGGTTGACATAGAATAAAAAGTAAATAAGGATCACCGGGGATCTGAAGGAGCACTGGGCTCTGATGGTCTAATTCGCAGTCGATGCTTGGCGCATTGATTGGAGTTAAACTGAAGGACCAATAAGGTCTGAAGGGCATGCCTAAGCCTGATGGACCCATGGGTCTGATGGAGCGCAAACTAGCAACGGTACTAGTAAAACGGTCTGCTTGGGGGGTGGCCTTTTTCGAGCGGCCATGGGGGCAAGGTCAGGTCGTTGACCTGATTTGCGCACCTCGAAGGACGTCCACTGTGTTTTTTAGGCGGACACAGCTAGTCTGAAGGGCCTGGGGCCGGATGATCCGTCGGTTGCTCGATAACGCGACGTCCGATCTGGATTGAAGGACCATTGTTGGTCTGAAGGAGCGCTTGGGCTCTGAGGGACCGCTGGGGGTCTGAAGGAGCGCTTGGGCTCTGAGGGACCGCTGGGGGTCTGAAGGAGCGCTTGGACTCTGAGGAACCACTGGGGGTCTAAAGGAGTACTGAGATTCTGAATTGTAGTATGAGACCAGCGCTTGGAGCACTGAATTTGAGGGAACAAACTATTGGGATTGGTACATGGCGTACCTGCCTAGAACACACCTAATGAATGCATTTACCTGAGAAGGGAGAAGCATATTTGGTATGTCTAAAAATGCAATGAATGATGTATGCGTGCAGTATAGGTATGTGAAATGGTAAGTGTTCGATGGGTGAATGAAGTGTGGCAGATGCTGTGAGTTGAAGTTGATGGGACATGGAGGTTGACGAACAACGTGTGTGAATGCAGATAAAGTAGGAATGTGGTCGTGCTGATTGATTTTGGTGGAATGATGACCGTAATGGAATGAGCAATTTTTCTCTTTTTGTCTTTTTTTGCTTTTCTCTTTTTTCTTGGTATATGAGTGTATGAAATGCAAAGTGTGAATGAGATGCAAATGTAATGCCTTGACGCGAATGTCATGCATGGTACAAAGATATGATTAGTGATGTAAAAAAAACTCTTTTTTGGGGGCAACGATGAGACCGGCATTCAGCACATCTATCGAAGCAAACAATGTTATGCATGTGACGAACGTGCAATGATTGACATCTGGTGGGGATGATGAATGAAATGGGTATGTCATTGGTGTTGATCCTGAAGGACTGAGAAAGTTGACAAACGATGTACGAGATGTGAATGTGACTGTAGTGATTAGTGTGTGATGATGAATGTAACGGGTGGATTTTTCTTTTGCTTTTTCTTATTTATTTTGCTTCTTTTCCTGATGCATGCAATGCGACCGGTATGATTGGTGATGT
Organism: Astragalus membranaceus; assembly: GCA_039519185.1. NCBI lineage: Eukaryota > Viridiplantae > Streptophyta > Magnoliopsida > Fabales > Fabaceae > Astragalus > Astragalus membranaceus. The sequence goes on along the minus strand of CM076853.1, from coordinate 30,032,997 downwards.
AGAGAGCTTTGGCTACAATGAGACCGGTACTTGGCACGTCTATCGAAGCAAAAAAGTGTTATAGGTATGCAATGTGATGAATGTGCAAAGCGAAAGTAAATGGACTACAAAAAGGCCGTGAATTGTGTGTGCTGGAGTTGGTCGGGAACAAAAACCGATGAGTTGTGTATGCGCATGACGATAACATGTGAATGCAAATGTACTGTTGATTGCATGATGGAACGATCTATGCTTTGGTGGGAGTAACGGGTGCAATGTGGATGATTTTTGCCTTTTTGGTTTTCTCTTGTTTTGCCCATTTTCATGAATAAATGAATAAATGAATGAGTTAATGAATGAATGAATGAATGAACGTGCACACGTAATGCTTAGATGGAGGATTGTGGTAGCCGCATGAGTTGATGTTGTATGGTGCAATGATTGGATGTTTGTTGGGATGTGGGAGGTTTTTTTTCTTCTTTTTTTTTTTTGTCTTTTCGCTTTATTGTCTTTTTGGTATTTGATGAATGCATTAAATGAGAATGCGAATATGATAGATATGTAATATTTTGATGCAAACGCCATGGTAAATAAAGGGAAGTGCATGAATGCATGGTGCGATGCTATGATATGATTGATTGGGATGCAGACAGACTTTGGGTAATAATGAGACCGACATTTTGCTTTTTTATTGAAGCAATACATGTTATGTATGGGTATGCATGTATGGATACGCAATGCGTAATGCGAAAGAAGCAAAATTGTGTAGGCAAAAACAAGTTGAATGTGGATGCATGTACAATACTTGCATGAGAGAGTGGTAATGAGTATGATCAGATGCAGGGTTTAATTCTAGAATAATGAGGACATGTCTAATTCATGATTTGTTGGTAACAACACTTTTTGTTTTGTAAGGATGCAAAAATGTTTGATGTGAAACGAAACTTTTGATGTTGGAAACAGAGAGTTGACCATTTTGAATTGATCGTTCCTTGGAAGAAAGATTTTTGATGGCTTGGACTTGAACTCTGGTAAGCTCAAGATTGTCATCTTGAAAAGTGTGGCTTGCAGCAATGTATTTGTGCCCTTTCTAGAGATCGAGATGTGTATTTGCAAGATGGGTTCTCATTTGGTTATGATGACCCATGATGGCTAAGCTTTCAAGTCTAAGATGTTAACTTAGAGGGATTGTCATTATTGTGTGTCTTTCTCTTTGAAGCATTCGCTTAATAAATATGAAAAACAGTGTGAATGCAAATGAATGTGCCAGTTGACTCAGAGTTCAAGAAATGTAGGGTATAGTCAAGTGTGACACATGAGTGGAGTGGAGGATGAGGTTTATCGGCTCAAACTTATGAGAGATAAGCGTGTCCCAAGGTAAAAATGTTTGACTGCCCCAATTTTGACATCAAATAGTGGGGAGTGAAACCGTCTGCCTTTGTCTAGGGAGGACAATGACAACTAAGGATGTAGACTGGTTGAGGGATTGGGAACTATGCAGGTATTGGGGTGACGCGTGGCTAGGAATGAATGGAATGGGAGGCAGAAGGATTCTTTCGGGCCGAGCGATATGATGCCCCGGTCTACAAGAGGACAAGGTTGCCCCAATCCATGAAAGGTGAAGATTGCCCCATATCGAGTGGGATTGTGACAGGGTGTAAAGTTAGAATAATGGTTTGGAAATTGGTCTGGTATGGCTACATGAGTGTAATATATGAACGAGATGAAAGATGAGGGTATTTTGGGGATGCTAAAAAAATCTCCCTGAGTTTGAGTGGAATGGAGGGTGGGGTATTGCCCCATTTTGATATGATAAGTCAAGTAACTGCCTTAGTAGGGATTTGTGGTTTTCCTTGGGAAGGAGTCCACAAGCTAAGACAGTCAAGAGTTTTTGGTTCGATGAAAATTCACTTTGTTGATGATCACTGTTATCTTCTCTTGATGAACTTCGAGCGTGCAAGCCCTTTTAAGTTTTTTTTCTTATTTTCTCTTGTAATAATATTTTTCTCTTTGTTTTTTTTTTTTGAGCAAATAAATTATTCTGATTATTTTGTCCTAGAGTATAAGCTTTGAGAAAAATGGAAGCAACCAATCACTGATCGGAATAGGCCTTTCAGTGGTTAATGATTCATGAAGGAAATGATTACTTTGCTCCTGAGAGTGTTCGGGGTTGGTTGAGACAAAGAATCTTTTATGTGCTTCATGGTAGAATGTACCTGTTTTAGGGTTGTAGCGCATTTGAGGGTTTATGGAGGATAGGATGCTTAGGCCAAAGGAAGTGTTTGAGGGTTTATTTCAGACAATGATCTTTTATATGCTCGATGGTGTGAAGTGTCAGCTCACAAATTCTACCATTTTGGTTTTCAGGATTTTTCGATCCTCTTTTTTTTAATTTCACTTTTTTGTGATTTTTCTTTTTTCTTTCGAGCTGAGCGAGCTGTTAGATATGGGATTGATCCTTGTCTAAGGTGTTTGAAAGATTTTTGATTTTTTTGGCTCGAAGTGGGTAGCAAAGGGCCTTTCTCTTTTTTTGGATTTTTGGATATAGGAAAATGGCCAAACTCCAATTCAAATCATGATTGCTTATTTTCTTGAAATTGTAACTATGGGACAAAACTTCATTTTAACATATTTGCTTTTTCTTTATTATTATTTTTTTATGCCCTAATTTTTGCTTAGATTGCTCTTGTGAGTTTTCAACCTAACGGGCTTTTCTTTTTTGGATTTCTTTTGTTTTTTTTTACTCAAAGGACTTGCACGAGTATTTAGAATGCTAGCAGCAAATCTTAGTGATCATTACTCTGCCCCAGTATGGAGCGTATAAAGTGTTATTCGTGAAATTTCATCACTGGGGGAAAGCGAATGAAATACTCTTGTGGGGACTGGGCCTTTTATGGATGGTTGGGTCTGGTTTTGAAAATGAAGGAAAGACGGGGATAGTATAATTGACTCAAACAAGAGTAAGCACACATGTCACGCTAATTTATTTTGCAAATGCTTCATAGAGAGTTGACATCGGTTAAGATAGAACAATTTTAATTACTAAAACCACACAAGTTAACAAAATAGACATTTAAGCTTCTTATCACGGGGGTGAGATATATGTTGGCTGATGCCCTTGGTGGGGCGTGCAGTGGCTAAGGGTCAAGCCTATGGGAGCAGGGGTTTGAGGACGATACGGTCAATATTGTAGTGACCATGATGGTGAATGAGTTATTGGTGAATTCCATTGAATGGTTAAGTGGGTAGGTGGTTTCCATGAATGTGGTGGGTATGAGTAGGGTGTATATGGAGTGAAGGGTGAAGGACTTAATATTGGTGAATCAAGTTAGAGTATGACAACATTTTCCAAGGAAGAGGAATCAATTAAAATATATTTTCAAGAAGGCATCGTCTCTCATCAAACAGTGTGTCAAAAAATCTTATGAGTTTCGTTTTTTTTTTATTTTTGAAAAAAAATATTTGAATAAAACAGAACGCATGAACATATGGATGTTGTTGTACACAGACAATGATGCGGGTGAATGGAATGCATAATGATACCTTAAGCAAGTGTGTGATTTTCTATTTTTTTATTTTTTAAAGTTCAACTAGAGTGAGAGGCTAACAAAACAACAAAAAACTATTGGATGATGAATAATGCAAGAATAGAAGAAAATGAAGCAAATCCTAATTTTGTTTTAATGCATGTGGGAGGATTAACGCCCTTGAGATGGATGTGAGAGGAATAAATGACTTTTGTTTTTGTTCTTTATGACGCATGAAGGAACTGTTTTTGAGATGCATGAGAATGAATGACTTTTGTTTTTGTTTCTTCATGATGCATGAAGAGGAGTAATGAAATAATGAATGTAAATTTTTTATAATATCAAGGCGATATTCTTTTCTCATTTTGGCGTGTGGCTTATGCAAGATGAAGTAAAATAAAAAATATGATATTTTGTTATTTTCTAGATGATGAGATGCATGTTGGTACCATGATAATGAAAACGATGACCGTATTCTATTATGAATGCATGATAATTTTTTTATTTTTTAGTTGAAAGACTAACTATGCTCACGCAACAAGAATAATCAAGTTAAACGCACCTTGTGTCCTAATGCATGAAGGACCACATGGTGAAAAATGACGAAAATGCAGATGCGAATGCATGAAATGCGTGCATGAATGATCACTTGGAAAGGTCAGTTATTCTAAATGATTTTTGGAGACAATGCGGCGCGTGACCGATGCAGAGCCTCTTTCATGTATCAGAATGAAATGTTGAATACGTATCTATGAATGATGCGAAAATGATGACGTAATTTTGAAATGATGCATGTTGAAATGGTATATAAACGGTGTGTGGATGAAATGGCGTATGGATGATTTAATGAAACAACAGTTTTTGGATGAGTGAAAGAGGTGCGTGAATTCTATGCATTTCATGATGTTGCAAATGATGAAATGCCTATATTATTTGATGATGGAAATGCATGCTAAATGAGGTATCCAATCACAACTTTTTCAATTGTGATCATGTCTTTATTTTTCTTTTTCGCGAAAAGAAAGAAAAATGCAATGTATGAATGAACGAATAATGTTGCCTGATGCAGATGCGAGGAATGTGAATGAATGATCGCTTGAAAAGATTGACTATCCGAAATGATTTTTCGGACGCAATGCAATATGATAATGAATAATGCGTGGAAGTGGCATCATTTTATTATTTTTTTATTTTGCATGTCAGATGACTAATGCGTTTTTTTATTTTTCTATGCATGAAGAGGAGTAACGAATATAGTATATCTTTGAGTATGCAAGATGATGAAAGTTGGAGGATGATATGCATGTTAGTACCATGAGAACGAGATGTATATGAAAACAAGTGACTCGTTCTATGATGATTTTTTTATTTTCTAGCAAAATATAATGCCCATGATGATAGACATGTATGAAAAAATGCGAATGCATGTATGCATGAAGAAATAAATGTTTGATCCTAATGCAATTGTTTTTATTTTTCGAGAGGCAGTGCAACATGGATGCAGACTCTTATTTTTGATTTATTGGATGACGAATGATACAAATATAATGAAATGATTTTTTTTGTTTTATTTGGGAAATGACACATGAATATGGAATTGTTGCATTTAAACTAAGATGACAACACGAGGGAAAATGATGTATGAATGATATTTTTTTTTTTGAAATGTAGTTCATGACTTTACAAATGATGTGATGCCTACGCTATGTGATCATGATTTTGAATGATTATGAATGAATGTCGGTGCATGTTAAATATGATGCTGGTTTTTTGACCAAATGATATGCTAACGTTATATGGGTAAAAATTACTTTTTTTGTGTGCGAGGAAACAAAATGCATTACACTCGCAGCGACTTTTTTTTAATACGTGGAAAGGAGTAATGAACATAACATTTATATAATATGGGGGTAATGTTTTTTTGGTGTACAGATATGCAAGATGGATGCAATTTTGAAAAATAATATCTTCACGATGCATGATAGTGCGATAACAATGGAATGCTTATGGAATGATGATTTTAGTATGAATGAATGGTAATTTTTTTTATATGTTTTCTTTAAAGTATAATGCATGAACATATGGATGTTTGTTGTACATGAGCAACAATGGAGATGAATGAAATGCGTGATGGTTTATCCCTTTTTTGTGCTTCAACTAGAATAAAAAGCAAATAAAATGCTATTGGGTGATGAATGATGCAATAATGAGGAAATTTATGACTTTTGTTTTGACGCATGTTGAAGGACTGATGCATTTGAGATGGATGGGAATAAATGACTTTTGTCCTTGTTTTTTATGATGCATGAAGATGATGCTTTTAAAAATAAATTTTTATAATAGCAATGCGATGTATGAGTATGAGAGATGATGCAACTAGGATAAAATGGACAAATAAAAAAAATTGACGTTTTTGTTATTTTAAATATGATGAGATGTATGGTAGTGCAATGATAATGGGATACATAAAGAATGATTTTATTTTATTATGAATGCATGGTGACTTTGTATGATGGATGGAAGAAGTGATGTCGCTTCATGTGCAGGCAAATGAAGGAAACATGAAATGTTTTTTTGGTGATTTTATTTTGGAGAAATGCTAACCCAGATTAATAGAGAGAGTAAGTATAATGCCTTTGTGTCCTAGGTGGGTCATGTCTAAATTGGGATTTTCAACATGGTCTAGGGTCGCTTATGTGATCAATCTCTCAGGTGGCTCTATTCACTTCCTCACAAAGGTCTCCAGAGCTAAAATCCCCTTCATGATATGATCCACAACGATAGCGAGCTACCTGGTGTGGGATACCATGAAAGAGCGTACCCTGGTTGAGACTTTCATGAGAGTCAGACAGATAAAATCCAGAATGACTGTCACTAATAATCTCCACTCGTCCTAGTTATTTGCAGACCCGGGTGTAGGGCCCCACTCAAAAGTGTGTGCAAAAGTGTAGGTGAGGTGTGTGATGAGGGCAAAATACCTATCCTAACCAAGCTGAACAAGATATACAACAATAATAACAAAAGGGTCGTCTACCCTAAGGTTCAATAATATGAAAAAAATGCTAATAAATAAATAAAATAAGCATAAGGGTAAAAACAAAATATAAAGCTAATAAAACTTACACATTTAGTTAACTAGGCTTGACTCTCTTAATATGTCCCCAGTGAAGTCGCCAGCTGTAGCGACCGAAAAATCCGGAGTAGGGATTCTTCGAAGTTCTTGAAATGAAGCCGCCACCAAAGTTTTAGTTTAAGGGCAAACATTGGAAAATCCCTATTGAGTGGATAAAGGGGTCTTGCGGACCAGGTTTAGGCTCGGGAGTCGTTTATGCGTAGGGAAGGTATTAGCACCCTACGACATCCTTCCTAAGGAAGGTTACCTTTTAACTAAATGTGTAAACATTTACTAATTCAAAAATAATGTTCTTACCCTAATAATAATAAAAAAAGACTCACTAAACGGTTAATTATTTTTTTGTACTTTTGGGGAAAAATGAGAGAAATGAATTAAAAGAGAAAAAAAAAGGTTTTTTATTAATGCAATTGACAGAGGTTGGCCGCCCTCCGCTCCTACGTATCTCCTGGTAGAGAATCAAATCACACGTAGTTCTTGGTATAAAAATATTTGTGTGCTTAGATTTTTTATTTATTTTTGAAATTGGGAGAGGTATTCGTAACGACCAAACAAGTAAAACTCAGAGTGGCCGTTAGTGACAAACTATTTTTTGTGGATAACGTTTATTTGTTATTTTGGAAAAAAGGGTTTGTGGAAAAAAGTGCTTATTTATAAAAAAAAGGTTTTAAAGAAGAGAAACAGGGGGTGCAGTCAGTAGTAGCTTTGTTTTTGGTTCCAGATTTCCTAGCCCACGAGTTATGGGCTTGTCAAAAAGGGTGGGCTGCGTGGGGTTAAAACCATGAAAGGAGGGGGTATGGATAGTAAAATGAGATAAAAAAAAATAAACTGAAACAGAACTATGTAAACAGAAGTAAAGGGAAAGGAAATCAATTTGAAAAAAACCTAGTTTTCACGCAGCGCCGTATACGAAAAAGGAGAGAGAGAGGGAGGACGTAAAGCTCACGGTGGAGAGAGAAAGAGAGAGGCGGATTGCGATGGTGACCCACGGCGTAGGACAGCAACGATGAAGGAGATTCGTTCGCCGGAGAGGAAAAACGCGATCTGTGAGAAGGAGAGAAGACGTCGTACGACGCGACGACGAGGCCCGGGAGAACGATGGCGACACGACGGCAAGATTGTTGTTTCCGTCGAAGCTCGTTGGTGATGGGTTGTCCACGGTGAGTGACAACGACGGCGGAGAAAGTGCGCACGACGGTGGGGAGGGGAGTCCATGCCTTTTCCGGCGACGTCACCTGGGGGCGATATGCGGTGCTGACGGCCAAAAGGGGAAGGATGACCGGAGGTTTGGCGACGGGGATCTAAAATGCGAACGGAGGGAGAAGAAGGACCGGTGACGTGACGGAGATGACGGCGAGCGAAGGGGGTCACGGCGGTGGTGCGCGGTATGGTTATCGGTGGTTGGGTGTGGCCATTCGGCGGCAGTGGTTCGGTTGATGGTGTTTGGGGGTTGACTGTTCACGCAGAGGGGTGGCGTGTGGTGACTGTGGGAAGTGAGGGCTTGGTCACAGTGGTAGTTGGCTGTTACGGTGGTGTGGGGGTGGCCGAAGGTGGTGAGGCGGTGGTTCTGTGGTGGTGACGTGATGGTTATGGGCAGTAGGAGTAGTGGTTAGGTGGTGACTGACAGTGGAGACTATGGTGGTTCACGGTGGTGACCACCACCTGGTGCCCGGAGCTTCCAGCTCCTGTTTTCTTTATTTTTTTTGATTTCTGATTCTCCCTTTTCTTTCGTGACTGTGTATGCTTTGTGTGTGTTGCTGTTTTTGATACTCTGTTCTCCCCTTGCTTGCTGTCTCTGTTAGTTCTTTAATAGGGAAAGTAAACTAATAAGACAACAATTTTTGTTATGTTCTTTCAGAGATGGAGCAGAGGTGGTGGAGCAGCAGCTGCAAGGTAATGCCTGAAAAGCATTTTGGTCTCACCCAAAATGGAGGAGAAAACAAAGAACAAAGGGAAAGAGGCTTGGCTTGATGCTGAAAATACTAACACTACCAACAATGCCACAACAGCATAACAGCATGCGCATACCAGCTTTTTTATTTTGTTTTGATTTTATATTTGTACTTTTTACTTTTAATTAATTTTTGTCTATATGTGTAACAAAGTTGACTTTGTAAAAACATTGATTAAAAAAACATTTATTTACAACCTGATTTTTATTTGATTTTTATAACAAAATTAAACCGATAACAACGACGAAAAACATACGTACGCGACAAGACGCGAATGCGCATCCACAATGAGAATACGTGAATTCGCGTACTAAAATAAACAACTGTGCACAACGAGACGCGAACACGCGTTCGCAACGAGGACAAAAAATGTTAAAAAAATCGCACGCGCGCACAATGAGAAGTAACACGCATATACACGACTGGGAACGACACACATAAACGACAAAAACAATATTTTGGATTTTCTAGTTTTAAATTAGCCGGACAAAATTAGGGTATGACAACGTGCTTAGTCGATCTAAATTACACACGATGCGACTCCAAGAGATGGTCGCACCCCTGAGGACGAGTTCAATCTGGACAGAAGTCTAGTAAACTGTTCGAGGACGAATACTCGAAATGAAAAGAAAGAAAGAACGATCATTGGATATCAATTTAGCGGTACAGTCAACAAATAGAACATGAAATAACAAAGACAATCAAAATGAAGTGCAAAGATAAAAATGGGCAACCAACAGACCGCTCCTAGAAAAAAGTACAAAGAAAAAGTTACAAAGGACGCCCAAAAACAACCACTTCCTCTCTCACGATTTTCCCCTGCTCGTCCTTCTCAGCGGGGTAAACAATGCGACCATTCTGATGGGAGTGGGAGGGTTTGATGATGTTGGGATCAATATCCAGAGTGGGATAGACACATTGCACCTGGGCCAGAGCCTCTTCAAAACTCTCCTGCCAAATAGCGAGGGTTGACTCAACCACCCGGTCACATTCCTCCTGAGCCTCGTCCCGCTCTTTTTCCACGGTGCCGACATTCTCCTTCAGCTTAGCAACCTCTTCAACCAACCCCTCAACCCGACCGGAAAGCTCGTTCACCTTTGACACTTCCAGCTCAAACCTACTCTCGACCTCAGTTTTCGCAGTCAGCGCATCGTCCCGCTCTTTGGTCACAATGTAGAGGGTCTTCTTAGTTTCGTCAAGGGCATCGGCAGTAGGCTTGAGAGCGGCCTCAGACTCTTGGAGCTTCTTCTTGGTGGCCTCCAGATCCTCCCGCAACTCTGAGATAAATTCATAAGCACGGTTTAGCTTATCAGTTTTGTCTAAATTATCACTTTCCAACCCCAAGTTTTGGGCGAAGAGTCTATTACCTGCAGTCTGATCCGCCTCCCCTTGCTTCAGCTTAGCAATCAAGCGAGATCCGGCCTTGGCCACATCTGCCACAAAGAGAAGAGGGTCCTGACGGAAGCGGTCGAAGTCCGCCTCAGAGACCTCATCCAAGTCAAGACAAGAAACTGGTCTCCTCTGAGCCTCTTTTGCAGCCTTACTCCTCTTCGATGGAGGGTCAACCCCGAAGTCGTCCCTAGTGAGATCAACAGCGGGAAAAGAGCGATCCCTCTTCTTCCCAGAGCTGGGGTTGGCAGCGGTGCTGGTTCCCGCTTTATCGGCGACATTGGCAGCTTCACCAACCGGAGGGGGTGGTTCGACTGAGGTAGAGGGAGCGGGTTGAGATTTTCTGCCTTTCCTGGCCTTTCTCATGAGCTCCTCGTATCCAATGCCCGCCATTTCACCTAAAAAAGAAGGAAGAACGGTCAGTAAAAAAAAGTGGAGAGAGAAGGAGTAGAAGGAGTAGTAGCGGTCGCACCGAGAGGACATGGAAGAAAAGAGATCGAGAGCAGTCGCGCCCCATGACTCTCATCAGCTGCTCCTATACCTTGATGAAGGCCTACGAGTTTGGGTGCAGTTGGGACGGTGCGACTCCAAGATAACAAAGAAGGGGACGTTGGAAAGAAGTAAACGGGGGATGGACCCGCATGCCATGAAGAACGTTCGCATACATGGTGAATTTGAGAGAAGAGGGGACGGCGGCCACATGCTCGTCCGAAGAAAGGCCTTCCACCGCCCATAGTTGACCGGGATCGCCTACCATATTCGCAAAATATTGAAGTACCTCATCCCCAGGGCGAAGGATCGAAGGTACGTTGTTAAGCACGGTCGAAGAAATCCTAGAGTGATCTTCGCCAATCACGCCTCCCCTGTCAGGATCCTCTATCCCGTCAACTTTCCGTAAGTCCCTCTCCGAACGAGCTGAGGTACTGGCAACGTGAGCAGGAGTATTAGTGGCCTCTGATGGTTCGACAGTGTCCTCTGATCCTCAGGAATGGAAATGCGCGAGATTACCCATAGAAATGGTCCGGTCGGAAGACGTGCTCTCACCAGACAAATTGGCAGAAGAAGTGGGCGGGTGAACTTCAGATGGAGGTTCTGTCATGGCTCTGCACGAAGCAGGACGGGTACAAATTTCGGCTAGCCGAATAGGATGATTGCTGGGAATGCGGCAGTTTGCTTTGTCCACGCCAGATCCAAATCCTGCAAGAAGGGCGGCAAGAAAGTTAGACCACCTATAGACGACCTACAGAAGGGGGAGACAATCTCGACCCCGGGTCTAACGCCCCATCCTCGCTGACGTTGGAATAAGAAGGAAAAATCAAAAATCAAGGCTAGAAATTAATGAAATGACAAGTCCCTGGAATTGGAGACACGTTGGTTGCGCTAGCAATTACTAGCAGAAGTTGAATCGCTCCGGAGCAAGAAGTCACCCACCGGATAACACCTCGCCAGAATATCACCGGAAACCTGGTCGCTCACCGGAGAATGCAAGTCATTCTCAGAGCAGAAACACGAGAAAGCGAAATAGGAAATGAAGGAAGGGTGGCCCATATATAGGGGAAGCAAGCCAGGAATTAAAGTGACATGACCCTTCGCTTCTAGAATTAATGACACCCCTCGAAAATTGAACCACCATCATTGCGCGCCCCCATTGGGAAACGTGAAAGGTCACGGCTGTCACCTCGAAAGGCGAAACGTCACATCCATTAAGCTCAGAACGCCACGTCACTAAAAGGCAAAGAAGAACCTGTTCCTCGGGCATGAATACAAGTCGCCTCAGCGCAGGCGACCACACGAAGGCAAAGTCTCCCTTTGGGAAGCAATCGATCTCAGGCTTGGACCCGTTCCTATTAACGGCTTCAGCTTGGGAGGAAACTGTTCAAGACTGGGCTGAAGCCCAACATTGTCACAGGGCCGACCGCGAGCGGCCCAATTAGCGAAGCAGAGAGGCTTGACCTAGATCACAGGATCAATAGCCCAGATCAAGCCATGCGCGATACGATGGTCGCCCGCAGAGCCTCTGACACTATATATAGAGGTCTGACCTCAGCTGACAGGTACGCTTTTGACACATAATGTTACTCTGCTCGAATATCACCCTACTGACTTGGGCGTCGGAGTGTCATCGCAGGTACACCCCGTCGGAGCTCCGAACACGACCAGCAACTATTCAGCTCGACTTCACCACCACCATCGCTCAAGCAGCAAGCGACCCCAACGAGCCAGTAACGTGACCAAGCAAACCAAATCAGATTGATCGCCCACATTGGGGCGTGTAACATCCCCTATTTTTGCTATTTAATTATAATGGCATAATATTCATTATTAGTGATTTATTAATTTATTGAAATTATTTAAATTGAAAGTGATTTGCTTGATTGATTTATTTTGCAAATGATGTGCTTGATTGAGTTAAATTCATCATATTTTAGTTAGGAATGGTAGGAGTCATTAGGAATAGAAATTCCAAGTGAAGGGTAAAAGTGTCTATTCCCATAGCTCCTATATAACCCCATTCCAGCTGAAAAATAAACACAAACACCCCATTCTTTTTCAGAAACTGAAGTAAGGAGATTGAGAGGGAAGAGAGGGAGTGAGTGGCGAGAAGAGAGGGAGAGGGAGGGGAGGAGAGTAATCCTCCATGCATGTTAGAAATCTCACCACCATCATTTCACATTTTCTCTCCTCTTTCCACTGATACCTCTTTCACACACAGGCTCAGCCCTGATCATCTCCCTTCATACAGCTATGCAAATTCGAGTTTGAGAGAGAAGAAGAGTGCAACAGAAAATTCTGGGTAAAACCCGTTTTACCTACCTTCAGTGTTTCGTTCGTATCTCCATGTACTGACCTCCGATCATCGTGCTTCTTGTCCCTTTGGAAACTAGACACAAAGCTCTTCATTTTGGGCACAAGAACCGCATGATTTCATTGAGAAATGAGAGAGATATCATGCTCACAACTTTCGGATTAAGAATCAGCCACTGTTCCGAAGCAGTCCTCTTGTTTTGTTGATATCTCCCAATCTACTGGTTGCATGCAAGTGAATCTTTCTCCATCAGAAAGTAGAGAAAATTCCCTTCACCGTAGACCCTCGTTTTGCTAAGATTGGTGGAGATTTGAGTGAGTTACGCTTGTTGCAAATTGGCGTTTAGTTGCTGGAAACAGCAGGAGCAGATTCCGTTAGTTCGTGTTCGAGAAGTTTCGGCGTCGGGTGTATCGTCGTCACGAAAAGGTGAGTTCTAATACTCACTAGGATTGTTTTCAGCCTTTTCATTTTAATTGAGTCGCGAATTTGTGAAATTCCGGTGCGAAACCGTTTTGCGAAAATATCGTTTGAGTCATGAGATTGATGAATTGTTGGACTGAAACTTATAAATTGGCATATCATGATTTTTGATTGATGTGTGTTGATTGTTGAATGAATATTATTGATTGTACTGAACGTACTGGTTTCCATGTCTGTATTGATGTGTTATCGAGTTTGAATGTGAATCGGAATGGACACTGGAACGATCGGAATAGAAAAGAAAACGCGAAAACAGTTTTTCTGAAATACAGAGAGTCACGCACGGATCGTGTGTATGGGTGCACGGGTCGTGCGTGAGACTCTGAACCTCATGGTGCCGTTTTGAAAACGCGCACGGGTCGTGCGCCATAGCGCACGGACCGTGCGTATCCTTCTGATGCCAACTTTTAAAATATGTCCTAAGCTATTCCGAATGGTCCCAAGTCCCTTCTAATCCACTCTCCAAATCTCCCCAAGGATGGGAGCACTGAAATTCCATGCGTTTGACTGTGATTGAATCCAAGTTATATTAGTGCCATGTGATTGGTTATGTTTAGATTATGTTCAGGTGCAGTGAATGCTCATGTGATTGACCATTAATTTCATGTTATGAATTTGTGTTTGATGTATTGTGCTGGATCGACTGGTTTAGTAAGATTGATAAGATAAGTTAGCGAACCTTAGTAATCCATGAGAGATCACTTAATAATTAGACTTAGTTAGTAATTAGATCACGTTAGTAATAAGTTTATGTTAGGATCAGTTCATGTTAAGTTAAGTTCATGATTATGTTCAGTTTATCGTTATGTTAAGTTCATTGTTCAGTTCAGTTCAGGTATATTAAAATATATACATCAGTTCAGTTAGGGTGACGACCCTATTTCAGTTTAGTGTGCTAGGGGAGGGGAAGTCATGAGCCCCATGAACCTAGGCCCCATCAGGGACCCAGCCGATTAGTGGGGACGGGTTCACCGGAAGCTTATTATGCCAAGTGACCGGTGACACGCTAAAATATCAGTTCAGTTTATGTGTTGTTTCTTGTAACCGGCTTAAGGGTTATAAGGACAACTTCAGTTAGTTAGCCACATAGTCAATTTTGAGGACTATGAGTTAGAATCAGAATAATGAATCAAGCATAATTGAACCGAGAGAATTAGTAAGGGGTCGCGATAGAACTCACTGAGACAAGTTGTCTCACCCAATCCATTGTTGTTGTTTTCAGTTAAGCAGGGAAAGTTGAAGACCGTGAGGCATGGCTATGAAGATGCTTGAGGAGCAGCTGCTATCTTTATTTCTTTATGTCTTATATTTCAGTTTCCCTTGTATCTCTGTATTTTGTATTCAGTATCTTAAGACTACTCGATTGTACGACTTATGTATTTCAAGTTGTAAATCGCTTCCGCAGACTTTCGGTTTTGAGTATTGAACACTAGTTGAGGGTGTAAGGACCGACTTTATTTATGATCAGTTCAGTTATTTTAAGCACGTTCGATGAGTGATTCATCGAAGTTTAGTATGTGTTCAATATGTTAAAAGGAAAGTCACTCTGATGTATGCCAGTAGTGCGCTTCGGTAATTTCTACAAGATAGAAATTAACGGGGTGTTACAATTGGTATCAGAGCAGTTCGACCTAGTCGGGCTTAGAATCTTGAGTCTCTTAAGTCCTCTAAGTGTGATTCCTCTTAGTATGCTATTAGACGTTTAGCCTGATCAACTAAACACTTTGTGCATATTTCGCAGAATCATGGCTGGTGGAAGTAGGAGAAGCGTCCCTGTCAATCCTCAATCTGAATGGATGCAGAACGTGATCGTGAATCAACAACGGATGATGCAGGACATGATGTGGATGCATCACGAACTGATGAGTCAGCAGCAGCGAGCGTATGTTGCAGAAACAAATCTCAACGGATCGAATGAGGGGAGGAAAGCGGATAGGAAAGGAAAGAAGAAGGCATTGGAATTACCAACCCCAAGTGATGAACCGAGGAATACCTCCATCAAAGGAAAGCAAGTTGTGGTAGCTGAAGTTCCGAGGTCCGTTAAGTGTTCGGCGGGTGAAAGGCCCCGCAGCGGAAGGTGTCGATTGAGATCAACCGCGTGTTTTTATTGCAAGGGAGAAGGGCATTATGCTAACAAGTGCCCAGTAAAGAAGAGGGAGGCGACTGAATGGCCCACTCCGGAGGAAGAACCAAGAGGTGCCTCCAGCAAGGGTAAACAAGTGCAGGCGTCAGAATTGTTAAAGCCCACCAACTGTGGCAAATGCGGAAGGCCCCAGGGAGGAGAATGTCGTCTGGGAACGACGGTATGTTATTATTGCCAAGACGAAGGGCATTACGCTCACGAGTGTCCGGCGAAGAAGAGGAACCGAGAATGGAATGCTAACTCTGCTAGCGGAAATGGTCTTTGTGTTGGACGCTCCGAAAGGCAAGGCCGTTGATGAATTCGGCGAAAGGTATATTGTGCACTAATTGTCTTGATTGGTCCAATTTTGAGGACAAAATTTTTTTTAAAAGTTGGGGTGAGTGTAACATCCCCTATTTTTGCTATTTAATTATAATGGCATAATATTCATTATTAGTGATTTATTAATTTATTGAAATTATTTAAATTGAAAGTGATTTGCTTGATTGATTTATTTTGCAAATGATGTGCTTGATTGAGTTAAATTCATCATATTTTAGTTAGGAATGGTAGGAGTCATTAGGAATAGAAATTCCAAGTGAAGGGTAAAAGTGTCTATTCCCATAGCTCCTATATAACCCCATTCCAGCTGAAAAATAAACACAAACACCCCATTCTTTTTCAGAAACTGAAGTAAGGAGATTGAGAGGGAAGAGAGGGAGTGAGTGGCGAGAAGAGAGGGAGAGGGAGGGGAGGAGAGTAATCCTCCATGCATGTTAGAAATCTCACCACCATCATTTCACATTTTCTCTCCTCTTTCCACTGATACCTCTTTCACACACAGGCTCAGCCCTGATCATCTCCCTTCATACAGCTATGCAAATTCGAGTTTGAGAGAGAAGAAGAGTGCAACAGAAAATTCTGGGTAAAACCCGTTTTACCTACCTTCAGTGTTTCGTTCGTATCTCCATGTACTGACCTCCGATCATCGTGCTTCTTGTCCCTTTGGAAACTAGACACAAAGCTCTTCATTTTGGGCACAAGAACCGCATGATTTCATTGAGAAATGAGAGAGATATCATGCTCACAACTTTCGGATTAAGAATCAGCCACTGTTCCGAAGCAGTCCTCTTGTTTTGTTGATATCTCCCAATCTACTGGTTGCATGCAAGTGAATCTTTCTCCATCAGAAAGTAGAGAAAATTCCCTTCACCGTAGACCCTCGTTTTGCTAAGATTGGTGGAGATTTGAGTGAGTTACGCTTGTTGCAAATTGGCGTTTAGTTGCTGGAAACAGCAGGAGCAGATTCCGTTAGTTCGTGTTCGAGAAGTTTCGGCGTCGGGTGTATCGTCGTCACGAAAAGGTGAGTTCTAATACTCACTAGGATTGTTTTCAGCCTTTTCATTTTAATTGAGTCGCGAATTTGTGAAATTCCGGTGCGAAACCGTTTTGCGAAAATATCGTTTGAGTCATGAGATTGATGAATTGTTGGACTGAAACTTATAAATTGGCATATCATGATTTTTGATTGATGTGTGTTGATTGTTGAATGAATATTATTGATTGTACTGAACGTACTGGTTTCCATGTCTGTATTGATGTGTTATCGAGTTTGAATGTGAATCGGAATGGACACTGGAACGATCGGAATAGAAAAGAAAACGCGAAAACAGTTTTTCTGAAATACAGAGAGTCACGCACGGATCGTGTGTATGGGTGCACGGGTCGTGCGTGAGACTCTGAACCTCATGGTGCCGTTTTGAAAACGCGCACGGGTCGTGCGCCATAGCGCACGGACCGTGCGTATCCTTCTGATGCCAACTTTTAAAATATGTCCTAAGCTATTCCGAATGGTCCCAAGTCCCTTCTAATCCACTCTCCAAATCTCCCCAAGGATGGGAGCACTGAAATTCCATGCGTTTGACTGTGATTGAATCCAAGTTATATTAGTGCCATGTGATTGGTTATGTTTAGATTATGTTCAGGTGCAGTGAATGCTCATGTGATTGACCATTAATTTCATGTTATGAATTTGTGTTTGATGTATTGTGCTGGATCGACTGGTTTAGTAAGATTGATAAGATAAGTTAGCGAACCTTAGTAATCCATGAGAGATCACTTAATAATTAGACTTAGTTAGTAATTAGATCACGTTAGTAATAAGTTTATGTTAGGATCAGTTCATGTTAAGTTAAGTTCATGATTATGTTCAGTTTATCGTTATGTTAAGTTCATTGTTCAGTTCAGTTCAGGTATATTAAAATATATACATCAGTTCAGTTAGGGTGACGACCCTATTTCAGTTTAGTGTGCTAGGGGAGGGGAAGTCATGAGCCCCATGAACCTAGGCCCCATCAGGGACCCAGCCGATTAGTGGGGACGGGTTCACCGGAAGCTTATTATGCCAAGTGACCGGTGACACGCTAAAATATCAGTTCAGTTTATGTGTTGTTTCTTGTAACCGGCTTAAGGGTTATAAGGACAACTTCAGTTAGTTAGCCACATAGTCAATTTTGAGGACTATGAGTTAGAATCAGAATAATGAATCAAGCATAATTGAACCGAGAGAATTAGTAAGGGGTCGCGATAGAACTCACTGAGACAAGTTGTCTCACCCAATCCATTGTTGTTGTTTTCAGTTAAGCAGGGAAAGTTGAAGACCGTGAGGCATGGCTATGAAGATGCTTGAGGAGCAGCTGCTATCTTTATTTCTTTATGTCTTATATTTCAGTTTCCCTTGTATCTCTGTATTTTGTATTCAGTATCTTAAGACTACTCGATTGTACGACTTATGTATTTCAAGTTGTAAATCGCTTCCGCAGACTTTCGGTTTTGAGTATTGAACACTAGTTGAGGGTGTAAGGACCGACTTTATTTATGATCAGTTCAGTTATTTTAAGCACGTTCGATGAGTGATTCATCGAAGTTTAGTATGTGTTCAATATGTTAAAAGGAAAGTCACTCTGATGTATGCCAGTAGTGCGCTTCGGTAATTTCTACAAGATAGAAATTAACGGGGTGTTACAGGGCGCAGATCAGTTATCAATGCAAGTAAGTCTTCTGAATATTTTAAATATGCATCAGTATAATATCCACTGACAATAAAGTCATAATGAGGAAGCAAGGCTTCCCATAATCTTAGATATATCAGACTTTTTCTACAAAAAGCATAAATTAAGTGATGTTACTAAACGCAAACTACCTTGATTCTACTACATTTTACAATAAAGTCATAATGAGGAAGCAAGGCTTCCCATAATCTTAGATGTATCAGACTTTTTCTACAAAAAGCATAAATTAAGTGAAGTTACTAAACGCAAACTACCTTGATTCTACTACATTTTGCATATTGATTAGAGCTTCAATTCCAGCACAACTACTATGGCTAATGACTGTTATATTCTCAAACTGAAAATTTCAGCAACCATTTTGAATAATATAGTTAAATGAGGTATAACCAAAAGAGGCACACGAATTTATTTAATCAAACATTATAAGCGGAGCCAGTGGCTCCAGCCTGTTTTGGAGGCAAAGTTGCATCACATTGGAGGGAAAATTTTTTTGGCGCCAAAGGGTATTTTGGTAAATTTCTCATTCCATCTCTTCATCTCTCAAATGCATGTCATACACCTCAGTTCTCCTGCTACACTGACTTCTTCTTTTTGCTTTTGTTTTTCCATCTGCATGTCATACACGTTTCATTTTCGCAGTCCTCAATGCATGTCAAAACAAACACCTTTCAGCCTTTCTCTTTCTAATGCAAACCAATCCATCATTCACCACTTATTTTTCCTTTCCCTAATCCTCCTTTTCCTCTCTCTGTCCCTCTCTATAACGACCATCGCCCCTCCATCCTATGCTCCCTCCTTACTAAAATAGAAACAATAGATGGAATTTGGGATTGAAATCCCTAAACCTGTAACAGCAAGGCATCACGAGAGAGAAGAAGCGAAATGCGATGAGAGAATACGAGAGAGGATACGACAGTGAGAGAAAGAGAGATCACGACGGTGGTTTGTGGTAGTGTTCGGGGGTGAGGGGGTGCTGTGAGGGTGGTAATATGAAGGGAGAGTGGCAGATCGAAGGAGGGGGAAGATGGTGGTGGAGAGATCACAGTGGTGGTTTGCTCTATAGCTCCGACGGTGGCGGCACACTCAAATGTCTTCTTCTTATTTCGTTTCAAAAACCCAAATTAAAGTTAGCAGCAACAATAGGGTGCTGAAATCTGGATTCCAGCGGAGCACACTGCATTTGGATCTGAGCGGATGAGGTAATGCTTTGCATGTTTGTTCTTTTAATAGCGAAATGTTTCAACCACTGTTGAGGAATTTTACACACAATGAGACAGCACCGCAATTTCCAGAATCTCTAGCTACTGTTCTTGTGAATGAATGTCCTGAAAGATTCTGTTTTTATGTTTAATTTCGCAATTGGGTTTCCTGGAAGTAGAGTTTTTGATTCTGTTGTAAGATTTTTAACCTTATGTGATAGATGATTTTTCTTCAATTTTTTTGTTAAGAAAAGCTATGAACTTTAACTCAAATAGTTGGTATTTTTTATTCAATTGTGAAATTTTCTACCGACCCATTTGCAAGATTAGTCGTTATGCAATTTTGTTTAGAAAAGCTATGAACTTTAACTTGAAGTAGTTGGGTTTTCTATTCAATTTGTAATTTTCAATTGCCCCATTTGCAAGATTAGTCGATTTTTGTTTCTGTTTTGAAAACTTATACCTGTTGTGAACTTTAATTCAAATGGATGTAGAAGTAAATAGGTTTATGAATTTCTGCTACATAATTCCTGATAGGAGCTCTATTTTGTTGCCTATTTGCTTATGGTGCTTTGTATTTGACTTTGTTATCATGCTTATGGTGCTTTGTATTTGACTTTGTTATCATACAAGGAGTTTAAGTAAAAATTGTTGCTCTCTACAAATCAATTCACTTCCAATAATTTAGTGCATTGCTCTGATATTTTTTATCTAGATTATTTTTCTGACTGATTTAAGTTAATCATCCCAAGCTTGCTGTTTTTCTTCAGTATAACTTGGGTTAAGATCTTTTCACCACAAAAGTGAAAATTGGCTTCCCTCAGCATGTTTTCAAGGAGGAATGGAAGGAATATTTCCCTATAGTGCTCACAGTATTTTTGTGTAGTCGCTCATTCTTTTTTGATTCATTTGCCTTAATTATTTGAAGTTAAGTGAAATAAATATCTGATTTTCCGCATGCTAGAGATTTGGGATGCTCTTAGAGCTGCTGCTGAGGCTGATATAACTTTAGCACAAGCAATTGTGGATAGTGCTGGGGTCATTGTTCAGAGTTCTGATTTGACAGTATGCTATGATGAAAGGGGTAAGTAATTAATTCATGTTGCGTTCTACTATTTACTATATATTGAACAAAATTTTAGAAAATATGATGCCCACTCCCTTCTATTTTTACTGAATAGAGAGAAAATGTGTGTAATTGAAGGGAAGTTATTGCTAAGTTATTGTCTTTTTTCAAAATAGAGGCGTGGTATATGTCTTTTAAGCACACCTCAGGGCATGTGAGTGTAATTTTCCCTTTAAAAAATAGAGTTACGAAAAGATATATAGAATATGATATGATTTAGTTTCTATAATCTGAATCTATAAGGATCAATCAGCCATCAGCTACATTACTTATTTGAAATGAGATTTTGCTCCCGTTTCTTTTGCAGATCCGAGCCCTAAGGATCAATCAGCCCTCAGCTACATTACTTATTTGCTCCAATTTTTAATTTACATTAGGTTTTCTCCCAATTTTTAATTTTTAATTTTTAATGTTAATGGACTTAAAAAAGAAGAAGATAAAAGCGAGGGGATGATCGGTGCAGCGGCGCTGGCGAGAGGCAGAGGAGGATGGTGGTGCAGCGCAACTATTGGGGGGAAAGATGAGGGTGGGTCAAAGAGAGAGGTGGCTGTCTCAAAAAAATCTATGAAGTCTTTCCTCGGGTTCCACTGCCACGGGACCTCTGGGATGTTGATGACATGCAGCAGCTTTCTGAAAACATTGGAGGTGCAAAGACACGTGTTTTTAGTGTTACTAATTCCACTATTTGAGTAATTAGTGATTAAAAAGAGATGTTTAATGAATGTTTTTAACTTTGCAGATGTTACTATTTTACAAAGTTGGCAAGGAATCAAAGATAAATGTTATTAAGATTAATATGGATTTGTTGATGCGTCATCAACCACCAGCTCTACACGTTGACTATCCTCAACACGATGTTGCTGGAGTTATTGAAGACAATCCTATTGTTCTTGGCTAGATGATTTTCCAAGTTTTATGTTTCATTGTGTAAGACTTATTAGGACAATTGAAGACGTTCCTATTGTTGTTTGTTGTCTGTCAACTATTTTGTTGTCTAAGACTTATGTTTCATTTTGTATCTCTACTAACTTTTATCTATATAGCATCCTATATTTCGAATATCTTAAACTCATGTATTTGAGTAGTTACTAGCGCTCCCCGTGCATCGCACGGGCATTGAAACTAGTAGTCTCTAACAAGTAGCAACTTCTCTATTTTCCTGGTTCTTTCTTCCACCAAAGAAGACTAAGATCTACAACTTATGTTTGACAATTATAGATGTTACTTCTTTATAAAACTTGATTGGAAGATAGAGGTAAGACAAGTACCCAAGAGTTAGAGTCTTAGAGAACGAACATGTGCTTGTTGTGGTGGAAACGGTATGAAAACTAGTTGTACTTCATTTGCAGAAACTTTTAACTGCATAAATTCTTCTACAAAAAAATGTCAAAGAAAAACAAAGTTAAAACAAATTACATTTAAGAACACTTCTATTAATGTCAGACATTTTGCTTCCTTTTGAAATACAATACAAATTTTGCTTTAACATGTCTTTGTCACTACACATGAAATATAGTTCCAACTTGCATATCAATATGTTATGTTACTAGTCAACATTTTCATATTATTCAGTGTCCTTGTAAGTATCTAAATTTACAAGCCATGCAGTCTATCCAAATCTTATGCTCAATATTACCCTATTATTCCTTTGAAATAAACACTTTGCAATGATTCAACATCCACTACACGAAAATCGCTCATTTGCGACGGCAATTTCCGTCGCAAATGCACCTTTTCCCATGGCAAATTTGAATTTCTGACGGAATTTGCGACGGACAAAGCGTCGTGGCAAAACAGCTCATCGCAAAGCGTTTGCGACGAAATTCCCCGTCACAAATCATCCGTCGCAAACTCGTCGCAAGGCCGTCGCAAATTTCCGTGGCAAAGCCATCGCAAACTCTGACACCTTTCTGTCGCACATTCGCCGCAAGTCCGTTGCAAAATTCCGTGGCCAAGTCGTCGCAAACTATGACACCTTTTTGTCGCAAATTTTTGGCAAATCCGTGGCAAATTATTTGAAAATTTATAAATAGATGTTGAAATTTCCGTCGCAAATTGTTAATAATTCCGTGGCAAATTCAGTAACTACCAAAACAAATTCCGTCGCAAATTCCGTCCCAAAGAAAAATATAATTAATTCTAGCAAAATTTGACATTTACATTGTCATTCCTATTTGCAATATTCCCTGCCAATTCAATTCAGACTCCAATCCACCAATTCAAACATACATAAACTACACTAATGTTAAAAGTGTCAAACATACAAAATATCAAATATCAAAACATATCACTAATATTAAAAGTCTCAATCCAAACCATCAACTTAGTTAAACATAAACTACACTAATGTTAAAAGTGTCAACCCAATCCACCAAGTTAGTTAAAAGTGTCAAACATACCAAATATGAAAATATATCAAAACATACCACTAGTTTATGTCAAACATACATTAACTACACTAATGTCCAGTAAACTCAAAAAATTTTGACGAAGCATCTTCAAGTCTAGCTCTGAACAATATACCTAACAAATCAAAAACGATAATGATTACTAATTAATTCATAAAACTAATATATTTTGCACATTAATTAAAACATAGATTACCTAGATCTCGTCAATAACCCTTCTCATAAACGTGGTTTCCATGATCTCCACAGTCTCCATCATCTGCATCTTCGCTCTCATCCTGCTGGGCGGGCTGACCCTGTTGGGCGGGCTGGTCCTGCTCGGGCGGCTGCCAATCAAATGGGGGTATTGGAATTCCAGAATGGTTAAATAAGTACTTAATTAGTTGTTGTTGTCGTACAAACCGCTCTTCAAATTGTTGGGACATTTGTTGGATGATCCTACAGGCCTCAAGAGACAGGCCCGCGCTCGTCGATGCTCCAGAGTCTACCATATTGTCAACTATGCCTCCTGTCCCATACACACCACGACTCTTATAGGGCCCTCCAGCAGCCTCCTCCCACAACAAACGCTTCAACTTGGCCAACTCAACGGGGTCTACTGCTATATCTGACTGAGAGAACAGTCGCTGAAACTCCTCCTATGAAATGCACAAGTTATAATCATACTCAAATTCAGAAGTATCACAGATTCAGCTCAAGCACAAATAAATTGGGATATAAGAATATAAGAATTAATTAATACCAGAAGTATCACAGATTCAACGGTATCACATATTCAGCTCAAGCACAGATTCAGCTCAAATTCAGAAGTATCACAGATTCAGCTCAAGCACAGATGAAATGAACTGAAACTCCTCCTAACAACTCATTTCATTGATTGAATATAAGAATGAAAAACTGAACTGAAATACAGTCTAATCTACCTAACTAAACTCAACTAAAATGAGTTAATCATGATACAAAGGGGGGTTAATCATGATACAAATATAACTACACATGGCAAGGAGCAGCATATGACAGAAGTCCCTTTGCACATACCACAAACAAAGCATTTGCATTTACTTACACACACATGCAAAAAGCAATAATGTAATTTAGTCAATAAAGATACCAATTGATGCAAAAAGCAATAATCAAAAGAATCCTTGGGCCTTGGCCAATGTCTCAATTCTTTCCCATTAGTTCATTTGAATGTGCTTCAAAACCCAATTAATGCAATTGCCAAAAGTAATCAGGTAGTTTAATCAATCACAAGCTACCAACAACTACTATTAACCTTCTGGTTTTCTAAATTATGCATAAAAGAACGAAATTTCACAGTTTTCTGCATTAACAAATCATAAGTCATAACAATGAAGAAACATATGAACATGCAAGTAACATTTTAGTTCTTCTAAAATGAACATGCAACTAACTTATATATATGACAAAATTTCTTTATACCCGAGTAATGCGAGGGCAGTCCTCTACAAACTCGCATGTGCACTTCCTAATGTGAGTGTGGCGATGAAGCTCATCTACATGTGGTTTCCTTCCCATCTTCTTGGCCTATTATTAACAACTTAAGTTTGTAAATGGAAATTCACAGACATTGATCCCGTTTACTAGTATCATAGACATCACGAGAGCACTTATGTGTCAAAAATTTGAAAGATAAAGGACTTATTTGGGACAAAAAAAACACAAAGGACTAATTCGTTACTTTAAATAAAGATAAGGGACCCCGAGAGCACTTTAGCCATTTATTTATAATCGAACAGTGCGATACAACATCTCAATACGACAATTTTCTAAAAATTGGAATACGGGATTTCAAAGATATTAAGTAAAAACCTTAATTATATTTATGTGTGAAAAATTACTGCAAAACTCGGAATCATTAATGCAGCATTAAATTCATTCAATATACTCTTTTTTTTGTTACCGTGTTTTTGGTGCGCAGTTTCCATCGGCCTTGCCGGTGACTAATCTACCGGGGAACCTGGCTGGCCACGTGTAAACCTGGTATTGCCGGTCGTGTGGTTCTCCCCACCCAACAGAGTTTTGCCACATCCAATATTCGTACCCGAGACCTTTGGGTGTGATCCGAGCCCAGTTTCCACTCGGACCAACCCTTGTTGGTTCATTCAATTCAAAATACTCTTGCCAGTTCCTTGCAGATATTTAAATTTGCATGCCTTTTTCAAATTGCATGGCTAAATTTCATTCAAGATTGTGATCTAAAGCATACACCTAGTCAAGCACTTCATAGATTTTAGCAAAATCTATCTCATTTATTGCATGCTTTAACTCTGCTGTCAATGGCAAATAGGCTTCATTCTACAGTGTTTATGGTTTAGGTTACGATTTTTCTTTCAAGTTATTGTTCAGAACTAGTTGAATCCTCCCACACTCACACCCTTCTAAGAAACAAACACCTATTGTACTATTCTTTTGTTTTAAGCAGCTGGAATTCAAACACAGATTCAAGAGCATAAAAATGTAGTGGAATCGGCATAAAAAACGAATACGAACGTTTTCTATACCAAACGATGCTCGTAGCGAGGGTGTATGGTGGTGGTGCTCGCAGTGGCGGTGTGTGGTGGTGGTACTCCCACTGACAGCGATAGCGTAGACGTGTGTGATAGGAACCGTCCAGTGACGTCGTGGCGTGTGCGGCGTGGGTTTGTGCTCGCAGTGGTGCTCGCACCAAGATGGTGGTATTTGAAGTGACAGCGGCGTGGACGACACAGCGGCGTGGACGACGTGACAGCGGCGTGGACGACGTGACAGCGGCGTGGACGACGTGACAGCGGCGTGGCGTGGTGAGCAAGGAAAGAGTGAATAATAATAGTTGAGTTAAAGCCAATTTGGTTCTTAAATTTCATTAGATTTAGGGCTTAATTACAGTTTTGGTCCCCCTATTTTCACCAATTCACGATTTTGGTCCCTCAAGTTTTAATTTGACGATTTTGGTCCCCCTATTTTCCCAATTTGAAAAATCATAGTCCCCCTCTTAAATACGTCAAAATTGAAACTCAGTTTGACTCATTCATCCTACGTGGCAGTCCACGTAGACTGCCAGGTAGGCGCACCCCCACCCCCCCCCCCCCCTTCTTCTTCCTCGTGAACTCTTCACTGTTCCTCACCCTCCCCGTCGCTCTCCCTCCCCTCATCCGTCGCTCTCCCTCCCCTCCCCGTCGCTCTCCCTCCCCTCATGCGTCGCTCTCCCTCCCCCTCCTCCGTCGCTCTCCCTTCGCAGATCTCTCCCTCCACTCATGCGTCGCTCTCCCTCCCCTCCTCTCTCTCTCTGCGCGAAGATCTCTCTCTCACTCTCTACGTGATCTCTCTCTCTCTCGTTCCAGATCCGGTGGGACAGAAGGGGAGGGGGTGGCTGACGGAGGAGTGGGGTCGCGAACCAGATAAGGGGAGGGTGGTGGCTGACGGATGAGTGGGGTTCACGGTGGGGGGGTGGTTGGGGAAGATGAACAGTGGAGGTGGGAGGTGGGGTGGGGGTGCGTCTACGTGGCAGTCTACGTGGACTGCCACGTAGGATGAGTGAGTCAAACTGAGTCTCAATTTTGACTTATTTAAGAGGGGGACTATGATTTTTCAAATTGGGAAAATAGGGGGACCAAAATCGTCAAATTAAAACTTGAGGGACCAAAATCGTGAATTGGTGAAAATAGAGGGACCAAAACTGTAATTAAGCTTTAGATTTAGTATCTCGGATATAGAAAACATTAAAATTTAGTCTATAATATTTTTAAATGTTATTCAATTACCAACAAGGATTGTTCTATGTGGTAACTGGACTTGGATCCCACCCCAATGTCTCGGGTTCAAATCTTGGGCGTGGCAAAAACTCTGTTGGGAGGGGAGAACCACACGGGCCGGCAAAGCCAGGTACTTGTGGCCACCCAGGTTCCTCGGCGTAGATTAGTCATCGGCAAAGCTGGTGGAAACTTTGCACCAAAAACATGCTAACCAAAAAAATGTTATTCAGATAAGTTTGGTCAAAAAAAATGTTATTCAATTAATTACCTTAAATTTTCAATTTTTATTTAGTCTCTAACTTTTAATAATTTAATATTAGTTAGGTCTCTTAAATTTTCGATGTTTGTTTAGTCTCTAATTTTTAATAACTTAATATCAATTAGGTCTCTGATTTTTCTAAATATCCAGGACCAAACTTATATTAAGTTGTAAAAACCAATGACTTAATTGATATTAATTTGTAAAAGTCAAGAACTAAACATTTGAGGGACTAAACCGAACAACATCTGGTAATGTCATAAACTAAATAATAATATTATAATGTTAGGGATTAAACTGATTTTTATTTAATTTGAGGGACCAAATTAGTTATCAAGTCGTGAATAGTTGGTATCCCTTTATGTTTTGAGGCCTAAAATATTACGTATTTTCAACATCGATAGAAATAAGAACTGAATATTACTAAGAATCCTGATGTGAATTTAGAATGTGTTACACACAGTGTTATCATCGATTGAAATATGAACCGATATTACTAAGAATCCTGATGTGAATTTAGAATGTGTTACACACAGTGTTACACACAGTCACCGGTCCGGTTAGGGTCTGTGGGATTCGAACCCTGCAATAGGGGATGGAGCCACACCACTTAATCACTGCGCCAACTTTGGATGTTGTTACTAACCTCACAAACAAGATATTTATAGCTAAACGTAAAATACATGTAACTAAGTATGAATTTGGATATGTTGGTGTTGTTTAATGACTGTTTAATTTTTTTTGGGTAATATAATGGTTGTTTATTTAATTAAGTCTTATGTTATGATTATGGTTATGAACTTATGGTCCTAATGGATTTGAATTTGAACAATTAAATTTGAAGAATTATGTTAATTTTGTGTTGAGAATTTTTTTGTAGGTTTTAAGATATAATACAATTTTTTGATGGCTTTGTGATGTATTTCTATATATCAAGTCTATTTTTAGTGTGTCTGGGTCATGCGGTTCGACCAAAGACTCAATGACCCAGTGCTTTGACCGAGTCGATGGCCGGTCCGTTCTGATAACATTGGTTACACAATTTAAAAAACAAGCAATGTTAAAAAGGTAAACATCATTTCAAAATTGCCACTGCCTTCTTTTTAACACGGTTATTTTTGTAACTGGTATTAACTTTTGTTATAGCATATATTTTTTTACATAAGTTGTTTACGATTGGAATTCATGGTTAGAGATGAATTTACAAAGGAAGCAGAACATGCAGAATAAAAATTGGATGCTTACCTTTGGATTAATTCTGGATAACATTTGGAGTGCATTAACCACCACTTTGATGAATTTAAAATACCTTAAAGAACCATTTGTTTTATTTCTATAGTTCAGGAACTAAATTGGAAACAACGTGATAATACATAGACCAAATTTTATTTACATAGCTCAGCAACACCTCTAGTAAAAATTTCTGCAAATTTTATTTTCACAAACATTGAAAACGTTAAATATAGGCATATGTAATTCCCTACACCTTAAAAATGATTAGAAGCATACCACTCCAACTCACGATAGATAGCAACAAATGTTAGCTTCAACAAATAATTGAAAGAAAATGGATATGGTAAACGAAGAATTAATTATCAAATATTCAAATTCGATAGGTCAGTGTATATCTTCTGATTCATTTTCAGTGGCCCTAACACTACAAAACTGACAAGAAATATTGGGAGGCTTCAAATGCACGCATTGCTTAATCCGTTTCTCCAGCCAAGCAAGTCTTCTCTCAAGGTTCAAAACACCAAGATTCAAAATCCTAATGTCAACTTGGGCAATCCTGGCAAAAGCCCGAAGCAAAATGTAATAATCGGCATGAGCAACATAGGTCAGGGAACCTTCATCCTTCTTTCTCGAATAGTGAACATAATCAAGTTTTGTTGGCTTGACACTAGGTGGTATGTAACAAAATCTGTTTTCCTCCATGTCTAATTTCATCCGTCTAATGGCTTCCTTGACATCAGAATTTCCTGAACAGTGCTCATTGGAATCGGAGTCTTCATCCTCTTGCAAACTCTTAGAGGAATCATCATTACCCATACTTCCAGGCAAGTCATTTGCAAGGTGGGTGCCATCATCAGGAGAGGGTTCATTGAAAGATTCTCTTCCCAATCCTTCATCCCTCAACCTTGTTTCGTTCAAAGTATTGGATTGCTCTGCAGGTTTTGATGGTTTAGAATTCTGAAATAGAAAGCATCATCAAATGAGCAAAAGAGCAATTGGTTTTGGGTTTTGACAGGCATTCTTCTTAACATAGTCGACCAACAACAGGAGTTCCCAAAAACTAGACATTACATGGCACATAGAGATGAGTTAAAAAACTAATTTTATTTGACAAAATCTGCCTATATAATTATCAGAGACGATTCAAAGGAAGATTTCCAACCTATATAAGCAAACAGAAGAGGAAAAGTAACGTGCCATTATGTAGTAAGTTTTCATAATAAATAAAAATTATAAAGAAAAAAGTTGTTCAATATTTAATGCCCCTCATTTTTGCAAGAAAAAAAATACTATCTTTATTCTATATTTTCAGGAAATTAGCCCATGGGCAATAGTTCATTCTTCATGTTATTTTTCTTGTGAAGTTTACTGTCGTGTAGGAAATGGTGATCCAGCCAATTAACTTTTCAAAAGAAATTAAAATCCAGATCATCAAGGTAATGCAGCTTTATTGACACATCCCAAGAAAGACTTGAACGAAGTTAAAAGTAATTCCAAGATTTCTAATTATCAAAGCATGTACATGCCAATCGAATAATTCATTCAAGTCTTCAATTACCTCTTCATTCTGAAAATAATTCCATAGGTTTTCCATCATCTTTTCTTCCTCATGATTCCCATGAGATGGTTCTAACCCAACAAAGACAACATCCCTACAGTATTTGAGATATGTAGGCAAGTCCTTTGAATACTCTGTTAAAAAATACAAGATATTAGATAGTCAATTATCTGGTGTCAAAAATAGGAGGAAGGAGAATATAAACTCACAACATAGGTTCAATAAGATAATAATGCAAGTAAAAAACTTTACCATGGGTATCTGCAATCTCATTATATATTGCTTGAAGGTGTTGTAGAAGCCCGGCAGAATCCAATTTGTGTTTTTGAGGTCCTGCTGGGTCATTAGCACCAAAACCATGGGCGTCGTGAGAGGCAAAAGTGCTATCCATTTTGTTGTTGTCTTTGGTACCATTGTTATGAGATAAACTTCTCTCCCATTCCCCGGAGCCATTTATGTTATACAAAATCCTTATTGCTACTACTAGAATCGATACAACACAAACATGAGTTGGTAGCCTAAAATAATCTGTGGATAAGGATAGCCACAAATCTGGAGGCATAGACCATTCATAAATACGGCATGCATAAGGAATAATCTTCTCAACAGGAAGAGATAATTTTTCAAGATAGCGGTAAGCTATTGAATAGAAGTTCACAGGAGGTAACTCCAAGCCAATGAGCTGAGCAATGGATGCAGCAAATGACTCTAGTTTCAGTACGGAAACAGCTTGCTGAGGCCTGAACATAGCGCTTGAACTGATAGGACATGCAACTGATGGATGACCCATGCGCCTTTCAATCTCAACAAAAGCAGAAAAATATGGAAGCTTCCCTTCACATGTCCACTTCAATATGTCTGACGGCAGGATAGCTTCCCTGGCAATATGACATGCCAGATATGAAACAACAACAGTATATGCAACTGGAATCATTTTCTTTAAAGACCTAAACCATATCATCACAGCTCGCTGACCAAACATGTTGAAGGGCTCTCCTTTGAATTTAGCACGTGGTTTATAATCTTCTGGTTCTCCTGAGACCAAGGAAGAAACAAACTGAATGAATTACAATATACAAGATATAGTTGAAGAAAATAAGTTAAACTTCTTCTTGGTGCTGAAAAATGAATTAGACACTTGATTAACTCATTAACAAGAAAATTAGGACAATCTTCAAGTCCATCCCCTCGTCTAATTGTTCATACAATAACTTTAATAGTTAAGGGCTCAAATCCAAGCTTAAGAAATACCGAATTGAATTGCAAGTAATCAGATACAGGATGCCAGTGAGAGTAAAATTGTTAGTCTATTATCATATTTAATGAAAGTTTAATAAAAACAAAGCATTTAGAACCTTTCATGAATAAGACAATGTAATATCTCACATATGTTACAAGTAAATAAACGAATTGGCACATTATGTTGCCAAACACTTTTTTAAAAAAGTACCCAGAAAAAAGATTCCCATATTGGGAAAGTTATTTCCCCATAGGAGTATGAGTATTGTATGTAAATTTAAATATGAATGTAGGAAGATATATACACAAATGAAACTTGATATTATTACCTTCATTCTGCATCTCAGAGTCGTGAATTTCATTATCAGCCCAGTCATCATCGAAAACACCAGTCTTGGAGACAAACCTCAACCAAATTGGTCCAACCAAGCCACATATTAAAGGGGTAACCTTAAACTCCTTTACCAATGCTTCGCATTGAAGCTCAATCATCATCTGCAGCCCCATCACGTACCGCAACCGTATCTCGTTATGGTAGCCTTCATAGGTTGCAACTTTTGAGCCTCCAAAATCTTCAGGAATTGAGGGATTTGTCCCATCAAACCGAGGTTCGTAGGAGTTATATTGAGAGAATTGAGAGATCGGTTCGACTTTGATCACTTCAGGCTGTCGGCGAGTGTGACTGGCCTTGTAGAAAGTGCCACCACCGGTCTCCCCTCCATCGTTATGGACATCGTCAACAACAGTGTCGACAACATCACCATACTGATGGTTGCACTCACGGCAATAGAAGAAGCCATCAGAACCATCATAAAGACCCACATTGTAACAGTTTTGACAAGTCAAGTTATCAACATCAACCATTGCAAGGAAGCAGGAGACTAATCTCACTTTCAATACAAATTAAGCGCCAAATTAAGTCCATGCCCTTTAACAAATCAAAATCACATAAGTCTAATACACAAACCGTTTTCGGACTTTAAACTAATCTCACTTTCAATACACTATAGATGAACGAAAACAGAATGCTTAAAATCAATAATAGAAAACGCTAACAAGATGAACGAAAACGTGAAACAGGAAAGAGTTGTTCCAACAAGATGAACGAAAACGATAACAAGATGAACGGTACCGCTAACGAGATGAGCGAAAACGATAACAAGATGAACGAAAACGATAACGTGAAAACAATAACAAGATGAACAAAAACTAAAACGTGAAAACAATAACAAGAAGAATGAAAACGAAAACGTGAAAACGATACCTGAAAGAGCTGCTCCAACAAGATGCGCTGGTAGGGTTACTGGCTGCTGCCGGCGCCACTGCGTTGTTATTGGGTCTGGACTCTGGAGTGGTGGCGGCGACGTGAGATGAGATGATGAGAGTGACAGAATAGGGTTTCACAAAGTTTAGGTTTTTGATTAGTTTGGCGGCGATGTGAGAAGATGAGAGTGAGAGAATGGATTTGTGTTTTTTGTTTAATTGTTTATTAATTTTTTGTTTCTCAAACTTTTTTCCGTAAATGGTTATGGACTTATGGTCAACGTGGGTTGCTTTTTTAATATGTGGAAAAAAATGGGTTTTTTTTACCCCCATAATATCACAATATATCCCCACAAAATATGAAAATCTCAAAATACCCCCCATAATTTTGATTCAATCGGATTTACCTTATAAATAGGTAAATTCGCTTTGAGATTAATCAAAGGCGAATTTACCTAGATCCGATTAAACATAAAAAATCGCATCTGATATACCGATAGAAGGGTAAATCTGCTTTTGAATTTAACAAAGCGGATGTACCCCCACAACATGTAGATCCGCTTTGTCTCTTTATCAAGTCGGATCTACCTGTTGTGGGGGTACATCCGCTTTGTTAAATTCAAAAGCAGATTTACCCTTTACCAGGGTAAATCCAACTTGTAAAAAAAATTTACACATTTAATTTGTTGGATATATATATACATATATTTATATATATGGATAAATAATTACAAAAATGTGGGTACAATAATAAATACAAGAAATGTCAATCTAAATCGTCGGAATGATGGGCTAAGTCTACAACGGTGGGCGCATCAGTGGGAAGGAGACGGGGCATGACCGGAGCGGTAGACTGCCAAAGGGCATAACGGCCGGTATAAGGATCCAACCATGAAGTAGATTCCTCTGATCGATTATGAGACCACATCAAAGCAACTGGAGGCAACGGACAGACAGGCGAGATCAAAATATGCATCCAATGGATATCCCCGACGTTCAAAATAGATATGATTTTATACTTAGAAGAATAATAACTACCTCTCAAAGGAAGATAAGTAAAATTCATATCCAAAGACAATTGAACTAGGGCCACATTATACTTAGTAGCTATAAAGTACCCCATCTCAAGCAAACTCAACCACTTATCCTCCTTCTGAAAATCGGGGTATTCAATGGATAACGCTTTTCTAAGCACTGCAAGTCTGTCCTTTCCAAACATGTAAGTATATAGTTGCTCCCACTCCTTTGTTTCTTTGATTAAATCTTGCCTAATTATAGGCCAACTATGCTCACCAAGATCGAGACCAACCGCTACTGCCCGGAACCCACAATTACCATCCCTTTCAACATCAATAATTTATCATCTATAGAATCCAAACTCAAGTTTTTCTTGGGAGAATTTATTATTTATAGAATCCAAACTCCAGTTTTTCCAATGGTCGTCTACAACATCCAACAGAATAGGAGTACCGGAGACATGGTACACACCTAGCTCACAAGCACAAGGAAGAAGATTTGTCTTTCTAATAATGCACCCACAGCGGGCTTTGTCATATCCAACCCCAGATGTCGATTTTGAAAACTCTTTAAGAATATGATCCAAAGCATTTAAAGACACAACACCGCGAAGCTTTTTAAACAAAGGAGTATTGGAAGCCACTTCAATACGTTTATGCTTCTTTGAAAAGACCCGATGACTTTATCAAATTGAAGAGTAAGCATTTCATGCATGGATTTAAAAGACTTAGACAAGTCACCTCCAAAATTCTTCAAATGTCTCTTCAAAGTCCAATGAGCTGACTCGAGTCTTAAATAATAACAATAAATACGCATAAAAATACAAAACACGTGTCAAAAAAATTTAAACTATTTGCCAAGATAAATCATTACCTATTGGTGGTCTGATTCCCGAAGTGTGGGATCTGGTTTGTCCATGCCAAGATAAATCTTTCCTTATGCTTTGTCAACCACGTGTCATGCACATACTTAATAAGAGCGGGCAAATCAACGCAGGAGTCCTCAAAAATCTTCAAGTGAGCTGAGTACTCTGACTCGTCAAGTGAATCAATAATGTCTTGCCAAAGAGAGAGGACGTCCTTTTGCCTATCCACGTGCACCAACTCTTTAATCTTCGCTTTCACATTTTTAGTCACGTGCCAAGAACATAACAAATTTGTAGCCGAAGGAAAGACATCAAGAATACCAGACATAAGACCAAGATCTCTGTCAGTCAAGAATACCTGAGGCTGAAGCCCGTGCAAGTCAAATAATTCTTTCAGTTGCTGCAATGCCCAAGTAAAATGAATTCCAAGCTCGTGTGAAATATAGGCAAAAGCAACCGAGAAAGTTAACTCCGTTGAAGTGACTCCTAAAATCTCCAATAGGGTAGATTGTATTTGTTGGTCTTGTAGGTGGTGTCAAGAATAAGACACTAGTGGAAAAAACGAAATCTACATCAGGAATTCGCATCAGTTCAGAAACTAACTGATGTTAATAAAAAGGCGGTGGCATTTTTGAAATTATGTAAACATTTTTCGCATCGGTTCAGAAACTAACTGATGTTAATAAAAAGACGGTGGCATTTTTGAAATTATTTAAACATTTTTCACATCGGTTCATAAACTAACTGATGTTGATAAAAAGGCGGTGGCATTTTTGAAATTATGTAAATATTTTTCGCATCAGCTCTTATTGCACCTGATGTTGAAAAGCCCAAATTTTTTAGGGCGACATTAGAAACCAGTGAACAAAAACCAAAAACCCTCAGTACTCTCTCTTACGCTGCTCTCAAGAACCAACGCATGTCATCTCAAACTTCCAAACCCCAACCAAACGCATTTCATCTCAAGCGAAAAACCTCACCCTCGATTTCCATTCTCTCAGCCAAACCTTCCAATGAAACGAAAACCTTCCAATCTTTCCTTGCTCTCTCAGCAAAACCTTATTTCCAATATTCTAATCTGAAATGCATTGTGTCTGAAACGAAAACCAGCCTCCAATCTTCGATTTCATCTCACTGTCGACTTCATCTCACTCTCAATCTGAAACGCATTGTGGTTTTGTTGGCTTTCCCTAGGAAGCTTGAAAGAAGAAGGAGGAGGCACGAAGAGGGTCTTGATTTGAGGGTTAGTGTACCGAAACTTCTCTCAGATCTTAGTTTTTTCCATTTTTACTTTTGATTTCTGCATCTTTGTAATCTACTCGAATTTGAGGTTTTGATTTGTTTGCAGGTTTGTTAGGGTTTATTTGTCTCAGGACACCAAATACTTGTTTATTTAGGTGCTTAGTGTTATTACTTTTTCACATGGAAGAAAGAATATTAATTGGAGTGCGTGAAATCAAGATTGGCATCGCGTTATTTTTTTTATATTGAATGCTATGGGTTGAAGGTTTATGGACTTTTGAAACCTTCACTTGTTTCATGCGTGGAGGCATTGATATTTGTCTTTGCATTATCAGAAACATGGTGAGTAAGACCTCAAGGGATCTGTTTCTTCAGAAGTGTTCACCAATTGAATAACAATTGAATAATATATGTTGTGTTATGTTAAATAATATGCTACCTAACTTTGAACCCTTGTATCTTTGTGATATTGCATAACAGCCCCATCATGATGAGTGCTGGAGAGCTAGAAAGTGGAAATGCAGGAGAGCCAGCAAAATTGATTAGACAAAGATACCGTGAAGCATCTGATATAATCAGAAAGGGAAAAATGTGTGCTCTATTCATAAACGATCTTGATGCAGGTGCTGGTCGTATGGGTGGAACAACTCAATACACTGTCAAGATTGTTGACTCCTTCCCTGGCCAATCCATTGGTAAAGCATCTTCACTAGTACTCAAATATTATCAATGATTAGGATTTTACTTAGACTCTTCAATTGAGGAATCACTATAGAGAAAGAAATAATGAAACATTGATTAGTTAAACAACTATGCATAGACTTAAATTCATAGTTTTAAAAAATGCTTGCCATCGCAATCTGGCCATGACATCAAGGTTTTTGATGTCTTTGTGTTGTGACTGTCTGCAACATACTTGCTAACACTATTCATTCCATGTACTATTGTACTATTGCAGATTTCTTTGGTGCATTGAGGGCTAGAGTGTATGATGATGAAGTGAGGAAGTGGATTTCTGGTGTTGGTGTTGATACCATTGGAAAGAAGCTTGTGAACTCAAAGGAAGGACCTCCAGCTTTTGAGCAGCCAAAGATGACACTAGAAAAGCTCTTGGAGTATGGTAACATGCTTGTCCAAGAACAAGAGAATGTGAAGAGAGTCCAATTGGCTGACAAGTACATGAGTGAGGCTGCTCTTGGTAATGCTAATGAAGATGCTATTAAGAGGGGAACTTTCTAAAATGCATCCTTTTAAACATTTGTGCTCTTTAAGGTTGTACTGATCCAAATGCCACAAACTTCGTTGCAACTACTAGAAGTTGTGATGGCACGTGCGTATAACATTCTTAGCATTCTCAATGTTTTAGGTGAACACTTCTGTTAGAGAGATAGTAAATTTGTCTTTGCATGCAACTGGTGGAACAGATGATGAGACTTCACTCCAATGCACTATACAGGAGGGCTGGCACGAAGTTGCAAGGCAAGGGATCTGTTTCTTCAGAAAGGTACGTGGGTGAGAAAATGCTTGATAACTTTTGTAATATTTTGAGTATGTATTATATTTTGAGTACTTGTAATAGACAACTAAAGAATGATATATGTATGTATATATTTGCATCTAATAGCATCTTAATTATGTGATGACCAGTCCACTATTACTATCTCAAGTCAAAATATAATCCAGTTTCTGTAATGATTTGCAGGTTTTAGAGATTATGTATACTTTTGTGAGTTGCTTCAATATAATTTTTAGGCATTGTTCTATGTTGTATTAATCTAATTTACAGGGTAGAATGCTGGAGTGCTATTTTAATAATCTCATAAGAAGACCAAATCTGAGGTATGTTTAAATGAACATGTAGTTTATTTTATGCATATATCATCAGAATTGTTATGGTTGATTATGTGGGGGTAATTTTGCTTTATAGTTGGATGCTTAGTTAACAGATGCCTTCTTTTTGTTTTGCTGAATATAGTTTTCTCTAGAATGGTCTGTTTTGAAATTCATCAAAAGGATTAAAGGTTAATTTCCAAGGATAAGTTAGTAAAGGTCGAATTTCAGTTTTGCTTTTATCCTTTTCTTTGAATCTTGATATTTTTTTTATGCTACCACAGACAACAATGACCTGAATCTGAACATATCAGATATGGAAGATCCTTAGCTGAGAATAAATGGTACTTACCTGCAATATGTTTTTCATGTGCATATTTATAGGCATTTTCAATTGATGGTGTAAATGAGCATAGGAAACTTGCAAAGCTACTATAAAGCTTGAATAAAGGCATACTGCCTCATAACCATATCCATTCTGGGTCTCCCTCTATTCTTACTCTGAGTTTATTCTCTCTTGCCACACAGGTTGAGTTATAAATTGTTTATGCAACCTGACATTCAGGTAACTATCTATAATTATAAACATAACAACTACAGTGCTACTTACTCCCTCAGATTCAATCTTTCTCACTTCAAGGTGATCAACTTACTACAACTTGTTAATATGCATTTTATTTGTCTGGCAAGATTTTTACCTTACTCTTTGTCTGTCAACTTGTTAATGGGCATCTTATTTGTTTGGCAACTTACTACATTAATACATTAATACATTAATACATATTAATTATTCATTGTTATGAGACTAGTGTGCTGTGCTTTATTTTCTACTTTTTATAAAGTTTGAGATTTCTTTTTTTTTTCTAGATTATTGACTTAAGAATCCTTTTTTTTCTCACCCACTTCAAATCGGTGTTTGTTTTTCTTTTTCCTCATTTTGTTTTCTGAATTAGTGATGATAATTTCTCTGACTACAAAGCCATTCGCTGAATGTATATATTTCAATCAAAAACCGACTTCGCACTCTAACCAATATGTTGTCAATTGTGATTTAGGTTCAAAATGATCATCACGTGGTTTGATCCAGATTTGGTGGAGATACGCTTAGAACATGGATTTAATGCAAAGTTTGGTGTTTGCTTAGGTTGTGTTTAAGTAATTTTTTGGTTATGTTTTGTATTATGTTATATGCCTACATTCTATTGTCTAAAATTTGGCAGAAAAGCTGTTTCTGGTTCTTCTTGTCTACTTTAAAATTGCTACACATCTTGTGCAGACAATTGATTCATTTATAAATTTGAGTTGTAAAGTTCTTTCTATTTTCTCATCTTTTTTGTTGTTGTTGAGTTTAATGGATTGATATAACCATTAAGCTGAGTTTGTTGTTGTTGAGTTGTAAAGTCCTCTGTTTGTAGAAATAATTGTAGCATGAGTTAGCAAAAATATATATATTCTGTTTATGGTATTTAACAAAGCAAAACTGGTGAGTAATTTATAAATAAATGAATATACGTACAAATTGTGAATTTTTTTTTTAAAAAAAAGTTAGTTTTAACATCGGTTCCCATTAGGACCTGATGCGAAAAGTACTTTTCGCATCAGGTGGTTCTGAAAATCTGATGCCAAAAAGGTGCTAAAATCTAATTAAAAAGGACTTTTGGCATCGGGTGGTAATACAACTGATGCGAAAAATACTTTTCGCATCAGGTCCGTACCTGATGCAAAAGGTGCGTACTTTTAACATCACCTGAATCTATAACGGACACG
Source organism: Astragalus membranaceus (assembly GCA_039519185.1). Lineage (NCBI taxonomy): Eukaryota > Viridiplantae > Streptophyta > Magnoliopsida > Fabales > Fabaceae > Astragalus > Astragalus membranaceus. Next base: position 29,993,777 of record CM076853.1, on the reverse strand, counting down.
GAACTGATGCGAAAAGTCATTTTTAACCGATGCGAAAAGCCTAAATTGTAGTAGTGAGAACCTTTGGAAACAACCGGAATAACTTAATAGAAGTGGGATGCGCCCACATGATGTCACTGACCACATCGGAACCCTCAACTTTTCTGCTCCAACATAAATAATTTTGCGACTCAATCAATCTCAAAAGCTCCTGAATGTCCGTTCTAGAACCCCTCTTAGAAGACCTATAGGCGTAACGCCGTCTATATATTTGAGAAAGAGAAGTGACGTTGTCCGGATAATGATTCTTCAAAGCAGTAAAACAATTTTTCGGGGCAACATTCAGATCAGTGTGCTCATTAACAATAGCTTTCTGCGGCTTTGTTAAACGACCAAAAGTTGTCGACCCGACCGGGGTAATAAGCAACTCATGTGTGTGAAGACCACACCTAACATTCACACGCCAACCACCATGACGTATTGTACAAGTAGCTATCAATGTAAACAGACGGCTTCTTCTCTTAGACCCGAAAACTCTAGAATCATTAGACCACTTCCCTTGCTTCTCGCAACCAAAACTAATCTTATCTCTATAACCCACAACTCCAGCTTTGTCAAATCTTACAATGATAACCACAACTCCAATACGTCTCCCAACCGGTTTAGCCCACTCTTCTACATCATCGCGTGTAGAAAATATCTACAAAATAGAAAAAATAGAAAAATGTTACGTACTTAATTAATTAAATATCTACCAAACTTTGATTTAAAAAATTAGTATGAAAAATATACCCTCTCCGTCCAGAACGCCTCTGTAGTGTCTACCACGAAAGGAAAAACCTGCGACTCTGTATGCGGGTCAATATCTGTTTCAAAATAGAACAACAGTTATACAGAAATTAATTTAAAAAAACAAATCAGATTTACGTACCCCAAACGTAAATCTGCTTTGTGTTTTTGAAAATCGGATATACCCCCATCCAGGTAAATCTGATTCATTAAAAAAAAGACATAATCAGATTTACGTTTGGGGTACGTAAATCCGATTGCGCATCGGATTTAGCTATATCCGTCAGGACAAAATTTCGCTTTCTATACTGAAATAAATGGTCAAATCGGATTTATCTGTCAGTTTGATACAACCGATTTGACTTATGCGTGTGTATTTATTACATATTTAAAGCTAATCGGATTTACCTTGCATTTAGGTAAATCCAATTACCAGAATAAGTGGTCCCCCACTAGAGAATCTTCCAAAAGTCAATTTTTGTTAATTATGTCAGGGGTATTTTCGGGATTACGATAATGTGTGGGGGTAGAAGGGAGTTGATGGGGGTATAAAAAAAACCCAAAAATAATGAAAAACAAAAAAGAAATGGGCCAGCCCGAAGTCCACAGGGCCAGCCCGACCCGGCCCAGTTATATCATCATGCCAATCGGGCCGGGCCAAAAAACATACCGTTGATTTTGGGCCTCTATTTTTAGAGCCCGACCCAACATAAAAATCTGGCCAATTGGGCCGGCCCACTGGGCAGGGCCAAAATTGACAGCTCTACTTCTACTATTCGGAAGTAAACTATAAAAATATAATAAATTGTGTCTAAAATTTTTTTTTCGATAACCAACACTTCATTTAACGGAGCACTAGGGGTGCTCAAGCCCAAACAACAAAGTTACATATTGTTTAGACAATGAAGTGGATTACTCCACCAAGACAAAATAACTAAATTAGAATTACAACCTGCTCTATAGACTAGCCAACTCCAAGATAAGCTTTTGATATGCCTGAAAATAGAGTCAATGTTAGCTACCTCAATCATGAAAATTATCTCATTCCGGGCCAACCATAAACACCAACAAGTTGTCAACCAAATCAAATGCTTTGTTTTCTTTGCCTTTCTCCCAACAACATTAGTACCCATCCAAAGAAAGTGTCGGGCAAGGTATTAGGAGCACCGAGGCCAATACCCAACCACGAATAAACTTTAGACCAAACCTCACTAGCAAAGCAACAATCCAAAAATAAATGATGAGAATCTTCACAATGCAACTTACAAAAGGGACAACACGCATCAGCTACATTTATTAGCAGTTTACTGTGAAGGAGAAGACTGCGAGTGGGCAAAGAATTGCAGAACAAACGCCAACCAAAAATAGACACTTTGGAAGGAGTAGCGCACTTCCAAATAGCCTCAAGAAGCTTCTTTAAATCATCCTCCAGCCCATTATTATTTCTCAAATTGACAAGCCGATTATAGCAAGATCTAATAGTAAAAGACTTCGATGAATCCAGCAGCCATATCCAAGAATCCGGCAACCCCTTAGAGGGTGAAACATCCTGCAAAATAGATGAAACATCATAAACCTCCACTGCTGCTGCTTGCTGGCCGAGAGCAGTAACAGAGGCAGGGATGGAGCTACATGTATACTTGCAGTGGCTCCAGCCCCCCTCCCAAGTTTTAATTTATTTTTTACATAGCATATCACATATATTAGATATGTATAAACCTGAAAACAAGTATCTCAAAGGAAATGAGGGCTTCGAACTCCTCGGCGAACTTTGTGTTTGCAGCGCACCCTGAGAACACGGCGGTGAAGGAGAAACCGCCGGACAAGACTATGCCAAAGTTATCTTTTCGTGACATGCTTACAAAGGGGAAGTAGAAGACACAAGTCAAGGAAAGAGTGAACTTGATAGAGAAAGGCCTGGTGACTGTTACGTATGAGGGCGGGAATAAGCTTCTCCCCAAAGTCTCGCTTGATGCAAGCTATTTCAAGGATTTATGTCATCCGTGGGAAGAAGTACTGGTGATCAAGTTGTTGGGGAAAACTGTGGGATACTAAGTCCTAAAGGATCGACTTAAAAAGCTATGGAAACTCCAAGGAGGGTTTGATATGATGGACCTAGATCAAGGGTTCTATATGGTCAAGTGCAATTTGCTAGCTGATCGTGAAAGGATAATGTCAGAAGGACCCTGGATGGTTTTTGACCATTATCTGGCTGTGTCTCAATGGTCTCCGGAGTTTGCATCTCCAATTGCGCAAGTGGAAAAGACCCTTGTGTGGATCCGTTTTTCGGGGTTAAACCTGCTGTTAATCTGTGGCATATATATATATATATATATATATATATATATATATATATATATATATATATATATATATATATATATATATATAAGAAGTCTTGTAAGGGTATTATTGGGATTCATTATTGAACCAGTTGGGTCTGTTAGCAGTTTGTTATTCATTCAGTTAGGATTAGTTTCTTTTCTATTTTATCAGTTAGAATCTGTTCTGTTTGTAACAGCTAGTAGAGGCCAAGTTTGTAAGGTCTCTCAATGCATTAGAAAGTGGGTGTGTTCCATATTTCTTTGCAACTTTGGGGTGTGCTTCGTGAATCAAGATCTAGGGTTTCTAGAGTGAGGTGGAGCATTCAAAGGGGGAAACCATGGGAGGGTTATACACCTTGTAAATCTCTCTGTAATCTTCTTCTATCTCTCAATAAAGTTGGACTGTGCATCGCAAGTCCCCCAGATGTAAGCCAAATTGGCTGAACTGGGTAAACAATCCGATTGTGTGCTTTTCTATTCTCTCATCATATTTAGTGTATATTGTTATAACAATTGGTATCAAGAGCCATTCTGGAGCAAGAAATGGCGATTCCGAAATTCGACATTGAAAAATTCGATGGAAATAATGATTTCGGGTTGTGGAGAATGAAGATGCGCGCGTTGCTGGCTCAACAAGGGGTTGAAGAGGCGCTCGACGGTGAAAGCAAACTACCAGATACTTTAACGGAGAAAGAGAAGAAAGACGTCTTGAGGAAGGCTCATAGCACGATAATCCTATCTCTTGGTGACAAAGTTCTGTGTGAAGTTACCAAGGAGACATCTGCTGCCGCTCTATGGTTGAAATTGGAAAGCCTCTACATGACCAAGACTCTTGCGAATCGTTTATATCTCAAACAAAGACTCTACACATTCAAGATGGGTCCAGGTACGTCAATTCAAGATCACATGGATGAGTTTAATAGGATAATTCTTGACCTAGAAAACATAGATATAAAGGTTGAGGATGAAGACCAAGCATTACTGTTAATTAGGTCCCTAAATAGCAGTTATGATAATCTTGCTGATACCCTAATCTATGGAAGAGAATCATTATCTCTTGAAGATGTTCAAAATGCCCTAATGTCAAAAGAGTTATCAAGAAAAAGTGATAACAAGGAAACTGACTCAGAGGAGACATTGTATGTGAGAGGAAGAAGTGAGAAACGTGAACAAAAGGGTAAGAACAATGCAAGATCAAAGTCTAAGGGCAAATTTAAATGTTACTTCTGTCACAAAGAAGGACACTACAAAAAGAACTGTCCTGAAAGAAAGAAATCCACGAACCAAAATGGTGAGGGACACGGAGATGCTTCTATTGCATCAGATGGCTATGAGAGTGCTGAGGTTCTTATGGTCGCAGATGGTCATGATGATTTAGAGTGGATAATGGAATCTGGATGCTCATACCATATGTGCCCAAATGGAGAATGGTTCTTTGACTATAAACCATTTAATGGTGGGAAGGTCAGAATGGGGAACAATGCATCGTGTAAGGTTGTGGGTATTGGATCTATTAGATTGAAACTCATTGATGGAACTATAAGGGTCCTATCTAATGTTAGACATGTTCCTGACTTGAAGAGGTGTCTCATTTCTCTTGGAACTCTGGAACCACAAGGTTACAGATTCAAAGGAGAGGATGGTATCATGAAGGTATCAAAAGGTTCAAGAGTCATCCTAAAGGGAACAAGGATGAAGAATAACTTGTATCTTCTAAAGGGGGAGGCCATCACTGGTGAAAACTGTGTTGCTGGTTCTGATGACAGTAAATATAAACTGTGGCATCAAAGACTTGCACACATAAGTGACAGAGGTCTCAAAGAGCTTGAAAAACAAGGTCTGTTGTGTGGAGACAAGCTGAAAGGCCTGGAGTTCTGTGAACACTGCATCTTTGGAAAACAGACAAGGGTGAAGTTCTCAGCAGGCAAGCACAAGACCAAAGACAAGCTAGACTACATACATTCAGATCTCTGGGGACCTTCAAAGACTCCTACTCAGGGAGGAAATAGGTACTTTATGTCTTTCATAGATGATTACAATAGAAGGTTTGGGTATATTTTCTAGAAACTAAAGATGAAGCATTTAGGACCTTTGTAAATTGGAAGACTAATGTAGAAAATCAATGTGATAGGAAAATTAAAACCCTAAGAACTGACAATGGCCTAGAATTTTGTGGAGACATGTTTAATAAATTTTGTCAAGAACATGGTATACATAGGCACAAAACAGTTAGGCATACTCCCCAACAAAATGGGCTAGCTGAAAGAATGAATAGAACATTGTTAGAAAAGGTTAGATGCATGCTATCACACTCAAAATTGTCAAAACAGTTTTGGGGGGAGGCTGTGCACACAGCAGCCTACCTAATAAACAGGTCACCATCCACTGCTATAGAGCTTAAAACTCCACAAGAAAGGTGGAGTGCAAGCCCTGCTGACTATAGTAATCTAAGAATATTTGGTTGTCCTGCATATTATCATGTAAATGATGGGAAACTTGAACCTAGGGCCAAGAAAGGAATATTCGTTGGGTATTTTGAAGGTGTTAAAGGTTTTAAAATTTGGTCTATTGAACACAAGAAGTGTATTATCAGCAGAGATGTCAAATTTCACGAAAATAAAATGTTTGAAACAACAATCTGTGCTGATAATGAAGGTGATCAAGTTGAGAACCCGGCCTCACAAATTGAGGTGGAGTTACAACTTGATGAGCCTAATTTTAGGACTAATGTTTCCACTGAGCAAGTTGACAGGAATGAAGATCAACCAGATCAGGTCTCTAGCAGTGACAGTGACACTGAGACAGCAGACAATAGCCACGACTACAAGAGAAGCAATTATGATAGCTGTGTGTACTACAAAGACCTTGGGAAAAATGAATTCATATATCTTCTACTCTTTGTAGATGATATGTTAATCGCTTGTAGAAGCATGACTGAGATTCAAAAATTGAAGGGGCTACTTCAAACAGAGTTTGATATGAAGGATTTAGGGCCTGCTAGAAAGATACTGGGAATGGAGATCACTAGGCATCCAGCAGATGGAAAACTGATCATAAATCAGAAGGGGTATCTTGAAAAAGTAATTCACAGGTTCAACATGGTAAATGCTAAGACTGTGAATGTTCCTATAGCATCCTACTTCAAGTTATCAAGTGAAGACAGCCCTAAGACTACTCAAGAGGAGAAGGAAATGAGCAGTGTTCCCTATGCTAGTGGAGTGGGGTGTCTCGTGCATGCTATGGTTTGTACACACCCAGATCTTGCTCACTGTGTAAGCTTAGTGAGCAGATACATGAGCAATCCAGGCTCACAGCACTGGCTTGCTGTAAAATATATTATCAGATACTTAAAAGGCACTGTCAACACAGGCCTTGTCTGTAGCAAGTGCACCAAAAATACAGAAGTTGTACAAGGTTTTGTTGATTCTGATTTTGCTGGTGATAGGGATAAAGAAGGTCTCTAAGCCAAATTGGCTGAACTGGGTAAACAATCTGATTGTGTGCTTTTCTATTCTCTCATCATCATTTCAATTCAGTGTATATTGTGATAACACCTGCTTTATTATGATGAGAGTTTTCTTTTGGCTTTGGCGGCCACGATAGGATCCCCGGTCAAAGTGGATACGAATACTTTGAATGTGGAGAGAGGAAGGTTTGCATGCATCTGTGTGGAGATTGATCTCACCAAGCCAGTGGTGGGCAAGGTCTGGGTCAATGGTCACTGGTACAAAGTTCAATATGAAGGGTTACACATTATTTGTGCTTTTTGTGGGTGCTACGGACACCACACCCGTAATTGCACTAAGAAATCGATTAAGAATGTATCAAGTGGGGACACTCCGGTTCGGACTCAAGCAGCGAATCATGATGTTAGTGGCGGCACTACAGCGGCGACAGATAGGGTTCCGACGCAGTCGCATCATCAAAAGGAGCAGGCCGTTATTACAGAAAAGATTTCAGAGCAAATAAGGAATAATGGAGATAATATGGATATTGTTAGCGAAGTTCACAGTGAGTGGATGGTGGTTACACTAAAGAAAAGGAATAATGGACCACAAAATCAAGGAGGAAAAAAAGCAATGATTGGAATTAATAATTCTTCCCAAAATAGGAAGGGTTCTGGAAGTACAAGGAATAATGCAAAAGTTAGTGATACAAAGGCTTCCAGTGAGAAACACGTGCATCAGAATATTGAGGGAGGGCCCAACAAGAAATGGATCAAAGCCAAGAAGAGAGGGTATGATACTCTAGCCCATCATGACAAAAACACGGGTCCAATTGAGAAGATACCAATGAGCCCAAAAATGAAAGGAAAGCCGCCCATGAAAGAGGGCCCAGTTATCAATCCTAATTCCTCTAAGCCCAACGCAAATGGAGCGGTTCCGCACAATGGAGCATCTACTGATCCACCAAAATTAATGCCATAACACAGAAACAGATTGCGCTTTCGTTAATCGCTCTGTGCGCTCTTCCAAGGATGACGATGGTGATGAAGAACTTCGCGACTCCGGCAACGATTCTTACGATCTTGCTCACCAAGATGATGAAGTGGAACATGTGCAGGAAACCCCCATCAATGGGGGACTGCAACACCAAGCTATGTGCCAGTAAATTGTGCCTCTTTGGTGCCGGCATCGCTGAACCGATTCCCTATCTTTTTGATGCTAGGCTTCAAAGATGTATCATTGCTCTCCTGGAACATTTGGGGAGCTCTAAACAAGACTGCTAAGCGACATTTGATGGACCTCATCAAGCGTTATTCTCCTACTTTCCTTATCATCATGGAGACTCATGGTGCTTTTGCGAAAACTACTATGTTCTGGAACAAAGCAGGTTACAACAAAGTTGAAATTGTTGAAGCTAGAGGCCAATCCGGAGGCTTGTGGATTCTCAAGCAATCGGGCAGCAACGTGGCAACATCTGTGGTGGACATTTTCCACGATACCATCACCTTGAAAGTATCAATTGGTAACGATTTTTGGTATCTCACAGGTATGTATGCTAGCCCTACTTATACCAAGCGATTGGAATTATGGCATCATCTTAGTTCTTTAAATAATACTATAGATAATTCGTGGATGATCATTGGGGATTTTAGCGAAATTTTTTTGCCAAGTGAACAAAAGGGTGGTAATTTTAATCAAACTAGGGCTGATGCTTTGCTTAAAGTTATGGATGATTGTCATTTGGTGGACATTACAACTACTGGTGCTCATTATACTTGGGCTGCTAGGAATTGTGTTGGGTAGCGCAAGATTGAAAAGAATTTGGACAGGGGGCTTGCTAACATGCCTTGGCGCCTTGCTTTTCCTGAAGCCTTTATTGAAGTGCTTTACAGGCTCCACTCTGATCATAATCCCCTTCTCCTCAGGTGTGGGGGATTACCTCAAAGAAATGGCCCGAGACCTTTTAGATTCGAAGCTGCTTGGATCACTCATCCGGATTACCAGAATGTTGTCAAATCTGCCTGGGATAAAACTACTCCTTGCCCAGTGGCTGGCATAACTCAGGTAAAAGAATACTCAATTATTTTTAATTCTAATGTTTTTGGTAATATCAGGCACAAGAAGTACATCCTTGAGAAAAGAATTAAAGGTATTCAGCTGTCTCTAGAAAGAATTGATTCTGCTCGGTTGATCTATTTGGAGCAGGATCTCCAATAACAATATGACAGACTTCTGTTCCAGGAGGAGTTACTTTGGTACCAGAAATCAAGAGAGAAATGGATCAAGTTGGGAGATAGGAACACTAAATTTGTTCACGCCCAAACTATCATGAGGAGGAAAAAAAATAAAATCCATGGCCTTAGTTTACCTAATGGAAATTGGTGTACTGATGATGGTGTTCTTAGAGATGAAGCTCAGAAGTTCTCAATGAAGCTCTTTGGTGCTGATTTGCAACCTAGAGTGCCAACTTTAGCTACTGACAGTATGATCTTCCCTACTCTATCAGAAGCTGCTTAATTATGTCTATCAAAAAATGTGACCAGAGATGAAGTAACTAATGCTTTAAACCAGATGCATGCTTACAAGTCCCCTGGTCCAGATGGTTTTCAGGGTATCTTTTTCAAGCAATACTGGCACATAGTAGGGGATGATGTTTGCAACCTTGTGTATCAAGCTTTTGCCACAGGTACTTTTGATCCTAGAATTGGTGAAACTCTTATTACTTTGATTCCTAAAGTTGATAACCCCAAAAATTTTAAGGAATTCAGGCCTATTAGTCTCTGCAATACTATCTATAAGTTGATAACTAAAGTGTTGGTCAATAGACTTAGACCTTTCCTTGATCAAATTATCGGCCCTTATCAAAGTAGTTTCTTACCTGGTAGAGGAACTTGTGATAATGCAATTATTCTTCAAGAGGTGATTCACTCTATGAGGAAATCTAAGAAAAAGAAAGGAGATGTTGTATATACGATTGATTTGGAAAAAGCTTATGACTATGTTAATTGGGAGTTCCTAAGGAATTGTCTTCATCAGTTCGGCTTTCCCTCTGTTACTATTGAACTTATCATGCATTGTGTGATTGCTTCTAGATTATCTCTTATTTGGAATGGTAAGAGGCTGCCCTCTTTTTCTCCTTCTAGAGGTCTTAGGCAAGGAGATCCCCTCTCCCCATATCTCTTTGTTATTTGTATGGAGAGTCTGTCTCATGCTATTTTGCAGGCTGTGGAAAACAATGTTTGGAAACCTGTGAGCATCTCTAGAAATGGGCTAATTCTTTAACACTTGTTTTTTGCGGATGATGTTTTACTTTTCTCCAAAGCTTCAGCAACCCAAGCAACAGTCATAGAAGGAATCTTAACTTCTTTTGCCAACAGATCAGGCTTAAGGGTAAATGTTCAGAAATCCAGATCGAGCTTTTTTCTTTGCATCAACTAGGCGAAGCAAGATTGATTCCATTGTGTCTATCACAGGCATAAGACAAACCACCTCTCTTGAGAAATACCTTGGTTTTCCTATGCTTCATGGCAGGCTTAGTAAAAGAGATTATGATTTTCTTGTTGATAAAATTCATAACAGACTTGCTTCTTGGAAAAACAGGTTATTAAACAAAGCTGGCAAGTTAACTTTGGTTCAGTCAGTCTTATCATCTATTCCTACCTATTACATGCAACTGTGTTGGCTGCCTAAAGCTACTTGTGATCACATTGATAAAACATCCAGGAACTTCCTTTGGAAAGGTAATAACAACAAGGGCATTCATCTAGTAGGTTGGGAGAAAATAACTCAACCCAGAAAGCTGTTGAACCAAGAACAAACACTCTTTGTTTTTTATGATAACAAATTACATCTTGTCTACTAATGGTTGCAGTTGTATGAAAGTACAGGGACTAAATCAAAGAGCGGGAACTAAATCAAAGAGCAGGATTCTTGAAGTGCAATAGCTTGGAGAAGAAGCAACACTAAAGTCCAAGACCTAATTGTTATTTGCTTTTGATAGGACACAATGTAAGATCCTATCCCTTCAGTTTTATGACATTTAGTAGAAGAGAGATGATGTTTTTAAAAATGTTTTAAAAAAATAAAATTGTTGTGTTGAAAGCCTTGAAAAATACTTTAGTCAAATGCATGCATGCATGAGAAAGGCACACAACATGGGAAAGTATTTTAAAAGTAAAGAATCGATTTTTACATGGTCTCATTGTTGTTTAAAATCGATTTCTAAAGCAAAATGAAAGAGAACAATCGATTTCCAAGTTGTTTTTAAAAGAAAAGAATCGATTGCTTGCCTTCCTTATTTAGATTTCAGAGCAAGGAATCGATTATGAGCCTATGTTTATTCAGGCAAGGAATCGATTATGTGCCTGAATGTTTCAGAGCACATAATCGATTACACACTCCTTTCATTTAGCAAAGAATCGATTATGAAATGTTTCATTTTTTAAGAGAAGAATCGATTATGCCATCTAGTGCATCAAAGCACATAATCGATTACAACATCTAGTGTTTTAGTTCAACGGTCAATTTTTTACATTTTCTATAAATAGGGACCTTGGATTCAAAACTAAAACACACCACTACTCTTCACTATCTCATACATTTTCAAATCACTAAAAAAAGAGAAAAAGAGCTTTCATTGTCAAATCTTTTGTTAAAGTTCTTCATTTCAAAACCAATCATCTCTCTCTCTACTATATTGTTATTCTGCTGGAGTGATTGGTTCATAGTTTCTATATTGTATTGATCTGTCTTCGTGGTGGCTTAGAAATCCTGGGAAGTGTTCTTGGGTCTCTCAATCGGTGAGATTGAGTTGGTTGCTTTGAAATCCTGGGAGGTGATCTTGGGTCGTTCAATCGGGGAGATTGAAGTGGTTATTGTAAAATCCTGGGAAGCATTCTTGGGTCGTTCAATCGGGGAGATTGAAGCGATTGTGAAATCCTTAGCGGGGAGCTCGGGTTCTCAATTTGGGTAAATTGAGATTTGCTATTGAAGTTGCTTGTTTGTAAAACATTCTTCATCATATAGTGGTTGTCAGCAAGTCCAAAGGTTAAAGCCTGAGGCCGAGGACGTAGGGCTTTTATCCCGAACCTCGTAAAAGTCCTAGTGTATCTCTATTTCTCTCTCCTTACTTTCTTTATTGTTTATATCTGTTTATAGTTATATTCAATATCACTGCGCTGCATATAAACCTGATTACTGAACCATTAGAGTAATATTGCACTGTGCCTGATCTGCCTGCTTAGTTAATGCATATAGTTTAAATCTTAGTTTCCGCATCTGATTTAAACAAGCACTGTTAATATTTTGGAAAATTGAAAAGAATTCAAGTTTTGCACATAACCTTATTCACCTCCCTCTAAGGTTATCATATAGTCCAACAAGTGGTATCAAGAGCTAGAAATTGCATATAGAGCTTAACATCTCGCAATTTTATTTTATTTATTTATCTGTGATCATGGGTTCTTTTATGAAAGAGGTGATGTCCTTCAATAGGCCACCCCTGTTTGATGGGACTAACTATGACTACTAGAGTAGTCGAGTGAAGTGTCATGTGCAGGCAATAGATTTCACTCTGTGGAGGATTATTGTTGATGGACCACTGATTCCTATGAAGATCAAAATGTAACACCCCGGCATTTCTAACATGTAGAGAGACCGAAATGCACAGATGCGGAAGATCAGAGGACACAGTTCCTGTTTAAGTATTGGACATACAAACTTTTTTCGAAATACACACATAGTCGGAAATACATTACTTCACAAAATAGAAGTACATCGGTTCCATACCGAATAGATTACAATATCCAAGTCCAAATACCAAACAGAAATATAAAGCGGTTCGTAAAACTCATAACCAATTCAAGTTTTACAACCAAAAAGAACAACAAAAGGACAAAGGATAAATATGACTAAGTCTTCAGCACCTCCGAGAGTATATCAACTACTCGTGCACAATAGTCTTCCTTTTTCCCTGCTTCTCTGAAAAACAACAAATATGGATAGGGTGAGATAACATTATCTCAGTGAGTCCTACCGTGCCCCCTTACTGACACTCGGTTCAATTTATTAAACCGCTATTAAAAGCTGACATAACAATGTCTTATTTATCAATCGAAATGCCACGCACTTCGTGAATTTATTTAACACGTACCGACTGCAATCCAGTGCTAATCCCGGTAATCGTGTGTTCCACTTAGCATAACCGGCTGCAATCCAGTGCTAATCCCGGTAACCCGTGAGTTGACCACGCCAAAACACATACAGGGCCTAGGGTGAGGGCTCATGACTTCCCTTCCTAGTATGCTACTTGTCGGATCGTCATCCAACGCAATACGTATGACAATACGCATGAAGTTCTCGAGAGTTAGATAATTTATATCTTCTTTTTCATTTTGATCACCAAAGTATCAGTCACATAAGCTCATTAGATAATTTATATCTTTCGATCACCAAAGGATCGTTCGCATAGCAATTGGATAAACAATATCCATATCTATCTATAATCCGTTTTGAGGAATTCATAAATTAGACCTCCGGCATTATAATCATATTCAATTGACATATATAAATATTTATATATATATATTCAGTCAGTCCATCAGTCGGTGTACCCACACGCGTACTAGGGTTCCGGTTTTTCGATAAAAAAGGCTTTCAAAGCTCTTTTTCAAAAACATGAGTTGAATAAGTTCAAAATAAGGTTTTCGGTAAGGCAATTCCTTTTTAAATAATTGAGAAAGATATTAGAAAAGGTTCGGGATCAAACGGAACGACGAAATGAGAAAACGGAAACCGGGGACAGATCCTCACGCACGGTCCGTGCCCAGGGGCGCACGACCCGTGCGTGAAGCACTTCATTAATCCATTCCTATCAGAAAGGTACGCACGGTCCGTGCCCAAGGGCGCACGACCCGTGCGTCCTGTATTACACGCACGTTCAGGCATCAGACGCAGGCGCACGATCCATGCGTCCTGCAACAGTCCCAAATTTCACAGTTTTTCTCATTTTCGCTCTCCGTTTTCGCCCAATTCGATTCCTAATGTCAATCACTCCTGAAACTCAAAATGTCCAGGCATTCTAGAACACATATACACATCATTTCATTTCAACGATTTAATCAAAATTCTCATTAAACCGTGAAATAGCGTTTGGACTCAAAATCGTTTTTCGGTTCTAAGTCTTTCGAAAACAGAAAATGTGACCAAGGAATCCAATACCGAACACAAGTTCAGAATAGCAAAATGCCCTATCGTGAGTAGAACTCACCGTTACACCAAAGTTCGAGAGTTGGGCCGAGAGACGAAATCGTCGAACCGAAAACAACGAACTATCCCCGCTAGAAACCGAATTCGAACAAGGACAGTGGCTTCCTTTCTCTCAAACTGAAACAGCAACCCAATCTTTCACAACTTCCTCCAAATCTAAATGCAAGCTTGAGACCCCCCTCTCAACAGCAAAACTGAACATGCATGCCATGACAATTCAAAGCTCCATCATCTTCACCATTTCAACCACAAGACTGAAAATGGGATAGAGAGAATGGGTGAGGATCAGACTTTGAAAGTGGTACCATTGGGTTAGAAATCGAAAATGGAGTAGAGGGAAGGTTAGAAGGCTTACATGCAGCTGGGTTTGGTGATCTTCCCCTCCTTCTTCTTCCTCTCTCCTTCTCGCCCTCCTCCTTCCTTTCTTCTCTTCTTCAGCTTCTTTTTCCTCTTCTCAATTCTAAGAAAATGCTGATTGTGAGAGAGTGAGGCTGGGCAAGAGTGTATGGGCTGGGGGGTTTAAATGATAGGGAAAAGACTAAACTACCCCTGGCCCATTAAGTCATAGGTTAGAAGTCGAGTTTCTCATCGGTACAAAACTTTCTCGGTTAATTCCTTTCCGATTAGTAATTCCTCAATTCCTTCGGCTCGTAATTAATTATAATCTTCATAATTATATTTTAATAACTAGGGGTGTGAAAAGACAGATTTGCCCTTCGGCCCCAATTCCTCATTTAACAATGAATAGGCCACCCTTTAATGGAGAATAGGTTTTCTTGAGAATTTCCCGACATATTAATCCCCGAGACACGGCCAATTATTCCCACAAATAATTAATCGGTCTTAGGTATCATAGTACGAGTCTTTACAAATTAGGGATGTTACACAAAATTACAAAACCTGGTGGTACTGTGGACGGAGATACTACTAAAATTCAAGCTACTGGCAAAGCAGAGGAAGTTCTTGTTGAAGATATCTACACCATTGATCTGAGTGAGCTGAGAAAGTACGAGTTAGACAAAATCTCTCAAAATGCCAAAGAAATGAACATTCTTCACTTATCTCTATGTGAAGAAGAATATGGAAGAGTAAAAGGTTGTCAGACAGCAAAAGAGATCTGGGATTGTTTGGAAGCTACACATGTCGGTACAAGCCAAGTGAAGGATACAAAAATTAGAATTCTCACTTCTGAGTATGAAGCCTTCAAAATGAAGGAAGGTGAATCTGTTGCAGCTATGCACCAGAGACTGAATTTGATTGTGAACAACTTGAGGGCACTAGGGAAGAAGTATTCAACAAAAGATCTAAATGGGAATATTCTTGCATCCTTGACTAGTGAGTTCTTTCCTAAAACTTGTAGATATCTTGTACTGCAGAACTTATACTGCAGGTCGGGTTTTGATGATGAAAAAGGCAAAGCCAAAGTTGATGAAAAAGACCAAAGCTAAAGTTGATGAAAGTGACAAAATATCCAAAGTCACAATCCAAGACAATCAAGCTCAAGAATTAAAGTTTCAAGATATAAGGGTAGTCCTTATAAATAAGGGTAGTCCTTAGGGTTTGGGTGTGTCTTAGGAAAAAGTGTAAGCTCTTCCGAATGTCAGCTCGTCTCTCAAAGTCTCACACACTCACACACGTTTTCAAAATGCATGCATGCACACGTAAACACAAGAAGCATTTTTGAAAAGCATAAAATCGATTTTCTCTATTTTATTCTATATATCAAAATCAATTTTCAGGTCAATACAAAAGCTAAGAGTCGATTCATACTGGTTTCACTAAGTATGCAAATCGATTCCTAAGTATTTCCAAAAAGAAAGAATCGATTCACACTATTTTACACTAAGGCTAAAATCGATTTTCAAACACAATGGCTAAGCTCCTAATCGATTTCATAAGCATACAAGTGATTCATATTGTTTCCATATTTGAAGAAATCGATTTCCACTTATTTCCAAGATTGAAGAAATCGATTCACACTTATTTCCTAAATTGAAAGAACTGATTCACACCTTTTTCCATACATGAAAGAATCGATTCTCCTCTTGAATATAATCAAGCAAAGAATCGATTACCATCTTAAAATGTTTCAGGCACATAATCGATTGTCACCTTAGTTAAATCAGGCACACAATCGATTATTGTCCTACATCCAATCAAGCATACAATTGATTATCATCTTTAGTGCATTCAGGCACATAATCGATTCTTACATTTCCATAAATGTTTCAACGGTCATATTTTCTATACGCCTATAAATAGAGGCTTTACAATTCATTTTGAAAACAACCCATTTCACGATTCAGAATCACATTTGAGAAAAACTCTTCATATTTTATTTTTGCTCTTCTCGCACCGCTGGTCCGTCAGAGCTGATCTTTCGCAAGAGTTAGTTGGGGTTGCATTCTTCAAGTTGTATTATTTGCCTACATTAAAGGTATTTCAGTCTTTAAGTTTGTAATTGTTTATTGGTTGTATTTTGTACTAGGGGTATCTCTCTAGGGTAGCTGTTTGTACTAGGAAGTGGGGTATCTTTTGTTAGACTATAGTATAACCTTAGAGGGGGGGTGAATAAGGTTATGTGCAAAATATGAATTCTTTTCAGTTTTCAAAAACTTATGAAATGCTTTGTTTAAATCAAATGCGGAAACTGAGATTTAAACTTATATGATGTATGCAAGCAGGCAGATCAAGCACAGTATGATATTACTCTATATTCAATATACAGAATAACTAGATTATTTATAGGCAGCGTAGTGATATTGAATATAGCAACAGACAGATCTACACCAGTGATATGGATAATAACAGATCAGCACAATAATATAACAATAGACAGATCTGAGTAGTGATATTCAAAACAGATATAAACAAAACAATGAATATCACAGCTATATAACAATAACAAATATAGACAATAAAGTAAAGAGAGTAGGGATAGAGATACACCAGGAATTTAGCGAGGTTCGGGATAAAAGCCCTACGCCCTCGGCCTCAGGCTTTGCAACCCTTGGACTTTGCTGATAACCACTATATGAAGAATGTTTTACAAACAGGCAACTTCAGATAGCAAATCCCAATTCCCCCGAACTGAGAACCCGAGCACCTAGCTAAGGATTTCAACACCGCTTCAATCTCCTGATTGAACGACCCAAGATCACCTCCCAGGATTTCAAACCAACTCAATCTCCTGATTGAGAGACCCAAGAAAACTTCCCAGGATTTCAAACCAACTCAATCTCCTGATTGAGAGACCCAAGAAAACTTCCCAGGATTTCAAACCAACTCAATCTCCTGATTGAGAGACCCAAGAACAATTCCCAGGATTTCAAACCAACTCAATCTCCTGATTGAGAGACCCAAGAACAAATCCCAGGATTTCAGAGTGACCCCACAAATAGAGTAACGAATACAAACAGAGATCTATGATCCAATCACCTCAGATATAATGACAGTATAGTGACTAAGAGATGAGTGATATGGAAAATAGAAAATGATATGAAAGTTGAAGCTCTATTTTCTCTCTTTCTCAGATTTAGAAGATGTATGTGAGAAGTAGAGAGGTTTAGAAAAATGTGGTGTGTGGTGTGATCGAAATGTGAATCGCACCCGCCTATTTATAGGCTTTAGAAAAATATAGGATTCATAAATGTGACTTAAGAATCAATTCATGAGTGATGTTAAAATATAGTATAATCGATTCTTTATTTTTAGAAAACATAGGAATCGATTCCGTGGCTTTTGGAAATATGTAGGAATCGATTTTCAGGACATCCTGAATAGGTAAGAATCGATTTCAATGTTTAGTTAAAGTAAGGAGGAATCGATTCATAGCCTATAGGATAGCTTGAAAATCGATTTCAAGGTGTTTTAAAAAAGAAGGAAATCGATTCTTGAGACATCCTAAATAGGTAAGAATCGATTTCATGTTTAGTTAAAGTAAGGAGGAATCGATTCTTGGCTTTGGCTTGCGTATATGTATGAATCGATTCTTTGTTTTAACATTGGATAGGGAAATCGATTTCAAGTTTTTAAAATAGGATTAAGAAATCGATTTCATGATTTAGAAAATGATAGAAATCGATTTCTAGCTTTCCACAAAATTATTTTTAGGTTTAGGTGCCACCTTATGCATGCATGCAATTTTATAAAATATTTTTCAAAACTATTTTGATGCACCATGCATGTTTTGAAAAACTCATCTCTCAGCTACTAAAAGCCATAGACCTTCAGTGATAGGACCTTACACAGTGTCCTAAAGAAAGCGGATAAACAAATAGGTCTTGATTCTTCTACGGCGGCTTCTTCTCCAAGCTGCTCCACTTTAATATTTCCTGCTTTTTGATTTTCGTCCTGTACTTCATTCAACTTGAACCATTAGTAGACAAGATGTAATTTGTTATCATTCAAAACAAAGAGTGTTTGTCCTTGGTTCAACATCTTTCTGGGGCAGCTTGTTGTAACAAGGGTGGGGTATATCTTGTTGTATTGTGGTTAGATTTGATGGCTCTTCAATAGGTGGGGTATCCTAGATGAAGAGTGCCTGAGTCTGTAAAGGTTTTCCAAGGCACCTGTAAGCCTTATTTTGTGTTAGTGGAAAATCTCACAAGGGTGTGAGGACTGGACGTAGGTCACTAGGAGGTGACCGAACCAGGATAAATCTCTGCGTGCTTTACTGCTTTATTTCTAATTCCTTCGCTTCCATTTAACTTGCACGAAAATTAATCTAAGTCATTGAAAAGGGGGAAAAAGTTTTCAAAAGATCTGAAAAGTTTTTAAAGCTCAATTCACCCCCCTCTTGAGACTGAAGCTGTAACATCCCCTATTTTTGCTATTTAAATTATTTGGCATGAAATAATATTTGGTGATTTATTTAAATGGTTGAAAATAAAATGATTTGAAAATAAATTGCTTGAGTGACTTATTATAAAAAATTGTGTGTGATTTAAATAAATAATTTTGTTGTTTGTGATTAATGGAGACATTGTGTTAGGAAATGAAATAACATTTTTTTCTTGTCATGAATATGTGCTTGTTTGCTAAGTTAGATTAGTTATTTTATGTCAAGTGGCTAAAGGGTATTGTAGTCCTTACACATGTTAAATGAGGGGCAGATTTGTAAATTCCCCACCTTCTTAAGTAAGCCGGCTGAAACCCCCAAGTCACCACACTTCAGTCCATTTGAAGCAGAACCAGAAACTAAACAAGAGAGAGGGAGGAGAGAGTCGCGTAGAGAGGGAGGAAAAGAGGTGGAGAGAACCCAGGATTCTTGGTGCCTGTTCCTTCTAACACCTCCATTCAAATCAGCTTTCCAGCCTCTACCTTCTGATATAAAGATCATCACCTACACAGCCTCCAATCCCTTTCCACCATTTTTGAGTATTTGAGCCTTACTTGATGAGAATGGAGATTCTATCTTGCATGTGTGTTTAGAGAGTTGTAGAATCGGTTTCAGCGCCCACACCTCGAAGTAGAGCAGTTAAGAGAAGCTTTAAGTGGCTGAGTTCGAGTCCTAGGCCATTGAGAAGTTCGGGTTCGATTATTGGAACAAATTCAGGACCGTTCGCGAAGTCGCGGGATCGCTCGTTTCGCGGGATTTGTCGTTGTGTGATTTCATCACACTAGGTGAGTTCTATACTCACAAGGGAATTATGGTTTATGTATTATGAGTTCTGGACTTGGTCTCGCGTTTTATAAAAACCGTTATCGAAACGTTTACGAAACACCTCGCGTTTGAGTTATCGAGTCATGATATCGTTTGATTGGTAATTATAAATTGCATGTTATGATTGTTGATTGCTATGTGATGATTGGTTGGACTGAATTTGATTGTGATGGCGTGCGTGTTATGTTGGAGTTTTGATCGGAAGGTATATTGGAATCGGAACGGAATGGTATCATGCAAGAAAACAGCAAATCTGGGCTACTGTTGAACACGCACGGATCGTGCCTTATGGAAGCACGAACCGTGCTGGCTATTCGCAGGGAGCCTAGGTTGATTTTTAGACCTCGCACGGATCGTGCGTCTAAGGAGCACGGATCGTGCGTTAGGTTCGGTTTCAAAATTGTTTAAGTCTTTCAGACACGCACGGGTCGTGCGCCCTTGGGCACGGACCGTGCGTGGCCTTCGGGTAGCCTCTTTTAAAAAGTGTTTTAAACCGTTCCGAACGATTCCAATTGCGTTCTAATCCCTTCCCCAACCTCACCCATTGATGTTATAGTACCATTGCCATGAAATTGACTGTGATTGATGTTAGTTAATGTTCCGAATCATGTTGACGTTATGAGATTGATTATGACTAAGTTAGGTTATCATAATGTTGTGTGTGGGTGATACATTATGATGTGGACTAGGTAATGGATAGTTATAGGTTAAGTTAACAACGTTAGTAGTACCGTGTGAGATCACCTAATGATAAGATCATGTTAAGAATAATGCCATTGTTTTGTATAAGTTCATCGTTATGTTCAAGGATCATTGTTATGTTCATGTTCAGGTATATTAAAATATATACATTATGTTAGGGTGACGACCCTATTTCAGTTTAGTGTGCTAGGGGAGGGGAAGTCATGAGCCCTATGAACCTAGGCCCCATGAGGGATCCAGCTGATTAGTGGAATAGGTTCACCGGGAGCTTATTTTGCCAAGTGACCGGTGACACGCTAAAAATCATTGTTCATGTTTAGCGTTGCCTCTCGTAACCGACTTGAGGGTTATGAGGACAACATCATTGTTAGCCACATAGTCAACTATTGGACTATGATTTATGAATCAAGAATAATGAATCAAGCATAATTGAACCGAGAGAGTTAGTAAGGGGTCTCGATAGAACTCACTGAGACAAGTTGTCTCACCCAATCCATGTTGTTGTTTTTCAGAGTCGTAGGTTAAGTTGAAGACGATGAGGCATGGCTATGGAGACGCTTGAGGAGTTGCTGACGCTGTTTATTTTGTTATGTTATGTATCTCTGTATTTTCATTCAGTATCTTAGATTGTACGATTGTACGACTTATGTTAATAAAGTTGTAAATCGCTTCCGCAGACTTTCTGTTTTGAGTATTGAACACTAGTTGAGCGTGTAAGGAACGATATTATGTATTCTCATGTTCAGTTATGTAAGCGCACTTGATGGGTTTTAGCATCGAGTTTTAGATTGTGTTCAATATTTAAAAAGGAAGTTACTCTGATATATGTCAGTAGTGCATTTCGATGATTTCTACAAGTTAGAAATTATTGGGGTGTTACAGAAGCCACTTGGCAACAAGTGGTATCAGAGCTAGACTCTTGTATAAAGGGCCTAACAGCTTCAAGAGAAATGGCTTCAGGTTGGTATACGCAAGAGGGTGCATCTCTTTTCCGTCCTCCGGGATTCAACGGAGAAGACTATGCATATTGGAAAAAAAGAATAAGAATATTTATAAAAGGGGTAGATATAGATATATGGGATACTGTGGAAAATGGTCCTTTTGTTCCCACACACATGGTAAATGGCACACTTGATAACCTTATTTTATATAGGTTATTTATGCTCCTAAAACTTACATCAAGCTTGTTTCTCAGTTAATTCAAGTGCTTAAATATGTGAATATATGAATATTAGAATAAATGTAGGTTATAAGTCAATTCCTTAAAAGTTGGGCATAGTCAATGCCTTTGTGAATATGTTTGATGTTTTGCTTTAGCGCTGCAGCGTGTGCTATCAAGGAAACGCTACAGCGTTATATGACGGCTGACTATTAAGATATTTGTGTGGCCACTTGAGGACATGATGAGTCACCACCCTTATCCCTTCCTCTCAGCTGGAATTGTTGACTTTCAAATGGATGCTAAATTACACTTGGCGCCTCCTAAATGGAACCCATGTGATAGTTGTTGTATTCCATCATTACCACTTTTTGTAAAGTGCTTTAAGGATAATATCTAAGTTTAATAATTATCATGTAATATTATTATACTATTAAGACTTAGATATTATTTAGATTAATTAAGATTGCTTCACCAAGAGGTAACTGACGTAGACAAGTTGTGGTAACTTTGAAGAGAAGACTTACACTTGACACCGTAGCCACTCTCCATTGATACACACTTTTGAAGCTTTTATTTTTGAGCATAGTTTTCTAGTTCTTCATTCAAGGTTTTGCTCACGCCTCAACTTCATCTTTTGTATGCTACTTGGGATCATTGGAGTGCATCTTTAGCAACCACTCTTCTCTTGTCTTCATACGGTAATACATACTCTCAAGTTGTATTATGTTGATGGAACTTGTGATGAGCTAACTTTGTTGTAGTTGGATTGTTCTTGGTATGTAATGAACCTTGAGTAACTTTTGTATAATATTATGATGTTTGTGTTTTATTCCTTGTGTCATAATGCTTTCAATCTTGGTTTGGGAATGATCAACTAAAACAAGGTAACTTTGTGGGTACAGACATGGTTCACAAAGAGAACTCAAGGAATGATATGAATGAAAACCCTTTAAAGACATTTAAAGGAAGCACTACTTAACTCTAGACATAGGGGAGTAGTAGTTCATAAGGCAAATGTTGTAGGAACTTTATATACAGGGGTAAAACTTATTTAGAGCCTAGACATAGGAGTCTTGTAACATAGCCCTGACGAAAGTGACTGAAAGGCACGCCACCAAGGCGCTACAGCGTCTAAGGATTCTGAAGCGCTACAGCGCTTAACGCTACAGCGCTTAACGCTACAGCGTCTAATATTATCTGAACATTACTCTTGGGGACTTACATAACTATTGAGCTATCCAACTCACTTTTAATTACTGCAAATTTAATCCTGTTTTATCACAACTTATAATGTTTACAACTCTTCACTTTCACTTGTTACTTAATTCTTTTCACTAAGATTCTAATCACTTAAACTTCATAGATTAATTCCAATCCCTGTGGGAACGAACTTTACTTATCAATATATTACTTGTTGCGATTGTGTATACTTGCACATCACCTTTTCGCACAACAAGTTTTTGGCGCCGTTGCCGGGGATTGCATTTAATTTTCATTGTTTAAGTTTTTAGTAAACTTAGTGCCTATTTTACACTGGTGTGTTGTTTCTTGTTGCTGCAGCAGTAAGCGCTACAGCGTATGCCCAGGTCTCAACCACCAGAATTTGAACCATACTCAGAACCAGAGAGAAGGTTCAGGAAGCTAAGACATCTTCACAGGCTTAGACCCACCATGTCAGAACATAGCCATAGGACCATTTCTGGTAGAGCTAACACTCTACATGGCAGATCTAGCTCTGGTAGAGGAGGGACTGAACCAGGTGGAAGGGGTAGAGGTAGACATCAGCAACCACCCACTCCAACCTTACATGACCAAGAGGACTGGTATAGACATCAATTCATAAATGAAGGATCTGCGCAAATGGTAAATGACAGAGATAGACCAATGAGGGACTATGCTGTGTTTGATCCACAAACCATGGAGACAAGCATAGCAAGGCCTACTCTCAACACAGCTCAGTTTGAATTCAAACCTATGATGTTCCAAATGTTGCAAACAGTGGGACAGTTTGGTGGTGCTCCTAAAGAGGACCCATATTTACACTTAAAGCAATTTTTGGAAGTCTGCAGTAACTTCATCATTCCAGGGGTAAGTGATGATGCATTCAGATTAAAACTTTTTCCTTATTCCTTGAAAGATAGAGCAAAGGCATGGTTAACTTCTCTTGAGCCTAACTCTATCCATACTTGGAATGAAATGGCTGAGAAATTCTTAGCAAAATACTTTCCTCCAAGTAAGAATGCAAGAATGAGGAATGAGGTTACTGCATTCAGACAAAGAGATGCTGAAACACTGTTTGAGGCATGGGAGAGATGGAAAGAGCTGTTGAGAAAGTGCCCTCATCATGGTATACCTGTGATTATCCAAATGGAGACCTTCTACAACGGACTAGATCCAACAACCAGACAAATGCTAGATGCTTCTTCAGGGGGTGTGTTGTTGAAAACCTCCTATAATGAGGCATGTGAACTGATTGATGACATTGCCACAAATAGCTATCAATGGCCTACAGAAAGGTTAGCTCAGCAAAAGAAGGTAGCTGGTGTACATGAAGTAAGTGAAGTTTCTGCATTATCTGCACAGGTTGCCTCTCTTACTAATATGATAAAATCTATGAGCACATCAAACGCTGTAGCGGTTACCGCTGCAGCGATACATGAACCTACAGTAGCTGTTATTGAGCAAGCCTCTCCAGGGTCAGTAAGCTGTGTATATTGTGGAGGAGAGCATTTGTATGAAGAATGTTGTTGTACCCCGAAAAATCCCGTTTAGGGTTCTTCAATGTACAACGTAGAAAATTGTGAAGCCGCCACTAATATTTTAGTTTTTAGACCAAAACATTAGAAAAAAAGTCTTTTACAAAAAGGCGGGTGATCTTTTGAAAACTAGAGATATGGGTTCGGGGGTCGGTTAGGAATGGGGAAGGTATTAGCACCCCATTCCTCCTTTCTACTGAAAGGGAACCTCTAATTAAATTGTGTGGTTTTAATGTTTGATTTGAAGAACACCTAGATTTGCCTATTTTATTCTTATTTGAAGATGGATGAGAAAATAATGGAAAACTTATGTAAAGAGGGGGAAAAAGAGAGTTTTCTAGAAAAGAGCTCGACGGGGGTAACGACCCGCTCCTACGTATCTCCCGGTACAATGGAGAACTCAGAGCTACGTAGTTCTGCCTTGGTTTTTGTTTTTTAACTTTTTAGGTGAGTTTTCGAAATAGGACGAGTACTAGCGAGTGACTAAACTAGCTAAGGCTATGGGTAATCACCGCTAAGTACTCAAAAGGAGTCGCTACCGCTAGTCAAACGAACTAAGGTTCTGGGTGACCGTTGGTAACAACTTGTTTTTATTCTCTTTTTGAAAGCTTTTTTGAAAAGGATTGATTTGTTTGATGACCAAACTAGCAAAGGCTATGGGTGGTCATCACTTATTGTTCTTTTTGGAGAAAGGACATCGATGTCAATAGCTAGACGAACTACGGTTCTGATTAGCTACTAACGACAATGGGTTTGAAAACATTTTTTGTTTGCTTTGAAAATGGAGGTTTTTTATTGTTGTGAAAGTGAAGATTTTTTTGATGTGCTTGACGAGAACAAGTCTCGCTCCTACGTATCCCAAGTGGGAATCAAAGCAACGTAGTTCTTGGAGCGAGAAAAAGAAGCCTTGAAGAAGGTGTTTGAAAAAGGAAGGAACTTTCATGATCAAACTAGCTAAGGCTATGGGTGATCCTTACTAGTTCACATGGCTTTTGAAAAAGGGAGAGCTTTTCATGATCAAACTAGTTAAGGCTATGGGTGATCATTACTTGCTCACATTGTTTTTATGAGTTTGAAATTGATTGAGTGCAAATGCAAAAACTGTTTTTAATTATGAATGCAAAAGGTTTTTGAAAATTGAAGTTGTTACTAATGAGTGACAAACTTGTTTTTGAACTTGAGTGCTAAAAGTTTTGAAGCTGTAGATGTTACTAACGAGTAACGAATTGTCTTTCACATACAACATGGTTTTGAGGTTTGAAGTGTTACTATCGAGCAGCAATAAGTCTATGACTTTACAAAGTCTTTGCGAAAATCAAAACAACCAAGTTGTGAACACCAATTCAACACTTTCAAGTACAACGAGCACACAAGTAATGAATGCAAAGCATGTAAGTAAGTGATGAGCACACAAGTAATGAATGCAAAGCATGTAAGTAAGTGATGCAAGTAGTTGAATCACTTTCAAGTAATCTTCAACACTTGGGGCATGCACTAGGCATTAGTGTTGAATCACATTACTAAATCATCAACAAGAGACAAGTAATTAACTATGCAAATGAAACACAAAGGGATTGATTCACTTTGGGTGATCTCCCCTACTTGGGATATGCACTAGGCATAAGTATTTGGGATCACATCACCCAATCATCAACAAGAGGTAAGTGATTAAACATGATGTGATATGCAAATAGTGAAACAAGTGTGAAGGCAAGTGAAAATATTTTAATGAGAGGTGAACGGTAAATGGTAAAAAGTGAATGGTAAAATCTTTTTGTATTTTTGAATAAAGAGTTAATGAGTGAGGTAAAAACTTGTGGTAAGAAGTGGAAAGTAAGAATGAAAATGTTTTTAACTTTTTGGTAATTTTTTTAAGTGAGTAGTAAAGCACATTGGTAAATGGTTAAAAAAAACACATTTACACAAAATTATTTGTACATACCAAATCAACAAAGCAAGTTGCAACAAAAACTAGGTCATAAAAATGGCCTTGGCCGAATGCTTGCAAGCAACATTCACCAACAAATTTTATGCCAAACATGACATAAATAGATGCATAAAAATGACATCAAACACAAACATAACATAGCACATGAGATTATAAGATAAAGATCAAGTATCACATACATTTATTCACACAAAAATTAAGGAAATGAAACAAACATCAAAACCTTAATTTCTACAAGTTGAACCCGAAACTACACATGCTTGCAATCCAACCATTATTCACATTTTGGACATGAAATGTGTAACACCCCGGTATTTTTATCAAGTAAAAATACCCAAGTGTACCATCATAAAATAATCAGAGAAATAAAATTCCTGCATAGGTACTGAACACTACAATTTAGTTCTCGCTGAATAACGACAAACAGTCTTAAATACAAATAAGACCGAACAGGTTCTCTGACCATAATCTTCAGCAAACTATAGTGCTCAATATCGTACAAGAAAGCGGAATTAAAATTATAATACCCATACATAGAGTTGTAGTACAAAGACAACAAAAGGAAAATATAAACTTAAGCGTAATAGCTAAGTCATCAGCAGTCGCCTGGGCTCAACCTACTCGTGCTCCTTGGATTTCTGCCGTCCCTGTTTCTCTGTAAAACAACAACATATAAACAATGAGATACAATCTCAGTGAGTTCTACCGAGACCCCTATCTACACTCTCGGTCCATTTAAAACATTTTTAAGATTTGACACAACACCGACCGCAATCCGCTTGCTAATCTCGGTGGACCATACAATAAGGCTTCGACCTAGTAAGACACCAGCTGCAATCCACTTGCGTCTCCCGATGAACTAGCGTCTTGACCTTTCTACGTACCACCGGCTGCAATCCACTTGCGTCTCCCGGTGAACATAGTACAATACTTTTAACATAACACCGGCTGCAGTCCACCTGCGTCTCCCGGCGAACCCCTATCCAATAACAGTTCCGCTATTGGCCTCAGAGCCTAGGGTAAGGGATCATGACTTCCCCGCCTAGTATGTCAACATGGGTCGTCACCCAAACTCGATATAATATATATATCTACAATAATATGAACATTTAGTTCATTTACATTCAGACCTATAACCGAACATAACACCCGCATCGGGCCGTTTCCCATAGTCGATATAATATATACATCGTGAATCGTAGACCGGTTTAGATGATTTAAATAATAATCATCCCGCGTCAGTTATACAATACCACATCGGACTTATAGTCCGCTTTCTTTTCGATAAAAAAAAACATTAAGTCCACATTCGCTCTCGCATACTAACTCGACACTTTTCAACATAATTTTCAATATCAAAAACAGTTCATTTTGCCTTAAAAATAGAATATTCAGTTAGGCCTCTGAATAAGCTTTCCAACGCATCTTAGAACACCTCTATCGGGTTCCCGGATCAAAAGTTATCGCGAAATGAAAAACAGTGATTGGTTGCTGAAAATCTGTCAACTGGCGCGCGAGTGGCGCGCCGCGCGCAAGAGGCGCGCGAACTGGCAGCAGGTTCTGCCAAATGGCGCACGAGTGGCGCGCCGCGCGCAAGAGGCGCGCGAACAGACAGCAGGGGGTCTGTCAAGGGCAGATTTTGGCGGTTTCGCGCGAAAACCGCGATTCCGCTCAATTCCGATTTTAGTTCCGATTGAAAACAGTTTTCACACACATATAATCAAACCCAATCAACATCAAACAATCAATCAAAATCTTAATCAAATTGAAGTTTATCAAAATACGACGATTTTCCAAATAACGGTTTTAAATCAAAATCTCTCGAATCAAATCACCAAAAATTCCATTTTTACGCGACGCAACCCGAGACTCGCCCCAATCGATTCCTAACCCGAATCAGACAGTATCACATAATATTCCAGTCCAGGGAAAGCGATAAAACAGTTTATCAATTAATTCGAAAAACAAAAATCCTAAACGTGAGTAGAACTCACCCTCGAAGCGTGAACCACGATCGAGCCGAAATCACCGAGTAGCCACACGAACGATCCCCGCTCCGGCGACACCCAATCCGCTTCCAAAGCTTCCCACTCGATCACGAAACCGCTTTTGACCGGAATGCCGAATTTCGCCGAAATTCTTCACAGACACTATTCATCATCTTCCTCCTCTAACCTCCATAACACTATTCACCAAAACCCCAAATCACTCAACTCGCTTCCAATCTTTCAATCGAACCTCAATCAACGATCCATCATCCTTGGGTTCGCGCCAAACTCCATCC
Source organism: Astragalus membranaceus (assembly GCA_039519185.1). Taxonomy (NCBI): domain Eukaryota; kingdom Viridiplantae; phylum Streptophyta; class Magnoliopsida; order Fabales; family Fabaceae; genus Astragalus; species Astragalus membranaceus. Next base: position 29,965,456 of record CM076853.1, on the reverse strand, counting down.
CAAGCCATCCTTGAGCTTGAACCATCAACAAACCTCAATTTCTTCCAAATTTCGAAAATGGCAAAATGAGAGAGAGTGAGTTGATGATGAAGATCTTGGTACCAAAACGAAGAGGAAGTAACGCTGAACATTTTTCGTGTTGGAAGGAAGTCGTTTCGGTGAACCGAAGTCCTCCCTTTTTCCTCTTCTTCCTCCTCACCCATTCTTTCTTCTTTCTCTTTTCTCTCCTTTTCTCCCTTCTGTTTCTCTCTCGCATTCTTTCTCTCTTTTCCTTTCTTAATTCTTTCAATTAATTCTTCTCTTCTCCTCTCACACACACACACGTGTACATACATATATATTTATTTAATGTATAGTTGTAACGCGGTCAAATTACCATATTGATCGAAATCTCCTATTTCGATTCCAAAACTTTCTTGACCCGTATTATTCGGTTAACGATTCGATGACAACAAATAAATAATTTTAGCACTCGATAAATTTACCAGTTAAGTACTAAATTGGTTTAATTGGGTTAACACCCAAATAATTCCATTAATTATTTTGAGGATGTTACATTCTCCCCAACTTGAAAGAATTTTGTCCTCAAAATTTCGCTAAGTCTTTCCTCCGACTAACCGAGGATCGACATTCTCAGAAAGGTCCAAATTTGCTGGAAAACAATCTTGAATTAACGAAATGTGTGTAGAAAATCTTTCCAATCCAGCACACCAATCGTCAAGTATGATTCACTACTACCTTGATATGAACTCTCTTGTTACGAATCAGTACGAGAAACTCATCATTCGCCTTCATAGGCTCGACACCGCACTTGAAAACACTTCTGAAGCTTCATTCTAATTATCCTCGCTTGCTCCCCAACTTTGATTAATCTAAATCAAATGGTCTAATACAAGACACTTGATAGAATATATGTTGAATATGAGATCCACAAACTGGTACTCCTCGGCAGAGGTAAAAACAAACACGATTTTCTCAAAGGGGGGTAAACACGTTCTCCGCAAATTTTCTAAGAATCCATAACAGTTCCCAAAATTAACTTTAGCATGCGGGCTTTCACAAAAATGATTTTTCAAAACTGACACGCCGCACACCAAGCTTCACTTCGGAAATTTCAGTCACTTGCAAGCAGATCCATCAATTAATCCCTTGATGTTTATTCGCAACGTGAAAACAGTCAGCAGTTACCTCACTTACATATTCGTATTCACGTTCGCCTTGTCAAACGGAATCTCATAATACTATTTCATTGTTAACCTTCACAAAGGAGAGGTTAACAAACTAATACCTCGCCACTAATACATCTGCTTTGTATTCTGTACACCCTGGAACAGAATATAAACTTCGGCGTGCTTCCTCTAACACTTGCCTTTTATTGTTCTCATCATCGGCCGCACAGATTCTACCATTGAAACAACTAACTCCATCACTATCTATGATAAAATCTGGAAATACCTTTGCGATTGTAGCTTCACATCAACCTCCTGTGCTAAGCGTATAGAATCCCTTAGGGAACTAGAGATCCTCATATGGCTCAACACTAACCGGATTCTCCTTGATCTTGAATTCAGATTTACGTCTCTATCAGACTCTAATAATTCCATCTAATGCATCATAATTCTGCCATGTAATTGGATTCCCTACTCAGTGCATCCGTTACAACATTGGAATTTCCTGGATGATACTTCAACCCGAAGTCATAATCCTTCAGAAGTTCTACACACTTCTCTGCCTGCTATTCAGTTCTTTCTGATCAAACAGATACCTTAAACTCTTGTGACCACTAGAGACTTCGAAACGAGACCCATACAGGTAACGTCTCCAAATCTTCGGTGCATACACAATAGCTATTATCTCCAATTCATGAGTTGGATAATTCTCTTCACGAGGCCTTAATTGTCTGAACGCCTAAGCTACCACTTGTTGATCCTTGCATTAGGATACATCCTAAACCCTTCCCTGAAGCGTCATCAAAAATTTAAAATTCTAATGACGGATCCGGAAGAATCAGGGTTGGAGCAGAAGTCAACCAAACCTTCAATTCTTGAAAACATTCTTCACAATCAGCATCCCGCGAAAAAGGTTGACCCTTACGAGTTAACCGAGTAAGTGGAAAACTAACTGTGAGAACCCTTGAACAAATCTCTTACAGTAACCGGCTAGACCCAAAAACTTCTGATCTCTGTGACTGATGTTGGTCACTCCCATTCAACACCGCTTCCTTCTTACTGGGATCTACAGAAACTCCCGACTTGGGAAATCATATGTCCCAAAGACTTTACCTCTGACACCCAAAAATCACATTCTGAGGGTTTCAAGTACAACTTATTTTCTCGGAGTGCACTCAGAACAATGAGGAGATGTTGGGCATGCTCCTCAATGGTCTTCGAGCACATCAAGATATCATCGATGAAAACGACTTCAAACTGATCAAGGTACGCGTGGAAGACTCGGTTCATGTAATCCATGAATACCGCTGGAGCATTAGGTAGACCGAAAGGCATCACTACTAACTCGTAATGTCCATACCTAGTACGGAAAGCTGTCTTCGGAATATCTAAGGCTCTAACTTTTAATTGATGATAACCTGACCTCAGATCGATTTTTGAAAACACCACGGCACCTCGAAGTTGATCCAGCAATTCGTGTATCCTTAGAAAAGGATATTTGTTCTTGATCGTCACATTGTTGAGTAGTCGGTGTCAATACACAATCTTATGCTACTATATTTCCTTTTGACTAATCACACCGGAGCACTCCCTAGAAAAGCACTCGGTCGAATAAATTTCTTTAACATCGACTCTTCAAGTTGAGACTCCATTTCCTTTAATTATCAAGAAACTTTCAAGAAGAAACAATAGATATTGATCCTGTACCGGAATCAATTCTATAGAAAACTCTACCTCTCACTCTGGATGTACAGAAGAAACTTCATCCAGAAAAACATCCAGAGAACATCAAAAAAATCATTCACAACTTGTACAGATGATAAATCTAATACTAGTTTCAGTGGATGCAGATAACAGACTAACATGTGCTCCCGCACCTTGGAATGAAGATTGACCGTCTAAGGTGAACTAGGTAACCGCTTCAGAATTTGTCCTAGACAATTCAACTGATCCTGAAGCGAAGCTGATAGTTGATTAACACAGTCGATTGCAACATGATTTGCAGTCATCCAATTCATACCCAAAATGGTGTCCACACTTCTCGTAGGCAAACAATAAATTCTACAACGAAATTTCTGCCTCGTATGACAAGTAGACAATTCTATACAAAGATTGGGTCTGGACTCGACCCTTAGCCGCAGTTAAGATAGTTATCGGCTCGGATAGCGGAGATTCGCTAGTCCCAACCGATCCACACATGATTGTGCTGTAAAACAATGGGCTGCACCCGAACCATATAATATACTGACGGAGTTATTGAAAACTGATCTCATACTCCTCAGTAGATTGTCTGCAGTCGTAACTGTCTAAACATCCAGAGTGTTGGCTCGTCCTTGCCTTAGAGCTGCTCGTAACTCCTTGAAACTCTTCCTTACAGGGCACTTTTTACCACAGTGACCCTCTACATTTCTATAATAGCACCGATTAGATCTTCGCTTGCAATCACCGCTATGAGGCTTCCCACAATTAGAACATCTTCTGGCCTTTGAAGAATCAAAGAATTGCATCTGCTTTTCCTTTGATGAAATTATCTTAGGACTTCCCATTCGGAGTTGATATTTCAACTACCTTCTTTCCTTTCCCATATTTCCTATGAGATCATCCTCGGCGACATTAGATGATTGCACCAAGGCAACATAATTGGTAGCAGTATAAGAACTGAGACCATAAATCATAAAAGCACTTATGCCCGTCTTATACTTCTGCATTCTCCGTTCGTCATCCGAAGCTTACTTTACCACTTGGTAAAACTGAGACAACTTCTCAACTTAGCGGTGTATTCTCCCACCGTCATGTCACCTTTCCTGAGGATGCACCGGTTGAAGATTCCGATCGTGGTCGAGGATTGCATCTTGATCATCCAGTCATAATTCCGCTTATGATGCACTAAGTATTAAGTTGATCAAGCTCAATGTCTCTTAGCATCACAAGTGTAATTACAAAAAGGACTAACAAGGAATCGACTCAACCCTAAACTAAGTCCGACTAGGTCGAACTGCTCTGATACCAACTGTAACACCCCAGTATTTTTATCAAGTAAAAATACCCAAGTGTACCATCATAAAATAATCAGAGAAATAAAATTCCTGCATAGGTACTGAACACTACAATTTAGTTCTCGCTGAATAACGACAAACAGTCTTAAATACAAATAAGACCGAACAGGTTCTCTGACCATAATCTTCAGCAAACTATAGTGCTCAATATCGTACAAGAAAGCGGAATTAAAATTATAATACCCATACATAGAGTTGTAGTACAAAGACAACAAAAGGAAAATATAAACTTAAGCGTAATAGCTAAGTCATCAGCAGTCGCCTGAGCTCAACCTACTCGTGCTCCTTGGATTTCTGCCGTCCCTGTTTCTCTGTAAAACAACAACATATAAACAATGAGATACAATCTCAGTGAGTTCTACCGAGACCCCTATCTACACTCTCGGTCCATTTAAAACATTTTTAAGATTTGACACAACACCGACCGCAATCCGCTTGCTAATCTCGGTGGACCATACAATAAGGCTTCGACCTAGTAAGACACCGGCTGCAATCCACTTGCGTCTCCCGATGAACTAGCGTCTTGACCTTTCTACGTACCACCGGCTGCAATCCACTTGCGTCTCCCGGTGAACATAGTACAATACTTTTAACATAACACCGGCTGCAGTCCACCTGCGTCTCCCGGCGAACCCCTATCCAATAACAGTTCCGCTATTGGCCTCAGAGCCTAGGGTAAGGGATCATGACTTCCCCGCCTAGTATGTCAACATTGGTCGTCACCCAAACTCGATATAATATATATATCTACAATAATATGAACATTTAGTTCATTTACATTCAGACCTATAACCGAACATAACACCCGCATCGGGCCGTTTCCCATAGTCGATATAATATATACATCGTGAATCGTAGACCGGTTTAGATGATTTAAATAATAATCATCCCGCGTCAGTTATACAATACCACATCGGACTTATAGTCCGCTTTCTTTTCGATAAAAAAAAACATTAAGTCCACATTCGCTCTCGCATACTAACTCGACACTTTTCAACATAATTTTCAAAATCAAAAACAGTTCATTTTGCCTTAAAAATAGAATATTCAGTTAGGCCTCTGAATAAGCTTTCCAACGCATCTTAGAACACCTCTATCGGGTTCCCGGATCAAAAGTTATCGCGAAATGAAAAACAGTGATTGGTTGCTGAAAATCTGTCAACTGGCGCGCGAGTGGCGCGCCGCGCGCAAGAGGCGCGCGAACTGGCAGCAGGTTCTGCCAAATGGCGCGCGAGTGGCGCGCCGCGCGCAAGAGGCGCGCGAACAGACAGCAGGGGGTCTGTCAAGGGCAGATTTTGGCGGTTTCGCGCGAAAACCGCGATTCCGCTCAATTCCGATTTTAGTTCCGATTGAAAACAGTTTTCACACACATATAATCAAACCCAATCAACATCAAACAATCAATCAAAATCTTAATCAAATTGAAGTTTATCAAAATACGACGATTTTCCAAATAACGGTTTTAAATCAAAATCTCTCGAATCAAATCACCAAAAATTCCATTTTTACGCGACGCAACCCGAGACTCGCCCCAATCGATTCCTAACCCGAATCAGACAGTATCACATAATATTCCAGTCCAGCGAAAGCGATAAAACAGTTTATCAATTAATTCGAAAAACAAAAATCCTAAACGTGAGTAGAACTCACCCTCGAAGCGTGAACCACGATCGAGCCGAAATCACCGAGTAGCCACACGAACGATCCCCGCTCCGGCGACACCCAATCCGCTTCCAAAGCTTCCCACTCGATCACGAAACCGCTTTTGACCGGAATGCCGAATTTCGCCGAAATTCTTCACAGACACTATTCATCATCTTCCTCCTCTAACCTCCATAACACTATTCACCAAAACCCCAAATCACTCAACTCGCTTCCAATCTTTCAATCGAACCTCAATCAACGATCCATCATCCTTGGGTTCGCGCCAAACTCCATCCCAAGCCATCCTTGAGCTTGAACCATCAACAAACCTCAATTTCTTCCAAATTTCGAAAATGGCAAAATGAGAGAGAGTGAGTTGATGATGAAGATCTTGGTACCAAAACGAAGAGGAAGTAACGCTGAACATTTTTCGTGTTGGAAGGAAGTCGTTTCGGTGAACCGAAGTCCTCCCTTTTTCCTCTTCTTCCTCCTCACCCATTCTTTCTTCTTTCTCTTTTCTCTCCTTTTCTCCCTTCTGTTTCTCTCTCGCATTCTTTCTCTCTTTTCCTTTCTTAATTCTTTCAATTAATTCTTCTCTTCTCCTCTCACACACACACACGTGTACATACATATATATTTATTTAATGTATAGTTGTAACGCGGTCAAATTACCATATTGATCGAAATCTCCTATTTCGATTCCAAAACTTTCTTGACCCGTATTATTCGGTTAACGATTCGATGACAACAAATAAATAAATTTAGCACTCGATAAATTTACCAGTTAAGTACTAAATTGGTTTAATTGGGTTAACACCCAAATAATTCCATTAATTATTTTTAGGATGTTACAAAATGAACTAGAAGAAACAAGATCCCTAAGATCTAACATGAGGCCGAAACCAAATCAAGGAGAAAAGAGCATTTTATTCATGAAACAAAGATGCAAAGATGATGATATGCAAAGATCACATAACACAACTTATTCAAAAAGGGTGAGATACCAAATCTCCTCCAACAGCCCCCTAATCTACATTTTGATGAATATGCAAAAGAGATAAGTTTTTTTTGATGCAAAAAGTTTATGAATGCAAAGAGTTCTAAGAGCTTACCTTGAGCCTTCACTAAACTATGCAAAAATGGAGAGCTAGTGAACCAATCAACCAAATCTTCAAAAGAACACCAACCAAGCCCTTGAAAACCTTCGAAATCCTAAGCTCTTGAGGGTATGAATCTGAACTTGAAGAGAGTAGGAAGAAGATATGTGAAATGGGAGTGGATTGGAAGTGATTTGGTGAAGAAAAATCAAAGGAACAATGGGTGGATGATGGTGAGTATGCTCACGGTTTGGAGGCTCTTTTGAGAGAGTGTGCTAGGGTTTTTTGAGGAGTGAATGATCAGCCAAAAAGGTCCTTGTGAGCTGAGCACAAAATGGTATTTATAGAGGCCACTCAAAGTTGAGGGCAACTATGTCACTCCATCTCACTTGTGCTCTAGGATTAGAGTTTTATTTGGGATCAATGGTTAGGATCAATTGTCACAAGGATGGAGGGTGGTCAAGAAGCACAAAAGGAGGAGAGAGGGTGAATAGTGCGCAGCTTTGGAGGGAGGGTGAAGGATAAATTATTTTACCAAAATGTTTTTCCAAATGGTTCATATTGCAAGAATGCCATTTTAATTCAAATGGAGGGTTGGGATTGCATTTACAATTCAAATGAAAGGCTATGATCAAAACATGATTATCAAGCAATAAAATAAATCAAAATTGGGTGGATATGGAGCTGATATGCGCAGGTTTGTGGCCTTGGTGTGCAAGTTGTCAATTGTACAACTTGTACTATTGTGTGATCATTCCATTTCCAACCCATTTTGGATTATTCTTTTTCAAGTAAATCCACAATATTATGCCAAATTGGGCCATATCCTATGATCAATCATTGGGCTCAGAAATAAATGCTACCATCATCCCAAAATTGATTTGGGTGCCCCACTTTGAAGATGCTTGAAGAATATTCCATTGTTGACTTTTCGGTTTTGACTTTTTCTTTCTTTTACATAAATCAACAATGTATTTACCAAAAATATGTATGATCAAGCACATCTCACCTCAAATGATTCCTTATAGATCCCTGTGATTCTTTGATGAAAAATTGAATTTTTTTGGCGAAATGACCAAAATGCCCTTTTGATCATTAGAACCCTAATCCTCGTTCAAAATGCATTTTCTTTTCAAGAATTACTTCAAAACTCTAAAATGACCCTAAAATCTAAAATGTATGCAAGAAATGATTTTTTTTTTGCTGAGAAATGTCTCATTTTTCGAAAATGACCAAAATGCCCTTGGTCTTGAAAAACTCTGAAAATGCTATAAAAGGCAATGCAATGCATCCCTAATCCTAAGATGACTTTCAAAACTTTGAAATGCATGAATGATGGTCTTCATGACATTATGAATGAATGCTAAGCCTTAACTTACTTATTTTTGTTTGAAAATTAGGGTTTCGACCTAGGCGGACAAAATTAGGGTATGACAGCTGCCCCTCTTTATTTGGATTTTGACAAGGAATATGAATTGGCCGAAACATATTCCGAGGCAAAATAGAAATAAAGAATTCAGAAATTATACTGATTTTGTCTGCTTGGGAAAACCCGAATTTTCTCTCTTTTTTTTTACTTAAATGAAATGCCCGCCCTCAAAAAGCAGGAAATAAAGCTATAAAGAAAGCAGTAAAGAAAGTAACCTGGATGGACACTTGGGTCCTGAAGGGATGCTTGGATCCTGAATGAACACTGGGGTTCTGAAGGGACGCTGGGGTCCTGAATTCGGAGGTTGCCTAAAAACCTTCTAACGGACTCTTGTTGAGTCCGAGCTTAGGGGTGGCCTTCTCGAGCGGCCGATCAACATCAGGTCCGGAACTGATTTGATCAAAGGATGTCCATTATGCCTTAGGTTGACATAACTAATCCGAAGGACTTGACGAAGTCGGATGGATCCATCGCGTGCTCGTACACGATGTTGTGATCTGGATTGATGGAGTTCACTAACTCTGGGTTGATGGAGTTTACTAACTCTGGGTTGAGACTATCTAGTCTGAGGTAACTTCTATCTTGATTGGTACATGAAATGCATGCACTTGAATGCATATGAATGCAATGATTGACTTTGGTGGAGTGCTTTTTCTGTTATTTCTTCGCTCTTCTGAGATACAAATTGAAAGTGTAATGCACTACTGTTTGATGCCATGAAGCGATGAATGGTATGAATGGTATGAGAATGATGAATGATATGAAGATGGTGTGTTCTTTTTATGTTCCGTTTTCTGCAATTCTTCTGTCTTTGTTTATGCTGTTTGTTTTCTTTAAGCAGCTTTCTTTTTTCTGCTTGTTTATTTTTTGTTTATTCTGTTTGCTTTGAGCAGCTTTCTGTTTTCTGCTTATTTGTTTTTTTTTTGCACTCTTTTGCTGGTTAAATCACTCTACTGGACGAATGCTGTCTCGGGACAACGATTACACAAGGACTGCGCATCGAATTGTCACAACTGCTTTGTTTACAGCTTTATTCATTTGGGAAATCATTTCTTTCTGTATTTTCAAAGATTTCGTAATGATCCTGTAATGCTATGAATGTACACATGTTTTGCAATTCAATTTCATCAATCATAAAAATCATTATTTTGAAAGAAACCGAATAGAAGAAAGCAAAGACACGAAAAGCACATATATGGAAGAAAAGTTGGACTTTTATTGATATAGAAATTGGACGCGCAGAAAGTCACGCCAATTGAAAGTACATTATGATTTTCTTTTAAACTGAAAAATACAAGCAAAAGGAACAGATCTTGTAATTTCATCTCTGAAGTAACGGTGCCCACCGTCCATACTCATAACTTTGACCAACCTCTTATCCAAACCTTTGGGAGTGCTGGTTGCCTTTTTTCTTTTTTCAAGTCCAACTTTTCTGACCCTAATTTTTGCCTGGATCGCCCTTTGCGGGTTTTCAATCCATCGGGTCGCTCTGATTTTGCCTAGGCCGCCCTTTGCGGGTTTTCAACCTAGCGAGCTAATTCTTGCTTGGCTCATCTTTCTCTTTTTTTATTTATTTCTTTAGGCATAGTACTTCTTGACAGCATCTGAGTTTACTGGATTCGGGATCTCATCTCCATCCATGTTTGCCAGAATCAAAGCTCCTCCTGAGAATGCCTTCTTCACCATGTAAGGTCCTTCATACTTTGGAGCCCATTTGCCCCCGGGGTCTGTCTAGATCGGCAAGATCTTCTTGAGCACCAGATCTCCCTCATTGAATTCACGGGGACGAACCTTCTTGTCAAAAGCGGTCTTCATCCTTTGCTGATATAACTGCCCATGACACAAAGCTGAGATTCTCTTTTCCTCAATGAGATTTAACTGATCTAGGCGAACTTGCGCCCACTCTGCTTCTTCCAGCTTGGCTTCCATGATCACTCGGAGAGAGAGGATCTCAACTTCAATGGGGAGGACTGCCTCTGACCCGTATACCAGAGAGAAAGGGGTTGCCCCGGTCGACGTACGTACTGAAGTACGGTAACCGTGCAAAGCGAAAGGAAGCATCTCATGCCAATCCTTGTAGGTGACCACCATCTTCTGCACAATCCTCTTGATGTTCTTGTTGGCTGCTTCGACTGCCCCATTCATCTTGGGCCTGTAGGGGGAAGAATTATGATGCTGGATTTTGAACTCTGCGCACAGATTTTTCATCATCTTGCTGTTCAGGTTGCTGCCGTTATCAGTGATGATCTTGTTAGGGAGACCATAACGGCAAATCAGATCTCTCTTCACAAACTTGGCAACCACTGCGCTAGTTACACTAGAATATGAGGCAGCTTCAACCCACTTCGTGAAATAGTCAATGGCGACCAAGATAAAGCGATGCCCGTTTGATGCTTTGGGTTCAATGGGACCAATGACATCCATTCCCCACATTGAAAATGGCCAGGACGCAGTCATAACATTCAACTTGGCAGGCGGCACATGGACATGATCAGCATAAATTTGGCATTTATGGCACTTTCGAACAAAACTGTAGCAATCACCTTCCATCTGCAACCAGTAATAGCCAGCTCTCAAGATTTTTCTAGCCATGGTAGGCGCATTTGAATGAGTTCCGAATGAGCCTTCATGTACCTCCCTCATAATCTTTACAGACTCTTCTGCTGTCACACATCTGAGGAGTACCAAGTCATGATTTCTCTTGTAAAGGACGTCTCCACTCAAGAAGAAACCTGCTGACAACCTCCTAAGTGTTCTCTTGTCATTTTCTGTAATTCCGGGAGGGTACTCTCTGTTTGTGATGTACTGCTTGATGTCATGGTACCAAGGCTTATTATCTGATTCCTCTTCGACTGCCATACAGTAATGATATGCAGGTAGACCTCTGTGCTGAATTCTAACAGTCGTCAGGCTTTTGTCACAGCTGACGTTGAACATTGATGATAAGGTTGCCAAAGCATCTGCCAACTGATTCTCACTGCGGGGTATGTGCTGGAAAGTGATTTCCTCAAAAGGCTTGATTAATTCTTGAATATAGTCACGGTAAGGAATCAAATCAGGATTTCTTGTTTCCCAATCTCCTTTCACCTGGTGGACAACCAGAGCTGAATCTCCATACACGTCGAGCCTTTTGACTTTCCAATCGAGGGCTGCTTGAATACCTAGGATACACGCCTCATATTCTGCAATGTTGTTTGTGACGTAGAAGCTTAGTCTGGCAGTAAACGGTATGAAGCGGTTGTCTGGAGAGATCAGTACTGCTCCGACCCCGTGCCCCCACATGTTAGAGGCACCATCGAACAATACTCTCCACCTTTCATCATCTTGAGATTTTCCTTCGTCAAATAATGCCATAATGTCCTCATCTGGGAATTCACATTGCATTGATTGGTAATCATCAACCGGTTGGTGTGCCAAGTAGTCTGCTAGTGTACTACCTTTGATTGCCTTCTGTGTTACATATACAAGGTCATACTCCGACAGAAGCATCTGCCAACGAGCAATTCTACCGGTAAGCGCAGGTTTCTCGAATATGTACTTGATCGGATCCATTTTGGATACCAACCAGGTAGTGTGACTCAGCATATATTGTCTCAACCGATGCGCAGCCCAAGCTAAAGCACAACAAGTTTTCTCCAATGGTGAATACCTTGTCTCACAGTCTGTGAATTTCTTGCTCAAGTAGTAGATCGCATGCTCTTTCTTTCCTGACTCATCCTGTTGCCCCAGCACGCAACCCATAGAACTATCTAGTACAGTGAGGTATAGAATGAGAGGCCTTCCAGGCACAGGTGGCATTAGAACTGGTGGATTTTGCAGGTACACTTTGATTTTCTCAAATGCTTCTTGACATTTATCATTCCACTTTACCTCTTGGTCTTTGCACAGTAGCTTGAAAATTGGTTCGCAAGTTGCAGTCAACTGGAAGATGAATCGAGAGATGTAATTCAGTCTTCCCAAGAAACCACGGACTTCTTTTTCTGTCTTAGGAACTGGCATCTCCAGAATTGCTCGCACTTTGCCCGGGTCTACCTCAATTCCTTTCTGGCTAACGATGAAACCCAACAACTTTCCTGACCTAACCCCGAAGGTGCACTTGGCTGGATTCAACCTGAGTTTGTATTTTCTGAGACGTTCGAATAGCTTCTGTAGGTTAACCACATGCTCTTCATCAGTCTTCGATTTGGCAATCATATCATCCACATAGACCTCAATCTCCTTATGCATCATGTCATGGAATAAGGCTACCATTGCTCTTTGGTAGGTTGCCCCGGCGTTCTTCAACCCGAAAGGCATAACCTTGTAACAGAAAGTTCCCCAAGGAGTTATAAAAGTGGTCTTCTCCATATCCTCTGGAGCCGTTTTGATTTGGTTATAGCCTGAATATCCATCCATGAAGGAGAACATTGAATGCCGAGCAGTGCTGTCCACCAAGACATCGATATGAGGTAGAGGGAAATCATCTTTAGGGCTTGCCCTATTCAAGTCACGGTAATCAACACACATTCGAACCTTCCCATCTTTCTTAGGAACCGGGACAATATTGGCTACCCACTCAGGATATTTTGTCACAGCTAAGAATCCTGCATCGAACTGCTTCTTGACCTCATCTCTAATCTTTAGAGACATTTCAGGCTTCATCCGCCTTAACTTCTGCTTGACTGGCGGACATTCCGGTTTGATGGGCAACTTGTGTACTACAATGTTAGTATCCAAGCCAGGCATATCTTGATACGACCATGCGAAGATGTCAACATAATCACGCAAAAGCTGAATCAACTTTGTGCGATTATTTTTATTCATTGCAGTACCGACCTTGACTTCTTTCTTATTCTCTTCAGTACCCAAGTTGATCATTTATGTAGACTCCTCATGGGGCTCAATGACCTTTTCTTCTTGTTCTACCATTCTCATGATTTCCGGAGGAGCATCCCAATCATCCTCAGCATCTTCCTCGGCTTGGTTAACCGGGTAATCAAAATCACAGTATGAATTATGGGCATTATTATTTTCAGAGATTATTTTTGATCTGCATTAAAGTGGAACAGAAAATAAAAACGAAGAAAAGACACACAAATAAAAGATGAAGACAAAAATTTTATTCAAAATAACATTTTATTGATTGATGAGTTTTGATAAAACATACGTGCCCGAATGAAATATCCCAGGGCCTTGGGCAGAGCCGAGGGATTTGCATTACAACGATAATTACTTTAAATTGAAAAACACGGGGAAATCCATGATCTCCCAGTTTTGCAGCTTCTCTCCAGCAGCACAGCAGCGCACCAAGCCGACAGCACGGCCACTCGAGCTTGATCCTTCTTCAATCACATTGACCTGGTCAGGGTTTAGCATACCGGCACTCTGGAAATTGTTCTCGAGGTTAGTGATGACCATCTTCCCCTGATTGGGTACCCTTCCTTTGAGCTTGGCCAGCCTCTCCCTATCAGCAAGACTTGGGACATACCCAACACCGAATCTTTCAATATTTCCCCTTAACTGGACGGGTCTCACAATTCCCTGAGCAGATTTTCCTAGGCCTTTACCAACCTGATATCCCTGTCCTAGCATCACCTTCGCTACCATCATATCAGCTCTGGACCACCTAGGCTCCCACAGAGGCTTACTTTCAACAAAAACAGCGTTGGAAATTTCCAATCCTTGGAAGGCGGTCTCAAAGGATTCTTCTGCTGCTTCCACATAGTATTCAGGTGGTGATCTGTTTATCAATGTTTCCTCTTCCCCATGGATCACTATCAGCTTCCCCTCAGCCACAAACTTGAGCTTCTGGTGGAGCGAAGATGGCACTGCCCCAGCAGCATGTATCCAAGGTCGTCCTAGTAGGCAACTGTAGGAGGACCTGATGTCCATCACTTGGAAGACAACATAAAACACTTCGGGACCCACTTGCAGCGGCACTTCTACTTCTCCATAAACTTCCTTAACCGACCCATCAAACGCTCTGACCAGAGTAGAACTCGGTTTCAGATATGAACAATCTACATTCAACTTATCCATGGTAGACTTAGGCAGCACATTCAAGGATGAACCATTATCGACGAGCACCCTGGCAAGCATATAATCTCCACACTTGACTGAGATGTGGAGAGCTTGATTATGATTTTTCCCTGCCGGAGGAAGTTCAGTGTCTGAAAAGGTCAAATAATTGGATGCCACAATATTGCCGACAATCCCATCAAGCTGACCCACTGTAATGTCCTGGGAGACATGAGCTTCATTCAGAATCTTTAGCAGTGTTGCACGATGTGCCTCTGAACTGAGCAACAAAGAAAGCATTGAAATTTTAGATGGGGTTTGATTCAGCTGGTCTATCACCTGATATTCACTCTGCCTCATCACCTTCAAGAATTCTTGAGCCTCCTTATCCGATACCTTTCTAACTTCTGCAGTTTCTTTGCCTTTTCCTTTACAGGCTCCTTCTTCTCCTGATTTGGGTGGCTCTCCCCTGAGGTTTTCAGGAGCATACAACCTTCCGCTCCTTGTAATACCGCTATTCCCAGCAATGTTGGTTATGTCCATAGTGCTCTTGGGGACCTCCGCCTGCATTCGTACATTGTAACTCCATGGGACCAACCTAGCCTCTCCACTAGGGGTGGCAGCGGGCACTGGAATAATGATAGTTGAAGGCCTTGTCGCAGCTGGGCTGGAATTCAGATTGCAAGGAATCTCAAACGGTCTCCTGGAGCCTCTATTACCAGACTGCAAGGTAGATACATTTTCTTCTTTCTCCTGGACCCCTACTTGGACCAGGTGTCTGTCTAAAAGATCCTGGAGGACTGGCTTAAAACCCTCACACGCCCCAATGCAACGAAGATTACCACAGGTGTCTTTCCTAGCACACCCTTTTTTAATGACGCCGAGACGGCATAATTCAGCATGGATAAAGTCCAAAGGCATTTTGATGCGATCAACCTTTCTAACCAAACACTGGCCACCCAAATCCTCAACAGCATTAACAGAAGGCCCTCCATGTCCCGATAATGGATTTGTGGTCACATTGGGTTGCTGAAATGATATGGTCCTTGCGTCAAGCAATTCCTGCACTACGTACTTGAAGGCTTTACAATCTTCTACCACATGACCCACTGCCCCAGAATGAAAGGCGCAGGTAGCATTTGCATTATACCCTCTTGGGTAAGGAGGCTGGTACGGCTTCATTTGACGAGTGTTAATTATCTTATTAGTGATGAGATAATTAAACAGGTCCGTATAGGACATGGGAATGGGATCAAAAACAACAGGTTTTCTTTCATTGTAATTCTGGTACTGATAGTTGGATTGGAAACGCTGTGCAGGTGGTGCCTGAGAGGGGACAGGAACAGCTTGCGGAGAGTTGTTGTGGGATGGACCACTGGCTCCGATGATTGCATTAGTCTCTCCTTCCTTCTTCTTGTTGAATCCAGAAAAAGGCTTTTTCTGACTGGAGGAAGGTGTTGAACCATGAGCTATCCTTCCACTGCGCATACCATTCTCTACTCTTTCTCCCGTGACGACCATCTCAGAGAAATTCGAGGCCACACTACCGACCAACCTATCATAGTACGCCGGAGGAAGAGTTTCCATGAACATGTGAACCATTTCCTTGTCCAGCAAAGGGGGTTTCACCTGAGCAGCAAGATTTCTCCATCTCTGGGCATACTCTTTGAACGACTCGTTATCTTTCTTGGTCATGCATTGCAGTTGAGTTCTATCTGGAGCCAGATCATTGTTATACTGATATTGACGAATGAAAGCATCCGCCAGATCTTTCCAGCATCGGACATGAGTCGGTTCCAATTGCATGTACCAATCCAAAGGCGCCCCAGCTAGGCTTTTCCTGGAAGCAGTGCACCATCAAGTCATCATTGCGAGCATGAGCAGTCATTTTTCGGCAATACATTGTTACGTGACTAACGGGACAAGTTGTTCCTCTGTACTTATCGAAGGTGGGTGCTTTAAATTTGGGGGGTACGACCAGATCGGGAACCAAGCACAGCTCATGGGCATTTCTGGCCCGGAAACCCACTCCTTCAACAGCCCTTAACCTTTCCTCCAACATCTGATACTGGCTTTTAGTTTCAACTGGGTAATTTTGCGGGAAACCAACAGCACCGTACTGAGGATTATTCACTGATACCACAGCCGGAGTCATATGCGGATGAACAGCATTCTGAGGGATAGGGCCCTGCATTTGCGGGTGAACAGTCATCAGCGAATTGAAACCCACTGGGGTTCCTGAAGCAGTTGCAGGGATTGGGATCTGAACCGGAGTTTGAGGAGTCCCTATTCCCCCTTCATTCACGACAGCATCGGGCCGAGCCTGTTCTGCAGTCCCTGAAGGATCTCCTCCGGTATTCGCATCAACAACTTGAGGCACATATCCTAGCGGGAGACCATAAAGAGGCCATTGTACAGCCTGAAGGGCCTGGGAGACCCCGGACCCAGGAGGTGGAGGGGGATTGCTTATCCCGGCAGCAGTAGCTTCAGCGGTGCCAACATCCCTCAAGGCACTAATCACTCTTATAACTTCAGCCATCTGGGCTTTCAAGACTTCCAACTCAGTCTGAACAGCTTGATTTGCTTGATTCTGCCCCTGCGGACCCTGACCGTTAAGATTCTGAACAACTGGAACTTCATTATTCTGAGGGGGCGGTGGATCGCCCTGACCGGCGTTGCCTTGATTGTTCTCCATGTTTCTAGCTTGCAGGCGCGTCCAGTAACGATGATTAACCAGCTTGCCTTCTGTTTCTGTGGGTAGAACGTTTTCATGAGTACAAATATGAAATGCATAAATGAATGCAATGCATATGCATATGACTTTGCATTATTTTGTTTTAGCGCCGGGAATCGTGAAATAACTCGCTCTTGTCATAAGCAAATATCGAAACGTTTTAAGAACATGACGAAGATTGGGATCAACAAGCGATAGGGCATACTTCCTTCGGATTATAAATCATTCATAAGAGAGAAAAGAGAGTACAATACCATCAAGGGTGTAATGCAATATCTTTCAAAGAAAAGTACGATGCTCTTAGAAAATTACAATATTCCCAAAGAAAAATTACAACTTCCTAGAGAACATTCTAACAAGAAAAATTACAAAGCACTGAAATTTAGTAACAAATGGCCTCCAACTTCCTTTTCTTCTTTCTTTCCTTGCTTGCAGGCAGCAGCTCCTTCAGCCTTCTCCATGAGCTCCTCAGTCAGGGTTTTGCAGAAATTAACAAATTCATACACATGCACTGGGGTGTTGAAGGGAAACATCTCGGCTTCAGCCCTTCTTAGTCTTCTGGGGACATCTTTTACAGCCTGATTAGCTAGCGATGCCAATCTTGAGAACTTACCCTTCCACAGCTGAATCTCATCTCTTAGCTCTCTAACAATCTCTTGTTCTTCTATTTTGCCGATTAATGCTAAGAAACGCTGCTCCCAGTGCCGACTCTCAGCTTGCATCCGCCTATAGGACTCTTCTAAGTACAGGCAGTGCCTTTTCAGCTCGTCAGATCGTTCTTGCTCATATCCCAGCATTTCTTGATATTCCTTAAGAGCATACCCAATGGAGTTTCTTTCGTGTTCAAGGCTCTTTAGCTGATTCTTCAACTCCACCACTAAGCGAGATTCTTGTTTGGGCTCACCTGCCGCCATCTTCCACCCTCTGGCTTCCTCAAGGGTTTTCCTCGTTCTTTGCTTGTATTTCTGAAGTTCATCTCTAGCTCCCTGCAGATGTTTTTGAGTCTCTAGCTTACTCTTCTTTTCTGCCTTGAGTTGCTGAACACTCTCCTCGATAGCCGTTGTCTTAATCTCATTCTCTTCTTCTAACTTCTTCTTTTGGAGAATTACCTTTTCTAATTCCGCTTGCAATGCCCTTTTCTCTTCCTCTGCTTTAGCTAAAGCAGACTTAGCCTCGCTCAATTCCTCCGTAGTAGGAAGGCGGATCTCTGGCATCTCTCTCTCAACTGGCCTTGCCTCGTGGGACGGTGGACGGGTACTCTGGATCCTTTCATGCAACCACTGATAGAAAGTAACATTACCAATCTTCTTCATGAGCTCATCCTTATCCTTCCGGACCACATTTTCCCAAGCCTTCGAGATCTTTCGAAGCATACCCTCATTCTTTGGATCTTCTTTGCTGAGGAAGATGGTAGCCAACATGTCCTTGGTAGGCATGTTTCTCATGGGGTATCCAAGCTGTCGGATAGTCAAAGAGGGGTTATAATTAACACAACCTTGAGTACCCATTAGGGGAACATTCTGAAAATCCCCGCACTGAAACACAATGGAGGGCCTGTCCTTCCAACATGAATGGGTGTACCAACGGACCTTGAGGGCATTGAAACTCCCTAGGGTATGCACCCACTCTTGAGCACTCTTGACCTCCACTTCGCAACCCATGGCATACTCCAACAGATTTGTAGCTTGATTTTTGTGGGCGATGAAGTGGTTGAGAAACCAGGCATACAACACATGAAGGGAACAAGCAATTTTCTTTTTCCCCAATACCCGGTGATGAGTAAAGGAGTAGTAAGTGTCCGCGAGGACGGCTGGTACTGGGTTGATTGGATTATCCTTGCTGATAAATGCCAAGAATACTCCGATGGCAGTCTCATCAATAAAATTCTCGACTTGCGGGAACAGGACAATCCCGAAGACGGTTAGAGCTAGCAACTGTTTGAAAGGACCCCATCTATCAGCTTGAGCATGGGACTTCATCAAGGCTTCAAAGTAGCTCAGCGGAAACCCCATTATGCGGTTTTTTCTTTCTTTTTGAACTTTTAAGTCCCCAACACCCACTTGCAGTAACAAAGATAATCTTTGATCTGAGTAGTAACGTCCCCGGCACTGATATGGCACTGATTCTGACCTAGAGAAGCCTAAGATTTGCTCATACTCCTCTAAGGTTGGAGAAAGCTGGAAATCCTCGAAGATAAAGCAACGGATATCTGGGTCGTAGAACTGGCTGAGGGCCTTCACAGCGTCTTCTTGAATGTCTAACTGGAGCAACTGGAGAATGTTTCCATAGACCCTTTCAAATAACCCACGCTCCTCCAGTCCCATTAAAGAGGCGCACTCTATCAGATTAGCCACATTCGCTTTCTTCACCACTGGGAACCTCGAGCTCAGTATACCTTCTCCCCTTGATCCCATGTTTTTCACGCCTATGACAAGATCCAAGTTATTCCAAGATTACCAGCAAACAAATTAAATGCATGCAGAATGCTACATGAAGCCCTACTTTTTTGGAATTTTGCTTATGTGATGCATGATGTTATGATGCAAAGTGCGGATGATGAGGATGCTTTTTCATATTATTTACATAAAGAAAAATATTTACAAGTGGTGGTTTGGAAATATACCCTATATGCCACCTCATATAGGTATTTATGAAAGAGAGGAAAAATATTTTGTTGTTTGTTGTTTTTTTTTTCGAAAAATCATTGAAAGAAAAGAACTTAGCTAAATGTGATAATGCAACACACAATTTGGAAAAGCCCTTGTGACCTAAAAAGAGGTGAGACCTACGATCTAGGGCAATCTATGGGGTAATCCTTCCACATGGCTCTATTCACTCCCCCACAAGGCCACCAGAGCCACAGTCTCTTTCACAAAATTCCCCACAAATGCAGCAAACTGCTAGGTGTGAGGCATCATGAAAGAGCACAACTCTGGTTGAAACTTTCGCAAGTAGCCAAACGGACAAAGGTCCTGATGGGCTCTCACTACTCGAATCCACTCTCCTAAGTTTTTGCAGACCTGGGTTATGGTCCCACTCAAAGTATGTAATTACAAGGTGCATGTGTAGTGTGTGTCAAGGGCATTTTCCCTAGCGCTACCCCACCTGCAAATGAAAACGAGACCAGTCCAGAAAACAGCAATCAATATCAAGTTATCTACCCTAGGGTTTCATTCCTAAGATATCTATAAACAAGAATATTGCTTACCTTTAGAAGAGGAGCCAAGAAGAGGGGACATGAGAGAATATGGGGAAATGCAATAAAAGAAAAGGGGTATGCCCACAATCAATGATAAGAAAGAAAAAGAAAAAGAATGAAGGCAAACTAAGTATTTAGTCAAATCAATTTACTTTTAAACCACATATTTAATTAGTTAGGTTTGACCCACGTTTTTTTTTAAAAAAAAAAAAGGTCCCCAGTGAAGTCGCCAGCTGTTGTACCCCGAAAAATCCCGTTTAGGGTTCTTCAATGTACAACGTAGAAAATTGTGAAGCCGCCACTAATATTTTAGTTTTTAGACCAAAACATTAGAAAAAAAGTCTTTTACAAAAAGGCGGGTGATCTTTTGAAAACTAGAGATATGGGTTCGGGGGTCGGTTAGGAATGGGGAAGGTATTAGCACCCCATTCCTCCTTTCTACTGAAAGGGAACCTCTAATTAAATTGTGTGGTTTTAATGTTTGATTTGAAGAACACCTAGATTTGCCTATTTTATTCTTATTTGAAGATGGATGGGAAAATAATGGAAAACTTATGTAAAGAGGGGGAAAAAGAGAGTTTTTTAGAAAAGAGCTCGACGGGGGTAACGACCCGCTCCTACGTATCTCCCGGTACAATGGAGAACTCAGAGCTACGTAGTTCTGCCTTGGTTTTTGTTTTTTAACTTTTTAGGTGAGTTTTCGAAATAGGACGAGTACTAGCGAGTGACTAAACTAGCTAAGGCTATGGGTAATCACCGCTAAGTACTCAAAAGGAGTCGCTACCGCTAGTCAAACGAACTAAGGTTCTGGGTGACCGTTGGTAACAACTTGTTTTTATTCTCTTTTTGAAAGCTTTTTTGAAAAGGATTGATTTGTTTGATGACCAAACTAGCAAAGGCTATGGGTGGTCATCACTTATTGTTCTTTTTGGAGAAAGGACATCGATGTCAATAGCTAGACGAACTACGGTTCTGATTAGCTACTAACGACAATGGGTTTGAAAACATTTTTTGTTTGCTTTGAAAATGGAGGTTTTTTATTGTTGTGAAAGTGAAGATTTTTTTGATGTGCTTGACGAGAACAAGTCTCGCTCCTACGTATCCCAAGTGGGAATCAAAGCAACGTAGTTCTTGGAGCGAAAAAAAGAAGCCTTGAAGAAGGTGTTTGAAAAAGGAAGGAACTTTCATGATCAAACTAGCTAAGGCTATGGGTGATCCTTACTAGTTCACATGGCTTTTGAAAAAGGGAGAGCTTTTCATGATCAAACTAGTTAAGGCTATGGGTGATCATTACTTGCTCACATTGTTTTTATGAGTTTGAAATTGATTGAGTGCAAATGCAAAAACTGTTTTTAATTATGAATGCAAAAGGTTTTTGAAAATTGAAGTTGTTACTAATGAGTGACAAACTTGTTTTTGAACTTGAGTGCTAAAAGTTTTGAAGCTGTAGATGTTACTAACGAGTAACGAATTGTCTTTCACATACAACATGGTTTTGAGGTTTGAAGTGTTACTATCGAGCAGCAATAAGTCTATGACTTTACAAAGTCTTTGCGAAAATCAAAACAACCAAGTTGTGAACACCAATTCAACACTTTCAAGTACAACGAGCACACAAGTAATGAATGCAAAGCATGTAAGTAAGTGATGAGCACACAAGTAATGAATGCAAAGCATGTAAGTAAGTGATGCAAGTAGTTGAATCACTTTCAAGTAATCTTCAACACTTGGGGCATGCACTAGGCATTAGTGTTGAATCACATTACTAAATCATCAACAAGAGACAAGTAATTAACTATGCAAATGAAACACAAAGGGATTGATTCACTTTGGGTGATCTCCCCTACTTGGGATATGCACTAGGCATAAGTATTTGGGATCACATCACCCAATCATCAACAAGAGGTAAGTGATTAAACATGATGTGATATGCAAATAGTGAAACAAGTGTGAAGGCAAGTGAAAATATTTTAATGAGAGGTGAAAGGTAAATGGTAAAAAGTGAATGGTAAAATCTTTTTGTATTTTTGAATAAAGAGTTAATGAGTGAGGTAAAAACTTGTGGTAAGAAGTGGAAAGTAAGAATGAAAATGTTTTTAACTTTTTGGTAATTTTTTTAAGTGAGTAGTAAAGCACATTGGTAAATGGTTAAAAAAAACACATTTACACAAAATTATTTGTACATACCAAATCAACAAAGCAAGTTGCAACAAAAACTAGGTCATAAAAATGGCCTTGGCCGAATGCTTGCAAGCAACATTCACCAACAAATTTTATGCCAAACATGACATAAATAGATGCATAAAAATGACATCAAACACAAACATAACATAGCACATGAGATTATAAGATAAAGATCAAGTATCACATACATTTATTCACACAAAAATTAAGGAAATGAAACAAACATCAAAACCTTAATTTCTACAAGTTGAACCCGAAACTACACATGCTTGCAATCCAACCATTATTCACATTTTGGACATGAAATGCACTAGAAGAAACAAGATCCCTAAGATCTAACATGAGGCCGAAACCAAATCAAGGAGAAAAGAGCATTTTATTCATGAAACAAAGATGCAAAGATGATGATATGCAAAGATCACATAACACAACTTATTCAAAAAGGGTGAGATACCAAATCTCCTCCAACAGCCCCCTAATCTACATTTTGATGAATATGCAAAAGAGATAAGTTTTTTTTGATGCAAAAAGTTTATGAATGCAAAGAGTTCTAAGAGCTTACCTTGAGCCTTCACTAAACTATGCAAAAATGGAGAGCTAGTGAACCAATCAACCAAATCTTCAAAAGAACACCAACCAAGCCCTTGAAAACCTTCGAAATCCTAAGCTCTTGAGGGTATGAATCTGAACTTGAAGAGGGTAGGAAGAAGATATGTGAAATGGGAGTGGATTGGAAGTGATTTGGTGAAGAAAAATCAAAGGAACAATGGGTGGATGATGGTGAGTATGCTCACGGTTTGGAGGCTCTTTTGAGAGAGTGTGCTAGGGTTTTTTGAGGAGTGAATGATCAGCCAAAAAGGTCCTTGTGAGCTGAGCACAAAATGGTATTTATAGAGGCCACTCAAAGTTGAGGGCAACTATGTCACTCCATCTCACTTGTGCTCTAGGATTAGAGTTTTATTTGGGATCAATGGTTAGGATCAATTGTCACAAGGATGGAGGGTGGTCAAGAAGCACAAAGGGAGGAGAGAGGGTGAATAGTGCGCAGCTTTGGAGGGAGGGTGAAGGATAAATTATTTTACCAAAATGTTTTTC
This sequence comes from Astragalus membranaceus, assembly GCA_039519185.1. Lineage (NCBI taxonomy): Eukaryota > Viridiplantae > Streptophyta > Magnoliopsida > Fabales > Fabaceae > Astragalus > Astragalus membranaceus. Next base: position 29,941,852 of record CM076853.1, on the reverse strand, counting down.
CAAATGGTTCATTTTGCAAGAATGCCATTTTAATTCAAATGGAGGGTTGGGATTGCATTTACAATTCAAATGAAAGGCTATGATCAAAACATGATTATCAAGCAATAAAATAAATCAAAATTGGGTGGATATGGAGCTGATATGCGCAGGTTTGTGGCCTTGGTGTGCAAGTTGTCAATTGTACAACTTGTACTATTGTGTGATCATTCCATTTCCAACCCATTTTTGATTATTCTTTTTCAAGTAAATCCACAATATTATGCCAAATTGGGCCATATCCTATGATCAATCATTGGGCTCAGAAATAAATGCTACCATCATCCCAAAATTGATTTGGGTGCCCCACTTTGAAGATGCTTGAAGAATATTCCATTGTTGACTTTTCGGTTTTGACTTTTTCTTTCTTTTACATAAATCAACAATGTATTTACCAAAAATATGTATGATCAAGCACATCTCACCTCAAATGATTCCTTATAGATCCCTGTGATTCTTTGATGAAAAATTGAATTTTTTTTGGCGAAATGACCAAAATGCCCTTTTGATCATTAGAACCCTAATCCTCGTTCAAAATGCATTTTCTTTTCAAGAATTACTTCAAAACTCTAAAATGACCCTAAAATCTAAAATGTATGCAAGAAATGATTTTTTTTTTTTGCTGAGAAATGTCTCATTTTTCGAAAATGACCAAAATGCCCTTGGTCTTGAAAAACTCTGAAAATGCTATAAAAGGCAATGCAATGCATCCCTAATCCTAAGATGACTTTCAAAACTTTGAAATGCATGAATGATGGTCTTCATGACATTATGAATGAATGCTAAGCCTTAACTTACTTATTTTTGTTTGAAAATTAGGGTTTCGACCTAGGCGGACAAAATTAGGGTATGACAAATGTCCTGGTAATCCTGTCTCTGTGAACTTTGTGGGGTTCAATAAAAAAAATAATCCCTATTCAAATACATATAATCCTGGTTGGAAGAACCACCCCAATTTCAGATGGGGAGCCAACAATGCAACAACACCTAATTATAGTGCTCCAGCAAATCCACCAGGATTCCCTGCTCAGAATTACCAAAGACAGAATGCCCCTGTGATAGATAATTCATTAGAAGGATTGATGAAAGGTTTCATGAGTGATTGCAAGACAGCCCTGAAAACTCATGAAGCTTCCATTAAAAATCTAGAAGTGCAGATGGGGCAGATGGCTAATGTCCTTTCCCAAAGAATTAGTGGATCATTACCATCCACTACAGAAGCTTCAACTTCAGGTACTACAGGGAAAGAGCATGTAAAAGCTATAACCTTAAGGAGTGGGAGAGATTTGATAGGATCTTCAACTGTTTCAGATGATGAAAAAAACAAAAATTCTGAAAAACAAAAAGAACCTACAACAGGCGCTATAGCACCTGAACCTACTGCTACAGCGCCTGTTGTTGAAAGAACACCAGCACCACCCAAAATTATTCCAACATACCCAGATCCTCCATATCCTCAAAGACTTCGAAAGGCTCATGAAGACAAGCAATTCAACAAATTCATAGAAGTCCTTAAACAATTGCACATCAATGTTCCTTTGGTGGAGGCTCTCCAACAAATGGCTAACTATGCAAAGTTTATGAAGGATGTGCTTACTAAGAGGAGGAGACTAGGGGAATTTGAAACAGTGGCAATGACTGGGGAATGCAGCATGTTGATGCAAAACAAGCTCCCACCCAAATCAAAGGATCCTGGCAGTTTTACTATACCATGCTCAATTGGAAATTTTTACTCTGGCCGTGCCCTATGTGATTTGGGAGCCAGCATAAATCTCATGCCTAAATCCATATACACTCAGCTAGGAGTGGGAACTGCCAGACCTACCTCACTAACACTGCAGCTTGCTGATAGAACTCTTGCATATCCTGAAGGAATCTTAGAAGATGTTCTAATAAAAGTAGACAAATTTGTATTTCCTGTTGATTTTGTAATCTTAGACTTTGATGCAGATAAAGAGGTACCCATCATATTGGGAAGACCATTCTTGGCCACTGGAAGAACTTTGATAGATGGGCAACGAGGAGAATTGATCATGAGGGTCAATGACCAAGAAGTCAAGTTCAACATTCTCAATGCTATGAAATTTCCAGATCCCAACATTGGAGAGTGCTCCTTTGTATCTGTTATTGACAAAGTAGTTCAAGATCACTTCCAGAAAAGCACAAATCATCTGAGGCAATTATTGAGCAACAGTAAAGATACATGGTCTGATACAGAAGCTGCAGGAGAAGAGGAACAGACAGCCAAAGAAATCTGGGCTAAGAGATATGAATCATTGGAGCAGGAGAATTCAGACATAAGAAAGGATCTCCCCTCCACTGAACAACCACCAACTCTGGAACTTAAAGATTTGCCTTCACACCTCAAATATGCTTATCTAGGTAACAATAGTACTTTGCCTGTTATAATTGCTGCTGACCTTTCTGAAAAGCAGGAACAGGATCTGATTCAGACGCTACAGCGGCATAAAAATGCAATTGGTTGGCAAATGTCAGACATAAAAGGTATCAGTCCAACCATTTGTATGCACAGAATAGTGTTAGAAGAAGACTCTAAAAATTACATTGAAGGGCAGAGGAGGTTGAATCCAATTATGAAAGAGGTGGTGAAGAAGGAAATCATCAAGTGGTTGGATGCAGGTATTGTATACCCTATTTCTGACAGTGCATGGGTTAGTCCTGTGCAGTGTGTGCCAAAGAAGGGAGGGGTAACAGTAATAACAAATGAAATGAATGAGCTGCTTCCAACCAGAAAGATAACAGGCTGGAGAATATGCATGGATTACAGGAGGTTGAATAAGGCAACAAGAAAGGACCATTTTCCATTACCTTTCGTTGACCAGATGCTGGACAGGCTAGCAGGTAAAGAATTTTATTGCTTTCTTGATGGTTATTCAGGCTATAACCAGATTGCAATATTACCTGAAGACCAGCAGAAAACTACTTTCACTTGTCCATATGGCACCTTTGCTTTTAGAAGGATGCCATTTGGCCTGTGTAATGCACCTGCCACTTTTCAAAGGTGTATGATGGCAATTTTCTCTGATTACATTGAAAGATCCATGGAAGTCTTCATGGATGATTTCTCTGTGTTTGGAGAAACATTCCATCTATGCTTGTCCAATTTGGAAGAAATCTTGATTAGATGTGAAGAAACTAACCTTGTGCTGAACTGGGAGAAATGCCATTTTATGGTACAAGAAGGTATAGTTTTGGGGCATAAGGTATCAAAAAAAAGGATTGGAAGTGGACAAGGCAAAAATAGAGGTCATTGAGAAGCTATCTCCTCCAACAAACATCAAAGGTATTAGAAGTTTTTTGGGGCATGCTGGATTTTATAGGAGATTCATAAAAGATTTTTCAAAAATCTCCAAACCTTTGTGCCAACTGTTACAGCATGATAACCCCTTTATATTTGATGAAACATGCATATTAGCCTTTGATAAGTTAAAAAAAGCTTTAATAACAGCACCAGTTATTATAGCTCCTGACTGGAGTAAGCCTTTTGAGCTTATGTGTGATGCTAGTGACTTTGCCATTGGAGCTGTCCTTGGGCAAAGGTATGATAAAATTTTTCACTCTATATATTATGCTAGCAAAACACTTGTAGAAGCTCAATTGAATTACACAGTCACTGAAAAAGAATTATTAGCTGTAGTCTTTGCATTTGATAAGTTTAGATCATATTTGGTTGGCACCAAGGTAATAGTCTTCACAGACCATTCAGCCATTAAATACTTGATAACAAAAAAAGATGCAAAGCCTAGGCTAATTAGGTGGGTTCTCCTACTCCAAGAATTTGATTTAGAAATAAGGGACAAAAAGGGAGTGGAGAACCAAGTTGCTGATCATCTTTCTAGATTAGAAAGAGACATTGCAGGTACAGCAGGTGGGGAGATCAAAGAATACTTTCCAGATGAACAGCTGTTGGCAATGACTGATGACTCAACAACCGCTGTAGCGGTCAGTATAACAACACTTGACGCTGTAGCGGCTGAACCAGCGACACCTTGGTATGCTGACATAGTAAACTTTCTGGTCAGCAAGGTGGTACCTGCTGAGATGACTTATCAGCAAAGAAGAAGGTTCTTCCACACACTGAAACAATATTATTGGGATGAACCTTTTCTATACAAGAAGTGTCAAGACCAGTTAATGAGGAGATGCCTAGCAGAGGAAGAACAAATTCAAGTGCTACAGCACTACCATTCTGCACCATGCGGTGGGCATTTTGGTGGTATTAGAACTGCTACAAAGGTATTGCAATCTGGCTACTTTTGGCCTTCACTTTTCAAAGATGCTCAAGACTTTGTTAAAAAATGTAACAGGTGCCAAAGAACAGGGAATATTTCAAACAAACATGAAATGCCTTTAACAAACATTCTAGAGGTTGAACTCTTTGATGTTTGGGGAATGGATTTCATGGGACCTTTTCCCCCTTCTCATGGAAACCTATACATTTTAGTAGCAGTAGACTATGTTTCAAAATGGGTGGAAGCTGTGGCTTTACCCAACAATGATGCAAGGTCTGTGAGCAAATTTTTATTGAAAAACATTTTCACTCGTTTTGGAACTCCTAGAGCCATCATAAGTGATGAGGGATCTCATTTTTGTAATAAACTAATTGAGACCCTATTAGCTAAATATGGAGTCAAACATAAAATAGCAACTGCTTATCATCCACAGACCAGTGGTCAAACTGAATTGTCAAATAGAGAAATAAAAAGGATGTTGGAGAAAATGGTAGGGCCTTCAAGAAAAGAATGGTCAATACATCTAGATGATGCTTTATGGGCCTACAGAACAGCTTATAAAACACCTTTGGGGATGTCCCCCTATAGGTTGGTTTATGGGAAGTCCTGTCACCTACCAATTGAACTTCAACACAAGGCCCATTGGGCTCTAAAAAAACTCAATTTTGACTATAAGAAAGCAGGAGATGCTAGATTGCTGCAATTGAATGAATTGGAAGAACTTAGGCATTTTGCCTATGAGAATGCAGCAATCTATAAAGAGAAAACCAAGATATGGCATGATCAAAAACTGATAAAAAGAGATCTCACAGAAGGAGGACAGGTATTGCTGTACAACTCCAGGTTAAGATTGTTTCCTGGAAAGTTAAAATCTAGGTTGTCAGGCCCTTTTCAATTGATAAAAATATATAGCCATGGGGCTGTGGACCTCTATGATGTAACAACCAATACCACCTTCAAGGTGAATGGCCAAAGGGTTAAACAATATTTTGGTGAAAATGTGGTAAGGGACAAAACCACAATTGAGCTTAAAGATCTCTAATTTGAAAGAGAAAGTCTGGCTGCAGACTTTAAAGGCAAGCGCTCTTGGGAGGCACCCCAAGAATTCTAACAAAATTGTTATGTTTATTTTCTATGCAGGAAGTTAGGATAAACGCTGCAGCGGTTACTTGTAACAACAACGCTGTAGCACTTGTTCTAAATTAGGGCTGGGTGAGGTCAAACAAAAAAATAAAAAAGATCTTGCTCAGGAGGAGCTGGCACTGTACCCCCATCCTTAGCCTGACAAGCACGTGTACCTACTCACCTGCCATTGTCAAATCAACAGTTTCATCTTCTCTCTCCCACTTCACTCACAAAACCGTAACTTTAATATCCACAACTCACCACGCCACCATTTTCTTTTCTCTTTCTCTTTCCTAAAATCTCTGAAACTGCTCCCAACCGTTACACTCACCACTCATAACTTCCTTTCCTTCTTCTTCCTTCGTCCCAACACACACCAACATTTCCCAAAGCGCCCAGAAACAAATACGTAAAACTCTTAACCAACCATGAAGAAAAAGCAAGCCGCACTCAAACGATCTGGTAAGGGAGCTACTAAGAAACCAGAACCCTCAAATCCTACGAAAAACACCATGCCTAAGGCAAATCAAGATCCTCAAAGGTTCTGGAAGATGGATTTCATAGCTGAAAGAGGATTCAAGACAGAAAATGCTCCTGATGCGTTTTCAACCGCTGTCACATCGCTGGGATGGGAGAGCTTCATCAAGCATCGCAAAGATTACATGACATCTTTGGTACGAGAGTTCTATTCTGGCATTGAAGAACCTAAGGAGGGAAAGCTCAAACCCATTCACTGGTAAGAGGAGAAACTGTAAACTTCAACTCCAGAACAATCAATGATATCTTCCATTTAGGTTATCATGGAAAAGCGCTGGAAACTAAAGTTCTGAACTGGGGAGATGAGGAAATGGAAGCTGTTCGAAGAAGGATTTGTGTGGAAGGATCAACTTGGGACAAATTTGGAGCTGAATACAAAATTAAAAAAGCCTATCTCTGTGAAGAAGCAAATCTGTGGTGTAGTTTTATCAAACACTCCCTCCTGCCTACATCTCACACAACATTTGTGGAGAAAGAAAGACTCATTGTCATTGATGCTATAATGGCAGGAGAAAAGATAGACGTGGGCAGATTGATAGCCAGAGAAATAGAGAAGTGCAGAGTTAAAAAGGGAGGTAACTTATATTTTCCTTGTTTAATTTCTGAGTTATGTCTGGAGGCTGATGTAGAAGTAGAAATGAAAGAAGAAAGAAGATCCCCTCTTGGGGCATTTCCTTGCATTTTCAAAGTTAAGCAGAAACCTGCCGCTACAGCGTCTTCTGACTCTCAAGCGCTACAGCGTTTAGAGCTGAAGCAGCAGGTCCTCTGCAAATTTGTGAAAGAAAAATTTGACTGGGAAAAAGCATTGTATGCTCAAATATCCAAAGGAAAAACATCAATTCCCCCACCTCAATTCCCTGATTGGCTGCTGGAAGAAGAGCCAAGTAAAAAGCAAGAGAAAAAGGGAGTTAAGGCAGGAAAGAAAAAGGTTGCGGCTAGACCATCAAAGAAAACAGAGGCTAGTCCAGCAAAGAAAACAAAGCCTAGCCCAGTCAAGAAAGTGCAAAAAGCTGTAGTAGAGGAGGAAAGCCTGGATTCTGATGACATTGAGAACATCAGTGAGGAAGATGAAGAAGAAACAATTGCAGTTATGAAAGAGATGGAAAAGCAAGATGATGAAGAATCATCAGGAGAGGAAAGTGAGTCTGAAGAAGAAACTGAGAGTGAGGAGGAGGAGCAAGCTGAAGAAATACAATGTGATCCAACCCCAAGCCCAAAGAAACCAAAAACCACACCTTCCAAACCAACCCCCACTGCCAAAACAATCAATCCACCATCAACCCCTACCTCCATCCCTGAAACAACCAAACCAACAACTAAGAAAACACCTGCCAAGCAAGTAACACCAAAGAAGCCTGAACCAAAACAACCAGCACCAAAAGAAAAACCCACTGAGCAGCTCAAGAAAATTTACCAGTCATACATAAAGCCTAGAAGAGCCACAGGTGTCAAACTGGCTGAGTACCCAGAAGAAGGTATTCAGCCAGTAGGTGTTGCAGCAACTATGTCTGCAGTACCTAGTGACCCATTGCCTGAGGTGCATCTCACAGAAGAGGAATCTGAAAAAGAAGCTGCTGAGGAGCTGGTAAATATGCAAGATGAAAAAGAACCAGTGCTGGAAGAGCAGGAGGAAGAAGAGGAGCCAGAGCAAACAGAAGAGGAAGAAGCAGAGCAGGAGTCAGACGCTGCAGCAGCAGCAGTTCAAGATGTAAACGCTACAGCGCCACCAACCGCTGTAGCGGCTGAAAGCCCTGCTCCACCTCAGCCAAAGAAGAAGAAGGCAGCAAAAGGAGCCCCAGCACCTTCAAGAGCCAGTAAGAGGCTCAAGAAGGCCTAATAAGGCAAGAATTGTTGGCTTCTTATGCCAGTTATCTACTTTGTACTTTATTTTGTTGTTATGTTAAGGCATTTCCCTTTCTTTTCAAGCAAGCAGTGAGGACACTGCTGAATTTAATTTCTGGGGGAGGACCTTATGGTTAACAGTGTTTTTAAATTAAGTACAATGATGTTTTTAAATATTTAGTATAATTATGCCATGTTTTGCATGTGTTGCATGTTTTTGAATATTTTGTATACTCGAATGGGAAGTATGATTAGCTGCATGTTTTAAATTTCTTAGTAAGCAAAAGCTGATTCATATAGCCAAAGATAAATAAGAATTTTTCAGTAAGGCAGCATTGTGTAAACAATGAAATGATGTTATTGCTACTTTTACACAAAATCCAAGCTTAGTAAAGAACCTAGTTAGCTAGGAATAATCTAAGGATGAAATTAAGTTTTGGACAACCAAGGGTTAGTCAAGTTTTCATTAAAAATTGAGAGTTGTTTTAAAGCTAAGTTTGGGGGTGCATCGGTTATGTTAAGGCTAGGATCAAAAGATGATAAATTGGTCTTTGCAAAATGAAGAATAAAAAATGAATGTGGTCTTGAAAAAGTTGCAAAATATCTTAAATAAATTGCTGAGCTGTTCCAAAAAGCATAAAAAGAAAATGCAAATAAGGAGCTCAGTAATGAAGATAGCATCTAGTTTTAATCATTAAAAATCTAGCGCTACAGCGTCTATTGAAGCGCTACAGCGTTTGATCACTAGACCAAAAGTTTATGCACTGACCAATAATCTGAAAAATGCCTAATTAAAGCCCTTTGCTGTGCTTTGAAGCCCCTCAGATCTTGTGTGAAATTGTTATTCCACTCTTCTTTTTGAAAACATTCTTTGCCTAACCCAAAAGAAATCCATTCTTCTCAAACTTTAGAGAAATTCTGAAATTAACTAGAGACTAAGTTGAGCTTTGATATCACACACTCACAATTGAGCAGTAATGATTCCATTGGAATTGTGGACCAATATGGTGTGTGAAAATGACAAGATCTAGCTTTTGAGCAAATCCTGTTTAATTTAAAAGCTGCAGCTATTTATATAAGAACTTTATCTTGTTCAAGTGTCATTACTTGGGGACAAGCAATGGTTTAAGTTTGGGGGTGTGATAACCTTATTTTATATAGGTTATTTATGCTCCTAAAACTTACATCAAGCTTGTTTCTCAGTTAATTCAAGTGCTTAAATATGTGAATATATGAATATTAGAATAAATGTAGGTTATAAGTCAATTCCTTAAAAGTTGGGCATAGTCAATGCCTTTGTGAATATGTTTGATGTTTTGCTTTAGCGCTGCAGCGTGTGCTATCAAGGAAACGCTACAGTGTTATATGACGGCTGACTATTAAGATATTTGTGTGGCCACTTGAGGACATGATGAGTCACCACCCTTATCCTTTCCTCTCAGCTGGAATTGTTGACTTTCAAATGGATGCTAAATTACACTTGGCGCCTCCTAAATGGAACCCATGTGATAGTTGTTGTATTCCATCATTACCACTTTTTGTAAAGTGCTTTAAGGATAATATCTAAGTTTAATAATTATCATGTAATATTATTATACTATTAAGACTTAGATATTATTTAGATTAATTAAGATTGCTTCACCAAGAGGTAACTGACGTAGACAAGTTGTGGCAACTTTGAAGAGAAGACTTACACTTGACACCGTAGCCACTCTCCATTGATACACACTTTTGAAGCTTTTATTTTTGAGCATAGTTTTCTAGTTCTTCATTCAAGGTTTTGCTCACGCCTCAACTTCATCTTTTGTATGCTACTTGGGATCATTGGAGTGCATCTTTTGCAACCACTCTTCTCTTGTCTTCATACGGTAATACATACTCTCAAGTTGTATTACGTTGATGGAACTTGTGATGAGCTAACTTTGTTGTAGTTGGATTGTTCTTGGTATGTAATGAACCTTGAGTAACTTTTGTATAATATTATGATGTTTGTGTTTTATTCCTTGTGTCATAATGCTTTCAATCTTGGTTTGGGAATGATCAACTAAAACAAGGTAACTTTGTGGGTACAGACATGGTTCACAAAGAGAACTCAAGGAATGATATGAATGAAAACCCTTTAAAGACATTTAAAGGAAGCACTACTTAACTCTAGACATAGGGGAGTAGTAGTTCATAAGGCAAATGTTGTAGGAACTTTATATACAGGGGTAAAACTTATTTAGAGCCTAGACATAGGAGTCTTGTAACATAGCCCTGACGAAAGTGACTGAAAGGCACGCCACCAAGGCGCTACAGCGTCTAAGGATTCTGAAGCGCTACAGCGCTTAACGCTACAGCGTCTAATATTATCTGAACATTACTCTTGGGGACTTACATAACTATTGAGCTATCCAACTCACTTTTAATTACTGCAAATTTAATCCTGTTTTATCACAACTTATAATGTTTACAACTCTTCACTTTCACTTGTTACTTAATTCTTTTCACTAAGATTCTAATCACTTAAACTTCATAGATTAATTCCAATCCCTGTGGGAACGAACTTTACTTATCAATATATTACTTGTTGCGATTGTGTATACTTGCACATCACCTTTTCGCACAACAACACTCACAGTAAAAGAAAAAGACGAATGGACAGACAATGAGAAAAGGAAAGTTCAACTTAATTTCTGAGCCAAGAACATTATCACTTCCGCACTTAGTCCCGATGAATTCTTCAGAATGTCAAATTGTAAAACTGCTAAAGAAATGTGGGACAACCTTCAAGTCACTCATGAAGGTACCAGTGAGGTAAAAAGAGCAAGAACAAATACTCTCATCCAGGAATATGAATTGTTCAGAATGGATCAAGGAGAATCCATACAAGAAATGCAAAAGAGGTTCACTCACATAGTGAACAAATTGGGTTCATTAGGAAAATCATTTCCTCCCGAAGACTTGATCAACCAAGTGCTGAGATGCCTAAACAGAGAATGGCAACCAAAGGTAACTGCTATAGCTGAATCGAGAAATTTAGCTACCATGTCACTTGCCACTCTATTTGGGAATCTACTAGAGCACGAGTTAGAGCTCACTCGTCTAGCAGAGCATGAAGGAAAAGGCAAGAAAAGGAAAATCCTAGCTTTCAAGGCTTCAAGTTCAAGTTCATCCGATGACAGTGATGATTCTCAAAATGAGTATGATGAAGAGGATGAGAATGTGGATCTAATGGTAAGACAATTCAAAAAGTTCATAAAAAGATCTCTCAAAAAGAATTCTCCAACCAAAAGAGTCTCATGCAAAGAAAACTTCTCAAGTCCACAAACTTGCTACGAATGTGGCAAATCCGGACACATGAAGATGGAATGCCCAAAATTACAAAGAAAATGATCAAAGGGATCCAAGAGAAGCAGAAGTAGAAAAGCCTACACAGCATGGGAAAACAATGACATGAACTCGTCAGATAAATCAGAAAGTGAAAAAGATCAAATTGCTCTCATGGCCGACCATGACAACAAAAGTGAAACTGAGGTATCTTCTAACTCTGAAACTTTGCAAGATGATTATGATACACTGTATGAAGCATTTACTGAATTGCATGATAAATCCTTAAAACTAGCTAAAGCATTAGATAAATCTAAGAAAGTTATCACTCATCTTGAAAATGATGTTACTGCTTTAACTAAAGAAAAGTCAGAGCTTAGAAAAGAAAATGATAGCCTTGCATGCTTTAAAGAAAATTATACTTGTGATAAATGTGTTGAATCTGAAAAGAAAATTCGTGAACTGGAATGGACTGTTGGGAAATTGTCTAGTTTACAAAATGTGCATCATAGATTCCCTAGAAACAAACCCATAGAAAGGCATGTTCATTATAAACCAAAATTTTCCACTAGACCTTATATTACATGTTATTACCGTGGTAAACCTGGACATACTGCTTCTGTTTGTAGAGCAAGAGGTAATCAAACTATGAGAAAGGTATGGGTTCCCAAAAGAACCATACCAAACACTGACCCACAAGGACCCAAAGAGATTTGGGTACCTAGAACCTTGTTTTAGATCATTGCAGGCATGCTTCAAGGTACGTATGGGGGCATATTGATACCTTGACAGCAAAGACTCAAAGCGCATGACCGGAGACGCAACAAAGCTCTTAATACTCACCCCCGGAAAAAGCCGTCATGTGACTTGTGATAAATAGAGGAAGAATCACCGGTAAAGGTTAGATTGATAAAGTATTATTCACCTCTAGTAAAAATGTGCTTAAAGTATATTAAGTCAAATATGTGACTAAAAGTAATCCCTGAATCTTATGGTAAGAAGAAAGAACATTCGTGAAGGTTAGTCCTTATAATCGATCCATTCATTATGATTGGCATGTATGCGAGAAAATAAATGATTGATTTTTATTTCATGCATCATCAAAGAACAATGTTAGAATAACAAGAAAAGTATTCTGGTCAACCCTCTAGGACTAAGCATATAGAAATTACAGATCACCTTCTTAGAGGTTATGGTTAGAAAGGCGACAGTATGATTGAGTCAGTTGAGTCGTCACAATCAGCTAGTTGATGTTTTCACAAATCCATTGCAAAAGAAAACCTGGTTCCTCAAATGATTTTTCAATTAAATGTTTCTCAAGTGATTTTATAAAATGTGAATTTAAATTGTGACTTGTGAATTTCTGTGTGCTCCAAAAGCGTTTCTAAAGCAGTTGAAGTACTACCTTTTCTTGAAATCTATTTTCTCCTGTCACAATCAATTGCTAGCTCTGGTATTAATTTTCAGAATTCATACTCACAATCGTTGTTTACCTAAAATAATTTTTCCCAAAACTCTACTTCCCACCTTCTGGCTGCCGTCACCAACTCTCAAAAACTAAGCAGCATGAAACGTGTGAAGGCTAAACAACTGCTTCACAGATTTTTGAGACTCATGACTAGCTTTTACCTATTTTGATGAAATATTCTCTTCATGGTTTCAAAAATGATTTTCCTTTGGTTTTGATAACCACTTATAAATCTGCAATGGTTCTTTTACCTTGTCAAATAGCTGTGACATTCGATTCGCAAACTTTATCATATATCGACCCTTTTGATCATGACAAAAAGGGGGAGAGAAATATAGGGTTGCATAAAGCATATAGAATGAGCATATAGATCTGTCATAGCATTGTCACTATGCATATAGTCAATAAAACAGGGGGAGCATCATGATAAGGGGGAGTATCATATACATGCATTATGTGTTTGAACTAACCTCCCACCGTAAGATGAGTAAAGTTTTGTCATCATCAAAAAGGGGGAGAATGTAGATATCTTGTACTGCAGGACTTATACTGCAGGTCGGGTTTTGATGATGAAAAAGGCAAAGCCAAAGTTGATGAAAAAGACCAAAGCTAAAGTTGATGAAAGTGACAAAATATCCAAAGTCACAATCCAAGAAAATCAAGCTCAAGAATTAAAGTTTCAAGATATAAGGGTAGTCCTTATAAATAAGGGTAGTCCTTAGGGTTTGGGTGTGTCTTAGGAAAAAGTGTAAACTCTTCCGAAGGTCAGCTCGTCTCTCAAAGTCTCACACACTCACACAAGTTTTCAAAATGCATGCATGCACACGTAAACACAAGAAGCATTTTTGAAAAGCATAAAATCGATTTTCTCTATTTTATTCTATATATCAAATTCGATTTTCAGGTCAATACAAAAGCTAAGAATCGATTCATACTGGTTTCACTAAGTATGCAAATCGATTCCTAAGTATTTCCAAAAAGAAAGAATCGATTCATACTATTTTACACTAAGCCTAAAATCGATTTTCGAACACAATGGCTAAGCTCCTAATCGATTTCATAAGCATACAAGTGATTCATATTGTTTCCATATTTGAAGAAATCGATTTCCACCTATTTCCAAGATTGAAGAAATCGATTCACACTTATTTCCTAAATTGAAAGAATCGATTCACACCTTTTTCCATACATGAAAGAATCGATTCTCCTCCTGAATATAATCAAGCAAAGAATCGATTACCATCTTAAAATGTTTCAGGCACATAATCGATTGTCACCTTAGTTAAATCAGGCACACAATCGATTATTGTCCTAGATCCAATCAAGCATACAATCGATTATCATCTTTAGTGCATTCAGGCACATAATCGATTCTTACATTTCCATAAATGTTTCAACGGTCATATTTTCTATACGCCTATAAATAGAGGCTTTACAATTCATTTTGAAAACAACCCATTTCACGATTCAGAATCACATTTGAGAAAAACTCTTCATATTTTATTTTTGCTCTTCTCGCACCGCTGGTCCGCAAGAGTTAGTTGGGGTTGCATTCTTCAAGTTGTATTATTTGCCTACATTAGAGGTATTTCAGTCTTTAAGTTTGTAATTGTTTATTGGTTGTATTTTGTACTAGGGAGTGGGGTATCTCTCTAGGGTAGCTGTTTGTACTAGGAAGTGGGGTATCTTTCTGGGGCAGCTTGTTGTAACAAGGGTGGGGTATCTCTTATTGTATTGTGGTTAGATTTGAGGGCTCTTCAATAGGTGGGGTATCCTAGGTGAAGAGTGCCTGAGTCTGTAAAGGTTTTCCAAGGCACTTGTAAGCCTTGTTTTGTGTTAGTGGAAAATCTCACAAGGGTGTGAGGACTGGACGTAGGTAACTAGGAGGTGACCGAACCAGGATAAATCTCTGCGTGCTTTACTGCTTTATTTCTAATTCCTTCGCTTCCATTTAACCTGTGCGAAAATTAATCTAAGTCATTGAAAAAGGGGAAAAAGTTTTCAAAAGATCTGAAAAGTTTTTAAATCTCAATTCACCCCCCTATTGAGACTGAAGCCACTTGGCAACAAAACTTGTGCAATCACTGAAGCCAAAGATATTGGCACCTTACCTCAAGAAGACTTGATTGAGTCACTACTTGCATTTGAGGTGGTGTTGGCTGCTAACAATGTTCAAGAAAAAGAAGTGGTAAAAGAAAGGAAGTCTCTTGCTCTTGCTGCTAAAACTCCTAAGGTAGCAAGGAAAGAGGTTGAGTCTGATGAAGAATCTGATGATGAAGACATGACTAAACTATTTGAAGAATTCACGAGATTCAACAAGCTTGGAAAGGGTGACTTCTCAAAGAAATCCAAGTACCAACAGAAGAAAGTCATGAAGGCTACATGGGACAACACAGATACTGAAGGTGATACAGATGAAGAAGAGGAGGTTGCAAATGTTATTTGTTTTACGGTAAAAGACACCCCTGAGGCTACATGGGACAATCTTCACACTGACAGTGAAACAGATGAAGTAGAGAAGACTGCCAATGTTGATCTTCTTATGGCAAACGACACCCCTAAGGTAATCCTTGATAACCATAGTCATTCTAATTCATTTGAGCATGATGATTTATCTGATGATGTGTATAGTAGTCAAGACTTGAGTGAGGCTTTTGAAGATCTTTATAATGAACATGTAACTCTTTTGATTAAATATAAAGATTTGAAAAAGAGCAACAAAAGCATGTTCACTCAAATTAAGACTCTTGAGAATGAGGTAGCTAAGTTGAAGAATGAGCTACATAAAACTAAACCTTTCAACCTTGAGCTTCTTGAGCTTAAACAAAATTTTGAAAAAGTCAAGGTTGAAAATGAATTTTTGAAAGAATCTTTGAAAAAGTTTGAGGTAGGTGAAAAGACCTTAACCAAGATACTCCACTCCCAACATGAACATGTTGATAGGAGAGGTATTGGGTATAAAGGTAATTCCACCTCCTCTATTTTGAAAAAGAAAATGACCTTTGTAGCTGCTACTTCAAGTTATACACCTATTGTTTTCTCTTGCACTTATTGTCAAAATGGGAACCATAGCTCTCATAGATGCCCTATTCGTAGATTGTGTGAGCTTGGTACCCTTATACCTGCTTGTAAGAAACCAAGGTGGATTGTGAAAACAAACCCCTTGATGACTAACTCACAAGGACCCAAAGAGAATTGGGTACCAAACCTTTCAACTTGATTTTAGTGCAGGTACGCTTCAAGGTATGGTGTCAGATTGGTACCTTGATAGCAGAAACTCGAAGCTCATGGATCTGGTGATGCTTCACTATTCTTAAAGTTGAGCAACAAAGCTAGTGGATCTGTAAAGTTTGCCAACAATGAATCTCCTCAAGTGATAGGTAAAGGTTGTGTGGGTAAGGAAAACACAATCAAAATAAAAAATGCCTTATTAGTTGATGGTGTGAAATTAAATTTGCTAAGTGTCAGCCATTTATGTGATAATGATTTTGATGTGCATTTTTCTGTTGAAAATGTGTTATAACGTAGAAATTAAAAAACTCATCAAGTATGAGACATATAAGTGAAATAGAAATTTTAGTGTGCATAAAAGTGTTTTAAAGTATTATTTTTCTGCCTACCTAAAACTCTATTGTGCTGGATCCTTGATGCAATTTTTTTTTAAATATGGTACCTAGTTGAACCAGGTATGATATATTATCTCATGGGTATCCTATTTTCTTTAATCAGGGGGATCATCAAGTAAGGGGGAGCATAGCATAAACTGTTTTTTATATATCATATGCTATGTACTGCTGTTTCTTGATTAAACTATGTATCTATGTGTTCACCCCCCTCCTTTTTGACGAAAACAAAGGGGGAGAAATAATAGCAGCTGTGCTGTTTATTTTGTTCTGCTTATGCTTAGGGGGAGCTTCTGCCATTGTTTCTTGATTATGGCCTCCCTATGCATAATGTAATTTGTTATCATCAAAAAGAGGGAGTTTGTTGAACCAAGGACAAACACTCTTTGTTTTGTATGATAACAAATTACATCTTGTCTACTAATGGTTGCAGTTGTATGAAAGTACAGGGACTAAATCAAAGAGCGGGATCTAAATCAAAGAGCAGGATTCTTGAAGTGCAATTGCTTGGAGAAGAAGCAACACTAAAGTCCAAGACCTAATTGTTATTTGCTTTTGATAGGACACAATGTAAGATCCTATCCCTTCAGTTTTATGACATTTTGTAGAAGAGAGATGATGTTTTTAAAAATGTTTTAAAAAAATAAAATTATTGTGTTGAAAGCCTTGAAAAATACTTTAGTCAAATGCATGCATGTATGAGAAAGGCACACAACATGGGAAAGTATTTTAAAAGTAAAGAATCGATTTTTCCATGGTCTCATTGTTGTTTGAAATCGATTTCTAAAGCAAAATGAAAGAGAAGAATCGATTTCCAAGTTGTTTTTAAAAGAAAAGAATCGATTGCTTGCCTTCCTTACTTAGATTTCAGAGCAAGGAATCGATTATGAGCCTATGTTTATTCAGGCAAGGAATCGATTATGTGCCTGAATGTTTCAGGGCACATAATCGATTACACACTCCTTTCATTTAGCAAAGAATCGATTATGAAATGTTTCATTTTTTAAGAGAAGAATCGATTATGCCATCTAGTGCATCAAAGCACCTAATCGATTACAACATCTAGTGTTTTAGTTCAACGGTCAATTTTTTACATTTTCTATAAATAGGGACCTTGGATTCAAAACTAAAACACACCACTACTCTTCACCATCTCATACATCTTCAAATCACTAGAAAAGAGAAAAAGAGCTTTCATTGTCAAATCTTTTGTTAAAGTTCTTCATTTCAAAACCAATCATCTCTCTCTACTATATTGTTATTCTGCTGGAGTGATTGGTTCATAGTTTCTATATTGTATTGATCTGTATTCGTGGTGGCTTAGAAATCCTGGGAAGTGTTCTTGGGTCTCTCAATCAGTGAGATTAAGTTGGTTGCTTTGAAATCCTGGGAGGTGATATTGGGTCGTTCAATCGGGGAGATTGAAGTGGTTATTGTGAAATCCAGGGAAGCATTCTTGGGTCGTTCAATCGGGGAGATTGAAGCGATTGTGAAATGCTTAGCGGGGAGCTCGGGTTCTCAATTTGGGTAAATTGAGATTTGCTATTTGAAGTTGCTTGTTTGTAAAACATTCTTCATCACATAGTGGTTGTCAGCAAGTCCAAAGGTTGCAAAGCCTGAGGCCGAGGACGTAGGGCTTTTATCCCAATCCTCGTAAAAATCCATGTGTATCTCTATCCCTCTCTCCTTACTTTCTTTATTGTTTATATCTGTTTATAGTTATATTCAATATCACTGCGCTGCATATAAATCTGATTACTGAACCATTAGAGTAATATTGCACTGTGCCTGATCTGTCTGCTTAGTTAATGCATATAGTTTAAATCTTAGTTTCCGCATCTGATTTAAACAAGCACTGTTAATATTTTGGAAAATTGAAAAAAATTCAAGTTTTGCACATAACCTTATTCACCCCCCCTCTAAGGTTATCATATAGTCCAACAAAAGCATGGTGGGCTAGGCATCAGAATGGCTCGTGAATCGAATACAGCAATGCTGGGCAAGCTGGTTTGGGATATTCATAGTAAGAAAGATAAGCTGTGGGTGTCTCTCATTACTCACAAATATGTTGGTGATCATATTTTCTTGGATACTCCTAAGAAACCAGGGTCAGTGGTTTGGAATTCCATAATGAAAGCTAAATCTGTCCTGCGTAATGGGTATGCTTATATATTGGGCAATGGCTCATCATCAATTTGGTATGATCCCTGGTCCAACCTTGGAAGACTGACTGATCAGGTTTGGTTTGTTGACATTCATGATAGTCATCTCACAGTTGCTGATGTTATCCAATAAGGCACTTGGCAGCTTGATAAACTCTAATTTAGTTCATATTTAGAGATATTTTTTGAGCTATTTTTAGAGCAATTATTTTGATCCAAATAAATAAATGACTTATTTTTCTCTTTATTTTGCAGCAAGGCTAGAAAAAAATAAAAAGAAGCATAAGCCCAATTTAGTTGAACAATCACACAAGGTGAAAGAGCCCAACCCAATTTAAGATGGAAGCCCACTTCTTGGTCAGGAAACGACTTGTGCTTTACCCTAAGTAAACAATATTAAAAGGAAGCATCAATAAAAGGGGCGAGGCAGCGCATGATACAGGGAAGCCGTACGCCACACAAATTGAAAAGGAGATTTTTTGATAATAAAAAGAGGAGAGGAACAGGAGCCGGAGAGAATTGGAATTCAAAGGGAGAACAAACGCACAAAAGGAATTCAAAGGATAATCAAAAGAAGAAGAGGAACAGGAGCCGTGGAAAAAAGGAAGAAAGTCACGCACACACAGTACACATAAGAGGCAAACAGTAGCGCCGGCAAGTTGAAAAAGAGAGTATTTGGTACCCGTTCTTGACACCGTGAGAGAGCTCTGGAGTAGAAAAAGGAGACAGAAAATTCAAGATAAAGATTTTCTCTAATCCGGGTTATTTTTATCTCTGTAATTTATGACTCCTAATTTTATTTCATTGTTCTTGAACACTATGGATAGCTAAATCCTCTTCTAGGGTCTAGGTGGATCTTGTTTGATTCGAGACCTTTTTATGTTTTAATTTATACTTTGAGTCCCTAATTTTTATTCCAATTAATATTATCCTATTCCTTTATCACATAATTAGGATTGACAACCCTTTGCATGTTCATAATCAATTAGTTGATCAGCGACCGTACTGCAATTAGTTGGTGGACCTATAGGATAATTGAGACTATAATTAATGAATGACCAAACTTTAATTTAGTCTTCCAATCATTCAACCTTTTTGTACCTTATGCTTTCCTTCGATTTAAATTCTAGCATGACCAAACTAGGGTTAATTTAGGGAAAAGAATATTAATCGCGAATGACCAAACGGGTTAATAGCTTTAGTAAAGGGATTGGTAATTGAATAAAATAAGGGGATTCAGGTAGAATTAGACATAGAGGAATCAAAACTTGCAAGTGAAACTGTGACCCTAGGCTTCTCTCCATTGGTAAAACTTCACATTTTAATTCTTGCTATTTATTTCTTTTTATTTTAGTTTCTATAACAACCACACATTCGTTCGTCTAAATAATAATTAATCTTAAGTAGTTTGGTACTTCTTAATTAATCCCTGTGGAGACGATATCTTTGATACTACTTCTGCAAGAGAGTGCACTTGCTCTAAGTGTGTTTTTAACGCAACACAGCTCTCTAATCTTTATACTCAACTTCCTCCTACTATTTTGGCTACAATCTCAACAATTCCGGTATGTCTCAATGCTAGTATTCCAGATGGATTCACTTGGAAGGGAAATTTAGATGGTATTTATTTTGCTAAAGCTGGTTACCAGTGGCTCTTAAATTCACATGGACAGGATAATACTACTGCTGATCTACCCTATTGGAATTGGATTTGTCGCTTACCTGCTCCTGAGAAATCAAATTTTTTATATGGACAGCTTGTCACAATTCTTTCCCAACCAGATTGATGCTTAACAACAGAGGTATGTTGAATACTACTCTTTGTCCTAGATGCTCGAGTACTGCTGAGAGCATCTTGCATTGTCTGAGGGACTGCTTATTCCCTAGACAAATCTGGATTTCTTTGGGCTTTGATAATATTACTTTTTTCATGGAGCAAGACATCTCCACTTGGCTCAGAAAATGTGCGTCTGGTGCGAATAATCATGTGTTTATTGTAACACCCCTTTTCTACCCGGTAATTTATTTACTAAAAATCAGAGTTTCCTTTTTTTTTCTTTAAAAATCATATTTCACCACATGGGATGTCACACATAAATCCACACAAAATTATGCACCAATATAAAATAGTTTCATCGTCAATAGTAACGCGATACATAGCACATCACGACTGAGGTGAGCTCAAAACGCTCAATTCAATCAACTTAATAAAAACTCAGCATCTACGCAGCGGAAAGTCATAAAAACATCAACTAGAACAGTTCAATAATCATAAAAACTAAGGTTCATCCCCCCCACTGAGTGCTACGTATCAGAGCAGACGACCAGACTCAGCTAGCGAAGGTACCTAAGCCTTCACTCGAGATCACCTGCACGTTACCGCATAGGGGTAACATTCAAACAGAAAGGGTGAGTTCATCTAACATTATAATAGTGCATATGATAAGTATTATGCTAGAGCTACAACGCTATATAAACCACATCGCAACATCAAATCAGTCATCACTGCAAGTCATCACAATGTCATGAACATGTATGAAATGCAACCCATCACAACGGGCGTATGCATGTGGTACCTGTCATCATCGTCACTAAATAGCCTTTATGGCGTCATCGTCACTTGTTTATGCACATGAGATGCATGAAGCACCATGATATGCACCAGGGACAGTCACATACAATCACAATCGACTTAGTGATCCATCACTTACCAATTTGCCAATAAAAGGCACATCACCTGTCAGGTTAATATCACACATATCATTGCCACTAACATTCATCGTCATTAATATCATCATCGCTAATAGCCTTTATGGCGTCATCGTCACTGATAAAACCGCAACTCATATTCATCATCAATACCGTCGTCAATCAAAATAATAGCCACTAGGGGCGTTGTCGTCAACAACATCAACACATCATTATTGACATCGGGACACTAATATTACCGATTACACCAAAAGGTTTTACTCCAGCTCACGACACCAAAAAGGACACCAAAAAGGGTTTTAGACATCGAAATAATTTTTACGACGCCAACAACAACGACCACCGGGGACAGCCACTTGAGGCACCCAGAAACCATCAGAAAAAGAATATTTTTTTACCTTAAAATAGAATATACCAGTAGGAAACTGAATAAGCTTCACAACGCACTTTGAAACACTTAAAACGGACACCCGAGTCAAAAGATATGTCAAAAACAAAACCGGGAAAAATTGAGGAGCATCCTGAAAATGGCTCCCAGGCACTGGGCGCCGAGCAGGCAACACGCAACACAGACACAAGGCGCCCTTGGTGCCCCCTGCACCAAGACACAGCGCGCAACACACACGGAAAACTGGCGCCCATGGCGCCCCTGCGCCAAGACAGCGCGCAACACCCAGACACAGGCGCCCAGGCACAGGGCGCCAAGACACAGAAACACGCACCCACACACACATCAACACACTCACACACCTTGGCACACGACGCCCATGCACTGGGCGCCAAAAACAGAATGGCAACAAATTGGCACACGGCGCCCACACCCAGGGCGCCAAACACAGGAACCCACGCACAGCACACTGGCACACAGAGACACACCCAGACACGGCGCCTGGGCGCCAAAAATAGCAACAGAACACCAGGCCAACACAGACAGGCACGGCGCCCAGGCACAGGGCGCCATTTCCTGCGACACAAACACCACACGCAACATCCTTGGCCACGGCGCCCATGCACAGGGCGCCAAAATCAGCACACTTAGACATGTTGCCCAAGGCGCCTAGGTGTCACAAATCCTTTTTTCATCATCAAATTAAAACACCAATTCAAATCACCAACATGAACATCAATTATCATAGTCCACCCAATTAACATCAATTGAAAACACCATCAACAAATATTCAAGCACTTGGCATGCAAATCATGGATTTTCAATCACAAGGCATTTTTTTTCTCCAATTAGCACATTCATGTTATCTCTATCATCTAACAGAACACAGCAACGCAACTTCTCTTCTTCTCCTTTGGACTATGCGAACTCCTCTTCTTCTCCTCCCTTGGGATTCGCGCCGCCCTTCCTTCTCTCTTTCTCTCCTCTTCGCAATTTCTTTCTTTTCTTTTGCACAAATGAGCCAAATCCCTAAATTTTAGGTTTAAATATGCGCCTAGTCTAGTGGGCCTGGATCGCGGGCTTTCCTTCAGCTTAAGCCCAATTTAATTAGTGCCACCACTTCCTAATGAAATACCACACCTTAATATAACTTATAATTTTAATTATACCAATTAAATAAATAAATAAATAATTGAATACCTAAATATTTAATTAAATAATTTAATTAAATATTTGGGCGTTACAACTCTCCCACACTTAGAATGTTTTCGTCCTCGAAAACTCACCTGAATCAAACAGCTCTGGGTAGGACTCCCGCATCTTGCTCTCCAACTCCCAAGTCATGCTCTCACCGGCAGCTCCTAGCCAGACCACCTTCACCAATGCAATTTCCTTGCCTCTTAACACCTTCACCTCATGGTCTTCAATCCGCATAGGCATAGTCTCCACCGTGAGATTATCCCGCACCTCCACATCATCCATGTGGATCACATGAGATGGATCCGAAACATACTTCCGAAGTTGCGTCACATGAAACACGTCATGCAAATTCGAAAGATTTGGCGGTAAAGCCACTCTATACGCCACATTCCCAACTCTCCCGGAAATCTGATAAGGACCAATGAAGCGAGGAGTGAGCTTCTTCGACTTCAAAGCACGGCCAACACCGGTCACTGGAGTGACCCTCAAAAATACATGCTCACCTTCCTGAAACTCAAGATCTTTTCTCCTCTTGTCGTTGTCATACCCCAATTTTGTCCGGCTTAGGTCCTAACCCTAATTTTCCACACAAAAATAAATTATGCATCATTTTAGGGTTAGAATGCACGTTTTGGGAAGTTAGAGTCAAAAAGGGCATTTTGGTCACTTCTCGCAAAAGGGTCTCTAAAAAAACAATTTTTGCAATAAGCCTCATGCATCAAATTAGGGTTTTTGAAAATGTGTTATGTATGCATGGCAAGTTTTGAAAAAATATGCCTGGCAAGCTTTGGAAAATATTTTATGGCAAAGACCTAAAAACATTTTTGTGGAAAGCAAGAATTGATTTCTATTTTGTTCCAAAGGCCAAGAATCGATTTATAGTATATTGTATAGGCCTTGAAATCGATTTTCGGGCTCTTCCATAGGCCATGAATCGATTCCTAATTGTTCTAACTAAGTGAAGAATCGATTCCTACCTTTTAGGATGTCCTGAAAATCGATTTCCCTTGCCTATGTTTAAAGCATGAAATCGATTTCTACACATACTCATGCAAAAGCTAAGAATCGATTTCCTTAAATTTTAAAAGACTATGAAATCGATTTTCAGGATCTCCAAATGTCCTGAAAATCGATTCCTACCTTTTTCCATAGGCCATATAATCGATTCTTATCATTTCCAAAAATAAAGAATCGATTCCTACATGTTTCCAAAGGCCACATAATCGATTTTCAGGATCTCCAAATGTCCTGAAAATCGATTCCTACCTTTTTCCATAGGCCATATAATCGATTCTTATCATTTCCAAACATAAAGAATCGATTCCTACATATTTCCAAAGGCTCAAACAATCGATTCATCCTTGAAATAAATGTTTTTAAAAATTCTACGCTTTCCTAAGCCTATAAATAGGCAGCCTCAAATCACATTTGGGAAGGGGGAGACTTCACGAGATCAGAGAAAAGGACACACATTTCACGAGATCTGAGAAGACAACTCTTGCAAATCTCATTTTCCAGTTCTACGCTTAATTTTTGCTCTATTCGCGCCGTTGGTCCGTCTGAGCTGATCTCCTGCAAAGGTTAGTCGGGGTTTGCGTTCTTCAGAGTTGTAATATCTGTCTTCATCAGAGGTATTTCAGTCTTTTCATTTGTTAAAATTTAATCATTGTGATCCATGCCAAAATTGCCCTATGTGATTTAATTTAGCTGTAGTGTCCTTGCTGATGATGAACCACATGATTCCCACCTATGCCTAGTGCATCATTTTCTAAGTGGTGAAGATGGTCTCAGATGATTCAACCTCCCCCTTTTAACTTCCTAATGAATAAAAGATAGTTAGGTTTGTGGTTTAAGGTCCATGGGGTATTGGAAAGGATGGGTTTCCCAAAACCTTGATGCTCCCTCCTCTTTGATTGTGTTACTAACCTTTGGGCACATATTCATGAATGCAAATGATAGGCTCACCTTAGCTTTGATGCAATTTCCCCTTTTCTCATGTTATTGAGAAATCATTGTTCATGTGTTCCTTAGTTTAATTAATTAAGATCATTCTATGCCTATGATCAATTGCTTGCTTGTTATTGGATGCATTTTAAATGTCTTGATTCAAGGTGCCATTCCATCCATGTGTATGACCTCCTAATGAAGACGTAAGTCTACATGCCTGTTGTAGCATAGAGTCATTAGGGTAAATACACTCCCTCCTACACGCACACTAGCTTTGAGAACTTTTACCTTGCATCCCTGATAGGTAGGTCTCTTGATCATGTTGGCATGTTTAAGTCTTAATTAAATATTCAACATATGCATGATTTCGTGATAATTGAATGTGTTTAAACTTTGTAATCAATCATTGATAGTGCCTTTCACCCTTTCTTCCAAAAATCTTTCAAACCTTTTTCCAATTAACACGAGTTATTAGTGACTATCACTCAAAGCCTTGGCTTGTTTGATTGTCGTGAACGCCATCAAGGGTTATTAGTAATGTTCGCTCAAAGCCTTTGCTTGCTCGATCGTTATGAAAGCTCTTCCTCTTTCAAACCCTTTCAAAAACATTCTCTTTAGAACTACGTCGCTTTGATTCCCGTTTGGGATACGTAGGAGCGAGTCACGTTCTCGTCAAGCGCAACAAATAAAAACTCTCTTCATCCCCTAAACCAATCATTTTCATAAAACAAGCAAAAGGAGTCATTTTCAAACCCATTGTTGCTAGTAGCTCATCAGAGCCTTTGTTCGTTTAGCTATTAGTGACAATGTCCTTTTCTCATAAGAATAATAAACGGTGATCCATCATAACCTTTGTTAGTTTGATCATCGTGCAAACCAACCTCTTTCGAAAATCACTTTCAAAAAAAGATAATAAAACGAATTGTTATCAATAGTCCATCAGAACCTTTGTTCGTTCGACTAGCGGTACAACTCTCTTTCTTGAGTATTTAGTAGTGATTCATCATAGCCTCTGCTAGTTTAATCATTCACTAATGCTCGTCCTATTTCAAAAACTCACCAAAAAATATTAAAAAACAAAAACTTTTCAAAAAGACAACCAAGAACTACGTAGCTTTGAATTCTCCATCGCACCGGGAGATACGTAGGAGCGGGCCATGTCCCGTCAAGCACTTTTTCTAAAAACCCCTTTTTTCTCCTTCCTCGCCAAAAAAATAAAATTTTCATTAAGTTTTCCCATTCATCTTCAAACAAGAAATAAATAGGCAAATCTAGGTATTTTCCAAATCAAACGTTAAAACCACACATTTAATTAGAGGTTCCCTTTCGGTAGAAAGGACGTGCGCGGTGCTAACACCTTCCTCGCACGTAATCGACCCCCGAACCTATATCTCTAGTTTTCAATGACCATTCGCTTTGTCCAAAAGACCTTTTTTCAATGTTTTGGTATTAAAATTAAAATATTGGTGGCGGCTCCAAAATTATTCCACGTTGTACATTGAGAAACCCAAAGCGGGATTTTTCGGGGTGCAACAGTCGTGATAGCTCTTCTGACGACTCTGCGAAGCCTTCAACTTTTCACGTATCATCTTTATCTTCTCGGTTGTCTCCCGAACAATTTCAGGTCCAAGCACCACACTCTCTCCAGACTCATACCAACACAGCGGGGTTCTTGTAACACCCCGATAATTCTAACATATAGAATTACCGAAATGCACTAGATGGCATACATCAGAGTAACTTCCTGTTATTGAAATATTGAACACAACTAAAATTTTAGATAATACATATTAACTGATTCTCCGAACCTCATAAACTTTCTGAAAATGCTTAAGTTCCAAAACTTAAGACTTGTACATAATCCTGGTGTTCAATACTCAAAACATAAAGTAGCCGAAACGATTTTACAACTTAACACGAAAGTAATACAATCGGAACATAGAAACAATAAACGGAACAAAGGTCTAAAACATTAAACTAGGTCTTCATTGACTCCAAGAGTCACACCAGCTAACCATGCTTTATCGCCTTTGCTTTCCCCTGTTTCTCTGTAAAAACCACAAATATGAAGGGTGAGATAAACATTATCTCAGTGAGTCCTATCGAGACCCCTTACTACTCTAGCGGTTCATTATGCCTTGCTTTGAACTCGTGGTCCTAAAAGCAACCACGTGGAAATACATTTAGTTCCTGTAACCTTCATGCTCATGGCCCTCCTAAGCGACACATGAAGCATGCAATCTTTGTTCCATGTTTTTAGCATAACACCTCAGTCTACCTATTTTATAGGCATCTCTTGACTTTGGTGAACCCATCCCGCTATTTCTAGCAGGGGAAACATTCTTGAGTCTAGGTTTTGGGGCTCATGACTTCCCCTCCCCTAGTATGCTAACCTCTTAGGGTCGTCACCCTTTTTCCTCTTGTATTTATTATACCTTTTCATTCTGTGTACCCGCAATGGGCCGTTAGTCATTCCAGTCAAGTACCATGTACCATATCAGTCAATTACAGTGTATAATATCAGTCAAATACCGTGTGTTATTATCATTCTTGACATATGTACTCTCGCGTTCTCTAAGTGCGGTTTTTCATTTTATTCATAACACACGAACTTTCTATCGAACATGCTCAATCTCATACCATTGTTACCTTTACATTGTTGTGGAACCTTGGGGAATGGATTGGAAGAGGATTGGAATCATTTGGAATGGATAAAAAGATACTTTGAAATTGAAGGTCAGAAGGTCTCACACGACCCGTGCGTATAGGCGCACGACCCGTGCGTTTTTGAACAGTTTGCAGAAGATTTCCAGAAAGATACGCACGACCCGTGCGACTTGGCGCACGATCCGTGCGTTATCCACTAAAATTTTATAAAGTTCCAGAGACATACGCACGACCCGTGCGACTAGGCGCACGATCCGTGCGTGTTTTAAAATCCAATTCTCATCGTATCAGATGGAGGCGCACGACCCGTGCCCAGAGGCACACGATCCGTGTGTCTCCAACAGTTTCCAGAAAACAGGTTTTTCATGCGTTATTCCATCCCATTCCGATTCCAAAATCTGTTCCGATCGTAACCCAAACTCAACATACATTAAAACAATATATTATGCCCATCTCAATCAATCAACAATTCATAATTTAATTCACACTCTTCTTTGAGAAAACGGTTTTTAATGAGTTTTCTTTCGACAATACAAACGCATGACCATGGTTTTCGGAAAGGAGATTCAGAAACACAAACACATTCCCTAAGCGAGTTATAGAACTCACCGGTTGCGATGAAAATCGCAAAATCAACGAATCCGCGAGATGGAACGATGAAGTGACTTCACGAACGACTTCGGACTCGACTCCACGCTACTCTAAACGCTCCAAAAACTGAACCGATAGAGCTTGGCCTCTACCACTTCGAACTTCACTCCCAATCTACCCTATGAGGGTTGCTACTCACTTTGTGGCTCCCAAAATGAACATGCAACTGTATTCAGCTTTTGGACTCCATTTTTGGAGCTTGGAGCTTCATATGGACAATAATGGTGTTTTGGAGTTGAGGTGGTTGCTTGCTTAGAAAATGGGGTCAATGGGAAGAAGAAGGAGAATGGTGGAGGGTGATGGATTCAGATTGGACATGCAAATAAGTTTGAGGTAGGATCCCTCTCTTTCTTCCCCACTCTCTCTCTCGAGTTCTCTCCTCCTCCTCCTCCCTACTTCTTGCTGAATTTCAGAAAATGAGGGAATGAAGTGTGTTGTAGTGAATTGGTTCAGCTGAAGGGTAGCCACTTAAGAATGAGAGAAGACTCTTCTACCCTCCCTCATTAGCATTTCATCTAACTCACCACTAATTCAACACTCACACTCAAGTCTCCACACATAGCACAATTTACTAATTATGTTTAACCAAAATTTTATTTATCTATTTGATCCATGATACCATTTCATAACTAGAATAATTATGCTCACTATTCAACTTAACCTCTAGCTAATTTAATTAAATCTAATTAGCTAATTAGGGGATGTTACAATCACCCCAACTTTTTTAAAATTTTGTCCTCAAAATTGACAAAACATACCTCAGTCGAAAAGATAGGGATATTTCACCCACATGATCTCCTCTACTTCCCATGTCGCTTCGTCGGGTGAGGCACCGTCCCAAAGCACCTTGACGATAGGAATTGATCTCGTCCGGAGCGTTTTCTCGCCACGTTCGATGATCCTGATTGGAGTAGGCTGACAAGATAAATCCGGTCTGATGTCGATCGTTTCATAACTCAAAGGTTGATTCGGGTCATGAATATATTTCCTTAGCTGCGATACATGAAACACATCATGTAATCTGGACAATTCTGGAGGTAAGGCAATGCGATACGCTACCGGCCCAACTCGCTCGATAATCTGGAAGGGTCCGACATACCGAGGACTGAGCTTCTTCGCTCGCAAAGCAATACCGGTTCCGATGGTTGGAGAAAGTCTCAGAAAGACATGGTCTCCTTCTTTGAATTCTAACGGCCTTCTTCTCTTATCCGCATAACTCTTTTGTCGACTCTGCGCGGCTTTCATCCTTTCTCTTATCTGACGGATCTTCTCTGTAGTCTCACGGACTAAATCCGGTCCCAACAATCTCTGCTCACCTACATCCCACCAACACAATGGTGTTCTGCACTTCCTTCCATACAATGCTTCATATGGAGCCATTCCGATACTAGAATGATAACTATTGTTGTATGAGAATTCCACCAATGGAAGATGATCCTCCCATCTGCCTCCACTATCAAGTACACAAGCTCTCAACATATCTTCCAATGTCTGAATTGTCCTCTCAGTCTGCCCGTCTGTCTGAGGATGGTAAGCGGTGCTAACACACACCTTTGTTCCCAACGCCATATTCAATGCTCTCCAAAATCGAGATGTAAACTTGGGATCTCGATCACAGATGATACTTGTAGGGATTCCATGCAACTTCACAATATTCTTGAGATATTCATCTGCTAACCTAGCAACCTTGTGAGTCGAACGCACTGGAATAAAATGAGCGGACTTGGTCAGGCGATCCACCACTACCCAAATAGAATCATTTCCGGCTTGGGACCGTGGTAATCCCATGACAAAATCCATAGATATGCTTTCCCATTTCCATTCAGGTACATTCAACGGTTGTAACTGGCCACCTGGCTTCTGGTGCTCTATCTTAACCTTTTGACAAGTCAAGCATCGAGACACAAACTCTGCAATATCCACTTTCATGCCCGG
The DNA here is from genome assembly GCA_039519185.1 of Astragalus membranaceus. NCBI lineage: Eukaryota > Viridiplantae > Streptophyta > Magnoliopsida > Fabales > Fabaceae > Astragalus > Astragalus membranaceus. The sequence goes on along the minus strand of CM076853.1, from coordinate 29,912,000 downwards.
CCACCAGTACAATTGCTTCAGATCTCGATACATCTTGGTAGACCCAGGATGTATTGAGAACTGACTCTTATGAGCCTCCTCTAAAACTTGCCTCTTCACATCCTCATCATTCGGCACACAGATTCTGCCATCAAAACAAATTACACCATCACCGTCTTCGGTGTAACTCGGCAATCTCTTCTGCGCTTGCAGCTCTACATCACCTTCTTGGGCTGAGCGAATCAGATTCCTCAATGAACTTGAAATTTGAATGTGACTCAACACCAACCTGTTCCTTCTTGACTTAACTCTCAAATTGAGGTCTCTGAATGATTCCAACAATGACATCTCGAGTATCATCAGCTTTGCAGTATGGATAGACTTTCTGCTTAAAGCATCGGCAACAACATTAGCCTTACCAGGATGGTACTTCAATTCAAAATCATAATCTTTCAAGAATTCTACCCATCTCCTCTGTCTGTTGTTCAGCTCCTTTTGGTCAAACAAATACTTAAGACTTTTGTGGTCACTAAAGACTTCGAAACGAGACCCATACAGGTAATGTCTCCAAATCTTTAGGGCAAACACAATCGCCGCCAACTCTAAATCATGAGTTGGGTAATTCTCTTCATGCGGCTTCAACTGCCTGGAGGCATAAGCAACTACTTGTTGATTCTGCATCAGGACACATCCCAAACCCTTACCAGAGGCGTCGCAGTAGATTTGGAATCCTACTGACGGATCTGGAAGAATCAGGATGGGTGCAGAAGTCAAACGACCCTTCAATTCCATGAAACAATTCTCACAGTCTGAGTCCCAAACAAACGACTGACCCTTGCGAGTTAACCGAGTGAGGGGAAGGACCAGCTGGGAAAATCCTTGAATGAATCTTCGGTAATACCCAGCTAATCCTAAGAAACTTCTTACCTCAGTAACCGTAGACGGCTGCTCCCAGTCTACTACAGCTTCGATCTTACTGGGATCTACTGCAACACCTGTCCTAGATATTACATGGCCTAGAAACTTAACTTCTGGCATCCAAAAATCACATTTGGATGGCTTAGCATACAACTTCTTCTCTCGGAGTACGTTCAGAACAATTCGGAAATGTTGCACATGCTCCTCAATCGTCTTAGAGAACACCAAGATATCATCAATGAACACTACCACAAACTGATCCAGATAAGGATTAAAAATCCGATTCATATAATCCATGAATACAGCTGGAGCATTGGTCAAACCGAAGGGCATCACTACGAATTCATAGTGTCCATACCTCGTACGAAAAGCGGTCTTCGGGACGTCCAAAGCTCGAACCCTAATTTGGTGATAACCGGACCTTAAATCAATCTTTGAAAACACAGAAGCTCCCCTCAACTGATCTAGCAAATCATCAATTCTCGGTAGAGGGTACTTATTCTTGATAGTCACCTTATTCAACTGACGATAATCGATACACAATCTCATACTTCCGTCCTTCTTCTTGACAAGCAACACTGGAGCACCCCATGGTGAGGCACTCGGCCGGATGAACCGCTTGGAAACTAGCTCTTCTAGTTGAACTTTCAATTCCCTCAACTCTAACGGCGACATTCTATACGGGGCTATAGAAATAGGTCCCGTGCCCGGAACCAACTCTATAGAGAATTTCACCTCACGATCCGGAGGAAACGAAGGAACTTCATCGGGAAACACATCAAGAAATTCATTAACAACTTGCACAGAAGATAAATCCTGACCTGTCTCAGTGGATGCAGACAGCATCATGAAGTAAGCTTCCGCGCCTTGGAACAGATAATTATTGGCCGAAGTGAAGGAAATAACAGCTTCAGAATTTGGCGGTTGTAGCTCCACTGACTCGGAGGCGAAACCGATAGTTCGATGGAAGCAATCTATAGTCACATGGTTGGCCATCATCCAACTCATTCCTAGGACGACATCCATGCCCTTCATTGGTAAACAAATGAAGTCTACTACAAAATTCCTGTCTCCAATGGATAGAAGACAGTTTTCACATATTGCTTGGGTCTGAATACTACCTTCAGCAGCAGTCTTAATGGAGATTGGTTGAGGCAAAGGAATTAAAGCCAATCCCAACCGATCGACACAAACTTGAGATATAAAACAATGGGTCGCACCCGAATCATATAAAATACTAACAGAGTTATTAAAAAGAGATCCCATACCCCTTAGTAGATTATCTGACGGTGTGACCTTCTGGGCGTCCAAGGTGTAAACTCTCCCATGAGTTGTAGTAGCAGCAGGGTTACTTCCTTGACTCTTCTCCTTCTCTGGGCAGTCCCGTGCAAAATGACCGTCTTTCTTGCAGAAATAACACTGGTTAGATCCCATCTGGCATTTACCCTGATGGTACTTTCCACAGTTGGAACATGTACTGAACCTTGAGGAGTTTGACGACTGAACCTGCTTCCCTTTGTTGGAGTTGTGCCTGGGACCCGTCTGATGGTTGGATGATCCAACACTCTTCTTATTCTGATGGAATACTTTCCTACTTGCATATAACCTCTTCAAGTCACTCTCAGCTATGTGTGCTTGTTGAACCATGGCAGCATAGTTAGTATAGGCAAAAGAACTCAAACTCTGAGCAATGTCTTCCCTTAGCCCATACTTGAACCTTTCGATTTTCCACTTGTCATTGGGGGCATACCCGGCCAAACCGAAGAATTGATATAACTCTTCAAACTTAGCCGCGTACTGACCCACAGTTGAACTTCCTTGAGTGAGTGTCAGAAACTCGTTCTCCTTGTCGAACCTCATGGCTGTCGGAAAGAACTGCTCCAAAAATACCTGCTTGAAATGTTCCCAAGTCTGAGGAGTATCCATAGTTACCATCATGGCTTTGGCATTAGTCCACCAGTTGTTAGCTTCACCTTTCAGCATATGAGTTGGCAATCTCAACTTGTCATCATCAGTGACTTGCATAGCTACGAAAATCTTCTCTATATCATCTAGCCAATGCTGGGCTTCCATGACATCCGGTCCTCCTCTGAACTCGGACGACTTCATTTTCAGGAATTCAGAGAAAACCCTCCTTGGGTCAACTTGAGGCTCGGGGACTTGCTGGGGCTGAGCTTGAGCATTCTGTTGCATCTGCAACATGTAACACCCCAAAAATTATCCGTTAATTATTTCATTAATTAAATAGGACTTGGGTGGTAGGAGTGATAAACATTAAGTTGTAAGAGTTTATTTTAATAATCGAAATAATTATTTATTGATATAATTATAATATTAGTAACTATGTTAAGGTGTGGTATTTTTAATTAGGGAGTTGGTGGTGTTTAAGTAATTGGGCTTAAGCTGTGGAGGGAGCCCGCGATCCAAGCCCACTAGCTAGGCGAAATTGAGGAGGGTTTGGCTAGGGTCTTGGGCATTTCACGTTTTTTTGTCAAAAAGAAAGAAAGAAAGTAACGTGAGAGTGAGAAGGAAGAGAGGTGCGCAGCTCATGGAGAGAAGAGGAAGGGGGTTGAGCGCTAAAGGGAGAAGGAAAAGGAGAAGAAGAACTCCAGTTGCTGTGGTTCTGTGCGTAGGGGTTCAAATCATCTTCTTGAAAAGGTTAGGGGAGCTCTATCCTTCCATCTAATAGAATTCCATGATAGGTCTTAATCTAGGTTGTTGGACTAGATCCTTGATGCATGCCCTATTCTTGATGTTCTTGATATGTTGATGTTATTCTTGATGTTCTTGATATGTTGATGTTGTTCTTGATGTTCTTGATATGTTGATGTTGTTCTTGATGTATCCTTGATATGCTTGATGTTAATTTTCAATATATATGCACTTCATGTATGCACATGTGAATTATAATAGAGACACGATTATTATGTGATTTATGCGATTAATTTGATGATGATGATGGTATTGGATGTTGATGGTGTTCGCATATGAGGTGTTTGAGGGTATGGGCGCCTAGGGCGCCATGGTGATGTGTGTGTGGTGCCCAATAGAATTTTGATCATTTTAAAATAAAGTTTGATTTTTGGTGGTTTGAATTTTGGGTTGTGTTGGTCATGTGAAAAATTTTGAGAAAAATAATGTTTTGTGCTGAAATTGGGCAAAAATCTGTGTTGCTGAAAGTGCCTGGGCGCTGGGTGCCCATGGTGCTGTACGCTGTGCGGTGTTGCTCCAGGCGCTGGGCGCTGGGTGCCAGCGTTGGGCGCTGAGCGCCCGTGCCCGTGTGTGTGTGCGTAGCGCTGGGCGCTGGGTGCCAGCGCTGGGCGCTGAGCGCCCGTGTGCGTGTGTTGTGTGCTGCGCCAAGGCGCTGGGCGCTGAGCGCCCGGGTGTGTGTGCGTGCGTGTGTTGCCTTTCGCTAGGCGCTGGGCGCCAGATGCCTGGGCGCTGGGTGCCCATGGCGCCAGCTTTTCAGGATGTCCCAAAATATTTTCGAAAACTGTTTTCGCTATATCTTTTGACTCGGATATCCGTTTTGAACGATTCAAAAAGCGTTGTGAAGCATTTTCAGTTGTCCATCTGTGTGTTCCATTTTTAAAAATAAAAACTTATAATTTCAGAAGGTTGCTGGGGCGCCCCAAGTGGCCGTTCCCGGTGATCGTTGCTGTGACAGTGAAAAGATATTTTTGATGTCTTTAAAAACTCTCTTTTGCGTACGACCAGTGATTTTAACGACTTAGTGTCAAAATGATGATTTTGACGATGATGCCCCTAGTGGCTAGTTAAATGACTGTTTTGCCCTTAGTGGCTCATATGAGTTTACAATGGCGTGTAAATGACTGTTTTGTCCTTAGTGGCTCAAATTATTTTATAATGACGTGTAAATGACTGTTTTGCCCTTAGTGGCTAATATTAATTATAATGACGTGTAAATGACGATGATGCCCTTGGTGGCTTGTAAATGACGTTTTTGCCCTCAGTGGCTATTGTTTGAGCTGATGATGTTTATTGTATAAGTGACGATGAAAACCCTAGTGACGTTTGACGCCCGAAAGGCTAAGTGATGTTAAGGTCTAAAGGGCCAAGTGACGTTGTGTGTTGATTGTGAATTTGACAGGTGCAGTGCTTCGTGTGAGCAAACTGGTAAGTGACGGGTCACATAGTTGACTATGATTGGGTATTTGTGTAAGTGTGTGTTTGTGAGTGGTGCATGTCATAGTGTCTCATGCCCCATATGCATAAACCCAGTGACGTTTTGAGGCCCATGTGGCTAAGTGACGATGAGGCCTTAAGGGCTAAGCGACGTTTGTGAAAAGGTACCTCATGCATATGCCCGCGAGTGGGTTGCACTTCATAAGCCTACATGACATGAGATGAGTTATTGCAAGTGATGTGAATGATGACTGTGATGTGAATATTTAGTGTTTTGGATGCTGATTGTTCTAGTGCGTAGCCTACGATTAGTACTTATCATATTTTCTATTATATGGATTGAAATGATGCTCACCCTTTTTCTGTTTGAATGTTACCCCCGTGTTGGTAACGTGCAGGTGATTCCCAGTGAAGGCCTTAGCTTCACTTTTTGAGTCGAGTCGTCATGCTCTGATACATAGCACCTGGGGGTATGTATTTGATGCTTTGCTGATGTACTTAGATTTTTATACTGTTGATGGGTTGATTTACTTTTCCGCTGCGTTGTCGTTGGATTTTATGACGTAGTTTTCGATGTTTTGATGTCTCCCTATTGTGGAGTGCTATGTATTGCACTTTTGACGACGTGCTATTTTATTTGAGACTTGAGGTTTTATTTTGACGTATGTGTGACACCCTCGTGGTAGAATCAAAAATGATTTTTGAACTCTGATTTTCTTAATTAAAATGAAAGGGTAGAAAGGGGGTGTTACATTAGTGGTATCAGAGCAATGGTTGGTCTGTCCGGCCGAGTCGTCGAGTCGTTTGTCAGATAGTGACCAACTGTTGTCTTTTCAGTGCTGACCGTTGTTTGTGTTGCAGGTACACCGGAAAGTTTCTATTGGTAAGTGAACTAGTGGGGGAGATTTCCCTACTAGTGCTGTGTGCCCTATTGTGTATTCAGTGTGAGAACTGTGTTTTGCTGTTGTGATCCTTATTGTTGACCTTATTGCTGCGTGCTTCTAAATGAATTGTCATGTTGTTTAAATGTTCACATGTGTTTTAGTTGATATTGAGCTCTGTGTGTTTTACATAAAATGTCAAATTAATTGCTGTTGCTGTGGATTGTTAAGTCGCATGTACTTCTTATGTTGATATGTCCGAACTATTTTAAGAGGTCGACGCTGAGCTTTTACGAAAAATCCTGTGAATACGTGTGATGTTTTGAAAAACCGAGTGCGTTGTGAAAATATTATTTTTGTAAGCTATCTCAAGCTGTTGCTGCACTAATAACTGCCGTAGTGTTTTGACCACTTCAAGAGGAAATGTTTTCATTCGAGTGCTATGGTTTGTCCTCGATTCTTTTCGAAGGATTTCAACTTGGTGTGAAAAGATTTTACTATTAAATGTCAATATTGGCGTCAAATATTTATTTTGAATGGACTCTAACTTTGTGAAAAGTTTTACTATAGTACACTCCTGATTTGCACAATGATGCTATACGCTAAGTGCCTAGTGAATTGGTCTTGCCGATTGCGTTATGATGTTTTTACTGCCTTGGTTGCAGCGAACGATAAAATTTTTGGTCTGGATATCACGACTATTGTTTTCTTCTTTTGTACGAATCCATGAAGTGATTTTTAAAAGTGGACTATATGTTATGTTGTTAGTATTATCCCACGTACTTTACCCCATTCGGTCCTTTGTCTAGTTTTCCTCAACATGCCGAATCTTTGCGAATTGTTTCGTGACCGTGAACTGTAAATTTTCCAATACTAAGTTCTGCATGATTTTACTTGACTGTTATACCCTTTGCAGTTGTGCTACGTGATTTTGAGAAGCCCTAGACATTTAAAATGTGCGCTGGCACTATTTTTGCACTCTTTGAGTTGGCTTTTGTTGCCGTATGTTCTTGAAGACACCTTATTCCCAAAAAAATTAAGCTGATGTTCAGTCTGGCAAAGAAAATCAATTTCTGTAACGTGTTTTATTTTCCGTGCCGAGAATTTTAAATGAGTATTCTGTTCACGCCTGTGATTATACCTTTTTGTATATGTGCCTTAGTTGTAAAATTGACGTTTCCCTGAATTGACCTTTCTGACTGTTTTAATGCTTTGACTGCTGTTTCCTGGGGAGTTTCGTTGTTGTTTCAGAAGATTTCTGTTATTGTTCCTAATCTTATGCACTGCCCCTATTTTTATGAGTTGTGCCTATTTTTGATTGTCGACTGTCCCGTGTGTCTTATTATTTCTATTATGTTGTCGCTGCAAGTCGACGCCTCAGCGCCTACGGTTGTTAGATGTGTTGGTGCCTCAGCACCCGATTGTTGTGACTAGGTTGCCAGTCCCGATATTGTTACTATTGATGGTGTTGTTACTTGTAATGTTGATGTTATTATTATCATCCTTGTTGTTGTGCTTGCGTTGTTACCTACATTGTGCACCTATGTTGTCGATGCCTGTGGTTGTTGTTGTATGTCGGCGCCTTAGCGCCTAGAGTCGTTGTTGTTACATGATGGCGTCTTAGCGCCTATGTTTGTTGATGTTGCTTGTTGGGGCCTTAGTGCCTTTGGTTGCGGCTAAAATATTAGCTTGCTTTTGGTTGCTGATGATGCATGATGTGGCTGATGTCTTATGCCTGTCGTTGTTTGATGAAGCTACACGCCGGATTGTCCTCCTAGGCATGGATTTGTTGTTGTGATGTCGGTGCCTTAGTGCCCGTAGCTGTTGTTGCGATGCCAAGGCCTTAACGCCTGTTGTTGATATGGGATTGTTGGCCCCAGAGTCTGTCTCCACGTTGTTGATTTGTTGTTGTAGGCCTATGGACATTGTTGAGACTTGATGTTGTTGTGCTGCTATGCCAATTACTTGGTCTGGGGTACCGCTGAATGGCCCAATTGTTATATGGTTATGTTGACGACTCGTGACGTTGATGTTATTTTGTTGATGTTAATCGATCGGTGCGATTGTTTTAGTTGTGCTTGTGGTGTTATAGAGTTGGCTAAAACTAGGAGTAATAGGGGAGAAGTCTGATTACTATTACTTGAGGTTACCTGGCTGAGTGAGTAGGAGGGACGGCCGCCCAATAACTCACCGCCGGTGATCAAAGCGATAGTAATCAGCATGGTTAGATAGCACTAGTGAGCTAAGTGGCTATAGTCTGTTAGTGGAGGAGAGTTGGCAGTGTCAGATGAGTTTTCGAGGGCGAAAACATTCTAAGTGGGGGAGAGTTGTAACACCCCAAAAATTATCCGTTAATTATTTCATTAATTAAATAGGACTTGGGTGGTAGGAGTGACAAACATCAAGTTGTAAGAGTTTATTTTAATAATCGAAATAATTATTTATTGATATAATTATAATATTAGTAACTATGTTAAGGTGTGGTATTTTTAATTAGGGAGTTGGTGGTGTTTAAGTAATTGGGCTTAAGCTGTGGAGGGAGCCCGCGATCCAAGCCCACTAGCTAGGCGAAGTTGAGGAGGGTTTGGCTAGGGTCTTGGGCATTTCACGTTTTTTTGTCAAAAAAGAAAGAAAGAAAGTAACGTGAGAGTGAGAAGGAAGAGAGGTGCGCAGCTCATGGAGAGAAGAGGAAGGGGGTTGAGCGCTAAAGGGAGAAGGAAAAGGAGAAGAAGAACTCCAGTTGCTGTGGTTCTGTGCGTAGGGGTTCAAATCATCTTCTTGAAAAGGTTAGGGGAGCTCTATCCTTCCATCTAATAGAATTCCATGATAGGTCTTAATCTAGGTTGTTGGACTAGATCCTTGATGCATGCCCTATTCTTGATGTTCTTGATATGTTGATGTTATTCTTGATGTTCTTGATATGTTGATGTTGTTCTTGATGTTCTTGATATGTTGATGTTGTTCTTGATGTATCCTTGATATGCTTGATGTTAATTTTCAATATATATGCACTTCATGTATGCACATGTGAATTATAATAGAGACACGATTATTATGTGATTTATGCGATTAATTTGATGATGATGGTATTGGATGTTGATGGTGTTCGCATATGAGGTGTTTGAGGGTATGGGCGCCTAGGGCGCCATGGTGATGTGTGTGTGGTGCCCAATAGAATTTTGATCATTTTAAAATAAAGTTTGATTTTTGGTGGTTGGAATTTTGGGTTGTGTTGGTCATGTGAAAAATTTTGAGAAAAATAATGTTTTGTGCTGAAATTGGGCAAAAATCTGTGTTGCTGAAAGTGCCTGGGCGCTGGGTGCCCATGGTGCTGTGCGCTGTGCAGTGTTGCTCCAGGCGCTGGGCGCTGGGTGCCAGCGTTGGGCGCTGAGCGCCCGTGCGCGTGTGTGTGTGCGTAGCGCTGGGCGCTGAGCGCCCGTGTGCGTGTGTTGTGTGCTGCGCCAAGGCGCTGGGCGCCAGGCGCTGGGCGCTGAGCGTCCGGGTGTGTGTGTGTGTGCGTGCGTGTGTTGCCTTTTGCTAGGCGCTGGGCGCTGGGTGCCCATGGCGCCAGCTTTTCAGGATGTCCCAAAATATTTTCGAAAACTGTTTTCGCTATATCTTTTGACTCGGATATCCGTTTTGAACGATTCAAAAAGCGTTGTGAAGCATTTTCAGTTGTCCATCTGTGTGTTCCATTTTTAAAAATAAAAACTTATAATTTCAGAAGGTTGCTGGGGCGCCCCAAGTGGCCGTTCCCGGTGATCGTTGTTGTGACAGTGAAAAGATATTTTTGATGTCTTTAAAAACTCTCTTTTGCGTACGACCAGTGATTTTAACGACTTAGTGTCAAAATGATGATTTTGACGATGATGCCCCTAGTGGCTAGTTAAATGACTGTTTTGCCCTTAGTGGCTCATATGAGTTTACAATGGCGTGTAAATGACTGTTTTGTCCTTAGTGGCTCAAATTATTTTATAATGACGTGTAAATGACTGTTTTGCCCTTAGTGGCTAATATTAATTATAATGACGTGTAAATGACGATGATTCCCTTGGTGGCTTGTAAATGACGTTTTTGCCCTCAGTGGCTATTGTTTGAGCTGATGATGTTTATTGTATAAGTGACGATGAAAACCCAGTGACGTTTGAGGCCCGAAAGGCTAAGTGATGTTAAGGTCTAAAGGGCCAAGTGACGTTGTGTGTTGATTGTGAATTTGACAGGTGCAGTGCTTCGTGTGAGCAAACTGGTAAGTGACGGGTCACATAGTTGACTATGATATTGGGTATTTGTGTAAGTGTGTGTTTGTGAGTGGTGCATGTCATAGTGTCTCATGCCCCATATGCATAAACCCAGTGACGTTTTGAGGCCCATGTGGCTAAGTGACGATGAGGCCTTAAGGGCTAAGCGACGTTTGTGAAAAGGTACCTCATGCATATGCCCGCGAGTGGGTTGCACTTCATAAGCCTACATGACATGAGATGAGTTATTGCAAGTGATGTGAATGATGACTGTGATGTGAATATTTAGTGTTTTGGATGCTGATTGTTCTAGTGCGTAGCCTACGATTAGTACTTATCATATTTTCTATTATATGGATTGAAATGATGCTCACCCTTTCCTGTTTGAATGTTACCCCCGTGTTGGTAACGTGCAGGTGATTCCCAGTGAAGGCCTTAGCTTCACTTTTTGAGTCGAGTCGTCATGCTCTGATACGTAGCACCTGGGGGGATGTATTTGATGCTTTGCTGATGTACTTAGATTTTTATACTGTTGATGGGTTGATTTACTTTTCCGCTGCGTTGTCGTTGGATTTTATGACGTAGTTTTCGATGTTTTGATGTCTCCCTATTGTGGAGTGCTATGTATTGCACTTTTGACGACGTGCTATTTTATTTGAGACTTGAGGTTTTATTTTGACGTATGTGTGACACCCTCGTGGTAGAATCAAAAATGATTTTTGAACTCTGATTTTCTTAATTAAAATGAAAGGGTAGAAAGGGGGTGTTACACAACATATCTTCCATCATCTTCTGTTGTCTCTCGATCACGTTCTGCATCCATGCAGAATGCGAATCAATTGGTGGGTTATTCCTCGATCCTCCTGCCATAATTCTGCAAATGATACACCAAGTATTAAGTTGATCAGTCTCAATGTCTCTTAGTATCACAAGAAGTAAGATAGCAGCATTACTCGAGGGACAAAACCACCCTAACTGTCTAAGCCCGACTAGGTCGAACTGCTCTGATACCATAATGTAACACCCCGATAATTCTAACATATAGAATTACCGAAATGCACTAGATGGCATACATCAGAGTAACTTCCTGTTATTGAAATATTGAACATAACTAAAATTTTAGATAATACATATTAACTGATTCTCTGAACCTCATAAACTTTCTGAAATGCTTAAGTTCCAAAACTTAAGACTTGTACATAATCCTGGTGTTCAATACTCAAAACATAAAGTAGCGGAAACGATTTTACAACTTAACACGAAAGTCATACAATCGGAACATAGAAACAATAAACGGAACAAAGGTCTAAAACATTAAACTAGGCCTTCATTGACTCCAAGAGTCACACCAGCTAACCATGCTTTATCGCCTTTGCTTTCCCCTGTTTCTCTGTAAAAACCACAAATATGAAGGGTGATATAAACATTATCTCAGTGAGTCCTATCGAGACCCCTTACTACTCTAGCGGTTCATTATGCCTTGCTTTGAACTCGTAGTCCTAAAAGCAACCACGTGGAAATACATTTAGTTCCTGTAACCTTCATGCTCATGGCCCTCCTAAGCGACACATGAAGCATGCAATCTTTGTTCCATGTTTTTAGCATAACACCTCAGTCTACCTATTTTATAGGCATCTCTTGACTTTGGTGAACCCACCCCGCTATTTCTAGCAGGGGAAACATTCTTGAGTCTAGGTTTTGGGGCTCATGACTTACCCTCCCCTAGTATGCTAACCTCTTAGGGTCGTCACCCTTTTTCCTCTTGTATTTATTATACCTTTTCAGTCTGTGTACCCGCAATGGGCTGTTAGTCATTCCAGTCAAGTACCATGTACCATATCAGTCAATTACAGTGTATAATATCAGTCAAATACCGTGTGTTATTATCATTCTTGACATATGTACTCTCGCGTTCTCTAAGTGCGGTTTTTCATTTTATTCATAACACACGAACTTTCTATCGAACATGCTCAATCTCATACCATTGTTACCTTTACATTGTTGTGGAACCTTGGGGAATGGATTGGAAGAGGATTGGAATCATTTGGAATGGATAAAAAGGTACTTTGAAATTGAAGGTCAGAAGGTCTCACACGACCCGTGCGTATAGGCGCACGACCCGTGCGTTTTTGAACAGTTTGCAGAAGATTTCCAGAAAGATACGCACGACCCGTGCGACTTGGCGCACGATCCGTGCGTTATCCACTAAAATTTTATAAAGTTCCAGAGACATACGCACGACCCGTGCGACTAGGCGCACGATCCGTGCGTGTTTTAAAATCCAATTCTTATCGTATCAGATGGAGGCGCACGACCCGTGCCCAGAGGCACACGATCCGTGTGTCTCCATCAGTTTCCAGAAAACAGGTTTTTCATGCGTTATTCCATCCCATTCCGATTCCAAAATTTGTTCCGATCGTAACCCATCTCAATCAATCAACAATTCATAATTTAATTCACACTCTTCTTTGAGAAAACGGTTTTTAATGAGTTTTCTTTCGACAATACAAACGCATGACCATGGTTTTCGAAAAGGAGATTCAGAAACACAAACACATTCCCTAAGCGAGTTATAGAACTCACCGGTTGCGATGAAAATCGCAAAATCAACGAATCCGCGAGATGGAACGATGAAGTGACTTCACGAACGACTTCAGACTCGACTCCACGCTACTCTAAACGCTCCAAAAACTGAACCGATAGAGCTTGGCCTCTACCAGTTCGAACTTCACTCCCAATCTACCCTATGAGGGTTGCTACTCACTTTGTGGCTCCCAAAATGAACATGCAACTGTATTCAGATTTTGGACTCCATTTTTGGAGCTTGGAGCTTCATATGGACAATAATGGTGTTTTGGAGTTGAGGTGGTTGCTTGCTTAGAAAATGGGGTCAATGGGAAGAAGAAGGAGAATGGTGGAGGGTGATGGATTCAGATTGGACATGCAAAGAAGTTTGAGGTAGGATCCCTCTCTTTCTTCCCCACTCTCTCTCTCGAGTTCTCTCCTCCTCCTCCCTACTTCTTGCTGAATTTCAGAAAATGAGGGAATGAAGTGTGTTGTAGTGAATTGGGTCAGCTGAAGGGTAGCCACTTAAGAATGAGAGAAGACTCTTCTACCCTCCCTCATTAGCATTTCATGTAACTCACCACTAATTCAACACTCACACTCAAGTCTCTACACTTAGCACAATTTACTAATTATGTTTAACCAAAATGTTATTTATCTATTTGATCCATGATACCATTTCATAACTAGAATAATTATGCTCACTATTCAACTTAACCTCTAGCTAATTTAATTAAATCTAATTAGCTAATTAGGGGATGTTACAGTTCTACACTTCCGACCATACAATGCCTCAAAAGGTTCCATCCCGATGCTAGAATGGTAACTATTGTTGTACGTGAACTCAATCAACGAAAGGTAGGAATCCCACGAACCTCCTTGTTCCAAAACACAAGCCCTCAACAAATCTTCTAATGACTGAATTGTTCTCTCTGACTGACCATCTGTCTGAGGATGATACGCCGAACTCAACTTCAGCTTAGATCCCAACTTTTCTTGCAAACTCTTCCAGAAATCTGAAGTGAACCTCGGATCTCTATCTGAAACAATACTCTTCGGAACACCATGCAACTTCACAATTTCTTTGACATAAACTTCTGCTAACCTCGACACCGGATAAGTGATATTAATAGGAACAAAGTGAGCAGACTTCGTTAACCTATCAACGATCACCCAAATAGCATCGTGACCTCTAACTGTATTCGGCAATCCCGTCACAAAATCCATCGAAATGCTATCCCACTTCCACTCTGGAATTTCCAACGGTTGCATCAATCCAGCAGGCTTCTGATGCTCCACCTTCGACTTCTGACAAGTCATACATGCATACACAAATTGTGCTACATCCCTCTTCATACCATGCCACCAAAACATCTTCTTCAGGTCTTGATACATCTTTGTCGCTCTAGGATGAATACTCAACTTACTTCGGTGACCCTCTTCCAAAATTGTTTTCCTCATTTCTACATCATCCGGAATGCAGATCCTACCACGGAACCTCAACACACCTTGGGAATCCAACTTGAAATCTTCATTCTCAGATTGACCAATCCCATTCATTAAATCCACCAACTTAACATCTGATTTCTGAGCCTCTCTGATGCTGCCCAGAAAATCATTATCGATCCTTAACATTCCCAGCTTGACACTATGAGGTGTCGTCCTACAAACCAGACTTAGATCTCTGAATTCCTCAATCAACTCTAACTCTTTGACCATCATCGCCGACATATGCAAAGACTTCCGGCTCAAAGCATCAGCCACGACATTAGCTTTGCCCGGATGATAGTTCAAACCGAAATCATAGTCTTTCAACAATTCCAACCACCTTCGCTGCCTCATATTCAGCTCCTTCTGGTCAAATAAATATTTCAGACTCTTATGATCACTGAACACCTCAAATCTGGAACCATACAAATAGTGCCTCCAAACCTTCAACACGAAAACTACTGCAGCCAACTCCAAATCATGCGTTGGATAATTCTTCTCATGAACCCTTAATTGCCTCGACGCATAAGCAATCACCTTCCCATCTTGCATAAGCACGCCACCTAGACCCATCTTCGAGGCATCACAATACACCACGAACGGTTCTTCCGGTTTTGGCAACGTCAAAATAGGAGACGTCGTCAATCTCTTCTTCAACTGAAGGAAACTTTCCTCACAACGAGCATCCCACACAAAAGCCTTACCCTTACAAGTCAACTGCGTCAACGGAAGGGCCAACTTAGAAAAACCTTCGATGAACCTTCTGTAGTAACCAGCCAACCCTAAGAAGCTTCTAATCTCCGTAACCGACTTCGGACTCTCCCACTGCATCAACCTTAGAAGGATCCACAGCAATACCACTACCAGAAATGATATGACCCAGAAAACTCACTTCTGACAACCAGAATTCACACTTAGACAACTTGGCATACAGCCTCTCCTCTCTCAGGACCTCCAATACTAATTTCAAATGCTCTGCATGCTCTTCCTCCGACTTCGAATAAATCAGGATGTCGTCAATGAACACAACCACGAACCGATCCAAGTAAGTATGAAATATACGATTCATGTATTCCATAAATACACCCGGCGCGTTAGTAACACCGAACGACATCACCGAATACTCATAATGCCCATACCTCGTCCTGAAAGCAGTCTTCTGAACATCTTCATCCTTCACCTTGATCTGGTGATAACCTGATCTCAAATCAATCTTGCTGAACACTCGAGCACCCACCAACTGATCCATCAAATCGTCTATCCTTGGTAGTGGATACTTGTTCTTAATGGTCACCTTATTCAGCTGCCTATAATCAACACACAACCTCATGCTTCCATCCTTCTTCTTTACTAGCAACACCGGAGCTCCCCACGGCGATACTGTAACACCCCCTTTCTAATTTATAATTAAATGAACAAAATATCAGAGTCACCTCAGAAGGGCGCTACAGTTTTCTCACCAAAAACAAATAACAAATGATTTAAAATCCTCAAAAACACTTAATCTCAGAATAACATTAAACAGCGGAATCTCAAACTCGTGCAAACATCCCCATGAATAATTAAGACATCAGTCTCCAGCAGTAAACAACATAATAAAACATAAACGACCCCTAAAACCCCTCCTCGGTGCTACGCATCAGAGCCGACACAGACCCAACGAGAAGGAGACTACACCTAGCAATCCTCCACGAGTGCTAACGATCACCTGCAGCGTTGCCACACAAGAGCAACATTCCAAGCAGAAGGGGTGAGTTTAACAAAAATAATAAGCACATGACAGCAGTACATAAGCAGCAGGCACAACACGACAAACACGTATATACCTTATCACACAACAGCACAAGATTCATATCTCTATCAGACATAAAACGCCAACCACAATAGTTATGTACACATGGACCATGAAGGAATGTATGAAATGCAACCCCTCCGGGCATATGCATGCGGTACCGATCTCGTAAAGGCCACGACGGGCGCAACTCGTAATAAACCTCGTGTTGTAGCATCACAGCTACCTCGTAGGAATGCATATGACAATGCGACTCATGACTCATGCACCAATTACACCAACTCAAAGCATTCAATTAATAAATACTATATCACCATATCTCGTTATAAATCATTTCATAAAAACACCACGTGTTGTAGCATCACAGCTACCTCGTCACATAACCACAACCAAGCACGTAACAAATACTATACCACATTAACAACTATCTCGTGTTGTAGCATCACAGCTACCTCGTAATTTCTCACAAATAAATATTTCAGCTCATCAATAAATATTCAGCTCATCAAATAATATTCACCACCACAGACACATCTCAATTTAGTTGCTCTAAGGCATCACATCAACCACACCAATCTCAATTAATTACGCGACCACTTTGCCAATAAAGGACTAAGTCAACGTCCATAGGGACCAAACAGCACATAAAATCGAGACAGCAACCTCTTAAAATACAGTGACAGCACTAAGGAAAAAAAAATAGGAAAACAGCCCCTTTAAATTTACGAAAACGGCACCTGTAAATTCCAGAAAACAGCACCTATGAACTTAAGAAAACAGCATCTTCAAATTGAAGAAAACCACACCTTTAAACTCAAGAAACAGCATCTTTTAATTTAAGGAAACAGCACTTTAAATTGTGAAAACAGCAGCTCACGATTTACAAAAACAGCAACAAAACGACACATTTTATTTATGGAAAACAGCAACCTTTTATGCGCTATGAACAGCAGCAAAACACGATACAACAGCAGCATTTTATTTATAAAAACAACAACAAAACAGCACATTTTATAACAGAAAAACAGCATCTCATTTTCTGTACAACGGCACAAATTTATTTTTATAAAACAGCAGCTCATATACTAAATAAAAACAGCAAGACAGCAACATTTATTTTTATAAACAGCAGCTCACATAACAATTAAAAACAGCAAGACAGCAACATTTATTTTTATAAACAGCAGCTCACATAACAATTAAAAACAGCAAGACAACAACAATAAACGGTTTATTTTGCCTTAAAAGTATAATATTCAGTTAGGCCTCTGAATAAGCTTTCCAACGCATTTTGAAGCACTTAAAACGGACACCCGAGTCAAAAGATATGTCAAAAACAAATTTGGGACAAAACCGAGACTTCGCGCGTGGAGCGCGACTTAGGCGCAAGTGAGGCGCAAATTGGCAGAAATGCCCAGTGACATTCGCGCGTGGCGTGCGACTTAGGCGCGAGTGAGGCGCAAATTGACAGAATTGGCAACAGGCGCCCAGACAGCAGCAACAAAGCATAGATTGACAACAACAATGGCGCCTAAGGCGCCTAGGGTCCTTCACACTCAATTTCCTTCCAAATTTCATATGCTCAATCATTCAATAATTATTTCAAACACCTCAAATTCACTCTCATATCTTCAATTACACATTTTATCAATTATTTGGCATACAATACAAATCTTACTCACATCTCAATCAAAATTGTATCACACAATAATTCACATCTCAATCAAAATTGTATCACACAATAATCCACACCTCAATCACTCAATTTCATATCCACTTTAATCATGCAAATACACAACACCTAACTACCCATAAACCACCATCATAACCCATTATAACCGTTAAACCCACCCTTACCTCGAAAACGTGAGCTCCGGATTAACGGGAAGGTGATCACGATCAGAACCACAGCAACACGACTCCTTTCCCCTTGCTCATGTGCGCGCCTCCTCTCCCTTTCTTCTCACCCTCACGGCTCCCTTTCCCTCTCTCTCTCAATTCGCCACTTTCTTTTCTTTTTGCACAAATGAGCTAAACCTAATTTTTTTTAGCTTAAGTATGCGCCTATCATATTGGGCCCTTGGATCACGGGCCTTCTTCCACCGCTTAAGCCCAAATGCTACACCCCACCCCTTAAATTAATTATTTCTAACCCAACCAAGGCCCACATATAATAACACCTATATAATTATTTTATTTTCCTCATGACTTAATTAAATCAATTAATAGAATAATTAAATCAATTATTTGGGTTGTTATAGATACACTCGGCCTAACAAACTTCTTCTCAAGCAGATCTTCAAGTTGCTTCTTCAACTCAGACAATTCTGACGCCGACATCCTGTACGGTGCCATAGACACAGGCCTCGTACCAGGTACAAGATCAATAGAAAACTCCACTTCCCTCTGAGGTGGAACACTAGGGATCTCATCAGGAAAAACATTTGGAAATTCGCGCACCACCTGCAACTCTTCAATGACAGCCCGACTCTCAGCAGACAACGATGCCATCAACGAAAATAGCTGAACTCCTTCCTTCATCAACTTCTTCAACTGACTAGCAGGACAACAAAACAGAATCTTCCTCTCCGAAACTAACTGATTTACTATGACAGTTGATATGGACATGGTTATGCTCTAACCAGTCCATGCCCAAGATTACGTCCAATCCTTTCAACGGCAAGCAAACAAAATCCACGACAAATTCCCTGCCGAAGATTAACAAGGGACACAGAGAACACACCAAAGAAGTGGTCACCGACCCCTTAGCAGGAGTGTCGACAACCATGTCCCCACACATAGCAGACAAAACAAGGCCCAATCTTTTACAACAATCAATAGAGATAAAGCAATGGGTAGCACCAGTATCAATAAGATATTTCAGAGGAGTACCATGAATGTAGCACGTACCTCTAATGAGACCATCATTCTCAGCAGGCTCCTCTCCTGCCAATGCGAACACTTTCCCACTGGACCTTTCTTTCTTCGGCTTTGAACACTTCGCGCTGATATGCCCAGACTCACCACAGTTGAAGCACACCATGTCCTGGCGCCCACATTCAGCCGCTACATGACCCCCCTTACCACAACGCTAACAAACCCTCTCATCAGATATGCACATGAAACTCTTGTGGCCAGCCTTGCCACACTTGAAACATACAATACCAGCAGGAGCATCTCCCCTACTAGCCTTTTTGCCTCCAGCAGTTCTATGATGACTCTTACCCGCAGGAACCTCATACGGCTTGCCTCGACTCGGAAATTTGCCCTTTTTCTCAGTCACAACTTTTTAGTGCGCAGTACTGTCCTCCTCAAAAATTCTGCAGCTATCTATCAGGTCAGCAAACACACAGATCTTCTGGTAGCCAATTGCCTTTTTAATTTCAGGCCTCAAACCATTCTCAAACTTTATACATTTCGAGAACTCAGCTGTAGCCTCACTATAGTGCGGAGAGAACTTCGCCAACTCCACGAACTTCGCCGCATACTCAGTCACAGACATGCCACCTTGCTTCAGCTCCAAAAACTCTATCTCCTTCTTCCCTCAGACATCTTCCGGAAAATATTTCCTCAGAAACTCTCTGCTGAACACCTCCCAAGTAACCTCCTCCTGAACAGACTCTAACCTCTGCCTAGTAGCCAACCACCAATCGTCGGCTTCCTCTGCCAGCATGTGTGTACCAAAACGGACCTTCTGCTCCACAGTGCAGTCCATCACCCTAAAAATTCTCTCGATCTCCTTTAACCAGGCCATGGCACCGTCTGGATCATACTTGCCCTTGAAAGTGGGCGGATTCTCTCTCTGGAATGTAGTCAGACTCCGAAACCCAGCGTTCTCTCCAGCATTCTGCTAATTCTGCACGGCCTGAGCCATGGCAGCTAAAGCAGCAGCAATCGCGGTGTCGTTCCTCCCAGCCATATCAACTCAATCTGCAACCAAAAACAACAGTTAGAATAAGTCGACAATACTAGATTGTCAATGACTGGACAACTTGGCCGGACAGACCGAACTTTTGCTCTGATACACTAATGTAACACCCCTTTTCTACCCGGTAATTTATTTACTAAAAATCAGAGTTTCCTTTTTTTTTTCTTTAAAAATCATATTTCACCACATGGGATGTCACACATAAATCCACACAAAATTATGCACCAATATAAAATAGTTTCATCGTCAATAGTAACGCGATACATAGCACATCACGACTGGGGTGAGCTCAAAACACTCAATTCAATCAACATAATAAAAACTCAGCATCTACGCAGCGGAAAGTCATAAAAACATCAACTAGAACAGTTCAATAATCATAAAAACTAAGGTTCATCCCCCACTGAGTGCTACGTATCAGAGCAGACGACCAGACTCAGCTAGCGAAGGTACCTAAGCCTTCACTCGAGATCACATGCACGTTACCGCATAGGGGTAACATTCAAACAGAAAGGGTGAGTTCATCTAACATTATAATAGTGCATATGATAAGTATTATGCTAGAGCTACAACGCTATATAAACCACATCGCAACATCAAATCAGTCATCACTGCAAGTCATCACAATGTCATGAACATGTATGAAATGCAACCCATCACAACGGGCGTATGCATGTGGTACCTGTCATCATCGTCACTAAATAGCCTTTATGGCATCATCGTCACTAAATAGCCTTTATGGCGTCATCGTCACTTGTTTATGTACATGAGATGCATGAAGCACCATGATATGCACCAGGGACAGTCACATACAATCACAATCGACTTAGTGATCCATCACTTACCAATTTGCCAATAAAAGGCACATCACCTGTCAGGTTATCATCACGCATATCATTGCCACTAACATTCATCGTCATTAATATCATCATCGCTAATAGCCTTTATGGCGTCATCGTCACTGATAAAACCGCAACTCATATTCATCATCAATACCGTCGTCAATCAAAATAATAGCCACTAGGGGCGTTGTCGTCAACAACATAAACACATCATTATTGACACCGGGACACTAATATTACCGATTACACCAAAAGGTTTTACTCCAGCCCACGACACCAACAAGGACACCAAAAAGGGTTTTAGACACCGAAATAATTTTTACGACGCCAACAACAACGACCACCGGGGACAGCCACTTGAGGCACCCAGAAACCATCAGAAAAAGAATATTTTTTTACCTTAAAATAGAATATACCAGTAGGAAACTAAATAAGCTTCACAGCGCACTTTGAAACACTTAAAACGGACACCCGAGTCAAAAGATATGTCAAAAACAAAACCGGGAAAAATTGAGGAACATCCTGAAAATGGCGCCCAGGCACTGGGCGCCGAGCAGGCAACACGCAACACAGACACAAGGAGCCCTTGGCGCCCCTTGCGCCAAGACACAGCGCGCAACACACACGGAAAACTGGCGCCCATGGCGCCCCTGCGCCAAGACAGCGCGCAACACCCAGACACAGGCGCCCAGGCA
This sequence comes from Astragalus membranaceus, assembly GCA_039519185.1. Lineage (NCBI taxonomy): Eukaryota > Viridiplantae > Streptophyta > Magnoliopsida > Fabales > Fabaceae > Astragalus > Astragalus membranaceus. The sequence continues at coordinate 29,890,528 of CM076853.1, read as the reverse complement.
CAGGGCGCCCCTGCGCCAAGATACAGAAACACGCACCCACACACACAGCAACACACTCACACACCTTGGCACACGACGCCCATACACTGGGCGCCTAAAACAGAATGGCAACAACTTGGCACACGGCGCCCACACCCAGGGCGCCAAACACAGGAACCCACGCACAGCACACTGGCACACAGAGACACACCCAGACACGGCGCCCAGGCACTGGGCGCCAAAAACAGCAACAGAACACCAGGCCAACACAGACAGGCACGACGCCCAAGCACAGGGCGCCATTTCCTGCGACACAAACACCACACGCAACATCCTTGGCCACGGCGCCCATGCACAGGGCCCCAAAATCAGCACACTTAGACGTGGCGCCCAAGGCGCCTAGGTTTCACAAATCCTTTTTTCATCATCAAATTAAAACACCAATTCAAATCACCAAGGTTAAATCACCAACATGAACATCAATTATCATAGTCCACCCAATTAACATCAATTGAAAACACCATCAACAAATATTCAAGCACTTAGCATGCAAATCATGGATTTTCAATCACAAGGCATTTTTTTCTCTAATTAGCACATTCATGTTATCTCTATCATCTAATCAACATCAAATCAAATACTAGGCATCATAGGTCTAAGCCCCTACCCTAATACCCATCATATCCACCATTATAGTGAAAGAGAGATCTCACCCTTACCTTATTTGTTAGGATTAGAAGACCCTGGGGAGAAAGTCACCAACAGAACACAGCAACGCAACTTCTCTTCTTCTCCTTTGGACTATGCGAACTCCTCTTCTTCTCCTCCCTTGGGATTCGCGCCGCCCCTCCTTCTCTCTTTCTCTCCTCTTCGCAATTTCTTTCTTTTCTTTTGCACAAATGAGCCAAAACCCTAAATTTTAGGTTTAAATATGCGCCTAGTCTAGTGGGCCTGGATCGCGGGCTTTCCTTCAGCTTAAGCCCAATTTAATTAGTGCCACCACTTCCTAATGAAATACCACACCTTAATATAACTTATAATTTTAATTATACCAAATAAATAAATAAATAAATAAATGAATACCTAAATATTTAATTAAATAATTTAATTAAATATTTGGGCGTTACATTTATGGCTGCGTGTTGGTGGCTATGGAGGGCGAGGAATGACTTGTGCATGTCAAACGAGACTATCTCCTCTTATCAGGGGAAAATTCATACTTACAATTCTGCCAATTTCATTCTAAAGTTTTGGCTTTGCAAGTGGCAGCAACCAATGTTGAGAATTGGATCTCTTGGCATCCTGACCAAGGCAGAGCTGTGGTGATTAATGTTGATGGGAGTAACTTTGGCAATCCGGGACCATCGGGTTTTGGTGGTGTGTTGCGACATTCAAATGGGGACTGGATATTTGGTTTTGCAGGATCTATTTCCATTTCTACCATTCTTCATGTGGAGTTATTAGCTATCTATCGTGGCTTAAGAGTGGCTTGGGAGCACAGACATAGAGAAATTAGATGTTATTCGCATTCTAGTCTCTCCATCCAGCTTATTAGCAATGAGGTTAATCCTTGGCACCATTTCGCCTCAATCATCTCTAACGTCCAAGATTTGGTGAAGACAAATTGGAATGTTCAATTCAAGCACAATATGAGGGAAGCTAATTCAGTTGTAGATTTGCTTGCCAAAAAGGGTGCTGCAGGTTCCGATGGTTGGACTGATATCTAGGAGCCTCCAGTGGCAGCCCGTCCTCTCCTTCAGGCTGATGCCTCCCGAGTCATGTTTGCTAGGAGCTAGCCCTTATTTTTCTTTTCTTTTTCTGTTGTTTTTGGTTTCTTTTTCTCCAATTACCAAAAAAAGATATTAGATATGTATGTTGGTGGTTAGAGGGCTGGTCTAGTCTTTCATCTTTTAGCCTTTAATTCCAAAGAGAATATCTACGAATAATACGTGAAGTGAATAGGAAAGTTTCAAAAAACTTTCCAACTGATAAATACAAGAGCTAATTAAGAATTGATTTTTATAGAAAATCAATAATTGATTGTCAACACCTAAAAGGGATAAAAATAACTAATGCAAGGTAACATTTGTGACCTCTTAGAAATTAAGAGTACTGACTAAGTAAAGATAAAATTTAACAAATTTGATTAAAACTACTCCAATAATCACATATCCAAATCATTTTAAAAGATTCAAGGCATCAATGAATTAGAGTTGTGCTTGTGCGTCTATGTGGTAACTTAGGATTGGGTATTCCATTCTACTGCTTCTGGGTTATCGATAGGCAATGATCACAGACGAAAGCTAAAAAGTTTATAATAGATTCAATTATGAATGATTTTCGTGACATACAAGAGAAATATTATGTATTTTAATATACTACTAATGTAATTAACGTTTCTATTTTTTAACTCGCCCCCGCAGTCGTCCAATCCTGGCTCCGTCCCTTAACAGAGGCTGCTGTCACACTGGCATGGCCGAGAGCAGTAATAGCAGCAGCAGGCTGTCCGAAAGGCGACCGGGGAAGGTTCCAAGACCAAGCACCTCCGATCCAAACGCCAAGATCAGCAACCTTCACAAACTGATAGCCACAATCTGCAAAAAGATTCGGAAACACCAATGATAAAGGAGGATGTCCTAACCAATGATCTTTTCAAAAATCAACAAAATCACCACTTCCCAATTTTCTCCTAATGCAAGAGTTGAACCGACTAACGGATTCATTAGCATCCAAATTAATCAAATCCAGCCACCAAATAGATCCTTTAAGCCCCCTACTTAAAGCAAGTTGAGAGCCATGAACAAATATTGATGCGAAATCACCATACCTATGCCTCAACAACCCCTTCCATAAAGCGCCATCATCCATCAAACTCCTCCACTTCCATTTGGAAAGCAACACCATGTTGAACTCCCCTAAGTTTTTTATGCCAAGACCACCCTCCTTCTTTGGCTTACAAATCTTCTCCCACGCTATCCAATACATACCCCGCGCTCACTCGTTAATACCCCACAAAAAGTCTCTTTGGATTTTAATCATAGTATTAATGATACCCTTAGGAGCTTTATAAAAAGAGAAAAAGTAAAGATGGATGCTATTCAATACCAAGTTGATGAGAGTAACTGATAAGCCGCAAGTATACGATATATCGCGTAATAGAAAGTATCGATCCACAAGGAGTTAAGTGTGATTACCAATCTAATTTTTAGTGGTGATCAGTTGAAAGGGAATGATTTAGTAGAAAAGTATGTTTGGTTAAAATTCAGAATACAAAAAAAGCGCCCTGGGATTATGGTCAAATCCCAATGACGGAGCTAAAACAACCCCTTAACTATCCTCTATCTTATAATTAAATTTGTGTTTTAAGGACAATGTTTTCTTTTGTGTAATTCAAGTTTCCTTTCGGAATACAAGAACGTGTCTCGAAACAACGATCAAGCCTATTCTCATGGTTGATCATTGCAGAGACCCATTGAGCATAACCTTATTGTCCCAAGGCTATCAAAGCTATTCTCATGATTTGATTGACCTTGTCTAAATTCATTTGTTCCAATGTCAAGCTTCACCTCTCGGTACTTCACTTGACATTTGTTTTATAAAGTTTGTACGATGAACTTAGATTAAAACAAAGCAAATTCTAATAAGATAGAGTTTAGCCTTGGAATTGTTTTATGTAACGCCCCAAAATAATTCAAGTATTTATTTATTTAATTAATTTAATTAGGTGCTATACTGGTTGGTTATATTAAAATAATAATAGGGTATTTAATTTAACTAAGAGGTGGTGATTAGTAAATAAGTGAGTGGTGTGTTAATTATGTTAGGGAGTAGTGGAAGTGATTAAGGGAGTATAAATAAGGCCCGTTGTTGTTAAGTAGCCCAATTGAATTAGTAAAAAGCCTTAGGGTCTTAGGAAAACCCTTACTTGTGCAAAGGAACAAAAAAAATTGAAAAGTGAGAAGTGTGTGAGAGTGAGAAAACGCGACGGCTCAAGGAGAGAAGGGAGAGGTTTTGCGCAAGCTTGAAGAAGAAGAAGGCTAGGGTTGTTGGTGTCTTGGCGAAATTTCAAGGAGCTTGTGAATTCTTCCATTAACAAAAGGTTAGGGGGCTCTTTTTTCATCCTTAATAACTTATAGGATTAGAATCACATGAGTTAGGTTTTAGGGGGGGTTTGATTGATTGAATTGAATTGTTGTTTTTGGATGTTTTTGTTACGATGAATGTAAATTGTTAAATCCATGTTGTTGATGATGAACTTATGTTATTTTGGTAGAATCCATAATTGATTAGTATTGAGATGTACATGATATTAGTCATGCAAGTTAGCTGTATGTTGTAATGACTAAATAGAATCGAGAATGGAAACGATTTGGGTAGAGGTTCAGTATTTCGGTAACTGGGAACGTTGTGTTGACTGAAAAATTATTTGGTTTACTGTTCTGGAAAATAGACTTAATTCTTGTTAATTTGGCATTGATTTGGTTGCATTTGGAGTTGTAAAACTTAAGTTATAGGTGAAACAAGTTAAGTTAAAATTCTGGAAACGATTTGGGTAGAGGTTCAGTATTTCGGTAACTGGGAACGTTGTGTTGACTGAAAGATTATGTGGTTTGCTGTTCTGGAAAATAGACTTAATGCTTGTTAATTTGGCACTGGTTTGGTTGCATTTAGAGTTGTGTAGCTCGAGATATGAATTTCACAAGTTAGGGTAAGATTCTGGAAACAATCTGGACATAGGGTCAGTGTTTTGGTCACTGTGTTTTCAAAAGAACTCATTTTCGAACGAATCTAATTTCTTTGAAAACTAGACAGAATTCTCCCCAGTTTATGCACAAGTTTCATGCGATTTGATTGAGTTTTGGTCATTTTAGAACTGCTTGAATTTGAAGGACAGAAACTGCCCTCTTTTGAAACTAGTATGTGTGTTTTTGAAAACTGTACCTATTAGACTCTCTTTTTCAAAAAACCGAACTTAGGAATAAGGAGTAGACCCATAGGGCTTTCCAACAAGTATTTATTTGTCGAAATCCGGTGTGGGTTACTATTTTAATCAATTCGCCAAAGTAAGCGCATGGTTACGGAATTTCTGCACCTTGTTTGTTTTTCGCGATATCTTTGGATTCGGGAACCTGATTGAGGCGTTCTAAGATCCGTTGAAGAGCTCATTCAGAGGCCTAATGAACTGTTTTGTATTGTTGTTGCTGTTTTATGCTGCTGTTTATATTGCTGCTGCTACTCTATGTGATGTTTTGGTCCCTATGGGTGTTGTTTAGTCCTTTGGTGACAATGTAGTCGCGTAATTAATTGTGCTTGGTGTGATTGGTGTGCTATCCTTAGAGCTGAAATTTTGGAGATGTATAATGGTGATGTATATAAAATGGTGAGATAAATTATTGGTGAGTTTATTGGTGAGTGCCCTCAAGGCAATGGTCTATGACCTTTCTTTTGGTGTTGGTGAGTTAATAAAACTATTGGTGAATTAATCAAATTATTGGTGCGCATGTTATTGCATTGTTGTGGTGATTTTGGTGTGTATGGTGCATTGTTCATGGCGTTGCATAATCATGTGCATTTATTGGTGAGCAGAAGGCTTCGGCCTTATTTTGGTGTATGCCCTCAAGGCTAATTTTTGGTGATGGATCCACATGCATGTGCCCGTGGAGTTTTGGGTTGCATCTCATACATTGGACATGCATTCGGTACTTTTCCTGGTGATTATAAATTGATGGTGTATGTGGAGATAATTGTAATTTGGTGTATTTAGTTATATTTGATGTTGTTCTCGGTGATTGAAAATATTCGGTGCTGTTTCTTGGTGAATGAAAATTAATGGGGCATGTTGTTATTGTGGGGAATTGGTGTGCTTAGTTGCCTTCTCTAAATGAAGCTTATCTTATTTGTTATTACTTATGAAATGAGACTCACCCTACTGCCTTTGTGTTGCTTCTTATGTCGGCAACGTGCAGGTGATAACGAGTGAAGGTGATCTAGTACCTTCTCCTAGTCAGTTGAGTCTGCTCTGATACGTAGCACCGGGGGGCGTTTAGTTTACGTATTATTTTATTTGATGTATTGAACTTTATTTGGTGATGTAATTTGGCATTTTAAGATTTGGTGATTATTCCGCTGCGATGACTATTATGATTTACTTTAGTGTAGACTAACAGATTATTTGCGGTGCTATGTATCGTACCTTATGACTTTATGAATTAAATTTTGGAGACTATTATGCGTGGTTGTTTTGAAATGTGGCACCCTCTTGTGGATGCATTAAAACGGTTTTTGGAAACTCCGATTTTAAATGAATTAAATAGTAGCGTATTAGAAGGGGTGTTACATTTTAGGGACCCATCATTGGATTGTTTCCCACCATCCCAAGACTAAAGAAGTCTACTCACACAGGATCATAGTAGACAAAGGAGTAGAAGAGAATGACATAATTTAAATAGCAGAATATAAATAACAAGGAAATAAAAGTGCTAGAAAATAAATGACAGAAAGTAAAGTTGCAAGAATAGAAAGAACAAAATAACAATAGAACAAAACCTTAAGAGAAAATGCAAGAACTTTAGATTAAACTTTGGAATGAAACTACAATGGTAAGAGATCTCCATGAAGCTACATTGAGGTCCTTTTTATAGTGAAGGATCAGTAGACAAAGCACTAATACAAATTTCAATCCATAAAGAAGAGAATGGGAAGAGTTTGTAACATCTTTGGAATTCAGATGGGACGCACGGATCGTGTTAGGCAGGCGCACAGATCGTGCTCAGTGAAGTCAACTTGGAATTCAAAACAGCACAGGGCGCACGGTTCGTGCTTAGTGGGCGCACGGATCGTGCGCTATGAAACTTTTGGACTTCTGATTTGTGAACAGTCTGCACGGGTCGTGCTTAGTGGGCGCACGGATCGTGCGCTTCCTTTTCTTTATTTTTCTTCCTTCTTACGAACGAAGCGCACGGACCGTGCTAGGCCACGCACGGATCGTGCATCTACTTCTGTCTTTCAGCTTTAAATTGCTTGCTTATTCTCCCCATCCTGTTGTCTTTTGATCCTTGCTCTTTGAATATCAAAATTCCTCATTTGCTTCATAATTAACCCTGAGAATAAAAACTAACAATAGGTAGTAAAATAGCTCTAGAATAGAACTAAATAATCAAACAACTTACTTAAAATAAACACTAGAAACACACTAAATTAGGACTTATCAAACTCCCCCATGCTTGAGTCTTTGCTTGTCCTCAAGCAAGAGCAACTAAAAGTGGCAGCAAAAATTTGGTAGAAGCATTTTCTATTAGAGTTATTTTTCAAGGACTTTGTTCTCAGGGTACACTTCTCAGAATCCTTTACGCCCTTCATGAATTTTTTTTCCAACCCACAGCCTATTCAAAGTGAGTGTGTGCACTAATAGGCCCGGTCTAGTTACCAAAATAGACACAAAAACTCGCTTTGCTTTGTTTAAAAATGGTCTTCCTAGATTGTGCTTCACTTGATTACAAAGAGAAAAATAGATTTGACTTTTGTTTCTTGGGGTTTATTAATACCAACAATTGGCGGTCAGGGCATATTTGAAATTTTTCAGCCACTGTGCTTTTTGCTCCTTGGGATTTACTACTCAGCAACAGCAGCCTAGTATATATGTATTACCCTGACCACCAAAATTTTTCACTTCATTAATCCCCCCAATTTGTTTCATTTCCTATTCCGCTTTGTTATATCAAGTTTGGCACAATTTTTGGTTGACTATTCCAACTTAGTTTGGGCTAACTTTTGAGCTATCCGGTTCCCTTTCAAGACCTAGAATTTAAAGTGTAAGAACAGTTATGGGCTTAGAAGACAATTCAGGCAAAAAGTTATGTTTACATGCACATATTCATCATAGAATTCAGCCCTTTTTCCTCTTTTTAATACAACTACTGATAATTGCTGCACTATTACATTAAACTCACAAGGAAAAACAGTAGTAACACAAAACATGGGAGGGGAATCCAGTCTTAACACAACAAAGAAAAGAAAAACAACAGAAAAGAGAAATTTAAAAGGGTAAAGTACCAACTCCCCCATGCTTGGACTAAACAATGTCCTCAATGATTTTGACAATAAAAACAACATGAAAGGGTAAGAGAAAGCTCACATGATTTACTGCTGACCAGGCGGAGGAGCCTGATGAATGTTGAAGTGCTGCATCATAGAGTGAAGCATATCTGACATGTGCTCCATTTGTTGACTATGATGTAGTTGGTCCTCCCTTATTAGTTGCAGCTCTGCTCCCTACCTCTGCTGCTCACTTTCGAATCTGCCACACCATGCTTCCAGATTAAAGTTTTGGGCATTTTGATCATCTTGCCCAGCTATCTCTTCCACTACCTCTTGGACTGGCACCTCTTGGGGTATATCACTTGCAGCATTAAGATACAACCAGTTTTCTGGGTTTCTTGTGTCTGTCCTTATCGGGTTTAGTAGTAGGATGGACTTTTGCTTGTCAACCAGCAAGTGAAACCTTGTTCTTGCTTTATTTGTAGCCCTGACTAGGAACATGCTCTCGCATATATCCATGTCAATGCTCATATTGCTGTCCAGGACATCTTGATAATTTAACCTGTCAGCCAGCCCCAATTTTTGAACAATATAGGTTACCATCCCCCCAATCACAATATCACTTTTGGGAAGTTCAGCAATATGAATCAAATTTCTGGTGATATAGTGAAAGGTGTTAACCTGCACTTGATGGATCATTGCCCATAACAGAAAAAGTTCTCCAGTCCTAATTCCACCCATCTCGCCCCGACCAAAAACAGTGCAAGCCATTATCCTACAAATGTACCGGAAGACCGGGTTATGAATTGAACTTGCTTTGGCGGTCCTTGCCTCATATTGATCCCTTCCAGTAATCTGGGTCCAAAAGGTAGGAGGGTGATACCCTTCTGGCCTGACAGCGGGGTCTCTTGAATCATGAATCAACCCCACCTTAGGATACCCCAATTTCTCTCCAAATTCGTCCAATGACATTTCAAAATCTTCATTAAAAAGTTTAAAGGACAGCCCATCATCAATTAAGCATAGTGAACTTAAAAATTCACGAGTAATCCCTGCATAAGTGGCCCTTTGTGGCCTCAGAAAATCCATCCAACCCAGATTATTCAGGAACATTATAACATTGTCTTCTATCCCTAGGGTGTCAAGAGTAAGAATAAAATGGGGATACCTCGTGGCGACCAATTTCCTATTGTCAAGAAATTCATACCTCTCACGTTGAGTCTTATCCTTGAAAATGATTCCGTACGGGTTGCTTGAACTTGTGCCACTCCTCTTTCGCCCTGTCCCAATAGATGTACCAGCAACATCACTGACTTTTGCCTTTTTTAAAAGCCATTTTCGAGAAATGTTAGGTGAATGTAGTGTTTTTGATGGTGAGTTTTGTGTATGGAGTGGTATTTTGATGATTGGGTGGTGTTTTGAGGGTGTTTTTGGAGGTTTTGGGTTATGGGTATGGTGGGTTACGAATTTGGGGATTTTGTGGAGAGTGGGTATATGATGATTTTTGATGGTTGTGTTTTGTAAAGGAGGTTGTGGGTAATTGATTTGGGTAATTTTTATGGAGGTTTGGGTGTTGTTTGGGTGTATTTGGAGGTTGGGAAGATATGGGTATGGAGGGTTTTGAGTAGGAGAAGGGATGAGGAAGAAGAAGATCGGTTGGAAATCGTGACTTACTTGGCTTTTTGAGGTACGGATTCTGTAACATCCCCAAAATAATTAATGGAATTATTTGGGTGTTAACCCAATTAAACCAATTTAGTACTCGACTGGTAAATTTATCGGGTGCTAAAATTATTTAATTGTTGTCATCGGATCGTTAACCGGATAATACGGACCAAGGAAGTTTTGGAATCGAAATAAGAGATTTCGATCGATATGGTAATTTGACCGCGTTGCAACTTAAATATTAAATAAATATATAATTATGTGTATGTGTGTGCGTGTGAAAGGAGAAGAAAGAATTAAAAAGAGAAAGGAAAGGAAACTGAGAAACAGAGAGAAGAAAAGAGAGAAAGAAGAGAAAAAGAGAGAGATGGCGTGAGGGAGAAGAGAAGAGGGAGTGAGAGACTTCGCCGAAACGACTTCCGTCCAACACGAAAAATGTTCATCGCTACTTCCTCTTCGTTTTGGTACCAATTTCGTGACGATCAGCTCACTCTCTCTCACTTGGCCATTTTCGTTTTTTTGGAGCTTTTGTGGGAAATCCGATTTTGGGTTGGTTTTGAAGGTTTAGGTTCGGTTAGGAGCGAGCCCAAGGATGATGGATCACTGATTGAGGTTCGATTGAAAGATTGGAAGCGAGTTGGGTGATTTGGGGTTTTGGTGAATAGTGTCATGGAGGTTAGAGGAGGAAGATGATGAATAGTGTCCGTGGAGAATTTCGGGGAAATCGGTATTTCGGTCAACATGAGGTTTCGCGATCGAGTGGAAAGCTTTGGAAGCGGATTGGATGTCGCCGGAGCGGGGAATGTTCGTGTGGTTACTCGGTGGATCCGGCCGTACGTGGTTCACGCTTCAAGGGTGAGTTTTACTCACGTTTAGGATTTTATGTTTCGAATTATTAATTAACTGTTTTATCGCTTTCGCTGGACTGGAATATTTCTGGATATTGTCTGTTTCGGATTAGGAATCGATCGGAGCGAGTCCCGAGTTGTGTTGCGTTGAAATGGAATTTTTGGTGATTTGATTTCGAAAGATTTTGACTTAAAAACCGTTAATTGGAAAATATGTCGTTTTTGATAAAATCCGTTTTGATTGAGTTTTTGATTGGGTTGATTGATTGTGTGGTTCTAGTTGGGTCTATTTTGTTGGTTGTTTGGTCTGTTTTCGATCGGAACAAGAATCGGAATTGAGCGGAACGAGTATCGGGATCAATCGGAAAGCAATTTTTCATAAAACAGGCCATTTTTGCAATGCTGTCAAATGAGCACGACCCGTGCGTCCAGGGGCACGACCCGTGCGCCCTGTTCTGTCCAAAAATTTCAAAGTGCCCAAAATGATTCCGTTTCGATTCCAATCCTCTCCCAATCCTTTCCTAACCCTTTAATAATGATATTAGGCTTATAATGCCATGATTTTGGGTATGTTTTAAAAGGGTTTCGTAAAATAAGTTCGAAGTTGGAATTGTCTCGAAAAACCGAATAATATCATACATGTGCGGATATGTTTTATTGATAACTTTTGATCCGGGAACCCGATTGAGGTGTTCTAAGATGCGTTGGAAAGCTTATTCAGAGGCCTAATTGAATATTCTATTTTTAAGGCCAAATGAACTGTTTTTGATATTGAAAATTATGTCGAGAAGTGGTCAACTAGATTGCGAGTGTGAACTTGGTTTTTATAAAATGTGGATTAAAGTGTTTCATTGATTGTCTGATTTGATGGACCGTGGGTTCATAGTACTGTAGATATATATGTATATATATGTATATCGAGTTGGGTGACGACCCATGTTTTGACATACTAGGCGGGGCAGTCATGCTCCCCCAACCTAGGCTCCGTGCCAATAGGAGAATGTACTATTGGTAAGGGGGTTCACCGGGATTAGCACTGGATTTGCAGTCGGTGTCGTACTGTGCGATACACCGGGATTAGCACTGGATTTGCAGTCGGTGCCGCACTTTGTTTGTTGTACGTTCACCGGGATTAGCACTGGATTTGCAGTCGGTGTCATACTGTGTGATACACCGGGATTAGCACTGGATTTGCAGTCGGTGCCACACTTTGTTTGTTCACGTTCACCGGGGTTAGCACTTTATTGCAGTCGGTGTCGTGTTGATAAAAAAAAAAGGATTTTTAATTGAACCGAGAGAGTTAGTAGGGGTCTCGGTAGAACTCACTGAGATTGTATCTCACTGTTTAAATGTTGTTGTTTTACAGAGACACGGGGACAGCGGAAATCCAAGAGGCACGAGTAGGTTGAGCTCGGATTGGTTGCTGATAGCCTAGCTTTATGTTTAAGCTTGTTCCCCTTTTGTTGTCTGTATATTAAGACATTATGTATTTAAGGTATATCTTTCTTCCGCTTTCTTGTATGATACTGAATACTATAGATGCTGATGGTATATGGTCTGAGAACCATATTGTCTTGTTGTAAATAAGACTGTTTGTGTTATATTCAGCGAAAAATTTATAGTGATATTCAGTGTCTAAGCAGGAATTATATCTCTGATGTGTTACTATGGTGCACTTGGGTATTTTTAGTAGATAGAAATACCGGGGTGTTACAGTTGGTATCAGAGCGGTTCGACCTAGTCGGACTTAGTTTAGGGTTGAGTCGATTCCTTGCTAGTCCTTTTTGTAATTACACTTGTGATGCTAAGAGACATTGAGCCTGATCAACTTAATGCTTAGTGCATCATAAGCGGAATTATGACTGGATGATCAAGATGCAATCCTCGACCGCAATCGGAATATTCAACCGGTGCATCCTCAGGAAAGGTGACATGACGGTGGAAGAATACACCGCTAAGTTTGAGAAGTTGTCTCAGTTTTACCAAGTGGTAAAGTAAGCTTCAGATGACGAATGGAGAATGCAGAAGTATAAGACGGGCATAAGTGCTTTTATGATTTATGGTCTCAGTTCTTATACTGCTACAAATTATGTTGCCTTGGTGCAATCATCCTATGTCACCGAGGATAATCTCATAGGAAATATGGGAAAGGAAAGAAGGTAGTTGAAATATCAACTCCGAACGCAAAGTCGTAAGATAATTTCATCGAAGGAAAAGCAGATGCAATTCTTTGATTCTTCAAAGGTCAGAAGATGTTCTAACTGTGGAAGGCCTCACAGTGGTGATTGCAAGCGAAGATCTAATCGGTGCTATTGCAGTAATGTAGAGGGTCACTATGGTAAAGAGTGCCCTGCCAGGAAAAGCTCCAAGGAGTCATAAGCAACTCCAAGGCAAGGACGCGTCAACACTTTGGATGCTCAGACAGTTACAACTGCTGACGAGTTACTGAGGGGTATGGGATCAGTTTTCAATAACTCCGTCAGTATATTATACGATTCGGGTGCAACCCATTGTTTTATAGCACAATCATGTGTGGGTCGGTTAGGATTAGCATTGTCTCCGCTATCCGAGCCGATAGCCATTTTAACTGCTGCTAAGGGTCGTGTCCAGACATAATCTTGGTATAGAATTGTCTACTTGTCATAGGAGGCAGAAATTTCGTTGTAGAATTTATTGTTTGCCTACGAAAAGTGTGGACACCATTTTGGGTATGAATTGGATGACTGTAAATCATGTTGCAATCGACTATATTAATCAGCTATCAGCTTCGCTTCAGAATCAATTGAATTGTCTAAGACAAATTCGGAAGTGGTTACCTAGTTCACCTTAGACGGTCAATCTTCATTCCAAAGTGCGGGAGCACACGTTAGTATGTTATCTGCATCCGCTGAAACTAGTTTAGATTTGGCGAACGTTCAGGTCGTGAGTGACTTTCTGGATGTCTTCACGATGAAGTTTCTTCTGGACCTCCAGAGCGAGAAGTAGAGTTTACTGCAGAATTGATTCCTGGCACGGGATCAATATCTACTGTTTCTTATTGAAGGTTTCTTTAGAATTAAAGGAAATGGAGTCTCGACTTGAAGAGTCGATGTTAAAGAAATTCATTCGACCGAGTACTTCGCTAAGGAGTGCTCTGGTGTGGTTAGTCAAAAGGAAAAATGGTAGCATGAGATCGTGCATTGATTATCGACAACTCAACAAAGTGACGATCAGGAATAAATATCCCTTACCAAGGATAGACGATTTGCTTGAGCAATTTGAGGTGCTGCAGTGTTTCTAAAATTGATCTGAGGTCAGGACATCATCAAATAAAAGTTAGAGCCTTAGATATTCCGAAGACAGCCTTCCGTACTTGGTATGGACATTACGAGTTTGCAGTGATGCCCTTCGGTTTGACTAATGCTCCAGCGGTATTCATGGATTACAAGAACGGGGTTTCCCACCCTTACTTGGATCGGTTTGTGGTAGTTTTCATTTATGATATCTTGGTGTACTCTAAGACTATTGGGGAGCATGCCCAACATCTCCGCGTTATTCTGAACGTACTCCAAGAGAAGAAATTGTATTCTAAGCCGTCGAAGAGTGACTTCTGGATGTCGGAAGTGAAGTTTTTGGAATGCGTGATTTCCAAATTGGGAGTTGCGGTGGATCCCAGTAAGGAGGGAGTTGTGTTGAACTGGGAACGACCAACGTCAGTCACTGAAATCAGAAGTTTTCTAAGTCTAGCCGGTTACTATAAGAGATTTGTTCAAGGGTTCTCACAGTTAGTTGTCCACTTACTCGGTTAACTCGTAAGGGTCAACCGTTTACGCAGGGTACTGATTGTGAAGAATGTTTTCAAGAATTGAAGGTTTGGTTGACTTCTGCTCCAATCCTGATTCTTCCAGATCCGTCTTTGAGATTCCAAATTTACAGCGATGCTTCTGGGAAGGATTTAGGATGTGTTCTTGTGCAGAATCAACAAGAGGTAGCTTATGCGTCCAGATAATTGAAGACTCATGAAGAGAGTTATCCGACTCATGATTTGTAATTGGCATCGATTGTGTATGCACTGAAGATTTGGAGACGTTACCTGTATGGGTCTCGTTTTGAAGTCTTTAGTGATCACAAAAGTTTATAGTATCTGTTTGATCAGAGGAACTGAATAGCAGGCAGAGAAGTGTGTAGAATTCTGAAGGATTATGACTTCGGGTTGAAGTATTATCCAGGAAATCCCAATGTTGTAGCTGATGCGAGTAATAGGAAATCCATTCACATAGCAGAGTTGATGCTGCAAGAAATGGGATTGTTAGAGTCTTTTAGATCTAAATTGGAGTACATCCATAAGTTTCCACTTTGGTGGCGAGGTATTGGTTTATTAACCTCTCCTTGGTGAAGGTTGACAATGAGATTGTCTTACGAAATTCCGTTTGACAAGTCGAACGTGAATACGGTTATGTAAATGAGGTAACTGCTGATTGTTGTCACGTTGCGAATAACCATCAAAGGATTAATTGATGGATCTACTTGTAGGTGACTGAAATTTCCGAAGTAAAGCTTGGCGTGCGGTGTAATAGTTTTGAAAAATCGTTTTTGTGAAAACCGCATGCTAAAGTTAATTTTGGGAACGAATTAAGAGGCAAATAGATTATGATTGAGGAGGAAAATCCTAGGAGGACTACTTAGGTTGAGGGGAATCTCTCAACGCTATTGACTAATAAGAAAATGAGCTCTGTGTTCTGTTTAATAGTTGTTTGGAGAACAACTGATGTGATTTTCATTACGTTCAATTTATTCGATGTCCCCGTGGTTTATTTCTACGTTTAAGATAAACGTTTCTGGAAAATCCTTATTCCATCTTCTTTCGAAAAGTGTTATCTCGAAATCTTGGGGGCGAGTCAAGAAGTTTCACAAGTGACTTTTTCGTCACATTGTCGGTATGTGCGAGAACCGTTACGGATATTAGAAGAATTGTAGAGAAAGTGTTTACACCTTTCGAGGAATTCGTATTTGTTTTTACGCCTACCGAGGAGTACTTTGATTTGGATTAATCAAAGTTGGGGAGTAAACGAGGATAATTGGAATGAAGCTTCGGAAGTGTTTTCAAACGCGGTGCCGAGCCGATGTAGGCAAATAATGAGTTTCTCGTGTAGATGCGTGACCAGAGAGTTCGTATCAAGGTAGTAGTGGATCATACTTGGAGATTGATGTGCCAACTTGGGAAGAGTTCCTACGCTTATTTCGTTAGTTCGAGATTGTTTTCCAGCAACTTAAACCTTTCTGAGAATGTCGATTCTCGGTTAGTCAATCGTAAGACTTGACGAAAATTTTGAGGACAAAATTCTTTCAAGTTGGGGAGAATGTAACATCCCCAAAATAATTAATGGAATTATTTGGGTGTTAACCCAATTAAACCAATTTAGTACTCGACTGGTAAATTTATCGGGTGCTAAAATTATTTAATTGTTGTCATCGGATCGTTAACCGGATAATACGGACCAAGGAAGTTTTGGAATCGAAATAAGAGATTTCGATCGATATGGTAATTTGACCGCGTTGCAACTTAAATATTAAATAAATATATAATTATGTGTATGTGTGTGCGTGTGAAAGGAGAAGAAAGAATTAAAAAGAGAAAGGAAAGGAAACTGAGAAACAGAGAGAAGAAAAGAGAGAAAGAAGAGAAAAAGAGAGAGATGGCGTGAGGGAGAAGAGAAGAGGGAGTGAGAGACTTCGCCGAAACGACTTCCGTCCAACACGAAAAATGTTCATCGCTACTTCCTCTTCGTTTTGGTACCAATTTCGTGACGATCAGCTCACTCTCTCTCACTTGGCCATTTTCGTTTTTTTGGAGCTTTTGTGGGAAATCCGATTTTGGGTTGGTTTTGAAGGTTTAGGTTCGGTTAGGAGCGAGCCCAAGGATGATGGATCGCTGATTGAGGTTCGATTGAAAGATTGGAAGCGAGTTGGGTGATTTGGGGTTTTGGTGAATAGTGTCATGGAGGTTAGAGGAGGAAGATGATGAATAGTGTCCGTGGAGAATTTCGGGGAAATCGGTATTTCGGTCAACATGAGGTTTCGCAATCGAGTGGAAAGCTTTGGAAGCGGATTGGATGTCGCCGGAGCGGGGAATGTTCGTGTGGTTACTCGGTGGATCCAGCCGTACGTGGTTCACGCTTCAAGGGTGAGTTTTACTCACGTTTAGGATTTTATGTTTCGAATTATTAATTAACTGTTTTATCGCTTTCGCTGGACTGGAATATTTCTGGATATTGTCTGTTTCGGATTAGGAATCGATCGGAGCGAGTCTCGAGTTGTGTTGCGTTGAAATGGAATTTTTGGTGATTTGATTTCGAAAGATTTTGACTTAAAAACCGTTAATTGGAAAATATGTCGTTTTTGATAAAATCCGTTTTGATTGAGTTTTTGATTGGGTTGATTGATTGTGTGGTTCTAGTTGGGTCTATTTTGTTGGTTGTTTGGTCTGTTTTCGATCGGAACAAGAATCGGAATTGAGCGGAACGAGTATCGGGATCAATCGGAAAGCAATTTTTCATAAAACAGGCCATTTTTGCAATGCTGTCAAATGAGCACGACCCGTGCGTCCAGGGGCACGACCCGTGCGCCCTGTTCTGTCCAAAAATTTCAAAGTGCCCAAAATGATTCCGTTTCGATTCCAATCCTCTCCCAATCCTTTCCTAACCCTTTAATAATGATATTAGGCTTATAATGCCATGATTTTGGGTATGTTTTAAAAGGGTTTCGTAAAATAAGTTCGAAGTTGGAATTGTCTCGAAAAACCGAATAATATCATACGTGTGCGGATATGTTTTATTGATAACTTTTGATCCGGGAACCCGATTGAGGTGTTCTAAGATGCGTTGGAAAGCTTATTCAGAGCCCTAACTGAATATTCTATTTTTAAGGCCAAATGAACTGTTTTTGATATTGAAAATTATGTCGAGAAGTGGTCAACTAGATTGCGAGTGTGAACTTGGTTTTTATAAAATGTGGATTAAAGTGTTTCATTGATTGTCTGATTTGATGGACCGTGGGTTCATAGTACTGTAGATATATATGTATATATATGTATATCGAGTTGGGTGACGACCCATGTTTTGACATACTAGGCGGGGCAGTCATGCTCCCCCAACCTAGGCTCCGTGCCAATAGGAGAATGTACTATTGGTAAGGGGGTTCACCGGGATTAGCACTGGATTTGCAGTCGGTGTTATGTCATGAGTTTGTTGTACGTTCACCGGGATTAGCACTGGATTTGCAGTCGGTGTCGTACTGTGCGATACACCGGGATTAGCACTGGATTTGCAGTCGGTGCCGCACTTTGTTTGTTGTACGTTCACCGGGATTAGCACTGGATTTGCAGTCGGTGTCGTACTGTGTGATACACCGGGATTAGCACTGGATTTGCAGTCGGTGCCACACTTTGTTTGTTCACGTTCACCGGGGTTAGCACTTTATTGCAGTCGGTGTCGTGTTGATAAAAAAAAAAGGATTTTTAATTGAACCGAGAGAGTTAGTAGGGGTCTCGGTAGAACTCACTGAGATTGTATCTCACTGTTTAAATGTTGTTGTTTTACAGAGACACAGGGACAGCGGAAATCCAAGAGGCACGAGTAGGTTGAGCTCGGATTGGTTGCTGATAGCCTAGCTTTATGTTTAAGCTTGTTTCCCTTTTGTTGTCTGTATATTAAGACATTATGTATTTAAGGTATATCTTTCTTCCGCTTTCTTGTATGATACTGAATACTATAGATGCTGATGGTATATGGTCTGAGAACCATATTGTCTTGTTGTAAATAAGACTGTTTGTGTTATATTCAGCGAAAAATTTATAGTGATATTCAGTGTCTAAGCAGGAATTATATCTCTGATGTGTTACTATGGTGCACTTGGGTATTTTTAGTAGATAGAAATACCGGGGTGTTACAGATTCAGGCATCAGGCCTCGCACGGACCGTGCTTGATCCACGCACAGGTCGTGCTTAACATTCGCAGAAGAAAATGCTTCCTTTTAATTTACGCACGGATCGTGCTGCACCTACGCACGGATCGTGCCTGAGCTACGGTGATTGGTTATTGCCAATTCCTTCCAGTACGCACGGATTGTGCCATGGTGCGCACGGATCGTGCTTCTCTTTTGCACAAGGAACACAAAAATTGTCATGGAATACGCACGGATCGTGCCATGGTGTGCACGGATCGTGCTTCTCTTTCGCACAAGGAACACAAAAAGTATTCTTAGATACGCACAGATCATGCCATGATGCGCACGGATCGTGGTTATCCTTTAGCATTAAAAACTCATTTTTTTTCTGTATCAAACACCCGGATCAGACACCCTTTTTACATGGATTTCCTGGAAAACAAAAAAAAACAAAAACATTAACCCGTGGGTTGCCTCCGACGCATTGCTCTTTTAACGTCACTAGCTTGACCCAGACCTTTTTCTTTAATTGGGATTTTGTAGAACCAAAGTGGTTCCCTTTTCAATCTCATCACCAATCAAATAAGTTTTCAACCTTTGTCCGTTTACTTTGAATGAACCGGTCTACTCACTCCATATATCAACAGCTTCGAAAGGGTATACCTTACGGACTTGAAATGGACCGGACCATTTTGACCTTAATTTCCCTGTAAAAAGTTTCAGCCTTGAGTTGAAGAGCAATACAAGATCGCCTTCTTTGAATTCTCTTCGGGCGATACGCTTAATATGCCATTTCTTTGTTCTTTCTTTGTAAATTCGGGCATTTTCATAAGCGTCCATCCTCAGTTCTTCCAACTCATTTAAATGAAGTTTTCTTTTATCACATGCTAACTTTGTATCCAAGTTGAGAGTTTTTATTGCCCAATAAGCCTTGTGCTCTAGCTCAACCGGAAGATGACAAGACTTCCCATAAATCAATTTAAAATGAGTCATCCCAATAGGAGTCTTGTATGCTGTCCGATAAGCCCAAAGAGCATCATCAAGCTTAATTGACCAATCTTTTCTAGAAGGAGAGACCATTTTTTCTAAAATACTTTTTATCTCTCTATTGTAGACCTCAACTTGGCCACTAGTTTGGGGGTGGTAAGGTGTTGCAATTTTGTGCCTCACCCCAAACTTTTGTAAGAGCTTTTCAAAATCTTTGGAGATAAAATGAGATCCTCCATCACTAATTACTACTCTTGGTACTCCAAATCTTGGAAAAATGATTCTTTTGAAAAGCTTGATTACGACTTGTGCATCATTTGTTGGAGAAGCAATGGCTTCAATCCACTTTGAAACATAATCAACCGCGACTAGAATGTATTGATTTCCAAAAGAAGACGAAAATGGCCCAATGAAGTCAATTCCCTAGACGTCGAAAATTTCAACTTCTAGAATACTGTTAAGAGGCATTTCGTTTCTTCTGGAAATACTCCCAGTGCGTTGACATTGATCACATTTAGAAACAAAATGATGCACATCTTTAAAGAGTGATGGCCAGAAAAAACCAGATTGAAGAATTTTGAAAGCAGCCTTTTTAGAACTGGCATGGCCACCATAAGAAGAAGAATGACAGTGAATAAGAATGTTACTTACCTCTTCTTCTGGGATGCATCTTCTGAAAACACCATCTGCTCCCCTTTTGAAAAGGAGAGGTTCATCCCAATAGTAATGTTTAACATCAGAGAGGAATTTCTTCCTCTGTTGGTTGTTCAAGTCCGGAGGCAGCACACCAGCTGCAAGATAGTTCACATAGTCGGCATACCAAGGTGCTTTAGTTTGCACCAAAGAGAATAGTTGATCATCTGGAAAGGAATCATCAAGCGGCAGCTCATTCTCATTGTTCTCTTACAACCTTGACAAGTGATCAGCCACAACATTTTCTGTACCTTTTTTTATCTCTTATCCCCAAGTCAAATTCCTAGAGGAGCAAAATCCATCGGATCAACCTTGGCTTAGCATCTTTTTTGTTCAACAAATATTTTATTGCCGAGTGATCCGTGTAGATGATGATTTTAGACCCCACCAAGTATGACCTGAATTTATCTATGGCAAAGACCACCGCCAATAGCTCTTTTTCTATTGTGGCATAATTCACTTGGGCAGCATCCAAGGTTCTACTAGCATAGTAGATAGCATGCATCTTCTTATCCTTCTTTTGACCCAGGACTGCCCCAACCGCATAGCCACTTGCATCACACATTATCTCGAATGGAAGATTCCAATCCGGTGGTTGCATGATTGGGGCAGTGGTCAAAGCTTCTTTTAACCTGCAAAATGCTTCATGACAAAGATCATCAAAAACAAAAGCTGCATCCTTAAGGATCAAGCTTGTCAGTGGCTTAGTAATCTTGGAAAAATCTTTTATAAACCGGCGGTAAAAACCCGCATGACCCAAGAAACTTCTCACCTCTTTGACCGAGGTAGGAGGTGACATTTTTCAATGATTTCAATTTTAGCCTTGTCAACCTCAATACCTCGTTCAGAAACCAAGTGCCCAGGTACAATACCTTCCCTCACCATAAAGTGGCATTTTTCCCAGTTCAAAACAAGATTTACCTTTTCACATATTTCAAGAACTTTTTCTAGGTTAGCCAAACAGTTATCAAAACTTGATCCATGAACTGAGAAATCATCCATAAAAACTTCCATAATATTTTCAACGAAATCTGAAAAGATGGACATCATACAGCGTTGAAAAGTAGCAGGAGCATTACACAGACCAATAGGCATCCTTCTATAGGCATAAGTGCCATAAGGACAAGTAAAAGTTGTTTTTTCTTGGTCGCTAGGATGAATGGGTATTTGAAAAAATCCAGAATACCCATCCAAATAGCAAAAGTGTGAATGCTTTGCTAACCTTTCTAGCATTTGGTCAATAAAAGGGAGGGGAAAATGATCTTTACGGGTTGCTTTATTAAGCTTCCTATAATCGATGCACATTCTCCATCCCGTGACAGTCCTAGTAGCAATGGATTCATTTTTCTAATTTTTTATAACTGTAAGGCCTCCCTTTTTAGGTACTACTTCAACAGGACTAACCCATTTACTGTCTGAAATTGGATATATAACCCCAGCATCAAGGAGTTTAAGTACTTCTTTTTTCACAACTTCCTTCATGTTAGGATTCAATCACCTTTGATGCTCAATGGAGGGTTTATAGTCCTCTTCAAGTAGTATCCTATGCATACATAATGAGGGATTTATTCCCTTAATATCCTCAATAGTATATCCTATAGCTTTAGGGTATTTCTTGAGAATATTAAGTAATTTCTTTGTTTCCACCTCATTTAAGTTTGCATTGACAATAACAGGAAAAGTAGAGTTTAGGCCGAGAAATTCATACCTTAGAGATGTAGGGAGAGGCTTTAGTTCCACCTTTGGAGTTCGTTTTGGAAGAGGATCAGATTCCTCAACCAAGTCTTCAATGCCCAAACCTTTTATAGGAGTATTTTCTTCCAGCAATTTGGCATAGGTGTCATACCCTAATTCTGTCCGGCTAATTAAAAAAAATCCAAAAAAAAAGAGCAAAAGAGCAATAAAACAAATAAAATTCATGCATTGTATTCATCAAACATAGACAAAAAGAATTCATGCAAGCCAAAAAGAAACTCCTGCATCACATCACATTCATCCCATCAAAAAGCAATCATGGCATTTGCATTGCATGCATTTGTTCATCTCACTTGCAGGTACAAGGGCGGATAAGTACTTCGATGTTAATCCTCGCACTCAGTTCCCAGAAAATGCCCTCTTAGTTCGGAATTCAAATGCTTTTCAGTTCGGCGCTCAAGCGTGCATTGCAGTTTGGAGTTCAAATCGCTCTTATCAGAGTTCAGTGCTCCCTTCTGTTCATGGTTTCACATCGTGTACGAGCAACGCGATGGACCGTAGCCCCATGTGAGGTTCAACGGAATAGTTGTATCAGCCTAAGATACAGTGGAGGCCTTGCATTGATCAGTATATCAGTTCCGGAGCTGATAACGATCCCCCCGGTCGCTCGAAAGACCAGAGATTCTCAGGATGCGTGCTCCTCAAAGCCACGTGCAAACTCGGATTCGCAAGGGTTCGTTTACAGGTTTTAGGCAGCCTGGCATTTTACAGCTTTCTTTATCGTTTTCTTCATTTAGCGTTTTCCTTGCCTTTCGCAGTTAGCGTGCATGTTGTTAACCACTTCGTTTATTGTTTCCTCATCAACACTCCAAGTGTTGATTCAAAAGAAAAAAACAAAAAAAAAAGAAAAGAGAACAAAAAAAGAGAAAAGAAAAAGGAGAAAAGAGAAAGGAGACAAGAGAAAAAAGAAAATTCGGGTTTCTCCAAGTAGACAAAATTGGTATGATTTCTGAATTCTTTATTTCTATTTTATCTTCGAATTATGTCTCGCCCAATTCATATTTCTTGGTAAAATCCAAATAAAGAGGAGCAGCTGTCATACCCTAATTTTGTCCGCCCAAGCAAAACCTTTTTTTAGGGAATAAAATAGTGCATGTTTCAATATCTGTGGGCATTCAAATGAGAGCAAGTTAATTATTTTTGAACTAAAGCAAGTCAAGGATGAAAAATACAATTTATTCTATCAAGGATAATTTTCGTATAATTTTTTGGAAGAAAATCCTAGTTCAAAATAATTAAAAGGCATTTTTTTCCCATTTTTATTGCACAAGAAAGCTGAAAAAGGACTATTAAATATTCCCCGATTATTAAATGACAACTTTTATTGTCATGAATAATTAGAGGGATATTTTTATGGTGCCCAAAAATTCAGAAATTCAAATAGAAAGTACAAAGTGTCCTCAATAAGACAAAAGACCAAAAAGGAGAAGCAATTTTCCCTCCCCATTTTTTTGTCATAGCCGAATTCCCTCTCTCTCTCTCTCCACAATTTCGAATTCCCTCTCTCTCTCTCTCTCCACAATTTCTTCTACACTCTTCTATTGTACAAATTATTCCTTAAGAATATTCTTGTACTATCCTTAATCCTACCTGTTGCACCCCGAAAAATCCCGCTTGGTGTTTCTCAATGTACAACGTGGAAAAATTTTGGAGCCGCCACCAATATTTTAATTTTAAGACCAAAACATTGAAAAAAGGTCTTTTGGACAAGGCGGATGGTCTTTTGAAAACTAGAGATATAGGTTCGGGGGTCGATTACGTGCGAGGAAGGTGTTAGCACCGCGCACGTCCTTTCTACCGAAAGGGAACCTCTAATTAAATGTGTGGTTTTAACGTTTGATTTGAAAAATACATAGGTTTGCCTATTTATTTCTTGTTTGAAGATGAATGGGAGAACTTAATGAAAATTTTATTTTTGGTGAGAAAGGGGGAAAAAAAGGGTTTTTAGAAAAAAGTGCTTGACGGGACATGGCCCGCTCCTACGTATCTCCCGGTGCGATGGAGAATTCAAAGCTACGTAGTTCTTGGTTCTTTTTTGAAAAGTTTTTGTTTTTTATCTTTTTTAGTGAGTTTTTGAAATAGGACGAGCATTAGTGAATGATTAAACTAGCAGAGGCTATGATGAATCACTTACTAAATACTCAAAAGAGAGAGTTGTACCGCTAGTCAAACGAACGAAGGTTCTGATGGACTATTGATAACAACTCGTTTTTTATTATCCTTTTGGAAAGTGATTTTCGAAAGAGATTGATTTGTACGATGATCAAACTAACAAAGGTTATGATGGATCACCGTTTATTATTTTTAGGAGAAAAGGACATTGTCACTAATAGCTAAACGAACAGAGGCTCTGATGAGCTACTAGCAACAATGGGTTTGAAAGTGGTTTTTGTTTGTTTTATGAAAATGATTGGTTTAGGGGAATGAAAAGAATTTTTCTTTGTTGCGCTTGACGAGAACGTGGCTCGCTCCTACGTATCCCAAACGGGAATCAAAGCGACGTAGTTCTAATGAAAAATGTTTTTTTTTGAAAGGGTTTGAAAGGGGAGGTTGAATCATCTGAGACCATCTTCCCCACTTAGAAAATGATGCACTAGGCATAAGTGGGAATCATGTGGTTCATCATCAACAAAGACACTACAGCTAAATTAAATCACATAGGGCAATTTTGGCATGGATCAGGATGATTAAATTTTAACAAATGTAAAGACTGAAATACCTCTGATGAAGACAGATATTACAACTCTGAAGAACGCAAACCCCGACTAACCCTTGCAGGAGATCAGCTCAGACGGACCAACGGCGCGAATAGAGCAGAAATGAAGCGTAGAACTGGAAAATGAGATTTACGAGAGTTGTCTTCTCAGATCTCGTGAAATGTGTGTGTGTGTTTTCTGATCTTGTAAAATCTGTCCCTCTTTCTCTGATCTCGTGAGATGTGTGTCTGAAGATCTGTGTGTGTTCTCCCTCTCCTTTCTCTGATCTCGTAAAATCTCCTCCTCCTTTCTCTGATCTCGTGAAGTCTCCTCCTCTCTTCTGAGATGTGTCTGAAAAAATGAAAATCACACCTACGTATTTATAGGCTTAGGCAACAGTAGAATTTTGAAAAGACAATTAATGTAAGTGAAGAATCGATTATTGTATGAAGGCAAAATATAGTATAATCGATTCTTTGCTTTTAGAAAACATAGGAATCGATTCCTTGGGCTTTAGAAATTAGTGGGAATCGATTTTCAGGACCTTTTGCATAGGTGAAAATCGATTCCTTACTTAGTTAACACAATGAGGAATCGATTCTTGAGCCTTTGGAAATAGTGGGAATCGATTTTCAGGACCTTTTGCATAGGTGAAAATCGATTCCTTACTTAGTTAACACAATGAGGAATCGATTCTTGAGCCTTTGGAAATAGTGGGAATCGATTTTCAGGACCTTTTGCATAGGTGAAAATCGATTCCTTACTTAGTTAACACAATGAGGAATCAATTCTTGCTTTCCACAAAATGCTTTTAGGTCTTTGCCATGCATAAAATATTTTCCAAAGCTTGCCATGCATGCATAACATATTTTCAAAAACCCTAATTTGATGCATGAGGCCTATTGCAAAAAATTGTTTTTAGAGACCCTTTTGTGAGAAATGACCAAAATGCCCTTTTTGACTCTAACTTCCCAAAACGTGCATTCTAACCCTAAAAATGATGCATAATTTATTTTTGTGTGGAAAATTAGGGTTTGGACCTAAGCCGGACAAAATTGGGGTATGACAGCTGCCCCTCTTTATCTGAATTTTAACGAGGAATATGAATTGGCCGAAACATATTCCAAGGCAAAATGAAGATAAAGAATTCAGAAATTATACCGATTTTGTCCACTTGGGGAAACCCGAATTTTCCTCTTTTTCTTTTTCTATTTTTGAATAGATGGGTTTTGAGAACAAACGGGGAACGGTTAACACTTGGCGCATTAACTGAGAGAGAAAATGACGGACCACTCGGGATCTGAAGGAGCACTAAGGCTCTGAAGGACCACTCAGGATCTGAAGGAGCACTAAGGCTCTGAAGGACCACTCAGGGTCTGGAAGGCTGCCTAGGCCTTAATTGAAGGACCATCGTGGTCTGAAGGAGCGCTACTAGCTATGGTACTAGTAAAACGGTCTGAGGGGGCCTTTCGAGAGGCCATGATGGGTCAAGATCAGCTCCGGAACTGATATGTTGACCATGAAGGACGTCCGTCGTGTCTTAGGCTGACACAACTAGTCTGAAGGACCACTTGGGGTCTGAAGGACTTACCCGCAGCTCGAATACGAGGTGAAGTCTGTTTTTGAAGGGACACTTGGGTCCTGAAGGGATTCACGAATCCTGTTGGTTGATTGATTGAAAAGTTCAACTAAAGCAGACAGAATAGTAAAATGAGCACTTGGCGTGCAGACAGAAAAGTAAATGGGCACTTGGCGTGCAAACAGAAAAATAAATGGGCACTTGGCGTGCAAACAGAAAAGTAAATGGGCACTTGGCGTGCAGACAGAAGAAATGGGCACTAGGCGTGCAAAAGCAGGAAAGTAAATGGTAAAGAATGCGGTAAAGAAAGCAGTAAGGAAGGAGCACTGAGGGCTCAGGATGAGCGCGGAGGGCTCAGGAGGGAGCACAGAGGGCTCAGGATGAGCACAGAGGGCTCAGGATGAGCACAGAGGGCTCAGGGGGGGAGCACAGAGGGCTCAGGATGAGCGCAGAGGGCTCATGAGGGAGCACAGAGGGCTTAGGGGGGAGCACAGAGGGCTCAGGAGGAGCACAGAGGGCTCAGGATGAGCACAGAGGGCTCAGGGGGAGCACAGAGGGCTCAGGAGGAGCACAGAGGGCTCAGGTTGAGCACAGAGGGCTCAGGAGGAGCACAGAGGGCTCAGGGTGAGCACAGAGGGCTCAGGATGAGCACAGAGGGCTCAGGGGGGAGCACAGAGGGCTCAGGATGAGCACAGAGGGCTCAGGGGGGAGCACAGAGGGCTCAGGATGAGCACAGAGGGCTCAGGGGGGAGCACAGAGAGCTCAGGAGGAGCACAGAGGGCTCAGGGTGAGCACAGAGGGCTCAGGATGAGCAGAGAGGGCTCAGGGTGAGCACAGAGGGCTCAGGAGGAGCACAGAGGGCTCAGGGGGAGCACAGAGGGCTCAGGACGAGCACAGAGGGCTCAAGAGGGAGCATAGAGGGCTCAGGATGAGCACAGAGGGCTCAAGAGGGAGCACAGAGGGCTCAGGATGAGCGCAGAGGGCTCAGGGGGAGCACAGAGGGCTCAGGATGAGCACAAAGGGCTCAGGGGGGAGCACAGAGGGCTCAGGAGGAGCACAGAGGGCTCAGGATGAGCACAGAGGGCTCAGGAGGAGCACAGAGGGCTCAGGGTGAGCACAGAGGGCTCAGGATGAGCACAGAGGGCTCAGGATGAGCACAGAGGGCTCAGGAGGAGCACAGAGGGCTCAGGAGGAGCACAGAGGGCTCAGGGGGGAGCACATAGGGCTCGGGATGAGCACAGAGGGCTCACAAATTCTTTTGATTGGTTGATTTGAAATGACCGATGCTGCTGTATTGGATTGAGGTACCTGCATACGTCAGTTGATGCAAGGAATGGTGCATGGAGTATGAGTGCAGGTTATGAGTGCATGTTATGCATGTGCATGCAATGAGTGCATGTTATGAGTGCATGTTATGAGTGCATGTTATGCAAAGGCATGTTATGCTATGATTCTGGTGTAATGATGAATGTAATGCATGACTGTGTTTTGTTTATTGCCTTTTTTTGCTTATTATATATTTTTTTTATTTTTGCTGGTTCAGCCAACCCGTGACACTCATGACACGAGACTGAGGAACCTGTTGGACTTGCGGAGCTCATGGGCCGAGTGCATGTTGGTCTTGACTTTGCTGGTTTGAAGCAATCGTGGATGTAGTTGCTCTCTTGCATGATTGACTGATTTTGAGGATGTGTTTTCTCTCAGGACTCTTAAGAATCTCGTAATGATTTGCAATGCTCTATGATATATGCACATGTTTTACAGTTCAGGACCATCATCATCATAAAACGTTTATTTTGAGCAGAAAAAGCAGAAAATAAAAGAGTGAACAGATACGAGAAATTTGAACTTTATTAATGTGGAAACCGGTCGCACAAGAAGTTACGCCGATTATTTATTACACTTGAAAGTTTAAACTGTAAAAAGACACGAAAAAGGAGAGAAGCTGAATTCTGACTGTCTGTCTCTGTGGAACAGTGCCAAACATCTATGTCCTTGACCTTGATCACCCCCTCATCCAAGCTTGTAGGAGAGTTGTATGCCTTTCTTTACTTTTCATGCCTAAGTTTTCAGACCCTAATTTTTGCCTGGATCGCCCTTTGCGGGTTTTCAATCCACCGGGTCGCTCTGATTTTGCCTAGGCCGCCCTTTGTGGGTTTTCAACCTAGCGAGCTAATTCTTACTTGGCTTGTCTTTCTCTTTTTTTTATATTTCTTTCAGGCATAATACTTCTTCACTTAATCTGAATTGACTGGATTCCCGAGATCTTCGCCGTCTATATTTATGAGTATCGACGCTCCTCTGGAAAAAGCTTTCTTGACTTCATATGGACCGTCATAAGTGGGTATCAACTTCCCACGGAGTCAGTCTGGATAGGTAGGATCTTTTTGAGTACAAGGTCTCCTTCGCCGAATTCTCGAAGGCGGACTTTCCTGCCGAAAGCTGCCTTCATCTTTTGTTGGTACAACTGGCCATGGCGCCGGGCAGCAATTCTTTTCCCTTTAATGAGATTCAGTTGATCTAGACGAGCTTGGATCCATTTTGCTTCTTCTAACCTGGCCTCCATGACTACTCGTAGAGAGGGTATTTCAACATTGATGAGAAGAAACTGCTTCTGACCCATACACTAGAGAAGAAAGGGGGTTGCCCCTGTATGATTTCAATGAATGTGAGTGCGACAAGGGATGAGATAGGTGTAGGGTCAATTTCCCCAGTTGTAGGAGAGGTGAAGAGCGACAGGATTGCCCCACTTGGCATATTGTAAACAAATGAATTTACTTGTCCTTGAGCTAAGACTTTGAGAAAACAGCAGCAATCAATCATTGATCGGAATGGACTTTTCGGGATTGTGGTGTTTTGTGGAGGAGAGATGAGTAGGCTTAATGAGGTATTTGGGGCTAACGGCAGGATGGTTTTTATTCGGTGTTGGCTGTTGATCGATGATTTATGATGGGTAACTGGCTTGATGAGGTATTAGGAGGTTTTATTCCTGGCTAAGGGTCTGGGGAGGGCAGGCTGTCGAGGTCAAAGGAGAATGTTGGCGGTTTATGAGAAGAGAGGTGCATGGAAATGAGAAAGTGTTTGAAAGTTTATTGAGACAAGGACCTCTTGGGTTTTGTGGTAACATGTATCAACTCACTATTTACATTTCTTTTGTATTTTTCTTTTGGTTTTGGGATTTTCCTTTTGAATGATTTTTCTTTCTTTGATTTCTTCTTTTTCTTGAGCTTGGGTGAACTGATAAAGACGATGCACTGTTTTTTCTGAGGTGGTCCTTGTCTAAGGTGACTTTTGGATTTTTGGCTTTTTCTTGGCTTAAGATGGGTCGGAAAGGATTATGTTTTTCTCTTTGGGATTTTCTTGGCTTACGGTGGGTAGGAGAGGATTTTGTTTTTCTCTTTGGGATTTTCTTGGCTTAAGATGGTTAGGAGAGGATTTTGTTTTTGGATATGGAATGGTAGTCCGACTTCCTTTCAAATCATGATTGCTTATTTCCTCAAAAATTAACTCTGGGATAATAATTCACTTATTTTCACGCACTTGCCCTTCTTCTTTATTTCCCTTTTGAGCTCTAATTTTCCTTTATTGAAGTACCCATCTTGACCTCTTTCTTGTTCTCAGCGGTTCCCAAGTTGATCACTTCAGTGGATTCCCCGGGATGCTGAATAACCCTTTTTCCTTGCTTCATTAACCTTCTGGAGGATTTTTCCGGTCTTTCTCAACGTCCCACTCTGCTTGATTGATAAGGTGATCAAAGTCAAAATATGGACTGTTGGCACTGTTATTTTGAGAGACAATTGCTGTGGATTTGCTTTTTGCCGAGGCGAAAAAGCAGAATGGAAGGTGAGACATGCAGGCAAAAATAATAAAGAAAAGAAGAGACACATGAAATGAAAAAGAAATTGATTTTTATTGATTGGAATTCAAAAACAACGTTTTTATTGATGATGATGATTTAGAAAATAAAAACATGTGCGCCCCTAACAACTGGTCCTGCGGCCTTGGGCAGAGCCACAGGGTTGCATTACAAATGACTACTTTAAAAGGTCCCAGGAGGATCAGCAGTCTTTCAATTCTTTAATTCTTTCACCAGCACTGCAGCGACAAACCAGGTTTGCATCACCCTCATCCTTGATGACAGCAATTTGATCGTGTTGTTCCTCTTCCTCATCCCATCCTGTGGGCTGGATGTCTTCTATTCGGATTTGAGCACTCTCGGGAGCGTCATATCTGACCAAGTAGTCAAACTTTCCACTGGACTCCCCTAGGGTATCCCAACATCCCTCTTTCATAGGCACCGCTATTACTTCCTCATTGATTTCTTTTCCATCTTCAATATCATGGGTCCCTATCTGAATCACGCACCGATCTATCAGGTCTTGCACTGCATGCTTGAAGGCTCTGCACTCCTCCACAGTATGACCAACCCCGTTTTCGTGGAAACTGCAGGTAGCACTTGCATTGTACCTTCGGGAAAATGGCGGTTGAAGGGCCTTCATTGGCCGGGTGCTGATCAGGTTCTTGGAAGTCAGGTGATTAAACAATTCCGTGCATGTCATCGGTATTGGATCAAAACTGGTTCGTTTCTTGTACTGATAACCCTGAGCCTTGTGACTGTCACCGCCTTGCTGGGATGGCACAGGAGCAGAGAATGGAACAGTTTGTGGTGGTGGAGGAATGAAAGAAATGACACCAACTGGACCCACGACAGTGACACCTTCAGCAGCTGCCCCACTCTTTAAGCTCTGCAATATGACCATCATCTCATGTATCTGGGCCTCCATTGCCTTCAATCATTCTTCTAGCAAGTGATATCTGTCTCTTGGCTGTGGGCTTTCAATCATCTGGCCCTGAGGATAGCTCCTCGGACTGAAGTAGTAAACCCCATACTGAGCGGAGTTTCCCATTTGATAAGCAACACTTGGAGGATTCACAATAATCTCCGGAGCAAGAGCAGAAGAACTTCTGGGAGGTATAATACTGGGACTAGGGATGTGAATGTGTGGCACACCCGCAGCTCCACTAGAAGTAACCACAGCAGGCTGACTTGTCACCACGGGAATGGCTTCAGCAGCGGTCCCACTTCTCAGATTTTGCAGCATATTCATTATCTCAGCCCTCTGAGCCTCCATAGCCTCCACCTTAGTCTTCAAAGCTTGATTCTCTTGAGCCAGCTGCTCGGGGTTAAGAATTTCCACAACCGACTCATCTTGACCCAGGGGGTCCTCATTCTCGAGATGTTGATTGCTAGCCATTAGTCTTGCCTGTAGACGGGTAGAGTATCGGTGTTGGCGAACCAGCTTGCCTTTTGTTTTTCTTTCTGATGATAGAACATCTTTTATGAGTACAAGTATGAATGCGTAAATGAATGCAATGCATATGCACATGGCTTTATGTTATTAGATGCATGAGGAATGCTGTATGAATTTCTCAGAATTTTGCTTATGTAATGCATGCTGTTACGATGTAAAATGCGGGTGATGAGGATGCTTGTTATAAAGACAGACATTTACAGGTGGGGTTTTGAAAATTTAGGGCGGTATACCCTATATGCCACCTCATATAGGTGTTCATGAAAGAGAAGGAGAAACATATTCTTTTTTTTTTATTTTGTTGTTTTTTTTTTTTTTTCAAAAAAATGTTGGCGGAAATGAACTAACTAGATGTAATAATGCACACACAATTTTGGAAAAGCCCTTGTGACCTAAAAAGAGGTAAGACCTATGATCTAGGGCAATTAAAAGGGTAATCCTTCCGTGTGGCTCTATTCACTCCCTTGCAAAGGCTACCAGAGCTAAATCTCTTTTATGATAACACCCACAACGATGGAATGCCATCTGGTGTGAGGTACCATAAAGAGCATACTCTGGCTGAAACTTTCGTGAGAGCAGAAGGACATCGGTCCAATTGGCAGTCACTACTCGTTTCCACTCTCCTAGGTTTTTGCAGACCTGGGTTATGGTCCCACTCAAAACACATAGTCACAGGGTATAAGTGTAGTGTGTGTCAAGGGCATTTTTCCCTAGTACTACCCTCACCTGAAATGAAAACCAGAGCAATCCAGATAATAGCATGTTTTCTACCCTATGGTTCAATATTATTCAAATACTACTAGCCTAGGGTACCAACGACAAACACATTACTTACTTCAGAAAGGGAGCTGAGAAGAAGGGACATGATAGAATTGGGGAGAAATGCATGAGCTTACCTTGAAGAAAAGGAGCAAAGAAAGAAGGGAACATGGGGGTTGGAAGAATGCATGGGCATAAACATATAAAAAGAAAAGGAATAAAAGATGAGATAGGGAACAAACATAGAAGAACAACAAATGCATACGCCTACAATCAATGATAAGAAATAAAGGCAAACAAGGTTTTAATCAAATCAACAATACATTAAACTACACATTTAAATTAGTTAGGCTTGACCCTCGTCTTTTTAAAAAAAGTGTCCCCAGCGGAGTCGCCAGCTGTTGCACCCCGAAAAATCCCGCTTGGGGTTTCTCAATGTACAACGTGGAAAAATTTTGGAGCCGCCACCAATATTTTAATTTTAAGACCAAAACATTGAAAAAAGGTCTTTTGGACAAGGCGGATGGTCTTTTGAAAACTAGAGATATAGGTTCGGGGGTCGATTACGTGCGAGGAAGGTGTTAGCACCGCGCACGTCCTTTCTACCGAAAGGGAACCTCTAATTAAATGTGTGGTTTTAACGTTTGATTTGAAAAATACATAGGTTTGCCTATTTATTTCTTGTTTGAAGATGAATGGGAGAACTTAATGAAAATTTTATTTTTGGTGAGAAAGGGGGAAAAAAAAAGGGTTTTTAGAAAAAAGTGCTTGACGGGACATGGCCCGCTCCTACGTATCTCCCGGTGCGATGGAGAATTCAAAGCTACGTAGTTCTTGGTTCTTTTTTGAAAAGTTTTTGTTTTTTATCTTTTTTAGTGAGTTTTTGAAATAGGACGAGCATTAGTGAATGATTAAACTAGCAGAGGCTATGATGAATCACTTACTAAATACTCAAAAGAGAGAGTTGTACCGCTAGTCAAACGAACGAAGGTTCTGATGGACTATTGATAACAACTCGTTTTTTATTATCCTTTTGGAAAGTGATTTTCGAAAGAGATTGATTTGTACGATGATCAAACTAACAAAGGTTATGATGGATCACCGTTTATTATTTTTAGGAGAAAAGGACATTGTCACTAATAGCTAAACGAACAGAGGCTCTGATGAGCTACTAGCAACAATGGGTTTGAAAGTGGTTTTTGTTTGTTTTATGAAAATGATTGGTTTAGGGGAATGAAAAGAATTTTTATTTGTTGCGCTTGACGAGAACGTGGCTCGCTCCTACGTATCCCAAACGGGAATCAAAGCGACGTAGTTCTAATGAAAAATGTTTTTTTTGAAAGGGTTTGAAAGGGGAGGTTGAATCATCTGAGACCATCTTCCCCACTTAGAAAATGATGCACTAGGCATAAGTGGGAATCATGTGGTTCATCATCAACAAAGACACTACAGCTAAATTAAATCACATAGGGCAATTTTGGCATGGATCAGGATGATTAAATTTTAACAAATGTAAAGACTGAAATACCTCTGATGAAGACAGATATTACAACTCTGAAGAACGCAAACCCCGACTAACCCTTGCAGGAGATCAGCTCAGACGGACCAACGGCGCGAATAGAGCAGAAATGAAGCGTAGAACTGGAAAATGAGATTTACGAGAGTTGTCTTCTCAGATCTCGTGAAATGTGTGTGTGTGTTTTCTGATCGTGTAAAATCTGTCCCTCTTTCTCTGATCTCGTGAGATGTGTGTCTGAAGATCTGTGTGTGTTCTCCCTCTCCTTTCTCTGATCTCGTAAAATCTCCTCCTCCTTTCTCTGATCTCGTGAAGTCTCCTCCTCTCTTCTGAGATGTGTCTGAAAAAATGAAAATCACACCTACGTATTTATAGGCTTAGGCAACAGTAGAATTTTGAAAAGACAATTAATGTAAGTGAAGAATCGATTATTGTATGAAGGCAAAATATAGTATAATCGATTCTTTGCTTTTAGAAAACATAGGAATCGATTCCTTGGGCTTTAGAAATTAGTGGGAATCGATTTTCAGGACCTTTTGCATAGGTGAAAATCGATTCCTTACTTAGTTAACACAATGAGGAATCGATTCTTGAGCCTTTGGAAATAGTGGGAATCGATTTTCAGGACCTTTTGCATAGGTGAAAATCGATTCCTTACTTAGTTAACACAATGAGGAATCGATTCTTGAGCCTTTGGAAATAGTGGGAATCGATTTTCAGGACCTTTTGCATAGGTGAAAATCGATTCCTTACTTAGTTAACACAATGAGGAATCGATTCTTGCTTTCCACAAAATGCTTTTAGGTCTTTGCCATGCATAAAATATTTTCCAAAGCTTGCCATGCATGCATAACATATTTTCAAAAACCCTAATTTGATGCATGAGGCCTATTGCAAAAAATTGTTTTTAGAGACCCTTTTGTGAGAAATGACCAAAATGCCCTTTTTGACTCTAACTTCCCAAAACGTGCATTCTAACCCTAAAAATGATGCATAATTTATTTTTGTGTGGAAAATTAGGGTTTGGACCTAAGCCGGACAAAATTGGGGTATGACACTACCCATTTCATACACATCCCTAATTCCCACACACCCTCATACCCTTTTTTGTAAATGACACCATCCTCTCACACTCACTCCTTCATAAGAAATTGCAAACTTACTTAAAATAGAACATCCCATTCCTATTCTACCCTTAACCCTAATTTCACCCAAGACCATATATAAGCCTACTCTCCCAAAATACAAGAAACAAGATCATTTTTGCACAAAAACCTCCTCCTCTCCTCTCCTTGGGCGAATACTTCCTCTCTCCCGCACCTCATCTTTTTCAATTTCCTCACTCAATCATCCATTAAAACACCTTTCCTACACTAAATCTTCCATCCTTCTTGCATTCTTCTCAAAGATTCACCTTCCAATTCAAGGATCAAGTTCAAAGTTGAAGATTGAAGAGTAGATTAAAGGGGTTTTGCATTCATTCATCTCATTTCCTTCCATATTCTAGATTGGAGTTGAGGTATACTTTAAAACCTAGCATCGTCTTCCAATTTTAGCATCAAAAATGTAAATCATCACTTCATTTTGGCATCCCATTGCATTTTAATGTCATAATGTTAGCATAGTTGTTGTTGTTGAGTGAGAGATGTATTTCAAGTATCTTGACAAGCACTTAGGAGGCTTGGGTGCTTGGAATGCTTCTCTCCTTTAGAATAAATTGTGTGTTGTTGTTATTTCACTCATTTCTTGTTGTTTTCATGAATAAAATGATGATTTGAAGCTTATTTCATTTCGCATAGTAGAGGAAAATTAGGATTCGTGTGATTGTTATGCATTTCTTTGCTTGATCATGTGAATCCTTGCCAAAAGATTAATCTATGTTGTTCTCTTGCATTATCTTGTGTTTCCATGAATAAAATGTGATTTAGGGTTTATGTTAGTTTCGCATGTTTCAAAGAAATTAGGGTTTGTGAGATTTTTTGATGAGTTGGTTGTCTAATCTTGCAATTACTTGGAATGGAATTTGCTTGCAAATCATGTCCTATGTTGATGATTGGCAAGAGGACTCTCACTTGTGCTTTGATGCACACTTTAAGTGTTGAGGATTGCCTAAGAGGATTCAACTTCTTTTGTGATTCCTAGTGAACAAAAATGCAAATTTAGGTTTCCTTTCCTTACCAATTGCTTTGATTACCAAAAACAACTTATAAATCATTTTGAAATGCTCTTGGTCTTGCAAATGCCTTTGCCTATTCACATATTGTGTCATAAATGCCTAGTTAGGTTCATCCCATTGCCTAGCATCTTAAATAAGATGTGCAACTTAGGTTCATTTTCTTGCCCATTCATGCATTTTTGTCAAAATGTTCAACTTGGGTTCATTCCTTGCCTATCTGTGTATCGTGTCATAATGTGTGTAGTCTAGGTCCACTTTCAATCAAAAGCTTTTTCAAGCATCAAAATCAGTCCCTAAACAAGAATCAATCCAATTGCGAAAACTCGTCAAAATCAAACTTTGTTAGTAGTCTTGCGAAGCCTTTGCTTGCATGAGTATTAACAATGAGGTACTAGTGGCGATCACTTGGAGCCTTTGCTCAATTGATCATCATGAATGCCTAATTTTCCTAAAGATTTTCACTAAATCAAAAACTTTGTTAGTAGTCTTGCGAAGCCTTTGCTTGCATGATTATTAACAATGGAGTGCTAATGGTGGTCACTTGGAGCCTTTGCTCAATTGATTATCATGAAAGCTCAATTTTCACAATTAAACAAGATAAAAAACAAAAAACTTTTTCTAGACAACCCAGAACTACGTAGCTTTGAATTCTCCTTCGCACCGGGAGATACGTAGGAGCGGATACTCTCCGTCAAGCACAACAAACCCAAAACATTTTTCCTTTCAAAAACCAAACACTTTTCCAAAATAAAACATTTTTCAAAAACAAGAACTACGTTGCTTTGAATTCTCCATCGCACCGGGAGATACGTAGGAGCGGATACCCTCCGTCAAGCGCGAAAACTAAAGATTTTTCATTAAGTCATTCATCAACAAAATAGGTAAAAACAAAGCATTTTTCCGAATCAACTTTGCAAATCACATATTTAATTAAGGTAACCCTTCTTTGAAGGGACGTTATGGGGTGCTAATACTTTCCCCATACGTAATTAGACCCCCGAACCCAAATCTAATGGTTCCAAAGACCATTGCTTTCCAAAAAAGATTTTTCCGATGTTTTACCTTTAAAAAATATTGGTGGCGACTCTAAAAACCCGTCGTGCGAAGAAAAATCCCTCCAAGGATTTTTCGGGGTGCGACAGCTGGGGACTCTGCTGGGGACTCTTTTTTCTTAAGAGGGGCAAGCCGATTAATTGAATGTGTGATTTGCTTTGCTAATTTAACATGCTTTGTTTTACCTCCCTTCTTCCTACTTTTGTTCTAGTTTCCATGCCATTTGTTTGCTAGATTTTAGAACATTCCTTCTTCTTCTTCTCCTTTCTCTCATGTCTACTTGATTGCATCTTGGCAATTCCATTGCATTCTCACAATATCATGTTGCATTCATGTGTATTTATCCCTTCTTCTTCTATGTTCGCTTCTTGCTTAAAGTGGTAGATAGTCTCTCCTCTTATCCTCATTGCTTATATGCTTCTTTCTTTCATGCATTCCCCCAATCTTATCATGTTCCCTCTTCTTCGCTCCCTTTCTTTGAGGTAAGTTCATGCATATTCCCCAATTCTATTATGTCCCCTCTTCTCGGCTCCTTTTCTTTGAGGTAAGCAATGCGTGTAATTATTGCTGACTTCTTAGGATGGTTGGTATATTGAAATGATGTATGCATGTTGAACCCTAGGGTAGACGACCTTTTTGTCTGGACTGTTCATGGTTTTTCTTGCAGGTGGGGAAGGGAAGTTATTTCTAGGTGTTGTGCCCTCAACACACACTTCACACCCTATACTTGTGAGCATTGAGTGGGGCCTAAAACCCAAGGTCTGAACAAAAACCTAGGAGAGTGGGAACGATTAGTGACTGCCATTCGTAGACCTTTGTCTGTATGGCTCTCATGAAAGTTTCGCCCAAGAGTGCGCTTTGTCATGATGCCTCACACTCGGTAGCTTTCTACGATTGTGGGTGTCATCATGAGAGAGACTTTAGCTCTTGGTTGCCATTGTGAGGAAGTGATTAGAACCTACATGGGAGGATTACCCTTTTCGTCGACTCTAGACCCTAGGATTCCCACCCTTTGTAGGACACAGGGGCACGCCTTTGTTTGTTGCATTAGCTTAGGCATTCCTTTTTCTCAAACTCTATTTCAAAATTGTAGAAAGTAATTTTCTTTTCCCCTCATAAACACCTACATGAGGTGGCATGTAGCGTGTATCTTTGAAACTGTTCAAAATACCACCAATAACCTCATTTTCTTACCCTTTTTCCATGTAAATAACACATCATTTCGCATTCACATCATTTTGCACCATTGCATTTGCACCTGACAAAATTTTGAAAAAAAAACTTTCATCATTTGCATTCTTCATGCATTAAAGTTTGTTTGCCGGAAATCGCGACATAACACCGAACCTTGTCATAGGGGTGTAAGAAGCAATATGGAATCAAAAGGCAAAACCGCATTCAATTCGAGTTTGAAGTTGTAGTACTCCTTCCTTTTGAATAAAGTGTGTTTGTTTTGTCTATTACTTCCAACCTCGTTGGAACCAAAATTAAAAAAAAGAGAAGTGTTAGAGCTTTAAACTTACACGCCTATGACAATACGAGTTGCACCGCGATTCCCGGCACCAAAACAAACATAAAATCATACATATTGCATTGCATTTGCATTCATTTATGTGATTCTCGCGCTCATGAATTGTGTTCCATCAATAAAAAAAAGGGCGAGCTGGTTCACCAATACTCATGCATCTGTCTTCCCGTTCCGAAAACGACAAAAATATTCAAAAAGCATGGCAAGCATCATGAACTCTTTCTTTTCCATGCATAAAAAAAAATCACTGCGAGTGTCATGCATTTTATTTCCTCGCACGAAAAGAGTAATTTTTAGTCATATAACATGAGCATCTCAATATGCACTGACATTCATACATAATCATTCAAAATTATTATCACATAGCGTAGGCATCACATCATTTGTAAAGTCATAAATTACATTTCAAAAAACATATCATTCATACATGTTGTCATCCTAGTTTAAATACATCAGCTCCATGTTCGTGTAACATTTTCCCAAAGAAAACAAAAAAAAAACATTTCATTATAATTGTATAATTCCTCATCAAATAAATCAAAAATAAGAGTCTGCATACATGTTGCACTACCTCTTGAAAAATAAAAATAATTGCATTAGGATCAAACATTTATTTCTTCATGCATACATGCATTTGCATTTTCCATACATATCCGTTATCATGGGTATTATATTTTGCTAGAAAATGAAAAAAACCACCATAGAACGAATCACTTGTTTTCATATACATCTCGTTCTCATGGTACTAACATGCATATCATCATCATCCAAAAAAACAAAGACACTACATATTTGCCCAACTTGCATCATCTTGCATACTCATACAGAAACAATATATTATATTCATTACTCCTCTTCGTGCAAAAAAAATATATATAAAAATAAAAAGAAAAGCTCTTCATTCTTAATCACCTCGAATGCATTAGTCATCTTGCATGCATCTTTTTTTTAAAAAAATTGGGGAAGGGGGAAATTTTTATTAATCAAAGTGGCACTAATGGCCATTTTACAACTGTCCCCGAGGGGATTTGAACTCAGCACCTTGAGGATATAAGGCTAGCTCTTACAACTGTCCCCGAGGGGATTTGAACGCTTGCATGCATCATTTCCAAATAAAAGAAAATAAAAGTAATGCCACTTTCTTGCATTATTCATCATCATATTGCATTGCCTCCGAAAAATCATTTTGGATAGTCAATCTTTTCAAGTGATCATTCACATTCCATGCATCTGCGTCATGCAACATTATTCATTCATTCATACATTGCATTTTGTTTTTTCATGAAAAAGGAAAGAATAAAAAACATGACCACAATTAGAAAAATTGTGATAAATAATTGAATATCTCATTTAGCATGCATTTCCATTCATTCATAATCATTCACAAAAATCATCATCAAATAATGTAGACATTTCATCATTTGCAACATCATGAGATGCATGTAAAAACATAGCATTCATACATCATCTCACTCATCCTAATAAATAAATAAAAAACCGCTGTTTCATCGATCATTCATGCGTCATTTCATTCCTTATGTCAGCATGCATCATTTCACAAAAATTATGAGGCCCTGCATCAGCCACATGCTGTATTGCCTCGAAAAAAAAATATCATTTAGAATAATTGGTCTTTCCAAGTGATCATTCATGCACGTATTTCATGCATTTGCATCTGCATTTTCTTCATGCATATCTATCACCATGTGTTTATTCATGCATTAGGACACAAGGGGCATGTAATTTATTTATCCTCATTGCATGAGTATAGTTAATCTTTTAACTAGAAAAAATCATCATGCATTCATAATAGGAATAAAATCGTTGGTCTTTTCAAGTGATCAGTTCCTCTATGCACTTCATACATTTGCATTTTCATCGTACATATCCATCATCATGTTCTAAAACAAAACAAAAATCAAAATATATCATCACTCTTTTTCATGCATCAATGAGCATCCAATAAAAATGGGAATTTGTGACTTTGCATCCTTCACAGGTTGCATCGCATTCAAAGATCATTTAGAATCATTGGGTTATTTCCAAATGATCGTGCATCCACGTGTTTTATGCATTTGCATTTTCATCACGCATATACATGATCATGTGTTCATCCATACATAAAAAAAACATGAGCATTGCTTCTTCAAAAAAAATGGATGAGAGATGAGACGAAATTGAATATTTTTCTTTGGAAAAGTTTTAGCTGTACAAAACACTGTCAAACTCAGTTGCAAACTCAAGGTGTTTTCGAGACACTCAATTTTCAAAGATTTTGCAGCTCGTTCACAAATTTTTACCAGCAAAACGATGCATCTTATCAGTCCCATGATAAACGATCAAAATGGTCTATTTTGTTAACCAATGTGTTATCAAAAATTCATTCTATCATGTCGCTAACTATGTTAACTCTCTGTGAAGCATTCGTATTGTGAACTTGTATGAAACACGCATTTACTCTTGTTTGAGTCAGTTAGTGTCCGTATCTTTCCCATCATCATTCCTTGTTCATGTCCAGTCCCACCCCGACCATCCCATAAGGTGAATATTCTCCACACAAGTACCTAGTTAACCATTTGGTTTGTTCCCAATGATGAAATTTCATGAGCTAACACTTTAGGCCCCAAGCTGGGGCAAATTTAGGATCACTATATATCTTGTCAACATTGTATTCCCTTGATGTAAGTCCTTTGCAAAAAAAAAATCAAATAAGCCTGTTAGGTTGAAAACTCGCAAGAGCAGCCTAAGCAAAAATTAGGGCCAATAAAAGAAATAAAGAGAAAAAGAGCGGATATATAAAAATAAATAATTTTTGTCCTTGAATTAATTTTTGAGAAAAACAAGCAATCATGATTTGAAATAAAGTTTGGTCGTCTTCCCGTATCCTCAAAAAAAAAAATTTACTACCCCTTTGAGCCAAAAAAAAAATCAAAAAATCTTTCAGTCACCCTAGACAAGGCTCAATTCCACATCAAAAATGGTGTGTCACTCTTATCAGCTCACTCTATTTAAAAAAAAAGATCAAAAAAATGTGAAACTCAAAAAAAAGGACTGAAAAAGAAATTCTCAAAAAGAAAAAAGTAAAAGCAGTAGAAATTGTGAGCTGATACATAATATCACCAAACACAGAAGATATCCTTGTCCGAATAAACCCTCAAACACTTTTTGGACCTACTCATCCTTTCTTTCATAAGAGGTCATTGTCTCATTAAGCCCTCAAACACTCCTTTGGACCCAATTGCCATTTCTTTCATAAACCCTAACCATTGGCCATGTTACAACCCTAAAAAAGGTCCTTTCAGATCGATGATTGATTGCTTTCATTTTCTCAAAGTTTTAATTTTAGGACAAATAAGTTTATTTATTTACAATATATTTGCTAAAAAAAAAACAAAAAAAGAAAAAAAAAACAACCCAAAGAGCTTGCACTCCAATGTTCGTTCAAATCGCACTGATATCAAGACAAGGTTTAGTGATCACCAATTGAAATTCACATCATATCAAAAGAAAAAAACTCAAGACTGTCACAGTCTTTGGGATTCACCTAAAAGAGAACCAAAAGTTTATACTAGGACCATCACCTAGATCCCAAAGTGGGGCAGGCACACCTACCACCTTTCATGCTTCTTGAACTTGGAAAATGTCTGGCATCCATCCAATTCATATACCCCATCCAACCATACGACCACTTCCAAAGACCCATGACCCTAACTCAGTTACCTTTCATAACCCCACTAAAAGCAACCATTTAAATATCATTCCAAAGTGGGGCAATCCCATCACTCTTCACTTCACCTAAAGTCGGAGAAATTCGCTCTACACTCATCTCATCCCCTTGTCATATCCACATCCACACAACCATGCCGAGGCATCTTCTCAGCCCATTATCATAAATATAGCCCTTCGCAATGTTACTCCAGCCGGGGCAGCCTTGCTCTCGTCAAGATTGGGGCAGCACCAAACGTCATTGGTTGAGACAGAATCTCTTGCTTGCCACCCTTCATCCCAAAGTCATGGCATTCCCAATTCATTATCTCCCCCACACCCCTTGTTTTGTCATCACTAGACAGGGGCAGACTATTCGATCACCTTCACTGGTAGTCTAAATCGGGGAAGTTCCACATTTCTTGAGCTGGGAAAAACCTACATTTCGTGACTTCGGGGAAAACCTACCGTTCATCCCATCGCCTGTCATATCTGTCTTACCAAGTCAACTGATTCATTCATCTGTATTCGTACTGCTCTACATGTCTACTAAACAATGCTTCAAAGAGAGAGAACACAAGTTAACAATGTGACGCTGAACACTCACTCTGTTAACTTTGTGGACCTAAAATTCAATCAATCATGGGACACCGTAAGGAAAGAACAAGCGTGAACGAGTCTGTAAATACAGTCAAGTACGGTTGCACATCAGTGACTGTAAATAACAACATTGAGATTGTTAGAGCTTGAATTCAAATCAAATCCAATTTTTTTCTTTCCAAGGAGCGATTATTGCAAAATATTCACTTCTGTGCCTCTTGCATCAAAAGCCTCATCTCTCATCATTACAAAAATCGTTTTGCATCATCAATAAAATCATAGCATAAATCATCCCGCCATACAACCATGCATCCAATAAGTGATGATTCCAAAGCATCCACTTCTCAATTTCTCGCATAAAATAAAAAAAAAATCTTTTTCTCATCTCAAAAACCGCAAAAATGCATCATCAATAAATCATACCATACATTTCATTCCACCATGCAAACATGCACCTACCATGGCACATGCATCAACGCATTACATTTGCATTTGCACGTCATCGGCACTCACATATACTGTTTATCAATTTTTTCGATCAGGTTCAGCGTCCACAGTTCATGGGCCTTTGTGGTTTATTTCTCTCCACATTACACATACATGACATTGCATGCATGCACACGCACGACATTTTTACTTCGATAGAGATGCCAAGTGTTGGTCTCGTCGTTGCTAAAAGTATTTCTACATAACTAATTATGGCATTGTACCATGCATTCACGTGTCTTCCTTTATCCACCATC
Source organism: Astragalus membranaceus (assembly GCA_039519185.1). Classification (NCBI taxonomy): domain Eukaryota; kingdom Viridiplantae; phylum Streptophyta; class Magnoliopsida; order Fabales; family Fabaceae; genus Astragalus; species Astragalus membranaceus. The sequence continues at coordinate 29,846,973 of CM076853.1, read as the reverse complement.
GCAATCGCATCAAAGCATTACATATGCATCATTCGCATTTCATACATTTATCATGTGCCAAGAGAAGAAGCAAAAAAGGAAAAGAAAAAAGCAAAAAAGGCAAATAAGAAAAAAATCTCATTACATTCATTCATTCCACTTAAAATCAATCATTGCCTGTGCATACATTACATGCATGTCATATACATAACATCTATTGTTCTTCAATCGACTTCAAGTGTCGATCCCTATATACTTTCATTTCTCAAGTCAGCACGACGAGTGTTGAATTCTATGTCACAAACCTAGATCGCAAAGTTAGCATCGTGTCTAGCATAGATCCTTCAAACGCCGACTCCGAACTGCACCTTCAGATCTTAACGTCGCCACTGAGCGCGGCGGATCCTTCAGACCCCCAGAGGTCCTTCAGATTAGCTGTGTCTGCCTAAGACATAGTGGACATCCTTCGTGGTCAACATATCAGTTCTAGATCTGATCTTGACCCTCACGGCCGCATCGACGTAGGTCACCCTCAGACTGTTTTATTAGTACCATAGCTAGTTGCAGTCCATCAGACCATTTTGGTCCATCAGGCCCAGGCAGTCCTTCAGACCCACCGGTCCTTCAGTTTAATTCAAATCAATGCGCCAAGCATCGACTGCGAATTAGACCCTCAGATCATTATGCCGATACTTCAGGGCATCGATCCTTCAGACCCGCAGTGGTCCTTCAGAGCTCCAGCGCTCCTTCAGACCCCCAGCGGTCCTTAAGAGCCCCAGTGCTCCTTAAGAGCCCCAGTGCTCCTTCAGAGCCCCAGTGCTCCTTCTTTATTCCTTTCTCGTCGGTGCCCCGAGTGTTAATCGTTCTCTGTTAATTCTCAAACTCTACACTTTTCTACTAAGAGGACAAAATTAGCATTTGTCTTATCCTTATTTCTATTCCTACTATGAAAACCTTTCAGTTTATATACGGAATATAAATAAAGAGGGGCAGCTGTCATACCCTAATTCTGTCCGGCTAATTAAAAAAAATCCAAAAAAAAAGAGCAAAAGAGCAATAAAACAAATAAAATTCATGCATTGCATTCATCAAACATAGACAAAAAGAATTCATGCAAGCCAAAAAGAAACTCCTGCATCACATCACATTCATCCCATCAAAAAGCAATCATGGCATTTGCTTTGCATGCATTTGTTCATCTCACTTGCAGGTACAAGGGCGGATAAGTACTTCGATGTTAATCCTCGCACTCAGTTCCCAGAAAATGCCCTCTTAGTTCGGAATTCAAATGTTTTTCAGTTCGGCGCTCAAGCGTGCATTGCAGTTTGGAGTTCAAATTGCTCTTATCAGAGTTCAGTGCTCCCTTCTGTTCATGGTCTCACATCGTGTACGAGCATCGCATTGGACCGTAGCCCCATGTGAGGTTCAACGGAATAGTTGTATCAGCCTAAGATACAGTGGAGGCCTTGCATTGATCAGTATATCAGTTCCGGAGCTGATAACGATCCCCCCGGTCGCTCGAAAGACCAGAGATTCTCAGGATGCGTGCTCCTCAAAGCCACGTGCAAACTCGGATTCGCAAGGGTTCGTTTACAGGTTTTAGGCAGCCTGGCATTTTACCGCTTTCTTTATCATTTTCTTCATTTAGCGCTTTCCTTGCCTTTCGCAGTTAGCGTGCATGTTGTTAACCACTTCGTTTATTGTTTCCTCATCAACACTCCAAGTGTTGATTCAAAAGAAAAAAACAAAAAAAAAAGAAAAGAGAACAAAAAAGAGAAAAGAAAAAGGAGAAAAGAGAAAAAGAAAATTCGGGTTTCTCCAAGTAGACAAAATTGGTATGATTTCTGAATTCTTTATTTCTATTTTATCTTCGAAATATGTCTCGGCCAATTATTATTTCTTGGTAAAATCCAAATAAAGAGGGGCAGCTGTCATACCCTAATTTTGTCCGCCCAAGTCAAAACCTTTTTTTAGGGAATAAAATTGTGCATGTTTCAATATCTGTGGGCATTCAAATGAGAGCAAGTTAATTATTTTTGAACTAAACCAAGTCAAGGATGAAAAATACAATTTATTTTATCAAGGATAATTTTCGTATAATTTTTTGGAAGAAAATCCTAGTTCAAAATAATTAAAAGGCATTTTTCCTATTTTTATTGCACAAGAAAGCTGAAAAAGGACTATTAAATATTCCCCGATTATTAAATGACAACTTTTATTGTCATGAATAATTAGAGGGATATTTTTATGGTGCCCAAAAATATGTGACACATTTTCAATAGGTGCACTATCATTTGCATGCCCAAAAATTCAAAATTCAAATAGAAAGTACAAAGTGTCCTCAATAAGACAAAAGACCAAAAAGGAGAAGCAATTTTCCCTCCCCATTTTTTTGTCATAGCCGAATTCCCTCTCTCTCTCTCCACAATTTCGAATTCCCTCTCTCTCTCTCCACAATTTCTTCTACACTCTTCTATTGTACAAATTATTCCTTAAGAATATTCTTGTACTATCCTTAATCCTACCCATTTCATACACATCCCTAATTCCCACACACCCTCATACCCTTTTTTGTAAATGACACCATCCTCTCACACTCACTCCTTCATAGGAAATTGCAAACTTACTTAAAATAGAACATCCCATTCCTATTCTACCCTTAACCCTAATTTCACCCAAGACCATATATAAGCCTACTCTCCCAAAATACAAGAAACAATATCATTTTGGCATCCCATTGCATTTTAATGTCATAATGTTAGCATAGTTGTTGTTGTTGAGTGAGAGATGTATTTCAAGTATCTTGACAAGCACTTTGGGAGGCTTGGGTGCTTGGAATGCTTCTCTGCTTTATAATAAATTGTGTGTTGTTGTTATTTCACTCATTTCTTGTTGTTTTCATGAATAAAATGATGATTTGAAGCTTATTTCATTTCGCATAGTAGAGGAAAATTAGGATTCGTGTGATTGTTATGCATTTCTTTGCTTGATCATGTGAATCCTTGCCAAAAGATTAATCTATGTTGTTCTCTTGCATTATCTTGTGTTTCCATGAATAAAATGAGATTTAGGGTTTATGTTAGTTTCGCATGTTTCAAAGAAATTAGGGTTTGTGAGATTTTTTGATGAGTTGGTTGTCTAATCTTGCAATTACTTAGAATGGAATTTGCTTGCAAATCATGTCCTATGTTGATGATTGGCAAGAGGACTCTCACTTGTGCTTTGATGCACACTTTAAGTGTTGAGGATTGCCTAAGAGGATTCAACTTCTTTTGTGATTCCTAGTGAACAAAAATGCAAATTTAGGTTTCCTTTCCTTACCAATTGCTTTGATAACCAAAAACAACTTATAAATCATTTTGAAATGCTCTTTGTCTTGCAAATGCCTTTGCCTATTCACATATTGTGTCATAAATGCCTAGTTAGGTTCATCCCATTGCCTAGCATCTTCAATAAGATGTGCAACTTAGGTTCATTTTCTTTCCCATTCATGCATTTTTGCCAAAATGTTCAACTTGGGTTCATTCCTTGCCTATCTATGTATCGTGTCATAATGTGTGTAGTCTAGGTCCACTTTCAATCAAAAGCTTTTTCAAGCATCAAAATCAGTCCCTAAACAAGAATCAATCCAATTGCGAAAACTCGTCAAAATCAAACTTTGTAAGTAGTCTTGCGAAGCCTTTGCTTGCATGAGTATTAACAATGAGGTACTAGTGGCGATCACTTGGAGCCTTTGCTCAATTGATCATCATGAATGCCTAATTTTCCTAAAGATTTTCACTAAATCAAAAACTTTGTTAGTAGTCTTGCGAAGCCTTTGCTTGCATGATTATTAACAATGGAGTGCTAATGGTGGTCACTTGGAGCCTTTGCTCAATTGATCATCATGAAAGCTCAGTTTTCACAATTAAACAAGATAAAAAACAAAAACCTTTTTCTAGACAACCCAGAACTACATAGCTTTGAATTCTCCATCGCACCGGGAGATACGTAGGAGCGGATACTCTCCGTCAAGCACAACAAACCCAAAACATTTTTCCTTTCAAAAACCAAACACTTTTCCAAAATAAAACATTTTTCAAAAACAAGAACTACGTTGCTTTGAATTCTCCATCGCACCGGGAGATACGTAGGAGCGGATACCCTCCGTCAAGTGCGAAAACTAAAGATTTTTCATTAAGTCATTCATCAACAAAAGAGGTAAAAACAAAGCATTTTTCCGAATCAACTTTGCACATCACATATTTAATTAAGGTAACCCTTCTTTGAAGGGACGTTATGGGGTGCTAATACCTTCCCCATACGTAATTAGACCCCCGAACCCAAATCTAATGGTTCCAAATACCATTGCTTTCCAAAAAAGGTTTTCCCGATGTTTTACCTTTAAAAAATATTGGTGGCGACTCTAAAAACTCGTCGTGCGAAGAAAAATCCCTCCAAGGATTTTTCGGGGTGCGACAATAGGCTTGGGCTTCTTCAGCCATTTCTTTATTTGTGCTGCCTATTAGGCATGTTTCTAAACCATCGTGTGAATATGATGCTAAAGAGCAGTCTTCCACGCAATGGTCAACAATATCAACTCTACAACAAGAGTCCTTAATGGAAGGACTTTTCATAAGATTAGCAAACTCAAACTCTATCTTTTCTTCACCCACATTGAATGCCAACTTACCATGTTTGACATCTATGATAGCCCCTGCAGTGGCAAGGAAAGGTCTTCCCAACAAAATTGGAACTTGGGAATCCTCCTCTATCTCCATCACAACAAAATCGGCCGGTATAAAAAGTTGTCCTACCTTAATAGGAACATCCTCTAAAATTCCGGTCGGATATTTAATGGAGCGGTCAGCCAACTGTGTTGTCATTTTGGTGGGTTTTAACTCCCCTAGGTCCAGCCTCTTAAAAAGGGATAATGGCATTAGACTCACACTGACTCCTAAATAACACATGGCTTTGGTTATAGTTTCACTCCCTATCACACATGGTATAGAAAAACTACCAGGGTCTTTTAGCTTTGGTGGCAGTTTATTTTGAATAACTAGTACTATACCCGTGCATCCGCACGGGTCGATCGTGTTACGTGATACGATTACCTCAAATAGAAACGTTAATTTGAAATCTTATTCATATAAAATCAATTGTAAAATATAGAGGATGACTTGCATACGGACAGGTGCTGTCGTGTTCTTTTTATGACTGAATTTAGACAGTATTTAAATAATTTGAACATTATCCCGTGAAAATAAAGAAAAATTTAAAGTAGATAAAAAATGAGTTTCAAATAAAAAATTGATAAATATTAAAACTAAAAATGTAAAAGTATCTTTTAAAAATAATATGTGCATTTATCTAGTGTATTTTTATATATCAGTGCAATGTTTTTTTTTATATTAGTGTTGTTATCCTATGTTTTTTTTATATATCAGTGCAACTATTCAGTGTTTTTATATATATCATTGCAGTTATCCCTGTATTTTTTAAATATCAGTGCAGTTGTCCAGTGTGTTTTTATGTATCAATGCAGTTATCTTATAGTTTCAATTGATTATTTGAGTTGATAAGTAGTAGATTATTGTAGATAGTAAAAGATAGATAGTAGATTATCAATAACAAATATTTATCCCGTGTTTTTTTATATATGAGTAACAATTATTTGTCCTTTTTTTAGGTATTAGTGACAAATATTTGTCGCGTGTGTTTTAAATATTAATCAGTTTAAATAGTTATTAAGCCTTCTTGTTTTTTTAGATAGTAGTTTTCAAAAATTATAATTATAAATGGCAAATATTAATCCCGTGTTTTTTGTATATATCAATGCAGTTATCCTCGTGTTTTTTATATATCAGTGCAGTTATCTGGTAGTTTCAATTGATTATTTTAGTTGATAGTAGATTATAGTAGATAGTAAATTTGTTAGATAGTAGATTATCAATACAAAGTAATTGTTTTAAATATTAATTAGTAATTTAAATAGTCATTAAGTCTGCTTATAAAGTGAAGTGATAAGAGAAATTATAAATTGTCAAAAAAAAATTATAAATATCAATGGTAAATATTAATCCCGTGTTTTTTTTATATATCACTGCAGTTATCCCGTCTTTTTTTATTTATCAGTGCAGTTATCTCGTAGTTTCAATTGATTATTTTAGTTGATTAGTAGATTATAGTAGATAATAAAAGTTAGATATTAGATTATCAATAATAAATATTTGTTTTAAATATTAATAGTAGATTTATAGTAGTAGTCTTCAAATTTTCTAATTAAAGTAGTGTTTGTATAAATTTAGAAATTTAGTTAAAAGAATTAAAGTGAAGTGATAAGAGAAAGAGAATAATTATTTATGGGAAAAGTAAAATAAAAAGAAAAAAAGGATGAAAGAGAGTGTAAAAGAAAAGTGAAAAGGAGGAAAAAGAGTGTAAAAAGTAAGAGAAAAAAGGAAGAAAGAGAGTGTAAGAAAAAAGTTTTTTTTATAAGCAAGTGTAAGAGAAAAGTGAAAAGTAAGAAATAGAGTGTAAGAATAAAGAGAAAAAAACGAAGAAATAGAGTATAATGACATTTTTACCCTAAAAAATTTGAGGTGTATTTTAGATAGAAGGGAGGTATTGGTAAAATCATATGTGGTTTAGTTGTATAAATATAGTATAGATAGTATAGATAGATTTAGTTGAAAGAATTAAAGTGAAGTGATAAGAGAAAGAAAATAATTATTTATGGAAAAAGTAAAGTAAAAAGAAAAAGGCTTAATTACAGTTTTGGTCTCCCTATTTTCACCAATTCACGATTTTGGTCCCCCAAGTTTTAATTTGACGAATTTGAGCCCCCTATTTTCCCAATTTTACAAATTTGATCCCCCTCTTAATTTGGTCAAAATTAAAAGTCGATTTTGACTCACTTATCCTACGTGGCAGTCCACGTAGACTGCCACGTAGGCAGCACTGTTCATCTCTCTCACAGCACTGTTCCTCTTTCTTCCTCCCTCACCCCTCCTCTTACTTTCCCTCCGTCAGCCACCAACAACCACCACCCACCACCCACCTCACAATCTGTCTCTCTCTCTCTCTCATTTCTCTCTCACCGTCACCACCCACAACCACCACCCACCTCGTTTTCCTTTCCCACCTCTGCGACCTCCGTGAACCCCTCCCCCTCCTCTGCGATCTAGATCTGAACGGCGAGAGAGGGAGAGCGGCGAGAGAGAGAACGACGAGAGAGAAAGGAGAGAGAGAGAGAGCGACGAGAGAGAGAACGGTGAAAGAGGGGGGGTGGGGAGAGCGAACCAGAGAGGGGGGAGGGGAGAGCGAACCAGAGAGGGGGGAGAGATGCGAAGGGGACGGGGAAAACGAGGGGTGGAGGTGCGAAGAGAGAGAGAACGGCGAGGGGGGTAGATGCGAAGAGGATCGGTGAGGGGGGAGGGGAGGTGCGAAGGGGAAGGGGAAAACGAGGGGGGGGGAGATGCGAAGGGGGGAGGGGTTCAGGAGGGGGGAGGGGAGGCGGCTGTGAGAGAGAGGAGAGGGCTGTGATAGAGAGAGAGAGAGAGAGAGATGAACAGTGCGTGAGAGGAGAGGGCTGTGAGAGAGGAGATGAACAGTGCGGTGCGCCTACGTGGCAGTCTACGTGGACTGCCACGTAGGATAAGTCAGTCAAAATTGACTTTCAATTTTGACAAATTAAGAGGGGGATCAAATTTGTAAAATTGGGAAAATAGGGGGATCAAATTCGTCAAATTAAAACTTGGGGGACCAAAATCGTGAATTGGTGAAAATAGGAGGACTAAAACTGTAATTAAGCCAAAGAAAAAAGGAAGAAAAAGAGTGTAAAAGAAAAGTGAAAAGGAGGAAAAAGAGTGTAAAAAGAAAGAAAAAAAGAAGAAAGAGAGTGTAAGAGAAAATTGAAAAGTAAGAAAGAGAGTGTAAGAATAAAGAGAAAAAAAAAGAAATAGAGTGTAATGACATTTTTACCCTCAAAAATTTGAGGTGTCTTTTAGATAGAATGAGGGTATTAGTAAAATCATATGTGGTTTAGTTGTATAAATATAGTATAGACAAATATAGAATAGATAGTATAGATAGTATAGATATAGATAGTATAGATATAGATATAGATAGATAGCACTACATTCTTCACTTAGAGCCACTGTCTCATTGTCATCTATCTTTCTTTTCTTAGACAATTTATTTGTTTGTTTTAGGCAAAATATCTCCAGAGGTCCCTTAACTTATTTTTAGGTAATGAATAGGTCCCTTAACTTTTTTTGTAACGACTAGGTCCCTTAAGTTTTAAAACGTTGCACTGTTACCCTTTTTTGTAATTTCCGTTTAACTCTGTTAAAAAAAGCTTAAGTGGCTGACGGAGCTGACGTGGATGTTGATGTGGCTAAACGGTGATGATGTGGTAGGTCCACCTAGGATTTTAATTAAAAAGTAATTTTTTATTCAAAACTAAAAAACCCAAAATACCCTTCTACTACTATTCATCAACTCCTACCTCATGTTATTCATCTTCTACCTCAACGTGGGAACAACAAATCGCAACACATCTTGAAGTAAATAATAGCCTTTCTGTGTGTAAAAAAAAAAAAGCAATGTCCAGATTCATGTATAAGGCAATGGAAAACTACATCTTTCAACTATGTCCAGATCTATTCCCCTCCACTCGGTCTCTGTTGCGATGCCTCACAAAATCCCCACAGGTAGAAGAAACGAAGTCTAAAAATCACATAGATCTGTTGAAGGATGGAATAAACGGCGAGGAAGGAATGAAGTCTATAGATGATATCTAAAGGAGGCTGATGGGGGAGGGAGGATGTAATATCCCCAATTTTCGCTATTTAAATTATTTGGCGTGAAATGATTTTTATTGATTTAAATGAGTTGCTTGAAAATAATGTGTTGAAAAATAATTGTTTGGATTGTCAATTAATTTAATTGTGTGACAAATTGAGTTAATTGCATCATATTTAGTTTATTAGGAGTGAGGGAGTCATTAGGAAAGAGATGTTTAAGTGAGGGGTATAATCGTAATTGTGCATTCATATATATATATATATATATATATATATATATATATATATATATATATATATATATATATATATATATATATATATGTACCCCTTAAGCTGAAATCCAAAGACACACACTTCATCTTTCTTTTTGGAAATACAGCAAAGTTGAGAGGAGAGGAAGAGAGGGTGAGGCGTGGGAAGGAGAGGAGAAGAGGATTTCCCAAAGATCCAATGCATGTGTGATCCATCCCCACCATTAGAATCAGCTTTCCATCCCCTTTCCATTAATACTAAATTCGAAGTCATCACCCTCCTCTATCTCAAAATCACCATTTATGAAGTCCCAAGCTCAAACCGTGAAAAAGGTGTATACTAGCATTGCATGCTGTAACTGAAGCTTGAAACTCTGTACTAGGACTTAGTTCAAGCATTAGGAGGAAGAATTATAGCTGGGTTTTCAGTTGGGAATAAGTTGGAGCGAGTCCGGGCGAGTTTGTGATTCTCCGTTCGTCCGTATTCGCGAGGTTTCGGTGTCGGGAGTATCGTCGTCACGAAAAGGTGAGTTCTATACTCACTAGGATTAAAATTGTATGTGTTGTGAATTCTGGATCGAGTCTCGCGTTTATGAAAATCTGGTGTGAAACCGTTTTTGCGTAAATATCGTTTGAATCATGAGATTGATTGAATTGTTGGAATGAAACTTATGAATTGGCATGTCATGATTATTGAATGTTGTGTGCTGGTTGTTGACTGTGTTTTATGGGCTGGTAAAGTGGAAGTATCGATCGGAAAATGTATCGGAATCGGTTTGGGATGATATCGTTAAGAAAATGCAAGTATCTGGGTTACTGAGACACACGCACGGATCGTGCGTTATGGGAGCACGGATAGTGCTGTGTGTTCGCAGGTATCCTGGAAATGGTTTTGGACATCGCACGGATCGTGCGTATGGGCGCACGGATCGTGCGCTCTGTTCGGTGTGAAATGAATTCAATTTTTCAGTCACGCACGGATCGTGCACCTCTGGAGCACGGACCGTGCGTGGTCTTAGGGGTTGCCTATTTCAAAAAGTGTTTTAAATCATTCCGAACGGTTCCAATTGCATTCCAATCCTTTCTTCCACCTTCTCCAATGATACTATAACTGAATTGCCCTGAATTGAGTGGTAATTAACTGTGATGGGATCCAGGTTATATTAGTGTCATGTGACTGGTTATGTTTGGATTATGTTCAGGTGCAGTGAATGCTCATATGATTGACCATTGGTTCCATGTTATGACTTTGTGATTGATGCATGTGCTGGACGGACTCTTTTAGTAAGGTTATTAAGTTAAGATAGCAAACCTTAGTAATCCACGTCAGATCACTAAATTACAAGGTTAAGTTAATAATTAGATCACCTAATGTTCAGAATAATATTAGGTCATGTTAAAGCTCAGTGAATGAGTAGATGTTCATGTTTAAGGCTCAGTGATTGGGCAGTTTTCATTGTTCATTGTTATTGTATATCATATACATCAATGTTAGGGTGACGACCCTATTGCAGATTAGTGTGCTGGGGGAGAGGAAGTCATGATCCTTATGAACCTAGGCTCCATCAGGGACCCACTAGTGATTAGTGGGGACGGGTTCACCGGAAGCTTATTATGCCAAGTGACCGGTGACACGCTAAGAATCATTGTTAGGCTCAGTGATTGAGCATAGTTCATTGTTAGGCTCAGTGATTGAGATTAGTTCAGCCACATAGTCAACTTTGAGGACTATGAGTTTTGGAGTTTTGAATAATGAATCAAACATAATTGAACCGAGAGGATTAGTAAGGGGTCGCGATAGAACTCACTGAGACAAGCTGTCTCACCCAATCCATTGTTGTTGTTTTTCAGTTAAGCAGGGAAAGTTGAAGACCGTTAGGCACGGCTATGAAGATGCTTGAGGAGCAGCCGCTACCTTTATTTCATTATGTCTTGTATTTCAGTTTCCTTTGTATTTCTGTATTTCTATTCAGTATCTTAAGACTACTCGATTGTACGACTTATGTATTTCAAGTTGTGAATCGCTTCCGCAGACTTTCGGTTTTGAGTATTGAACACTAGTTGAGGGTGTAAGGACCGACTTTATTGATATGCAGTTCAGTTATTTTAAGCACGTTTGATGAGTGATTCATCGAAGTTTAGTATGTGTTCAATATGTTAAAAGGAAAGTCACTCTGATGTTGCCAGTAGTGCGCTTCGGTAGTTTCTACAAGTTAGAAATTAACGGGGTGTTACAGAGGAGATGGTGGAAGGATGGAATTGAAAGGTTTTCCAGAAACCCATTCCCTTTCAAGACTTTTATATTAACAATGATGTCCGGTTCTCAATTTTGCAATTTGCGGATCATACCATGTTGTTGGGTAAAGCCACGTGGGACAACCTATGGAGCATTAAGACCTCGTTGAGAGCCTTTGAGCTTGTGTCCAGTTTGAAGGTAAATTTCCACAAGAGCAAGTTGATCAGTATTAACATTACAGATGGTTTTTTGGAAAGAGCTAGCACCTTCCTATTTTGTAGAACGGAATCAATACCGTTCAAGTTCCTGGGCATTCCGATTGGCGCTAATCCGAGGTGGGAAGCTACTTGGAGTACCGTTCTAGGGGGTATTAGAAAGAGATTAGCGATGTGGAAGGGTCATTTTCTATTCATTGGTGGTCGGGTTACTCTCATCAACTCCGTTTTGAATAGCATCCCTTTATACATGTTCTCCTTTTATAAAGCTCCGAAAGTGGTTATTAAGAAGATGGTTAAAATTCAACGGGACTTTCTTTGGGGAATCAAGGAGGGAGATAATGGAATGTATTGGGTGGCTTGGGATAGAGTTTGCAAGTCAAAAAAAGATGGCGGTCTTGGAATCAAAAATCTTGAGTTATTTAATATAGCTCTTTAATCTAAATGGAAGTGGAGGGCATTGACGGATAGTAATGCGAGTTGGAGTCGGTTGTTGAGACATAGATATGGGGAATTCGCTTCTTGTTTCATTCATGACTCGGTTGTAGGCAATTATCGCCAGAATTTTCGCTCTATTTGATGGAGAGACTTGGTGACTTTGGATGATAACTTAGAGGAACCGAGAAGGTTGGCTTGGTGCATTAAAAGAGTGCTGGGTGATGGCGCTTTAATAAACTTTTGGAAGGAACATTGGTTAGGTACCGAGCCTTTGCTCAAAGTCCTTCCCTTATTGTTTGATGGAGGTGGGTAGCAACTTGTTACAGTGTCAGATTTCGGGTCTTGGCATGGAGATACTTGGAGTTGGAACAAACTGTGGCAGGTTTTTACAGATTCTGTCCGCGCATCAGAAGGTGAGATATTAGACAGTATTTTGCAATCAGTAACGCCAACGAGAGGGAAGGAAGACGCATGGATTTGGCCGCAGGATCAGACTAAGAGTTTCACGGTGAATTCAACATATCAGCTACTGGTCCGCAGCAACATTCTTTTAACTGCTTCGGTTCAGCAGCGCCTGTTGGGGGCGTTGTGGACATCACTTGTTCCTTCGAAGGTTGCAGTATTTGGATGGCGTCTTTTACTTGATTCTCTGCTTGTCCGTGACCAATTATCTCACAGAAATGTCCTCCATTCTAAATAGGAGGCTAGCTGCTCGTTGTGCAGTAACTTTCGCGGGACCGCCAGCCACTTGTTCCTCAGCTGCAGCTTTGCTCGTTCCGTATGGCAGCTTGTTGGCAATTGGCTCGGAGTTGATTTCGACATGTCCCTGGATATTGTTGACTTCTTCCTTTGTTGTGGTCGCTTATGCAAAGGGAAGAAGGCGAAGCGTACGAAACACATGTTCTATTTTTAACAAGGAATGGTACTATTTTTAACAACGATGAACCAAATGCCGAATCCGTGGTGAACCGCATCAAATGCTTAACTCAGAGTTGGTGTGTTTATAGATTGAAGTTATGCTCCTGTATTTCAATTTCAATGTGGTGGTCTAATCCACTTCAATGCTTAGAAGAGGGAGAAACGGTGAGTTGACATTCACATTGTTAGCAACCTTATTCCGTTTTGAGGTACTCTTTTTCCCTGCCTGAGTCTTTTTTCCACTGGGTTTTGGCTCAGAGAGGTTTTGAGGAGGCCCTCCCCCTTTTATTAATGTATATGGGATTGGTGCACCCCTAATGCCCCCATCAATACAATTCTTGCTTATCTAAAAAAAAAGTATAAAATGGTGTTTGGAATTATAAGATTATAATCAAATTTATCTTTATATTATTATTCGTAGGGACTATAATGACATTGAATTAGTAACATCAGGTTTGTATAAACGAGCGTCATTAATACATTTGCCAACATATCAATATCAAGATGTATAAACGAGCGTGATTAAGGTTTTGCTAACATACACATACACTCCTCAAAGTAACTTTTTTTGAAAAATATATTTTCGAAGACACAATATCTGAAAATAGAATTTCAGACTACAAAATAATACACCTCCAAAAATAAAATTTCAAGTGGGAATATAGGCTAAAAAAAGTGAGAAGTGTCTTTAGTTCCCCATGATTAGTACAATCACAAAATAGAATAAACCTAAAGGCTAAAATGAAATTTCCTTTAACTACAAATAATAATGTTTGGTTACATTTAAGAAACATCCACATGTACTCACATATCAAACATTTTTGCAAAAATCCAAGTAAGAAGAGGAATAACATGTAATCTACATCTAATTGCTACAACAATGAGCAAACAGTGTAAGAACTACAGAGTTTCATCTGCAGCAGCAGATGACTTCCTAGAGCCATGACCATTGTTAAAACCTAGGTGTTGAATTTGAAAACTAGACGATGGGATCATGAGAGGTTTTGTTCCACCAACACTCATTTTCAATTCATCAGGAATAGAATTAACATGTGTGGATTTATGCTCCACCTTATCCTTTCGAACTTCTGACTTTTTGAAATGATATAAGCATTGGTCATTGCATTTCCAACATATTTGCCCAACATCCTTTCAATCCGACACGTGTGTATGTTTCAAATGAGTTTAATATTTGTAGGAAAATAATTAAACAAAATTAACAAGTAGTTAATGGTACTAAACAGGTAAGTGCATGGTAATAACTAATAACTAATAAGTAGTTAAGTACCTGTTCTCTTAAACGAGTGTTTTCAATCCTCAAGTGTTGCTTTTCAAAGGACATTTCACCGAAGGTAGAATGATTTCCACATTTGGAGCATGGGGTATTAGTTAGTGCCTCCTTGTACCTAGAGTTCTCAGCACGGAGATTTTCGTTCTCGGCCTTCAAAATACTGTTAACTTGCCTTTCTCTTTGAGCCTATAGCATTTGAAAGGAGCATGCAAATGAAATAACTTCAATATAATTTAAAGCTAGAAAGCCGGTAAGTATAAATTATACTTCAAAGTTGAGTCCAACTCCAACAATGAATTGAATTTGACTATTTCTTGAGGATTATCTTCAGGTATAGAAGGAAGTAAACATGTCACTTCAAAGACAAATGTTAATAAAGCATAAGGCCATAAGCATGGTAATAACTAATAAGTAGTTAAGTACCTGTTCTCTTAAACGAGCATTTTCAATCCTCAAGTGCTTCTACTCAAAGGACATTTCACCGAGGGTAGAATGAGTTCCACACTTGGAGAATGGGGTATTAGTTAGTGCCTCCTTGTACCTAGAGTTCTCAGCACGAAGTTTTTCGTTCTCGGCCTTCAAAATGTTGTTATCTTGCCTTTCTCTTTGAGCCTATAGCATTTGAATGGAGCATGCAAATGAAATAACTTAAATTTAATTTAAAGCTTGAAAGCCAATAAGTATAAAGTATACTTTAAAGTTGAGTCCAACTCCAACAATGAATTGAATTTGACTATTTCTGGAGGATTATCTTCAGGTATAGAAGGAAGTAAGCATGTCACTTCAAAGACAAATGTTAATGAAGCATAAGGTCATAAGCATGGTAATACCTAATAAGTAGTTAGGTACCTGTTCTCTTAAACGAGCATTTTCAATCCTCAAGTGTTTCTCTTCAAAAAACTTTTCACCGAAGGTAGAAGGATTTCCACATTTGGAACATGGGGTATTAGTTAGTGTCTCCTTGTTCTCAGGACGAAGTTTTTCTTTTTCGGCCTTCAAAATGTTGTTATCTTGCCTTTCTCTTTAAGCCTATAGAATTTGAAAGGAGCATGCAAATGAAATAATTTAAATATAATTTAAAGCTAAAAAGCCAGTAAGTATAGAGTATACTTCAAAGTTGAGTGCAACTCCAACAATGAATTGAATTTGACTATTTGTTGAGGAGTGCCTTCATGTAGAGAAGGAAGTAAGCATGTCGCTTCAAAGACAAATGTTAATGAAGCATAAGGCCATAAGCAAGGTAATAACTAATAAGTAGTAAGAGTACCTGTTCTCTTAAACGAGCATTTTCAATCCTCAAGTGCTGGTCTTCAAAGGACACTTCACCCAGGGTAGAAGGATTTCCACATTTGGAGCATGGGGTATTTGTTAGTGCCTCTTTGTACTTAGAGTTCTCAGCACGAACTTTTTCGTTCTCGGCCTTCAAAATGCTGTTAACTTTCCTTTCTCTTTGACCCTATAGCATTTGAAAGGAGCATGCAAATGAAATAACTTAAATTTAATTTAAAGCTAGAAAGCCATTAAGTATAAATTACTTCAAAGTTGAGTCCAACTCCAACAATGAATTGAATTTGAAGGTAGCTAGGTATATACCTTCAACTGGGTTCGCTTGTCTTGGAACCAAAATTTGAGGATTATCTTCAAGTATAGAAGGAAGAAAGCATGTACTGCATAGGGGGAAAAATCAATGTTTACACCCCAACCACTTCATGATGCAGAAATGCATCAAATAAAGTGAAGACCACATAGCTCCTCTATGAACGTGAAAATACTTCTCGACATTTGAATGACCATATAAAATCAAAACTATCATTTTATGAAAAGCCTAAATTTTCGACATGGGAAATATATCTTAAGATCTATCATAACATTAAATGAATGAAATTGTAATGAAATTAAATGTTTCAATTGAAGATGGAGATAAAAGAAGAAGGCATGGCAAGAAAAATATGGTTACCTCATCCAACGAGAAGGTGTGGTATTGATGATTACTATTCAAGACAAAAACTGCAAATTCCAATAGAAATCAATAGAACTAGTAAAAATAATCAATTAATATCCAAAAAATAAAATCATTCATTTAAATGCAATTATAATGGTAAATATAAAAAAAGGAATACATGCATCAATTTCATTAAAATTACATTTCTTATATATATTATCTTACCTTTTTTAATCAAGGAAATCACAGTCGTTGAAGATCTATCATGAACACTATCAACATGTACCGTAGACCAAAGCACAGTAGAGAAGGCGTAGAAATATAACACAACATTAGTGGTTTCCTTTTGATTAAGCTTGAGGCGATAATCCAAAAACCAGATATTATTGTGTCACCCATGGATCTATTAAAGAGAAAACAAAATATGAATACAAAGGACGAGAAAAATCGACAAAAAGTAGATTATATAAAAGAGGGATATATGGATAGATGTATGAAACCCTAACATATTATCATAAAGGCTTAAATATGTTTTAGGCCCCTGCAAATATAGGGTGTTTTGGTTTAAGCCCCTGCAAAAAAAAATTTTTGTTAAAAGCCCTTGCAAAATGAAATATTTTGTTATAAGCCCTTCTCAACATATCCAGCAATCATAGCATTCCATGTTAAGGCTAACATTTTAGTCATAGAAGGGCTTATAACAAAATATGTCATTTTGCAAGGGCTTTTAACAAAAAAAATTTTTTGCAGGGGCTTAAACCAAAACACCCTATATTTGCAAGGGCCTAAAACATATTTAAGCCTATCATAAATTATTAAATCTTACAAGTATATGTGAGAACATATCTTACATATGAAAGAGGGATATATGGATAGATATTAAAATACTTCTTGCAAACTCAACAAACGCGATATAACGAGGATAGAGAAAAGGAAAGAGACTCTTTCAATTTTGGGGAAGGGTGTCGGCTCTTTCTAGTTTTCTCAAAGTGATGAACATAACCACATATTTATAAGGAGCCCACAAGAGGAGGAAGTGGTGCTAGGTTGACTTTAGGTTTCCCAAATTATAATATTTTGAATAAAAAATAAATATAACATTGTAGAAACAATATCACATAAATAAAAAATTAAGCTCTTTTAAAAAAAAGTTTAAACATCAAAATTATGACCATGTAATATATATATATATATATATATATATATATATATATATATATATATGTGTGTGTGTGTGTGTGTGTGTGTGTGTGTGATAAAAGTCATGTGCTGCAGGAAAATTTTCAGTTCCAAATCTGAAATCCCACTCATGCCACCATAAATAAATCCCACTTAGAAGCAAGATTGAATCAACTACAACCCAAAAATAATAATATTCATATTTCACATAGTACTACCTGTCGCTGTCGGAGTTGGTGCTAGTGCCCCAAAAACTGAACGGATTTTTGACCCACTTAGAAGCTCGCTGTCTCACAAGCCTTAACTGCATCCTAAGAACCAAAAATTTCCCTTTGATCCATTTTTTATGGAATCTTAGAAAAACTGGACACACAAAGCCTCAAAATGCACTTAAACACTAGCCACTGAAGATTCAAGTATTTTCAAACCGTAAAACTGAAAAATGGAAATTTAAGAATTTGTGATGAAAAATGTACTCGATGTTGAGCAACACAATTTTTTTGAAAAGGATTCAAGAGATACAAAGAAAAAGCAATTCTGATTCAAGAAATTTGCGCAGCAGCGGTGATTTATGAAAATTTGGGTTTTGCAAGAAAAGGTGGAGTAAATATATAGGGTTGAAAATATGGAAGCATAAATATATAATAAAATTTAAAACTAATAAAAAAAATTAAATAATGGGAACTGAACATTTAATAGTAGTTTAGAATTTTAATTGCAATTTAATAAAGGCAATTTAATAAAGGCAATTTAAAACTAATAAAAAAAATTAAATAATGAGAAATTGGATCACGTCCGTCTTGGAAATTTAATAAAGGCAATTTAAAATATTTTAAAGGAAAATATTGGTGATAGTTTTGAAAAACAAAGGAAAATACCTTTTTTATGTAAATTGATTGTTTGAATCCTTATCATGTACACATCATCCTTAGGTGTGCATATCAGTCGCGTCCGTCTTGGAATTTAATAAAGGCAATTTAAAATATATTAAAGGAAAATATTGATGATAGTTTTGAAAAAGAAAGCAAAATACTTTTTTGATGTAAATTGATTGTTAGAATCCTAGTCATGTACACATCATCCTTAGGTGTGCATATCAATCATGATTATTATCATATCAATTAAGATTAGAATAATCATTTATGACTTCTTGTATTTATTGCAATTCTATTATAAATACAACCTAATGTGATCCAATTGAAACACACAAAATCACAAATTCAACTTTGATAATAATTTATTTGTTTATATTCACTTTTTAAATTTTTAAAGAAAATATTTGAAACTGTAAAGTGGGTCGGAGCCATTGCATTTCTCAAATTACTAACAAGTTCTTTTTTTAATTAAATTAAATTGTTAAAAGTTGACCATACATGGCAATTTCTACAAGCAAACTTAAAATGGATTCAAAAAAATGCTCTCATGGTTTGATGAATCCACTCTAAAATTTCAATATAATGCATGCCAATATAAAACCTACTCTTTCTTTCATCTGGAAAAAGAAACTATAAAGACAAAAGCATGATCAGAACAGAAGAAGCTATTATGTGCCAGTATTTTTTATTGATCTATATAGACTACGCAGCATCCTAAATTTTTAGCCGACAATAAAAATCTGAGACATTACTTTTTTTTGACAAAGGAAAACTTATATCATTTCATTCATAATCAAAGTGGTAATACAATTCGGACTACAATCATAAACTTGGGAGCTAGCAAAATCCCTTGATGCTCTAGCTAACGTATGAGCAACAAGGTTGGCTTGCCTCCGGATGAAACTAACCGCATAGTTTTGTGTCATAGATAATAAAGTCTTACATGTTCTCAAAATT
Organism: Astragalus membranaceus; assembly: GCA_039519185.1. NCBI lineage: Eukaryota > Viridiplantae > Streptophyta > Magnoliopsida > Fabales > Fabaceae > Astragalus > Astragalus membranaceus. The sequence goes on along the minus strand of CM076853.1, from coordinate 29,827,906 downwards.
GAGCCAAACTCAGTAATAGAATTACACACTCCTCTGATGCCATCTACAACTGCTTTACAATCCAGCTCGATGGTAACTCTTCGGATGCCTAATTCTTGTAACCAATTGACTGCTAGCAGTAATCCCAGTGCTTCTGCTTCCTGTGGTTGTGGTACTCCATAAAACCAGGCTGATTTCGCTTTTACAAAGGAGCCTTCGCTATCCCTGATGCACAGACCAATACCAAATCTATTATCATCAAACAACGTTGTATCGACATTACACTTCACAAGATCCCCTGCCGGCCGAACCCACACAGCACTTGCAACATCAGAATTAGCAGTAACAGGCCGCGACCTTTGTTGTTCTTGCACGTGGTCTGGGCGCCGAACTTGCTACCAACCGAACAAAAACTCCATTGCGCAAGAAATAGAAAACGTAGCTGGTCTAACTGTGTTCTCCCAAATCTTTTCATTCCTCCTCTTCCAAGCTTTGCCTAGCGTTGACAAACATGGCCTCCAGAATAGAAAAAAACACAGACTTGAAATCAGCAGCCCCCACGGTCAAAAATGGTTGAATTGTGTTCCAAAGACCCGCTTGTCTCCACACAGTTTCAGCTTGTGCGCACCCAAAAAATAAGTGCCAGTCACTCTCTTCCTCCTGGTCACACCACGGACACTCCCCGGGACAAGTAACATGACGCTTGCGAAGATTAGAACGACTTGGAAGAACCCTCTAGCACAACGCCACAAATGAATCTTTACCTTTTGTGGAACCTTAAGCTTCCAAATCAAATGCCACTCACCCGACGTACGAAACTCCGAGCTATCAATCAATTCATTCATTCATACATACGTAGTAAGCGGACTTAATTGAATAAAGGTCATCTCTGCTTTTGTTCCACACCAGCTTATCCTCAACGTCCCTACCATGGAGCATCATCCCCTTTATGCGACTTTTATCCTCCTCATTAAATAATTGGTCTAGTAAATCGATATTCCACAGCCCTTCGTTTGCACTAATGAGATTAGCCATTGTCATATTCTCACAACCCGGCACCAGACTAGAAGGAACAAAAGAAGTAGTACCTCCTTTCACCCAGGGATCATTCCAAACATTGATAGATGTGCCATCACCAATTTTCCACCGAGCTCCAAAATTGACCAATACCTGTGAAGTGTGGATGCTACGCCAAACATAGCTGGGATTATGGCCCAAGCGAGTCCCCATGAAGTCCCCATTAGGGAAGTATTTAGCTTTGAAGACGTGGGTAACTATAGCATCCTTGTTGGTACACAAACGCCAACCTTGCTTCCCTAGCATAGCCAAGTTGAAACCATGAAAATGTCGAAAGCCCATACAACCGAATTATTTGCGCATAGATAACCTATCCCAACTCAACCAATTAATCCCTCTCCTTGCTCCTCTATTCGAACCCCACCAGAATGAGTTGATCATCCTCTCCATCTCCTCTCCTAGAGATGTAGGAATCATAAAAGTGCTCATGCAATAAGCCGGGATAGCTTGAGCCATTGATTTCAAAGCACCTCCCTGCCTGCTTTAGAAAGATGACGACCTGACCACTGCCTGACCTTGTTCCACACTCGGTCTCGCAAATACACAAATAGTTGTTTCTTGCTACGGCCTACCATAGAGGGTAAGCCAAGATATTTCCCTGTGCCAATGCATTCAGTCACCCCCAGAATATTAACCACTTGCTCTCTGATAGTCTCATTAGTATTCCTGCTGAAATATATCTCAGATTTCTGAAGATTGACAGACTGACCCAAAGCCTTCTCATAAGTTTCGAGAACTGCTTTTAGCTTTGTAGTTTCATTTACATCAGCCCTACAAAACAAAAAACAGTCATCTGCAAATAACAAGTGAAAAGCTGTAAGGCCCTCTGCACAAAGAATAAAAAGGTAAGGTGACAGTGGGTCACCTTGCCTGAGAACTCTCCCTGGTGAAACTGAGCCAGCTCTCTCTCCATTCATGAGCACAGACTAATGTACTATTTCAACACACATCGCCATCCAATTCACCCCCTTCTCATTAAAGCCCAACTTCACAAGAACACATCTCAAGTACCCCCAATCCACCCTATCGTATGCTTTGCTGATATCAATTTTGAGGGCTACCTCCCTTACACTTTCCCCCTCTCCTTACACTTTAAATGATGGATGGTTTCAATTGCGACCATCACATTATCTAAAATAGAACGGTTAGAGACAAAAGCAGACTGCTCCAATGACACACACTTGGAAAGCACATCTTTCAATCTATTAGCCAAAACTTTGGATATGATTTTATATATGACATTACAAAGAGATATTGGCCTTAAGTCACGCATGGTTGTTGGATTATCTACCTTTGGAATCAAAACGATGTTTGTGTCATTAAGCATAGGTGGGAACTCGCCGCTATCCAGCCAAGCGATACCGGAAT